>OW052241.1:44515859-46915859 GCA_932526585.2 Philonthus cognatus
AATAACGTCGGCCCTTCGGCTCCTTAGTCGGCGAAAATTCAGACATTCCCTTGCAGGGATTAGGTGATAAAAATTTGCAGGGGGATAATGCCCTTCCTGCGGACCTTTATCAGCAGCCGAGCGTGAAAGCCCTTTTGCACCCTTAGCATTTGGCGACGGTAATCAGGGTCACTATTCGCGTAAAAAAAGCGAACGTGTCCACTCGAGGTCCGATATTAGTTAAACAAATGTCCGATCGTTCTAGTCGCTTTGATCAATCAGTGGATTCATTGGAAAAAAATCAGCGTTTACTCCTCTGGAATTTAAAAATAGGGGTTTGAAATTCGATTTTCTGGACGAATTTGATATAAAATAGTTATTATTTCTGGACGAATTTGATATAAAATGGTTATCTACGACACCACGAAAAAGACAACATTTATGCATCGATTAATCTACTTTTAAGCACTAGTGTCTAAATGCATTTTAAATGGGAGTTTCATTTTTAACCAGTTTTTATTATCTGTCGTTTTGACAGGTCATGCGCAAAAATATTAGCGACTCTGTCCAAAATATAAAGCGACATTATTGTTAGAGAATACCTAAATCATCACAAATATTAATAAAATTTATTATCCTAATTAAATTTGAATAAATAATAACCAAAATATTTATTTATTTTCTATAATTTAGTGTCCCTGTGTTTAGGAGAGTAGCGCAAACTGGCACCCATCTTGACGCCTTTAGGCGCCAAGTTCAAACTAAATCAAATTAACAAAAAGGCGTCAAGATGAATGCAAGCTTGCGCTACCTCATTAATTTCACAATTTTTCTATGATGATAAAAATCGAGCCGTCTTAACATGTGACGAGTATTGATAGCTTGAAGAAAAATAAAAAATAAACCTCGGTATTAATTATAGAAAATGCCACCAGAGCGATGAAATTAATCACAGAAAGCGAGTGAGGGGAAAAAATTAGGAACGGAATATCGGAAGGAAATCAGGTTTATAAGCAATCGCGTCGATTAATCTTATTCCGAGATAAAATTAGCCGATGATTAATTTGGATTTTTATATAAATTAGCTGATACGTGATATTTTTTATTTTCTCGGGATGAAAATAAACGCCGAGGGAAAGATGTAATCGGACGTCGCGGGTAAAAGGGTCCTCTTTTTATCTTCATCTAAATGAGAAGTAAGAGGCGACATGACGTTTTAGTAAATTGCTCTCAGACATAAGTATATACATAATTTAAGTTGAGAAAAAGAACAAGTTTTTGAAGTTTGCTTGTATGTAGTTTTATTATGATAGATTGGCAAAACAGTACCAAAAGTCTTGTTGATAAAACTAAAATCTTTCAAAAAGCAAAAGTGATGCTATTTGAAAGATTTTAGATTTTTCATCGAGACTTTTGCATTGATTCACCAACTGACTTTTTTTATAACATCGGTTTTGTGTAGATTAGGTTGCCTAAAATTAGCTGTTGTTATTATTCGTCATTCAACGCTGCAACTAATTTGATGCAACCTAATTTACGCCAGACCATTATTATAAAAAAATACATCGATTTTGTGAAACTAAATGATCATTTTAGGTTTTGTGTAGATTAGTTTGCCTAAAACTAGCTGTTGTTATTATTCGTTATACAACGCTGCAACTAATTTTATGCAACCTAATTTACACCAAACCGTTTTTATAACAAAAGATTTCGCTTTTGTGAAACTGAATGATCATTTTAGGTTTACTGTAGATTAGTTTGCCTATAATTAGCTGTTGTTATTATTCGCCATTCAACGCTGCAACAAATTTTATGCAATCTAATTTACGCCAAATCGTTTTTATAAAAAAAGACATCGTATTTGTGAAACTGAATAATCATTTTAGCTGACGCTGAACCAGGGGAGCCAATGCTTATGGGAGAACTGGAAATCGAATAGTAAATGAGAGCATGTCAGGATGTGGGGTAAGAGTTAGACAGACGACTATATACACCAATCACCGGTTTCACTTCTAGATGCAGCATCCAAACGCGTTTACCAAATTATATATAGAGACTGGTTAACTGTGCATATATATGAACTGTGGCTGAACTAATAAAACTCAATGCACAATTTCATGTTTCAAAAATATAAGGACCGCTGGTTTAATTTTATTATCTGTCTCTCTGCCAATGTTAAGAGCTCTGTTTTTTTTTCACTTGAATTAGCGAATACTGAAAATGTTAGTTCATCATCAGAGCCACAAGAGCCAGGCAGTAGGCATGAATTGCCGTAATGCAAAAAGCGATGGAGTTGCACTTCTATATAATTCGCCATTCAGCGGCTGTAGGATTTATATGTATGCAACTCAGTGTATAAAAAAAATTGGTTAAATGAGTGCTTTCTTCAAAATTGAACGTATTTACTCACAGGTTTTTGTTTTAATCCCAAGTATACTTTTATATCCAAAAGAATTACAAGAAATTGAATGTTTGAATGCAAAATTTGGACAAAATAAAGATTTGTAATATGTACGAACGTGAGATAAACAGTAAGCAGTATATGTTTAAGCTATTATTGTAATCCATGTTTTATACGCCTGGCGCATGAAGTAAAATTTCGAGTTTAGAAAAGCCCGAAAATTTGAATTTGCCGGGGCGCCACTCGCTTCGCTAGCGCGCCCCGGCTAATCCAAATTTTTAGGCTTTTCTAAACTCGAAATTTTACTTCATGCTTAGCCTGGGAGTGGAAATATATGTAAAAATAAAATGAATCACGAATAATTGACATTTTTTAGGATTTTAAGAGAATAAGTTACTCCGGAGTGCGCGAGCGAAGCGATAATTGTCGAAAAAATGTACGAAAATTATAATAGTAAAAAAATGTCCAAAATATCTCAAAATGTTATAACTGTGAAAAAATATCATTAACACAAAATATTATTTTTTTTAAACACTGTTCGACGAGTTTTTCAGTAATTTCGATGCAAAATGGATTTTCATAGGAATTATAATAGTTAAAATATGTCCCAAATATCCAAAATGTTAAAACTGTCAAAAAATATCATAAACACAAAATATATTTTTTAAATACTTTTCGACTAGTTTTTCAGTAATTTTGATGCAAAATGTATTTTTATAGGAATAATCATTGATAACAGAAACATTCAAAAAATTGTGAAAAATCAACATATGATCAAAAAACCCTGTAAACTTTAGATATTATCAAAAATATATTATATATTATATATTGCAGAAGGGCTTTATTTAAATGTGACTAAAAAAAGTGGATAATAACTTTTTTTAAAGTCAGATTCAAATAAAGCCTTTCTACAATAAATCACACATTAAGTTCTTTTATTTTTTAAAGACTCCTCAACCTTTATTAACAATTGTTGTTGCTTGCTTAATAACCTTAGCATTAAGGCTCATTGAATCAACCTCAAAACTTAGTTACTTGATTTTTGTTTCAACACAATATACCCTATAGTAGTCGCCTAGGTAAATGCAGTTGAATTAATCGCATTGCAAATTGTGCGAGGCTGTTCAAGTTCCAGTTTGCAAGGGAACGAATAAAGCAAATTGCATCTTTGGTGGTGGAGTGGTCAAAGGGCCAAAAGCAATTATAACCGACGCACGGGCACAAAGAACGGAAGGGCCACTCTCCACTTTGTCATTTCGTCCCTCACTGGCCCCGTCATGTTTGTTTATTTGATTTATTTTTCGGGGGCCCTGTATAATTACGCGCGTTTCCCTCTAATATTTAATTAGTGTAAATCTGCAAAGGGTTTTATTTAAACAAGCCCTTGAATAGATTTAGATCTCGCAAACAAACGATTTAAAGTCTTTTCGCTTTCGTGTATTGTGTTTGTGATGTTTATATTTGATTTAATATTTTACTCTTAATAATTCTATTAACATAAAATATTATAATGTACATCTAAAATATGGAGACTTTGTTACGAACATAAGTATTAAATAAATATATAAACTACAGTGTTTATTGAGGCCTTGAATTTTTTTTTTTAGAAATATGATTACGCATTTTATTGAACATAAGAAACGGTCGAATATTCGAATATTGAAATATTTGAATATTTGAATATTCTATTATTCAACTATTGAAATATTCAATTACATTTTGATATTCATTATAAATCAGTGTTTTGTACGCGCGGAGCATGAAGTAAAATTTCGAGTTTAGAAAAGCCTAAAAATTTGGATTTGCCGGATACGAATAATTCAAATATTCGAATATTGACATTTGGATATTTGAATCACCAAATTATTCATTGAATTGAATATTCGAATATTCAAATATTTAAACATTCAAATATTCTAATATTCGAATAGTCAAATATTCAAGCATTCGAATATTCGAATATTTGAATAATCTATTATTCAAATATTTGAATATTTGAATTTTTTGAATATTTAATATTCGTATATTCCCTGCGCTTATAATACATCGAAAAAAGAATTGTTATATTTTTTACGATGGTTATAATTTCTTTTATATAAGATTTTATTGGATATTGATTGACGCAACAGTAATAAAATAGTGATGTGTCCATCATAGCACTCTCCCCATCACCTAAACAATTGATAATTGACATAATAAACTTATTTTACTTGTAAATTGGTTATAGACCATTTCACATTAAATCAGTGTTTATAGGCGTGGCGCATGAAGTAAAATTTCGAGTTTAGAAAAGCCTAATTTGGCTCGGTCGCTCCGCTTCGCTACGCGCCCGAGCCAAATTTTCAGGCTTTTCTAAACTCGAAATTTTACTTTATGCTTTGTCTGGGAGTGGAAGACACTCATTTCTTTCATCATTAAAACAATTGAATATTGACGTAATAAGTTTATTATCGTTTTATTGACGAAGAATGTTTTGTTTTGTTAATATTCCCTATTAACAAAACAAAACATTCTTCGTCAATAAAACGATAATAAACTTATTACGTCAATATTCAATTGTTTTAATGATGAAACAAATGAGTGTCTTCCACTCCCAGACAAAGCATAAAGTAAAATTTCGAGTTTGGATAAAAGTTAAAAAGGATTCAAAAGATAATAGGTAAATTACAAATAATTTAATAATGACATACTATCAAAATGCCATAATAGTGAAATTGCCGTCAACATGTTACAATAGTCATTTAATGATGAAATACTACCAATATGCCATAATAAAATAAAAATACAGTCGACTATAATGAAATACTATCAAAATATCATAATAGCGAAATTAGATTACAAATACCGGATATCTGCATATTTAAGACAATATAACTCGAATACTATTAAAGGATTAATTTCAGCTTTATGTCTTTTGAAAGGGGAACGTTTTTTTAATATCTACACAAAAAAATCATTAAAATCTATTGATAAATGTTTGGATTTTACAGTTTTTTTTAGTTTATCTTTCCATTGTCTCAATTGTATTGTTTATACCATATAATGTAAAAGTTTTTTCCTCAAGATGGTTATAAAATTATTTCCAAAAAATATTATGTTGGTAACAGATTATTGAAAGCAATAACAATTCTCCCTGCACTTGTCACTGTCAATATTTTGTATACCGTACAAACCGTACAAAATACGTACTTCCATAACCTTATTGTCGCGTATCTAATGTCAGGCCGCGTCAGTGGTACCAACTCTCAATATCCATAGCATTCTAGAGGATAATACTTTTTGCTCATATGGTACTAATAATAATAAGTCTTATTTATTTCTTGTAGATATGCCTACAGTCAAGTTACATAAATACAAAATTTCGAATGTAATCAAGAAATTTGTCAAATAACAGATTCACACATACAGGGTGGGCCATTTGACGTGTTTTTCGCAAATATTTCGAAAACGAAGCATTTTACGCAGAAATGACTAAAGTGAAAAATAACCGTACAGAAGGGGGCCATAATTATGCAATATTGGTAGTCTCATAAGTGGAGCTGTTTTCGCTAAAACAATGTCAACTCATTTTTTTTTTAACTTAAACTCCTATCTTTTATTACAGTTTCGGATTCCTCATAGAAAAATATAAAGAATTTACTTAGCTCAGTTGGCTTGCAAAAACGGTTTTTCAATATCTCTTCAAATTATAAAGTTTTTCCAAAATGCACCACCCTGTATAACGAATGTAGTTTTTAACACTGAATTACCTATAATTACCAAGTTACTGGTAATATTACCAACAATATTACCCAATTTTTAATTTCCCGGAAATTTTACACTACTACATCTAACTTAACAAAGTGACATCTAATCTGAAAATGTTCGAGTTTTTATAGATTTTGTGTGACAGCTATAAGACTTTTCTACAGTTTTCGGGAATTATAATATTTTTTAACATCATAACATATTTACGATTACGTTTTTTAAACAGTTATGATATTATTGATTTTCGGTTGTAGTACATTTTGACGGTTATAATATTTTTTGATAATATGTATATTTTTTAAATGTTTCTGAAATCAATGATTTTTCCTATAAAAATCCATTTTGCTTGTAAATAAAACACTTTTTACTTTGTTTAACCACTGGATCAGTGGTTAAACAAAGTAAAAAGTGTTTTATTTACAAGTGTATTTAAGATGTACCACAAAGTGAACGCCTACAACACCAAACAAATCCATTTTGCATTAAAATTACTGAAAAACTCGTCCAAATGTATTTAAAAAAAATAATATTTTGTTTATGACATGTTTCTACAGTTTTTGAAAATCTAAATGTTTTTGAACATATTTTTACTGTTATAATTTTCGTACAATTTTTCGACAATTATCAGATCCTTTTTATATTTTCGACAGTAAAAATTATTAGAGCATTGTAATAATAGGAATAGCTTGTAATTTAGCCCGCTTGAGTAACTTATTCTTTTAATCGCCTGATATTGAACGGGACGAACGTCTTCGCGAGTGCTCTCATCTTATTATAATATTGTGATAAAAATTGAAAATATTTTTAAGTGCAAGTTACACCATCAGAAAGGCCGTTTAGTGTACTTTGTAGTGGTAATATTCTTAACGTTGTGGTGCCACCGAAAAGTAAAATATTTTAATTAAAAACACAGGCAAATTATAGCCAAACACTCTCAGGTGAGTTTTTTGTCATCGTGGGAATTCCGCGCTCGAGGTCGACGAGCTCAGAATAAAAAAATCGCACTAGAATTTTCATTGTAGTAAATTAATATTTGTAAACAAGAATCAGCTGTTTTCATTCAAAAATAAAATGAATTGTGGAAAATGCAATTCTGCTGTGCCGAGAGATGGAGGTTACGTGAGTTGCAGAGGATGCAATTCTGTTTACCATCACAGTTGTTCTTTGAAACAGTCAACGTATAAAAGTATGAGTGACGCGAAAAAAATAAAAAGAATGGAGATGTGAATTATGTCGCGATGAAATAAATTCGCAAAGCTCACAATCCGAATTAATAAATGAAGGAATTTTAAAACAAGTTAAAGAATTAAAAACAATAATTGATGAAGGACAGAAAATGTTAGCCGGAGAAATTCAAAAGTTAAATGAAAAATTAGAAATATTAAACAAAACCAACGAGGAAAAAGATAACAAAATTATCGCGTTAGAAAATAGGGTTCAGGAGTTGGAGAGTGAGATGTTTGCAAACGACGTGGAAATGGTAGGAGTACAAAAAAAGAAAAGGAAAATTTATTGGATGTAGTGTGCAACATAATAAAAAAAACCGGAGTAAACATTAAAAAAAATGAAATTGTTGATGTTTTCAGAGCAGAAACCCGAAACTTTGAAAAATCAAAACCAATTGTTGTTAAAATTAACACAAAAAATAAAAAGCAGGAAATAATCAAGCATAAAAATAAAATAATACTTAACTCCGAGATTGTGGGACAAAAGTTCACTGGTAAAATTAAAATTTATGAAAGATTACCAAAAAACACAAAAAGACTATTATGGCAAGCGCGAAATGTAGCAAATGAGGAGGGATGGAAATTTGTCTGGACTAAAGAAGGAAAAATATTAACAAGAAAAGAAGAGGGGTCAAAAATTGTTGAAATAAGAAATGAAAATAACCTCGATAGACTTTTCTGAGGGCAACCACAACCGAGAAAGCGACGATATAAATATGAAAAATGAGAAATACGATATATACATAGAGGATAACATAAACTGTGAGAAAATTGACATTGGACCCTGGATTCGACAAAAAACAAATACCCACGACTTCTCTGTGCTGCATCTTAACATAAACTCTATAAATAAAAACTTTGACAACCTACTATTAACTTTAGGAAATGAATTGTACTTATTTGATATAATCATACTGTTTGAAGTAAAAATTAGGCAGGGAGGAAATGTTGAGGACTTTTATATCAAAGAGTATAAAACATTTCAATTATTAAGACAAATGAACTCTGGAGGGGGACTGTTAGTATACATAAAAGAAAAACACAACTGTAATATGACTACTCAACAAATAGCGACCGCAGAAACGTTGTCGTTAGAGGTAGACATTTCCGAAAACAAGAACATATGTATAATAATTATATACAGACCGCCAAATTCAAACATAAACAGCTTTTTACAAGAGTTAGATAGTCTATTAAAGGGCATGATGAGCCGAACAATTATGTTAATTGGTAACATAAATATAAATATATTATCAGAAACAGGAGAAAGACATAAGTACGAGGACATATTGTTTGGCCACGGATTTACTAGACAAATTGACAAGCATACAAGGGAGGAAATAAGAAATGGAGAGTTAGTCAGAGCGTGTATTGACCATATATATATATATATATATATATATATATAAGAGGCCCATCTGTAGAAATAGATACATCGATACTAACAACAAAAATTAGCGACCACTACGTCATAAGTGGCTCAATCAAATGGACAAATAATAAAAAAGAAAACGCAAAACAAGAAAATGAATATATGTCAGTAAATAGAAATGTGATGATAACTGAAATCCAAAAACAACTGCAAAATATAAACTGGAATACTAAACCAGACCCAGAAGAAATTCTGGAAGACATTATGAAAATATTCAGAGAAGAAAGAAGAGCAGCATCGAAACCTTCAAAAAAAGAACAGCGAAAAACACATAAACCAAATTGGATATCACCATATTTAACTGAGGAAATGAAGGAAAGGGATAGATTATTCAGAGTTTGGAAGAGAGCAACTGGAGAAGCTATAGATAGAGACAAACTAAGAGAACGTTACAAAAAACAGCGAAATAAAGTGACAGAACAGATTAAATACGCAAAAAAAATATTCTATGAAAATACATTTAGTAACATAGGACATGATATGAAAAAAACATGGAAGGCAATGACTGTTTAGGAAGAAAAAAAGAATCCGACGATGGTGACAAAAAACTACTACAAACATTTAAATCAGACATACCTACGTTAACAAACAAATTCACAACTGCGTTCAAGATACAATCTAGACAAACAACACACAAATGCGACAAAAAACTACACAATATGGCGACAACAACACAAATACAATCAATATACATTCCATCAACAACAGAAAAGGACATAATGGATATCATAAAAAAGCTACCGAACAACAAACCAGCGGGTCATGATGGAATTAGGCCAAAAGACATCAGAGACGTATCGCAGGAAATTAGTAAACCGATATCTAGTATGATAAACCTAACCTTAGAACATGGAACCATACCAGCAAATCTTAAAAAAGCCATAATTAGACCTATCTACAAAGCAGGTACAAAGGACCAGTATGAAAACTATTATATATTCCATTTGTTTCTGGATCTCGCCTAGCTATGGAAAAGTGACAGTTTAAGTATTGTAAATGGGGCTGGTTGTGTTTTAAATCAGGGTTTTAAATTGTCACTGTCAGATGTTCGATTTTAAGGTTATAATTTCTGACTATTGTGATCTTACACTGTTACCTGTTTTACAAATTTTCAGATATAAAAGGATAATAATATGCAGTTTTAAGATTAACAAAATTTACTACTTGGTTTTTGTACATACAAACACAGCAATAATATTGTATATAACAAATATAATGAATTCGGCTCTGCAAACTTATTTCGTCATCCATTTGTATTTCTCGCTTGGGTCTTCCAGTTAACACATTTTGATCAACTCCATCCATCCACCTTAATTTTGGTCATTCTCTCTTCTGTTGGCCCTCAGTATTTTTTTGTAGAATTGCAAATATATTCCCACCCTCTTGTGATACTGATAAATTTCATGTCAAACAATTTTTAAGCCCTCATTCCACTTTTATTATTTTGTCAAGAGAACCTGCATCTGAATCTTCTGATGTTTGTTCTGAGCCAGATTCCCCAAGCGAAATAATAAAAGGAGGAATGGTTTCAAAAGAAAGGTTCCCCATGTGTTTTGTCCAGTCATCCGAAATATGTTTTTCACAATGTTCACAGAAATTTGATTTAATAATAAAATGCTCGAAGAAGCGACCGCGTGGCGAAATAATTGTTGCAAGATTAACAATAAACCTCTTCAAAATTAAAAAGAGGATTACTTATGATATCATAAATTATTGCAACACTGTTAAAATAAGGAATCAGGAGTGGCAACTAATAAAAAATGTAAATGTTGATACTGCAACATAACAACACGAAAGCATGGCTAGGCGAGATCCAGAAACAAATGGAATTGTGTATATAGACTAATTTCGATTTTACCGTCTATATCGAAAATTATGGAAAAACATATAGATATGTCTTTGTCAAAGTACTTCAAAAATATAAGATAATTAACGAAAGGCAATATGCTTACCAAGAAGAAAAGGGCACTATACATCTGCTGGAAGACTTCACGAATTTAGTTTATGGAAAATTGGATCAAAATATGCACATAATGTGCCTGTTTATCGACTTTTCGAAGGCATTCGATAAAATCAGTAGGCGCAGCCTTATAAGCACAATGAAGAGGTATGGAATTCGAGGTAAAGTACACGACTGGTTGTCTAACTATTTACAAGAGAGGACATTTAAAGTGAAAATAGGAGGACAAACAGGAAGGGATGTACACACCGAGAAAGGGGTGGCACAAGGAAGCATCCTAGGGCCTAAGCTATTCCTGCTACATGTGAATGACGTGGGGGCAACATACCAGAAAGCGCACAGAATGCATTAGAAAATCTGCAGCATGACTTTTACCAATTTCAGAAATGGGCTCATGACAAAGAAATAACAATTAGTAAAGAGAAGACGAAACTGTTACATATATCGACACCATGGACAGACAGAGGACCGCAGCCAAACCTAACATTTCATTCGACCGACTGTTTACATACTGACATACCTTACAGACAGGACTGTTCTTGCACAGACAAAATTCAAACTGTTGACAAATACAAATACCTAGGACTCTGGATTGACAGACATATGACATGAAAAATACACATACGCCACATACAAGACAAACTGCGACATTTAGGACATAGGTTCTATTACTTAAAAGAATTTTTACCCGACAATATCATGAAAAAAATATACCATGCACTACCAGAGTCCATCGTCAGCTACGGAATATCAATATCCGGCCAAGCATCGGAATATCTAATATCAGACCTACAAAGAACACTAAACACCGTAACAAAACATTTATTTTATTCCAAACAAAAACACAAAACAAACTTTAACGTATACAAAGAAGAACAAATTATGACAATTATACAACTGACAAACTGGCGAGGAATTATTAACAACTTCAAAGACGCAGCAAATTGGAATAAAGTGCAACATGGAAAACAAACAAGACATCAAACAGCAGGACACTATGAAGTGATAAGACACAATAACAAATACGGACTTCGACGAAAAGAAATAAATCTGCGCAAATTATTTAACACTATACCTAGAGACATTATAACAAAAGTAAGGATAAATGAGTTTAAAAAAAAAAATAATGAGAGAGTGGTTATTTAAATGACAAAAACAATAGACAAAACTAGTTAAGGCGATTGCCACATAAAAGTCTCGGACTTCGTGGCATAATAAAATAAAGTATTTTTCTTTAAGCACTATTTTTTATGTTTGCATCACTTGTTATTAAGAATTGTTATTTATTTTGTGGTAATAATAATACTGATAAAAAATATATATTGGAAGTGTGATTGATGGGGCGCTCGGGCTTGAACAGCTTTGATCTGTTCAAGTGCGGGTTCCACATCGGTCTCACAGTGGCGAGAAGGAGGTGATGGGGTAAAAAAAAAATCTTACCAAACGTCAATTTGTGATTAATTTTATTTTTACATAGATTTCCACTCCCAGACTAAGCATGAAGTAAAATTTCGAGTTTAGAAAAGCCCCGCGTAGAAAATTTGTCGAGGGTCGCGCAGCGACCCGAGACAAATTTTCACGGGGCTTTTCTAAACTCGAAATTTTACTTCGAGCGCGATATTTTTTCACAGTTTTCGTACATTTCATTGACAATTATCATATTCTTTTTATATTTTCGACAGTAAAACTTATTAGAGCATTGGAATAATAGGAATAGCTTGTAAATTAGCCCGCGTGAGTTACATATTCTCTCAAAATCTTACCAAATGTCAATTATTCGTGATTAGTTTTATTTTTACATGGATTTCCACTCCCAGACTAAGCATGAAGTAAAATTTGGAGTTTAGAAAAGCCTGAAAATTTGGATTTGCCGGGGCGCGCTGTTTTCAAGTAAAGTTCAAAATATACTGGATTGATTTGATTTCGCGTTATTCAAATTGATAAACTGTATCACATCTAACCAAGTTTATCGCCTCTAAAAGTCAAAACATGATTTTTTTATGATTTGTCGAATAATCTGTATGTTCTGAAATAATTAAATATCTAATCAATTATCCTTAATTATTTTCTGCGCATGATTTTTATCTGTAAATAATGGAATTATTTCTGTATCTTCTGGAATTAAAAACTAATTAGTTGTAATTGAAGTGTTAAAACGAGTGTGACAGAAGAGTTGAGGGATGAAAATGGATATGGGATATAACGTTATTAAAGAATCGTTTAGTGTAATGGGTATCTTTTTTTGGTGAGGACGAATTCCGTTCCTTATAGCGATATAAGCAAGAAAAGAAAAAAGAACGCGTGGCGTGGAAAAAAAAAGGAAAAGGATAAGCAGGGCGAAAGAAGGGACAAAAATATATGTGACCTACTGAATTCTCTCAGCGTTTTATCACATCTTAATGATAAAATGTTTATATAGAAATACAGTATTGTGAAAATTAATGGCATTGCTGAACATTTCACAAAATGCAAATGCTGCGTTTTTTCATATTAGATTAATAAAATCTCTGTTGCTATTCAAGAGCATAGGTAGTACAAATGTAAAATGTTCAACAAAAATTTGTAATTCTTTTTCATGATAAAATAATTGATTGTTTGGGACTTCTTGAATCATTTTAATAGTTAATCAATATAAAGATTTTAATTTAATAAATAATTTAATATGGGAATTAATTTATATTATATGAGACATTCACTTCAACACTCCTGTAAATTTTCTATTTCAATAATTTTTATATTGAAAGTTTAAAGCATAGCTATACCGATGACGGGTAAATCTCGAAACGCGTCAATAGATCGGTTAAGACAATTAATTTTCATTCCCTGTAATTTTTTCAATTTATTTTAATTTTCTGTTGGTTAATTTAGTTTAGTGAGCGAATAATTTGACCTGATTTTGCATATAAATTATGCATAGAACAGTAAATCTGTCGTTGTATAATTCAATATATGTAACTCAACTATTCATTCTGTAATGCAATATCTGTCGCGGTATTAGGTCGAGAAGTAGTTGTTTCAATGAGTATTTGAAGACTTGTCTCAATGAGACTAAATTTTTTGCAGAAAGTCGATATTAATTCGTTTTATAATTTATATGAGAATAATAAATTGTGTTAATATTTAATCAATATAAAGATTATAATTTAATAAATAATTTAATGTGGGAATTAATTTATATTATATGAGACATTCACTTCAACACTCCTGTAAATTTTCTGTTTATTTTAATAATTTTTATATTGAAAGTCTAAAGCCTGGGTTTCCAAACTATCTTCAACGCGGGCCACAAATACAATTCTACATAATAAAGTCGGCCAAGATCCGATTAATTTTATTTAAGGAACAATTGTTACAATATTTAAAAATTTGACATTTACAAAAAAAATTACAAACAATCGCGGGCTGGATTAATGCAAGTCGCGGGCCGGATTTGGCCCGCTGGCCGTAGTTTGGAGACCACTGGTCTAATGGTCTATACCAATGAGGGGCAAATCTCGAAACGCGTCAATAGATCGGTTAAGACAATTAATTTTCATTCCCTGTAATTTTTTCAATTTATTTAAATTTTCTGTTGGTTCATTTAGTTTAGTGAGAGAATAATTTGACCTGATGTTGCATTTTGCATATAAATTATGCATAGAACAGTAAATCTGTCATCTGTCATTCTGTAATTCAATATCTGTCGCGGTATTAGGTTGAGAAGTAGTTGTTTCAATGAATATTTGAAGACTTGTCTCAATGAGACTAAATTTTTTGCAGAAAGTCGATATTAATTCGTTTTATATTTTATATGAGAATAATAAATTGTGGTATTGTTATAATATATAATAATATTAATAAAAGGGAGAAAAGGAAAAAAGAAGTTGTTTGAATTTCGGACGTCAGCACAATATTCATCAATCTTGAGGGTCGTTTGTCTTTTCGTGGTCTGCAAAGTCTCGACGGTCCACACACTGTATTCCTGCCCTCCCTTTTTCGACGTGTTTGGTTTAGTTTGCTTTCAGAGCACTAGATTAATTTATTATTTGTCGTCGTTGTGTAAAAGTAATAATCTATCATTATTTTAATCTAATTGAGCGTGCAACAACTGCGAACAAAACAGGATGTTTAATTAACTGAAAGGTATGCAAATTAGGCTATCATCAATGTACAAAAATAATGAGTTTTATTTTTAACAATCTGAATTTACTGTTTTGTGCCGTACATCTTAGATACACTTGTAAATAAAACACGTTTTACTTTGTTTAACCACTATATTTTGCACTTAATTTGTGACTAAAGTTTCGACTATCTAGTAGTCATTATCAAACTAAAAGTTGAGTTTGATAATGACTACTAGATAGTCGAAACTATAGTCACAAATTAAATGCAAAATATAGTGGGTAAACAAAGTAAAAAGTGTTTTATTTACAAGTGAATTCGAATTTAATTAATGAAGCAGTTTAAGTACAGTACAGTACAGCTTAATATACTTCCAGTCATTGACTGCAGTTGCAGCCTTTGAGACTTCGACTACAGTTATAATCCTTGAGTGAAAGTGCAAATACAGTCTTTAACTTGGACTGCATTTGCAGTCTTTTATACTTTGACTACAGTAATCTTCTTTGAGTAAAAGTGCAGTTATATTAGTTACCTAAAGTTGCAATCTTTCAGACTTTGACTACAGTTGCAGTGTTTAGGATAGAGTGCAGTTACAGTCTTTATGGTGATTGAAGTTGTAGTCTTTGAGTTAGACTGATATTGTAGTCTTTGAGAAGATCATTACAATTACTATCTTTAAGTTAGAGTACAGTTGCAGTCTTTGACTCAAGTTGCAGTCTTTCAGACTTTGATTACAGTTGTAGTGTTTGGGATAGAGTGCAGTTACAGTCATTAACAGTAATTGAAGTTGTAGTCTTTGACTTTGACTGATATTGCAGTCTTTGAGATGATCAGGATAATTAAAATCTTTGAGTTAGAGTACAGTTGTAGTCTTAGACTCAAGTGGCAGTCTTTCAGACTTTGATTACAGTTGTAGTGTTTGGGATAAAGTGCAGTTATAGTCTTTAACGGTAATTGAAGTTGTAGTCTTTGACTTTAACTGATATTGCAGTCTTTGAGACGATCAAGACAATTACAATCTTTGAGTTAGAGTACAGTTGCAGTCTTTGACTGATATCGCAGTTTGTGAGACGATCACTACAATCACAATCATTGATTTAGAGTTCAGTTGCAGTCTTTCATACTCTGATTACAGTTAAAGTCTAAGTTAGAGTGCAGTTATATTCTTTGACATTGATTGAAGTTGCAGTCTTTCAAAGTTTTACCAGTTACAGTCTTTAAGTTTCACTGAAGTTGCATTCTTTGGGACTTTGACTAACCTATAATCTTTATGTTAGAGTCCAGTTACAGTATTTGACTATAACTACAGCTACAATATTTCCGTTAGAATGCAGTAACAGTCTTTGACTTTGACTAAACTTACAGTATTTCAGACTTTGACTAAACTTACAGTATTTCAGACTTTGACTATAGCTACAATCTTTCCGTTAGAGTGCAGTAACAGTATTTGAATTTGACTCAAGTTGCAGTCTTTCATACTCTGACTACAGTTAGAGTCTGAGTTATAGTGCAGTTATATTCTTTAACATTGATTAAAGTTGCAGTCTTTCAAAGTTTGACTAGTGTTTTTTTATTAAAAAGTGTGGTCGATTTCCTTTTATTTTCTCACTGGTTCTAGAGATCGCCACTATTTATGATGCGGGTAAATTTAAGTAAATTTAAAATGTAAAAATATTTACATTTTCTTACTTTTTGCTAACTTGTGAATTTGTGGTTTAAAAATATAGTTTAACGAAGATGTTGACAGTTTGATGAATTGATATAGGCTTGTATAAAAATGAAACTAAAAATTAAAAATGTGAGTAATTACAAAGTGGGGAGAGCATTGTAATTGGCCACTGATATTTCGTGGGTGTTTTTCTCATCCCTTCCTTCAAGTGAAGTAAGAGATTTCTTTTCTAAGAATTAACCGTACGGTTGTACCGTAATTGCTTTGCGAGATTGCAGATGTATAATTTTCACGAAACATCGAATGACCAAAACAACACCCCCCCGGCGTGAGAAAGGTTCTGTTTAATTTTACAACAGCCCATTAAAAATGCATTGAAAATGCGTTGAAAAGTTGCGAAGCAGATTTAAAAATAAATATAAATAAGGTGCAATAAAAATAAATGTTTAGCATGAAATAAATTTACAAAGAATAACAAAAAATACGCATTGAAAATAGTGTAAAGTATATATGTGCTGCAACAACTAGTTACAGTCTTTAAGTTTCACTGAAGTTCCATTCTTTGAGACTTTGACTAAGTTATAATCTTTAGGTTAGAATGCAGTTACAGTATTTAACTGAAGTTTTTGTCTTTCAGACTTTAACTACAGTTACAATTTTTCTGTTAGAGTGCATTTACAGTCTTTAATTTTGTCTGAATTTTTAGTCTTACAGACTTTGACTACAGTTACAATCTTCAAGTTAGAGTGTAATTAAAGTCCTGGACTTCGACTAATGTTGCAGTCTTTAAAACTTTAACTAGATTTAGACCTACTGGAGAAGATGGAGATTAAGCAGGCCATCAACAACGGGACTAATCTGCTAAACAATCAGCACGAACTAATACAGGCCGATAACATCATTATCGCTGGACTTTCTTATAATTAACCATCCCTTATATATAATACACTTCTTCATTTATATTTTAGTTTCACCTATCTTAATGATCTGTAAAGACCGAACACGTATCAGGAATCTGAAAATAAAAACATGGAACAAATCAAGTGCTTTTCTTCATCAAATTTAGAATTAAAGTCTTTGAATTAGAGAAGAGTTACAGTCTTCGACTTTCACTCAAATTGCAGTGCTTCATAATTTGACTACAGTTACAGTCTTTGAGTTAAAGTGCAAGTACATTCTTTTATTTTGATTAAAGCTGTAGCCTTCTAGACTTTGATTACAGTTACAGTCTTTACGTTTGACTGGTGTAGCATTATTTGAGACTTTGACTACGTTTTTGTATTTAAGTTAGAGTGCAGTAACTGCTTTTGACAGACATTGTTGTCTTTCGTACTTTGACTACAGTTACAATATTTCTGTTAGAGTGCAGTAACAGTCTTTGACTTTGACTAAACTTACAGTATTTCAGATTTTGACTACAGTTACAATTATTTCATTAGAGTGCATTGCCAGTCTTTGACTTTTACTAAACTTACAGTATTTCAAACTTTGACTACAGTTACAATCTATCCGTAGTAACAGTCTTTGACTTTGACTAAACTTATAGTATTTCAGACTTTGACTACAGTTATGATCTTTCCATTAGAATGCAGTAACAGTTTTTGACTTTGACTAAACTTACAGTATTTCAGACTTTGACTACAGTTACAATCTTTCCGTTAGAGTGCAGTTACAGTCTTTGAATTTGACTAAACTTAAAGTATTTTAGACTTTGACTACAGTTACAATTTCTCCATTAAAGTACAGTAAAAGTCTTTGACTTTGACTAAGCATATGTTATTTCAGACTTTGACTACAGTTACTGTATTTGAGTTAGAGCACAGGTCTCCAATTTTTTTTTCTTTGCGAGCCACGTATACATACAGATTATTCGACAATCAAGTGGGCCAGGATACAAATAAATGTATAAGCATTTTTAAAAACTATAATAGAAATGGTTTTTTTTATTTACTGTTACATAATGATAATAAATAATAAAGTAATTTATTTAAAAATAATTAATTACAGCCTATTTTCAACTTCGCATCAAATCGGTGTTTTATACGCATGATTCAAATAAATTAATATTAAAACCACTTTGAAATTAACTGCTGCAAGTGATTGCCCTTATTAACAAAAGAACATATAATAAATAAATAATTCCAACATCCAGATGTCCCAAATCCCCTCATTTTCAAACCTTTCTCATCATTAATCCTTCAACATACAAATACATCTATAATTCAACCCTCGATTTAAACGCAATTGTACGAAACGTACGTGTATCCACCATACGATATTCCAACAATAACTCGAATATGTAAAACTTAAAGATCAAAGCCGTTTCTCCAAAGCTCTCTCACTCTGTTTTTTTTTTATTATCATTTCGTAACTTTACTGCTCGATAATATTCATAAATACGCCATCCGCATATTTTCCACGTTCTCACATCCGAAACTTTCCCCCCTCCCGCGAAGTTTATTCTTTTTATATGTTTCACTTGTGATGTGAGATCTAAGCTAATAACTCCTTAAGACGAAAACTTTACGGCCCGCCCAATAAAAAAGGTTTAATAATGGCCTTTTTTATTTTTCCTCGTATGGATCGTAAAACCTGCAAACAACTTGACACACATATGTTGCTATTTATAAATGATAGAAACAAAAAAATCATGAAATTTCTTCTTTATACAGTTTTTATTTAATGATTTCCTAAATAATATATAAATAATATCATAGTCTTAAGTCAATATCTTGAACAAGTTTCTCATCTTGTACGTGGTGAAACATATTTAACTAATATTTAACAAAGAGAAAACACTTGGTTAAATTTCACTAATATTTTGGTTTTTTATTCCAATTAATTTCGACTTTGAGTCATACTCAAGGAGTAGTAAGCCTTGATATAAAACTAACGGCAAAGTTAATAGAGATTCATACAAATATTGGAAATAAAAAAAAAACAGCGAGCTTAATTATTCAGCCCTTTACAGTTTAACAACCAAGTTCAATTAATTTCCGAGTTAGATTTTGCAGCGTTGCTTCCCTATTGGTGATAGAATATAAATTAAACGTTGATTTTTGCTTGAAATTGCAGTCTTTAAAACGTTTTTACAGTTTTTGTCTTTGACTGAAGTTGAATATTTGATAACAGTTGCACTTTTTGAGTTACAGTACAATTACAGTTTTTAGGTTCGCCTAAAATTTGCATTCTTTAAGACTTTGACTACAATTATAGTCTTTGAATTAGAGTTATGCTACAGTATTTGTCTTTGACTGAAGGTGCAATCGTTGCGACTTCGACTAAATTTGTAGTCTTTAAGTTGTAGTGCAGTTACAGTTTTTGAGTTCGCCTGAAGCTGCATTCTTTGAGACTTTGACTACAGCTATAGTTTTTGAGTTAGAGTAATGTTACAGTCTTCTTTTTAGACTGAAATTGCAATCTTTGTGACTTTGACTATACTTGCAGTCTTTGAGTTGTAGTGCAGTTACAATTTTTGGGTTCACCTGAAGCTGCATTCTTTGAGACTTTGACAACAATTATAGTATTTAATTGATGAGGCGGATACATGATGAAACTCCATAATACTATTTGGGAGGGTTTCACTTTTATTGTTGAACACTGCAACATGTTTCACCACACAGTGGCTTCATCAGGCAGATGAAGTCACTGTGTGGTGAAACATGTTGCAGTGTTCAACAATAAAATTGAAACCCTCCCAACTGCGTTGTTTTATTTCAAATAACAATTATAGTCTTTGAGTTAGAGTAATGTTACAGTATTTTTTTAATTGAAATTGTAATCTTTGTGACTTTGACTATTGCAGTCTTTTACTTTTAGTAAAGTTACAGTTTTTGGGTTCGAATTAAGCTGCATTCTTTAAGACTTTGACTACAATTATAGTATTTGGATTAGAGTTATGTTACAGTATTTGTCTTTGACTGAAGTTGCAATCGTTGCGACTTTGACTACAGTTGCAGTGTTTAAGTTTTAGTGCAGTTACAATTTTTGGGATCGCCCGAAGCTGCATTCTTTGAGACTTTGACTACAATTTTAGTCTTTGAGTTAGAGTAATGTTACATTTTTTATTTTACTGAAATTGCAATCTTTGCGACTTTGACTATAGTTGCAGTATTTAAGTTATAGTGCAGCTACAATTTTTGGGTTCGCATGAAGCTGCATTCTTTGAGACTTTGACTACAATTATAGTCTTTGAGTTAGAGTAATGTTACAGTTTTTGTTTTTTGACTGAAATTGAAATCTTTGCGACTTTGACTATAGTTGCAGTCTTTGAGTTATAGTAAAGTTACAGTTTTTGGGTTCGTCTTAAGCTGCATTCTTTGAGACTTTGACTACAATTATAGTCTTTGAGTAAGAGTTATGTTACAGTATTTGTCTTTGACTATAGTTACAGTCTTTGAAATAAAGTGCAGTTACAGTTTTTGGGTTCGCCTGAAGCTGCATTATTTGAAACTATGATTACAATTATAGCGTTTGAGTTAGAGTTATGTTACAGTATTTGTCTTTGACTGAAGTTGCAATCTTTTTGACTTTGACAAAAGTTGCAGTCTTTAAGTTATAGTGCAGATAAAGTTTTTGGTTTCCCTTTAAGTGTTATACAAATAAAGTTAAACGTGTTTTATGATAAATTTCTAATGATTCAAGGCAAATTATTGTCTCTTCGAATGTAATCAGATTACATTGTCTACTTACTTTTATGTTTATTATGTATGTATTATATAGAGAGATAAAATATGACATTAGGAACGTATATACATTATATATGTACATTAAGTACACGCAATTTATTCCGTATGTGAAACTCGTAGGAACAGATAAGCGAGAAAAGCGAAAAGGAGGGAAAAAGGACAGTGAAAAATAAACGCGAGAAAATCCCAACTTTTTCGCGCTAATGCCGTTTTGCATTTATCGAAAGTAAGATACACTTTTCTCTTTTTTATACAAAAAAAACACACAGACACACACACTCAGGCACGTACAGAACGTTTTAAATAAGAATGCGACTCTGGGAGTTTTAAATGCAACTCAATATATTGCATTATGCTAACAAATTGAGTATTGAGTTTTCATAATCTTTAAATACAAGAAATAATACGGACTTATATTAAGGATCACTATAATAAAAAGTGAAGTAAGGAATAATAGTCTTTATTAGTGTAATAATCACTTCACGTAAACTCAAAAACATACAGCGATCACTATATTGTCTTTCAATGTCTATTGTAATCTCGCTACAATTGTTTCGCCACACTGTGGCTTTTTCAGGCGAAGAAATGGGACACAACATTAGTCTGTTTGGGTAAATATACACAAGGTTTATAGGGGGGCGGTATTTTTGGAAAACTTTAAACTAAGTAGTGGTAGATTTGTGAGGTCCAGTTGGACTTTTGGAATTTTTCTTTTAGGTAAACATGCATAAGCTGTAAATTTTCTGACATCTGTTGTGGTCTTAAAAAAATTCAATTTGAAGCTTTAAACAAGTGTTTTCCACTCCCAGACTAAGCATGAAGTAAAATTTCGAGTTTAGAAAAGCCCTGTGAAAATTTGTCGAGGGTCGCGCAGCGACCCGAGACAAATTTATATATATATATATTTATATTTATTTATATATTTATTTTTAATATATCATCTATGTTATACAAATATTTATAGCTTCAATATTTTCAATTAAATTCGTATATTAAGTATACATATTTGTGCATCCTGTATATAATTACATAGATGGCGCACAACAATGCGACTTGAGATTATCAGTCCATTGATATTAGATGTGTATGCACATAGACTATGCCCAGTATACAGAATGGCTTTGCTGGGAATGTCCACTTACAACAAGTGCACATAATATACACATACATACAATACATACACTAAATTATCCACGCTATGTATCCCAGTTATGTATGTACCAGTATATGCATAATATTCAAAGCAGATTACCTAAGTATGTACATAAGTATGCATATATTAAATAACTCATGTCTGTAATGGGAGAAAAGAAGTAATGCATGCATTTTTTTACTACGCTGAAATTAATGCAAATTACAAAATTACTACTGCAGCTAGAAAGTTGATTAAATCATTTACAAACAGGGTGTTAACGATGGATCCTAAATTATTAACAAATAAATGTATATTGGGTTGCAAACTCACAAAAATCTAATTCAATACACACTTGCGTATTGAGTTGCAAACTCACAAGAATCTAACCTAATGGAAACTTGCTTCGGTTGGATTGTTGTGAGTTAGCAACCTAATATAAAGGGTGTTTAAAAATGACCTGACATTTTAATTTATTAATAAAACATATTATTTATTGGAAAAGTACGAATGTTTTTATTTAAATATAAGGTACAAACATGGATTTTAAGTGTGGAACACAATATCCGATAAATGGGCGCCTCGACATTGTTTGCAAACGGTCATTCTTTTGACAAAATTTTCAATGAGATTTTGGCATAATTGCGGACTAATTTCATTATTGGTGCGTCTAATTTCTTCCTTGAGCTCCGAAATTGTATGTGGATCATTGGCATACACTTTTCCTTTCAGAAAACTCCAAATAAAGAAGTCTAATGGCGTCAAATCGCACGATCTTGGTGGGCAATTCACATCGCCGCGGCGCGAAATAACACGACCATGGAACTTTGTCTGCAATAACTGCATTGTTTCGTTCGCAGTGTGGCAGGTTGCACCATCTTGCTGAAAGAATACGTCTTCCAAGTCCATGTCGTTCAATTCATTCCATAAAAAGTTGGTTATCAGGTGATGATAACGAACACCATTGACGGTAACCGCATTTCCCGCAGCATTCTCGAAAAAGTACGGCCTAATCACTCCTCCAACCCAAAATCCACACCAAACAGTGACTCGTGGTGGATGCATGAGAAGCTGTTGGATCACTTGTCGATTTTCAGTCCCCCGAATTCTACAGTTTTGTTTATTTACGTATCCATCAAGTTGAAAATGCGCCTCATTGCTGAAGATGATTTACTTCGAAAAATCACCATCGATTTATTGATGCTCCTCTATCCAATTGGCGAATGTACGGCGCTGCGCATGGTCTGCTGGTTGCAGGTTTTGTGTCAATTGGATCTTGTAAATATGCAAATGCAGATCTTTAGTCAAAATTCGCTACACAGAGCATCTTGAAACGTCCAATTGCTGAGTACGATGGCGAATCGAGGTGAAAGGACTTTCGTCAACACTCGCACTCACTGCGGCTATGTTTTCAATCGACCAACCGGTAGGAGAACGGCCACTGCTTTTCGCGGTTAGAATTGAACCACTAACCTCATTTTTTTTTATTAAATGCACCACAGTGTTGCGAGATGGTGCGTTGTGATGACCAAAAGACGTGCGGACTTTTTGAACCGTCTCTGCAAAATTTTCACCATTTCTGTAATGAATTTTCAGAATTTCTAGGCGTTGCTCGATCGTGTAATTATTCATGACTAAACCTTAATACTTCCTAATGCCAGTTGTCAAAGATTATTTGCCACAAATAAAATAGCGGGCAATTTGAAATGTCAGATAATTTTGAGACACCCTTTACAATGATATGTGTAATGTAATATAACAATGATTACAATACCTGTCTTTATTGAATTTTAGTTATATTTAAAACATATATAGATTTTTTCTTTTAAGTATACATATCCCGATATTTATGCGGTATTTGTTGAGGCAAATATGCTTGGAACAACAAGAATACATCACCATGTTTTTTGTTGCATTTTAAGGTTATGGAAACGCAACCCAATTTACAATTTGTTTGAGAAATGTTGAGTTGCATTTAAGACTTCCAGAGTCGTATTTTTATTTAAAAAGTTCTGTACAGTTGCGAGAGAAAAAACTAGTACAGCAGGGAGTTCAAGCCACAAAAAAGCCACATAAATATCGTATTTTTTTCGTGTAAAACAAACTTGTCATGTACAGGTTGACAATTTTAAAAATCAAAGTGAGTACCGTTCACATAGCCAAATGTTGCTGTACTAGTTTTTTTTTTCTCGCAACTGTACGTGCCTGAGTGTGTTTTTGTGTAAGTATTGAACTTCTCGTTCAACAAGAATAGTTTTATTGCATTTAATAGATATAAAAATGCAACCCAATACACAATATAACAAACATGTATGTATGTAAAATAAAGTTGATGAAGCCTCCCCAGTTAACAGTATAATAAGTGTTCTATTTTTATGAAATAATTATATTCACATAGATAATTAAAATTATCAGGTGGGTATAAATTAATGAAAATTGATGGGATTAATTGAAAAATGTAATTTTGCGAGTTTGTCGGTGCAAATACTTCGTATAACTGGTTTTTGGGACAATAGAGCTTCCCCATCTTAGTTCGGAATTGAATCACGGCGAGGCCGTGTTTGATTAAAAACTTCGTTGCCCAAGTTTCACAAACTCCATTGCATAGAACGCTTTAATTGCATCACATTCACATTCACCGCCTGATTTATTATGCACTTTCTCAAAAAAAAAAAAAACGATCACGAAAATAAAATAAGAGAAACTCCCAGCTCGTACCACAAAATAAACTCTATATAAAGACATGAATGTAAGAAAAAATTAAGTGAGGGAAATCTAATTAACAAATTGAATTTCTCCTTTTTATTTAAATAGTGAATTAAAACCGTAGAAATACGAATTGAACTCTTTATAAAACAACAACAAATATCTGAAGATTTGCGGAATAATAATTGGGATATGAATACTCGAAAGAAAATCTTTTGAGTATTCATATCCTAATAATTATTCCGCAAATCTTCAGATACTTGTTGTTGTTTTATAAAGAATTCAATCTAAAGCTTTAAACGAGTGTTTTCCACTCCCAGACTAAGCATGAAGTATAATTTCGAGTTTAGAAAAGCCCCGCGTAAAAAAAATTGTCGAGGGTCGCGCAGCGACCCGAGACAAATTTTCACGGGGCTTTTCTAAACTCAAAATTTTACTTCATGCGCCACGCGTATAAATCACTGAAATATTATGCTAAATAAAAATATTTTGAATTTCACAATACATCAGTGTTTTATACGCGTGGCGCATAAAGCAAAAGTAAAGTAAGTAAAGTAATTTTCTTTTGAGTATTCATATCCCAATAATATGCCGCAAATCTTCAGATGTTCGTTGTTGTTTTATAAAGAGTTCAATTGGAAGCTTTAAATGAGTATTTTCCACTCCCAGGCTAAGCATGAAGTAAAATTTCGAGTTTAGAAAAGCCTGAAAATTTGGTTTGGTCGCGTAGCGCGAAGCGCGGAGCGGCCAAACCAAATTTTCAGGCTTTTCTAAACTCGAAATTTTACTTCATGCGCCACGCGTATACAACGCTGATTTCAAGTGAAGTTTACTTGTTTACTATATTTCAGTGTTTTCAGTGTTTAATACGCATGGCGCACGAAGTAAAATTTCTAGTTTAGAGAAGTCTGAAATTTTGGTCTGGTCGCGTGCGCTACAAAAATATATTACTAAAAGGAAATAAATAAGTCGCCTGTTTCCAAAAACTCCAAAATCTATTTGAAAACCATGGATTTAGGTTTTTATTTGAAATAGGCGACTCAAATAATTAAACTATTATACATCTAAAATATTCTTCTTTTAATTTATTCTGGGGAGGGGGGCTGCAGCCCCTCAGCCCTTATGGACAACACAAACCAGTGGCAGGTTGATATTTATTGACTTATAAAATTTGATTATAAACTTATTTTAGAATGGATATAAATGAAATACCTAATTTTTGTATACTACATTTATTTAAGTGACATAATATGTTAAGTGTTTTCTTTATATCTAAAATTGTAAATATACCAGGAAGTGAATGTCTCCAAGATTTAAAAAATAATTGAGGCGCTCAGTGAAAAAGTGGTCTAAGTGCTATTTTATTAAAAAGTTAGTTGTGATTTATGTTTTATGTTTTACATTTTAGTTAAATATTTTTAGTTATATTGTAAATGGCTTGTCCGTTAATAAAGAATTATTATTATTATTATTATTATACATTGACATGAGAATGTGTGAATATATATCTAAATATTTAATTATATAAAAATTTTGATTATTACTTATTTTAAATAAGTGTTTTCTAGCTTCACACTATTTCATTGTTGTATACGCAGGGCGCATGAAGTAAAATTTCGAGTTTAGAAAAGCCTAAAAATTTGGTTTGGTCGCGTAGCGCTTTGCGCTACGCGACCAAACCAAATTTTAAGGCTTTTCTAAACTCGAAATTTTACTTCATGCTTAGTCTGGGAGTGGAAACACTCGTTTGAATCTCAAAATTATATTTATTATATTATAAAATCGATTAATGCCTGGAAATATACAGTGTATACATTATGTATATTTAAAAGAAAAAATCCCAGTATTTAATATAATAAGTAATTCATGATAATCATAAAAATATGTGCAGAATTTTACCTAAAATCAACTTTTAGTTTTAATTGTATAATTGCTCTGCAGTTAATGGGTTAAGCTTTATCTCAAATTTACTCAAATTAGGTTTCATGTCACGTTTAAGTATTTTAAGTATTTATTTGCAGATAATTCGATTGTTATTTCAAAAAAAAAAAACAAATATGCTAACCAATATTACTATAACTAAACTATAACTATATATGATCAGCGAACATATCTAAAATAAACATGTAATATAATAAGAAACGAACGTTTACGAAAATTAAATAAACTAAACCAACGACGTATGAAACATTTCTACTAAATTCAATATTTATAAGGTTTACATTGATTATCAAAAAACTATTTCACCTAAATCTTTACGATTTAATTCGGACATAAATTGTGAGTGCGAACTATAAAATAAATCAATACCATGAAATAAATCAAATAACTTGGATGGATAATTTTTTCACTCCCCTTTCAATCCCCTCAATTCTAATAAGTATAATTAAATTTCAATTATTCCATCGATTAACTCTTTACATTTTACTCACTCTCTATCTCTCTTTGTTCCTCTAAATTCTTTTTCGTCTGTTGGTATAAAAAGGAAAACTAAAATCCAGAGGCTAATGTAATATAAATGAGTTCGAATCCTTTTCGGCCGGATTGTGTTTTCCGTTTGGGTAAAAGGGCAAAAAACCGAAGCTCCCGGTTTCAGATAAAAGTTCTTGTGTGTCGGGGACTCTCCGAAACGATTCCGACGTTTAACTTCTTTGACAAAACCGATATCAGCACTTAAAGGTAAAACAAAATCAAATTACACTTGATTGGGAAAGAGTCCGGCGATTTTTCGCGATCTTAATCAACGAGAATTATATTCTACGATTAATTATCGTCGAAT
Source organism: Philonthus cognatus (assembly GCA_932526585.2). Classification (NCBI taxonomy): domain Eukaryota; kingdom Metazoa; phylum Arthropoda; class Insecta; order Coleoptera; family Staphylinidae; genus Philonthus; species Philonthus cognatus. The sequence continues at coordinate 44,543,680 of OW052241.1, forward strand.
GTTATTGAAAAATTAGGAAATTTAAATATTAGGTGAAAATTAAGATAAGGAAAACACTTCATTTTTTTATACCTCTTTTTTTAATATATATATATATATAATCTACAATCCCCATCTACCATAATTGTAGGTGTAGGGGTAGGTTGTCTCTGTTATTGATTGCTATGTACAAATTTTGCCCATTCTTTTCTGTTTCTTGCGAGTCCTTGCGAGCCCATGTTTTTCCTCGTTTTTCTAGTATCTCCTGTATGGCCTTATCCCAGGTCTTCCTCTAGTTTTCCTTTTTCCTACTCTTGTTTGCCATATTTGTTTAACTGGTTTTGTGCTTTCCATTCGTTGTAGATGTCTCCACCAACTCAGCTGTCTTCTTTCTATAAATTCCTCTAGCGGTTCTATATCAAACTCTTTTCTTATTTCAGAGTTCCTCATTTAGTCCATCCTACCTCGTTTTTTACCATCCTTAAATGCAGAGAAAATAATGATTCAGGGTTTCGAACTGTTATTTTTTGCGTTTTAGTTTCATATGATGAGGGGTAAATCTCGAAACGCGTCTATAGATCTTCTTTAAGATCGCCTAAGATTCATTCAATTAATATTCATTAACTGTATTTTTTTTAAATTTATTTCAATTTCCTGTTGCTCCATTTAGTTTGGTGAGACAATAATTTGACCTAATGCTGCATTTTGCATATAACTTATGTATAAAACAGTAAATCTGTCGTGTAACTGAAATATTCATTGTATAATTCAATATCTGTCGGGGTATTAGCTCTAGAAGTAGTTGTTTCAATAAATATTTGGAGAAGTCTCAACGAGACTAAATTTTTTAACAAAATCGATATTAGTTTTAAATCGTTTTTATATTTAAGAAAATATAAAGAAACATTGAAAAAACGCTAAGAATAAAATACCATAATTGAACCAAAAGCCGGAAAAACCGTTTTTTTTGTCGTAACGAAAACCCAAACTGAACCGAAGAAAAATATCGGTTAATTTCAGTTTAAACACGCACTGAAAAACTGATTTTAATTTCCAAACAGTTTTTGCATTCTTTTTTTTTAAATTTTTTTGTAAAAGGACATATATACAATATGTATTACAATGGTCATCGAATAGTAGTGGTAAATCATCAATTAAAATAAATAAATATATAAACAAAGCTACAGATAACAGTAAAACAAGGTAGTACTAAACAGTGCAAGCAGAGAAATGCCTGCAGATGTCTTGTGATTAGAGGAAGAATGTTACTGGTTAATTTTCTACTGGTTTAAGTTTCTGTCTTGGAGATACTCGCTGACTGAGTAGTATGCCTTTTCTATTAGCATATCTTTGAGCAAATGTTTAAATTTGTTGAAATGTGTCAGCATTTTTATATTGCCCTGTATGTAATACAAAAGAAAAATTGTTTTCGCAAAAACCTAAGCTTTTTATTACAATACAAGGATTACCACTTTACCGACACTATAGACGATTTTTCGCATAAGATTTTTTATCTAAGAGAAATCTCAAAAAATGTACAGACATTCCTATAAGTATTTAATAGATTTTGGGCTATTTATTTTTCCCCTGAAAACAGTTCCTCCAACTGGAATAATTTGTTCCTAAAAAGTTAAACAAACTTTCAACTTTGAGCGTTGTACATAACGCAATTTTTAAGCTACAAATTAGAAATTTTGCTCAAACTAAACCTCAATTAAATCCAAATACCATACTTTGAAGCAATTTTCATATTGATCAATTTCCTAATTAACTGATTTTCAAGATTAGTTTGAATTTCTGAAGTTTTTCATATTATCCATTTAATACACTCTTGTATTTGTACTTAATAACTTTTACTTTTAAAGATGTTTTGATTTGATGAATACAGCACTAGTAATCTTTCTCCGCACGTTTTCAAATGTCCTTACATGTTTTGTTTTTTTAATTTGTAACACAACACCAAGTGTTTTTTTTTAATTTAAATAACTTTACTAAGGACATACAGACAGTTTTATGTAACACCGAACATTTTCATAACGAGAATTATTCTTTGAAGTGTCTATATGCATACGTTGCACATTTTTCAATGTTTAGTTTATTAAAAGAACTTAATTTAAAGCTCTAAGCGAGTGTTTTCCACTCCCAGGCTAAGCATGAAGTAAAATTTCGAGTTTAGAAAAGCCTGAAAATTTGGTTTGGTCGCGTAGCGCGAAGCGCAGAGCGGCCAAACCAAATTTTCAGGCTTTTCTAAACTCGAAATTTTACTTCATGCGCCACCGGTACAAAACACTGACATATTAAGAAGTTTAAGACATACCGCTAAACTTTACATTGAATCAGTATTTTGTACCGGTGGCGCATGAAGTAAAATTTTGAGTTTAGAAAAGCCTGAAAATTTGGTTTGGCCGCTCCGCGCTTCGCGCTACGCGACCAAACCAAATTTTCAGGCTTTTCTAAACTCGAAATTTTACTTCATGCTTAGCCTGGGAGTGGAAAACACTCGCCTAAAGCTTCAAATTGGATTCTTTTAATAAACCGAGCATCGGAAAATGTGCAACGTATGCATATGGATACTTCAAAGAAAAATTCTCGTTATGAATATGTTCGGTGTTACATAAAATTCTGTGTATGTAAAGTTATTTAAATTAAAAAACACACGTCCTCAAAAGTGTGAAGAAAAGTTATTAGTACTTTGTTCGTCAAATTAATTAGATCTTCATCTAACACCATCCATCAATCTATGAAAATATAATCTGAATTTTAATAACATTGAAAAAAAAAGTTTTATTAAAATAATAAATCGAACTCATTGGACCGCAAAAAAGATAAACTTAAATTGAATCTGTTTAAACCTGAACAGACGAACATTTATCTCCTTTTCTTAATAATTCCGTACGTGCACGAAAAAAAAACACACATCCGTACAGAGAGAGAGAGAGAGAGAGAGAGAGAGAGAGAGAGAAAAAGAGAGAGCACTTCTTTCAAATTGTGGAGTTCGAAAAGAGTTCCCGATAAGCAATTTAAAAGAGGGATATTTATGAAAATGAAAGTGTTTGAGTGTCGTTGTTATTCCACTCACGTCAGCGTATCCCGGGAAGGGCGAAAGGGCCGCGTTCCCTTTTTTTCCTCCTTTTCCTGCAGGAGATACAAACGGTGCCACTCAATATATAGAGTTTAGTATTTGTGCACCTCATTCATGGAAATCAGATCTGTTCTTTAAGTTTTTCTTCTCTCGCTCTTCCGGTAGTTTTCGGCTGAATAAGTTAAATCGCGCTGTTTTTAGATGAAGGATAAAAAGATAGGGGTAGGAATTGAGGATGAGGATACGATTGTTTTTACAATTACGATGATTGTGATTTTTTATTTATTCATTATATTAGCAAAGAAAGAAAACAAACAGTACGTTTATTATTTAAAAATACAGGGAGTTTTTCTTTTCTACATATCTTAATTCAAGCGTTCACAGGGTGTTTCACCTAAAACTCCCCATCCTTATTAACAAAAAACTAAAAATGTTATTAAAGTTTTGTTTGTTTTATTCAATACATGTTATTCAAGGCTTCAAATTGAGATGGAATTGGTATAACTCATAATTATAGTTTCGCTGTCAGAGGCGTGAGAAAATGTGATTCGATGATCAAACCTTTAGGAGTGACTTTTTCTAAAAGGCTATTTTTAAGTTAAAACCAATTTTTATATTTTCAAGAACTTTTAACACACGTATTTTAAGTAGTACAAGTTCTCAAAATTAGCATACATAACTTAAAATACAGGGCTATTCAAATAGAAGGAACAGATTTCAAAGATTTATTTCTTCCAAACTACAAAAGGTAGAACTATAATTCCAACGTTCCTGGACAGACAAAAGCTTAAAATTTGAACAGTCCAAGCAGAAGTTCCAACCACGGCCGCATTGGCGCTGTTGCTTGTCATTTTGGTTGTCTGTAGTAAAATGGCAATACAACAAGAAAAAGCACTTAAGTGCTGCAATTAGCAAAACTAGAGTCCATTAATAAGGTTCAACGTGCTTTTTACCGCCTCATCATAAGCATGGTTGCATCTACAAACAGAAAATCACGGGACGTCCACGCACATCGAATGAAAATATCGAGCGTATTCGTACAGTTTTCGAAAGGAGAACAAAAAACCCACACCACGGGAAACACATGTTGCTCATATTGAATGTATAAAAAATGAACTTTTCTCTTTCTAGGAACGTTTGAATTGTGTTTCTATCTTTTGTAGTTTGGAAGAAATAAATGTTTAAAATCAGTTCCTTCTATTTGAATAGCCCTTTATTTTAAGTTATGTATGCTAATTTTGGAACGGTACTACTTAAAATACGTGTGTTAAAAGTTAAGAGTACATTGAAAATTATAAAACACTGATATTAACAAGAATATAACTTAATTCTGGTTAACATTTATTTATCTAATTCTTGAAAAAAATTATAAAAGACGCTCAAACTTTTTAGCAGATTCGAAAAGAAACTCTACTTTAATAAACAAAATACTTTCTTATGAACTAGTCTGGGGAGTATTTGGTGAGGTGAAATACCCTTTATACTGGTTAACAATGGAGGCTTCAAGTTCTCTATGTTTGTATATCTGAGACTTTATTAAGTGACTATAGTTTCAACAACCTCAACTTTTCAATTTTAAACTAAAAGTGTTTAATTTGTGATATATATTTATTATATTAGTCAATTTTTTAATTAAATAAAATCCATTTATTTGAATAATTTCTGATCATTTTTAACTTTTGCAATTTTGTTAAAAATTGTTCAACTCAATTTTTTCTAACGTTACAATCTAAATTGTTAAATTTATAATTAGATAATCTTTGTGATATTATTATTAAAATTATTTCTTTAGTGGTTTATCTATTAAGCATTATTTTACATAATTTCGGTACAATTTGAGCTTTAACAATTTGTTCATAATGGAGGCTTCCACTTCTTTATGTTTGTATAACTGAGACTTTATTAAGTGACTATAGTTTCAACAACCTCAATGTCTCATTTTTAAACTTAAAGTGTTTTATTAGTGATATATATTCATTATATTAGTCAATTTTTTAATTACTTTCACTTTTGTTGTTTACATCGCAGCAGTGTGAGTGTGTGCTCTGAAAATCTACAGCAATAAGAGTGAGTAAATCAGAAAATAAAAGGTATATCTGCAATAATCGCACCCGTGGTGCATTATTTAATAACGGAACCACTATATATATTTAATAAAACCAATAACTACCAAATTCTCAACATAAATATAATCCTAACCTCTTTGAGTAAACACGCCATAATTATTTTCAACTATTTGTAACCTGGGTTGCATACAATTACAACCAAAATTTAAATGTTCCAATTCCTCTGTATTCTTTTGTTCTGCCTTTCCGTGGCCCACCTGTGCTTGTGCAGTTAGTCACCTTGAACGGCCCCTGGGTGCAAAGTCCATTGTCTATTTATCGCGCCTAATCTTCCCAATAACGATGGTAATATCTTGTGGAAACTGCAATAAAAACATTAGCCCCAGAACACTGAACCTCAAATGTAAAAAATGTATGACGTGGAGACATGCAATTTGCGTCAATATTCCAGAAGAAAAATTAGATTACTACTTAGAAGAAGAAAAAAATGAATCTGGAGATAAGGGGATATGAGAAAAATGTCTTATTCCCACCGATGCCAGTTTAATTGATATTACAACTCTCGAAGCAACTATTGCGAATATTCTTCAAAAACAGTTTGAGATATTCAAAAACCAATTTATTGCTTCAGTCACTGAGGAAATCCTCAATTTAAAAGAGAGAATCACAATCTTAGATAAAGAAAATATTGTCTTAAAATCAAAAACCGTAACCACTGATACAATGAATCTAATATCCGAAATCGAAGAACAGAAATTCAGATCAAAGAATATTATTATCTATAATATTCCCGAATCCTCGAAGGCAAATTCCAGCCACCAAAGGTCCGATGATTTAGAAACTGTATTAGGCATAATTAAAAATATCGTCGATAAAATACCTGTAAAAATATTTCGCTTGGGGAAACGTACCACTAGACCTCGACCTCTTAAAGTAATTCTTCCAGATGAATTCACTGCAAGACAGATACTGGCTAAAAATAAATTAATGAATGATAATATTGTTATCAGATCCGATCTAACTCCAACTCAACAAAGCTATTTAAAATCTGTTAAGTCCGAATTAAATAAGCGCCGAGAAGAGGGAGAAGCTAATTTAATTATAAAATATATTCGAGGCGTTCCCACAATCATCGAAAATAAAAACAACATTAAAAAAAACTAACTCTTACTAATTATAATAAATCTAGTTAGACCATTTTTTATCAAAATGTCCGCGGCTTAAACACTAAAACAAAACAATTTTACAATAGCGTATGCATAAACAATTTTGATATTATTTCTATTACTGAGTCGTGGTTGAAGAGCGGTGTACACGATGCGGAGCTATTTTCAAACAATTACTGTATATTTAGGAAGGATCGTACAGCTCGCAAAGGGGGAAGTGTTTTATTGGCTATTAATAACAATTTTAAATCAATACAATTAAATGTATCAATAGATATAGAAAACATTGATCTAATTGCAGCCGAAACATCCATCTTTAGTAAAAAATCAGTTGTTATCTGCGTGTACATTCCGCCCCAAACGTCACTTAATGGCTATAATAACCTCTTTGAGGCAATCGAAGAACACATTACGCAAAAAACTTTATATTGGTTGGTGACTTTAACTTAACACATTATGTAAAATATTTAAAACATGGTGAACAACATAATAGTCTTCACTTTATACTGGTTGGTGACTTTAACTTAACACATTATGTAAAATATTTAAAACATGGTGAACAACATAATAGTCTTCACCCACTCTTGAATTTTCTAACCTTAAATAATACAAAGCAATTCAACTCAATAGAAAATTCAAATTATAGATTATTGGATTTAGTAATAATATCGTACAGTACTTGTAGTGTCATAAAGTCTGAGTGCAATTTCGTTGATGAAGATTGTCATCACCCCTTATTGGAAATTGATATCGAATTTCCCACCGATTCAAGTTCTAACTTCCTGGTCACTGATCGCAACAGCGACCTTTATAATTTTAAATTAGCCAATCTCCCTCTCCTTTATGAAAGCATATCAAATCAAGATTGGTCTGAAATTGAAACACTTACAAATCCAGATGATTGCTGTCAGGCACTTTACAAAATTTTATACTCAATTTTTGAGAGACGCGTTCCTAAACGACGACATAAAATTAACAAAAACCAGTTTCCAATCTGGTTTGATAAAGAAATTATTTCGTTAATTAGAGAAAAAAATATACTACGGAATAAATCCAAACGTTATACTTGTCCTGAGACCTTACATCAATATAAACAGTTACGCCGACAAGTAAAACAGAAAATTAAGTTAGCCTATGATCGGTATGTCTCACATACGGAAGATATCATTAATTCGGACCCAAGTACATTTTGGAACTTCGTTCATAACAAAAAGCGCCAGACGCGAATTCCAGGGTGTATGAAATTCCAAGACACGACCTTAGAAAAGTCATCAGACATCGTCGAAAGTTTTGCAACTCATTTTAAATCTTCTTACTTATCTAACTACAATGTCATTGTCATTGATGAAACATCCTGCAAACGCTTCCTCGAAAATCATCGAATAACAGAAGATGACATTTTGCGTAGCTTACGACGCCTGAGACCTAAACTCACTATGGGTCCCGATGGTATTCCCTCGTTTTGTTAAAGGATTGTGCCATTTTGTTAGTTAAACCTCTTTTGTACATATTTAACCAAATCTTAACAGTTGGTGTCTTCCCCGATTGCTGGAAATTAACAAGAGTTTGTCCGGTCTACAAGAAGGGAGATAGGAACACAATTGAAAATTATAGGTCCATCGCTATAATATCAAATTTCAGCAAGGTGTTCGAGTCGATTCTAGCTGATCATATCTACTTTAAAATTAGTAATGTCCTCAGTCCGCGGCAACATGGTTTCATGCGAAAGCGCTCGACTCAGAGTAACTTAATGAACTACGCAATTTATCGCCAATAACCTAGATAGCGGATATCAAGTGGATGTTCTGTACACCGATATGACGAAAGCTTTCGACCATATATCTCACACAATTCTAATCAACCGACTTCGAAACTGCGATATCAGTGACAACATTGTGTCTGTAATTACATCGTATCTGGCCAATGGTCTTCAGTTCGTCTCTTACATGGGAGTAAAGTCAAATGCTTTTATCGCAAGTAGTGGTGTGCCTCAGGGCTCAAACCTGGGCCCAAAAATGTTTTTAATTTATATCAACAGTGTGTGCGATGTATTGGACTGTGAATATCTATTATACGCAGACGATATCAAGCTATATTCTGTAATAAATAACTTACAAGATACTTATAAATTACAAAATAACTTAATTAAATTGAGCCAATGGTGTTCCTCAAACAGTATTGCTTTAAATGTTTCTAAGTGCAGAATCATGTCATATACAAGATCCACTACCCCTACTATATACAACTATTGTTTGCATAACGATCAAATAATACGCGTAAATTGTTTAAAAGATCTTGGAATCCATTTTGACGATAAACTCACCTTCAAAACACTACGAGTGAATGTTATAAACTATTAGGATTCCTAAAACGCAATTGTAGTGACTTTAAGTCCACAAACACAGTTATGAATTTATATACGTCGCTTATTTTATCTAAAATTAATTATTGCGCTACTGTGTGGACTCCTGGATATTCAACACATATTAACATGCTTGAGAAAGTTAATAAACGCTTTCTCAAATATCTATTCTTCATAAAACACAAACAATATCCAGAACTCCACACAAATTATTCTACACTCATAGACGAATTTACATTAGATACCATACACAAAAGACATCGACGCATATCTATTGGTGATTTATATAAATTAATTCATAATTTTACTGATAATTCTGAATTGTTATGCAACATTGATTTTAATGTACCCAGACTATTCTCTAGATATAAACAAACCTTTAATTATACGACGCCCCGTACTAATCACTACATGTATTCCCCATTATATAAAATGCTGCGAAATTATCACGAAATTCAATGCTTTGTCGGTATTTTTTCACGCTGCATATAACAGTTTATGTGTGATATTACCGAATGTGTTTTCTGAATTTGTTAATCAACTTATTTGTTTGTACCCTACTTACTCACACTGTAAACCTATATTTAGTTTATATATATTTCTCTGTAATTAGGCTATGGTTGTTGAGAAATAAATTATTATTATTATTATTATTATTAAATTAAATCCATTTATTTGAATAATTTCTGATCATTTTGAACTTTTGCAATTTTGTTAAAAATTGTTCAGCTCAATTTTTTTTCAACGTTACAATTTAAATTGTTAAATTTATAATTAGATAATCTTTGTGATATTATTATTAAAATTGTTTCTTTAGTAGTTTATTTATTAAGCATTATTTTACATAATTTCGGTATTATTTAAGCTTTAACAATTTGTTCATAAAATGTTAGATTTTATTTAATTCTACAATAAAACAAGGTGTGTTCATCCTCTATAACTTTTATCATAATTCATATTTTAAAATTGTAGACGCTAAGTTTACTAAAACACGAATAATGTACACACATTTGTATTGGTTCTAAATTTGAACAACAAAATAAAACAACATTTCCTCTATTTATTTTGTCATAAGTTTTACTACAAAATAAGATTCTGATTGATCGTCTAACAAGAGATTCCACTCCCAGACTAAGCATGAAGTAATATTTCGAGTTTAGAAAAGCCTGAAAATTTGGATTTGCAGGGGCGCGCGAGAGAAGCGAGCCGCGCCCCTGCAAATCCAAATTTTCAGGCTTTTCTAAACTCGAAATTTTACTTCATGCGCCACGCGTATAAACCACAAACTACTAGTGAAATCTTTAACTAATTGTTAAAAGTGAAATAAATTTAGTATGTCAATTATCAATTGTTTAAATTATGGGAAAAGTGAACCATTTTTTTTAACTGAAATTATTTCATATATATATATATATATATAACAGTTTTATATAACACCGAACATTTTCATAAAATACGATTTGACACCATTAATTTTTAGGTTATGTGTAAATTGGGTTGCCTATATGACCATTACAAATTGTAGCTGATCAATTGCAATTAATGCCTCAACTTGTACATACAGAGAGTTTTTCTTTCAATTATACATGTCCCAATTTCGGCGGATATGCCGTAAATCTTTAGATACTCGTTGTTTATTTAAAAGGAGTTTAATTTGAAACCTAAAATTAGTGTGTTCCACTCCCAGACTAAACATGAAGTAAAATTTCGAGTTTATAAAATCCTGAAAATTTGGTTTGGACGCGTAGCGCGAAGCGCGGAGCGGCCAAACCAAATTTTCAGGCTTTTCGAAACTCGAAATTTTACTTCATGCGCCACCGGTACAAAACACTGACATATTACAAAGTTTAAATCACACCACTGAACTTTACATTGAATCAGTGTTTTGTGCCGGTGGCGCATGAAGTAAAATTTCGAGTTTAGAAAAGCCTGAATATTTGGTTTGGCCGCTCCGCGCTTCGCGCTACGCGACCAAACCAAATTTTCAGGCTTTTCTAAACTCGAAATTTTACTTCATGCTTAGCCTGGGAGTGGAAAACACACGTGTATTTTAATTATTTTTATTGTTAGATAAGCAAATTTTGGAAATTTTCACAACTTTAAATGTGTGTATTAAATGTTTTTGAACATTTTTAAAAATTGGTTGTAAATTAAAAATTTAAATTCAATTTAAAACATGCAAATGATAAAAATGTCTTAAAATATTCTATTCTTTTAGAAAAGGCCACTTACAAAGTTCTGATCATCGAATGACATTTTCTTACGCCTCTGACAGCTAGTTACGAGTAATACCAATTCTATCTTAATTTTAAGCCTTGAATAACATTTATTGATTACAGCAAACAAAACTTCAATAATATTTTTAGTTTCTTGTTAATTTATCTCGGGAGTTTTTGGTAAAACGCCCTGTATACTGTAAATGTTTAGTAGCTTAATTGTTGAGGCAGTTAATAGTTGAAAGTTCATTTTCACTTTGATTTAGTTTAAATAAAACACTTATTACTTTCAAACACTTTATTGTATTCGCGACAATTGTTTCGCCACACTGTGGCTTCTTCAGGCGAAGAATGATTATTCTTCGCCTGAAGAAGCCACAGTGTGGCGAAACAATTGTCGCGAGTACAATAAAGTGTTTGAAAGTAATGTGTTTTATTTAAATTAAATCAAAGTAAATGTTTAGTAGCATAATGAATAATAAAGTCAGTCATTCTTCCTGCTGAATAAAATCATTTGCTAAAATTTTGTAAATATTAGAGTACTTACCTAAGTTTTGTTTCATTTAGGATTATAATCAAGTTCGGGCATGTAAACAAAATGTATTAATTAACCCGAAAAGCCGGCTAAATCGCAAAGCAATCTCCTCTCGTGGTGGAAAACCGAAAATTATAAATAATTCGCACGGCGATCGTAAATTCCGAAGGCAAAGTTTTGAACCGCAAACGACTGGCTTGTATTATATTAATAAATCACGAAATTAAAACCGGAATCGCAAAGTTTTTAATGTGAAAGAGTGTCGCCGGGGCGAAAATGAGAAATTTCGTTTTGTTTAATTATTATTGTGTGTATATGCCGCGGTCTTGTTTTAATTTTTAATGGCGGCCGCAATAATTTTAATTAAAACTTGGTGTGGGCGAGTTAACAAAAAAAAACCTTCAACTTTTACATTTTTAACATTTCATACGCATTTTGGGAAAGCATTAACAAAAAAATTAGTGTTTGATATAGTCTTTGTAAGACTAACTTGTTGTAGATTGCGAAAAGAATCGCACTTTTAATGTTTGAAGTATTTTACAACCAAAAATTGGCAATTTCATCTACACTTATGTTTGAACCACGAGGTAACGTAGCTGCCAGTCTAAGGTGTCAAATTGTTTAGAGGGAATGGCAAAGCTATACTGATGAGAGATAAATCTTGAAACGCGTCTATAAATGGCCTGAATAATTTCACCCAAATTGTTACATTTGCAGCAGGTTACTGTATGTAACAGCAAACACTTGTTTAATTTAATGTCCGTCGGGGTATTAGCTCGGGAAATAGTTGTTTCAATGAGTTTAATATAGTCTTTGTAAGACTAACTTGTTGTAGATTGCTAAAAGAATCTCGGCAGTTTTAATGTTAAAAGATTATTTCCTGACGATGTATTTTCAACACACTGTGTGCATTTCAAATAAGATTATTTATATAACACAATAATACGAAGTAGAAGCCTCCACAATACAAAACTTATAAAATAGTTTTCACTATAAAATTCTGATTCATAAGGGGGGAACACTGTAAAAACGCCTCAAAAATAGAACTAACTTTATGAGTGGATTGGAAGAAGAAAAATTATCCAGTGATTTTCGCTACTTTTACAATTAATTAATTCTACTTTTATTAATCAAATAAAAAATGAATCACTAAAAAAATTTAAAAATTGAGAAAGATTCAGTAAAATAAAAAAGAGCCTCCAGGAGTGAACGCTTCTGCGCCGGGGAGTACAGAGTTGCAAAATCGTGTTTTATACAAAAAAGCGCAAAGTTTGTTAAAGTAAACTTAATCAATTGCGCTCTGCATATACTTAAATATTTTTGTTAAAACAACTGGTTATCATTAACATATATGGTTGCAAAAAAATAATTAAATCAAATTTATTCTTAAAGGATTTGTACTCGTCATTCGAAAAAACAGGATTCGAATCTTTGATTCGAATAATATTTACCTGTTACGAATCCTTTATTCAAGTATTAGCGATTCGAATCATATAAGGTGATCCGGATTCGTGATTCGAATCCTTTTTACGAGGATTCGTCCTAGCTCTGGTTTCAATAACATACTTTTTTGATCATTGAAGTTAAAAAAACCTGCTGAAAATCATGACTTTTTTCCAATGCGAATTTTTTTAATGAACAAATCAGTTTTTTACATATGTTTCGAAAGCGTAAACGGCATCTAATGCTTTAGCTTAAGTAGCATCATTAATCAGTTTTTGTTGCCATATTTAGAAGTTATAAAATATTAAGGAAAGTGTAATGGCTTAAGGGGTTATACCACTGTAGAGCTCTAAAATAAAGCGTTTTTTTGTTTAGGCAAAAGTAAGAGGATAATAATATTCAAGGATGTTGATAACCGTGTCCAGAAGTGTTCACAATATTTTTTTTATTACACAAAATTACAGAATGGCGGCACTGGAGCCGTTCTCGCGAGCCAGGTTTAACTTGAGACGCTCCGCGGCACCCAGCATAAGAGCCGTAAAATTGAATTTAGTACAAAATAAAAAAAAAAATCTCAATTTACATAAGTATACCTAGAGAAATACGTACGGGATTTTAAAAATGTTTTTGTGTAATTGGTGAGCATTTGAAGTTAAAAGTTTAATTTTTAACCTAAAAAGGGCATGCAGCACAAGTGCTGTAATATTGAATTTAGTACAAAATAAAAAAAATCTTAATCTACATAAGTATACCTAGAGAAATGCATACGGAATTTTAAGAATGTTAATTTTTGAGTAATTGGCGAGTATTCAAAGTTAAAAGTTCATTTTTTGACATAAAAAGGCATTCATTTGTAGATATAAAATCTAACATTCAACTTATCGAAAATCCCGTACGTACTTTCCTACGGAATGTTGTTTTAAAGATATGGGAAAAATTTGGATTAAACAAAATTAAACTTGTTTGAGTTATGTTGCGTGTCGTTTTGTAAGAATGTTACCAACGCGTTTAAAGTTTTGAGTAGCCGTTTAGGAGCAGTTCGAAGCGCTTGGGAAAAAGTTCTGAAATTTAATAAATACGATTTCCGGCAGGTATAAAACATTTTTCATTTTATTCTAGATGGTTCAGACTACCTTTTAAAACAATAAAAGTTCGATTTTCGACCTAAAAGGGCATTCATTTGTAGATATAAAATTTAAAATTCAACTTATCGAAAATTTTGTATGTATTTTCCTGCGAAATGTTGTTTTAAAGATATGGTAAAAATTTGCACTAAATAAAATTAAACTTATTCGAGTTATGCTGCGTGCCGTTTTGTAAAAATGTTAAAAACGAGTTTAAAGTTTTGAGTAGTCGTTTAGGAGCAGTTCGAAGCGCTTAGGAAAAAGCTCGGAACTTTAATAAAAACGATTTCCTGCAGGTATAAAACATTTTTCACGTTATTCTAGAGTTCAGAGTTCAGGTATAAAACATTTTTCACGTTATTCTACATATGCAAAAAGCAATAATCAAAAGGCTAATAGGTTTGCCGAATATCTTGAATGGACTTTCCAACCGAATGAGGGTGTAGCCATTCTGGACTGGTAAAATATTACCCAGAAAGAAGGTGAAATCAGACCCTCTACCCCAAGAGAAATTGAAATGATAATTAAAGATCACATTAACACTAAGAAAGCTCCAGGATTTGACTTAATTACTGGCGAAATTCTGAAACAACTACCTCGTAAAGCAATAGTAAAACTTACATATCTTATTAATGCATCGTTTAGATTAAAATATGTTCCTAAGATATGGAAAGTAGCAGAAGTGATAATGATTCCTAAACCTGGAAAACCACCAAATAAAGTTTCTTCGTACAGACCAATCTCTTTATTACCTGTAATCTCAAAAATGTTTGAAAAAATACTTTTTAAAAGATTAAAACCAATTATTGAAGGCAAAAACATAATACCAGAACATCAGTTTGGTTTCAGAGAATGTCATTCAACTATAGATCAAGTCCACAGAATAACGAACGTAATTGAAAAGTCACTCGAAGAAAGAAAGGTTTGCTCTACTATCTTTCTTGATGTAGCGCAAGCCTTTGACAAAGTGTGGCACGACGGACTTAAATACAAATTAAGAAAACTTCTACCCAGACTATATTCACAAATACTAGAATCATACATTTCAGATAGAGTTTTCAGAATTAAGCAGGAAGATGCTTACTCTGAACTAAAAGAAATAAAGGCAGGTGTGCCACAGGGCAGTGTGCTAGGACCAGTCCTCTACCTATTATACACCAGCGATATACCTGAATTAGACCATGATACGATAGCCACATTTGCCGACGACACTGCTATATTGGCTGTCGGCAAAGATCACGAAGAAGTAGCAGTAAATCTGCAAACCTCGATAAATAAAATTAACATCTGGACTAAGTAATGGCGAATCAAATTGAATGAGACTAAATCGGTCCACGTCAATTTCACAAATAAAAGAAATCAACATATCCCTGTTAGTATGAGTGATATCCAGGTACCATATGCTGATACAGCAAAATATTTGGGTTTTACACTGGACGCTAAGCTACGCTGGAGAGATCATGTCAAAAAGAAAAAAGAAGAACTGGACAACAAATTTCGAAAAATGTATTGGCTGCTTGGTCGGAACTCCACCCTGTCAATCTACAATAAATTACTGCTGTATAAACAAATTCTTAAGCCCGTATGGACATATGGCATCCAGCTGTGGGGTTGTGCCAAAAAGAGCAATATAGAAATAATCCAGCGATACCAAATTAAAGTACTGAGGAGTATTGTCAATGCTCCTTGGTATTTCCGAAACAGTGACCTCCACAGGGACTTGGAAATGGATACTGTTAATGAGACAATACACAAATTTGCCAAGAGTCATGAACAGCGACATCTTCAACACGTCAATATCGAAGCCATCCAGCTCCTCGATAACACGAATTTGACCAGAAGACTACAGCGGACTAAACCGTTCGAGTCAGTTTAATATTGTGTTTGTGCAAAAGCAGAGCATAGTGCTAGTGTACAGATTAATTAGTGTAATTAAGTTATTAAAATCTAAGGGATACTAATGAGTAAACCCTTAGTATTAAACCTTTAGTAAATTAAGTTAGCTAAATATTACTCATTGATCCATTTGTGATCAGATTGTAATTATAGTAAAATACAACTGTTTTGCAAATAATAAAAAAAAACGTTATTCTAGAGTTCAGAGTTCAGAGTATCAGAGTATCTTTCAAAACAATAAAAAGTCGACTTTTTGAAAATACAATAACATGAAACATGATTTTCAGCACCTATAAAATTATTTTTCTACATTAAATGTCGGTGCTTTTCATTACAGTTATAATTTTTAAACAGTATAAAAACAAACTTATTTTTTATCTTCAATAAAATCTTTACAAAATAATGCGAATATCACACACTAAGACTTAGCGAATTAAAATGTTCATGTGCATCAACTTTTAATTATAAATAAATAAGGCGTGTCTGAATTGCATTTGCACACATGAAAGGCTTTTCGGATACCGAAAATGTGAATAATGGCCGCTGCACATGACACGGACGGGGAGGGGGTGAGACCAAAGGGGGGTTCGCTGTGGTTATCCATGTGTGCAGACTTTAAACACAAAGAGAGTGAGACAGAGAGGGAATGAGACAGGGGTGCATTTTGCAGCGAGAAATAATTAGATTTTTTCCTCGTGATGCTAAATTAAGCGTGTGCGCCCTCTTTTTCACTTTAGAAAACACACAGACATTTGGTCATGACGTTTACATATTACCAAACTCAAACGATCTATGATAAATTTTGAAAAAAAGCGAGAAACAGAATATTAATAATTATACAGCACTTGAATCTTGAAATGCAATTCAATATACATTTAAACATTAAAAGTGCGATTCTTTTCGCAATCTTCAACAAGTTAGTCTTAGAAAGACTATATCAAACATTGAAACAACTACTTTCCGAGCTAATACTCCGACGGTCATTGAATTATACCCAAATTGTTACATTTAAAGTAGGTTACTGTATGTAACAGCAAACACTTGTTGTATAATTCAATGTCCGTCGGGGTATTACCTCGGGAAGTAGTTGTTTCAATGAGTGTTTGATATAGTATTTGTAAGACTAACTTGTAGATTGCGAAAAGAATCGCATTTTTAATGTTTGAAGTATTCTGCAACCAAGAACTGGCAATTTCATTTATACAATATGCATTTGCATCGTATGTTCAATAAAAAATCTCTAGAGTGCCATGGAAAATATTTTAGGTTAGCAACTTTGAAATTATGCATTATAAAAATTATGTCTGACCTTTTATATGTCAATTTCTAAAGCGCGCCGGCAACTTAAATTTTAAAAAAGAAAGCAATACATCGAAGTAATAATCTCTCTGGATTCGAAGTAGTTTTGCTTCGATATAACCAATTTAAATGTTCTGCCATCTTATTTGACGTTAAGAAGTAACATAAGAAGTTCAAGTCACTTGCCCCCTCTTAATTTAAACGTTCTGCCATCTTATATAACGTTGAAAAGTGACTTTGAAGTTAACGCGATGTATAAGCCAAAATTGACAACTAAACAGCTAATAGATCAGTATTTTATATAAACATTAGTATAGAATTTTAACAGATCAAGAATATTATAGTATAATAACAAAGGATGAATAAAAAATTATATTTGGTTTGATTTACTATTTGCTTCTATTTACTCAGCGTAGATATCATATGTTCAATAAAAAAAACCTCTAGAGTGCTTTGATTTTATCTTTTTTTAAATTTATGGCTACACGCTTTAGGAACTGTCATATAAAACGTCATACATAAAAATTATAATGTATAATTTCAGAGTTGCCAACCTACAATATATTCCATAGCACTCTTAAGGTTTTATTTTATTTATTTTAAGGTTTTTATTTTTTGAACATACGATAGAAGCAAATAGTGAAACAACCCAAATGTTATTTTTTAATTATCCTTTATTACTATTATTAGTTCAAATGTTTCACCAAGTTATAAGTAAAATAGTTTATTAAAAACAATTTACAGCATGATTAACAAGCGCAAAATAAGGTTAGTTCAAATAAACATTAATCAAATTTAATACTATGAGATCAGAAATAAAATCAAGCTGAGTATTTTTTAACTTAACTTTGAATCAGTGATTTATACGCATGGCGCATGAAGTAACATTTCGAGTTTAGAAAAGCCTGAAAATTTGCTTTTCTAAACTAGAAATTTTACTTCATGCTTAACCTGGGAGTGGACACACTCGATAGAAGTTTCGAATGAAACATTTAAAAAAACAGGAAATGCATTTAAATTTACTAAAAATAATACTGTATGTTTTACATTCGAGATTAATTACAATAACAAAAATAATTACGCGCAATTTTTTTTCTACAAGTGTTGTTGTTGGAATAATTTTCAAGAAAACTAAATTAAATTCCTCGCCAGAGTACACCGTACAATTAAACTACTCAAAAACACGAGGAAGGAATGGGCGGGAAAAAAGGAGAACGAGTAAATAATTTATACATGCATTTGCGCGCGCTAAGAAAATTCACGGGTGGAAAAAGTTTTGAATTAAAGTTGGGGGTGACTTTACTATTCATAACCAAATTAAACAACGCCTACACACAGAAGAACAAGAAGAAGGGGAAGGCGAGCGTAGCCACCCTCGACAAGTTTCAAACTTTGCAACAACTTAAAAGCACAGGACACAAATAAATAAACAAAAAACGTACAGATTATAAAGTAAATCGTTGCAGGTTTTTAGATTTGTTATTAAATAGTTTTCATTGTGTATAGATAAATTAAAACCTTTAATGTTACGCGTCAGTCTTAATGGTCAGTTTTGTTTTATAATAATTTGACAGATAAATAATGACAAATTGCGATGTTGTGATTATTTTATTTTATTTATTTTTTATTTTTTTTATTTGTGCTAACACCAGAGTTTACACACGTCAGTCACAGAAATATAATAAGCATATAAAATAATCAATTAAAACATAGAAATTATTTTGAATGTGTAATAGGGTTGATTCCACTTTAACACAAATATGAACAATCGTTCAACAATAAATAATACTCGTACAGTCTACCCTTAAGCCTAAGCTACATAGAAATACGCTCTTTGTGCAAAAAACGAACTCTTTCGCTTGCATAGAGTTTTCACGGTGTTAACGTTTGTTCCGCTTTGAACAAAAACACTCGCGACGGATAGAAGCACAATTGTTTAACCAATTTGAGAGTTATTTCTGTTTACAAACGCGTTTTACGCGTGTTAAACTTGTGAGAACGGCGGAGATGTTGACGCGTTACTTCGTACTTTAACAAAATGGCGTCGACGAAGTCATCACCATCATGGTCAAATGTAAGACAAAAGAAGCTGATTTGACTAGCACAGCGCTGTTACTGCATACCGGCAAAAATATTCGAACTAGGCAATTATTTATATTCGTGTCAAAAAACACATCTATCACGCAAATCCCGTGTTTAATGTACTTGAGTGTTAAATCTACCCCATTTATGCTCCCCACACAATTAAATAATGCACATATTATAAGATTGTCGTGATTAAAAATTATTGTGATTGCAAATTTGGTTTGGTCGCTCCGCATCGCTCCGCTTCGCTCCGCTTCGCTCCGATTCGCTCCGCTTCGCTACGCGAGCAATCCAAAGTTTCAAGCTTTTCTAAACTCGAAATTTTACTTCATGCTTAATCAAAAAATAAATACTCTCGTTTTTATCTTCAAATCAAACGATTTCATAAAAAATCTGAACTTTTTACATACAGGAAGTTTTTCTTTAAAGTATACATATCCCAATTATATGCTGTAAATCTTTAGACATTCGTTGTATTTTTTTAAAGAGTTTAATTTAAAGTTTTAAACGAGCGTTTTCCACTCCCAGACTAAGCATGAAGTAAAATTTCGAGTTTAGAAACGCCCCGTGAAAATTCGTCTCGGGTCGCGCAGCGACCCGAGACAAATTTTCTGGGCTTTTCTAAACTCGAAATTTTACTTCATGCGCCACGCGTATAAAACGCTGATTTCAAGTGAGGTTAAAATGTACATAAACTCACAATATTTTTGTTTTGTACGCGTGGCGCATGAAATAAAATTTCGAGTTTAGAAAACCCCTAGAAAATATTCACGGGGCTTTTCTAAACTCAAAATTTTACTTCATGCTTAGCCTAAGAGTGGAAAACATTCGTTTAAAGCTTCGAATTGAACTCTTTTAAAAACACAGCGTATATCTAAAGATTTAAAAAAAAAATAAGTTTTCACTCGCGATAAAACCTTTGTAATTTTCACTGATTATAGAGGCTTCTACTTCGTTATACATTGTTGAACATAAATAAAACACTGTTTATCACTTTGTTTGTATAACAATTGGTTTATTTGGTGACTATAGTTTCGATACTACACGTATCATTATCAAACCGTTAGTCACTAACGGTTTGATAATGATACGTGTAGTATCGAAACTATAGTCACCAAATAAACCAATTGTTATACAAACAAAGTGATAAACAGTGTGTTAATTTGTAATTTTATCACATTGTAGGCTAGAAAACGTAAGTAGAGTCCAAATTTAAATCACGGGCATATTGTCCAAATTATTTGGAGCCTTTTGAGTTCTAGGCCCGAAAAGACTTGGACAACGCTCTCGGGAAGTAATATGAGCTCCTATTTACGTTACAAATTACGTTTTCGCTTTCAGTCTTTAACGCGATAAAATGAGCATTTCTCTAAACCAGTTTAGAAGGCCCAGGTGGGCAAAAGCGCGTCACCAAATCGTTTTTCTTATAAGTATACGCATTCCAAATGCTTATTTTTTTAAAATCTTTTGTTTAAGACTTAAAAATTGTGCTTTGAACGAGAATATACTTAAGAAAAAAAAACTCCCTGTATATAGATAGATAGAATCATTATTTACAATGACATAGTTACAAGTAACATAACTTGGACATGCAAAATTGACATGGATATAATAATAAATTATATCGGCATTAGATGGCGTTTACGCTTTCGAACATATGTAAATTGCACAGGCCATAATAAATGGTCAAAGATGTTCAGTATTCTTCAAGCACTGGTTCGGGACTATACTGATGATGGCGTTGAAGCCTGAAACGCGTATAAAGTTATCCGGTGAATAAACGAGGACTGAACACAAATTCATATTCTAGTTATGGAGATATTAAGCCAGTTCCACACATAATGAACACCCTGTATACACTTACAAGAAAAACTCCTTGTATTTAACACACAAATTTTAACAGTATTTAAAATAATCCAATAAGAATTTCTAATTAAAACACGACTTCCAGAGCGTGCTTATGTATACCCACACACCCACGCCTATATATATACATATATCTATATATAAGGTGTCCCTTGATACTAGAAAGGGAGATTAAAGGGATTATAATATTTAATGCTCGTCGACGAATACAATACAAACGGGAATGGGGATATAAGGTTATAGGGATAGGGGCTTATAGGGATTCGGGAATTAAACGCGCAACTTGACCCTTAACATGCAGGATATCACTTTCGCGTATTCATATTTAAACGAAAATCCGGTTTCCGCACTCTGCATTAGCGATATTAATTAAAAGTGGAATGCCGTTTTCGTTACGTGTGTGAATGTTAAATAATACAGTAGGGAAAATCTAAATTCGAAGGATTCATCATGGATTATTGAAGTGTTCTATTGTTAATTGAATATTTACTTACTAAAAAACCATTAATATTAAGAACAAATACTAGTGTTTTTTAAATTAGTGTTAATAAACCTTAGCTTTAGATATTTTCCTTTAAAAATTGTTAAAATTGCGATACATTGATTTACAAAGACAATTTAAAACAGTCCTTGTTACAATTACTTTTGAATTCGACTTTGTAAGACAAATTATTAAATTAACCGATTCCAAGCTATCCCAGACAAATGGAAGAAGGGCAATATCACCTGCATACATAAGCCCGTAAACGACTTTGGTATCAAGCTACCGCCCAATTACTCTGCTTCCTGTCCTCGGTAAATTGTTTGAATCCTTAATCCAAAAAAAAAAAAAAATCACCACCCACATTTTAGATCGTATCCCCGATTATCAATTTGGTTTTATTGAACATCGCTCAACTTCCCTTCCCTTAATAATCCTTAGCTGGAATTGCGCACATCAAAGGTAAAAAATCCGCAGTAGTATTTCTCGACATACAAAAAGCGTACGATTCGGTCTGGCATCGTGGTGTGCTGTTCAAGTGCAATTTGTTGGGCATCCCTCCCCACTTAATTAATATCATAGACAGTTTCCTATCCAATAGATCCTTAAGCGTCAGAATCTGAAATTACTATTCATATTCATTCATCCCACCACAGTGGGGAACCTTGAGGTAGACTTTGGTCTACCTCAAGGTTCCTCACTGTCCCCCATGTTGTATAACATTTTTGCCTATGACCTCTAAAATTCTGATCCTCTCTATTTAAATCCTTTCGCATATCCCCTACTATACGCGGATGAAACTGCCCTTATAACCCATGTTCCCACTATTGCAAAAGCCATAAGCTGATAAACATTTCAGTAAAAACAGAATTTTTAAATATATTAAAAATAATTTTAAATAATAATCACCTTTCATTCGAAAATAAATTTTACAGACAGACAGAAGGGCTTGCAATGGGCTCACCTTTGAGTCCTTTGCTTGCTGAAATTTTCATGTGCAATTTAACAAACATTATATTAGAGTTCCCGTTAGGCAAAAAGCACATAAACAAGTGGTTCAGATAGGCAACTTTCCCAATTCCTAAAATGTATTAACAACATACACCCGAATATAAAATTCACAGTAGAGACAGAAATTAGTAATAATATCAAATTCTTAGACCTTTCAATAACCAAAATCAACGAATCACTAACATTTGAAATTTATAGAAAACCTACATTTAGTGACCGTGTAATCCCTAATTTCTCGAATCACCCACGAAAACATAAATTGTCCGCGTTCAATTCAATGCTTTCAACATTCCACTCTCTGAAACAGCATTTGAAAAAGAAATTGATATAATTAAAAGTATAGCCATTTCAAATGGCTATACTTCAGCATTAATAGACTCATTGATTATAAATATAGAATGAAAAAAGTAACTAAGTATATATATGCAGGCAAGGACACATCTAAAAAAGAACAAATATTCAGATCCCTTACCTACTTTGGTGACATCTCATAACAAATTAAAAGCATTTTATCTAAACATAACATTGCAATAGCCTTTAAACCCAAAAATTAGATACAGTATTTTTAATCCGAAAACAAAAATACCCAGTGCTCACAGATCAGGGATATATAAACTAACTTGTAGCGATTGTAAAGGAGTGTATATTGGTCAATCTGGTCGTAATTTTAAAATCAGACTCAAGGAGCATCTTAGCTCTTTTCGGTTTAATTTGATGGATAAGTCGTCATTCGCTAGACATATGATTGAAAACAATCATACTTTTGGCGAGGATGTACTGTCAATAATACATTTAGCCGAAAAGGGTCGTAAGATGGACCTCCTGGAGTCTCTGGAAATTCACAGAGCACGCGCTAATCCGGAAATTTCCGTAATAAACGATCAGCTTGACTTACTATACACCCCTATTTTTAAAGCCGTTTTGTAACCGTAATTTTTTCGTATATATATCTGACGAATTGTTTGTTTTAAATTACTTTATGTTTGATAATGACTAATTAAAGTTGTCGAAACTATAGTCACAATAAAATCCTCAATTATACAAACAAAGTTAATTGTCTTATTTGTGTAACTGCAAATACTTAGGAATTACCCTCGATCCTAAACTAACCTTTATTTGCCACACTCGAAACCTAAAAACAAAGTTAAAATGCAAAGCGTGCTATTTTAGAGCGTTGACTTTCCGAAAAGAAGGAATAACAGTAAAGACTGCAGTTCATATATATAGAACCACATGTCGCCCCGTGCTAGAGTATGCCCCCATCCTATTTCACAATTCTCGTCCCAACGTTTTAAAAAATATAGAGGTTGTCGAAAGATTAGAGGTGGATAACTATCGATAGTCGGCACCATCGATAGTGTTCGATAGTCAGAACACATACTATCGATAACTATCGATATTTATCGATAGTTCAGGAAAATTAATTAAATTATTTATTTTACAATTTATTTTATTGTGGGTCTAACAACCACTGATTCTTATTCAAAAACAGAAGCATATTAATATTTTTTGGTTTAAGTCTTGCTCTTCTGTCGCTGATGATCAGGCCAGCTGTACTAAATTCTCTTTCTGACTCCGTCGAAGATGCTGGAATGCATAGGTATTTCAGGATTAACTCGGGAATGGGCTGAAGTTCTTGGCCATTCACCTAAAAAAACGAAATAAATATACACAATGATTAACCTTTTATCTAATATATTTCTTACTTTCCAAAATACTAATGGATCCGTTTCTTCAGCTGCATTATCCCTTTCCAGATATTGCCTCTTCCTAATTATTATATCAGCGCCATCAGCGATAACGCTTCTGGATTTCTCTTCTACTCTTCGGGCGACGAATGACAACAATGACTTCTTTTGTAGAGTACTCCCCTGATTTTGATGTTCTATTTCGTCAACACAACTTTCAATATGTGAATTCAGAATCATTTTCTGTTCTAACAAAGTTGCCGCCTTGTTTGCATTTTCTAAATTATTAAATCCTTCCATCTTAAATCTCGGATCAAGAAGTGTTGCAATTCTTGTTACTGATCTGGTCTCATATGCAAATAGTCTTCTTCTTGTCGATTCCATCAAGCCTTTGCAGAACTTCTTCCCTTCCGATATAGCCATACTTGTGATAATATCATTTAAAGATGTAAAAATTCCAACTGTCAGTGGTATTATCAAAGATATGGTAACATAACTGGACCCGGACACTTTTTTTGTTGCCTCATCGAACGAGAACAGTGCAGCTTCAAAATCATTAAGAATAGATATTTCATCAAGAGTAAACGGAGAAGGAGCTTGTCTCATTTTCAATAGAGTTCTATTTATTGCATCACTAGTTTTTATAATTCTTTGTATCATATATAATGAACTGTTCCACATTGTAGAAACTTCTTGAATTAATTTCAATGGCTCTTTGCTACCCTAAATACTTTTTTGCTCTTCTTTAAATTTATCAGTGGCTGAAGTGCTGCTTTTAAAAAATCTGACAATTTCTTTGCATTTGGTCAAAACCCTCTGAACATAATCACTGCTCAGATTATCTTGTACAGCTAAATTAAGGGTGTGAGCAAAACATGGGAGCAAAACATGGGGGCTTCTTCAAAATTTCACATGTTTTAATCATGTTAGCAGCATTGTCAGTTACTATACATGTAATTTTATTTCCTGTATCCCAATCTTCAAAAATCTCCTGCAGTGCATCAGCAATATTTTGTGAAGTATGATTCGTATTTAGTGGCCTTGCTGTTAAGACAACAGACTTCAATCTAGAATCAGATATGAAGTGACAAGTGGCTGACAAAAACGACTCTGTGGAAACTGACGTCCAAGTATCACATGTTATTGAAAGATACTTGATACCACTTAGTATTTCTCTTAGTTTGCTTTGGGACTTAGTATACAAATTCTTCATAACAGATTCTCGAATAGCAAATTTACTGGGGATAACATAACGAGGGTCAAGAAGATAGACAAATCTTCTGAATCCGGTATCATTAACAATATTGAAAGGTTGAAAATCTTGTGCAATCATCATTGCAAAAGCGCAGTCCAGCTCTTTCTTTCTCTTTGAAGAACTCTCGTATTCAATAGATCTCTTAAAGAAAGGACTTATTGATCTATTGTTAGACTGTGCTGAGGTTAACTGTGTACTCGAGCTGGAAGTAGAAGCAACAACAAGTGCCTCATTTTCAACATCATTCCTATTTATAGGGTGGAATCTTTTCAAGTGGTCAGCTAAGTTACTTGTATTGCCGCTAGTTTTATATTCCTTACCACATGTTATACATTTAGCTAATTTACGGTCAGATGAACGTTTGAAATATTTCCAAACTTTCGAAATCTTCGGTCTTTTATTAGATATCCGTGACACAGATGTTTCCGATTCTGACCCTGACTGCCCAGAATGGGGTTTTCATTTTGAGGCAACACTTCCCGAGTAGAATTATTGTCCTTCCTAGTCGTACCTCCGCTACTTGAGCCTATGAAATTTAAAATGATACGTGAAATTTTGTTTCTCATAAAAAAACTTTCTGTGACTATCGACTTACAGAACACACAAAATTAACCACTTTCGTGTTATACGTTGCACATATTACAATTCAATATATATATATTTTTTAATAATTCAGTCTTTTAGAGACATGGCGGCTCATTATGATTTTTATATGAGACTAAATCTAAATTATATGAAACTGAATTAAATTAAAAAATGAATTATTATAATAATCAGTGAATTAAATACCCAAAATTTGAATTTCTTAAAATTTTAAATTTACTTTACTCGAAATTCAAGCAGTTTATATAAAAAACATTATTAATATAAGATATCCACTTCCTTGTAATCAATATTTGTTAAAATGTTTTTCTAATCTTTTTTATATAAAAGAAATATCGGTAGAAACATAATATGGTTCCAGATTACGTGGTCCATGAAATATGTCACAAATATAAATATATACACATTTGGTTTCATTCAAATGAAAATAATATTTTTTTTTTTCAGGAAATTGTAAATATATATTAAAATCATTGTTAAGTTTATGAAAGGTTTGTAGCTACGTCGTTTGGTTTAAAATGATGATTATATTTAATTTAAGAAAAAATGTCTATTGGAGCAAAATTGTTTCCATGTTGTGGAAAAATACATTTTAATAAATATAGAAAACATACAAAATTGTTCTTTGTAATTTTCGTAAAAACTAAAAGACATAGTGAAAACTACAATGCGGTTAAAAAAATCAAAATGCAAAATAATGCTTCAAGAATAGAAGTTATTTTGCTTTTATTGGGAATTTATCATAGCGCAGTTTATTTAGTTAACTAACATTACGATAATATTATCCGAAAAAGTTGTAAAAACACTTGAATATTTGAGAGAAAACGGCCCGATTTGTACACGGCCCATGTGTATTTTTCCACACTGTACACATGGCCAGTCCGCCCCTGTACAGTTTACCTCCCAACTAACTACTATTAATAAAGTTCTGAAGTCAAAAATTCTCGCATATTTTACGCATTCTACACCTATATTTTGAGCACTTACAACAGTTAAGGTAAACACAACTTCCGGTGATCGGTTTTTTACGATACGCTTTTTTCTTTAGGTTTTTAAATAAGGCCGCTATTAATTTGAAAATCTCTGTTTGTTCTCGAGATAGTGCCCACAGACAGACACAAACACAAACACAGCCCCCGACATTTTTTTAGAAATGACCCGATTCATCTCGGGGATATTTTTTCGTTAAAATTACAAATTCGAAAAAATCACGATTAGAGAAGTGAGAAAAATAACAATAAAAAGTAATGATACTTACATTCTCCTGTTTTGTTGTTTTCCTTTATCAGAAATCTATCCATTTTGTGCTTGCAAATATCTGGTTTGGCAAACACGCATGGATGAACACTACAATAATTTCACTTCACAAAACACGGGACTTCCCAATTCCGAACAAACACAGCTGTTACAGATATATTTTCCCTAATTTAATTGCTACTTACTAGATGGCACCAGGCAGTAATAGTCACGTCAATACTCATTACACAATTTTTTTACATATCATGTCGATCGTGGTGTACACCACTACAGCCCATATTAAATCCGTGTAGTTAATAAAATATCGAAAACTATCGATAGTAAAAATAAAATATAGATTATTTTCGATAGTCAAAACTATCGATAACCATCGATAGCGCTATCGATAGTTATCCACCTCTACGAACGATCAGCCCTAAGAGTGCTTACGAAAATCAGACACCCTAATAACCCCCTACATAACCCCTCCAATACACTTCTGTATGAAATGTGCAATATTCCCCATATTAATCAACGCCTAGAATACCTCTCCTTAAAGTTCGCCATAAATCCTAATATTACAACTATCCTCAATTATATATGTATACCCCGCAGCCCTAATACCCCTAAATTCAAATATCCCACATCTACCATTTAGCAATTCATCTCATTACATCAACCGGACCCCGATAATAACGTTAGCGATCACGACTTTTAAAAAACAGACATAGACTGGACAAAGACAGGCTGAAAGACCTCTGGTCGATAGCCAGTTTCCGAGTTGAAACAATATAAAATTAAAATGTATTGTATTATATGTATTATATCTCTTTTGTAGTCAACTCAGAAATAAAGATTTCAGTGTGTGTATTAAATTAATATTAAGCTGTATTGACATAATTGTAATTCTTTTTGTATAATAAATAAACTAGTTGTAGATTGCGACAAATGAGCGATATTTAGTATTTTTAAGATATTCTGCAACCAAATGATGGCGTAATTATGTATATTTTATATTTCTCTTTGACCACCTTAAGATTGCAAATTACATTAGGTTATATAATTATTTAATTTTTTATTATATAAATTGATAGAATACAATTGTAACTGAAAAAGATGTACAAACGACAATCGTTCGAAATTGCGCTGACTTTATTTATCATTATTTCTATTTTATCAACCCGATTTGAATTAAATTGAGGACATTTTCCATTGGAATAGGAAATAAAATTTTATTGGGGGCGCGCATAAAATATAGGGCGGGACGTATTTTACATTCGTTTACATTTTAAAACAGCGCCCACTATTTATATTCCCACATTTCATATTTTGCAGTTTCTCTGCGTGTATATATTTGCGCTTGTGATTTATTCCCCTTTTATATCATCTAAAATTTACAGAGTGTACACTTTTATCATTACAGCATATTATGTATACATAATACAATGTGTACAATGAATCAAACACTTAACTTTGAATAGTATAACATTTTCAACATGCACATCGAGATATGCATATTTAAAAGAAAAATTCACTGTATACGCTGATTAGTGTAATCATTCAGAATTCTTCTCGATTTTTTAAAAGAAAATATTTTACTGAAGCACTAAAGGAGAAACACCTAAAATATTTCAGAAATATATATTTTTGCAATATCAAGTTATTAGTTATATTTTCATTTGTATTTAAAAGGTTAAAATTTGTATCTTATTAAATTAAAATGTAATCTTATTAAATAAATTGGTCCTCAATCTAAATTCCCTCATCTGCTTCATTGCTTGTGACATGTGACTCCAAACTCGAAATTTTACTTCATGCGCCACGCGTACAAAACAAAAATATTGTGAATTTATGTATATTTGAACCTCACTTAAAATCAGTATTTTATACGCGTGGCGCATAAAGTAAAATTTCGTGTTTAGAAAAGCCCAGAAAATTTGTCTCGACAAATTTTCACGGGGCTTTTCTAAACTCGAAATTTTACTTCATGCTTAGTCTGGGAGTGGAAAACACTCGTTTAATCCTTAATCACCTCTGTCCAGTACGAAACCCCAATATTTCTCCTAAATTCAAAAACCCAGAAACAATCAATCATCTCATATGAATCATAACTAACCGACAAGACAAAGAGAACTACAGCTCAGGCTAAAAGAATGACGGTGGATAGCTAAGGTTCTTAAAATAAAATATAAGTGTACACATTAAATATAATTCTTATTCAATGTAATACTAATATTTTTCATTCATTTGAACCATTTTTATGTTAATATAAAACTCATATTAGATCGTGAATAATTAATTTTATATTAAATTATTTGTACACGTACACGGGTATGTGCTCACTGCAAATAATTCAATTTGCGTGTGTTCAAATTAAATTATTTGGTTATATTATGTCGGGTGTTAATGTCGTTCATTTTAAACAAATTTATTTCTGCGTGTTCCTGATGAATAATTATTTCATATATATACATTTTTACACACATTCGCACATACATAATGGAAGAGTTCCCGATTTTAGTCTAGTTTATTTATATAAATGCGAGTACATCAGCGTGGATAATTGTGAATTATGTGACACGCGTATGGATCCCGGGTTATCACTGGAAAATTTGATTAGCATGCCTGAAATGTTTTAGTTTTTTTAACATTTGTGTTTCCATTAATAATAATAATAATAACAACAATAATAATAATAATATATCTTAATTGCCCAATAGACACTATTAATAGCAGAATGTATAATTAAATAAGATAAACGTGAATACTAAAACTAACATAACTAAAATAATACACAAATAAGACACTTAAACTTTGTTTGTATAACTGAGTTTTATATTGTGACTATAGTTTCGACAATTTTAATCAAACCAGAAGTAATTTAAACTAACAATTCTTAAGGTGAATGGTATATACAAAAAATTACGTCTACAAAACTGCTTTAGCATTTTTTTGTATATATACCTATAAAATTGTTAGTTTACACTACTTCTAGTTTGATAATGACAAGTTAAAGTTGTCGAAACTATAGTCACAATAAAAACCTCTGTTATGCAAACAAAGTTCAAGTGTCTTATTTGTGAATTTATTTAATCCATTTGTTCTTGAGGTTAAATTATATTTCAATGAACAATTATTTTATAAAATATATTAGTCTTAATTATATTATTGCATTACAAAGTATAAAATAAATACGAAGAGGAATTCCTAACATTAAGTAGTAAAATTTAGTAATTAGCAACTATAAAGAAATAATTTTATTTGCCACTTCGTACTTACCTCTCTTTACTAACGAGAATTAATGCATTTTCTGCTGGTAGCAAGTAATTAGAATAAACAGGAGGGCATTTCCAAGGAGGGAATGTGAGGCAAAGGGGAAAACATTTAACAGGACTTAATTCAGAAAAGACTCTCAACCTTCCCTTAACAATTGCACCCAAATGCAGAGACCATTATTTACTCGTAATTATACACATCATGCATTATTGTTTCTGAGAAAAAAATATATTTTAAATAAAAATCAATGTTTATCATATTAGAAATAGTCTAATTCTAAAGAGATGAATAATATTGCTATGCTAAGAGAAGTTGTAAAAAAAGATTTTATGCTCAGAACAGTTCTAAAACTTTATCAATTTATAAATAGATATTAGTCCAATTCTAAAGTGATGAATGATATTGCTATGCTAAGAGCAGTCGTAATAAAAATGTAATGCTCAGAACAGTCCTGAAACTTCATCAATTTAGAAATAGATATTAGTCTCATTTTAAAACGATGAATAATATTGCTATACTAAGAACAGCCGAAAAAAAATTAATGCTTAGAACAGTCCTAAAACTTCATCAATTTAGAAATAGATTTTAGTCTAACTCTAAAATGATGAATAATATTGCTATGCTAAAAGCAGTTGTAATAAAAATATTTTATGCTCAGAACAGACCTAAGACTTCATTAATTTAGAAATAGATATAAGTTTAGTTCTAAAATGATGAATAATATTGGTATGCTAAGAGCAGTCGTAAAAAAATAAGTTTATGTACAGAACAGTCCTTAAACTTCCTAAAACTTTTCATAATAAGAAAGTTGCTTTCTAAAATTAATTTTGAATCGAAAATTATATAAGGACCTTCTCTTAATGTAATACAAGTGCTTTTTCGAATAATAGTAGATGGCTAAAAAAAACTTTACTAATAACATGTAATTATTCAAAGTTTTCGTTATGGCCCACAAAAGGGGAACTTTTCTTTCAAGGAATGAACATCTCATTTCCGCGGGCATTACGTAATTACTATTGAATCCGAAATCCGAATCCGAGTGATTGATCGGAAAAGTAAATTTATTCCTGCATTCAGGGGTAATTCATTTAACTTCAATCGAAATGAAAAGACTGAGTACGGAAGAAAAAAACGAGGAAATGTAAAGGGAAAAGTAAGTTTTACTTCTTGTTCATCCTTGTGTAAAGATGAAATTTTCTACACGAACATTATTTATGATATTTTGTAAAAAAAATTGATAATAGAAAGTTTATCATTATTTAATGTAGATTTTGTAATTTTATAGATGTTTAAACTAAGGCTGGAATTCGAATACGAATAATTGAAATAGTCGATTATTCGAATATTCAAGTATAAGAATTTTAATCACTAACTTATTCACATATTTGAATATTCGAATTTCCAAATGTGTGAATATTTAAACAATTCGAATATTTGAATATGTTTTCTATACGACTATTTAAATACACTTGTAAATAAAACACTTTTTACTTTGTTTAACCACTATATTTTGCACTTAATTTGTGACTACATTTCGACTCTCTAGTAGTCATTATCAAACTAAAACTTTTAGTTTTAGGAGGATTACGAGGATTCGTCCCAGCTCTGATACATATATACTTTTTTAAGGCTAGTTCCCATTGAAAAATTGTAAAATACACACTTTTAAGAGCTAATTTTGATGTGCATTTTTTATTGGAAATTGATATTTTGAAAATACATGAAAATGTCGTCATATACCCTCAAATTTATGATTTAGCAAGTTTCTTTTTCTACTAACGATTTTTAACTGTTTAATTTGATTAAGTAAATTAAACAGTTCCTATTTATGTTAGGCATTTGAGTCGCCTATTTTCAAAAACCCCTAAATCCATTTGAAAGCCATGGATTTAGAGATTTTTGGAAATAGGCGACTCATTTGTTTGAATTCCCTCTAACATTTTTCAGTTGAAATAAAGCAGTTTAATCGAACGATCGATTTCTCGTCGATACAAAAAAAAAACAGAGCTGCGCACGACAATTTCGACAATAACTACGTTATGCCGTTGTTGTAATTTGAATAATATCTCTGTGGCGTCGGATTGAATTAGTTTCGATTTTTATCCCCCATCGGGGCCTGGAATATGTTTTCCAATTGGAATTGGATTTTTGTTTGAAGCGCCATTTATTGAATTTGAATAAATTTTCGTTTCGGACAAAAAACGACGCGCCGACAAACCGGCATCGGCTCAAATAGAGAAAAAAAAAAAACCAAAAATATAAATACACGTCGACACGTTCCACAACTCGATTAACGCATTTAAATTAATAATAACTAAAACAATTTTCGTTACTATGTAAGAAATTGAGAGGAAAAATACTTATTACACTAGCATTATTTCTGTTTTTTTTTGCGAAACTGTACCAAATTATGTGTTTTTGCAAATGGCTTCCGTTGATTTGACAAATAAATAAATAAATCTTGATAACTTTACATAGTCCACAGAGATATTATTCAAATTACATACATATGCATTCAAATTACAAAGTGCTAAATGAAAAAATAATTTAAGTAATTATTATTTAATTAGTTTTAATTAAACGAGAATATCATTTGATAAAAGAAAAAAGTCGTTTGTAAAATAATAAAACTTGAGATTTTCATTTGATGAAAAGGGAATATCATTTAATAGATAGTGAAAATCAAACGAAAAACCCTGCAAATTTATTTTTTTTTTTTACTCGCTCATTGCTTTATTTTTTTTTATTTCATCATCGTTACCACCGGATAATACGGGGCGATTACAATTTATCAAGAACGAGGGGTTGAGGGGTGTATCTACAATCTAGAACATTCCGCATTATAAAATATGCACCCCATCTCTCTTAGTGTAATAAGAAAATAAATAAATAATCCTTTAAAGGGCTTACGACAAGGAACAACTTCTGAGAGCCACGCTGATGAATAAGTTGGAGAGAAACCTCGACTTTGTAATGACTCTGGAGATTCGCTGTTCTCTTCGGTTCTTGTTGTGTTTTTTTTTTCTTGCATTTCGTTTTATGGCGGATTATAAAAGAAAAAACGCCCCTATTTTATGATTCATAATCTGCGATATGTGAAAGAAAGTTTCCTTCTGTTTTTATTTATAATACGAGCAATAGACATATGTAATAGATCGATAGTTCATTTAAGTGATTTTTAACAATTTAGGGGTTCAATGCAATAACCAGCCAAGTCTAGTTTTATAAAATGTTGAGGAGAGACAAAAAACTGTTTACATGCAAGAAAAAACATAATGATTATTATGCATGCAACTAACAATACACCAATGCACTACAAATTATTAAAACCAGATTGTTGCATGCTATAACACAGAATTTTAAACTTTATACGAATATTAAATACTTAAATACTTGGACTTGGCTGATTATTGCATTGGACCCCTTATAGAAATTATAATTAATTATAATTATAATAATTATAGTAAATTATTTGATACTCTGTAAGTACAAGACTATTATAATGTTAAATTTTGAAATGTGTATAGAGTTTGCTAATATTTTTAAAAAGTTTTGTCAGCGTGTTAAAATAAATGAACATAAAAAAGTTACTCTTTAATTTTAACCATTTCAGGAATTTTTCTAGTGCTCAAAAAATATTTTGTACATTGCATATTATTTATTACTATCTCAGATATACAGAGAGTTTTTCTTTTAAGTATACATATCTTAATATACTGTGTACGCTGTAAATCTTCAGATATTCGTTGTAAAGGGTGCAGCGGCATAACTTCCTTTTTTAAAATGCGCGCCATTCAGTCGGTTGATGTCGTAGCAGAGCGCTAGTGGTCTCGTTCGAGAGGCGGGACTATAAAGTTTTGTCCCGGCCACAGATTACAGATGCACAACTATGAGGAAATAAACGGTCGCAACATGGCAAACCACACTGTTGTGGCGCGACAGTCGATTAATGCAAAATACGGCGGTTTTTTTAAATTCGTTTATATTTAATATTATTTAATTTAAATCTAAGTCCATAATAAAATTATTGCTTTCACTGATGTAAGCAATAATTTCAATATGAATATTATTTAAGGGTACACAATAAATAAAACGCATTACTAAGTTAATTTTATTTATTTAATTATATCATTATTATTTCATTTATTTAATTATATCTATAAAGTCACTTCTATCTGAAACAAAATATTAATACAATTGAAGGAAAATCAATTATAGCAATATTAAATTATTAACAATTTATTACAAAAAAATATGGGACCTGCTACACGGTTCTGATATTTGCCATTTTTCAATACCCTGATATGATACTCCTTTTTTTTTTAATAGTTATACTAAAGCTTTATTTTGAGGGGTAATGTCAATATTTGAACAAACAAACAAAGGCTTTCTGAGCTGTCTAATAGGGGGAGTATAAATGTGAGGAAGTGTTGATGAAGTGGACGGTTCCGTATATGTAACCTAAAATAAAACATTTATAAATATGCACATATTTCCTTGTTACACATTTACCTTTAGTGGAATTAAATCACTGTTAATACTTGAAGAAACAGTACTCAGGTCTGCAACAAAAAGATATGAGATAGCATCTTGTAATAATCACATACTTACATTAAAGGGAACAAAACATTCCTTAGAAAAATGCCTGTCGCAGATTCTCCCATTGCATCGGGACATATCAGATACAATTCCGAGAATATATTTCCACGTCTCACATCTAAAATGGTACATTTAAATTAGACACTGTTTTAATCAGCTGAAATCAAGCAAACAAGCATCATATCAGCTTTAAATGTTGACAATCATAATCCGATTTTAGGTTGATTATATAATATCACAGGGGGCAGTAATTAACGTCACAACAACAACAAAAATCTACTCTATTTTAGTTCACAATTTGTTAATAAGTAAGTTTAACATCCGTAACTATCGGATTTCTATAGCCGTTTACCAAAATCTATTCTACCAACTTCACAGATCAATTGGATTTTTTAAGTTTAATACTTCTCGTCTCAAATTAACAAGAGCACATTATAATTAGTTAAAACAATCGATTCAGCTCATCACATTATATTGAATATGTTTATTCTTAATGTAATAACTGAATTAAAACCTTATAAAATAGATATCACTTCTGCAAAATCGTGCATTGTAACATATTTAAGGTATAGCCCATATTTTAAAATTAAAATCAAAACTCACTTACGTGATTTCACTTTATGTAATTCTGTAATATAAGTATTCGGTAAATATAAATGGTAATGGTAATGAGGATGAAATGACTAATTGTAAATACTTTGAAATAATTACAATTTCGGATTTCGTGGTAAACAGAACAATTTATTCACCTTATCTTCTGCAGAACCACAAATCATGCAATATTTCACTCTCT
This sequence comes from Philonthus cognatus, assembly GCA_932526585.2. Lineage (NCBI taxonomy): Eukaryota > Metazoa > Arthropoda > Insecta > Coleoptera > Staphylinidae > Philonthus > Philonthus cognatus. The sequence goes on from OW052241.1 coordinate 44,579,741, forward strand.
TTCGACTCATATTGCAAATTTGGTTTCAAAAATATCCAGAAAAATCGGTGTAACCTGCAAACAGAGCAAAAGATTAATTACAAATGGCGTGTGACGTGTAGAACACAAAATTGGAGGTAAACAGACAGATGTAGAGACATCTAGTGAATTTTTGTTAGAGCATTTTTGTTAAAGCATTTTTACAGTTTCCTATTATAATTTTCTAGTGGCGCCGTGTTCCTTGGGTAAACCATCGGTGAAATAGAGCTATAGGCATTTTACTGTTGTTAGACAAGGAAGAAATGTTGGTTTCGCAATTCCCTATATTGTTAACACCCCAATGTCCCGGCACAGTTCATTCGCCATCATGCGTTGGAACAGTGAGGAGCGTACTTTTGCTGTTGAGGCTTGCTTTTGGAGTGGAGGTTCTGCAATCGTAACCCAGCGCGCCTTTCGGAATTGCTTTAATTTAGCCCTTGCCCCGGAGACCGCAAATCAATTGTTACGTGGGTCACTACGTTCAGACAAACTGCAAGTGCGACAAGACGAAGAACTGAAGTCCCTCGGCCCATTAGATCACTTGAGAACATTGAGGCAGTGCGAGCTTCAGTGTTGCAATCACCACGGCGTTCTGCGCGCAAACATGCGTCTATCCTTGGACTTTCCGATTGTTCTGTGAGAAGAATTCTTCCTGATGATTTTCATTTCCATCCTTACAAAATGGCGATTGTGTAGGAACTTTCTGAACGTGACATCAATTCTCGGAAAAACGCGTGTGGGGTTCTTCTCGAAGTCGTTCCTGAAGACGCTATTGTTTTTATTAGTGATAAAGCCCATTTTCATTTGTGTGGCTCCGTCAATAAACAAAACATGCGCTTCTGGACTGACACCAATCCTCGAGAACTGCATCAAAGGTCTTTGCATTTACCAAAAGTCACAGTGTAGTGTGCAATTTCCTCAGTTGGAATTATTGGTCCCTGGTTCTTTGAGAAAAATAAAGTCATTGTTATAGTGAATTCGGACCGGTAGTTAAACATGTTACAGGAATGTTTTTTCCCACGGCCAGATGAGCTGGACTTAGGGGACATTTGGTTCCAATAAGACGGTGCAACGGCACACACTTAAAGAACATCGATAGCTGTTTTGAGGGAACACTTCCCAGAGCGCCTCGTCCCAATTAGATGATTGGGAGATTTGGGGTTTGTCATTTTTTTCAATGGGTTTTATTGAAATCCCGTGTTTATCTGAACCGTCCAAGGACCCTACAAGATTTAAAGGCCAACATCCAGGAAGGAATTGCTAACATAACGCCTGATATGTTGGCAAGAGTCATGACAAACGCCAGATTTGGAGTGGCCGGCCCGCTCTACCGATTTGACCCTTTGTGATTTTTTCTATGGGATTTTTTAAAATTCTGTGTTTATGTGAGCCGTCCAAGGACTCTAGAAGATTTAAAGGCCAACATCCAGGAAGAAATTGCCAACATAACGCCTGGATATGTTGGCAAGAGACATGACAAACGCCAGAAATCGGTTTACACAGTGTATGGAGAATGGGGGACGTCACCTACCTGATTTGATATTCAAAACTATGTAAAACAAAACTTTAGGTATGCGCCTACATTATATAAAACAAATAAAAATGTTATGATTCATACAATGGGTTTTATTAAGTTTTAAAAAAAGGAAGTTACGCTGCCGCACCCTGTATTTACAAATTCCCAATTTTAATTCCTACAACATATATGTTACAAGATGTAAAAAGTACTCATCTCTTTCTATCGATATTCTTTAATTTTATTGTTTGAACCTGTGAGTTACAACCTATAATAGTATTCATCTAACGTGTGTAACATGTAAAACTTTTCTCCCCGTCCGGAACATTTAAAATCGATCGAAGCTCAACAGATGCTAGGAAAAATAAAATAAAAAAAGAGTGGGCTACTTTTAGAAAAGTGTACTTGAAAAAGATTCCTTCCGTGTCACTTGAAACTTTATCCTGGAATCGGGAAAGAGGGCTTTACACGTGAAATATTGTTCCTACTTACAATACTTTATTGAAGGTAATCAATAAAAATGTAGATAAGAAAATTGATCTTTTATATTATATAAAAGAAAGAAACGAAAAGGTTGAATAAATACTAATTATATTTTGTATTGTGGAGGATTCCACTTCGTTATACATGTTAATTTAACAATAAAACATTTTAAACTTTGTTTGTATAACACTTATTTATTTTTCGTGATAATGGCAAGTTAAAGTGGCCGAAACTGCAGTCACGAAAAATAACTAAGTGTTATACAAACAACGTTTAAAGTGTTTTATTGTTAAATACTAATTAGATAATATTCATGATTTAGTATTAAAATTGTTAATAAAATATGTTGATAAGGAAATTAATTTAAACACTTACTACAGCCTTACTAACAGAATTGCTGTTAATTTCGTTATAGTGTAATGCTAGTTTATTTAGATCCGCACAAATACAATACTAACATTTCGTATTAATAGAACAGTTCTAAATACTATTAGATAGTTTTTAACTATTTATTCAATGAAAACCGCATTTTCTTGTGTTCCAACTGTACACTAATTAAGAAATTCAGATGGTATGTTACACTGTTTTTGTTTATGTTCGTGAAAATGTATTTATTTTGGTGAGTTATTAAATTAAAATTTACATTAAATGAGTGTTACCACTCCCAGATATTGTATTGTGAATTAATGTGTATTTGAACCTCACTTGAAATCAGTGTTTTATACGCGTGGCGCATGAAGTAAAATTTCGAGTTTAGAAAAGCCCAGAAAATTTGCCTCGGGTCGCTGCGCGACCCTCGACAAATTTTCACGGGGCTTTTCTAAACTCGAAATTTTACTTCATGCTTAGTCTGGGAGTGGAAAACACTCGTTTAAAGATTCAAATTAAGGTCTTTTGAAAAACAACGGATGTAGGAAAATGTACAGCTTTAGCATATGTTTACCTAAACGTAAATGTTTACGTTGTTTTTTTTGAAAGAGTTCAATTTGAAGCTATAAACGAGTGTATACCACTCCCAGACTAAGCATGAAGTAAAATTTCGAGTTTAGAAAAGCCCCGTGAAAATTTGTCGAGGGTCGCGCAGCGACCCGAGACAAATTTTCTGGGCTTTTCTAAACTCGAAATTTTACTTCATGCGCCACGCGTATAAAACACTAAAATATTGTGAAATTTATGTATATTCGAATTTCACTTGAAATCCGTGTTTTATACGCTTGGCGCATGAAGTAAAATTTCGAGTTTAGAAAAGCCTAGAAAATTTGTCGAGGGTCACTGCGCGACCCTCGACAAATTTTAACGGGGCTTTTCTAAACTCGAAATTTTACTTCATGCTTAGTCTGGGAGTGGAAACACTCGTTTAAAGTTACAAATTAGGGTCATTTAAAAAACAACGGATGTAGGAAAATGTACAGCTTTAGCATATGTTTACCTAAAAGTAAATGTTTACGTTGTTTTTTTCAAAGAGTTCAATTTGAAGCTATAAACGAGTGTATTCCACTCCCAGACTAAGCATAAAGTAAAATTTCGAGTTTAGAAAAGCCCCGTGAAAATTTGTCTCGGGTCGCGACCCGAGACACATTTTCTGGGCTTTTCTAAACTCGAAATTTTACTTCATGCGCCACGCGTATAAAACACTAAAATATTGTGAAATTTATGTATATTCGAATTTCACTTGAAATCCGTGTTTTATACGCGTGGCGCATGAAGTAAAATTTCGAGTATAGAAAAGCCCAGAAAATTTGTCTCGGGTCGCTGCGCGACCCTCGACAAATTTTCACGGGGCTTTTCTAAACTCGAAATTTTACTTCATGCTTGAAAATTTGTGAAAATTTGTCGAGGGTCGCGCAGCGACCCGAGGAAAATTTTCTGGGCTTTTCTAAACTCGAAATTTTACTTCATGCGCCACGCCTGTAAAACATTAAAATATTGTGAAATTTATGTATATTCGAATTTAACTTGAAATCCGTGTTTTATACGCGTGGCGCATGAAGTAAAATTTCGAGTTTACAAAAGCCCAGAAAATTTGTCTCGGGTCGCTGCGCGACCCTCGACAAATTTTCACGGGGCTTTTCTAAACTCGAAATTTTACTTCATGCTTGAAAATTTGTGAAAATTTGTCGAGGGTCGCGCAGCGACCCGAGGAAAATTTTCTGGGCTTTTCTAAACTCGAAATTTTACTTCATGCGCCACGCGTGTAAAACACTAAAATATTGTGAAATTTATGTATATTCGAATTTCACTTGAAATCCGTGTTTTATACGCGTGGCGCATGAAGTAAAATTTCGAGTTTACAAAAGCCCAGAAAATTTGTCTCGGGGCGCTGCGCGACCCTCGACAAATTTTCACGGGGCTTTTCTAAAGTCGAAATTTTACTTCATGCTTAGTCTGGGAGTGGAAAACACTCGTTTAAAGTTTCAAATTAGGGTCTTTTGAAAAACAACGGATGTAGGAAAATGTACAGCTTTAGCATATGTTTACCTAAATGTAAATGTTTACGTTGTTTTTTTTGAAAGAGTTCAATTTGAAGCTATAAACGAGTGTATTCCACTCCCAGACTAAGCATGAAGTAAAATTTCGAGTTTAGAAAAGCCCCGTGAAAATTTGTCGAGGGTCGCGCAGCGACCCGAGATAAATTTTCTGGGCTTTTCTAAACTCGAAATTTTACTTCATGCGCCACGCGAATAAAACACTAAAATATTGTGAAGTTTATGTATATTCGAATTTCACTTGAAATCCGTGTTTTATACGCGTGGCGCATGAAGTAAAATTTCGAGTTTAGAAAAGCCCAGAAAATTTGTCTCGGGTCGCTGCGCGACCCTCGACAAATTTTCACGGGGCTTTTCTAAACTCGAAATTTACTTCATGCTTAGTCTGGGAGTGGAAAACACTCGTTTAAAGTTTCAAATTAAGGTCTTTTAAAAAACAACGGATGTAGGAAAATGTACAGCTTTAGCATATGTTTACCTAAAAGTAAATGTTTACGTTGTTTTTTTTGAAAGAGTTCAATTTGAAGCTATAAGCGAGTGTATTCCACTCCCAGACTAAGCATGAAGTAAAATTTCGAGTTCAGAAAAGCCCCGTGAAAATTTGTCGAGGGTCGCGCAGTGACCCGAGACAAATTTTCTGGGCTTTTCTAAACTCGAAATTTTACTTCATGTGCCACGCGTATAAAACACTAAAATATTGTGAAATTTATGTATATTCGAATTTCACTTGAAATCCGTGTTTTATACGCGTGGCCCAGAAAATTTGTCTCGGGTCGCTGCGCGACTCTCGACAAATTTTCACGGGGCTTTTCTAAACTCGAAATTTTACTGCATGCTTAGTCTGGGAGTGGAAACACTCGTTTGAAGCTTCAAAATGAAAGCCTAACAAAATCTAGTGCGTATACATCAGGATAGTTTGTGACAAATATATAATCATTTTAATCTCTTTAGTACCCAAGTGGGTGTAGAGAGTTTATGCCAAAACCAATTTAAAATATTAAAAAGCTTAAAATACACTGTGTACACACGCGTGAAATATTTAAATTAGGGTAGTTACGCACACATCCCCCAAACGCCACCGATACCAGATTGAAAGCTGGATGTTGTGAACGCTGAGCGCGTCAGACAAATGCTCGCCCCATTATTCAACTCCCCATGCCTTATTGTTTGCGTTAAACTGTCCGATTTTATGTTATTCCCATACATAATGCGAGTGCACTTGCATTCAATTGATAAGGATGCGCACACAAAGCGGACATTACTTGCACTATATGCTATACACTACACACTATATTATACACTAGCCCAGTAAATCATTTGCAGATATCGTTAAGCTTACATGATAAGATTTTAAGGGTGCGCGGGGGTGGAGGGTGATTTCCTTTTTTAAAACGACTTGCGCTGGAAGGGTAGGGGTTTAATTGGTGATGTATGTAGTCCGAAACGGGGGTGTTTAAAGCAGACATTTTCGTAACTGCGATTTTTCATTCCTTAGCGGATTTCAAATACAAATATTTAAAGATCAATTGATTCGTTGGGCGAAATAGGGTATGAATCTGTGTGGAACTTTACGGGCTGTTTAAAAATTATGTTCTTAGTTTTGAATTTATAAGATGAAAACAGTGAGTAATTCACAAACTAAAATCTATTTAATTAAAATAATAAAAATAATGTATATATTTTTTTTTATAGAATTCTAATAATTCGGTTTCCACAAAAATAAGTGTATTAATACAAAAGTACACCTAGACTAAGCATGAAGTAAAATTTTAAGTTTAGAAAAACCTGAAAATTTGGCAAATCCTTACTGTTTGTCATGTAATGACATTATTATATAAATGCCATTTTGATGTTGATTAATTATTTGACAGAAAAGTGGTACTAAAATGCCGATAGTAATGTTTCGTCACTTAATCAATCTTTATGATAGGGTAACTAAGCACATGGCAACCATGTGGAAAACATAACCTCAAATTTATTTTGAAGGCAAAGTCAGAATTACAATCAGAGTATTCGAATAATTACTTTTTTACAAAAATAAGTGTATTAATACAAAAATACTCCCAAACTAAGCATGAAGTAAAATTTCGAGCTTAGAAAAGCCTGAAAATTTGGTATAAAACACAGATTTCAAGTGTACATAAATTTTACAATATTTTAGTGTTTTATACGCGTGGCGCATGAAGTAAAATTTCGAGTTTAAAAAAGCCCAGAATATTTGTTTTGGGTCGCTGCGCGACCCTCAACAAATTTTCACAGGGCTTTTCTAAACTTGGAATTTTACTTCATGCTTAGTCTGGGAGTGGAAAACACTCGTTTAAAGCTTCAAATTGAACTCTTTTAAAAAACAACGAATGTCGGAAAAGTTACAGCTTAGGCATATGTTTACCTAAAAGAAAATTTCACTGTACAGGGTGGTCTAATTTCGATGTTGCTTATGGCCAACTCGGTAAATATAAGAGTTACAAAAAATCCAAGGGCGTAGTCGCGATTCTCTTTTTTTGAAACTAGGATAATGCCGAAAACGAAAATGCACGATCTTGTTTTTTTCAGAAGTTATAGGGCAAAATCGGGTAGTTTAGAAAAACCCCGAAACATTTGTTGGGCTTTTCTAAACTTGAAATTTTACTTCATGCGCCACTCGTATAAAACACACATTTCAAGTGTGTCATAGGGGGAAGGTACCCCGAATGCATAGCTCAGGGGTTTGGGGATGGAGAGCAGGAGCAACTAGTCCTTAAAACACCGATCCAAAAACAAAAAATGTATTTACACAACAAAACCCATAGCAACAAAAAAAAACACAGCACAAACAAAACACAGCAGCAAATAATAACTAATACATGGGCGTAGTGGGCGTGGACAGTGGCAGGCTGGTCGTCCGAGGTGGTGAGTGGCGGCAGCGAAATTCGGATGGAAACGGCAAAGTCCGGTATACGACGATAAGGTCTGGATGGCTTCGGAAAAGTTCGGATGTATCCGGGAGGCGTCGACGGAGTCCGGAGAGCAGAGATAAAGACCGGCGGCGTCGGTTAAGTCCGAAAGGCGTCGTCGGGAGTCGAGCGGTATCGAAAAAAGTCCGGAGAGTTCCGGAAAGCATCGACCAAAGGCTGCTTTGGCAGTAACGAAGACCGGAGCGGTGACAGGCAGCACTGGGGGCAATTCTGGTTCTTCTGATTAGTGCACTTGCACTAATGCAAGAAAAGTTACACAAAAAAAAAAATGAAGTTGAAAAGTACACCACAGACTGCACTTGTATAAACTTGTTGCCGCTTTCTTTACTGATGCAGAAGTGCCATCCTCCATTTTTTTAAATGCCGAAAACGAGGGTGGAGAGAGGTAGTAGACGTGACCAGCCGGCCGAAATTCGCCGAATCCGTCGCAATTACAGGCATTCGACGAATCTCCAGAATTTTGGAATCTCATCTAATTCTCCGTTCTTTGGAAAGGAGAATGCAAAAGATTACACAAACCTCTTTTCCGAAAAACGGACGGCCGCTGGTCACCATCCTCCCTCTAGGAGGTCAGCTCGGAGTGCCCTCCAGGTGTTTGGACTCTAGTCTTACAAATTACCCGAGATAATCCCCGATCGGTTCTCAGGTAATTGCTGGGGATAAACTCGTTTTATATACAAAAAAAAATGCAAATTAGAAATTTAATTTTTGTTGCCGACGATTGAAAGAATCGCCGGTAACAAGTGAAGTTTAATGTGTCCCTACTGTTTGTTATGTAATGATATTTATATATGAATGCCATTTTGATGTTGATTAATTATTTCCCAAAAATTGGTAGAAAAATGCCGAAAGTAATGTTCCACAACTTAATTATTCTTTATGATAGGGTAATTAGGCACATGGCAACCGTGTAGAAAACATCACCTCAAATTTATTTTGAACACAAAGTCAGAATTACAACCAGAGTATTCGAATAATTAAGTTTCTACAAAAATAAGTGTAATAATATAAAATAATCAAATAAATTTTACATTGCTGAGACACAATAAGTCAGATTAGCGTTTAGTCAAGATTTTTAAAACATACTGAAGAAATTAATAAATGTAAAATTACGATAAAATTCGTGTAATTCGTACTAAGAAATATTATATTTGTACAAGTTATTTGTTTTAGAGTTTTAATTTGAAGCTTTAAACGAGTGTTTTCTACTCCCAGGTTAAGCATGAAGTAATTTTAATTTTAGTTTAGTTTTAGTATTAATTTTAGTTCTAATTTTAATTTTGATTTTAATTTTTAATTTTGATTTTTAATTTTTGATTTTTGATTTTTGTTTTTTTTGATTTTTGATTTTTGATTTTTGATATTTGATTTTTGATTTTTGATTTTTGATTTTTGATTTTTGATTTTTGATTTTTGATTTTTGATTTTTGATTTTTGATTTTTGATTTTTGATTTTTGATTTTTGATTTTTGATTTTTGATTTTTGATTTTTGATTTTTGATTTTTGATTTTTGATTTTTGATTTTTGATTTTTGATTTTTGATTTTTGATTTTTGATTTTGATTTTGATTTTGATGTTAATTTTGATTTTGATTCTGTATTAATTTTGATTTTGATTTCAATTCTGATTTTAGTTTTAAGTTTGATTTTGAATTTAATTTTGATTTTAATTATAATTTTAATCTTAATTTCCCTTTTTCGTTTAAATATAGTTTTAATTTTAATTTTTTTTTGTTTATTGTATTTTCTATTTTTGTAAATGGTGAAACCGTAAATAAATACATTATTCATTTTAAAATCCAAATTTTACTTCATGCTTAACCTAGGACTTTAGAAAAGCCTGAAAATTTGGATTTTCCGGGGCGCACGAGGGAAGCTTTTGAACTTGAATTGTTTCTTATGTTGGTAAGATTGTTTCAAGTTTTTTTTTCAATTATTTCAAATAAAACAATTCTGAGGAAAATATGATTTTTTTTCCATACCTACCCCTTACGATTTTCTCATACATTTTTATATTTTTTAAAAAATCTGGAAAAAATCTACAGAATATCTTGATAATATTAGAAATAACGTAAGCTTTTCATTTTCTCAAGAAAAAACTTATTTCACCCAAATTTTGGGTTCATAAAATCATTCGACGTCTGCTGAAAACACAATTTTCACTTGTCGCATTTGAAGCACTATATTTCATAAAGTAACCAACGGAATTATATTTTTAAAAATCTACATGATTGAAGATTGAAAGGACTTTAATTTGATGTGACAAATATATTTGAAGCTTAAAAAACATGTTTATTACGAGCGCTCAAAAATGTATTTTGGTGGGATTATTAATTTCCTGTAATTTTCAACTATAGGAAAAGTTGATTAAATATTTTTATTCTCGAGAAAATAAATAACCCGCATTGTTTCTATTGTTAGTAAGATTGTTTCACATTTTTTTCAATTTTATTTAAAAAATTTAAAAAAAATTGTTGAAAATTTGAAATTTGTCCATACTTATAATGTTAGCTATTTATTTTCCTAAGAAAAAAAATATTTCCCCTTCATATTTGCCCTTGCGATTTTTTTCATTAAATGTTTCATTTTTTAAGCTTAAAAAACATGTTAATTACGAGCGCTCAAAAATGTATTTTGGTGGGATTATTAATTTCCTGTAATTTTCAACTATAGGAAAAGTTGATTAAATATTTTGTTCTCGAGGAAATAAAAAGCCCACATTGTTTCTAATATTAGTAAGATTGTTTCACATTTTTACCAATTGTTTTTCAAAAAATAAAAGAAAATTGTTGAAAATTTGAAATTTTTCCATACGTATAAAACATTGAAATATCGTAAAGTTTAAAATATACGGCTTTAGCAATATAATATGTTGATGTGAATAAAACGTAAGTCAAATTCTGCGCTAAACAAATTGGTTATAACAGTGATTTTAGGCAAGTCTGGGAGTGGAAAGCACTCGTTAAAAGCCCAAAATTTACCGCTTTGAAACAAAGAATTCCCGCAAATTTAAAAAAACGCTGTATTTATCGGGATATGTATACTCAAAAGAAAAATGCCCTGTATGTCGTGTTTTAAACACGTTTTAAACGTGTTTTAAATATGTTTTAAACACGTTTTAAACATGCTTTTAATTGTTAATGTTTTAAACACGTTTTAAACATGTTTTTAATTGTTAATGTTTTAAACACGTTTTAAACATGTATTTAATTGTTAATGTTTTAAACGTTGTTTCAATGAAAAAAAAACAGGTTTTGTTAAAAAAATACTTTTTTTTACACTAATGAACTTATATCTGGCGAGATAACAACTAATTTATATTCATTGAGCTTTCAATTCTATAATAATCAGGAAAAACCCGAACTAAAAGTAATCTAATAGAAAATAAGTTATCTATGCACAATCCTGTTCTGTAAAACGTTAATGCCCGCTGTAAACACCGAAGTTAAATCGAATCCTCGTTTCCATCAAGAGAACCGGCGATTCGTAAAAATGACACGGGCACACACGTTAAATAAAAATCGACGAGAAACAAAAAAATATATATAACACGAATGAAAGTCGCCCCTCGCAAAAGCGCTTTCAGGCAACGAAACGCCGAACAATTCTATTTAATATTTACGGTTTTGGACATGCAGAATGCAAACGAACCGTACACCCTCTATCCGACCACAGACCGTTTTATTTCCATCCTGTATTATTCCCAATGGAACAATACTCGATCCCGAATAATCCGCCCCCTCCACAAAAACATTATCAATAATATTAATCTGGATTTTGTCGGAGTTTTAATAATAATTAAATAGATTTCAGTTTGCGACACTTTTTTTAAAGACAATTACCAAAAAGTCAGTATTAGATACTACCTTTTTATATACAGCTAGTGACGTTAGGCTTGTGCTAGACGACACTATTTTCTTGTACAAGAAAATAGTATACTATTTTCTATCATGATGTAATACACAAAATATGACTTAACGCGAATCTTGTACAATTTTGTATAATGGAAATAGGAGATGTTCTATTTGGTAATTTCTTATACAATATTTTTGTACAAGAAAATAGTATACTAAATAGTGTAATACACAAAATGTTACTAAACGCGAATCTTGTACAAAATATGACCAAACGAGGAACAATTTGGTATAATGGAAATAGGACATGTTCAATTTGGTAATTTCTTGCACAATATTTTAGTACAAGAAAATAGTATACTATTTTCTATCATGGAGTGTACACAAAATATGACCAAACGCGAATCTTGTACAATTTTGTATAATGGAAACAAAACATGTTCTATTTGATAATTTCTTGTACAATATTTTTGTACAAGAAAATAGTATACTATTTTCTATCATAATGTAATACACAAAGTATGACTAAACGCGAATCTTGTACAAAATATGACCATACGCGAATCTTGTACAATTTTGTATAATGGAAATAGCACATGTTCTATTTGGTAATTTCTTGCACAATATTTTAGTACAAGAAAATAGTATACTATTTTCTATCATGGTGTGTATAGGGTGAGCGAAACTCGATATCTCAGCTCTGTTATGAGAAAAGGAAAAACGATAGAAGAAATCTGAAAAGAGGTTCATAAATGGGATTGAGTAAGGTCCATTTTAACCCAAAATTGCATATTTTTCTAAATTTGGAATCTAAGGTAATGACGTCATCGACATTTTTTTTCACAGAAACATACCTATATTTTTGGTTATTTAGAAAGAGCTAATTTTTTTGATTAAACTTTGAAGAGAAGAAAATTTGCTATCTTCTTCCGTTAAAAAATTACAAACTTTTAATAAAGTTTTATCAAAAATTCACAATTGTCACGACTTAAACAAGTAGCCTTTGAAAGCAAATAACAAAGTCGCATCTGTCAATAATTAAACTAATGGTTGACAAATATTGTTTTGTTATCATTTGATTTTGAAAAATGTTTACGCACAACGAAAATGTCAACATGTTATTAGTTTATGGAGAATCTCAAAAGAACCCTGAGCAGTTCAGTTATACGCCCAGAGATACCCTGAACGTGTTATTTCAAATATTTGCAAGATTAGAACGCAATTTACGTGACACAACGAGACATTTTCTGCTTGAAAGGGAAGACAAATTGCTAAAAGGATCAATTCTGGCAATATTGTTGCCAATGTTTTGCAGTATTTTCAAGACCATCCAAAGAACTCGATTGGGCAAGCCTGTCGTGAGTTGAATTTCAAATATTGTTGGGTACGACAAATTTTGAAAGGAAATGGTTACTACGATTATAAACTTCACAACTTAGAACACTTGTCAGATCAACATCAACGAAGAATAAATTATTGTGTCCAAGTGATGTTAAACTTAGAGATCAATGACAATCGATTTTTCCAGCATGTGTTGTGGACAGATGAACGGCGTTTTGTTAGTAATGGTAAGCCCAAAATCCACATTTTGTCAATCCGATTGAAAACCAAGGACACTTCGGTATTAACATTTGGTGTGGTATTATTTATGGGCATTTGATTGGTCCATATTTTTACAAAGGAATTTTAAGCAGTGAGCAATATTTGCAATTATTTCAAGAACAACTTCCGGTGCTTCTCAAAAATGTGCCAATACAGCTGCGAGCAAACATGTGTTTTCAACATGACGGAGCTCCACCGCATAAAGCACGAGTTGTCTCACAATATCTAAATGAAACTTATGGAGAAAATTCGATGGGTATAAATGGACCGATACAGTGGGCGCCTAAATCACCGGACTTGACCCCACTAGACTTCTCCTTGTGGAAAACTTTGAAAAACAAAGTTTACAAAACACCATCTGGTAACTTAGAACGTTTAAAAGAAAAAATCAGACATGCTTGCGATGAACTATCTAGAGAAATGTTATGTAAGGCTTCAGTAATAAAAGTCAGGCGGAGATTGGATAAGTGTTTAGAAGCAGGGTTGTTATGTTTGTTTTCAAACAGTGTTTTAAACATGTTCAAAAACAGCCGTCGTGTTTTAAACGGTTTTTGTTTAAACATGTTTTAAATCTTAAATTTGTTTAAAACGTTTTTTTCTATTATCGTAAATTTGCTAAATTATATATTTTAAAAAATTTTTGTTTACATATTTTAATTTTAACTAAATTGTTGAAGATATTTCAAACTACATTAATATACTTAACATTTTATTACAATAAAATATCACAACTGTGTGTGCAGTAATGTGATTTTTAAATATGGGGAATTTTTCTTTCAGGTATACGTATGCATACACTGTACATTTTACGACATTCGTTGCTTCTTTAAAAGATTTCAATTTGAATCTTTAAACGAGGGTTTTCCACTCCTAGACTAAGCATGAAGTAAAATTTCGAGTTTAGAAAAGCCTGCAAATTTGGATTGGCCGCGTAGCGAAGCGGAGCGGCCAATCCAAATTAGGCTTTTCTAAACTCGAAATTTTACTTCATGCGCCACACGTATAAAACACTAAAATATCGCAAAGTTTAAAATTTACGGCTTTAGCAATCTAACATAGATGTGAATAAAACGTAAGTCAAATTCTGCGCTGAACAAATTGTTTAAAACAGTGATTATAGGCAACCCAATAACTCTAACGTATATTAGGTTGCCTATAATTGTTGTTGTATGTGTGTGTTTTTAAACTTCACTGTAAATCAGTGTTTTTAAGCGTGGCGCATGAAGTAAAATTTCGAGTTTAGAAAAGCCTAATTTGGATTGGCCGCTCCGCTTCGCTACGCGGCCAATCCAAATTCTTAGGCTTTTCTAAACTCGAAATTTTACTTCATGCTTAGTCTGGGAGTGGAAAACACTCGTTAAAAGCCCCAAATTTACGGCTTTGAAACAACGAATTCCCGCAAATTTAAAAAACGCTGTAATTATCGGGATATGTATACTCAAAAGAGAAATACCCTATTGTTTCCTTTTAAACACGTTTTAAACGTGTTTTAAACATGTTTTAATCGGGCGATCACCTTCAAGATTCAAGAATAAAAACAGCTTTATATTTTTTTACTTCACGCAACTCAAAGCAAATACATCTTCTAAAGTTAATTTAAATAATTTAAAAAATGTACTTAATTTCTTGATAATTCTCTTTTTGTTATTTTAACCAGTCTAAAATTTATATCTAATCTATTTTTTAATAATTCTCTGTGCGATAATTTAGTTAATTCCAAATGAGACGATAAATAACGTGGCTCAATTACGATATAAATGTCAATTAATTATAAACCCCGAAAACAAATATCTACCGCTCGGATTAATAATGCGAATAAATAATGAATGACACCGAGCAAAATTTGTAAAATGACAAAAACACGCAGAAACTCAATAAAATATGGGGATGTGAGTGCGTAGATATTGGATTAATGGAAATGTTTAGTTTTTCCATTTATCCGGCGTTGCGGATAAAATTAATTGCTGTTTGTTATCATGAACGCATAACGAACTATATTTATTATTTATTGATACATAAAAATAATAATTAATTTTTTCATAATCGTAAAAAATAAACAATAATTAGTTTATTTTTTAGGATTACAAAATGAAAAATAAATAAAAAAAAAGAATTATTTCATTGGAAATAAAGACAATTAGACAGAAAAATTGTACAATATAAATCCTAAATTATTTTTAAATAAAAATAAAAAGTATAAATGACTGGATTCATTAGTGAATAATAATTAAAACACTAATGCCCGTTTGCACCCAAGTCGATTAACTTATTCATTGATTATTACTTTTTAAAAACACAACAATTTTATTCACAAATTGTTTAGACAACCACATATTGATGAAAAAGACATGTTTAGGTTATCTCACAAATTTATAATATTCCTATATTCTAGAATTTTGAGGTTATCTTACAAATTTCTAACATTTCAATAATCTAGAATTTTGACTTAATCAGTATATTAATCTAATTAAGTCAAACTTCTAGATTATTGAAATGTTATAAATTTGTAGTAAATGATTAAAGTTAATCAGTCGTGGTAAAAATGGGCCTTAGTGTTTTATTTATTATTTATATATAATTCTTCACGTAACTTAAACCAAATACATAAATAGCAGTAAAGAAACGAACATTCTTCTTAATAGACATTTAATTTAATAATAAAACACTTTAAACTTTATTTGTATAACACTTATTTATTTTTCATAAGTGTTATACAAACAAAGTTTAAACTGTTTTATGTTAAATTAACATGCATAACGAAGTAGAAGCCTCCAGAATACAAAATATCTTTAATTTAATAACACTACACCACCCCAGACAAATCTTCTGGGCTTTTCTACACACGAAATTTTACTTCATGCACCACGCGTATAAAACACTGATTATAAGTAAAGTTCAAAATGTATTTCGAGTTATGCAGGGTTTCACCAACGTCAGTTAAATTGACTAATAGTTATTTGTCGATTAAAATCTAGTGATAGTTACACACATGTAACTTTCTTTTCTAAACTTGAAATTTAACTTCATGCGCCACGCGTACACAACACTGTTTTTAATGAAGTTCAAAAAATACTCAGCTTGATTTTATCTTTGATCTCATGTTAATAACTTATATCAGGTGTTCAGTTAAAAACCTAATCAAGTCGGCTGTGAAAATTGTGAAGTAGGTCGTACGCGAGTTTGTTATTCGCTCCTGTCAATGTTAATCTAACCCAGTTTTATAAAAAGTCGTACGCGAGTTTGTTATTCGCTCCTGTCAATGTTAATCCAACCCAGTTTTATAAAAAGTTTTTCATTTTATTCGGTGTTTCAATTGCCATTATTTATTTAGGTGTGAAAACAGCTAATTTATAGGAAAAAACAACCCAACAACTATAAGAACAAGGCAAACTAATGAATTACTGATTAACACAATCTGACATTTACGTAAAGTATGACAAAACGTAAATTAAGTTGCGACTTTACTTTTTCGTTCCATTTTCTTTTATAAAAACAGCAACGCCTTCTCCATCGGGTTTTCAAATAAACACCTGATACAAATGAGTGTTTTTCGTTCAACCTAATTTTATCTATGTTCGAAAGCGTAAACGCCATCTAATGCCCATTAGCTTAAGTAACATCGTCAATAGCTGGAAAACTAAACGTTTGGATACAGCAATTGATCGTTTATTGTAAACGATCAATTGTTGTATCCAAACGGGCTTTATTTTATAAAATACAATATCAAGAATGAATGAGTACTGAACACAAATTTATATTTATAATTGTATCTACTTACATTTTGTACTATTGTGACCTAATTACTAACTTTCCCTTGTATATTCGAGAATCTACTCTATTCGAAATTAATTAAAACAATTTGATTTATTTCAAGCAATTCCAAAATAATTACAAGTTTTTTTTATATGAGTGAATGGAATATTAAATGTTTTTAAATTGAATTAAATTAAAACACATCTAATAAACATTGAGAAACTCGGATTTTCCTGTAGGAAGACGTTCCAGTTTTGGTCACGTCTGTCACACATTTCCTCATAATGTATGAGAGTGGATTTCCCCGGACAATACAGAACGGACACACACCATGAATTATACACTCCCAGAACATCGAATTCACCTGAATAACTTATTCACCTTACAACCAAACATTCCGCCCTGTCCCCTGTTTCGAGGGCTAAATTAAAACGTGACTCAGATAAAAATTTCTCCTTAACGAATTTCCGAAGGGAAAGAAAGAACATTGGAATAAACGATTGGGGAGGAGGAATTAAATTCGTGACTAGTATATGTGTATAGCATATTTAAGAAATGAAAAAATAATCAAAGAAAGCACACATAAATTTACAACTTAGAAAGGGTATACGTGCTAATTTGAAAAAAATTGAGTACATACAAGGGAAACAGCTTTTGTTTGTTAATTACCTAAGAAATATGGAGCTTGCATTAATATATATTGATATTGGGACCCAATAATAAACTCGAAATTTCAATTCATGCTTAATCTGGGAGTGGAAAACACACTTATAAAGCTTAAAATTGAACTCTGTAAAAAACAACGAATGTCGAAAAATTCACAGCATATGCATATCTAGACTTAAAAGAAAAAATCCTTGTATTTAGTGCCTCATACATTTCTTAACATTATAAGGTCTGTTGTATTAACGAAACAATCTAATTTTTGGTTTTAATTACCGAAACACAGTTTATTAATATTTATAATTAATTAAGGGACAAATCGTCAATTATACAACAGAGTAATTACCATTAATTCTTTAATCACGATCATCAAGCGGCCTTGCCGGATACCCAATTACAGAGAATTCATCGTTAATTTATGATAATTCGATATTCGCCAGTGTCTGTGTCACTGTCATCATCAACACACGAAACTGTCAGTACTGTCGAATTACTGCCGGGCTTCACGAATAATCACTGACAATGGTAATCAAGCTAATTTGCATGGGATATTACGTAACAAGTAAATATCACTATTATTTCTATTGAATGAACGTAGCGTAAATTGAATTTTTAATTAATAAAAAAATATCGATCAACTCCTTCCGAAACATCGTAAGTGTTTATTTGAAAAAAAAAATCCCGTTAGTCATATTTTGTTAACTTATCAATATTAATATAAACCATCTAGTCAAAATACTTATTATAAATTGCTCATGATGAAGTTATATCGTATGTTCAATCAAAAAATAATGTCTACGAGTGCCATGGAAAATATTCTAGGTTGGCAACTATGAAAATATACATTCTAATTATTATGTCTGACGTTTTACATGTCAATCCCAAAAGTGTGTAGCCAATTTGAATTTGAAAAAAGATTAAATGAAAATATACATTCTAATTATTATGTCTGTCGTTTTACATGTCAATCCCTGAAGTGTAAAGCCAATTTAAATTTGAAAAAAAGATTAAATCATGGATGGCACTATGGAGGTTTTTTATTTATTGAACACATGATACATACTATAAAAAAAATCAGAAGGATTACACAGTTCATATAATAATTAACTAGTATTTAGTGTCTCTTCTACATTTGACATTCTGGACGAGATTTCGAAAATAATTATTTGATATACAGGGTGGTCCGTTTAGTGGTTTCTTTTTAAAAAGTCAGAAAAACTGCAAAACCCTTTTTTTGGGCATATTATTGGTTTATTCAAAAGAGCAAACATTCCCATTATTTATGGAACACGATTTTTTTCATGAGGCTGTCTCGGCTGGTTTCGCAGTAGCGCATCCTGTCAACCCAATTCTCCAAGACCTTGGTGAGGGTTTCTGCCTCTATCCCACGAATGGCTTTCTCGATATTCGCCTTAAGGGCCTAAATCATTAACACGGTTAAAAAAAAAATTAACGGCGTCAAATCGCAGCTCCGAGGTGGCCAATTGACATCGCCGAGACGATAACACGAATACCGAACTAGACGCTCAAAAGATCGATTGCGGCATGGGCTGTGTGGCATGGCGCGCCATCCTGCTTAAACCAAAGATCGTCCAAGTCCATATCTTCAATTCTCGGCCACATTTTTTTATCATGCTCACCGTTGACCAAAATGGCATTTTCAGCAGCATTTTCAAAGAAAAATGGTGCAATGATGCCACCGCTCCAAAATCCGCACTAAACTGTGAATCTCTGAGGATGCATTGGTTTCTCGACGATCACGTGCGGGTCTTCCGATCCCCAGATGCGTCAGTTAAAAATGCGCCTGATCAGAAAAGATGATTTTTCGAGAAAAATCGTTGGCCATTTCGAACTGCTCTAAGGCTCAAACTGAGAAGCGATAACAAAGCGGATGGTCGTATGCCTTCAATTGCTGAGTTAATTGGAACTTGTAAGCGAATAATGCGAGGTCTTTGTGCCTCATTTCAGCCAAAACTTCTTTTCAATAATCGCACTGTTTGGGCTACACAGCATTGACTTTGGATTTAAATAGGTTTGCATTATTTTTCAACGTTGTTCAAGCGTAAAGCGATTCATTACGTTCCGCGGAACTATGATACTGACTTTCTGTCAAGATTTCAACCGGGGAAGAGTTGCCACTGTCAAAATAACATATGATTTAAAAAGAAACCACTAGATGTACCACGCTTTAAATATAAATATTTCAAATATAAAACTATTTCAATTTGAGAGAATAAGCTTAAAATTTATTTGTGTTTAATTACGATTTCCTTCAAATCCAATCAAAAACAGCACGGATCAGATTTGAATTCATATTTTCTTTAGATTTCATAATTACGAGCCATCTTCTTTGTTCCGGGCAAGTTTCTCTGGTGGAAAAGTGCACGAGTCATGTTGATACAACGTTGAAAACTGAAATTAACAAAGTTCTCGCCGAACTAATTAAGAAAGTACAGCAACAACAGTGCTGACCTCTGGCGAAAATGCATCCAGTTTGATAGATAGAAACGTCTCGAAGGCGCATATCTGGAATAAACGCTAATTAGTATTCAGTGAATCGTTAACTTTTCAATTCAATTATTTAACAGCTACTGCAAATAACTGAAATAGATGAAAATGTCTTATTTTTTTAGGAGAGGTAATGTCCTTAAATAATTGACGAAGCGATAGAAAATATAATCACAGTAAAATGCAAATATTGTTCATCTAATAAAATGAAATTATTTTCATTATTTTTTGTATGTTATTACGCTTTGGTTATTTACGAGTGTGTTGAATGATAATTTCAAAACAAAGAAAAAAAAAACACATTTATTGAAAAGAATAGGAGTATTATACCGTGCGATCATTTAAATCAGGGGTCTCCAAACTTTTCAGCATTAGGGCCATACTGATTACTCCAGTATGTTCCGAGGGCTAAAACCATATTATCATTGTTGCCGGTGGTAAAAAGTGAAATAGTCCACTGATGAAAAAAAATGTCCGAAAAAGTACGCAACGTTTAAAAAAGGCTGCAAATCGGACTAAAGTCCGCAAAACGGCAATACTGCATATTATTAATTTTCCTGTCAATATCTATAATTTCTAGATTGGTCGTAGAGTACGAGCCATAAGGAGTAACGTGACACGACATCTGGTGAACACAAGCGGAAATAGGTAGTACCTTCTATCGCTAACAGATGGCGCCAATAGCACGTACAGAATAATCTCGTTGGTTCGAGAAAGTTCTGGTGTCTTCCACTCACTTCTAGATGGCAGTAATTATAATATATAAGAAGGCTAGTGGCGCAACCACAAGTCAGTTCCTATGACACTGTTGTGAAATAAAATAGTGCGTACCTCCTTAAAACGTGCTTGTGCGTGTTTAAGTTATTAAGACATCTTTGTAACAGTATTTTGATTTGAATTGTTACTTTTGTGTGTGATTTAGTAGTATGGAAAAGAAGCGAAAAATTGATAGTGAATGCAGAAAATTCAAAGATCAGTGGAACATTCAGTATTTCGTAATTGAGTCCAGTAACAAGGCGCTATGTTTGATTTGCAATGAAAGCATAGCCGTTCTCAAGGAATGTTATATTCCTTGAGAACGTCATTATGAAACAAAACATTTTCAAAATTACTCAAAATATACAGGAAGTTTGCGGACAGAAAAATTCGAAGCTATGAAGCGCGAATTGAAATCGCAGCAATCTTCATTTACAAAACTCAAAACTGAACAAGAGGCTGCAACTCGTGCCAGCTTTCGTGTGGCTCTTGAAATTGCAAAACGTGGAAAACCATTCACCGATGGAGAAATGATCAAAGAATGCATAATTGCAGTAGCCGAAGAAATGTGCCCTGAAAAGGTAAATTTATTAAAAACTGTCAGTATGTCAGCAAACATTGTGGCTCGAAGGGTAGAAAACATCGCTGAAAATATATCCTCTCAACTGTTCGACACAAATGGACATGTTGAGTGGTTTTCTTTGGTCTTGGATGAGTGGCACAACCACTGGTACAGATATTTTTAAAGGCGTTGAAATGGCCATTAATCAAAAGAACCTTCGATGGAAAAACTTGAAATGTATTACAACTGATGGAGGCAAAAACATGAGTGGGAATGATAAAGGAGTGGTCGCTCTTGTGTCAAAGGCTGTAGAAAATGACGGTGGTTCAGAACCATTAGTCTTACATTGTATCATTTTCATCAATAGTCTTTGTGCGGAAAATGTTTGGATATGTCTAAAGTTCTGAAACCAGTCATATCAACTGTTAATTTTATCAGATCTTTTGGGCTGAATCACCGACAATTCCGACAATTTATCTAAGAGATTGGAGAAAATGACTTACCTTATCATACTGCCGTACGTTGGCTTAGTTGTGGGAAAGTCCTTCAGCGCTTCTTTGAACTTCGAGCAGTGATCGAAATTTTTTTGAATGAAAAGCATCGCCCTCTTACTGAATTACAAAACAACGCATGGCTGTGGAAGTTAGCATTCTATGTTGATTTGATAAAACATGTGAACGAACTGAATTTGAGATTGCAAGGAGAAAACCAGCATCTTCCTGATTTATACACTAATATCAAATCATTCCGGAAGAAATTGATACTGTTTCAATCACAACTACGAAGTAAATGTTTTTCACATTTTAAAATATGTGAAATATTCAGCCACACCACTGAGACTGAGTTTTCTATCGATTTTGCAATCGAAACTTTGAGTGCTTTGAAAAAAAATTTTGATACTCGTTTCTCGGACTTTGATGCCATTGCGAATCAAACTAAGATTTTTCAGAATCCTTTTGATACTGACATGGAAACCCTAGCCCCGGAACTTCAAATGGAAATGATTGATATACAGTGCAGTGTGTAATGGGTCAGTAGGGGTCATGTGCAAATATTATTTTTGACGAAATTAAATTAAAATATTAATACAAAAATCACCCAAGAAAATATTAAAGAAAAATCAACATTCAATAAATACGAGAATAACATTAGCCGATAAAAATGTTTTATCTGAAAGAAATAACAAATGCAGCATCGCCTTAAAATAATAAACAAGTACCGGCGCGTGGAGAAATGCTAAGACATACAGAAAGATTCAGTTCAAGGTTTAACCAAGCGCAAACACAACGAATTTGCGAAGTCGGGGGAATTGCGTGACGTCAGGGATGGGTGGTATTTTATAACCATATATGGTCTGCGCGAAATCTTCCATCTCCACGATCGGGTGGGAAACAGAGTTATAAAAGCTGTGCGGAGCGGAAAACAAGAGGAGAGAGTCATGAGAGTCAAGAAACAGTTCGGAAGAAGAACATCACGAAAAGCACCACAAGTTCCAAATCACAGAGGGAAATAAGAATAACACAACAAAAATCAAAATTATACAACAAATATAAAAACTATACAACAAAATAAGAATAAAAAGCAATTGACGGGTGTGGTCGAGCTGTGCGTGGAAAACGGAGGAGTGTTCCCGCTAGTTAATTGCCTGAAAACAATTAACGGGTGTGGTCGTCCCGAGTTAGTACTGCAGAGTTATGTTCCCGCTAGTTAATAGCACAAAAACAATTGACGGGTGTGGTCGAGCTGTGCGTGGAAAACGGAGGAGTGTTCCCGCTAGTTAATTGCTGATCACAATTAACGGGTGTGGTCGTCCCGAGTTAGTACTGCAGAGTTATGTTCCCGCTAGTTAATAGCACAAAAACAATTGACGGGTGTGGTCGAGCTGTGCTTGGAAAACGGAGGAGTGTTCCCGCTAGTTAATTGCCTGAAAACAATTAACGGGTGTGGTCGTCCCGAGTTAGTACTGCAGAGTTATGTTCCCGCTAGTTAATAGCACAAAAACAATTGACGGGTGTGGTCGAGCTGTGCGTGGAAAACGGAGGAGTGTTCCCGCTAGTTAATTGCTGATCACAATTAACGGGTGTGGTCGTCCCGAGTTAGTACTGCAGAGTTATGTTCCCGCTAGTTAATGACACAAAACAATCAACGGATGACGTCGGGATCTGCTGCTAATCAGAGGAGTGTTCCCGCTAGTTGGTTGTCTGGTAAGCTCCGAGATGGTTTTTGTGGGTTTCCCATCTCATAATGCAAATGCAGGGGTTATTTAATTTTGCTCCCACAAGTAGAGTCATATACTTTTTGAGTTTAACTAAAATGCACATGGCTTCTAAGTACAAACGAAAATAAAGTATTTCGAGAACATAAACAATTTAAGAAACACAAATTAATTAGAAATGTCATAATTGAGGTCAATAAACTTTGCATCCGTTAAACTCACATCCTGTTTTATTTATTGTCCACACATACTCCTGGTCATTAAAAGGGAAGAAAGACACAGTATTTCCGATAATGCATATTGACACAAACAACGAATCTGTTAAATAAATTAAAAGGGTTACTACATACACAACACAACGTAAATAAAATACAAATTATAAATTTGTACAATACCTAGGGTAGAATCATTACAAGTGATATAATTAAGAACAAATATCACTGACACAATTTGATAATTTGCATAAATTTGCTCGTGGGCTGTTTTCTGTTTTTGGTACTACTTATTTTTGTGAGAAGACCTTCTAAAAAATGAAGTACACATAAAATGTTTACAGATCTAAATTAACTGATGAGGATCTTAAATCTCTTTTAATAATTGGTACAAGTAAAATTAGTTCCACAACTACAAACTATTGTCAGTGGAAAATCTCAATTACATAAATCTCATTAGTATTTCATATGTCATTATGCTTGTTATAAGTTATGTTTTTATTTAAAATGTATAAAATGTTAGTTGGATTCATTTCAATAATTTGTTAGTTATTATATACTGAAGTTAAATTTTCTGCATATTATACATGTCTTTACTCATTACAATTCTGTGTTTCTTTATCCAACTTATCACAAAAACAATAACAATAAGCCTACAACAATGTTATGAGTAGTTAGCCCATGACCACATCAATGTAGATGTCATATTAATAATTATTCAACATAAAATTAGAATACTTCAGTAAACTAAATTTAATTTGCTATAAAAAATATGTTCTCTAAAACAAAAACTCCAAGTATGCTAGCTCTCCGCGGGCCGGAAAAAATCTGTCCGCGGGCCGGATGTGGCCCTCGGGCCGTAGTTTGGAGACCCCTGATTTAAATTATGATTAGAGTAGGCGGCATTTTTGTTGTGTGGTTGCCCAGAATGCTAATTGAATGATGTATTAAATTTGAGGTTATGTGTTAACAGTCAGTAGTGTCAATCTAATTTAAAACTCAAAGCCTAATCTAAATCATGTTTTAAACGATCGCACGGTGTTAATGTTTATTGGAAAGAATACGAGTATTATATTAATGATAGAGAGTATTGTCATTAAATACTGTTGGAATTTTATTGACAGCTGTCACCATCGAAAGTGTCATTTAGAAGCTCATCTATTTCAGGTCCATTATTTATACCATTAGTGCTGACTGCACTGCAACGCGTAAGCATTATGTTGAATTATGGCTTTTCATTATATGCGGTAATGCCATTTTTCTTAAACGCCGGTTTCGGCTACACTGTCATTAAATGCATTTCTCTCCCCCTCTCACATATTTAATGAAATCAACTAAATCTGCAACAAAACACAATTTGTGTGATTAATAGCTATAATCATAAGATAATTTTAAGAACTAAATTAAATCAAGTGATTCTGCACAATTTGTGTGGTTAATTAATAATAATAATACTTTATTGGTGCTCGTAACGTTAGTTTACACAGGTCAGATAAGATGCATTAAATTGCATAATTAAAATTTATCAGGAGGACATCACATCAAAATCATAAAAGTAATACATATACAGTGAAATAATGACTATAATAAAAAGAATAATATAATATAAATAATAATATTTAAAACCTAAAACTTAAAATCCAGGATTAAAATGTTGAAACTTGAAATGTAAAATCCAAAAAACTCGAATTTAAAAAAAAATTGTTTTTTAAAAAATTCTACTATAAATACTTAAAATTCAAACGAACACATACACATTAAAATTTAAAAAATTACATATAGTAAGTACACATTAAAAGACATTTGGAGTTGGATATCAGAATGTGTGGTCCAGAAAACTCTCCCAGCAATAAAAACTTTTTTCAGCAGTAATGCTTTAATCTTAGCCTTGTATAATATCATGTCAAGATTTTTATAGCTATTTGGTGGAACATTGAAAAATTTGAGGCCATAGTAATTTACACCATTTCTAGATATTTTTAATCTTAAATTTGGAACATACAGATTGTCCTTCGTTCTGGTTTGATACATATGGTTTAGAGGTTGCAATATATGGTTGTCGTAGCTAGATTTAACAGATAACAAACAATGCAGTATATACAAACAGATAAATGTGACAATTTTAAGATTAATAAAAGCCATTTTACAGTCATCTCGAAATCCCAGGTTGGATAGGATTCTAATGGCCTTACGCTGAAGTACGAAAATTGAATATATGTTAAGGTAAATTTAAGAACTTAATGAAACCAACTAAATCTATACAAAAACGCAATTTACTTGTTTATTTTTATGGGAATTTGATGATCCTGTAACAGGTTTTCAGCGCAGCCATGCTTCATATAAATAATTTTTGTTTTAATTATATACTCAATGACATTAGAAGCGTAACACCAAGAAGGAATGATTTTTTTGAATTCATATTTTAGCAACAGAGTGACTATATTTAAAGCATACATTTATAACAATTTCAACCTTGTGCCTTTTATATTTATTGTGAAAAAAAAATTCACTTTTTCTTTTTTGATAAAACTATTTATATGAGCTGTTTAGTACAGATGTTTTTAGTTTTCGTGTTTCCGTTGAGTGTGTTAAGCATAAATAAAATGCCTCGAGTCCGAAGACGTCCACAATATCACCATTTGAGCGATTTTGACCGGGGTCGAGTTGTTGCTTATCGAGATGTCGGTATGTCCTATCGCGAAATTGCCCGCCGTATTGATTCCACTGCAGCAACTGTAATACGTGTGTATCAGGTATGGACAGAAGAAGGTAGAGGAGCAAGAAGAAGACCAATTGGTCAACCAAGGCGTACCACAGAACGTCAAGATCGGCGCTTAAGACAAATAGCCCTGCGAGACCGTTTCGCTACTACGCGTCAAATCGGTGATCAATGGATTGGAGAAGAAGGTAGGCCCGTTAGTATGCGAACCTTATATCGCCGCATTCAATCCTTTGGGCTTCTTTCGTACCGTCCAAGATTAGTGCTTCCTTTAACAGCGAGACACTGTCGCCAAAGGTTGGACTGGTGCAGAGAACGGCAGCATTGGGAGGCAGAATGGCACGATGTCGTATTCAGCGATGAATCACGATTTTGTCTAGGCACGCATGATGGCCGTAGAAGGGTACGACGCTACCGTGGAGAACGACCTGATCTTAGGTTTGCTATTGAGAGGCATGTACACAGGACTGCTGGAGTAATGGTTTGGGGGGCTATTGCTTATGGTAGTCGATCACCTCTTGTATTCATTCGAGGCAGTATGACAGCTGCGCGTTATGTTGAAGACGTCATACGACTAACTTTGTTGCCTTATTTAGATGGCCGCCCAGACGTACTTTTTCAACAAGATAACGCACGTCCCCATATTGCTCGTCGAACTATGAACTTTCTTAATGAAGCTGGTGTTAATGTTTAGGCGTGGCCGCCCCGTTCGCCGGATTTAAATCCCATTGAACATGTGTGGGATATCATGGGAAGAAGAATATTCTCTTTGCACCATCCTCCACAGACTCTAGCACAATTGATCGATGAAATTCAAGTTGCTTGGAACGAGATGCCTCAAGAAGACATCGACCATCTCATTTTGTCGATGCCCAGACGTCTACAGGAGTGTATACAGCAAAGGGGTCGCCAAACACATTATTAATTTTTTTTAAATTGTTTTTTAATAAAAATTCTTGAAAATGTAATCATTTTATTCTTGATGTAAGACTACCATACTGGCAAAAAATCAAGTTAAAATAATAACTCCTTCTGGGTGTTACGCTTCTAATGTCATTGAGTATACATACCTTGATGTCAATTCTTCAAATAAAAAAATATTGTATATAAAATTACGAAAATGTTATTTGTAAAAATGCAAACAATGTCTTAATTAATAAGACAACTTAAGACAATAAATATCCATTGAAACAACAACAAAATAATATTATATATTAATTTATAAAACCTATATATAAATCAAACTTTATTAGTTTTATTATTTATTTTCATCATATCGGCATTAATAAATTATCCATAATACATGACATGGATTTGATGTATGCTTGCATGTTACACGTATTTCGCGTTCTGATTTTTGTCAATAGTTGACACGCCGACAATAACAATCATACATTGTGAATACAACAAATATGAAAAGCAAAAACATGTACGCGCGTATGGTTTGCAAAAAATTAAACAAACACAAACGTGTACGAATGTTTCCACATTTAAAAGCCATTTGTACTTAAAAGCGAAAACACGAATTAATCTCATTCCATTTGTGATACATACAGGGAGTTTTTCTTTTAAGTATACGTTTTCCAAATTCAGCCTGTTTTCTGTGAATTTTTAGATATTCCTTGTTTTTTTTAAGTTTAATTTAAAGCTTTAAACGAGTGATTTCCACTCCCAGACTAAGCATGAAGTAAAATTTCGAGTTTAGAAAAGCCCCGTGTAGAAAATTTGTCGAGGGTCGCGTAGCGAGCCGAGACAAATTTTCACGGGGCTTTTCTAAACTCGAAATTTTACTTCATGCGCAACGCGTATAAAAGACTGATTTAAAGTGAAGGTAAAAATACACTGAAATCCAACCCAACTTCGATATTTTTTCAAAATTTGATGTTTTCTTTCCTATCCATGCCTTCAGATATTCGTTGCTTTCTTGTAAAAAAACTTCGATTCCCTGTAGTCCTTCGGTCTCCGAAGACCATGATTGGTCCTTCGAACTGTAGCCTTTGTAAAATGGTAATAAACTTAGTAATCTAGAGGGATCCTTCAATTTGAAACTCCTAAGATCAAGTGTTGTCCACTCCCAGACTAAGCATGAAGTAAAATTTCGAGTTTAAAAAAGCCCCGTGAAAATTTAGTCTTGTAAGAAAATGTTTGTAGATTGCGCAAAGAATCGCAGTCTTGTTGTTTTACATAAAAGTGTTAATTATAAACTAAATTAAACAAAAGTGGTTGAAAAAACAATTAATTCGCGTTATCGATGATATCGTGTTCTACATTGACGGCCAATTCGAGTCGTTCGCGGGCTGAATACTGATTTCAAATATTACAATACCAAAACCAGCGCCCTTGGGGCGCCTATAACGATCGCGCCGCCCCTCCTCTACCCTTACACCGATCTGCAGTGTAGGACTAATTGGCAGCCCTTCATTAGCGGCCTCACAATCCCTTTGATCAGCCACTCCTATTTAAGACTGTAAACACGCACGCACACAATGGACAAAGCGTATTAATTAAAATCAACATCATCTCTGTTATTGGCAACAATCGCTTATGTGTGAACATTGTATATATCCTAAACAACACTAAATAAATCGAAAATCAGGTTATTTTCGAAATATGCTACAAAATGTTGTATAGTAATTGTGCACAACTTGGTGCTATTTATGTAAATAGCCTTCCTGAAAATTAATAATTGATTTTTAATTTATGATCATAGTTAATAGTTTCACCACGTGAAAGATTAAAAACTTATTAAACATCTATATTGATTTTATGTTTTAAGTCAAATACTTTTTAATTAATATTTGGATTATGTATGTAATGATAATAATAATAAGACTTGCGGAAGCTGGTAAGTTAATTGAGGGCGGAGAAATATGGCGTTTGCATAAAGTGTAGGGTGTGTGTAATATGCAAATGCCCCTAATTTAATTACACAATCCGCGGAATGGACGGTTATTCGTTGTACTCTCTTTATTTCCGGCGGAAGCGCTTTTTCCTCCTAAATGCATCATCGTTAAAGCTCCAAAATGACACTGTCACGCGAACACCGCACGAATCGCGCCCTACCCTCCTTCAATCAAATGTAATTAAGTTGAATTAATATCATACAGGAAAAACTGAACTTAGTCAAAAGGAATTACCGATGAAAATACATACAGTGAATTTTTCTTTTAGGTAAACATATGCATAAGTTGTAAATTTTCAAAAATTGGTTGTTTTTTAATAGAGTTCAATTTGAAGCTTAAAACGAGTGTTTGCCACTCCCAGACAAAGCATGAAGTAAAATTTCGAGTTTAGAAAAACCCCGTGAAAATTATCACAGGGCTTTTCTAAACTCGAAATTTTACTTCATGCGCCACGCGTATTAAACACAGATTTCAAGTGAAGTTCGAATATACATACATTTTACGATATTTTAGTGTTTTATACGCGTGGCATATAAAGTAAAATTTTGAGTTTAGAAAAGCCCAGAAAATGTGGATGATTTCGTGACACGGGTCTTCTCTCTTTTCACAAATATAGCTCAGAATTTTTATTACTCGCAAACAAATAGATTTCGTGCCTGCAAAAAATGTTGCTAAACGTGTATCGTTTTTAGAAATCATGAGGTGCTTCAATGCGAGGAATCAATTTCAGATACTTGGAGGTGAGATCAAAATGGATTCAGAAGATTTTGTTAACAAAGCTAATTTAAAGGAGGAGAATAGTTCTACGGATGGTGTCAATTTACAACAAAATATGGGAGGCAAAGTAATGGATACACAATCAAACTATACTTTAGCTAAAACTAGGACTTCACTTGAAACAACTTCTTATGATAAAGAAATGGAGTTAAATCTACGTCACTTAATTTCAAAGAAAACGAAACATAAACTTTTTTGTCTAAAAAAGGAAGTCTTGATATAGAAATGTCAAATGGAGAAAAAAAAAAATGGAGGTCTTGTTGAATCATGAGGGAAAAAAAGCAGATGAACTCAATTTATTTATTTATTTACGGAAAAATCTATTATACATAATATGTTATAGTAATACAATTCAGATTTCATAATACAAAATATATATAAATACAAAAACATGTCTACAAATTGGCAAATTAAAGAGAACAACAAACATTTAACCGCTTAAGATTAGGTATAAATTTAGGATACGAATTAACAAAAAGATCGAAATTTGGATTTAGGGATAATTTATTTGACGTACGCATGAACCGAGAAAGTGGACTATTAAGACTGTGGTTGGATTTATGGAACGGAATGGAAAACAGTGTTGGATGTCTGATTTGTCGATTCGGAGGGTTAATACAGAAATTAATTTTATTAAATAGATATAAACAATCCGCTTGGTTACTAATTAATTTATAAAAGAAGCTCAAGTCCGCGAAAGTTCTTCTACAACATAATTTATCGATAGTAAGCTCCTGATGAACTAAATTTATATTTTTATCTTTGTTGTAACCTAATTTAAATAGCATTATTTTCAAAAATTTATTTTGAATTGTTTCGATCTTATTGCAATACGTTACTTGATATGGTGACCAGACACATGATCCATATTCAAGAACGGAACGAACATAAGCAAAATAAATGACTTTGAATGCTGTTGAAGATAAATCGACTGCCAATTGTCTTATATAGCCAAGCATCCTTAGGGCTCTCATACAAATTCTATTAATATGGCTACCGAATGTCAATTTTTTGTCGAACGTTATGCCCAAATCCACAATTTCATCAAGGTCATCTAATTCAAAACCGTCTATAAAGTAAGAAGGAGAAAAATCCAATGGAGTAAATTTCCTAGAAAACCTCATTATTTTACATTTATTAATATTAAATAAAAGATAGTTTTTGCAACACCAGTTGTGAATTGAGAATAAGTCCTCTTGCAACAATAAGCAATCATTTGGTGAGTCGATTCTTTCGAATAGCTTCAAGTCATCGGCAAAAAGCAAAAAAAGACGAATAAAAATTAAAAACAGCAACGGCCCGCAATGTGATCCGTGCGGAACACCCGAATCCACTTTGATTTCCTTAGAAAGATGGTTTTAAATTTTTACGCACTGAATACGATCAATTAAAAAACTTCTAAACCAATTGACTACATCAGCATGGATTCCTAGGGCAGTAAGCTTTCCAATCAGTATTTCAAGGTTGACACGATCAAATGCTTTAGCAAAGTCAGTAAAAATCGTGTCGACCGAGCTATTACCTTCAAATGCATTTATAATGTATGAACTGAAAGATAAAAGGTTAGTTGAGGTAGATTTGCCAGATCGGAATTCATGTTGCTCATTTATGAACATATTTTTACACATCCAATTCAATTGAGTTGAGACTAAGCTATCGAACAGTTTCGGAATAACCGATTGTAATGAGATGCCTCGGTAATTTTTAATGTCATCTTTTTTGCCGGATTTAAACAAAGGTATAATATAACTCTTCTTCCAGCAGTTAGGGAAGACATTTTGCGACAACGATGCTTCAAATAATAAAAATATTGGAACTGTGATGGAGTAAATACAATTTTTAAGTTATATGGTGGGTATTCCATCAAATGATAAAACATCGAGCTCTGAGATAGTAGCAGTACAACTGAAAGGCAAAACTGTTTTTGTTAAAAAAAAAATAAAATATGCTGTGACTATAAAAAACGAAAAATGTACCTCTATTGAAGCATTGGAAGCAGTAGACACAGCTTCAAGCGAAACGAAAAAAAAAAAACAGCAAGGATTTCAACAATCAATTTATCTCAAGTTGACAAAAACATTAAAGCTTGGATAAAGGATTGAATGTAACTCGGATAAATCTCAACGAAGAAAAAGAAAATTCGTTGATACAAACAGAAATTAATAATAGCACAATAACTTCCATTCTAAACAACTTTACTTTGCCACAAAATACAATTATTTCAGCAAACGAAAACGACACCTCAAGACAAACAATTGAGGATCATTCAAAGTTGAGAGATTTATTGTTAATAGAAAATAAACAACCAACGCAAGCTTCAATAAATGTTAGTAATCCAAATGATGCCGCAAACAAATCTTTAACAGAAGAGGTTGCTTAAACCACTTCTGAGACAGTTAAAAGACTAACTTCTGCCATAGAAACATCTGAGATAGAAATGGTTAAAAGACCAACTTCTAGCGTGGAAACATCTGTGAAAGAAATCGTTGCACACGAACTTATTTTATCAAGTAACATGGCGGAAGTTGAAAGATTTAACGGAGTTGATTGTAGACAAAACAGTAATAACATTACCCAGCAACAATCTTCGCGAAAATTTAATAATATAGAAAAATCATCGGTGACTATTATAAATCCCGAACAAGAAAAGATTGTGATAAAAGTCGATGTTGATGCTAACGTACAAATCAAATCCGAATTTGGGAACCCGATTGCTGATTTATTTAAAAAAATAATTAATAGCAAGGAAGATAGCATAACTGTCCTGGATCATTTTACCTTATTTAAAATCGTCTACCCTTTGATCTTGATAATCTACTCCAAAATGCTAGCGACGCACACTTCAGATTTGAACTCGAGTCTATATTTGGACAACCAGCATTCCACTCGGGAGATTCTAAAGCGCGACGTCGAGAGAGCGATCAACCACCTGGACTTGGTTTTAAAAAGAGTGGATGTGTATGAGTTTAAACTCGACGAGATTATCAAATACGCGGGGGGTTTCTACAAATGCACAATCGACGAGTTTTTAGTGCAAGCCATGGTTTCTTTGAGCGGGATTAACGATCCGAGGACGATTTTCTACGAGAAATTGGTAGATGGCTTTTTCAATGGTAGTTTGAAGGATATGAAGCTGTGTTACAAGGCGATGGATGTGATTAAGGGCTATGATGTTGGGATACTGGAAGGTTACAAGGAGAAGTTGAAGGGGCTGTTCGTAAAGAATGAGTTTATTGTTATTTCTGATGACGAGGAGGAAGTAGAAAATAATACAGGCGCTTCTAAAAGAGAAAGTTCAGAGGAGGGATTAAATGGGGGACGTGCAAGCGGAAATCAGTTGAACGGTACACCACAAGCGCAATTAAATACTGGAGTTGATTTGGAAAAACAAACTAGGGGTAGTTAGTTAGATGTTGCTCCGCAAACATAAGTAAACAGTGAAGTTAACTCGCGGGAACCAACAAAAGGAAATCCCGAACCAAATCCCCAACCAAATTTTCAGGCTTTTCTAAATCAGTTGAATACACCATTGAACAGTGAAGTTAATTTCTAGGAACCAACAAGAGAAACTACGCTAAATACGCAGTTGAACAGTAGAGTTAACATTGAAGAACAAGCAAAACGAAATCCGGTTAATACACATATAATGAGCGGAATTAATGTAAACTCGAAATGTTACTTCATGCTTAATCAACGAGTAGAAAAACTCGTTAAAAAGCTTTAAAGTTAATGTTTTTTTGAAAACAAATAATGCCTGAAAATTTACAGCCTATACATCCTGGTATGTATTGTGACGTTCGCCTTCACAATTGCTCACGGCTAGGTTAACTTATTGCGGCGCTGGGTCGTACTTCGTTTATTTTCTTACTTCAGCATCAATTGGGCGCCAGCCACCAAGTGGCAGAAAGGGGTTACTGTTAATTAGTAGTTTGGTCCAGTTAGTTAACGAAACTTACAGGAAACATTAACAATTCTATATATTGCTTTTAGATTCAATAATAAATTAATAAAAAACAAAAACGAATGGAAGTATGAAATAGGTTAAATTAGTGCTTAGGGAAATAATTCACAAATAGGTAGCCACCCAATAATCATAAAAATGAATGATTTGATACGCCTTGCAACGTAGACTTCGGAGAGTCATTGGCCCGTCCGTCGGAAATAAGAAAGCGTTGCCTCACCAGATTATGGTTCTCCTGCGCCCCTGAACTGCTCCAACCTACAGTAGCAAGCGGTAAGCGGTAAGCGAAATCGGCATGCGGCATTAGTATGCAGTGCCCTCCAGGCTAATGATAGTTTTGGGAGGCTGGTGTTCAGGTTTTTCAGCTTTTTAGGCAACTAGCAGACACGTCGAACATTTCCTGGAGGTTTACTTCCGGCCTAGCTTCCGCCCTTCTCTTGGACGCCGACGGCCCCTTTTGGATCCGTAAGGTTGGGTTTATAGGATGTGCTACGGTGTAAGTTAA
The DNA here is from genome assembly GCA_932526585.2 of Philonthus cognatus. NCBI lineage: Eukaryota > Metazoa > Arthropoda > Insecta > Coleoptera > Staphylinidae > Philonthus > Philonthus cognatus. The sequence continues at coordinate 44,614,188 of OW052241.1, forward strand.
AGGCAGTATCAATTTACTTATGAGGCCCTAAGTGGCTACTGCGTCACAGTTTCGCGATCTTTACGCAAAGCGCATGAAAAGGTACATATATCGTACAGACAGCTAGCTCAACATAACAACTACACATGCAACAAAAAAAAAAAAAAACTCGGACATTCACCACAAACCGTGCGGCTGAGCGCCGTGTGTGTCATCCGCCGTCGCTCTTGATAAATCTAGTCAAATAGCGCACTCAGCGCAATTTCATTCATAAATTCAATAAGTTGAGCGATCGCTAATAATGAATCTATCTCATCAAAGTGGAATAATATAGTCAAATCGCTTTACCTGGCACACACGTTCGCTCAGCTCGCCCGCCCGATCACCAATCCCTGATGTCGTCCACCAGGACAAAAAAACCTGCGCGCTCTCGATATCGCGAAAACACAATATTCCTAATTTTAAATCAGAGTCGTAGCAATACTTTGGCCTTTAAATAATTTAAACGAAAAAATAAAAACGGAACGTTACAGTATTCATATTTTACCATATTTTCAAGTAACTGAAATAGTTACAAACCAAAGTTAGCATATTCTTGTTCTTCAAAGTATAATACTAATTAATTTTTCACAATTATTTACTTACTTAACACTTGGAGTGTGTAATTTTTTCCGGGCACGAAATCTATTTGTTTGCGCGTAATAAAAATTCGGAGCGGTATTTGTGAAAAGAGAGAAGACCCGTGTCACGAAATCATGAAGGGGGAAAAGGACGCGACCCGAAATATTACCTCAACTGGAAACTGGCAAACTGATGTATGTACGTATACGTGATACATGGGGGATAAGAAATAAAATCCGGAACCGATATAGATTTCTTTCCTTCGCGAAATTTCCTCAAAAAGGACAAGCAAATTCATAATCCAGAATAGACTCTTAATTTTAGATAATGTTACAAATGAGCGATTAAAATTGAGAATTTGCTTTAACTGTAAGTCTTAGATCGTGTTCTTTTTTAAATAATCAATGAAATTTAAGACCTGAACATGGCTAAAGTTGTGAGCACTGTGCAATCGATGCGAACTCGTTCAGTATCACAAATTGTAAAAATACGTACGAAAACACAAAAATCACGCAACTTAACCCTTTCGGTTCTGAAGGTGGTATTTGTCAGCTTTAACATTTGGTAAACATACTAGGCATTTTTATTTTAAATATACATACATGTATGCATGAGCTGTAACTTCTCCGATAATCGTTTGTTTTATAGAATAGTTTAATTTGAAGTCTTAAATGAGTGTTTTCCACTCCCAGATTAAGCATGAAGTAAAATTTCGAGTTGAGAAAAGCCCCGTGAAAATTTGTCGAGGGTCGTGCAGCGACCCTAGACAAATTTTCTGGGCTTTTCTAAACTCGAAATTTTACTTCATGCGCCACGCGTATAAAACACTAAAATATTGTAAAATTCATGTTTATTCCAATATCACTTGAGATTTGTGTTTTATACGCGTGGCGCATGAAGTAAAATTTCGAGTTTAGAAAAGCCTAGAAAATTTGTCTAGGGTCGCTGCGCGACCCTCGACAAATTTTCACGGGGCTTTTCTCAACTCGAAATTTTACTTCATGCTTAATCTGGGAGTGGAAAACACTCATTTAAGACTTCAAATTAAACTATTCTATAAAACAAACGATTATCGGAGAAGTTACTGTCACGGGTCGCTGCGCGACCCTCGACAAATTTTCACGGGGCTTTTCTAAACTCGAAATTTCACTTCATGCTTAGTCTGGGAGTGGAAAACACTCGTTTAAAGCTTTAAATTTAACTTAAAAAAAAAAACTAGGAATATCTCAAAAAAATCGAAATTCTACTTCATGCGCCACTCGTATAAAACATTGATTTTAGGTGAAGTTCAAAATATTCTACTAAAGCAGTATGCTAAAAACGCGTATTCTGAGCATCACATTACATTAGTGTTTAGTGCGCGTGGCGCATGAAGTAAAATTTCGAGTTTAGAAAAGCCTGAAAATTTGGTTTGGTCGCTCCGCGCTTCACGCTACGCGACCAAACCAAATTTTCAGGCTTTTCTAAACTCGAAATTTTACTTCATGCTTAATCTGGGAGTGGAAAACACTCGTTTGAAAGTTCAATTTGAAATATTTGTGAAAACAACGAATATATGAAGATTTACAGCGTATACAGTATATTGACATATGTATACTTAAAAAAAAACTCTCTGTATATTTGAGATGGTAATAAATAATATGCAGTGTACAAAACACTTTTTTGAGCATCAGCAAAATTCCAGGGCTGAAAGGGTTGATTTTATATCACTTTAAGAAAATGAAGCTGATTCATAAGTAAGTTATCACTTTAATAAAACACTTAATTTGTTTTGGTTTAGGTCTAAAACCTAAACAAATTAAGTGTTTTATTAAAGTGATATTATAGAGTTTCAACAACTAACAGCCTCAACTATGCAGTAGTTACGTGTTAATTCGTTTAAAAACATAAAATACCTAGTTCCAATGAATTAATACCTTTGGGTGAGGATTGTCAGTAGTAGTTCCCTATGTTTGTTTTATTCATTTTTATTATTCTGTGCAAAGATAATATATAATTATTTATTCGTTTGGCGAAGTTATTAAGAACATCGCTCGCTGTTTCACAGTTGCGCCGGAAACGGACGTGAAACGTTTAAGAAACTTTACGAAAAGCCGGAAATGACTTTTTCTCTTGCGTTTCATTCCTTCGCTTTTAAAACTGCCGTACAACAGGGATTTAATGACTGAACGTAAAGAATTTCACTTATAATTTACAAAAGAAATGTATCATCTTCCAAAATTAATTACGCATTAAAAAAACAATCAACAATCAAAAGCGCACACACAATCTCGTTTGTATCTAAAGGTGCACCCAGAACTTATGTTGAACTTATGTTCCAGTAACGTTATAGTAAAAAATATAAAAACGAATTAATATTAATTATAATAATAATTATTTATAAAATAATTCATTAATAATAAAATATTGACTGCAAAAATTTAGTCTCGTTGAGACTCCTTTAAATATTCACTGAAACACTTCTCGAGCCAATACCCTGACAGATATTGAATTATACAATGAATATTTGAGTTACACCACAGATTTACTGTTCTATGCATAATTTATATGTAAAATGTAACATCAGGTCTAACTATTCTCTCACCAAGATAAATGAACCAACAGGAAATTGAAATAAATCGATTAAATTACAGGGATTATATATTATCGCTTTTATATTTGAAAATATTCTGCAAACTATTGGCAAATTTGCACTGTGTAAATTTGCTTTTCTTTATATTGCGGTAAAACTTGCAGGTGTATAAATACTGTGGAAATCGCAATAATTGCTAACGCATTGCAGTTTTTTTGTATGTGACAAAATAAGAAATATATTAATTTAATAAATTCAATGAGAACGCAATTTAACTTTTTGTTGCAATTGATCATGCAAGTGGATCAGGGTGTGTAAAAGTGGTGCATTTTTATGAAATTCGAGTTTACCAGACTGGAATAATTCGCAAAAAGAGGCACCGCCACTGAAATTTTAATTGTGTGCAAGCGGTTTTATATTTTTTCCCCCATAGCAGTGTCTGTTCCTGTTTTATGATATTAATTCTTTTAGAATATTGACCAACATGTGTAATCAAATCAAACAAAAAAAGTAAAACACATGAAACATAATTGGAGGTCTTGCACGAGGTTTTAAAGGGGTGTAAGAGCCTAATAAATGTTTGGAAATAAAACACTTTTTACATTGTTTAACCACTCTATATATATATATATATATATATATATATATATATATATATATATATATATATATATATATTGTTTGGTTGGTTTTAATATAACGAACTTGAAAGCTAGAATTCTATAAAATTTATTAACTGTTTTGTGTTGTAGGCGTTCATTTTGTGGTACATCTTAAATACACTTCTAAATAAAGCACTTTTTATTTACTTTGTTTAACCAGTATATATATATATATATATATATATATATATATATATATATTTATATAAATATATATATATATATATATATATATATATATATATATATATATATATATATACTGGTTAAACAAAGTAAATAAAAAGTGCTTTATTTAGAAGTGTATTTAAGATGTACCACAAAATGAACGCCTACAACACAAAACACTTAATAAATTTTATAGAATTCTAGCTTTCAAGTTCGTTATATTAAAACCAACCAGACAAATAAGCAGTGCAGTTAAGTGGCGGTATCTATCAACTCATGTACAGGGTGCGGCAGGGAAACTTGCTGATTTTAAAGGTCAATAAAAGAAAAATAATTTCACGTATCGATTTAATTCTTTTTTTATCATATTGTACACATCCTGAACTTTTGTTTCAAGTGGTTTTAAAAATGACATCGGACAAATGGCGGCCCTCATTAGCGATACACTGATCGCTTTTTTGAAGTTTCGCTCCACTCTTTCGAGCATATCGACGGGAATGTTGGCGATGGCTTGACGAATGTTGTCCTTCAGATGTTGCAGGGTCTGTGGTTAGTCATTTTAAACAATAGATTTGAGATATCCCCATAAAAAGAAGTCACAGGGAGCCAAATCGAAAAAGCGCGCCGGCCACAGTACGTCACTCCTCAAGGAGATTAGGCGCTCGTTGAAGTGTTCCCTTAAAAGTTCCATTGAAGTTCTCGCTGTGTGTGCCGTGGCTCCGTCCTGCTGGAACCATACGTCCCCAAGTTCCATTTCTTCAAGTTTTGGGAGAAAAAATGCCGGGGAGAGCGCAAAAACGACAGCCTTACTCTCTCGACGTTTTCTGGTGTTCTGGACCTCCAGGCCCTTTTTTGCCGCACTGCCACTTTCCCTGAATGCGTCCACCCCCAAAACGATTGATTGCCGGCCAGGAACAGGACCCGTAGGATGAATATTGAACCTAGTTCGGAAGGCACGTTGGGTGGCGACCACCGAACGGCCATTGGAAAAGTAGACCTCGACGGCGAACGCACACGCCTCTTTTGTCCAACGCATGACGACAACTGGCTTGAGCAGTAACAAAACTTCAAGACCCCCTCTATCGATTGAGACCCTCCCTGCCCTTTTCTGACCACGTCTCGTTCATTAGCGCCCAATTTAAATCAGCAATTTTCCCTGCCCCATCTTGTAGATCATTAAATGACCAAAATAACTAGTCTCATTACAAGTAAAACAATTTTTTGTAAATGTTAGTTACACCTCTTTTGACCCAAGTTTATTCTACTGCTTGATTATGCACAAAATCAATTATTAAAATAAAAAGGGGCCAATACTGGAGCCCTGTGGTACACAAATAGTTTTTATAAAAGCGTTCAACTTAAAACTTTTAATGGGAGTTTCTACTCCCTAATTGAGCATGAAGTAAAAATTAGTTTAGAAAAGCCTGAATATTTACTTATGCGCCAGGAGTGTAGAAAACTGATTTAAATTGAAATTCAAAATATATACTCTAATTGTATTAATAGAATTTATAATATATTATGCACAAGATATTTAACATAAAAATAAAACAGTAAAATAGAAATGAATATAAATAAAATAATTATATTGTTTCTGAAAGATTGTTTAAATATTTTTAGTTTTGGCAGAATTCTAGCAGAAAAATGTTATCCCTAAAATCCCTAATTTATACGCATGTGCAAAGTTGCTTATTCACAATTTTAACCGCATAGGAATAGAATAAATGCTTAATTTATGGGAAAAAATGTTATTCTTTAAGTTAACATCGTGTACTTCCATAATTTGATGCGCATACCCCAGTTTGGAGACCACTGGATTAAATAATTGGTTGAAATTAATAATATTAATATCTTGTGCAAAAGGAAAAAAACCTAGCAATTTCAATTAGCACTCAATAATTCCCTCTGACGTACGTATTTCATAAACTTCATTACTTATCCTGAAGATCTGAAGTAAATTCCTCGGGAGCATTAATAAAATTACTCGTTGGATAATTTGCTCTCGTTCTCCCCGCGGAGAGAGAATTAGGCGGGGAGGGAGGAGGAATAAATGGACAAGAATCATTTTAAATGGATATCGCCGTCGAATGGGCGTTTTCCATTCACGATCCACGTAATTCCACACACTCACACACACTCACAGAGAGAGCAAAGAGAAGGACGTAATTTCACATTTCGGCATTGTGTCTGCGGTTGTGGCATATAGCTGTCAAGTGCACATTCGCCAGATTGATTCACGACACGTGTTGTGAACCCGCACCCGTGGAATTTCCGTAAAATAAGGTTTCTCGGACACCGGTGATAAATTGCTATTACTTGTGTTTTGCGCTTGCTGTTGATTTATAATGAAGTGATGATTAAAGTTTCCTGTTATACATGAAACGATTATTTTAATATTAGGATGAGAAATGTAAGCATTTTAGGATTTAGAAATCATATCTCATCTAAAGTTACACAAATTATATTATATTATATATACAGGGCTAGTCAAAATAAAAGAATCGATTTCAAACATTTATTTCTTCCAAACTACAAAAGTAGATCCATAATTCCATGGCCGCATTGGCGCTGTTGCTTGTTAATTGTCCGTAGTAAAATTTCTACACAACATGAAAAAGCATTTTGTGTGATGCAATTAGCAAAACTAGAGTCCATTATTGAAGTTTAAAGGCACGTTTAATAAACAAAGCCTTCGTCATAAGCAGATTTACCAGTGACATCGATGGTTGCATCTGTAAACAGAAAAGCACGGGACGTTCACGCACGTCTAATAAAAATGTCGAGCGTATTCGTATTTCAAAAGGAGCCCAAAGAAAATCAAAGAACGTGTATAACATAGTGCTCATATTGAATGCATAATAATTTGAACTTTTCTCTTTCCAGGAACGTTGGAATTGTGATTCTATCTTTTTTAGTTTGGAAGAAATTAATGTTTAAAATCTGTTCGTTTGTTTTGAATAGCCCGGTATATATAATATCTTTATTTATAGACTTTTAACAACATGATTTTACAACTAGAATAAATAATTTGATTAAATACGCCTATAAACTATCGACCATCAGTCTTTCAGAATAATTATTTTATAGAATAATAATATATTATTTTATTGAATAATTAATTATTTTATTGAAATAAATACAACAAACACAGTTGGCAGAAATGCACGTTTTATTGATAAATAAATAATAAACGAAACTTTCCAAACTGTAATGTTTTTATTTGAATTGATATCATGGGGCTTCATCATGTATCAGCCTTTTTAATTAAATATTTAAATTATATCAAATCATGAAACAACGAACAGTTCTTGGTTCTTAAAATTATATTACAAAATTAATAAAGTGCATGTTTATACAATAACATAATATTACATACAATTTTAACAACAAAGATATTTCAAAATTATTTTCAGATAATTATTAAGCAATAAAATTCGCAACTTTGACAGTTGATTAACCGACTCTCTATAACAATTATAATAATACTTTTAGTAAATAACACACTTGGTTAAGATTTCACTGTTTATTGATTGACACTGCAACAATTGTTTCGCCACACAGTGGCTTTATCAGGCAGATGAATAATGAATTATTTATCTGCCTGATGAAGCCACTGTGTGGCGAAACAATTGTTGCAGTGTCAATCAATAAACAGTAAAATATTAACCAAGTGTGTTATTTACTAAAAGTGTTGATATTGAATTTCACCAAGTAACAGCCTCAACTATTAAATTAATTATAATAATAATACATCTTTATTTCCATTCATAATTACATACAGTTATTAATTAACAATTTGAAAATTCAAAAGAAAAAGCGTCAAATATAACAAAATAATGTAAAAGAAATAACTACAATTATCTTAATTAAGAGGTAAATAACATAAGCCATTTAAACAAAAAATCTTTAATTGTATATATACTTTTTTCAAGCAAGTAACTTTTAAGTTTTTGTTTGAAAATTATTCTAGATGGACTTGCTTTAATTGACTGAAGTAGGCAATTATAGATCTTATAATCATTATAAATCACCCTCTTTTCAAATAGGGTTGATTTATGAAATGGTGGCTGAAGTTGATGTTTATATCTTGTGAGGAAATTGTGTTGTGCTGATGTAAATATATGCGTGTTTTGTTGTACAAATATGGCTACTTCATATATATAAGTTGAAGCTAATGTTAAAATGCCGCAATCTTTAAAACCTTGACGACATGAGTCCTTAGGCTTTATAGAGCATAGAGCGCTAATGACGCGTTTTTAAATAAGAAATAGATGTTAGAAGAGCAATTTTTTACAACGCCCATATTGTATTAGCTATAACGCATGTATGAATGAAAGTAAGCATAATACGCAGTTAAAGTTATGTGTTTAGAGCACTTTTTATCTATATATTTAAGTAGAAAGCATATTTTACTCAGTTTCAGTGCTAGTGTTTCAATGTGCTGCTCCCAGCTAAGTTTAAAGTCGATTGTACGACCCAAAATTTTTATTATAGTTGATATTTCTACATTATGGCTATTCAATAGGAAATTAGTCGGTACGTCTGAATTGGATCTACCATTTCTAAATAAGACACAACATATCTTCTCTGAAAACATTAAAAGTGCGATTCTTTTCGCAATCTACAACAAGTTAGTCTTACAAAGACTATATCAAACACTCATTGAAACAACTACTTCCCGGGCTAATGCCCCGACGGACATTGAATTATACAACAAGTGTTTGTAACAGCAAACACTTGTTGTATAATTCAATGTCCGTCGGGGTATTAGCCCGGGAAGTAGTTGTTTCAATGAGTGTTTGATATAGTCTCTGTAAGACTAACTTGTTGTAGATTGCGGAAAGAATCGCACTTTTAATGTTTGAAATATTCTGCAACCAAGAATTGGCAATTTCATTTATACTTATGTTTGAACGGTAACGTGACCGCCAGTCTAAGGTGTCAAATTGTTTAGAGGGAATGGCAAAGCTATACTGATGAGAGATAAATCTCGAAACGCGTCTATAGATGGCCTAAATAATTTGACCCAAATTGTTACATTTGCAGTAGGTTACTGTATGTAACAGCAAACACTTGTTGTATAATTCAATGTCCGTCGGGGTATTAGCCCGGGAAGTAGTTGTTTCAATGAGTGTTTGATATAGTCTTTGTAAGACTAACTTGTTGTAGATTGCGAAAAGAATCGCACTTTTAATGTTTGAAGTATTCTGCAACCAAGAATTGGCAATTTCATTTATACTTATATCTTCTCTGAATTTAAAGTTAGTTTATTTTTTGACACCAGTTCTTTAGATGCAAGTACGTGTTTTGAGTTTCAACTATTACTTGATCAACTCTTTGACCACTGATGATAGCCGTCGTATCATCAGCATACACTATCATATCATTTGACTGCATATTCTTCCTACAATTAACAATATCGTTAATGCAGATATTAAATAAACTTGGCCCTGAAATGGAGCCCCGCGAAACACCTATTCCAACAGACAGTCGTGTTAAGATCTTTTAATGGTGCAGCTAATGGGACAATAGCATTTTTTATTACAGTAGGTGTGAGTTCATCGATGTCGGTACTGTAACTGTTGTTCATTTTATTAGATAAGTCTATTATTTCTTTTTCTCTTACCGGAAATAAGAAAATTGAATTATTGTTGAATTGAATTGGTAGGGAGATAACATTTGTATTAGTAGATACGTCATTTAATTGTTGGTCTCTGCTGCCTCTTCTTTCAAAACTGAAAAACCATTTTGTTCAATGGTTACAGTATTTTCTGATCTACAGTTTTGATTCGACTTGATAATATTCCACAGTTTTAGATTTATTGTTCGCATTGATTATTTTAGTGCCAAAGAACACTTTACTTGCCAAATTAATTTTATTTTTTAGATCAGTATTCAGTTGTTTATTATATATTCTTTAAAAATTGGATATTTAGTGGCCAATTTTACAAAAGCATTAAACCTGTCCCTAGCTTGAATAATGTCAGCAGTAATCCAATTGTCTATTTTGGGTTTGACTTTCACTGAAAGTTTTAATAATGGAAAACTTTGGAAATATAGTGAACTAACAATATTTTAAAAAATGTTTAAATGACCTATCTATACTAATGCAATTAAAGACACTCTTCCAATCTTGCAAACTGAGAGGCTCCTAAAATATATTAATATTTGTTTCATAGAAAAAACGTTTATATATACAATTTGTGATTATATCGGTATAAATTTTTAATGTTATTATTTGTGCACTGTGATTTGAAAAATTATATCTTCAAATAACTGCATGTCTCTATTTATATAATGCTTTTTATATATATTTTAGTTCGTTTTTATTTGGCTGCGTTGTAAAAATGGCATTGCCGCATATAAATTCAAAATTTTAATTTGCTTTATCAAGTGGATGCACGAGTTAAACGTATAAATTAAACCTGAATAACACATCAGCCAAGTGGTTACCACTAATTTTATTGTTAAATTTATTTTTATTGAATTTATACCTATGTACGTACCTGTACTTTATTTTAATTATTAGGAATAAACTTCCTGAAATGTTCAGTACTTAAATTTGATATGAATATTCCGAAGCGGTAATTTTACAAAATTTCTAACGAAAGACGGTCACGAGACCGTGAAGCGTTAACATTAAAACCCGTATACTTTTCTATCTAATCAACATATATAAATATATACACGTTTTATGCAAATGCGAAGAAGATGGAAATTAATATCATCTGCAATTATAATTCCATCCCCTGTATTTATAAATGTACAACTGTTACAAACCGTCCTGCATAATTCAGCCACACACTAAACACTAATCAAATATTAATTTCCAGTTTTTCTTTCATGTTTTTGTATTTCTATCTAATCAACTTTATATTTCTTGATTTCAAAGTATTATCTCAACACCTGTTAGAGATTTAAAAAGAGTATATAGGGAATGTTTCTTTTATCTATACATATTACGATGTATATATTGTAAATTTTCAGACTTAGAGACCAATTAGAGACCAAGAGTTTACGTTAGTTATCTCAGTTTTATCTATAATGTTTTTTTTTAAGGAGCAAGGAACGGGAGTTAGGGTTATTTCTGCCCTAGCGCCGCAGCTAGGCTTATTATACTTCTTCCGTTTTGGTAGTTAATCAAAGAGCTCTGTTTCATTAGCTAATTCCAGCAGCTTTTCGATCATCTTTCCCTTCGGGAAGTGGGTTGAATTCCCTTGTACAAGATTTGCTTTTCTCCAGGTAGTAAGTGCCTCGCACTCGAATAGTACATGTAAGGCGTCTTCATCCTCTTCATAGCATAGTCTGCATATTGGATCTTCTGTAAACAGTTTCATGTTGTGCAGATCTTACCTTAGGGTGCAGTGTCCAGTTATTATTCCTGTGACCATTCTAAGGTTGTTTCTACTGAGTCTGAGGGCCTCAGTTGCTAGTTCTTGGCAGGGTTTTTCCATCAGTAGTTTACTGTGTCTGTGCCCTGTCAGGTTTTTCCAGCGCTCGGTGTGTCTTTCTAGAGTCCACTCTCTTACGCTTGGTCTTATTAAATTTTTGTGGATCGGTAGCATCGGTTCTGGTCCAATGTAGGGTCTACGTGATCCAATCTTTGCCAATTCGTCGGCATTTTCGTTGCCATCCTCCCCTGTGTGTCCCGGCGTCGGCCGTAGAGTTACGGTGTTTACGGTCGCCAGTTTCGTCAGGTTTTGAATGCACTCCCATGTTAGCTTAGATTAGATCTTGTAGCTATCAAGTGCTCTTAGAGCAGCTTGGCTGTCTGTGAGGATCAAGATCCTTTGCCTCCTATATCCCCGTCGCAGGTTTTCCATAATACATTGGTTAATCGCGAAGATTTCGGCTTAATGTGCAGTTGCCATCCTCCCTAGAGACACAAAGATGTCACATTTTGGGGTTACGCTGTGAATCCCAGCGCCAGCTCCACCTTCTTTGCTTGATCCGTCGGTGTACCAGATCAGGGTTCCAGGTGGAGAGTTGAGCTTTTCCTTGTCCCCTTCACACTGTATTGTGAAAGGTCTATTGAGGGAGTAGCGTGGTATCATGTAGTCATTTTCCATTTGCAGTAGAGGTTTGTTAACTACCTGTTCTATCTATAATATACTTATTTGGTTAATCAACGTTTGTTCCTAGGGGCAGTTTTATATGTAGTAATAAATTCGTTTGTTAGCCGCTTTAATTTCTGCTTCAGTGGCAGTTCCTCGAACTAAGATATTCAGTTTCCGACGATAGTCGGTTATTAATCCATTGTGTCAACTTGACATGAGTTGCCGTTAATCGACATTAGTCTATCCTCTCAACTTTAAATGACATTTAGTCCAATGAATCAAAATTGAAACAAATCGGCGTCAGCCGACTATTGTCAATTTAAGGCAACTATTATTTGAAATATATTAAAAGATGGTCATGTAATTGTTTTTATGACACTTGCGACACACATTTTCATAGTTGTGACATATTTTAAACTAACGAGTGTCTTCCACTCCCAGACTAAGCATAAAGTAAAATTTCGAGTTTAGAAAAGCCCCGCGTAGAAAATTTGTCGAGGGTCGCGTAGCGACCCGAGACAAATTTTCACGGGGCTTTTCTAAACTCGAAATTTTACTTTATGCGCCAGGCGTATAAACCACTGATTTAAAGTAGAGTTAAAAATATGTACTGCTAAGATGTGATAGATATTTACTAAGATATAGCGAAAAAATGCAAAAAATATTTATTTTGTGAATAATCAAAATATCAAAATATGTGCACTTTAAAGAAAAATTTCCTGCATCATTGATTTTATAAACGCGTTTAATTTGAAACTACTAACGAGTGTTTCAACTCCCAGACTAAGCATAAAGTAAAATTTTGAGTTTAGAATAGTCTGAAAATTTAAATCCAAATTTTCCAGAGATTTAGTATAAAAGTCCTACAAAAATTATAATACACGATCAAAACTAAACTAAAATTTTACCGTAAATTGTATTGAAATACACATTAAAACAGGAGGAAAATGAGTACAGAACTAAGATTATTTTCTAAAGAAATATGGGCATATGAAAACAAAGGTTTTATATGTATTTTTATGCAAAATTTAGGTGGGAGTGGAAAACACTCGTTAAAAGCTTCAAATTGAATTATTTTAAAAAAGAACGACTGTCGGAAAATTTACTTCGCAAATTGCCAAATTTGTTGTGGAGAAACTGTCATTTGTTTTTTTATTGCGACCAAACCAAATTTTCAGTATTTTCTAAACTATAAATTTTACTTCATGTTTAATCTGGGAGTAGAAAACATTCGTTTAATATATGATATTGAACTCTTTTAAAAAACAACTAATATCTGAATATTAAATTTAATTTTCTTCTAGTAATGCAGTTTCATAATAATCCCAATTACGGTGTATATGTCGTAAGTTATACGCCGTAATTAGGACATGTATAATTAATAGAAAAATTCCCTTTTATTTTACACCTATGTTATTATGAAACTGTAAGACTAGAAGAAACTTAAATTTAATATTTTTCATAAATGGATTACTCATAAATATTTGGAGACTTGTCTCAATGAGACTGAAAATATTCTTCTTTTAGTTACGTGAAGTGTTTTCTATTAATTATTGTTGTAATTCCTTTCTTCACTCAATAGTTTTATTTACTATATGTTTGCAGAAAGTCCACATTAATTTTATTTCGTTTTTATATTTTAATTACTTAGGTGTTCTAATTACAAAATTATTTTTAGCATACATACACTTATTCCATTGAATATTTTATTTTATCGTAGATATTATTCAGGAAAAAAGGGAATGCGAATTTATAATTCGGTGAAACATTTTTTTTCCTCATAATCCGCCCGTGAATATATACATTAAATCCCATGGCGATGACGGAATTTATAATTTTCTATATATCCAAAGTGCGAAATGTATGCTAATCCGCGGATTTGTGGAGCTGAATATAAACAAGTTTTGCGATTGTAATTCCCGCCTCTTTCTCTTATGCATATCAATATGCATGAGGTCCGATGGACACGAACGAAAATTGTCCTCGGCCCTCTTATTGTATCACACTCGCATGTGTGTGTGATGGCGTGTGTATGTGTGTGTGTATTACATATAATATGTAAAACGGTTCTGTTTTGCATATTATGTGCCAGGATTTATGCAGTCAATATGTTATTCCTGTGTATATGCATATAATGCATGCATACTGTATAAAGTTATGTTTTCGCGTTAATGTTGTGGAATGAACTTATTAAAAAATTAAAAAAATATTGTTAATATATCGTATGTTCAATAAAGAAACCTCTAGAGTGCCATGATTTTATTTATGTTAAACTTGAGTTGGCTACACGCCTTAGGAACTGACATATAAAACGTCAAACATGATAATTATAATATATATATCGTATGTTCAATAAAATAAAATCTCTAGAGTGCTATTACATTACAATTATTATGTCTGACGTTTTATATGACAATTCCTTTTTTTAATGAACATATGGCACTTGGTGAAACATATTCGAATATGTTAAGTTATTTAAACTATCCTTTGAAAATGGTCTAACAAACCGAAATTAGTCGGAATAAAGTTTTAATTTGTGAAACAATACCAAGTGTTTTTAATTTAAATAATTTACATAATATAATTTCAAAGTTGCCAACTTACAATATATTGCGTGGATTCAACTTGTCTTAGGTTACAATTTTAAAAACTAATTGATCTTCAAATCACATCCCAAACCTTTTAAAATTAAGTTTGAAAAATTCAGTCTAATGCAAAACGTGCTACATTTCTCAGTTGCAACAGCTGACATATTTTTTTAGTTGCAAAATGTTCCAAGTATTTACTTAGTTATACATAATTTCTTTTGTGCCCATTCAATACAACGCTCATTCAACACTATTTTAATTCATTCAAAAGTTTCTTGTATATTTCTCTCTAAATGGAACTTATTCTGCTGAGAAATAAAGTATTATTATAAAAGACGCTGCAAAAACCGTTTTTGTCATTTGGCCACAAGTGGACGACTAGATTTATAGTAGTATTTTTTTATCACGAGAAGTAAATTTTACGTTCAATAAGTTTCGATAAAAATAAGATATGCATGTTACATCACAGAACTCAGAAGAAAATTTTTTTTTTCAAAAATAACAAATTTGGCCACTCTTGCCATCAAAAACAATTCAAGTTAGCCTTGTACAGAGTGCGGCAAAACAGACAGTGCAGTTTATTTTATCTTAATCGGTACATCACGCCGTTTTATGCATTAAGTCCTGAAGGTGATATCAGAAAGATGATGACCCCCAGCAGCGATACATTGATGAAGGCGATTTTTGAAATTTTCGGCCGCATTTTGGCACATCTAAATGGGTATAGTGGCGATTTCCTCCCGAATTCGATGCCTGAGTTCTTCCAAGGTGCGAGGTCAATGCCTAAAAACCTTTTCCTTCAGGTAGCCCCACAGGAAGAAGTCGCAAATGCTCAGATCAGGGGAGCGTGCGGGCCACTCCACATCACCTCTCAGAGAAACAAGGCGCCCAGGGAACACCTGTCGCAGTTTCGTCATTGAAACTCGAGCAGTATGGGCCGTAGCCCCGTCCTGCTGAAACCAGATGTCTCCCAGATCTGCTTCCTCCATCAGTTCTGCCAATCGAGGTTGAAAACAAATTTCCAACATGAATGCATAACGTTGAGCAGTGACAGTTACGTTTCGTCCGTCCTCTTCAAAAAAATACGGCCCAATCACCCCAAATTTGGAAATGGCACACCACACGGTGACTTTTGGAGAGTGAAGTGGTCTCTCGTAAAGTTGCCTTGGGTTACTTACAGCCCAGTATCGAAAATTTTGTTTATTCATCCCTCCACAGAGATGGAAGTAGGCCTCGTCACTACTGAAAAAAGTTGACCTCGCATGGATCCGGTTCAACATTTCTTGAAAGCGATTCATGCGGTTTTCATAATCAGGGGGTATTAACTTTTGAACAAGCATCATCTTGTAGGGGTGGAATGAGTCTTCATTCAACATCCGTCTTACAGAGCGATCAGCAATGGCCAATGCAGTTGCATGCTTCCGGGCAGAGCGCGTAGGTGACCGTTAGATAGCTTCTCTTACTCTTGCTATATTTTCCGGTGTTCTTACCGTTCTGGGTCTTCCTAAACCCCTACGTCTTTGTGTGGAACCAGTTTCTTCTAACGTACGCACCCAACTCGCGATTAAATTACGGTGAGGAACGGGATCACGACGAGCAAGATTGAAATGCAGCCGGAAGGCCCTCTGGGTGGCGAAGGCAGAACGGCCATTTTCAAGAAACGTGCGGACTGCAAAGCTCCGATGTTCTTCAGACCAAACTATAACGACTAATAATGGCACGACCCCTCCGACACAATGATATCCCTAGCAGGTAGGTACCCCCACGACACGGGATGTACTGGGCGTTTCAAACTGCACTGTCTGTTTTGCCGCACCCTGTATTTTCAAAATAAATAATGGTAGAAAATTGAAATAAATCCAAGATGGTAGAATTTAAACACTTCTAACTGTATCCAGAATTTCAATGAGTTCTGTTTAACCGCTCTGAAAATAGTTAGCTGTATCTGTACTTTCTAGCGACCCTGTATAAAGCTTGATATGATGTTGGGGTTGTGTGTAAACTAAGATACACCCCATTGCCATTATCATTATCACTGGCATTTCCATTTGACACTTTATTAAGTAATTAAACAGGTAGCTATGTTGAATATAAGATGACCCCATTATTAAACATAAATATTAATGTGTGTGTCTCGCCTCGTTAATGCTCGCCCCCATCCCTTATCTATTGATAATTCCACATATCGCACTGTTTAACATATAAATAGGGGTAGCTAACGAACACTATTCCCTATACCCTCTTCTCCATACATAAATCAACCATCTATAGAAAAATACATGATGATTACATTTTTGAGTTAATTATACTCGTAGTTAACAAAACTTTAAAAATATTATAAAGTATGAATAATAATTTGATGTAGATTGCAAAAATAATCGGAATTTAATATTTTTTAAAATTTTGATCTTTACTCTGTTCATTATTTTCGAAGATTTTATAATCAATAATTAATTCAAAATTATATATTTTTCTGTTGGAAATTGATTTATATGTAAATCAACGAGTGCTTATTCAGTGGATTGGAAAATCAGTGTTTCCCAACTTTAGTTTTTTTTATCAGCGACTATTATGATTTTTATGTAAATACCATGTTAAACAAGGTTCAAAAATAATAAACTTAACGAGTGTCTTCCCCTCCCAGACTAAGCATGAAGTAAAATTTCGAGTTTAGAAAAGCCCCGCGTAGAAAATTTTCTACGTGGAGCTTTTCTAAGCTATAACGTTTTTAAGAGGAATTGTCTTTGATATTATTTTACATCTTAATTGTTGTAGTTTTTTTTTGTAAATTTTATTTAAAAACAAAAAAATATTTTTTTTATGAAATCAAACACGAATGTTTTTTTTAAGTTCAATTTGAAGCTTTAAACGAGTGTTTTCCACTCCCAGACTAAGCGTGAAGTAAAATTTCGAGTTTAGAAAAGCCCCGTGAATTTTCTGGGCTTTTCTAAACTCGAAATTTTACTTCATGCGCCACGAGTACAAAACAAAACTATTGTGAATTTATGTATATTTAAATCTCACTTGATATCAGTGTTTTATACGCGTGGCGCATGAAGTAAAATTTCGAGTTTAGAAAAGCCCCGTGAAAATTTGACCCTAGACAAATTTTCTACGCGGGGCTTTTCTAAGCTCGAAATTTTACTTCATGCTTAGTCTGAAAGTGGAAAACACTCGTTTCAAGCTTTACATTGAATATTATTTTAAATCTCAATTGTTGTAGTATTATTTTGTAAATTTTATTTAAAAAAATTTTTTTTTTATGAAATCAAAGACGAATGTTTTATTTTAAGTTCAATTTGAAGCTTTAAACGAGTGTTGTCCACTCCCAGACTAAGCATTAAGTAAAATTTCGAGTTTAGAAAAGCCCCCGAGACAAATTTTCTGGGCTTTTCTAAACTCGAAATTTTACTTCATGCGCCACGCGTACAAAACTATTTTGAATTTATGTATATTTGAACCTCACTTGGTACAAGTGTTTTATACGCGTGGCGCATGAAGTAAAATTTCGAGTTTAGAAAAGCCCCGTGAAAATTTGTCTCGGGTCGCTGCGCGAACCTCGACAAATTTTCTACGCGGGGCTTTTCTAAACTCGAAATTTTACTTCATGCTTAGTCTGTGAGTGGAAGACACTCGATTATAGCTGTAAAATAAAACAAAAGCGTATGCATATGCATACTGAAAAACAAATTCCCTGTAAATTTTAGTTTCTTTTTAGAAGAAAAATTCCCAGTGTGTATCCGGCGCGCACCAAGATGTTGGTCTTATGGGGGGGCTAAAGCATCTTGGAGTGGGGGCTCGCGCATTTAAACCCACGTATACACGTAAAATTACTACTCGCTTAAGCCAGCGAGCCTTCCCCCTGGGTGCGCACTTGTGTACTATAATAATATAATAAGTCATTCATAGAAATCAATATAAGAAGTGCAGAATTTTATCTAAAATTAACTTTTGGAGTTAACTCTATAATTTACATATGTTTCAAAAGCGTAATCGGCCTCTTAAGCCCAGCACAGGTTCGGGACTATACTGATGATGGCGTTGAAGCCTGAAATGCGTATATAGTTATTCGGTGAATGAATGAGTGCTGAACACAAGTTCATATTCTTAACTTTATAATTGCTAGTTCGTTACTGGGTTAATAACATTTTGTAGTGGAAAATAGAAAATTGATTCAAAGTATTCTAAATCCTTGAAAAGTTATGTTCACATTTAAATATCTTGAATGTTGTAGGTTGAGCTTAATATGAGTTATTTTTATTAATATTAGAACACTTAAATACATGTTTATAAACCATGGACATAGTCATGCTTTTAGTGAGGCATAACTTATGACAAACTTAGTTTACGTTGACTTATGAAAAAAAGATGTTGTGTAAAGTTATTTAAATAAAAATCACTTGGTATTGTTTCACAAATTAAAACTTTATTCCAACTAGTTTCGGTTTGTTAGACCATTTTCAAAGAAATCTTTATTGACCAATAATTCGTGAAACATAGAATATTCATGCCATTCCTGTTATTCATGTTTACATAATTACAACGTATAATCTCCTTAGTAATCAAAATCAATATATAGCAACTAACAAATTAGCTTTATAATCCGAACTATCTCTAACCCAATATCTAGATTGACTGGCGATAAGATTACACATTTAAGTGATTATGCATAAATTATAGGCGGAATGTAGCATCGGCACAATGGCAGAATACAATAGAAATGCATAATTGATACAAACTCAATAATTCGGTTGCGCATTTGCGCATTTCCCAACATTATACCACCCCTCGCACACATACATACAAACACACACACACACGCGCGGGCATATAACATAAATGCGCTCCCGTTCGCATTAAATTCAAGCCAGATGTGAATATCCATGGATATTTCACATATCCCCGAATTAAGGGATATTCGCATGATGATAAATGTCGCATGCGACAATTCAGGAATCAATCAGAAACACACATGTTGATAATTAATACCCCCTCGATATAAGTAAGTGCGATGGGTCGTTTTATGGATGGGGATGAAGTGATTTTATATTGAAAGGGGCAGTAAGCAAAAATTTGAAATTATTACTCTAATATACCGTGGGATAGTTGAAATTATGATTTAGAGTAGGCGGCATTTTAATATGTCATGTATTAAATGATCGCATGGTAAAAAATATGTATAAAAAATAATAATAATAATAAATGGTGGATGCGCCGGGCAAGCGACTTACTTGCAATCTTAAGAGGAAGTCGACCGCTCTCTAAACGTATAAAACTAAGCATAATGCCGTCTTAGTTACATCCTTGTTTAGGGATGAAATATTTTGAAAAAATAGGTATACTTCAAGGAAAGTACAATCTTTAAGCCCGTCTCAATAAAATGTTTTATACTTTTACCGTTATTTCATAAAATAATATCAAACATTTGTAAAGTAGCGAAATCAAGTTCCTAATTTTATTTTTGTCTGCAGTATCTATAAAAAATATTGAAAAACTAAATTGGTCACATTCTAGAAAATTCCTTTGCAAAGATATGTGATTTTTTCATTTATTTATTCGGTTAAATATAGTCACTAGGATGTCGCGCGTAAAACAGTTTTTCAAATTTTCTGAAACTTCAATATCGCGCGACATCCCAGTGAATTTATTGTACGATAGAAATAATTGGAAAAAAATAAAATTCTCCGAAAAGAATTCTTCTACAATGTTACTGATTTAGTTTCCCAATATTTTTTATAGATATTTCAGAAAAAATTATATTGAAAATACGATTACGCTAGTTTAACAATGTTTAATATTTTTTTTATAAAAGAACGGTCAAAGTGGGAAATATTTTGTTGACAGGCATTAAGATTCCACTTTCCTTAAAGTATGCGTATTTTTCAAAATATTTCATCCCTTAACAAGGATGTAATTAAGACGGCAGTATGCTTAGTTTTATACGTTTAGAGAGCGGTCGACTTCCTCTTAAGGTTTTGCATTTTTACAAATATAAAATTCAAATTATTTAAATATCGTAGATTTATTCTGTAAAGATGTTTATATCTCACGAAAAACTAGATTTTATATCAGAGGTATTAAACCCGCGGACCAAGCACAAAATGACAAATATCTTTGTAAGCATGGGCATAGCCAAACAAGACAATATAGACACAATTAGTAAAAAAAAATTGTCATGTTAATTACAAACATCTTATCACTTAAGAGTTTAAAGCGGGAGCTCGTTTTAAATGTGAAAAATAAAGAAAAGCATAAAACCGACTTATCTCAAAAATTAATATAATTATGAATTCTTCTTCTCTAATCTTTAAAAGTTCATAAATTATAAAATAATTCTACAACCCAGCTTATTACCGATCAGAGTCATCTATTTTTTTTTAAATTATACTAACCACTATTTCTCCACTCCTTGATTAAGCATGAAGTTAAATTTCCAGTTAAGAAAAGCCTGAAAATTTGGTTTGGTCACGTAGCGCGTGGAGAAATAGTTGCCAACATTTATTTGCTCATCAACTCGGTCCAAGATGACTCATTGAATATATAAATGTGACCCAGTTAATTTTTTAAATGGTTGTATATTTCTGTTTTGGATTGTCCATAAATTTTAGTAGAGTATATACAGATAGTTTTATATAACACCGAACATTTTCATCCACTACGATTTGACACCTTTAATTTTTAGGTTATGGGTACATTGAATTGCCTATATGACCATGACAAATTGTAGCAAATCAGTTGCAATTAATGCCTCAACGTGTACATACAGGGAGTTACTCTTTCAAGTATTCATGTCCCAATTACACCGCATACGCCGTAAATCTTGAGATAATCGTTGCTTTTTTAAGGAGTTCAATTAGAAACTTAAATGTGTTATCCACTCCCAGACTAAGCATAAAGTAAAATTTCGAGTTTAGAATAGCCTGAAAATTTGGTTTGGCCGCGTAGCGCAAAGCGTGGAGGGGCCAAACCAAATTTTCAGGCTTTTCTAAACTCGAAATTTTACTTTATGCGCCACCGGTACGAAACACTGACATATTATGAAGTTTAAAACACACCTCTAAACTTTACATTGAATCAGTGTTTTGTGACGTTGGCGCATAAAGTAAAATTTCGAGTTTAGAAAAGCCTGAAAATTTGGATTTGCCGGGCTCGCTTCGCTCCGCCCGGCAAATCCAAATTTTCAGGCTTTTCTAAACTCGAAATTTTACTTCATGCTTAGTCTGGGAGTGGAAAACACTCGTTTAAAGCTTTAAATTGTATTCTATTAATAAACCGAGCGTCGGAAAATGCACAACGCATCCATATGTATAGTTAAAAGAAAAATTCTCGTTATGATAATGTTCGGTGTTACATAAAACTCTCTGTATACAGGGCTATTCAAAATAAAGGAACAGATTTCAAACTTTAATATCTTCCAAACTACAAAAGATAGAAACACGATTCCAACGTTCCTGGAAAGAGAAAAGTTCAAATTTTCGTGCATTCAATATGAGCACTATGTATTAGACGTTCTTTGATTTTTTTAGGCATTTTGATGTGCGTGAACGTCCCGTGCTTTTCTGTTTACAGATGCAACCATGGATGCCACTGGTAAATCTGTTTATGACGAGGGGGTTGTTTATTAAACGTGCCTTTAAACTTGAATAATGGACTCTAGTTTTGCTAATTGCATCACACAAAATGCTTTTTCTTGTTGTGTAGCCATTTTACTACAGACAATTACCATGACAAGCAACAGTTTTCCATATACTGTTTTATACTTCAATGTATATTGATTGTACTAAGGTGATGCCGTAAATAAATAAATAAATATACAGCGCAAATGCGGCTGTGGTTGGAACTTCTGCCTAAACTGCTCAAATTTAAAACTTTCGTCTGTCCAGGAACGTTGGAATTATGGTTCTACCTTTTGTAGTTTGGAAGAAATAAATGTTTTAAATCTGTTCCTTTATTTTGAATAACCCTGCATAATATAATTTTAAAGTGTCATACTCTTATGTTTTATAATTGTGAATAATTTAATGCGTGTATTTAAAAGTGAACATTTCACGTACTCGCAAGAGGGTCGCCAGTTTCTTGCTCAGCTATTGTAATTAAGAGGAAGCTAGTAAAATGTTTATATTGTAAAACAGGGGTGTTTCGAAACAATTTCGCGATTTCAGGACGAGGAACAAAAGACATGGCGGAGGAATAATTTAAACATCATTCTCTCATTCTCATCTCCTTCAGTCGCTTTACTTGTGTGCAACTTTCTGAATATTCATAATTTATTAAATATGTTATTAACGTCTCGGGGAACTTCTGCAAACTCCGCTCCTCGCCAAGTTGTTTTTCTGACATGGATTGTTCTTAATTTTAAATAAAAAAAATGTACCGAAAACTAGTATTATAAACAAATAAAACAACCTTAGCATTTTGTAATTAATAATCAGACCACATGATTAATAATTAGGTACTAGTTTCGGAACACTTTTAGTAAATAACAAACTTGGTTAAGATTTCACTGTTTAGTGTGTTATTTACTAAAAGTAGTAATATGGAATTTCACCAAGTAACAGCCTTCACTATTAAACTAGTTTAGGAAGTAACATTGTATTTTAAAATACAATATTTTTCTAACGAATATAGTTGAGCCGCCCAGATGCAAAACCAGCCATACAACTTGAGGTTTTAGTTTCCCTGAATTCAACTTGAAAGTCGACATTTATTTTAATTCGTTTTTATATTTTCAATAAAATATACTTATTTTAATAAGAAAAGTCACTTACAAGTGTCCAATTACCTGGTTATGATTGCTAATTAATTTTTTTATATAAGGGGTATAGAAACAAAGGTGTTTATGTTTTCATGAACTTGTAATTTCTTATCGTATTTGTTCATAAGCCTCTATGTGAATTTCTTTATATCCTTATCTAAGTGATTATTTTAATTTTTGAAATGTTTTTATTTCATATTAAAAAAAAATTATGTGTCTATAGTAGAAGTGTCCTCGGTATAGATATGATAATAATATATTAAAAATATAGAATAGTTATTTTATTATTACTATTATTTTTTATTTTAAAAAGAAAATGTTAGTTTTTTTTAAGAATTTTGTTTGTATTGGATTATATTAAAAATATTGAAGTGTCTCGAAGTAAATGTGTTCTACTTTAATTAGTATTATCACATTTACAAAATATTCACAGAATTAATATTTTTTTGCATTTTTTCGCTATTTCTTAGTAAATATCTGTTACATCTCACCAGTAAATATTTTCAACTTTACTTTAAATCAGTGGTTTATACGCGTGGCGCATAAAGTAAAATTTCGAGTTTAGAAAAGCCCCGTGAAAATTTTCTACGCGGGGCTTTTCTAAACTCGAAATCTTACTTCATGCTTAGTCTGGAAGTGTAAAACACTCGCTTAAAGCTTTAAATTAAATCAAAACCGTATGCATATGTATACTAAACAGAAAAATACCCACAGATGTGTTAATGTCGCATTTAAAAAAAATGATGCTTGTTAATATTAACGATTTATATAATTTCGAATCAAATTCTTTTTTCCGTACATACGACGTTGTTTTCGTACATATTTTTGAGCCGTCACGAACAGCTGACCGTTTAAGTTCCGAGGTCTAAACGTTCCTTTTCCGTCCGAAACGTGACGCGCAAAAATTCCGAGCTGCCGCGAAAAATCGACGACATTTCTTCCCCTTATTTTCTGACCTTGTTTATGGCCGGTGTTATTTCTCCTCGCAGAGGAGTGTATTGCTCGGCTCTCGGCGCGGCGCGTTTTCCTCAAATATTTTATTATAAAATATCGCAAACGGTAAATTCACCCAACGTAAAATATATATTACTTACTAAAAAAATTAACCACAGCAAATATTGAAGAAAAATTTTGGATTTACAAATAATCATAATATTATTAAATCAAACACACAGTTGTTAAATACAGAATAAATAATATAATTTTTAGTTGTACTCCTTGAGAATGAATCAAAGTCGAAACTAGTTGGAATAAAAAACCAAAATATTAGTGAAATTTAACCAAGTGTTTTCCTAGATAAATTCAAATTCAAAACTATTTGAATTCGAGAAAGTAAGCTTACGCTTCTTATAGGTTGCACACTTTAAACATAATAAATAAAATTACGAAAAAACTATTCGTGAAAATTAAAACAACTACTTCCCGTGCAAATACACCTCCGGATATTGAATTATACAATGAAATATTTAAAATCTTATTTAATTTGATTTGTTACACCGATCTATTAAAGTATATGTAACGTTTAGGTCAAATTCTCTTCAAACCAACTAACAATACAAATTTAAAATGAAAGGAGAGATAGCAACAAATTAGAAGTGAAAGGACTTGGGTTAAAACTAATGTTTTAGGCCATCTATAGACGCGTTTTGAGATTTATCTCTTTTCAGTATAGCTTTGCTTATAACGTTTAAAAAAAATTAGAAATTAAATTAAAACAAACTTACTTGGAAATAGTGGTGTGTGTGTGTGTGGATTGAACAGGTACACAAAAATGGAATGAGTGAAAATGATGGTCGGTATTTATAGGTAAAAAAGGGGATTATGTCTCACATTCTTCATACCTGCTAATGACATAATCCCCTTTTTTACATCCAGAACTTGGGGTGCTGAATTCAAATATCACATCAGATTTTTTATCCTTAAGATATCTTCATTTTCCGTTAGGTCATTGTTTCATCATATAATTTTAGATAGCTAAGCGTTAATAATAAATTAATGATTACATTTTGATGAACCGTAAAGACTAACTAACATTCATAAACTTGTATTGATAGTCTCGTATAAAAAATATAGCATTCTGTGTAGATATTTATTGCCTGAAGAGATAAAATGAAAGAATTTAATTTTTAAGGTTTAAATTTTTGTTTTTGGGATTTTCTGCGGTGCGCCATTCCCAAACAATCTCTTTTAACATTCCAACAGTAGTCGGCCGTCATGTGAGTATCCTACCTTCCTTGGTACAGCGACTCCATATCTTTAAAATCTTGGTAAAAACGTTCACCCTGCTCATCACGTACATCTCCTAGATTTTCAGGAAATTTGCCAAGGAGACTATGCAAATAATGAACTTTTGTGCTCATATTACAACCCATATGATGGAAATTCCTAATGCAAGTTTGGACCAGTTGGATATAATTGTTAGCCAATTTATTTCCCAGAACATATATGATGACTTTCACGAAAAAAGTTCATGCCTTTTTCTCTTTATTATTCATGAAACTTGAAAATGGTCTAACAAACCAAAACTAGTTGGAGTAAAGTTTTATTTGTGAAACAATACCAAGTGTTTTTTTTTTAATTTAAATACCTTTACATATTCTAATATTTTTCACCAAGTGCCAGGTGAGAAATTAATTTAAGAAAACGAAAAAAGAAAAAACTTGCAAATGTTAGATTTTTGACTAATTTACTAATTTGTGGGCCGTCAAAAACGCTAGTTTAGTTTTAGTTTTTCATGACTCAGTTTAGGAAATGCATCGCATATGTATTAACACACTTTCCATCGTTGTTTAACGCTTTGACAAACTGCTTTATTAGACCCAGCTTAATATGTAGAGAAGGAAATATGATTTTGGGTCACCAACATTGATACCTCTTCTCACCGGTTAATCTTCTGAACGCAAAGGTTATCCCTGGCTTTGCTGTGCTACAAACACAAGAAACATGGATATTTCGTGAACCCCCCTAGTTGGCCAAGTAAGTTAACTGTTTTAAGATCTACACAAATGATCTATTTATGTTGTTGGTACTTATGTAGCTCGAGCACTTTCTTAATTTTTTCGTAATCTTTTTTGGGATGTACAGAATGTCCAATTGGAATTGACCCATATACATTTCGATATAAAGATACATTTTTATTATGAAGTAAGACGCACTCTTCTTTGAACTGTCTAAAAACAATCGCCACCCTCTACAGTTATAAAGTATCACACCGATCGAATCTACTAAGCCTGGCACATCATGATAATAAACTAAATCACTGTCTACTTTAAAATATTGCAAAAATTCTGCTTTTCTGTTATGACCGAAAGTAACTTTAGTATCGTATGTTCAATAACAAAAAACCTCTAGAGTGCAGTGATTTTATCTTTTTTAAAATTTAAGTTGGCTCCATGCTTTAGGAATTTACATATAAAACGTTAGAGATAATAATTATAATGTATTTCAGAGTTGCCAACCTACAATATGTTCCATGGAACTCTAGAGGTTTTATTTTATTGAACATACGATATCTTGCTCAAGCAAATGCATTTCAGTTAGCCTGAAAGCTGACAGTTCTGATGCTTTTGTAGAAAGATTTAAATTTCTTATTAAATCATTTAATTCGGCCTGGTTAAATTTCTGTAGTGTAGGTAGTGTAGAAATGTCGCATTCAAAATCCATTTTATGGCCGTCAATCACGTAAAGGGGGCTCCTTAAACACCGAGATAGGTACGTCTTCAGAATGGAGTACTGGACGTCTTGCTGATTCTAGATCTGGGTATGTCATGTTTACCTAGTTGTTTTATTGTCACCCATAGATTTTGTTAAATAAAAATAACAATCATCTATAGGATTTTTATGCTCTCGCCATATCATTAAATGAAAAATGCCAGTTTTTCTTGTTTAACTTTGCTAAATTGTCGTAAATTTTCCAGACAAGGTACATTATGTGGAGCCTACGACTTATCTTGGTCTGCGAGAGTAACTTGAAAGTAATCGAAGTACACCTGCCTTACTAAATCGCTAATATACATTTTCTGATCTGACACAGTGAAGCTTCCGCATATGTAGCAAAATGAATAAATTAAAATTGATATGGACTAAAACGTGAATACGTGAAAAAAATGAATATGAGATGGAACAAAAACGTGATAGGCAAAAACGGTTGACATTTTTGAAATCAGCACACCAAAATTAGTTAAAAACGAGCATCAGATCTAAGTCCGCAAATAAAAGGAAACATTTGTAGACCTGTGTAATTTGCCAAAGATTACCCAGCTGTTTCGGTAACATTAGTTTATTTAATTAAACAAAAAACCTCTATGCTATGATTTTATCTTTTTTTAATTTAAGTTGGCTGTACACTTTAGGAATTGACATATAAAACGTCAGACATAATAATATAATACCTAATTTCAGAGTTGTCAACCTACAATATTTTCCATAGCACTCTAGAGGTTTTTTTTTAAATTGAACATACGATAGATAAAATATGGTAAAAAATCCTTTCCCAGAAAAAATATTGTAGTAATTGACAATAATTTTAAAAGTTAATAAAAAGCATAGTTCTAGGAACAGAAATAAAATCATATGTATTTATGATCGTCATTAATTTAATAAATAATGACTTAAGTTTGTAAGTTTAAAAATAATTTGAAAAATAATTAAAGAGGTGTTAAAGAACGATTAATGCCCAGTTGCATCAAAAACGTTGAAACTCGGGTTCAACGTTTCAAGCTGAACTTGAGTTAAAGACAGTTCCTATTGTTCTAATGTCACTTTGAACTGAAGTTCAGAGTTGAACCAGTTCAACTTGTTTGGTGCAACTGGCCCTAAAGGTTGAAAAAGCCTTGGAAGAAATTTAAGGGTTTGAAGTATAGAGAGAAGTTTAAAGCTTGAAAGTTTACAGATAAATTTAATTTTTTTTTTTATTTCGTTCGATAATTATAATTGAAATGCTTTTATTTTTATATTTTTATTAAAATATGGATGTAACAATCCTTGAGAAACCCACGAATATATTTTTTAGTAACAACTGAAAGGGCTCTTCATAAATAATGCGGAATAACGCGGAAAATTTCCTGGAGAGTCTCAGATGTTGAATACGTGCTTATTGTGAGTTGGAAAGTCGTAAATAATTTTAACTACTGCCCCATTTTGCGTTTTAGCCACCCCCCCAAAAAATAACATCTTTTTCGGTCCTCGTTTTTTTTTTTCATATAACACAACACTTTATAAAAGTTTAAACGATTATATCCTATTAAAAAAGATTACGTAGAAATATTTTGATCATAATAGAAATATTATAATATTACAACAATTTTAAGTTAAAAGCGCTGTAGTGTTACAATTGCATAAGTTGCATAAGTATAGTATACAAAATAATTTACATCATATATACAGGGACTTTTTCTGTTAGGAATACATGTGATGTATACGCTTTTTTAAAAAAAGTTCAATCCAAAGCTTTAAACGAGTGTTTTCCACTTCCAGACTAAGCATGAAGTAACATTTTTAATCTTAAGTAATGTTAATTAAAACACAAATAATTGACCTTTTATATAACCCGGGTTTTTACTTTCAGATTAAACATAAAGTAGGCTTTTTTTATTCAATTATTTAATATATGTATATTTAAGTATAATTCCGGGTTTAGAAAAGTCTGAATATTTGGATTCGCTGACGCGAGCAAAGATTTAAGGAAAGTTAACATTTTTTGCTTGCAAATAATTGATTAAATTTGTCTCATGTTTATTATTACGCAACAAGTAAGCACCTAAATTCAATAAAAAAAATTAAAAAAACAAAGAAGATGAGTTATGTTTATTGACTTTAATAGCAGTGTTTTACGTTTTTAGGCAGAGGGTGGTAATTACAAAACATAAATCCAGCATGATTTACCTTAAAGAAAATCGCAAGCAAGCAACGATAAATCCACAACACTTATTTAAGGTGTGGTTATCTTACGGCGAAGGTGTTGATTTATGTGCGCTATTTTCAGCACTCACAAAAGCGTTCTCAGCATTTCGGCGATGCCTTTCCGTTTTTTCCTTTCGCCCGGTGGAGAGGCGAAAATATAAATTTGTCAGATTGTTATCTTCTGGATACAGAGTTGACGTTCGGGAGGCTTTGTGGTTGTGTAAAACGTACACTTTTATTAGATTTACAACCCCGACGATAATGTCCTCTTTTATGGTCTTTTCTGTTTTACATTTACATTTCAGCGGGGGTTTATTACTCTACTTTTACCTGTTCATGTGGAGCATACTGATTTTTTATGGGTTTCTTTATGTTATTATCTTTAATTTATTGTGTATAACAAAACAACAATTACTTGTGATAACAGACTGTAAGTAAATAAACACAAACTAACTTAAATCGATTGTTTGAGATAGCAAAGTGTATGTTAGTTATGAGTAATTTGAAATTAAAATTGACTGACTTTAATTAAAGAAAATGTATATAATTGATTTACAAATCAATAAATTATAAACTTTAAGATATTTTACCAAATCTTCTATTCTTAATTAATAAGACAGCTTAAAACAATAAATATCTATTGAAACAACTACTTCAATGGATATTTATTGTCTTAAGTTGTCTTATTATTTAAGACGCATTGCTTGCATTTTACACGAAAAACATTTTCGTATTTTTTATATATTATTTAAAGTGTGCAAACTATAAGAAGGGCAAGCTTATTTTCTCGAATTCAATTATTTTTGCGTTAGAATTATTCTTCTTTATTCTATTCTGTTTGAATGCTGTTTGAATTATGATTTATAGTAAAATATTGATGCAAATCTAAAGTAAATTTTATCCGTTGTATACCAAGTTTCGTAAAATGAAAGACAACATAATTATAATGTATTTATTCTTATGCAATTTAAAATAATTTCAAGCTAAGTCACATCGCTGCTAGCATTCAGAATAAAACCAGCGTAGAAAATAACGTGTCAAGCATATTAGAAATTGCAAAGTGTTGAAATAAATGTTGTTAGAGTTTTACAATAAATACCAATACAATATTGTAGTCGAAATAATAATTTATTTTAAATATTCAATAAAGAGAAAGAGATAAAAGGCATACAAATGAAAATATTTACATTAACTGTTTTTTGACTATTACATTCATTATTTTTTAGTAAATGATGAAACTCAAATGTTTCTGTGTAATCAACTTATTTATGATTCAAACATACATTGAAATATTAATTATTAAAAAATATATTTAGATATGTAATACACGCACTTAAATAGCTCTGAGTACTTTCACAACCTTGATCTTAGATTTGTTCGATGTTAAATATTTTTTTAACACTTTTCGATCTTATATATTTTTATTTGAATAACTGAAATGTGTTTATTTTCGTTTTAAGCTTTTACTTTACTTAAATTAATTTATTCATCGTCAGTTGGCGGTCTTGGTGGTGGAAATGGGAAATCCGGATGGTTGGTGATCCTTTCACGGACTCTATCACAGGCTTTTTGGTCTTTGATTTGGTCAGCCGGGCAAGAAAACTGTAGTTCCTTCCAGAAACAATGTCCGAAACGCATTCCGACTCCATTGCAAGCGGTTTTATCGTCTTTGTTGTCAACTGGAGCTTTTTTGGCTTCGGCGATGCATTTGTCCAACATCTCATCCAATTTGGGCAAGAGCCAGGCTTCTTTCGTAAATTTGTCCTTGATGCTCTTCTTGATTTCGTCTTCTTTCATATTACCTTCAGCGTCAAGCTGTGCATAAAATAATAAATAAAATAAAAATAACGATTTCCTGTTCACATAACCTACAAATTAAAAGTTGATTTACAACATAACATGTGATTAATCTTATTCTAACCTAAATCACACAACCTGCATCACACCACTAAGTTGTGAAATCTTGAAATGTCATTTTTGATTGGTTATAAGTTGATTGATTGAATTACGTGAAGATCAAATTAATTTGACGAATAAAAGCACTAATAACTTTTCTTTACACGTTTATTTGAATTACCAAATGTACATACATTTCGGATACAAAGTGACCATTATCAATAGATTAATCCATTGAAAATGGATAGTGGTGACGAATATCAATGGATTAATCCATTGATAATGGTCACTTTGTGTCCGAAATGTATGTACATTTGGTAATTCAAATAAATGTATGAAGAAAGGTTATTAGTGCTTTTATTCGTCAAATTGATTGGTCATATTAAAAAAAAACAGATTATATGTTGTGGACAAATAATTAAAATATCTCATTTAATTATTCATAATTTTTTATATTGTGCAAGGTTTGTTTTTTAAATAAGTTCACGTGATGTTTGAAATGTCCAGGAATGAGAATAAATGAATGGGGTAAGACTAATGGATGATACGGTAAGAGATAAAAAGTGACAAAAAAATTAGAGCCCAACAACTTTCACGTGTCACCCAAAGTAGTGGAAGTAATTTATTCCCTCGGCTAATAAATAAAGTCCACGTCTTAGATATACACTTACCAAGTTCTTTTTCTGACCGACGCACTGCATAACACACTGGAAAACAAGAAAAGAACGGGAAATAGTTAATTACATCAAGAAAAAAAAAACACAACATTCTTATGTACGAAAAGACCAAACTATTTTATGTTGAAATTAATAAAAGATATTGAAAAAAAACGCATGTCTGTCATATACTAATAAAACACGGTTTGATTTCCTATCTTTACTAATGTATAGAGGGTGATCCATTTCTTTCTGAATAGTTGTTTCAACGAATATTTGGAAAAAGTCTAAATAGATAGAAAAAATTGTATTAAGTCGATAAATTCGTTTTTATATTTTGTAAATATTCTGCAAACACTGGGAAAATTTAATTTTACTTTATGTTAAGTTATATGTCATGATATTTACTGTTTGTTTTGAGTTATGTAAAATAATCAATCACTAATAAAAGACTGTTTTATTTCCATTCTTCACTAATTTATATACAGAGTGATCCATCTCAGAGGTAACAAGCAGTTTTGTTGATTTACGCGTCGTTTTTGTAAAAACTCGCACGTCGATTTATGTTTTGTTTTAGTTGGTTTGTTTTAAAAAAAAAAAATTACCAAGAATTCTTTCTTATGCTTCTCGATTTTTTCCTTGTCGCACTTGAATGGATCGTGTCCGTGGAAACCATGTGAGTGCCTTTCCTTCTCTTTACCGGTCACTTCCTTGTAGCATTCTTTTTTGATAGGTCTGTCTTGTTCGTGGATGGCTTCTAAAGATTCGTCGGCGCAGCAGAATTTTGGACGGCGACGTTTGCATTTATCACCACTGACAGCGTCTTCGTCCCTTCTGGATCTGGGATGAATTACCCCAACGTCAGATTCTAGATCTTCCCAATCTTGAGCTAGATACTGATCTACAAAAATACAAAGTAAACAGAAGGAATATAAAAAAATGTGGGAGTGATAAGCAAGACCGTAGCCAGGGGTGGATATAGGGATTCAAACCCTCTCCACAATTTTCAAAATGTTAAATTTTTCCATCTAGAATAAACAGAAGGAATATAAAAAAATGTAGGAGTGATGAGCAAGACCGTAGCCAGGAGGGGGTTCAAACCCTCCCCGAAATTTTCAAAATGTTAAATTTTTCCATGTAAAAGCGGCCTTTTAATAGCAAAAACAATATTTTTACCATTATTTTTTTTTCTGGCTACGGCCTTAGTGATAAGAAGAGTTTGTGTGAAGATTTTCTGGTGAAATTTATTATTCAATTTTTATTGATGATTTGTCTATATCTGTTTGTTAATACATACAGGGAGTTTTATGTAACACCAAACATTTTCAATGTTCATTTTTGTATGTTCGATTTATCAAACCAAAGCATTCAACACGATTTGACACCTTCAATTTTTAGGTTATGTATAAATTGGGTTGCCTATATGACCATTACAAATTGTAGTGATTGGCTATAATTTGTAATGGTCGTAATTAAATGCTTCAACTTATTTCAGTATAAATTGTCCCAATTACAGCGTATGTGTCTTAAATCTTTAGATAATCGTCGTTTTTTAAATAAGTTCAATTAGAAATTTAAAACGAGTGTTTTCCACTCCCGGACAAAGCATGAAGTAAAATTTCGAGTTAAGATAAGCCCGAAAATTTGGGTTGGTCATTCCGCGCTTTGAAATAAAATCGCTTATTTTGTTCAAATATTTAGTAAAACAAACCAAGCGACTTTTATTAATAATAATATCCATACATATATAATTAATTTTAATTTTGTATTTATTTCCTATAACCTAATTTAATCAAAAACTGAAAAAGTTAGAGGACTAATAGTGATCCCAGTTAAAAAAAATTATTCCTCACTTCATTTAACTATATTCCTTACTTCACTTTACTTTATTCCTTACTTTACATCAGTTTTAAACATTTAAAAGTACCTCACTTTTAAATGTTTAAAACTGATGTAAAGGAATAAAAAAAATTGTGAATAAATACTTCACATAACTTAATTAAACAATTACTAATTGCGATGTTGTAAATGGCTAGAATGTCAGTTTGAAAACCGCTACATTTTTTTTCCACAATTTAAAATATACAATTACATAGTATAATTATAATTGATATAGAAATTTGAAACGCAAAACTATTATAAAATATTATTTGCTAAATTTGGGAGTTGATGAAAATATTTGCAATTCTCTGTGCAAATATTTCGTTAAATTCCCAACGCTTCGATGAATTCCGCACTCGGCAAAAATATATTGCATTTCAATGATAAATGAATTAATTGCTTAACCAATTGTACGTTAAATATTTACTATTTGCTACATTAAAAAAAAATAAACAGTGAAATAATTTAATTAGCACTAACTATTTAACATTATTATATATATATATATATATATATAATAATAATAATAATAATAATAATATTTATTACCCAACAGGACATCCCAATTACAGAGTAATATTACAAAAGTAAAAATTCTTAAAATAATATATATAAACAAAACAAAATAAAATTACAAAAATAAAGATAAAGATCACGTGATTCTATTTAAACAAAATATATTAAATATTTAGAAATTATAATAATAAAATAATGGCAAAATAACTAAGAAATAACAATAGTAAGTCTATGCAGCCGTTTGTTGTTATTAATATCAAGTACCAGAAATGATGTTCTTGAATTCACGTAAGTCCAAGTGAAAAATATCACAATGAGTGGCAAATATGTTGTGATACACACAAATGCGACGCACTGGGGACAGTTCCAAGACATTAGTTTGAGCTTTTTGAACATAAAAGCTGGTACAATGACGTGTCGAGAGTCTAGGTACATAAAAATGTATCCTTTGCAAAAGTTCCGAACAATCAACCGAATTATGTAGTAACTTAAATAAGAAGATTTGACCGTGAATATTCCTACGTTCGACCAAAGTAACTGCATCAAACTCTTCTAAAAGTAATTCATGACTGAAACCTTGAGGGGGGTAGGTACCATGCATTTTATACCACAAGTATTTATAAAATTTACGCTGAATGTTCTCGACCGATTGAATAGATGACATATAAATTGGATTCCAAACAATTGAGCCATATTCTAGAATCGATCTCACATATGAGTTATACAACGTTTTTAAACAATTAATATTATTAAATGATCTAGTATTACGTATGATGAATCCAAGAGCTCTGTTAGCTTTTAAGATAATAGCGCTGTAATGATGTTTAAACGTAAAAAGCGAATCATAGGTTATCCCTAGATCTTTAAATACATAGAGCCTTTCAATTGACTGATTATCAACAGTATATGTATATATGATCGGATTTCTTTTACGCGAATAAGTCACAACTTTGCATTTGGCTACATTAAGATAAAGGTTATACATTATATATACATCATCTTTATTCTGGCATACTATTTACTCCCAGACAAAGCATGAATTATTTATTTATTCAAATATTTACAATTCCATTAGTGTGTTAGTACGTCCCTGTCTGGGCTATTGACCATTGGTCTTTCTGCTCTAACATTAGTATTATTTTAAATTTGGCCCAATAATTTTCAAACAGCGCATGAAAGTTTTTTGCAGTACGAACAAATGTATGTACATTTAAATTTTTAGGCTTTTCTAAATTCGAAATTTTACTTTATGCTCCACGCGTATAAAACATTGGTTTTACGGAAGTTCCAAATATTTAGCACATTCTTTTACATTTATTTGTAAGAATAAAATATCTGTCCAGGTAAAGTATTTCAAGTATTTTAGTGTTTTTATAAAAAGTTTCAATTTAAGCTTAGTCTTTGATTTTTATTTCATAATCATTTCCTTTAATCTAATTTTATGAAACCTTGAAAAATTTAAGATACTAGTAACGATATTAAAATATCAGTTCTAAACCTAAGAAGGGGTTCTTTCTTTTGAGTATACATATCTCGATGCATACGTAAATAATTGCAAATTTGCCAAAATTCGTTGTTTTTGATTAGCGTTCAATTTTTAGCGAGTGTTTTCCAATCCCAGGCTAAGCATGAAGTAAAATTTCGAGTTTAGAAAAGCCTGAAAATTTGGTTTGGTCGCGTAGCGCGAAGCGCGGAGCGACCAAACCAAATTTTCAGGCTTTTCTAAACTCGAAATTTTACTTCATGCGCCACGCGTATAAAACACTGGTTTTACTGAAGTTCCAAATATTTAACATTATTATTATTTTAAATTTGACTCAATTATTTTCAAACAGCTCATGAAAGTTTTTTGCAGTACGAACAAATTTATGTACATTCTTGTAGATTTGTTTTTAAGAATAAAATGTCTGTCCAGGTAAAGTATTTAAAGTATTTTTATGAATAGTTTCAATTTTATTTTAATTAGTGATTGCACTCCTTGCTTAAGCATAAAGTAAATATTTCGAGTTTAGAAAAGCCTGAAAATTTGGATTTGTCGGGGCGCGACTCGCTTAGCTCGAAATATTTACTTCATGCTTAATCTGGGAGTGGAAACACTGGTTCGAAGCATCAAATTGAACTCTTTTATAAAAACAGCGAATGCTTAACAGTTATTAAATATCACACTAAAAAATACTGTTATTCCTTACTTCACATTTTATTTGTATCGTTAGATGTACATTTCGAGACACAAGGTGCCCATTATCAATAACAAACTGAGTTTGTTATTGATAATGAGAACCTTGTGTCTCAAAATGTACATCTAACGATACAAATAAAAAATAAAGTAAGGAATAACAGTCTTTTCTAGTGTAATAATCACTTCACGTAAACTCAAAAACATACAGTTATTTATTAAATATGAAATAAATTAGAATACAATTTAATTAATTATAATTTCACCTGCTATACATGAATTATTGATCGAGTTTTCCAAAATTTAACAATTAGCCAAGACTTAAACTCTTCCAAACTAATAAATAATTAACAAATAAACCCATTCGCACTTCTTACTTCCCACTAAACCAAGTCCCCAACAATAATGCACCTACTAAATATTCAAACTGACTTACTGTAATCCGTGTCTTGGAAATCGTAGGCCTCGATGGCGACGACGGCGACCGCCACAAGACAGCAAACACCCAATAGTTTATTCATGGTCGAAGGACTAAACTCCACTGGAAGATCATCTCGGGCACCAGCTTTTATATACCTGATATTCCGGTAACTACCATCACCGACGTCTCTCCACATGACTTCCAATAATTCAAAAACGGCGAACCGTTTCGGGTCGTGCAAATATTATCCAATTAGTGCGCGGATCGCCTGCGGGCCTCTAAGCCGTGATCTTTTTTACTCGTTGTGATTTTACTATGTGATAATGTGCGCGGAGTTTGCTTTGCTTTTCCGGTAATTGCAGTAGTAGTGTGTGTGTGTACAAAAAATTTGAGGGAAATGAGGGTAATCCTCTTTAGGGTGGAATTGTGCTAGGGATTTACAGATTGAGGATTGTGTTTTTTTATATGAATCGGCCAACTAAAATGTTTTTGCAAAAAAATATTCTCAGCTATTTAAGCATAGATATAACATATGTTCAATAAAAAAAAACCTATAGAGCGCTATGATTTTATCTTTTTTTTTAAATTTATGTTGGCTACACGCTTTAGGAATTGTCATATAAAACGTCAGACCTAATAATTATAATGTATACTTTTAGAGTTGCCAACCTACAATATATTCCATAGCACTCTAGAGGTTTTATTTTATTGAACATACGATAGAAACAAATACATTTGTGAAACTACCAGATAAAAAAATCTCAGTATGAGCTAAGAAGAGAAAATAGGAAAGTATTAATCTTTTCGTAATGAAAGTAAAAAATATAAGGTAATAAACTTATTCTCAGTTTATTTCGTTATACTATTCATTTCATTAGATACCAAAAAGTGGATCATAAGAGACTGAAAGAATCTAAGGATTAGCTGAAAAAGCACTAAGAGGATGCTCAAAAAAACAAAGAGAGAAAATTTAATTGTATTTAATTTAACAGAAATTAGAAGACATTTTGAAAAACACCAAAAATATATTAAATTCAACAGGGTGGGGTGTGGAAATTTCCTTTTTTGAAAATAATTTATAAAAACTTTACACATTTAAAAATTAATTAGTTTTCTCTTATCCCACAACACGGGAAATTTGGTTTTATACCGTTTACAAAAAAAAAATGGTGATGTGTTTATCATAGCACTTTCCCCGTTTATGATTTAAATATCAACAACATGGAAAACTTACTCAAACTAAATTTAGTCTACTTTTATTATTATTATTATGCCAAAACTATTCACAAAAAAGTAATACTTGCATTTTTCGCTACATCTCACTAAATATTGATTACCATGTTACGGGGTGGGGTGCTTCGCAGTTGGAATTTGTATAAAATCTTCGTTAAACAATTGAGGTGTTAAACGAAGACCCACATCGCAACTTCCGGCTAGCTATTTAGTCACTGAATAATAAAATTATGCTTACCAGGGTAATCACTTCACTGATTCTAAGTAAAAAGGTAAATGAAAGGTTTGAAATTTAACTTTAAAAGTAAATGAAAACTTTAGTCAAAGAGTAACAAAATGTATTAACACGAAACAAATTAAACAACGAATATAAATTTACAAATGAAGATAGAAAAATAAACCAGCAAAAGAAAAAAAAAACAAGAAATACAATTAAAAAATAACTCACGTACGACCACTGGGTCGTAAAGAATACTTCTAAAAACTTTCGCGGACGCGGACGAGGACCGAAATTTAACGTAGTGACGATGCACGGTTCGAAGACTTTTTCGAAGTGATGTTGACGGGTCAACAGACTTTTTTGAAGTGATTTTAGTCCTTGAGGCCGGCGGTATTTATTTGGTTTTTGGTCAACCCTCTTCCGTCTTACCCCTCTGGCGACCACCAACTTTCGTTGGCCGAAAGAAAAATGGCCAAAATAAATATTAAATATTAATATTTTGAAATACAAAATATATCATTATATGCGCGATATGATTCTGCGTCCGGGCATATATGACATATTTTGATTCGAGGTAAGAACGGGGATTAATAGACGTTTAATTTAATTAAGCCGAAGGGGTTGACCGAATTTGCCTAAAAGTAATACCAACGATCTGGAATGATAAAGCGCATCGTTTGGTATACCTAGCAACAATATGCATAAACAATTACGCCTACCAACTCCAAAAAACATAACAATGTTATGCCTGGACTTAGAAAATGTATAATAATAAGGAAAATACTGAATAGAAGTTTATGAAACTTCGTCCAACCATAACGGGGAGCATAGTAATTGTTTATACATATTTGTTGCTATGTGGAACCTCGTCTAAAAGCAAATTAGTAACAATTTAATATCATGACAGCTCGCGGTTTATATCCTTCTGGTTCGAACTAACCATATCGTGTTTGGTGTCGAATTGTCTTTTTCTCAGTTATCCGATGAGAGTTGTGACGTTCGCGTATGTATTCTACATACGCGAACCACGTAGGGGATGTTCCTATCCCTTGCATTCGGCGGTTTTATAACCCCTGACGTCATGCCCGATTCTTTTGTGCTTCGCACGTACGTTTCGCTCGCGCGATCGGGCCGGTCGCAGGTAGCGGCATCCCATCGCAGATGTGGCGAACTCGGGGATAACCGGGAAATCCGTATATATTTTGGACAACCCTGGAACTGGAAATAGCGGATGCCGTAAAGTTCTACCCTTGGTTGGCCGAAAGGAGTTTTGAGCTGAGTTGATTCCACTAGGCAACCTATCTAACTTAAATAATATCAATGCATGGCGCGAACTTTACTCATTTGGAAAATAAAAGAGAATGAAGCAATATTGTGTACTGAAAAATAGAATGAGGTGAATTGTTCCGAATATTAAAATATGTAACAAAATAACGCCCGTGGTTATGTTGCAGCTGAAATATTGCTGACGACGCTTACGGAAAAGCGCCGGTAACAACCATCACATCTAAGCGTTATATATTTTTAACTTTACTGTAAATCAATGGTTTATACGCGTGGCGCATAAAGTAAAATCTTGAGTTTAGAAAAGCCCCGTGAAAATTTGTCGCCACTGTGTTGAATTAAGTCACTGTAGTATGTATTAAGGCATGACTATGCATACGGCGTACTTAGTTAATCGCACCATAGTAAAAGTTAAATCACAGGACTGCATAAGGTCGTATATCTAGAACTTTAAAAATAAATGATTAGGTACATTACTCCTTTTCTATAATGTGATTTATTTGTATATAAGAAATTACTCTGTTTCCATGTTTTTTTTTCTCGCTGCGCTCGCGCACTCTGTCAAATACAAATTTTCAGACTATTCTAAACTCGAATTTTTACTTCATGCTTAATCTGGGAGTGGAAAAACTCGTTTAAGGCTTCAGTTTGAACACTGTTCAAAAACAATGAATACCTAATGATTCGCAGCGTTTTTCGTTATACTTATACTTAAAAGAAAAACTCCCTGTATGTATTGGTTTATTAATAATAATTCTGGATAATCCAGAATTAGATCGAAAAATGTTTCACTACGGGTTTGGTGAGAAATCATTTAAACATTATTAATAATAATTTCAATATAATACTTAAATAAATAAAATCTTAACACGTTACATAAATTAATAATCACTATTCCATATCCCAATTATTATCGCATTAACATTATTCTTCGTTATAATGCGGTGTATTAATCCGAAAACCTCTCTTATTACCTTCCGCAGGTAAACACATTACGTGCCCGGCAAACGGCAAATTCGAACCGTTTATTAATTACGTAAACGGAATAGTATTGTATAAGAAACAAAAGCGTTGCGGAGTTCAAGTTCAAGAACGGTTTTAGCACCGAAACAAAAGTCACGAACTCGATCCTCTCGATTTCCCCTCCGTGTTCTCTTTTACGAACGCGTTCGCAATTAATCAATCAATCAATCAAACTGGCAGGTAACTGTGAACGGACGTTAATGAATAGTAAAATTTCGAGAGCGTAAAAAAAATAAATATTATTATCTTGTTCGTAAAGCCAATGGCGTAGCAGATACAAGATAATATGCCATTTTTGTTTAAAAAGAAAGTGTCAATTATTAGTGATTTGTTTTTTAATATAGATTTCCACTCCCTGATTAAGCATGATGTAAAATTTCGAGTTTAGAAAAGCCTGAAAATTTGGATTTGCCAGGGCGCGCGAGCGAAGCGAGTCGCGCCCCGGCAAATCCAAATTTTCAGGCTTTTCTAAACTCGAAATTTTACATCATGCGCCACCCGTATAAAACACTGGTCTATTGTTAGGTTAAAAATATATATTACTTATATTTTATTATTTTAATATGCACGATTTAAATTTATAAAATTCTCACACCTGCCCCTCCTTTGCTACGCTCATGTGTAAAACTATGCTTTTTAGATTTGTGCACCGTTAGAGAATGCCACAAGTTTATTGATTATTCCAAATGTGTGTTTGTATAAAATGTAGTTTAATAATCCTTATTTGGTGCATTCGTTATATTAATAATATCGCAGTTATATAAACAAAATTAAAAAAAAGTGTCTCATTTGGAAATTAGGATATCTCTACTTGACTGATTTAGTCCTAAAAACTTGACAAATCTGAAATTCTCCAAGTGCTTTTAGCAAGGATATAATTTACAAAAGGTGTGCTATGATTACAGATCTTGGCACTATAGTACAACTTTTCTTTGTGATATTTTTATATTAACATTATTTCTTTTACTTCTGTGTCCTCAATTTCAACTTATACTAAACTCTCTTAACTAAAGGATTCGTATTAGATTCATATTATCATAGTTATTTTAATTTGAACATAATTATATATAAATATATACATATATATATATATATATATATATATATATATATATATATATATGTATATATATATATATGTATATATATATATATATATATATATATACATATACATATACATATATATATATATATATATATATATATATATATATAACATAAGTTTCCTATGTTCAGTTTTTCAAAGTCTATGTCAATACATTGTTTCATTTATTTCACGGTAAATCAGCTCAATACACACACACTCAATACAATAGGAGAGTTAATGTTTGGGCTGGAGTAGTTGACACTACCCTTATTGGTCCCTGTTTTATTGAGGGCTGTTAAATTGTTGGAACTTTTTCGAAAAGAAATTATACCATAACTACAAGTCTTTAATATTGATCATTAATCTCACGGATTAGGCAACCAAACTTACAGATATTTTATTTATGCTTTTGAACTGACAAATTTTATTTTAGGTTTAGTACAAATGTTCAGAGTGACCACTTTGGTTTCAAATGGACGGTGCTCAACCACATTCCACAGGCCTTCATACACGTTTCCTGAATGAAACCTTCCAGGATCGCTGGATTGGAAGATTTGGACCCATAGATTGGTCACCTCGGTCCCCCGATTTATTGCAAAACGATTTCTTTCTTTGGGGTTATCTCCAATCCAAAATCTACAATAATATAGTAATAGAGAGTACAGAAGAACTAATAAACAGAATAAGTACCGCCTGCAATGAAATAAATCCAGTTTTTTTAAGAAATACTGTACAAGGATTATACAATCGCTTGGCATATTGCTTGGAGCAGGAAAGTGACCATAAAAAACCTAAATTAAAATTTGTCAGTTCAAAAGCATAAATAAAATATCTGTAAGTTTGGTTGCCTAATCCGTGAGATTAATGAAACAATGTATTAACATTCACATTCTAATACTGAACATAGGAATCGTATGTTCAGCGAAAAAAAAAATCTCACGGTATATATGTATTTAAAAAATTGACCTGATATATTAAAGTCACGTTAATCAATTTTAAGTTAGGCAATAAAAGTAGGTAATTTTTGTGTTACCTGATTTAAACTTGACGTGATTTTAATATTAATATTGTATAAATATAATTTGTTTACTCGAGTGATTATTTCCATTGAAAATTAGGTAATCGTTTCGGTTGCGGTTTATGCACTTAAATATTAGCTGTCCGTAAACACAAAAACATTTTCTGCATTCGTATTAGACTTGCTAATTAAGCTTGTTTGCTTTGCGCCCGAGCCGTTAAGTACATGTTTTAAAATACTGGACGAAATTTATGCTCCGCACATGCTGTGCAGTGTTTAGAGACAAAAAATCACTAAGTGCCTACACATGAATTTAATATGTTCTTTGTTTGAAGAAATCACTAGGGAAGTAAAAATTGAAAAATTTCATTATTTAGTCCTAGCCTTTAGAAAAAAACAATTGTTTTAGTATTCACTAAAATAAAGATACTCTTGTCGGAGTTACGTGAACGTATTTTAATTTAGTGTATACTAAGTCATTAACATTTTTCAAGTTGGAAATTATTATGATAATTATCGCTGATGAAATTATATAATGTTTTTTTGTGCTGTTAAATATAGTCTAGCATATGGAAGATAATTTAAAAAAAAGGAAGCGATTTAAAAGTAGTTTTTCTTGTAAAGAACTGAGCAATTAAATATCGATTTAAAAATGTTGATCTAATTCATTATTAATTATGACATAGCATGCTCTGCATTAAATATTCTCCACTCGTTGAAAAAAAAAGACAAGAACAGTATGTGGGATATTTTAATATATTATCATTAAATTGTCAGTTTGAAGGTAGAAAATCAATAAGTTCCGTAGAAATGTCTCCTCAGTTTCAATGGATGAAATATGTCTATATTTGAAAATACCACTTATAAACAGAGTAATTTTAATCATCTTATATATAAATAAATCACATAAAATAAAAGAGGTAAAGTACCTAATTATTTATTTTTAAGAGTTCCGGATATACGGCCTTATGCATAGTCCTGTGATTAAACTGTTACAATTCAACATGTTTGGATTTGTTTGTGATGTATGTTGATACCTAATGAACGGTACTCCGGTCGGTGTATTTTGTACGATTGCAAAAATCCCAAACACGTTCACGATTAACAATCTGGTCATCAGAGAATTCCCCAACAGTTGGCAGTAAACTCCCAACTGTTGTCTCTGCTGAACGGGCTCATTAACTGATCGCGATGAGTTGTTACTAAGTACTGTAAATATTTCAATTTTTAATGAAACCAAGCAAGAACATATAGAAATGAACTATATTATTTATAAATAATAAAGGTTGAGCTATCGAATAAATTGTAATATGTTATTTCTACTTGTTACTAAACAAATGGCAATCAATACACGAAAATCTCATAGTGTTCAGTTTGAAGCTTTTAACAAGTATTTCTACTCCCAGACTAAGCATGAAGTAAAATTTCTACTTTAGAAAAGCCTGAAAATTTGGTTTGGTCGCGTAGCGCGAAGAGCGGAGCGACCTAACCAAATTTTCAGGCTTTTCTAAACTCGAAATTTTACTTCATGCGCCACGCGTATACAACACTAAAATATTGTGGAGCTCAAGATATACCGCTTAAACGCACTGATTTAAAAGTATATTTTTGAACTTCACATTAAGTCAGTGTTGTATACGGATGGCGCATGAAGTAAAATTTCGAGTTTAGAAAAGCCTGAAAATTTGGTTTGGTCGCTCCGCGCTTCGCGCTACGCGACCAAATATTATCTCAGGCTTTTCAAAACTCGAAATTTTACTTCATGCCTAATCTGGGAGTGGAAACACTCGTTAAAATCTTCAAACTGAACACGATGAGATTTTTGTGTGTGTTGATTGCTATTTGTTTAGTAACAAGTAGAAATGACGTATTACAAATTTTCTAATAGCGCAACCTCAATTATTTATGAATAATATTGTTCGTTTCCATATGTTGTTATTTTGATTAATTAAAAATTGAAATATTCATAGTTAAACGCTATGTTATAATATAATAACAATCAATAACTCATAACAAAAC
Source organism: Philonthus cognatus (assembly GCA_932526585.2). Lineage (NCBI taxonomy): Eukaryota > Metazoa > Arthropoda > Insecta > Coleoptera > Staphylinidae > Philonthus > Philonthus cognatus. The sequence goes on from OW052241.1 coordinate 44,658,924, forward strand.
AATTTCATCGGTTTTGTGGATGTCATGAATTGAACGGTCCTCTAAAAGTGTATCCATCAAAATAATAATAACAATATTATCAATACATGCAGTAATATAATTTCCCATGGCGTCGGTAAAATGTAAATTATACACACGCACAATTCGACAAAATGGCAATTTATTCAATTTGAATATTTATCCACACGTATTATGTGTTCCACATTCATATTTAAATTCGGAACCCATTGAAACGCGTCGAATTATTTACACAATGTTAACATTCGTGTAAATTATTATAAAAGTATTAATATTTACACATGAATAAGTCATTATTAATAATGTAATTTAATTCTTTATTTACGGGATCTCCCTTTTGAACTTTATAAAAAATATAACTAATTGAGAAATAATGCAATAAATAATATAAAGTTACAATTCCCAAGTGGTGAAATATTTCTTGTATAATTCCATTTTATATGGTGTTTCATACCGTGCGATCGTTTAAATGATGATTTAGAGTAGGCGGAATTTTTTTTGTGCGGTTGCGGTTGCTAATCGAATGGTGGAATAAATTTGAGGTTATGGTAAACTATGTGTTAACAGTCAGAAGTACCAATACATGCAGTAATCTAATTTAAAATTCAAAGCCTACTCTAAATTATGTTTTAAATTATCGTACAGTATAATTTAAACAATAATAGAAGCAAGGAAAAAAAAAAACAATTTGATCTAAATAATTATTTTTAAGTTATTAGACTAATATTAATTGAAACAAATGCTTTCTGGGCTAATATTCCGACAGATATTAGATTTTACTTTTATGTATTTACATTCTAAAGTATAATTCAATGTCCGTCGGGGTATTAGCTTGGGAAGTAGTTGTATCATATAGTCTTTGTAAGACTAACTTTTTGTAGATTGCGAAAAGAATCGCATTTTTAAAGTTTGAAGTATTTTGGAACCAAGAACTGGCAATTTCATTTATACATACTAAAGTGATCAAAATATTGTATTGCAATCAAATTAAATTTGAACATTAAAATAGTTCACGGTCGGCAAGTTATGGGATTACAAGTAAAGCAAACATCGTCGTCTTTGATCTTAGTTGGGTGCACCCCCGACCGTAACAAGGGCAGCCCTTTTCGAAATTCTATAAGGGCTCTGTACAATAAACCAGAACAACCAGGAATTATGGCGAGGATGAGCAACGTACACATAACAAACGGTGTCGGTCACGGACGTTCACAAAGGGACTCTTCCTCCTCTAATGGATTATGATGCGATACAGATATGTACGCGAGCACGCGGATGTGTACATCATAATAACATTAAGTTAATCGTAAAATCGGGCTTTGATTTCTGGTTTCTGGTTTTAATACGCGCCCATTGTGTAATTGCCGTCGGCGGTGTAATTGTTTTATACGTTGGGAAACGTACGGATATCGGTGATGATTTATTCTCGCATTTCCTCTATTGGGAATTGGATGAATGCCAATGTTGAAACATTAATTCGTTTTGTTGAAGAAATTGATGATATCTTCAAATTCAACATATTAAGCGTTCAAAGCTAAAGTGGATCAAGTCCAAAATTATAGTTTACGACAATCTAAAGTTTATTAACACTAGTTGTATCCTTAAGTGATTCATGGCATAGTTTTATTTTTATTGTTGTAGTATGAAGACTAACTTAAATATGGGTCGTAGTTTGAATATTCAAAAACAATAATTAAGGTGGTAATTTAATTATTAATCAGAATTTACTGGACTTAATCCACTTTAATCCTTCAATGTTTTTTACATAGAGTCGATCAAGTGAATACGACTCATTGAAAAAATGAAACATTTTATTACTTTTTAACGCTTGTTTCATAAAATACCAAACCAAATGTTTAGGCTTATTTAAACTCGCCACGCGTATAAAACACTAGAATGTTGTGATATTTATGTATATTTGAACTTCACTTGAAATCTGTGTCTTATACGCGTGGCGCATGAAGTAAAATTTCGAGTTTAGAAAAGCCCAGAAAATTTGTCTCGGGTCGCTACGCGACCCTCGACAAATTTTCATGGGGCTTTTCTAAACTCGAAATTTTACTTCATGCTTAGTCTGGGAGTGGAAAACCCTCGTTGAAAGCTTCAAATTGAACTCTTTTATTCAACACTGATTTAATGTGAAGATCAAAATGCACTGCTTAGATATGTACGTTTACTATTATAGGAAACTCAAGTTTTTTTTTTTAATTAATAAATTACGTATTTCTCAAAAGTTATTTAAAATTTTAAACTTCCTAATTGAAATAAATTTATTATTGGTCTATTTATTATTATTATTATTTCTTAGCTATTTTTGTTACAAAGTTGGATAGACAGAAAGGAAAAAAAACAATTAAATTCAAAAAATAAGATTTGACCCTTAAGTAATTGCTATATTTTTCACAACAGCAGGAAAGGGGGCTCCCTTTCCTCACCTAGCTACGCCCTTGATTGTACAGGGTGCGAGTTCGTTTTTATTTATATTATTCCATACTTTACTCGCACAGGGTGCGAGTTTATAATTAGAGTAGAATCATTAACAGTTAGAAATACAACAATGTAATATCGCATGTTCAATAAAAAAAAAACCTTGCAAAATATTGTAGGTTGACAACTCTGAAATTATATAAAGTATAACTATTATGTCTGACGTTCTATGCGCCAATTCTTAAAGCGCGTAACCAACTTAAACTATAAAATAGATAAAATCATGGCACTCTAGAGGTTTTATTTTATTGAACATACTATATCGTTAAGGAACAGAAATACAATGCGTTCTTGTCTATACTCCATTCACGTTTAGATTAATGTTAGTGAAACATAGGGCTTATTTGTCCTTGATCGCTGATTGGTCGAAATCCGAGGAAAACTCACAAAGCCGATAAATAGAATTCGTTTTATTCCCCACTCACTCTCACTTATAGTTAAAAATAAATTGCCCACTTGTCACAATTGTCACTTATAGTTAAAAATAAATTGTCAGCATTGACACAATTGTCACTGTGTTTTTAATTTCTTGATTATTATGTCTAATAACAAAAAACTAACGACTGTTTCTTCTTCTAAAAATGAACTAGGAAAAATAACTCAAAGAGGATAGTAGTTAATGGCCCTCGACATTTATTTAAAGTGCAAGTCTGTGACAAAATTTTAAGGCGAAGCTAAAAATCTTGCGGGCGCTGATGTGGGAACATCAATATCATCTATGTTCAAAATTATTGCTGAAATGGAATCAACAAAAGATGTTAAGACATGGCCAAAGAAGAAAGTGCGTCGTGATACTTATTCAAAGATGACTGAATGTGAAAAAAACTCCATACAACATTTTGTCAACTTCAAGAAAAAGGGTTAACATTATAAGTACATTTGTATCGTATGTTTAATAAAAAAATACCTCTAGAGTGCTATGGAAAATATTGTAGTTTGGCAACTCTGAAATTACGTATTATAATTATTATGTCTGACGTTTTATATTTCAATTCCTAAAGTGTGCAGCCAACCTAAATTTTAAATAAGATTAAATCATGGCACTCTAGAGGTTTTTTTTAATTGAACATACGATATTAGGGATGCTCCGGTCCTAAAAAAATATCGGTATTGGGTATCGATTATATCGTATAGCCAAGTATCGATACGGTAAAATATCGCAGTGAAAAGTATCGATATTCGAAATATTGATAATTTTTGACACCAGATATTCTAGAATAATTATTTACAATTATTTAATGCTGTATATTATTTTTTTAAGGCCTTCACCTAAGATTAATAATACTGTCAAGAATAGTTCAATGACGATTACGAAGTTATCAATGTTTTATACGCGTGTTTTATACCCGTGGCGCATGAAGTAAAGTTTAGAGTTTAGAAAAGCCCCGTGTATACTTAAAAGAAAAACTCCTTGTATATTAGAAACATTCTATGCACAGTGTAATTATACTGTAAAAACTGCGGTGGCAAGTAATGGTCTTAGTTGTTGGGAAAATACAAAACTTCGTACGGAGAAATCGACCACTTATACTTTAATTTATTTTAGTTGAATATGTTTTAATTTTAGTTTAAATGTATTGTATAAAAAGATTTATAGCTGAAATAAATAAATAACAAGTAAGGCCGGATGTCCCACTTTAAGTAGGAGCGTGTAGGTATCTTTGTTATTAATAATAGAGATTCGGTTAAATAGGTAACGTTGTGCAGTTTTATGTGCCAATTCCGATTCCAATGAGAAAAGTTTAAAACATCGAAGTTATTAAGAAAAAAACTGAAAACTGCGATTTCATCTTGTATCTTGTTTATTTCTTATTTTATTGAACATCTGTAAAAGTTTTGTCAAAGTTATTGCTATTGCGCATGAGATGGTGATCTATTTTAATTTATCTGGTGATTCGTTTTTGTTTTATTATTATTAACTTTTGTTTATCAAGTGGGAACAAATAGTGATATTAACCAATATTGAGACGTGTTTATTACCACTTTATTTGAATAATTCTACGACTCGAGTTTCGACATATTTAGTGTCATTTTGAAGTTTGACAATTTAGTGTTTCTATATACAAAGTATTAAACAGTGGCGAATACAACACATCCGTTTGTTTGTTCAAAAGTTATACACATGGATTACGGGATTGTTTGAACATTTCAGCGGCTTCTAAATAATTCAATTTTGTACCTTTGGTACAATGATGTAACATTTTTGCTTCACTTAGTTATAGAAATGGATGTTTAAATAAAGTGATAAAAAAACATCGAAACACGTCTCAATATTGGTCAATTAATATGGATTACCACGTAGTAACGCTCAATACTATGCAAATATTGAAATAGTGATATGCATATTACGAGGGTGGTTCGAAAAATCGGAACAAAGTCCGAGAGATGCCACCACCGGCGAGTATCGAGGTCATGTTTAGTTAATAGCAACTCTTGAATGAACGCACACCAAGTTTCAGCTATATTGGTCTATTTCTTTGGGTTTAGCATTCGTGTGAATCAAGGAAGTCGAGTGATTTTCAAGAAATGGACGAAAAAGAAATTCGTATGGTGATTAAACATTACTTTATGAACGACAAAACGCCTCAAGAGACTAAAGAAAAGCTTGATAAACAATATAGTGACTCTGCACCTTCGATTAGAACAGTTTATAAGTGGTTTTAAAAGTTTCGGACTGGTCATATGGGCACAAGTGACGCTGAACGTCCTGGACGGCCTGTGAAGGTTACGACTCCAGAAATCATTGATCAAATCCATGATATGGTGATGGATGACAGAAGAGTTAAGGTGCGTGAGATTGCTAGTACTGTGTTCATCTCAACTGAACGGGTACATAATATTTTGCATAAACATTTTGAAATGAGAAAGCTATCCGCAAGATAGGTGCCGCGATTGTTCACGCTTGAGCAAAAACGGAATCGTGTGAAGTGTTGCAAGGATGGTTTGCAGCTGTTCAAGAAGAATTCGGAGCGTCGTTTCGTCACTGTGGATGAAACATGGATACATTACTATACACCTGAGAACAAACAATAATCTAAACCACATATGGGAAACCCCCGGCCCGTTGTAAGATATGATCCGGCCCGTGAGACATTTTGAAAAAACCCAATTAAAAAAATATTACATTAGGTACTTATACTCACGGCAGTGACAGTGAAGCGGCAAACATCAAATTCTTTGATGTTTGCCGCCTCACTCTTTGATAATCGCCGCCACTCGACTTGCTCGATCAAATTCTTTGAGGTTTGCCGCCTCACGGACGACACATCAAAAGATTTATTGCTTCTCAATTATTCTAAACTAGTTTATTCCAGATTATTCGTTCATTTTGCCTATATAAGCGGGTGGATGGCCCGAACGTGAGTTCAGTTCTATTTGAGCTACCGAGGTGATAACTTGGACACGCGATATCCTAGCGAACTGCTCAAACCGTCAACTTGCTCTGTGACTTTGTGTGCATCTTGAGTGGTTACTAACTATAGTTTGTTATTAAGTTTATTGAACGAAATGTAAACAAAAATGATGTCTTCTTCTTTATTATCTTGCACAATGGTAAGCCTATTTGTTTGCTGTGTAATGAATCTATTTCAGTAATGAAAGAATTCAATATAAAGAGGCATTACTCAACTAAGCATGCTGCGCTGCACTCACTGACAGGACAATTAAGAACAGACAAAATTCAGAAGTTTACCGCAAATTTGGAAAAACAGCAACAAATGTTTCATAAACAAAAAACACAACTTGATAATGTTGTGAAAGCTAGTTTTATAGTTAGCTCAAAATTGGAAAAGGCATTAAAACCATTTGCCGAAGGAGAATTTATCAAGGAGCGGTATTATGTGTCCTGAAAAGAAAAAAGAATTTGAAAAAATTAGTTTGCCAGGAGGAACTGTTGTTCGACGTATAGAAATGATGGCTAATGGTATAAAAACAACATTGACTGATGGCTGGTTTTGAATAATTTTCCATAGCATTAGACGAGAGCACCAATTTGTCTGACAGCTCAACTGGCTCAACTGGTATTCGAGGTGTTGATAAGGAGTTCACTGTTACTGAGGAATTGCTTGCTTTACAGCCGCTAAAAGGAACCACTACAGGAGAGGATATTTTTATTGAAGTTCAAAAGGTTTTCACAAGTTTTGGCTTGCTATGGTCAAAATTAATTGGAGTATGCACTGATGGTGCACCTTCTATGGTCGGCTTACGTAAAGGTTTCATCGGAATTTTGAATAAAAAAGCAACAGAATTAAATGTGCAAAAAGATGATTTGATAGTCCTTCATTGCATTATCCACCAACAGAACTTGTGTTCTAAATCCATTCGACTCCAGAATGTTATGAATGTGGTAGTAAAAACCATCAACTTTATTCGATCCCGAGGGCTTAACCATCGTCAGTTCAAGGCGTTTTTGGATGAAATATCAGCTGAATATAACGACGTAACATATTATTGTGAAGTGAGATGGCTGAGCAAAGGAAAAATGTTGAAACGGTTTTACGAGCTTAGAAATGAGATAGCAGACTTTATGAAAATAAAAGATAAGCCACTATCTGAATTAAGTGACCCAAAATGGATATGTGACATAGCATTTCTGGTCGATCTTACAGGCTATTTGAATGATTTAAATTTGAAACTTCAAAAACAAGGACAGTTAGTAAATGATTTGTACAGCCATTTAAATGCGTTTCAGATCAATCTACGCTTGTGGGAGTCACAGATGCTGTCTGGTAACAGTTACCATTTCAACACGCTCTCTGCGTATTAAAATATTGCTTATGCTCAATATGCTGAAGAACTCAAGTTACTGTTGGAACAATTTTCGAACAGATTTTGCGACTTCAAAAACATGGAAGACTGTTTCAGTTTATTTGCTACTCCTACAACATATATTGTACAAAATGCTCCAATTCACTTACAAATGGAGTTGATCGAGATTCAAGAAAACTCATTCCTAAAATCCAAATTTGAAGACGTCGAGTTGTGCGATTTCTACAAAAAATACCTAGAAGAAGAAAATTTTCTGCAGCTTACAAAATTCGCAAGAAGATTGATTTGTGCGTTTGGCAGTACTTATAAATGCGAACAGTTCTTTTCATTGATGAAAGTTAATAAATCAACACATTGTACAAGACTGACTGACGATAATTTGGAAAATTCTTTACGTCTTTGTGTCAGTGGAATTAATCCAAATATCGATGGATTAGTTTCCCAAATTCAAGCTCAAGTGTCATTGATTTCAGTGTATTTAACTTTCGTAGTTTGTAACAATTGCAAATTTAACGATTTAATTATAATGTATCATTTTTTTAAATTTCATTTTGTTATTTTAATAAATTGTACTATAATAACATTGTCGTATTATTTCATGTATAATATCTATCGCAAAAAATATTATCACTACTTTAAAATGCACTAAGTACTTTTAAACGCGGCCCGCGAACGTATTTGCACGCTAAAGTTTGGCCCTCAACATGTCAAAGGTTGCCCATACCTGATCTAAACAATGGGTTACCAAGGGGGAATCTGCACCAAAAAAGGCGAAGACAGTTCCTTCGGCCGGAAAGGTTATGGCGACTGTCTTTTGGGATTTGCAAGGGATAATCCTCATCGGCTATCTCAAAAAGGGTAAAACTATTACAGGTAAATATTATTTATCGTTATTGAAAACCGAGCTGCAAGAAAAACACCCGCAATTGGCCCACAAAAAAGTCCTTTTCCATCACGACAACACACCAGCACACACCTCAGCAGTTGTGGTCGCAAAATTAATGGAACTAGGATTCCAACTCGTTTTACATCCCCCCTATTCTCCAGACTTGGCTCCCTCGGACTACTATTTGTTCCCAAATTTGAAGAAATGGCTGGCCGAACAAAGATTTTATTCAAACGAGGAGGTGATTGCAGACACTAGTGGATATTTTGCAGACATGGATAAATCCTATTATTCGGAAGGGATCACCAAACTAGAACATAGTTGGACGAAGTGTATAAGCCTAAAATGAGACTATGTCGAAAAATAAAAAAAAGTTTACCGCAAACAAGTTAGTAGTTGTAATTTTTGCGCGGACTTTTCAAACGCCCCTCATATACTGGTACATCACAATAGGGATAACAGTCATTAATAGCATTTAATGACTTGGATTTATCTTCCACTCCTTGATTAAGCATGAAGTAAAATTTCGTGTTAAGAAAAGCCTGCAAATTTGGAATTGCCGGGGTGCGCATGCGAAGCGAGTTGCGCCCCGGCAAATACAAATTTTTAGGCTTTTCTAAACTCGAAATTTTATTTCATGCGTCAGGGCATATAAACACTGATTTTTTTCTGAAGTTTAAAAAGAGTTGTATTATCTTTTATTACTTAAAGTTGCTAAAAGATCCGCTACTTTGATAAAATAATTACTTTTCGAAAAAAAAATTTGTTTTTAAATAAAATGTTAAAGTCCCTTAAAAATATTAGTTACGCCTCGCCTCACATTTTCTCTGAAAGGCTCTGAATTTTCCAGTCATTACCAAATATGCATATTATGACCAACGCTGACATAACTGGGTAAATCATGAAATACACTCCGGTTCACTGTGGGGGTGGAAAATTAGCGCAACGAAATAAATCAGTTCGAGTGAGGAAACGCGTTTTGAAAAGGTGCAATTAGAGCCCCTGTGCTAATCGGTATTTACGACCCTGCGTCATCCCAACATAAATCCCTCGCGATATTGACAGGTGTCAAGAGGTGGGCCCCCGTATCCATCCCAGTAGGCCAGTCTTAATTAGCGGTCGCCGCTTTATTATTCACTCCCGACGCCGGGCGCTAGTCCGCTGCAAACTCGGGCCCCGGGACCGTCGATTGTTTCGTGAAATATTTATTGCTTTTCCCTTGGAAATGTTTTGTCCGCTTTTATATCCGCTCTTCCTCTATTAATCCCGGCCAGGAACAGAAAGGTCTGCTCCGGCCCTGATGAATTACTGCGGATAGGGCAATGTTTCTTTAATTTATTGGAATTCGTTAGCGCTAACCGAAGACGCTGGTTTTGCACTATTTCGAGTGCTGGTGATTTGTGAAACTGACTGGAATTCTATTTTACTTATATCCACTGAAACCGACGGCCGGCGTCGCTGTTTGTTCCATTTTCTAGTTGATTTCGCTGCAATTGGATTTAATTTGGGACTTTTTTGTTGTTGCTGCTGCCGGGCGGTATTTTTGTTTTTGCTAAACTCCAATTTTATTTCCTGGATTAAAACCGTTTTTCATTGTGCTTCTTCTATTGAGAATAAATTAAACCACTGACGGATTTTGTTACATTGCATTAAGAGGAAATCGACCACTATCTAATTGCAGTAGACTCAGCATATTGCCGTCTTAACTATCTTATTTAAGGTTGCGATTTATTATGGGTAAAATCCAACGTTTTTGGTAGTCACTAGTTCCAGCACCATTCATGTTCTGATTATGGGACAATATTACATGACACATCAAAATATTTCTAAAACTTGGGAGAATTTATTGTCACCAATTTAAAACGATTAAGATATTTAGTTCTTTTGTTTTTTTGTAAAAAAATCCTTAAGAGAGCTATTTTCTGAGTGATTTATTTACTCCTTTTTGGGCAATAGAAACTTGAACTACGTAAAATTCAAGGGTGTCCGTACATTCTGCATTCAATTAGCTCAACATTCATTAAAAAAAAATGTTCATGATGTATTACGTTTACCATTTTATGCTGGAAATAGAAATATAGGTCTATCTCACTCTAGCAAATAGCTTGGTTTGCTTCACTCTAATAAACTGCAACCTTAAGGTTGAAAAATTTTGAAAAATAGTTACACATCATCGATGATCTCACGTGAATTGTACAACACTAGACAAGATAGGTATTTCTGATCTAAATGATTTAATGCTTATTACACAACTCTCACAACACTAGACATGGCATTGTACAACACTTACAACGCTATACTCCATTTATTTAAAAAAAAAATCGAGTTTAGAACACCCCCTTGAAAACACTAAAATATTGCGAAATTTATGTATATTCGAACTTCACTTGAAATCTGTGTTTTATACGCGTGGCGCATGAAGTAAAATTTCGAGTTTAGAAAAGCCCCGTGAAAATTTGTCGAGGGTCGCGTAGCGACCCGAGACAAATTTTCTGGGCTTTTCTAAACTCGAAATTTTACTTCATGCTTAGTCTGGGAGTGGAAAACACTCGTTTATATCTTCAAATTGAACTCTTCCAGAAAAAACAACGTGAACATTTTCTTTTAGGTAAACATATGCATAAACTGTACATTTTCCGACATCAGTTGTTTTTCAAAGAGCTCAATTTATAACTTTAAACAAGTGTTTTCCACTCCCAGACTAAGCATGAAGTAAAATTTCGAGTTTAGAAAAGCCCCGTGAAAATTTGTCGAGGGTCGCGCAGCGACCCGAGTCAAATTTTCTGGGCTTTTCTAAACTCGAAATTTTACTTCATGCGCCACGCGTATAAAACACAAAAATATTAGAAATTTGTGTATATTCTAACTTCACTTGAAATCTGTGTTTTATACGCGTGGAGCATGAAGTAAAATTTCGAGTTTAGAAAAGCCCAGAAAATTTGTCTCGGGTCGCTGCGCGACCCTCGACAAATTTTCACGGGGCTTTACTAAACACGAAATTTTACTTCATGCTTAGTCTGGGAGTGGAAAACACTCGTTTAAAGCTTCAAATTGAAGTCTTTTAAAAAACAACGATTGTCGGAACATTTACAGCTTATGCATATGTTTATCTAAAAGAAAAATTTACTGTTTGTAACATGACTTACGCCAGCATTCATTATCCGGATAAGGAGTCCTCTTAGTTCATTGCTACGATGCATTTTTTGACGAACTGCTGCCATTTTGCTGGGTAGTGAAATGTAATTGACAAACTGTGATAAGGTTTTGACATATAGGGAAGTGTAGTGTATTTGATAAATGAGAAATACAGAGAGTTTTTCTTTTAAGTATACATACCCCAATTACTGTGTATATGCTCTAAATTTTCAGATATTCGTTGTTTTTTTTTGATATTGAAACTTTAAGCGAGGGTTTTCCACTCCCAGGTTAAGCATGAAGTAAAATTTCGAGTTTAGAAAAGCCTGAAAATTTGGTTTGGTCGCGTAGCCCGAAGCGCGGAGCGGCCAAACCAAATTATCAGGCTTTTCTAAACTCGAAATTTTACTTCATGCGCCACGCGTATAAGACACAGATTTCAAGTGAAGTTCGCTTGTTCACAATATTTCAGCGTTTTCTGTGTTTTATACCCGTGGCGCATAAAGTAAAATTTCGAGTTTAGAAAAGCCTGAAAATTTGGTTTGGTCGCTCCGCGCTTCGCGCTACGCGACCAAACCAAATTTTCAGGCTTTTCAAAACTCGAAATTTTACTGTATGCTTAATTTGATAGTGGAGAACACTCGTGTAAAGCTTCAAATTGAAATCTTTTAAAAAAAGTGTATGCATAAGTATACTTGAAAGAAAAATTCCCTGTATCTATAACAATGATTTATTATTCATATGTATGTATATTTTGACTTGTGTATTCGTTTTGGATTTGACATTAGTAATATTATTATTATTATTATTATTACCCACTGAGCAAAAAACAAACAAATAACGTTATATCAACATTGTAGCAATATTAAACGTTGTTTTAATGTTGATGAAACATTATTTGGATGGATTTGCTCAGTGGGTACATAATCTCTTATGATCATTCCTTAATCAATTTAAATTCTACTTATTACAAGAAAAGGAAAAAAACTGAGTACAGTAGAGGATATATTATTATAAATCTGTGCGTATAAACATAAAATGGTTCTTTGAATAGAAGTGGGCAGATGTGTATAATAATAAATGTGTAATAAAAGGCAATAGATAATCAATAAATTTTCTTATGTATGTGTGTGGGAAAAAATAGGAGCACATGTGTGCAGAATCCCACAATTTTCCAACTACAGACACTTTCTTTCCCTTTCTATTATACACACGCAGAGAAACAGAGGAGTTTCCCTTCTTTCGGTTTCGCATCTAAATGACTCCGAATGGGCATAACCGTAAAATATAAAATATACGCAAGTAAGTAGATTCCAGATTCATTCTCGCCTGAATATAAACTCCCCAATCATTATGTTTTTCCGCTGTTTTTTTTTTTTCTCTTTATTCTTCTTCCTCAGTTCCTCTCCATTTCTATTTAACGTAATAAAAGTAAACAAAAAGATGGAATGGATAAAAATGCACAATTCTTAGGATTGATAGATTTTTCTGTAAGTATACATATCACGATTTTTTGCTGTAAATTCTAACATTCCTTGTTTTTGTAAAAGCTTTCAATTTGAAGCATCTAGCGATACATGTACATATCACGATTTTTTGCTGTAAATTATAAACGTTCCTTGTTTTTGTAAAAGCTTTCAATTTGAAGCTTTTAGCGAGTGTTTCCAATCCCAGATTAAGCATGAAGTAAAGTTTCGAGTTTAGAAAAGAATAAATATTATCAATTTATTTTTTTTACTAAAACCCGTATTGAGATTTCTTAATTATCTATACTTTTGTTACAGATAATTCAGGGGCTCAGTGGAAAAGTATTACAAGTTGCGAGATTTATTTGTGTAAATTGGAGATAAAGTTTAACTTTTATAAATTAATCTGGGGACGTCTAATCAGAAACATTGTATACTATACTGCCTTTCAAAAAAATCAGAACACAAAGTATTTATTGGACGATTTTAATGAAATTTACAGAATTTGATCATGTAAATGAACTGCATCCATGATCAAAAAATCAATTGTTTTGGTTACTATTTAATGGTATTTTTCCTTGATGTCACCATTATGAAGAGCTGCTGATTTTTTAATGTAATTGCTTCTAATATCCAAGTAGCCTCTGAGTAGTTTGACGTTTCAGTTTGTAAAACATAAAAAGATGCCCCGTGTTTGTCGGCGTGCACAATATCATCATCTAAGTGAATTTGAAAGGGGTCGCATTATTGGAATGCGAGAAGCGGGTTTTTCGGTTCGTGCTATTGCTGAAAGGGTAGGCCGTAGTGTATCGGTGATCGTACGCTGCTGGTCTAGATGGTCCGAAGCTGGGGAGAATCGACGTAGACTTGGATCAGGACGTCCAAGAAGCACCGCTGAGCGTGAAGATCGAGCTCTTCGTCTTACAACTTTAAGGGACAGATTTACAACGTCGCGGGCATTGGGAAATGACTGGTTGGCTCTAAATGGCCAAAGAGTATCCATGGCTACTGTTTACAGAAGAATCCGCAGTTTTGGTATAAGATCCTACCGTCCACAATTGTGTCTACCTCTTACTCCGCAGCATCGCAGAGCAAGACTTGATTGGTGCAGGGAAAGACAACATTGGACCCATGAATGGAATAACATTATCTTTAGCGATGAGTCTCGGTTCTGTTTATGGGCTCATGATGGTCGCAGAAGAGTGAGACGTCGACGCGGTGAACGCAGGGAGTTATGGTTTGGGGGGCGATAGCATATGGTAGTCGGTCTCCTCTAGTTTTTTTAGAAGCAAGTCTTAACGCGATTCGGTATATTGACAACATTTTACGGCCAGAGTTAGTGCCCTATGTAAATGGCTTGCAGAACCCCATTTTTCAGCAAGATAATGCTCGACCTCACACAGCGGCCATTACAAGACAGTTTTTTGATAGTGCCGAAATCAATTTGTTACCTTGGCCATCTCGTTCTCCAGATCTATCGCCAATAGAACATGTTTGGGATATGATAGGTGTTAGAATAAGTAACTTACAGCGCCCCGCTAACACTGTAATGGAACTTAGAGGTCAAATTATCGAAGTTTGGAATAAAATACCCCAAGTCGATATTGACAGCCTGATTTCTAGCATGCCTCGACGTGTTAATGAGTGTTTGGGAAATCGTGGAGGCCCAACACATAATTAATTTTTATTCATTTGTTTTTTTTTGTTTTTCAAGTTGATTTTTTGATCATCGATACAGTTCGTTTACATGATCAAATTGTGTAAATTTTATTAAAATCGTGCAATAAATACTTGGTGTTCTGATTTTTTTGAAAGGCAGTATATATTGAGAGATACACATTGAATTGCACCATTTTTTCTATCACTAAATATGGATCTTATTTGTAGATATTTGTACTTACAGAGCGTTCTAAATTATCGGGCTACCATTGGTAACTTTGTTATATTTGGAGTTACGAAGTCAGTTAAATTAGAAAACTATTATTATTTTTTACGTACATTACGATGGTGTAAACAGAAAAACAAGTGAACCTCAGTTTTTTTATGTATTCGCAAAACAACATTTTTTTAAATAGGATGCTCTGTATATTTTGACACATTTGGAAAGAGAACAAATACATAAACAAAAAAGTCTAAATAAATAATTATCCTAAAATTGAAAATAAAGGAGTTATTGGCCATCAAAATATGCATATGTTAAAATAGAACTACCTATTCGAAATCAAAACGGCGATAAACAAACGATATAGGATGTTGTCAAAGTATCCATGCTTATTGACGTTTAGCCAATTTTCTTGAATTAGCGTGATTTTTGTCATGCCTTTTCGCCGTTTCAGATGCATTTTTTTAACATGATAAATAACACTCTAAAATACCACATGTCTCGTTATGTCAAAAAGGCATAATATAAAAAAAAATGACTAAACGGCAATAAGCATGAATACTTTGACAGCATCCGACATCATTTGTTTATCTCCGTTTTGATTTCGAATAGATACATATAGTCTGTTTAAAAACTAGAAGGAGTAAGTGCCAAAGCCCAATTTACACTATAAAAAGTTACCAGAAATATCACTAGATAAATTTGGCGCTAATTTTAAATAATTTCATAGTTACTCTTTAAATAAAATCAAATATCCATTTTGTACTTTTTAATTGTGGTTAAGTATTTTCTTTTCCATCGAACGATATCGTCAGTTCAATTAAAATGCTTATACGGTATCTCGCCATATATCTGTGAAATGAAACATATTTACATTATGTTCATAATATAATATGGAATTTTTATAATAATGTGTGTGGGAATCCGAATCACCGAATCACCTAATATAATTCGAATTCCGAATACTCGAATAAAGGATTCGTAAGAGATAAATATGATTCGAATCCTGTTTTTTCGAATTACGAATACAAATCCTTTAAGAATAAATTTGATTTTATTATTTTTTTGCAACCATTAATATATAAATATCGTTACCGGTTGTTTTAACAAAAATATTCAAAACCTAATTATTTATTATTACCACTCATCGTTGATAACAGACTAAATATCTGACTCGCTGTTACTCTGGTTAAAGATGTATTTGTGTGTTTCTGAACTCCACTTCAAATCAGTGTTTTGTACGCGTGGCGCATGAAGTAAAATTTCGAGTTTAGAAAAGCCCGAAAATTTGTCTCGGGTCGCTGCGCGACCTTCGACAAATTTTCACGGGGCTTTTCTAAACTCGAAATTTTATTTCATGCTTAGCCTGGGAGTGGAAACACTCGTTTAAAACTTCAAATTGAACTCTATTATAAAATCGACTAATGCCTGAAATTTACGTAAATAAAAAATTCACTGAATATCATTAAAACCGGAAAAGTCAGAGAAAAGTCATGGAATTATATTCAAATTGACCAAAACACTAACAAAAAAGCCATATGATATTAAATTTGTCAAAATCAGCAGGCAAACTACAAAACTCGTAAACATTTATAAAATTAACTTAAAAATTGGCAAAAACAATGAAAACTATTAAACAGAATGGGGGTTTTCCACAGAAGAGACTTATATTAAAAGGCCAGGGAAAAAATCTTTAGTCAAGGAAATGTTGCAAAAATGTATTTAACATTTAAGATTGAGGCTACCATTTCAGTTTTACTTCAAACAATATTAAACAAAATTTTGAAAACTAGATTATTATCTTTAAAAACATTTTAAATCATTGAATGTTCTTATCAAAACATTCACTTTGAAGTTTCGAACGAGCGTTTCCACTCCCAGACTAAGCATGACGTAAAATTTCGAGTTTAGAAAAGCCCCGTGAAAATTTGTCGAGGGTCGCGCAGCGACCCGAGACAAATTTTCTGGGCTTTTCTAAACTCGAAATTTTACGTCATGCGCCACGCGCATAAAACAGTGATTTAACGTGAAATTTAAAAACACAAAAAAACATTTTTCATGATATTCCTCACAATTAATTTTGACGATTCAAATCCTTTTGTAATTATTCGAATCCTTTTACAAGAATTCGAATCCTTCTATAAGGATTCGAATCACCCACATTTAGACTCGAATACGAATCCTCTTAAAAAAATGTAACGAATCCAGTTGAACTAAAGTATTCGAATGCCTCTTTTGAATCCTCTAAAAGGATTCGAATCCAGGATTCGAATCTTGAATGATTCGAATCCTGCCCAGCTCTTACTTCAAATTGATTTGTTTCATGAACTATACAAGGTAGAATGACTCATGTTTGGCATGCCTCCATGATCCTTTACTTCTTTTAAAACTTTATTCAAAGTTGGCAGTTCATTTTTATAGAAGAAACTATGCACAGATCTCTTCACTACGTCATCAAAACTTGTAATTATGTCCTCCAAGCTGTTCAGGGCTACAAATCTCTCCGGATTTCTTATATTCGTAATGGTATTAAACATTTTATTATTTGATGCATATTCTTATGCTATTTGATATCTCACCTACTACACCAACAATGTCTGATACAACAACAGTCAATTTCATATATGGATCATCTGTTATCACCTGCTTATACATATTTATTATGTACTATTTTTCAGACAGATATAAATGACCCAAATCCAACTTCTTACGCTTTTTTGGAGGTGAAGGTGATATTTTTACCGAGTTTTTACTGGGTCCATAATCCATCACAACAATATAAACAAAACTAACTTTTAACCATGCTAAAGAAACGCCGCACAAAAGGTTATTACGAAACAGACAAAGTTGCAACTCGGTAACGCTTCGAATTAAGGTTATGTCAGCTGTTGCGTCTTATAATGACGTAAGTAGCATAGTGTAAAATGGGCGCACTCTCGGCCAATCAGAGTTGTAGGTTTTGGCGCGTGAAATTTAAAATGCTCCTCCTAGTTATTAAACAGATTATAGGTAGTTCTATTATAAAATATGCAATGTTTTAATGGCCTATAACTACTTTATCTTTAATTTTACGATAATTTTTTAGAAAGAAATTTTGGTTTGTGTCTTTTTCTCTTTCTAAATATATCAAAATATACAGGGAATCCCATTAGAAAAAATGTTGTTCTTGCGAATAAATCAAAAACCGGAGGTTCACTTGTTTGTCTGTTTACACCATCGTAAATACTACTTAACTGACTTTGTAGGTCGGAAGATAACAAAGTTACCAATGGTGGTCCGATAATTCAGAACACCTTGTATACCAAGTTTTAAGAAAATTGCACTTATACTACCTTATGAACAAATATTATTTAGATAAAGGTTGGTTTTAAAACTCTGATCGTACCTCGTATTTTCAAGACTTCCATTGCGATAATAAGATTCAATGTTGAATCGCTTATATATTCTTGCAATTACATACGCAATTCATCAGTGAATATTACTTTCGTAATAGAAATCCTGAAAATGCGAGCAACGTTTAGAATTTCAAAGCCACCCTTTATCTAAATAATTTTTATTCATATGGTACTGAGCCCCTCAATTTAAAAATCTTGACACGTACTTTACTGAAAAATATATCAATCACTTGTTGAAATGAATAGAAAATGAATTAGGACAACATTTTACCGACTGAATAATGTAATAATTTTACTCATAAAATTATCAAATTATTCAGTCATCAAATTCACAGAATTTAATAATATTAACTTTCTTCTTCAAAAAAATTATTAAATTATCTGTCGATTTTTTTGCAACTGTCGGTAAATTTAATTGTTAATTACATTTAATTTATTAACGGAATCTCCAATTTAATATTACAATAATACATTTACAATTTATAATGCATTGAATTGACAAAAGAAATCGTAACAAAATTTGAACTCATACCACTACAAAAATATTTCCAAATAACAAACAACAAAAAATATAACCTACTGTATCTAAACATAAAATAAATAAATAAAATGACATATTACTATGCTACGGTAAAAGCAAATTATCCTATAATTAACATAATGTGTAAATAACAAACACGTATTGGATTATCAAACAATAAATATGCAAATATTGAATATAAAATTATAGAATAAATAAATAGAAAAAATGGTATTATGTTACAGCGACGACACTGGAAAGATCGACGTAACGTAAATGGGTTTTAAAAACTGCAAACGAAGATGTGAAGAGGATAAAATTAGAATTATGTGACAGAATTTGCCTGCCTTATCATGCGGTCGGTGGGATTGTTCATACTATAGTTAGTGGCATGAAAGGCTAAACGAAATAATGCCCTATGTCTTGATTGAAGGCACGCACCAATTCGCTGCAATTCACAAAACCATTTACCAGCTTGTATAAAAACATCAAATCTAGAAAAATTCTTCTTTCAGCTAACGATCGCAGATTTAATACTAATAACATTTCGCTATGCCTAAAATTCATCAGATATTTTCCCATGCGAAAAGCCATTATCTTCAAAAACTTCCATTGAACCATCTCAATCTGATGAATTGAGTTCCTTGTACGGTGACCAAACTATTGAAGCATATTCTACATTTAGTCGTACCAGAGACAGATAGAGAGTTTTTACAGTTGCGTTCTTAAATTATCTACTAAATCGGTTAATAAAACCCAACACTTTTAGTGACTTGTTGCACCCATGCAAAATATGCTCCTTAAATGCCAGCTTTGGCGTAAATATAACACCCAAATCCATTATTCTGGTGACTTGTGTCAACTGCTGATTAAGTAGAAAGAAATTAAAACGTTTTACTCTTCCACGGTGAAAGGATTTGCGAAAACATTTATTTAAATTTAATACTAGGTTATTTTCTGTGCACCATAATGCAATGCCATTTAAATCATCCTGAAGCTGTTGCTGGACTGAAATGCCACGAATTTTCTTATAAATTTCTAAATCATCGGCAAAAAGAATAATTCTCCTATTTCTCACTTTAAACCCAATGTCATTGACAAACAGTAAAAATAAAAGAGAGCCACAGTGCAAGCCTTGAGGTACTTTAGATAACACTGATATCATATCGGACACATTCTGACCAATACGAACCCGTTGCGATCTGCCAACCAAGAAGCTCTCTATCCATCTAATCAAAGTACCACAGAAGCCAATACTTTCCAGCTTATGAATTAAAATATCATATGTAAATCGAAATATAATGGATTAGAACAGCGATTCTCAACCTGATTGAATATAATATATAAAATTACGAAAATGTTATTCGTGAAAATGCAAACAATGTCTTAATTAATAAGACAACTTAAGACGACAAATATCCATTGAAACAACTACTTTCTGTGTAAATACACCTCCGGATATTGAATTATACAATAAATTATTTAAAATCGTATTTAATTTGATTTGTTACAACGCTCTATACTCTCTATATAAGTATATGTAACGTTTAGGTCAAATTCTCTTCAAACCTGTGACTGAATAATTAAACAAATGAACAAAATCGAATTTATTTTAATTTAATTTTATATATTATAATACGTACAACTTTAAAGTAGATCGTCAGCTAAAATCGCTTTTCTTCTACCCAGTTACAGAAACTGAAATTTTCAATATCATAATTTCACTAAAAAACAAATCATCCTGTGGTATCGATGAATTAATATCTAAATTAATTAAATCATCGACTTATGAACTCATTAGTCCCTTAACCCACTTAAAAAAATTTACTTTCGAAAAAGGCATATTTCCGGATTGTCTAAAAGAAGGTATAATTAAACCAATTTAAAAAAAAGGTGATCCAAGTAATTTTAACAATTATAGGCCTATTACCCTACTATCTGTTGTATATCTAAACTAATAGAGAAAGCTATTGGGGAAAGAATAATGAATTACTTTATCACTAATAAATTATTTAATAACGCTCAAAACGGTTTCATAAAGGGCAAAACAACCAATTCGGCCATATTTGACTATGTTGTAAAAATATTAAGTGCTTTGGAGAGATCTGAAATGCCCTTGGGCATTTTTTTTTTGTTGATCTTTCTAAAGCATTTGATACTGTAGATCATAAATTGCTATTACAAAATATTGAATTCTATGGTGTGAGAGGATGTGCATTGTCAGTCATTCGTACATATTTGCTGAACAGAACTCACAGATAAAGATAAATAATAATGTGTCAGGCCCAAAAACTATCAATATCGGTGTGCCGCAAGGTAGTATTTTGGGTTCAATTCTGTTCATCATCTATGTCAATGACTTGCCTATGAACATAAATATACAAAATGCTTTTATAACTACTTACGCGGATGATACTAGTTTACTCATAAGTAGCAAAAACGAGATGGAACTAGCACAAAAGTCTACAGAATTATTTTTAATAACACAGAATTGGATTGAGAGTAATAAATTATTAATTAATACATTGAAAACAAACTTGGTCATATTTACAACAAAGAACAAAGACATTCCTCAAAATATCACAATAAATCAGTCAAGCTTCAATATTAAAACATCCACAAACTTTTTAGGAATGGAAATTGATAAAAACTTGAACTGGACGAACCACTGTATCAAGCTTTCCTCGAGATTGAATTCCGTATGTTATTCATTAAGAATTCTTAAACAAGTCCTGGATACAAAAACCCTTATTACAACTTATAGAGCAAATTTTGAGAGTGTAATAAGGTATGGTATAATTCACGATGGGTGCTCAAAATCAATAAGTAATTTATTTACCATACAGAAACGTGCTCTCAGAATAATTTTTAATCTAAAATATTAAGATAGTTGTAAAGGATTGTTTAAGAATGCATGTTTACTTACTATCCATAGCTTATATATCTATGAAACGTTGATTTTTAACTATAAAAACAAAGATAAATTTATGGCATTTAATAATACACATAATTCAACTGAATTGTCGACGTGAATTGTGCTCCGTATTTCTTGCTAGTTTTGAGTAACATATTCTCAAATATTAATGTTATTATCCAATAAGTTTGTGTTTAGTTGACTGTGGCTTTAAAAGCGATTACAATTTTTGTAAGTTATCTATTAATAATTAGATCGTTAAAGATTAACCTTAAAATAATCCCCAATACCTGAGTATTTATCAAGGTCGTAGTGTGTGGACATTTGGTTTGTGTTTCTTCCTCGTGTTTACATTTTTCAATCATCTATCCGTGGTCTATTCATCCCGTTCGTCTTTATTGTTAGTCACCACGACAGACCGCGTTGGTGTGAAGAGTGTGTCCTTGTTAAAATCATTCCAACGTATTCCTCTAATTATTTAATTCTCACAATTTGTTAATTTTTTATTTTATTTTTATATTTAATTAAAATGGTCAATTTATGTGGGGTATGCGATCGTGCAGTCACTCCAAACACTCCTTGCATTTAATGCACAGGGAAATGTAGCAAACATATTCATACGAAATGCAGCGGGTTATGTGATGAAGAGTTTACGAATATAATTTCCTCTAAATCCGAGTGGTACTGTACAAAATGCGTTAGTCACAACAAAGAGTCACTGACAATCGAGTCTTTGCATAAATTAATAATAGATCAATTCAACTTATTCAAGGAAGAAATTGTCGATTTAAAAAAATCTATTACAAATCGCTTTGATAATATTGAATCTCGTTTAGTTCAACTTGAAAATAAGCATTCAGACTCCCAGATATCTGAAATGAACGAACTATCAGGCGAACATTACGAAACGATTTTGTCTGAGCTTGAAGACAGACAATTTAGACTATGTAATGCAATTCTTTTCAATTTCAATGAATCATCATCGTCACTACTAAATGAACGTGTAAATAGCGATATGTTAGGGGTCAGTAACATCCTCGAGGCTCGCAATTTGAATATAAATATCTTTAGTTTGGTTCTCATTGATCACTTGATGAAACATGATTAAAATATATTTAATTAATTTCTTAATTAGAAAGGAATCACTTGGTTTGTTTCACTTAATACATTTATTTATTCGACTAGTTTGAATATAAAACCTTTAAAAACTTTCAGATTAGGTAAAGTTAACGGCAGTCGGCCTAGGCCGTTGAAAATAATATTCAAATCACAGAATGATGCAAAAGAAGTATTACGTAGTAACTTCATGGCTTCAAGTGATAAACATATTTTTCGTTCTGATCGCACGAAAAAACAAATAGAGCACTACAATACGTTAAAAAATGAACTAGAAACGAGAAAACGGGAAGGTGAAGTCAATTTACGCATTATGTACCGTAATGGGCTTCCGTATTTATCGGACAGTATAAAAGGTCAGGCCATGCCAAAACCGTCAACAAAAAACTAAACATATACTTTCAAAACTGTGGCGGCATTAGAACAAAATTAACCGATCTGTTAATTAATGTAAATAGTACCGATTATGATATAATAGTTATTGTAGAAACATGGCTTTATGAAAGCATACCAAGTAGTCAGCTCCAGCTATCTAATTATAACATTTACAGATCTGATCGTTCCATAAATAGTGAAGTTAGAGGTGGGGGTATCTTAATCGCAATTAAAAAATGCTATAAATCAACATTCATTTCATGTGATAACACGATTGAGCAAATTTTCGTTATGTTTAAACTAAATAAAATATCTTACATAGTTGGGGGGGTGTACATTACTCCATCTTCATCTATTGACAAATACCAACAACATTGTACTCGCCTTGAAGACATCTGTGAACTACATGACTGTAACAACATATTAATATGTGGTGACTACAACTTACCCCATATCAAATGGTATAACCCTACCCAACCTATTACTTGTACTATTGCCAATACGCGTTTAAATTGTTATAGCTACCTAAATGCCAATCAAATCAATAATATTCCAAATTCACGGGGCGTTTTTTTAGATTTATGTTTTACGTCTGCTGCTAATGCAGTAATCTCATCGTCTGCCGAGCCACTTCTTTCTACTAGTATTCATCACTGTGCTTATAACATTAACTTATCAGTCGATCATGTAAATAACATAGCCACATATGAAAAAAAATATTTGTTACAGTTAGCTGATTACGATTTAATAAATATGCACTTTAACACATTTAATTGGGATTTAATACTATCAAATGATGATATAGATCAGGACGTTGACAAATTTTACACAATTATTAATTCAGCAATTGAGAGCTTAATTCCCTGCAAATATATTTATAGTAGTAATAAATCGTATCCTCGCTGGATGACTAGCGAATTAAAATCCTTAATACGGATAAAAAAAGCAGCTCATGCAAAGTATAAAGATAGTGGTTCATACGATGATTATTGTTTATTTTCTGATATTCGTAAGCAGTGCAAAACTTTATCAAGCTTAAATTATAAGGATTATTTATCACATGTTGAATCATATCTAAAATCAAATCCTAAATATTTCTGGCGATACGTCAAAGAAATCAAAAATGAAAATAGTTATCCTTCAGAAATGTCTTACAATGATACCACTGCTGACTCCGGTTCTGGTATTGTCGACCTATTTTCGGAATATTTTTCGTCCGTATATACAGTTTCAAATTACACCTCTGATTCACAAAACGTAAGCCATTCATATTCTATTCATGATAACCGGCTGGTTGTTAGTATTCAAGATGTTTTTAACTCTATTGCAAGCCTTAAACCATCATTCTCATCAGGACCTGATGCCATCTCAAGCTACTTTCTCCAGAATTGTTTATATTCACTTTGTCGCCCTATTTATTTACTGTTTTTAAAATCGCTTACTTTGGGTGTAATGCCTTCAAAGTGGAAAGCCAGTTACGTCACTCCAATTTTTAAAAAAGGATCTAGGCATCTTGTTGAAAATTATAGGGGTGTAGCTATTCAGTCAGTAATTCCAAAATTGCTTGATAGAATAGTAGCACGCCAATTGCAATGGTTTTCCCGGCAATTTATATCTGACAACCAACACGGATTTATGCCTAATAGATCAATTACATCCAATCTATTAGAGTACAAACAGTACCTCTCAAATGCCTTGGAATCACGATGTCAAGTTGACACGATATATACAGATTTCTCCAAGGCATTTGATCGAATAGACTGCAATCTGTTATTAGAAAAATTAAGAGCGTATGGTGTAAACTTGGATACTGTAAAGTGGCTGTCATCGTTTTTGTCCGATCGAATTCAACATGTTCGTATAAATAATTTTATTTCAAACCCCTTTCCGGTAACATCAGGTGTTCCCCAGGGCTCACATTGTGGTCCTATATTATTCAACATTTTTATTAATGACTTAACAACGACCATTAAACATTGTCAATGTTTATTGTATGCTGATGACCTCAAACTATTTAAAATAGTAAATACTATCGACGATTGCGCCTTGATACAGGAAGATTTGGGTCGTATCAACGAGTGGTGTTTTTCAAATAAGTTACGTTTAAATACCGCTAAATGTTATTCAATGTCCACTACAAGACGCCAAACCCAAGTCAACTTCACCTACACCATCGGATCATCCAATCTCACAAAGATTAATTCAATCAAGGATTTAGGTATTACCTTCGATTCTAAACTCTCCTTTGCCACACACATTCAAAATATTTCTAACAAAGCTCTACGAATGTGGGGTTTTGTGAGGCAGTTTGGAAGAAACTTAAGCATTGAATGTATGTACACCTTATACTGTTCGCTCGTACGATGTCATTTGGAATTCGGAACCTGTATCTGGACACCATCAACTTCTTTGCATATCAATTTGGTAGAATCAGTTCAAAAGAAATTCCTTCGTTTCATGGAATACAAGAAAGGATATCAACATGTCCCCGGTGACTACGAGATCATCTTGAACGAACTAAACCTTTCAACACTTCATGATCGCCGGATAACATCTGACTTATGTACACTACTAACGATAATTAATGGATCTTTGGAATCACCTTTCCTCTTGGAGCAAATAAATTTGTTGGTCCCATGCAGGACAACAAGATCAAAACAATTATTTTATCTTGAGTCTCACAGGACAGTTTCCGGATCTCACAATTCGATGACTCGCTTAATGGCTCTTGCGAATGAATATTGTGCCCATCCATGGTTTGACCTTCTCAACACAACTCTATCTAATTTAAAGTTTAGGCTAAAACGTCATTTCTAGTTTGTGCAATTTATGTTATTTCTATGATTTATGTTATTCAATTTATGTTATTTCTATAATTACTATATATACACGCACAATTACGTCGATTAGCTGTTATATTTGATTTTTATATATATTTTTTTAATTAATTATATAACGTTGTAATTTTATGTAGAAATGGTGTTTACCGTAAATAAATTTACTTTACTTTACTTTACTTTACATAATTATAATACCCGTTTCATGGATAAATATGCGTATCCTAAACATAGACTCACTCTATACGAGAGCTCACCCATGTATGCGGCATTGAGGCTCTTTAACAATTTACCTGAGCAACTGAAAACAATAACATCGCTAACAAAATTCAAAAACAAATTAAAATCATATTTAATAGAAAAAGAATTACTCTGTTCTAGAATATCTTAATTAAGTTGTATTCTTACTATAAGTACTATGTATGTAGTCTGACGTATTCATTTAGCGAGTAAGTGTCCTGTTGATTGTTATATTTGTTTTATAATAATGCTGTGTTATATGATCTCACTATTATGAATAAAGTATATATTATTATTATTATTATTATTAAGAAATAAAGGCTTTATTGAAAATTAAGAAATCTGTGCTATGAAAATAAAAAGAATTTACTACTAAAAAAATCGTTTATTTACCGACCCATTTTATAAAGAAAGAAAGGAATTTGCTAGTGGACATATCATTCAATAAATAAATTATCTAATTTTATCACAAAAATAAATCAAACATGGTTAGTTTTAAATCCTCTGAATTGATTTTAAAATTCTCAGAGGGCAAGGATTATTATTATATTTCTATATCCCTTTTTTTCAGCAGCAAAAAAAGAGAAGAGAAAAATCTTGTCCCTTTATCCGTAAACACGAATGTGGGTTATTCGGTAGGAATTTCCATGAATGACAATCAACAATGACGGATAAGTTTGTTTAGGGCTGTTTACACTAAGGATTTACGAGATGGGATCTTAAGGGCCGCAAGGATGCAACGCCGCTGTTGATGTTGACGTTGCGAATCTGTAGGGCCCTAAAACTCCAAAGGCCTTTGCACGCCCTATTAAATATGCACTGGATATTGATACTCCACTGATAACAATAAACAATCCCTTTTCACATACACACACTACATAACAAACGAAATTATTAAAAAAAAGTTACTTGGTCATTTATTTACATGCACTTAGTTAAAACGCAATTACATTCCTTTCTTCACTTTCATTTTTTGATGCTGTGAAGAAAGAAAAATAACTGCGTTTTAATTAAGTGACTTAAAATCTTCACGTAACTCAAATAACTACATTATTTGTCCAACAAGATAACCCAATTACAGAACAAAAATTTGAATACAGAAAAATGTAAAAATGCAAGTGGTTTTCATTTTAAATAAGTTAAATAAACACATAGAAAATAGATAATTGATTTATCATTTATGTACAAATTTGTCTTTTCTTGAGTCCAACGTGCACCCCATTCTTGGAATATAAAGTAATACTTAAACTCATAAACTGCGGTTTAAAATTCGGCTTAGCTTTAACCACCTCGAAATTTTTTAGAAGTTTTGATGTCGCTGATTTTAGTTCCAGCATAGCAAATTTTTGACCTGAAAAGAAAAAATCAAATATAAATTGTATTTTACATATTTCGCACACAAAATAGTTTTCTGTTACGTATTATTGAAAAACATAATTACCAATGCAATTTCTTGAACCAGCACTGAATGGAATATACGCGTAAGGATCTCTTTGTTTGTTCAATTCATTATTAATATCGAATCTTTCAGGAATGAATTTTTCAGGCTCTGGAAATATGTCTGGATCTCTGTGCAAACCGTACTGGTTAATCAGCAATGTAATTCCTTTTGGAAGAGTAAATCCATCTATAAAACAAAATAACATTTTTTTCGTACAATTATTATTTCTTGATTTTATATATTCGAACATATCGCTGCTTTGCTTTGATAATGGCACAAGTAAAATATATTAATTTTTTAGGAGGAGCCTGCAAAAGTTTACAAGGTAAATTTACTTCCTAACGATTTTCATTACTTTACCCTTTTTGTGTTTAGCACTATAAAATTTATTTATTGTAATTTACATGTAATTATTCACTTTAACTTTTTACAATGTTAATTATAATAACACAATCATTATCATTTGGTTTTTATACATTTTTCATAACGCTACAAAAACGAGAAATCCGTGTTTATAATGAATAATTATTGTTAATATATGGTAAATAAAGAACACATTGATTATTAATTTTTGTTCCATCATCTTACAATGGATGTATTTAGGAGATTTGTTTTTCTAATCCTCTGCAAACCTATTTATTACTAAAAATGATTTACCATGTTCAATGTCTTCTAAGATCTCTCTTGCGAGTATAGGAACTGATGGGTGTAGCCTGAGTGATTCCTTGATGACCATTTCTAAATATTTCAATTTTTGCAAATCCTCGATGGTCGCTGGTCTTTGAAAATCATTTTCAAACACCTCGCTAATCTCCTCGAAAGCTTTCTGCTGTACATCCGGATTTATGGACAGATTATAGGCTATGAAGCTCAGAGCAATTGAAGTTGTATCAAAACCCTAAAGATAAGGAATCACTACATAAACATTTGACAACAACCAAGCAATTTTCGTAATTTTATATATTATGACTAATAATTGGTTAAAAGCACATATTTTAATGATTTATACTTAAAAAAACAAACGTATCAGCTTCTTCCCTAACATCAATACCACATTTTTCAAATATGTCTACTTTGAAAAGAAAAGTATCAACTTCTGTGGCTAGTTATTAACCAATTAATCTCCTCCCTAACATCAAAAGAACAGTTTTCAATTATTTTTACCTCGAAAAGAAAAGTATCAACTTCTTCCCTAACATCCTCATCTGATAAATGCTCTCCGTTTATTTTACTACACAACAGAATATCCATAAAAGACGCCTTCATCTTTTTTCCGAATTCATCTGTTTGGTTGATGTCGTAGTTGCTCCCTTTTAAAATTTCCCGCCGCTTTTTGATGATGCCCATGCTGAATTCCGTAATCATTTTCACGATCTCCATTTCCCTTCTGTACATTTTAGTAAACCTATAGACGATATCGAATCTCATTGCGAAATTTACGATTCTTTCAGAGCCGATTTCGCACATTTCACGAATTGCTTTGAAGTACTCGTTGTCTGCGTCTTTTTGGGCGTTAATCGATGTTCCCATTGCTGTTGCTATAATTAAAATATAAACGAAAATAAAAGCAGTATTTGGAGTTTAGAAAAGCCAGGAAAATTGGATTTGTCAACCATTTGTATCTCTCCTAGAATTTGGATAAAATTATTATTAAATTACAATACTTCTTTCACCCAGTAAGTAATCCAGATTCAGACAAGTGATTATACTGGATTTGGATATTTCCAATGAAAGTGACAACCAGATATTCCATAAATTATATTAGTTCCATAAGTAGTTGTTAGTAATTATTTGTGATGATATGCCTCATAATTACACGGATTTCTGCAGGAATGAACCAATTCATAGATGTAAAATAATCCAACCTATTATTTACCTCTATGAATTGGTTTCTTTCTGCAGAAATCCGTACAACTATAATAACAAATATGCTGTTTTGTGTTGTAGGCGTTCACTTTGTGGTACATCTTAAATACACTTGTAAATAAAACACATTTTACTTCGTTTAACCACTATTCTTCTTCTCTAAGTGCCCTCTCCACTGCAAAGTTTGGCAATCATCAATGCTATTCTTATCTTTGAAATAGCTGTTCTGAATAATTCGGTAGATATGCAATGGAACCATTCTCTCAGATTTCGAAGCCAAGATGTACGTCGGCGTCCAATACTTCTCCCTCCTTGGATCTTTCCTTGCATGATCAGCTGCAGCAGTTGGTATTTCGATCCTCTCATTACGTGGCCCAAGTATTCAAGCTTTCGTCTTTTGATGGTTATTAGAATTTCTCGTTGTTTATCCATTCTTCTGAGAATCTCGACATTGGTAACTTTGTCGGTCCATGACACCCCAAGTATCCTGCGATAAACCCACATCTCGAAGGCTTCTAGTTTATTGGTGTCTTTCTTATTTAGTGTCCATGACTCCATACCATAGAGCAATATGGAGAAAACGTAGCATCTAACTAATCGCATTTTAAGGTTTAAATTGATATCATGGGTACAGAATACACGTTTCATGCTCACGAACGCTGCGCGAGCTTTTTCGATCCTTATTCTTATTTCTTGCGTTAAGTCGTTGTTGTTACTAACAATAGTTCCTAAGTAGTTATATTTATGTACACGATCTATGGGGTGGCCGTGGATGTAGATGTTCCCGTGATCTCTATGTGTCTTTGAAATAATCATGATTTGCGTTTTCTTCTCATTCAGTGATAGACCTTTCTCCTCACTAGCTGCTACTACTTTGTTTATAATGTGTTGTAGTTCTTCCAGGGTTTCCGCTATTAGAACCGCGTCGTCTGCGTATCTGATGTTGTTGATAGCTTTTCCGTTGATCTTTATGCCTATCTCCTCTTCCTCTTGCGCTTTTTTCATGATCTCTTCAGAGTAAATGTTAAACAGTAACGGTGACAATACACATCCTTGCCTGACTCCTCTTTTTATTTGGATTTCATCGGTCTTATCGCTCCCCACTTGAACTACTGCTTTCTGCCCGTAATAAATATTCGATATTATTCTTATATCGCGCGTGTCTAGTTGCTTTGCTTTTAATATCTTAACAAGTTGCTCGTGTCTGACCTTATCAAATGTTTTGTTGTAGTCAACAAAGCAGGCAAAAACTTCTTGATTTACATCTAGGCATCTTTGGGATAGTATATTAAGCGCAAACAATGCTTCCCGTGTACCATACCCATTTCGGAATCCAAATTGAGTTTCACTCATTAGGCTGATCGTACGATAGTCACCACACTGCTTAGCGTGTGTCTTTTTTGGGATGGTAGGAAATGTTGACAATAACCATTCTTGCGGTATTCTGCCGGTCGTGTAGATCTTGTTGAACAATCTCACTAGTACATGCATCTGGTCTTCTTGTATCAGCTTGAGTAGTTCTGCCGGTATTTCGTCTGGTCCTGGTGCCTTTCTGTTCTTTGACGATTTTATAGCATGTGTCACTTCTTCTCCTGTTATACTTGGACCTGTTTCTTTTTGCAATTCATTGTTAAGGGGTGGATTTCTGTCATCTTCAAAGAGATCTTCCACGTATTCCTGCCATGCTTTTAGTTTGTCTTTTATGTCTACGATGATATTGCCGTGTCTGTCGGTGAGTATGGATGACTGTTTTCTATTGGATGACTGTTTTCTATTCCTGAGTTCCTTTACTTTCTTGTGCATCATACTTCTTGTGCATCATACTTGGTTCCAAGATCTTCAATTTCGTTACATTTTTCCTCGAGCCATACTTTTTTTTTGCATAACGTATTTTGTTTTTAATCTCTGTATTAAGTTTTTTGTATTGCTCAACGTTCTTGTTTTTAAATGTTCTTCTTTTGTTCATAAGTGACATAATTTCGTTAGTCATCCAGTCTCTCCCCTCTCTCGATTTTTCCTTTTCCAGGTATTTCTTTGCCGGTTCCAATAATGCTTCTTTAATTTTTGTCCAGTGTGTGTTCACATCAGATTCCGTTTCGATTTCCTTGATCTCTTTGAGTTTTATTTGGATCTCCTTTTCTGTTTTATTCTTTATGCTTTGGTTTTTTAGGCGGCTACCGTCTATTCGTTTCTTTTGATTTGCCTTCTAAATTCTTTTAAGTCTCATTCGGAATTTGGCCACTAGTGGGTTGTGATCTGACCCAATATCCGCTCCTGGTTAGGTTTTTACTGGTGTAATTTTTTTTTTGTACCGGTTGTTTATAGTTATGAAGTTTATTTGGTTTCGAATTACTTTAGTTTTTGAGTCTCCCCATGCTTTCCATGTATATAGTCGTCGTTTTGGAAGTTTATAGAACGTATTCACTATATTTTGCACTTAATTTGTGACTATAGTTTTGACTATTTTGTAATCAAACTAAGTTTATTTTGATAATGACCACTAGATAGTTGAAACTATAGTCACAGATTAAGTGGAAAATATAGTGGTTAAACAAAGTAAAAGTGTTTTATTTACAAAAACAAATATGATTTGTAAAAAATCTTGTTGTGTTTTTTACTATTGTGTCGCTAAAAAGCCATCCAATTTTATCATGACTTTTATTGATCACTTGATTTTGATATTTCTTACACATATTTTTGTAATATTTATTTAAATTAAAGGCACTACAGGCCTTAACGCCTGGTCTCTCCAACGTAACTTTAGACAGTGGAGGCTTCTACTTCGTTATACATAATAATTCTCAAATGAAACACTATTAATTTAAAGAATATGAATTTGTGTTGAGTATTTATTCATTTACAGAAATTCATATTCTTGATATTCTATAAAATAAAGCCCTGTTGTGGACCAACAATTGCTGTATACAAACGTTTAGTTTGCCAGCTATTGACGATGCTAGTTAAGCTAATGGGCATTAGATGGCGTATACGCTCTCAAATATATGTATTATTAATTTACCTTGGTCTGTATAACTGAGTGTCAATTATACAAACAAAGTTAAAAAGTGTTACATTTGCGGCGTATACGCTGTCAATACTTAACTTTCGACCAGAAAATCTGGTCATCAAAACAAAATGTTGTGTATAATTTGTAAAGAACTATAACCACAATACCTAATTTTTGACCAGAAAATCTGGGCATCCAAATAAAATGTTGCGTAGTAAAAATAAAATTAATTATATTTCTAAAGAAATAAGTTAATAATTGCTTACCACAAATTACGTCGAAAGTGTATCTTGAGAAAATTTCGATTATATTTAACGTGTCTTTTCCCACTCCTTTTAAAAGATTTTCTATCAGCATTTCCCCTTTCGATTCAAACACTTCGACAAAATCTTCTAAGATGTTGTAGTGAAAAGCTGGCGTAAGAATTTTCCGATGGCTTTTCCATTTTTCTCCTAAAATCAATTGAGGATTTTAATAATTTTATTCACCTAAATTTTGTATTCAGGTGATTACAATAAGATCCTTAAAAAAATACTAGAATATTAAATATTGCCGATTGCAAGTTATCGTTTATATATACAGGGATTTTTTTATTTTATGTATACTTACCTAGATATTTTACAGCAAATTGCTCAAGTTTTGAAAGTGCAAAATATTGTGAGATGGAATACAATTGTGTAAGAATAATTAAAGTGAAATCAAACATGATTAGTATATTTTGAACTTCGCTTGAAATCAGTGTTTTATACGCGTAGTGTCAGAAAAAAAATTTCGAACTGACAACACCGCAAATTTGCTGTAAAATGTAAATTAGTTTGGTGAGAGAATAATTTGATCTGATGTTGCATTTTGCATATAAATTATGCATAGAACAGTAAATCTGTCGTGTAACTCAAATATTTATTCTATAATTCAATATCTGTCGGGGTATTAGCTCGAGAAGTAGTTGTTTCAATGAATATTTGGAGACTTGTCTCAATGAGACTAAATTTTTGCAGAAATAAAGTACTATAAAATATAATTTAGTAAATTTAAGATAATAAAAAAAACCTTTTAAACAAATTGAACGTTTAAAACATGTTTTAAACAAATTTAAGATTAAAAACACGTTTGAAACCAATCCGTTTAAAACATGTTTAAAACGAAACCGTTTAAAACACGACGGCTGTTTTTGAACATGTTTAAAACAAAGTGTTTTAAACATAACAACTCTGGTCTTAGGTACATATAGATTCTATAGCACTTAACACATTTGTGAGCTAAGGCAACCACGTATGTTTTGTAATTTTTTTTACTTAAAATACTTCGGGAGAAAGTGTTAACATATTTTCATTCAAGGTGAATTATATCATGTTTGTATGTTTTTTTTACCTGAACTTACGAGTAATCCATCTCCCCACCATCTTTTGAAAAACTTGTATTCGTTCGATTTTTTCGAACTCTTTGGCGATCCCAAAACTTTTTCTATAAGTTTTGTATCCATTGTGCCAATGATAGGTATGGGTCCAAGGAACAATTTTATATATTTTCCATATAATTCTTTGTAGGCTGAACCATATGCAAAGCCAACTGCAGAAAAAAGAAAATAACGAAATTAAAACTTATATTACCTACAAAATTTAAAGAAAGTATTGAGCTTTGTTTTTTTGTATTCGCATAGGAATCTGTTTCCAAAAGAGTTCAATTTGAAGCTTCGAACGAGTGTTTCCACTCCCAGGTTGAGCATTAAGTAAAATTCCGAGTTTAGAAAAGCCTGAAAATTTGGATTGGTCGCGTAGGGCGAAGCGCGGAGCGACCAAACCAAATTTTCAGGCTTTTCTAAACTCGAAATTTTACTTCATGCGCCACGCGTATTAAACACTGAAATATCATGAAGTTAGAAATACACTTAAGAATACCTTTTTTGAAATGAGTAATAATACAAATATTTAAATAACAACATTCATTCTTCTTCACATATTGTCAAGTCTGGTAAAATAATACGATGTATCTATTTAGTAATGTAATCAACAAACAATAAATAATGTTGCGTTATTGCTTCAATGTTTGTAAATTAACTATTTAGTAATTGTATGTTTTTGAGATTACGTGAAGTGATTATTACCAGAGCTGGGCAGGATTCGAATCATTCATTATTCGAATCCTGGATTCGAATCCTTTTAGAGGATTCAAAAGAGGCATTCGAATACTTTAGTTAAACTGGATTCGTGATCCGGATTCGTTACATTTTTTTAAGAGGATTCGTATTCGAATCCAAATGCGGGTGATTCGAATCCATATAAAAGGATTCGAATCCTTATCAAAGGATTCGAATCCTTGTGAAAGGATTCGAATATTTATAAAAGGATTCGAATATTTATAAAAGGATTCGAATACTTACAAATGGATTTGAATCGTGAAAAATAATTCGAATTAATTGTGAGAATTAACATAAAAAATGTCTTTATCGCGCATAAAGTACAATTTCGGGTTTAGAAAAGCCCAGAAAATTTGTCTCGGGTCGCTGCGCGACCCTCGACAAATTTTCACGGGGCTTTCCTTAACCCGAAATTTTACTTCATGCTTAGTCTGGGAGTGGAAAACACTTGGTAAAGGTAAATCTTTAAATTGTATTAATTATCCACGTAACGTATTTAATGAATTTTACCCCTGAAACAACGATATCATGATTTCTCGGTGAAATATCGGTAAACCGGTTCAGATTTATTAATTTATTGAATCACGGGTAATTTACAATTCTCAATAAATATATGTATATTTATTAAGAAATGTAAATTACCCGTATAATTACCCTGAATTAAAAATGTACGAATCAAATTAAAGCGTATTTAGCTATTAATCAATAAGTTAAAAAAAATTAATAAGCGTTCATTTTGAAGCTTAAACGAGTGTTTTCCACTCCCAGACAAAGCATGAAGTAAAATTTCGAGTTTAGGAAAGCCTGAACGTCCAAATCAAAACTCAGGCTTTTATAAACTGAACATTTTACTTCATGCACCCCGCGTACAAAACGCTGATTCAGTGGAAAGTTTTAAATAAAAAATGCTTGCGATTTATGGTGCCCAACTAGGGGCCACAGCGCTAGCCTGGCTCCAGGTTGGGCGCCAAGAAACCTCAAATGCAAGCGTTTTAAGTATTTTTAAACGAGTGCCCTCCACTCTTAGCTTAAGCATTAAGTAAAATTTTGAGTTTAGAAAAGCCTGAGCGTTTTGATTTAGACCCGTAGCGTCCAAACTCAGTCTTTTCTAAACTTGAAATTTTACTTCATGTGCCACGCGTACGAAACACTAATCAGTGTGAAGTTTTTAACTTTAACTTTCACAATTTATGGCGCCCAACAAGGGCCCAGCGTTAGCATAGCCCCAGGTTGGGCGCCAAAAATACTTCAAATCTATGCAAGTATTGGACAATTTCTAGATAATTAAGAACACACTTACACCGTTTTACCGTTTCGTATAGCATAATCTGAGATATGTAATTTTTTTTTCAAAACAACGTTTAGATAGAGTTTTTATTTCTTTACTATAAAATTCTTCAAGTTTTGATTGAAAAGCAGTTGGC
The DNA here is from genome assembly GCA_932526585.2 of Philonthus cognatus. Taxonomy (NCBI): domain Eukaryota; kingdom Metazoa; phylum Arthropoda; class Insecta; order Coleoptera; family Staphylinidae; genus Philonthus; species Philonthus cognatus. Next base: position 44,694,834 of record OW052241.1, read on the forward strand.
AAGTCCATTGTTAGTGTCTTTTCATTATGATTATTTGTTCAGTTACACTGCCATTTCTGGATACACTGCCATGGTTGCTTTTATAATCTAATGAAATTTTTCTGTGACGAAATTTTTTAAACCAACTTTGACATTTTCAATTGTCATAGCACCTTCATCGAGAGGACTGCAACTATTTTTTTGCCAATTTGTTTTTTTGCAATTAGAACTTAAACAGCGTGCAGTGATTAATGTGTTTATTTTTATTTCGAACATTTTAAATTGTTTCAACTGTAAAATTGTCATCATTTATCAGCCTGTGTAGCAAAACAAGTGTTGCAGTGTCAACTAATAAACATTTAAATCTTAACCAAGTGTGTTATTTACTAAAAGTGTTGAAAAATTGTTGTTGTTGCGCAAAAATCGTGGTCACTAAACTTTAAACTCTCTGCACATATAAAATGTTTTTATGTTATAATGCTTAGATTATTAACAAACTTTATCATCTCTATCAACGCGCATAATAAAAACGACATTAAATATTACTAATTACTAATGATGTATTTTTTCAGTAATGCGCAAAATCAAGTTATTCCATGATTTTTGAAAATTATGAGTTTTTAAGAATCTTTCAACAAACTGTTATTGTTCTCTAAGAAAGAAGATAGTTACGAAAAAACTTAAAGATAGAAAAATTGTCCAACATTTTCTTATCTAAAACTTTTGTTTGAACGATTTTTTTGTATTCTTATTAGTTATTGAGTTATTCGCAACTTTTGCGAAATACAAAGTAGTGTAAATTCTCGACTTTCCTCAATTTTGACAAAAAACGTTATAACTCAAATACTATTCGAGCTACAGAAAAGTATAATGCATGCATTTAGGCTATTGTTGCGAGATCTACAAGTTGTTTTTATACAGGGTGATCCATAAAGTATCTAAAAGAAAAAGTCGATTGTTTTTTTTTCTAAATCAAGAAGGCGAGTGTTTATCAAAAGTTATCAATTTTATATACAAGACTGTTTTCCACTCCCAGACTAAGCATGAAGTAAAATTTCGAGTTTAGAAAAGCCTGAAAATTTGGTATGGTCGCGTAGCGCGTAGCGCTACGCGACCAAACCAAATTTTCAGGCTTTTCTAAACTTGAAATTTTACTTTATGCGCCACGCGCGTAAAATGCTGATTTATTCCGAAGTTCACTATTCGAGCTACAGAAAAGTATAATACACGCATTTAGGCTATTGTGGCGATATCTACAAGATGGGCGTATTTGTTTTTATACAGGGTGATCCATAAAGTATCTCAAAGAAAAAGTCGATTGTTTTTTTTTTAAATCAAGAAGGCGAGTGTTTATCAAAAGTTATCGATATTATATACAAGACTCTTTTCCACTCCCAGACTAAGCATGAAGTAAAATTTCGAGTTTAGAAAAGCCCGTGAAAATTTGTCGAGGGTCGCGCAGCGACCCGAGACAAATTTTCGGGCTTTTCTAAACTCGAAATTTTACTTCATGCGCCACGCGTACAAAACACTGATTTGAAGTGAAGTTCAAAAACACACAAATACATCTTTAATCGGAGTAACAGGAAATCAGTTATTTAGTCTGTTATCAACGATGTTCAGTGTTAATAATAAATAAATAGGTTTCGAATATTTTTGTTAAAACAACTGGTAACTACATTTATATATTAATGGTTGCAAAAGAATAAAAAAATCAAATTTATTCTTAAAGGATTTGTATTCGTGATTCGAAAAAACAGGATTCGAATCTTTGATTCGAATCATATTTATCTCTTTGGAATCCTTTATTCGAGTATTCGTGATTCGAATCATATTAGGTGATTCGGATTCGTGATTCGAATACTTTTTACGAGGATTCGTCCCAGCTCTGATTATTACACATAAAAAAGACTGTTATTCCTTACTTCACTTTTCATTTGTGTCGTTTGATGTACGTTTCGAGACACAAGGTGTCCATTATCAATAACAAACTGTTTGTTTAATTTGTATAAATAAAATTCTAAATAACTTTTTGATTTTCAAAAAAGTCTGTTTATTTTTACAACAATTGTTTCGCAAATTTATTGCTTCTGTTTGTTGTTGATAATAAGCACCTTGTGTCTCGAAATGTACATCTAGCGATACAAATAAAAAGTAAAGTAAAGAATAACAGTCTCTTTTATGTGTAACTATCGTATGTTCAATAAAATAAAACCTCTAGAGTGCCATGGAATAAATTGTAGGTTGGCAACTCTGAAATTATACATTATAATTATTATGTCTGACGTTTTATATGACAATTCCTAAAGTGTGTTGCCAACTTAAAAAAGATAAAATCATGGCCCGCTAGAGATTTTTTTTTTTTTTTTATTGACATACCATATTTAGTTCTAGTAATTTGTATCATATATTATTGTATTCCTTGACATGGCTTATATTGCTGTAAATAATTTTTAATACTAATAAATGGAATCGAAATAAAATTATTTAACTTCTTTTACCTAAAATTACGCGTTTTATTGCAAATTTGATCTTTATATAGGCCATTTTTGGGGATCTTTTTGATAAAAATCTTGGAAACTTTTTGATGAAAAACTTGGAAACTTCAGACCTCGATAAAATCCTTAAATCACCTAATATCGCATTAAAATGGTTACATGTACTATTTTCTTTCACACAAAATTTTCATTTTTGTTTCCAGATTTTAATTCAGAAAAAAAGAGTTTTAATTTGTCGCACTGAACGCTCTTTGGTTGTTATGGTATTTGTTACTAAAATTCATTTTTGTAATTCTGGCTTTGGCCAGTAGTATTACAAAGAGAGGGGGGGGGGATTATTGTCAAATATGTATGACAATAATTTTTGAGAGCTGTCTAATTTATTTGCGACGAACGACTATGATGCAAAGTGTAAATTACACCATTATATTTTGGCGTTAAGATTAGGGCTGCGCCGACTGTACATATATTTACTAGAAATTAAGTTGAGAAAGTTTTAGTGTTATTTTTGTTATTAATAATAATAATCATTTATTGGTCAATTCAGAATTTTAGTGTCGCATTGTGTAATCGGTTAGCTCATTTATAAGTACTCATAGTAAAACTTACTAGATCTGTCAGAAATTATCGGGTAATGTCCAATCAACCACCATTTCGGCGGACCTCTGATGTTTTTTATTTTATCCAAAAACTTTCTTCTTCTCTCATAAAGCACATATAGTATAGAAAACAATAAACACGCCAGGGTCGCGATTAAATACATTGTAGCTAAGATGTATCGCTTTTACTTAAGCATTTATTAAAATTAGAGCACATGTATTGTATATTTGCTTAATGAGCATTGAATTAATACTAAAATAAATTAATCCACTCGATACATTCAAACGCCAGTCATTCAGTGATAAGATAAGAAAACAAAAATGATAAAAAAAACTATCAAGTGAAAACACTTGATAGTATACATTGAAGTGATTTAAACGAATAACTCTATTGCTCTATTGCTGCTTATTACTTGCCATACTTTTGATAATCTATGGATAAACAATGAGTTTTGGACCTCTGCAATTAAAAATAATACTTAAATAAAACACTGAACGATTTTCAACTATTTCTTGTGTGTAAAATACACAAGAAATAGTTGAAAATCATTCAGTGTTTTATTTAAGTTATTTAAGTATTCAAACAAGATAAATTCAAATTCAAACCTATTTGAATTCGAGAAAATAAGCTTACGCTTCTTATAGTTTGCACACTTTAATATCCGGAGGTGTATTTTGCACCGGAAGTAGTTGTTTCAATGGATATTTATCGTCTTAAGTTGTCTTATTAATTAAGACATTGTTTGAATTTTCACGAATAGTTTTTTCGTAATTTTATATATTATATTTAAGTATTATTTTTGATTAAAGACGTCCGAAACTCAATGTTAATCCATAGGTTATCAGCAATTGTTTCGCAACGTTGTAGCTTCCTTAGGTGAGGAACTTTAACTATCTACGATATAATAAATAATACCGTTGTTTTAAGAAGGATAACAAATAAAATCACTTGATTTATTTCACAAATCTATTTATGTCCACTTGCGATTAACTTTAATCAGTGATTAGTACTTCTTATAGTATATCAGTACAGTAATGAGCCCAACACGTGTGTATATCGGCTCCGTGTTTCTGTCATTAAAATCATAGTTTTTTGAAATTTAACAAGTAGTGCAATATACCAATATGTGCAAAACAATTAGAGCTATCGAATGGCGTAAGTGAATTTATTATTTACTCTATCACAGAATAGGTAATAGCTCACAATTTGTTCTATTCGCATACAATCCGAAACGCTCGTCTCATTCCTCTTTTTTGTTTGTGTTTTTTTTCTGTATCGAATTATTATTTTTATTTACGGTTTGAATTTTAACAATCAATGAATCGATTGAATGAGTCATAATTACTAATCTTCCCCGTGTACTCTTGCCCTCCTCCTTACCGTTGCCCAGTCAACCTGTGTTATCGTTTTTATTTCAAAGTCGCCGCTAAGGGCACAGCTGGCGTGAAGTGAGTGTCCTTGTCTTAACATTGTCATTGTAATTACCTCATGATGGACAGAACAAATTGTAACAAATGTAAAAAACCTGTTGTAAAATCCAAAGTTGAATGTTTACAATGCAATAAAGTTTATCATTTAAGTTGTTCGCTAAAAGTTAAAAAACCGGTATTTTTGAATAATGACGATTTTTACTGTTGCACGGACAATTTGCAACCGCCATCACCGAATCCATCAGTCGAACCGAATTCAATTAGTTCCCACTTCGCATTAAGCGAAATAAAGAACTCACTAGCGAGCCTACTCATACAATTTGAAAATCAGCGCTCTGATATCATTGATATAAAAACTGCTGTTGAATCTATTGAAAGTCTTAAATTAGAAAATCAGCAGCTGAAATCCACTGTCACCTCTCTTGAACACAGGATTGATATGTTAGAGCAAAATGCTACGTCAAACAGTAATTCGCTAATAAATGAATTAACTGACCGTCGCGCCCGTGAGACAAATTTAATTATACACGCTCTCCCTGAGCATGAACTGTCCAATGAAGAAACCACCGGACCAACAGACATAAATGCTATCAATTCTGTACTAGAAAGAATAATTCCAGATATTAGGGTTGTCTCTGCTATACGTTTAGGACGCATAAGCGAATCGCCGCGACCATTGAAGGTGATACTTCAAAATTCGTCACAGGTGATAGAAGTTATGAAGAATACTAAAATGCTGCCATCGCATCTAAAAATTAACCCGGATAGAACACCTCTGCAAAGAAAAGAGTTAAACGAAGTTCTGAACCAACTTAAACAAAGACAACAAAATGGAGAACAGGACTTATCTCTTAAATATATAAACCATCAACCCAGAATTGTTAAAAAACAACAGACAAAAAATGTTTAAACTCCCAACAGAACCGTACAAGCAATAACAAGAGCTTAAATTGCTACTATCAGAACACAAATAGTATACGTAATAAATTACAGGATTTGCATGATAATATTTGTTGTAACTCTTACGATGTTATATTTCTCACGGAGACTTGGCTGGATAACTCTTTTACTGACACAGAAATTCTTCCCCGCAACTATAATGTATATCGTCATGATAGATCGGATCGTATAGGGGGTGGGGTACTTATTGCTGCTAACGCCAAGTTTATTTCAAGAAAAATTTCACTATCTTTCTCTGATGATATTCCCATTCAATGTGTAGCGGTTGAGCTCCTAGGTGATATCTCTACCGTAAATCTTATGTGTATTTACATCCCGCCTAATCTTAACTCCTCAACCTATGAGAACATATTGGAGGAACTAGTTAACCAAATTAACACTTCTAAACCCACTGTAATATTGGGCGACTTCAATATCCCGGAATACATCAGCAATATAGAAAACATTGCAACTAATGTAAATAAACTAAGTACTTTTAATAATTTTATAAACTTCTGTAACTTCAACCAGTTTAACTATGTCCCAAATGGAAACGGAGTTTTGTTAGATCTCGTTTTAGCCTCAAATGATATAGAATGCATTGTTGAAAAGGAAAATGACTATTTAATTAAAGAGGATATACATCATCCAGCACTATCATGCACAATTTCACTGCCAACTAATATTTCAAGCAACTTTACTGGTGACATTTCTGGAAATTATAATTTTAGAAGAGCAAACTACCCATTACTCTACTCATATATTGCAAACATAAACTGGGATGCAGTATTAATCAACACTCATATTGAAGATTCCTGCAACATGCTCTATAAGCAAATATATGAAGCCTTTGATCTATATGTACCAACATTTAAAAAGAGTAGTAAAACTTCAAATTATCCTCCTTACTTTAACAAAATAATTATCTCCACTATTGCAAAGAAGAATAAACTGCGTCTGACTTATAGGAAATCTAAACTGATTGATGACAAAAGCAAATTCGTTATGGTCAGAAATGAGCTAAAAATATTAATAAGAAAAGCCAAAACCCACTATATCAGAACAGCGGAAGATAGAGTCAACACAGATCCGTCTAAATTCTGGAGCTACATTAATTCCCTAAAAGGGAACTCTAGAATTCCAGGTTCCGTAACGTATAAAGATAAACTGTATACTGAAGCTAGTGACATCGTAAACTGCTTTGCGGATCATTTCAACTCCGTGCACATTGCCAAAGATAATAAGAATTACAAGCAGATAGAGAAATATGCACACTTGGGAGATTTCAGAATTTCCGAAGAGTTAGTTATTACTCATTTAAAGAAATTAAGTTCAAAACTAACAATGGGATTGGACCAGGTGCCGTCGTTGGTGTTGAAAGACTGTGCTCATGTATTAGCCCCCGCTGTCTCCCATATCTTCAATCTTATATTGAAACGTGGCAGTTTTCCGGATGTTTGGAAAAATGTACGAGTGTGTCCCGTCTTTAAATCGGGGGATAAAAGCAGCGCAGAAAATTATCGACCAATTGCCATCGTTAGCAATTTCTCAAAAACCCTGGAATCTATCTTATGCGAGCATATAACTTCTCTAGTAAACAGTGATATATCTAGTGAGCAGCATGGTTTTCTGAGGCGGAAATCTACAACATCCAATCTATTACAGTTTACGCAATTTGTATCTTCAGCATTAGATAATAAACGCCAGACTGACGTGATTTACACAGACTTTAGTAAAGCGTTTGATACTGTATCTCATGGCATTCTTATAGAAAAATTAAATACTTTTAATATTAATTCAAATGTGGTCAGTGTGATTCAGTCATATTTATATAATCGGTTACACTTTGTTTATTATCAAGGATCAATCTCAAAATGTTATACTCCAACCAGCGGGATTCCACAGGGATCTAGTCTTGGCCCTTTGCTCTTTTTATTATTTATTAACGACCTACTTGGTTCTTTTAAATCGCAATGTCTACTTTATGCAGATGACCTAAAAATATTTAGTGCAATAAACGATGTCACTGATTGTATTAAGGTACAGGAGGATCTCGATGTATTAATTAGGTGGTGCGTCGACAATAGATTGTACCTGAACAAAAGTAAATGCTCCTTTATGACGTATTCTCGCAAGAAAAATAAAGTTGAGTTTGCTTATATGTTGGATGATCATGTGTTGAAGGAAATAACTGAAATAAAAGACCTCGGTGTAATCTTTGATTGCGGACTCACATTTAATTCACATATTTGTCAGTTGGTAAGGAACTGCTATCGAATTTTGGGTTTTATAATACGAAACAGCAAGAACTTTAGCAACCAAACTACTATTATTAGACTATACGTGTCATTCGTCATGAGTAAATTGAACTACTGTGCTCCGGTTTGGTCTCCCCATTATGACACATATGTCAATTATCTTGAGTCCGTACAGAAGAAATTCTTAAAATACTTGTTTTTTTCCTCACATGGGGTATACCCTGAAAGAGGTAGTTACGACGACTTAGTAAATTACTTCGGATGTGTAACAATTCATACAAATCATAAAATTGTCGCAGTTTTATATCTGTTTAAAATACTAAATAACTACATAGATGACTCTCTGACCTTGAATGATATTCAGATTAATGTCCCAAAGTCATCTATGAGAAATTGTCATACGTTCAGGTACTCTATTCCCAGTACAAATCACCACTCAAACTCCCCTGTAATTAAAATGTGCAAAATTTATAATGATATTCAAACCAGCTGTGATATTTTCGGTCAATCATTACATGATTTTAAACAAAGTGTGCTGCAACATTTTAATTAAGATTTATTCTCGTAATGATATTATTTGTTATCTTTTAAATATTTTTAATTGTCATATATATGTGTATAAATATCATACATTTATATTTGTGTGTTTAGTGTTTTATATTTTTATATTTAGTTCAATCTGTAATTTACACTTTTGTATTATTATTGAAATTGCTCTGTAATTGGGCTGTAGTCTGTTGGGCAATAAACTATTATTATTATTATTATTATTATTATTATAAACACAACAATTTTATTCATAAATTGCTTACACATTTCCACGTCGATAAAACAGAAATATTTTTTATATCTTACAAATTTAAAATATTTTTATATTATCGATTTTTGACTTAAATGTGTAAAATTGATTAAAGTAAAATCAAACATAATCAGTATAATCAGTGTTTCATACGCCTGGTGCATGACCTACAATTTTGAGTTTAGAAAAGCCTACAAAGTCGTTGATCTTGGAAAATGTTTAGTTTTAATGAAATTATTGTGTAACATTTAAATTATATTTACGAGAAATAATTGAAAGATTAAAAGGAAGTAAAAATATATAGAGGTATATGTATATTTATATTGCAAAAATATAAATTTATTATTAAATTTTTAGGTTAAAATTAGTAAGAAAATCTTTTATCGAATTTTTTTACTAATTTTAACCTAAAAATTTTATAATAAATTTCCATTTTTTCAAGACTTGGTTATACTACTATGTATTTTTACTTCCTTTTAATCTCTCAATTATTTCTCCTAAATATAATTTAAATGTTACACAATAATTTTATTAAAACTAAACATTCTCCAAGATCAACGACTTTTCCAAAGGAAGGGGGCTGGGGGGATCTCTGGGGGAATTAGCAAGACCAGACACCACCAGCCCTTTCCCCTTGTACGTGTGTGTCTGTGTACTTCCACCCTTTGGGCTTAAGGGTCTTGATACACAGTGTTCGGCGTGTTCAAAACATTTATCAATTTTAAGCTCTTTCTCTCTTTGTCTATAAATGTCTGCGCGCGTTCGCGTTAAGTGTGATAAAGTCATTATTCCCCTCATTCCAACTTCCTATGCATATTTATCAAAATTACACACGAATTTAATCCGAAGTCATTATACACGAATACTTTAAATTAAGAAAATAGTCATAGAAATTTTTATTGAAAACCTGTGCATAATTATTTTCTTAATTTACATCGTGGAATAAAACTTATCAGAATTAGAATTTTAAAGTACAAATTCTGTATTTTACATTTAATCAATAAACTACATAAAATACAGCGTTTTTTTTCAAATGTTCAATTACGAACGGGTGTTTTTCACTCCCAGGTTAAGCATGAAGTAAAATTTCGAGTTTAGAAAAGCCTGAAAATTTGGTTTGGTCGCGTAGCGCGAAGCGCGGAGCGACCAAACCAAATTTTCAGGCTTTTCTAAACTCGAAATTTTACTTCATGCGCCACTCGTATAAAACACTGAATTATTGCGAAGTTAGAAATATACTAAAAAAGGTTTTTTTAATGCGTAATAATCGAAGTATTTCAATAACAAAATATTTACATTTTTCTTCACGCATTCTCAAGTCAGGTCAAAGAATCTAACTTATTTGGTTAGTAATTAACAAAAATTAATAATGTTGCGACATGCAGCAATAACTCTTAATGGGTTAAACATTTTTCGATCAAAGTATGGTTAATCATACTTTTGATAACAGTATTTGTAACCATACTTTCGATAAAAGTATGGTTAACCACACTTTTGATAAAAATTAACCATCCTGATGATTATGATTAACCATACATTTGATTAAACTATGCTTAACTATATCTTCGATAAAAGTATCGTTAACAATACTTTCGATAAAAGTATGGTTAAACATTTTTCGATAAAAGTATGGTTAACCTTACTTTCGATAGGTGAACTTCAAGATCCTCCACCGGCACCGAAATTACAGTTATTTGTTTATTTTAATTATTTCAATATACCGTCAATAATGATTTAACAATTGATTTGTTAATATGCAGTATATACATGATAAAACTGAAAGCCTGAACATGATTTGTTAAAATAGAGTAAAATGGTAAACCTACAAATCTTTAGCATTATTGATATAAAAAACGATTTGTAGTTTTACCATTTGAGGCCTCAAGTTCGTTATACACGTATAATTAAAAAAAAAACACTTTAATTTGATTTTTATATTTCCTCTAACTTTTTAAAACGTTCTATAATTAATTAGTTCTAGTGCTACAGAAAACGATGATTTTTCATTTTAAGCATTTTTTTTCGTAAAACTTTTTTTGTTTGTTTGTTAAACTGGAGGAAGTAACTGCTGAAAATTGGAATATAAAAGTTATTAGAGTTGTGAGTTATATAAGACATTAACAAATTGCCGCCGGTTTTCGGGGCATAATTGCGCACATTTTGACGTCCGCTGACAGTAATTGCTGTTAAAGCCTCCCGAAATGTAACTTCAAATGCTCATTAATCACCACCACCCCTTTGAAAAGCGTGAAAGATTCGAATAATGTTTTACCCGTTACACACGCCGATATAGAAAACTTAAATCAATATATTAAAACTAATATACGTGAAAAATAATTTAGTTTAAATTAATTCAATAATTAATTATTATTTCAATCGAATACGAATATATATAATTATACTTTAATTAATAAATAAATTCTGATATATGAAAAATAATATGTGTTTACAAAAACTTACTTCCAAAGCAAACTTTGATTTATTTGCTAACATTACGCATCTTTTTAGTTGTAAAAAGATGAGTAATGTTAGCAATTAAATCAAAGTTTGCTTTGAAAGTAAGTTTTTTGGAAACAAATATTATTTTTGATAAATCAGAATTTATTTATTGATTAAGGTATAATTATATATATTGTATGCGTATTCGATTGAAATAATAATTAAATATTGAATTAATTTAAACTACATTATTATTAAATTATTAACATAGTATTTACACAGAGCATGAGCGTAATAAATTTTATAATTAACTGGCAAATAATTTAGTACGCTTCTCTGAATCGTAATTGGTTGTGACATGCTTAATTGAATTACAGATTAATCTTTAAAAACTGAAATATTTAATTTTCATAATTACCCCTTTCGCTACGCAGTTTGAATTTCAAAAATGCGTGCCCCGTATACGGTGCCAGAAAACACAACGCGTATCTTTATATAAGTCAAATAGACTTCGACTTATTCCTAAAGTTGAAACAACTTATGCATTCATACTTATGTTTGAACGGTAACGTAACCGCCAGTCTAAGGTGTCAAATTGTTTAGAGGGAATGGCAAAGCTATACTGATGAGAGTTAAATCTCGAAACGCGTCTATAGATGGCCTGAATGATTTGACCCAAATTGTTACATTTGCAGTAGGTTACTGTAAGTAACAGCAAACACTTATTGTATAATTCAATGTCTGTCGGGGTATTAGCTCGGGAAGTAGTTGTTTTAATAAGTGTTTGATATATAGTCTTTGAGGGATTAACTTGTTGTAGATTACGAAAAGAATCGCACTTTTAATGTTTATGCAAGGAGGTCGTTATTCATCTCTAAAAGAGCTTTCTGTCGCCGGTACCCGAGCCATTCGTCAGACAAAGAAAGATGGAGTGTTAGATGATATTGTAAAGCTTCCCAGACGTTAAGACTCGGTCATTGAGAAGCTGGGAGATTATGTTGGATTGTAAAGAGATTATATCAAAAAAATGAACATGTAAGGAAATAAAAAATAATGTGCATTATATATGGAATGATCCTCGTATATACAGTCTATAAAGTTTAGGTACACCATAAGGAAATGTATGATGTTCTAATTCTACAGTGAGTTTTTTTTAAATATACATATGAAGGGCTTATTGTAATAACACAACCAAAAAAATGTTGTATTATTCTTCGATTTGATTAAGCAGTAATATAAAAAGCTACAGTAATGCTCATATTCTCAACGTATTAAAGCAAATAGCAATTATATTTCCAATGCTAGTAATAAAACAAAGGCTATGTGGAACATAAAAAACTCCAAAAGCAACCATAATGTAAAGAATATCACTTGTGATCTCACTGCCAATGATTTCAACAACTCCTTTGTCAGTGTGGCGGATAATATAATTAGTGAAATTGATAAATCTAACTTTTATCCGATATTTTCAATGTGTAACAAGTGTGTAAATGTGAATGGATATTTTAAATTTGGTGAAATCTGCTCGAGTGTTATATGTTCAAGGACAAAAACCTAGCAAAAGTCGTGATATTTATAGCCTAAGAGAAGAGCTGGGCAGGATTCGAATCATTCGGGATTCGAATCCTGGATTAGAATCCTTTTAGAGGATTCAAAAGAGGTATTCGAATACTTTAGTTAAACTGGATTCGTGATCCGGATTCGTTACAATTTTTTAAAAGGATTCGTATTCGAATCCAAATGCTGGTGATTCGAATCCTCATAAAAAGATTCGAATCCTCGTAAAAGTATTCGAATCCTCATAAAAGAATTTGAATCCTCATAAAAGGATTCGAATATTTATAAAAGGATTCGAATAGTTACAAAAGGATTCGAATCGTCAAAAATAATTCGAATTAATCGTAAGGATTAACATAAAAATGTGTTTTGTATGTTTTTAAATTTCTCGTTAAATCACTGTTTTATACGCGTGGCGCATGAAGTAAAATTTCGAGTTTAGAAAAGCCCCGTGAAAATTTGTCTCGGGTCGCTGCGCGACCCTCGACAAATTTTCTACGCGGGGCTTTTCTAAACTCGAAATTTTACTTCATGCTTAGTCTGGGAGTGGAAGACACTCGTTCGTAAATTTTCGAATTATCATAAAGTTGTGTATTTATTTTCAAAAAAAAATTTCTCGGTGTATTGAACAATAAAAAAAAAAAAAAAACAGCTAAGGTGAAAAGTGTTTAGGTAAAAGTGGTTTATTTTTTCGTTGGCAACAACAACTTTTGTTTGAAACATTTTTTGATTTAGACGTCGAACGCCATAATCAATGACTAAAAAAACTGGTGGAGATCAACAAATTTCCACTAGATTTTTTAGTTTCTAATTTAAAAACAAAAGAGCTGAGGTGAAAAGTTTTTAGGTAAAAGAGGTTTATTTTTTCGTTGGCTACAACTTTTGTTTCAAACATTTTTTGACTTATACGTCGAAAGCCATAGTTAAATTCGTTTAATAAAAAACATCTAATTATTTTTGGTGATTTTTAACACAAGACTTTTAGACATTTGATGGTATAATTAATATTGAATTACTGAAATAAGTATTTATTTTTAATATATTCGTAAATATACGGCAAACAATCTAAAATATTTATTTAATTAAAATACTTAGAAAATAACAATACAATAAATTTTATATTATTATTATTATACCGGGTGTCCGTATTTCAACAGATTGTATGGGGATCTCGGTTATATAAAGAGATAGAGAGTCGGTTAAATTGGGGCAAAGTTGCATAATTTAGGGCCCAATAATAACCCAAAAACACGTTTGAAATATCTAATTTCCTTAATGAGATATTGTCAAAAAACGTATTTTCTTAAAATTCATTTTTATTTTTTTATTCAAAAACTATTAAATCCAGACATTTACAACTTTGACATTATAGGCACTTTTTAACGATAAATCTAGTAACATATTTTATTTTAAGATAACTATAACATTTACCTAGGGACCATAGCTAACTTTTGTTTTTCTTATGGGCGCCATTTTGGATTTTGATATTTTTTGGAAGAATATTGTTTACTGAATTCAATGATGTATCACACTTATAGTTTATTGTACATTTTATATGTAAAATTTTAATCTTTTGGTTTTTCAAAGAGTGCCTTGGAAACAGTTGAGTAACTCACTTATTTGGCAACTCCTAGGACCCATAATTTGCTTACATATCACCCCTGAAGACGGGCATCCGACGATACATACTTTAACAGTTGTGACATATTTTAAAGTAACGAGTGTCTTCCACTCCCAGACTAAGCATGAAGTAAAATTTCGAGTTTAGAAAAGCCTGAAAATTTGGTTTGGTCGCTCCGCGCTTCGCGCTACGCGACCAAACCAAATTTTCAGGCTTTTCTAAACTCGAAATTTTACTTCATGCTTAACCTGGGAGTGAAAAACACCCGTTCGTAATTGAACATTTGAAAAAAAAACGCTGTATTTTATGTAGTTTATTGATTAAATGTAAAATACAGAATTTGTACTTTAAAATTCTAATTCTGATAAGTTTTATTCCACGATGTAAATTAAGAAAACAATTATGCACAGGTTTTCAATAAAAAAACAAGTGTCAGCTGTACTAACAGTCACGAAAGGTGTTTCTCAAGGGTCAGTCCTTGGGCCACTTCTGTTTTTATATACATTAACGACTTTCCTGTTTTCCCGAATTAAAAGTCATACTGTTTGCTGATGATACCACGTTGTCCAATTAAGGACCAACAACTTCATCTGAAAGTTACCACCTACAACCTACTGAATGGTTCCCGAGTAACTCTCTAAAACTAAACATCGACAAAACAAGCAACATTTTGTTTTCTCTAAAATCGAAGGAAAGTAACACAACAAAATTTCTTGGTATTCACCTGGATACATATTTGAACTGGTCATGTCACGGAGATCAACTAGCAAGCAGGCTTGCTAAAAATATATTTATTCTTAGGAACCTATCCTCTCAGGTGCCAAAATATGGGTTGCGACAATACTACTTCTCCCATATTCAAAGCCATATGCAATATGGTCTTATTACATCCGGCCACTCGACAATTCGGCACCGCATTTTCGGGCTACAACGCCGGGCAATTCGAGTTCTCGGTGGTATTGGATACAGGGATTATTGTCGCAATGTATTCAAGGAATTTAGGATTTTAACCTTGCCTGCTCTGTATATTTTCCAATGCTTAAATTACGTGATAAAGCATATGCATTTGTATCAGACACATGCAAACAATCACAATTACTCGACTAGAGATAGGAACAAACTAGTTACAAATTATTGTCGTCTATCGACTGTACAAACCGGTAGCAGGTATTATGCGATCAATTTTTTTAATCAGCTTCCAGCACCAACTCAAGAACTAAATGTTTCTTATTTTCGAAGAATTCTAAGAGATTATTTCATTCAGCAGTCCCATTATAGTTGGGAAGAATATCTTCAGACAAATCACTTCCATTTACACAATTAGCTTGCTTTTAAACCTAACTTTTTGCCTTTTTACTCATTGTTCATTTTAATTAATTGTTGTTTGTGCATTATTTATGTATTTATTGATCGTGATATTTCCTTCGTCTGTTTTAATTTTAAATATGTGTGTAGTTGTTTATTTACAATTAGAATTTATAACCTTAGAATAGCTTACTACTGTAATCTTTTATATATGTATGACACGTGTAAAGCATATTTTGCTGATAACACAATAAATATATTATTATATTCGTATACAAATCGAAGCATTCAAAACTTGTCAAACAATGTACTATTAAATTAGTGTGTGTGTTGTCCATTATATCAAGTGTTTATTTAACTAATTGGAGTAGTGGAGAGAAAGAAATGTACTTCTTGATATTATTTTAAGAATTTTATTTTCTATACATGTTTCGGCTTAGCCATCATCAGTAGAAAACTAAAAACAGATTTACACTAAGTTTAGATTATTTATAATTTTGTATAAGATACATTGAAATAAAACACAGTTAAAAAGTCACGTTAATAAAATGATCGAGATAGTTTTATAAATAAATAAAATGGCGGCTAATCTTGGATAAAAATTATTTAGTATTGGGATATATGTTGTAGGAGTGTTATTAGGTAATATATATGAGATAATTTATTTAACTAATTGGAGAAGTGGAGAGAAAGAAATGTACTTCTTGATATTATTTTAAGAATTTTATTTTCTATACATGTTTCGGCTTAGCCATCATCAGTAGAAAACTAAAAACAGATTTAGACTAAGTTTAGATTATCTCATATATATTACCTAGTAACACTCCTACAACATCTATCCCAATACTTAATAATTTTTATCCAAGATTAGCCGCCATTTTATTTATTTATAAAACTATCTCGATCATTTTATTTACGTGACTTTTTAACTGTGTTTTATTTCAATGTATCTTATACAAAATTATAAATAATCTAAACTTAGTGTAAATCTGTTTTTAGTTTTCTACTGATGATGGCTAAGCCGAAACATGTATAGAAAATAAAATTCTTAAAATAATATCAAGAAGTACATTTCTTTTTCTCCACTACACCAATTAGTTAAATGTACTATTAATTCTTAATATCATAGTAATACATTTGACTTTTTTTTTTAATTTCAAAGTAAAATATCTTAGTTCTGTTTACTTGAGGCATATAATGTTATTGCAATAAGCCCATCATACCCTAATCCACAATACTCTGTAAATAAGTAAAAAAAGGTCTCTTTTAAAAAATGTAATTAAACTAAATAGTTAAATAAATTTTTTTAAAAGAGACCTTTTTTTACTTTATTTACAGAGTATTGTTGTTTACACAAATGTGTAAACAACAACAATTCTAGAAAATATTTGTAATTAAACTCCAACATTCTTCGAACTAGTTATTTCCGTTGAATGTTTTTTCGATTCAATAAATCTAGGTGTCCGTATTTTCCACGTTTTGCCGGGACAAATGAGGGAATAAAAGTGAATAGAAATAGAAAATAGAGGCAATTAAATTGTATCATCGGTGCATGGGAAAAACGAACTTACTTTCCGAGTTATTACTTTATATAATTCCCTGGAGACTGGGGATCATTACTATTATCGTAAGGCGCGTTCTGGAAAAGGGCCTCGGACGTAAATTTATTTATGGCCGCCTTAAAATCCAACGTACCTTCATCCAATCTACTTTCACTCTGTATACGACTAGGGGCGTCAGTTTAACTTAACCACTAACTAAATTTAATACAATTTTAAAGAAAAAAAAGGGAAAAAAGGACAAGTTATGAGAATTTATCGTTAATATTTTCCGTTTCTAATTACGTGATATGCAAGGCCGTAGCCAAGGGGGGGGGGGGGGGGGGGATATGGGCTGAACCTCATAAAAAATTAAATTTTTGCATGTAATAGTGGTACTGTCAGAGTAAAAACAATATTTTTACCACTAACCCCCCTACCCAACATTTTTATAACCCCCTCCGAATTGTTTTCTGGCTACGGCCTTGGTGATGTGAATTCAAAGAAATGTAGAAAATATTATAAAAAAAAACTGTATAAAAATCAAGTTGGAAAATATATTTAAAACTTTGTAAACGGGTGTTTTTCCAATCCTTTTTATATTTATTGTTTTTATTATGTTTTAATGTGTAATTTTATATTTTTAGTTGTACAATATTATGTATTTTTTAAATGGACTTTGTTAAATAAACAAATAAATAAATAAATCATATTTCAGAGTTCTTTAAGTATTCTGCAGATAATAATTGGCAAAATAACTTTAACTTTTATTTTATTTTTATACTTTATTTGTAGTAGGACATGATTTACACATGTATTATATTTGTAGTGGCTTTAATTGGATACTTAATGCAATCAGCCTTAAACAACTGACCAGTTTTATAAATAAAATCTTTTATAGGAATATTCTTTTGGCTTTTCAATAAAATAAAATACACACAAAAATAAACAAAATTATTTACAAGGTAATAAATTCAATCATTTTCATCCCATCTTCAAGAAACTGATATCTTATCAACATCCAAGTCTTACTTATCCCATACAATTCGCTATCGATTCATCTGGACGCCTAGGCGCATGCGCCGGCGAGCGTCGCGACGCTTCTCGCAATCAGCTGCCTCTGTATAGCGTTCAGTGTTCAAACGGCCAGTAAACCGACCGAACACCACCCTCTTCGCATAAACACCCTCATTCTTAAAAACAAAACAAACAACAAAAAAAACGTGACATGTTTTTCTCTCTCTACATGAACTAGCAAAAAATAAAAATTATTAAACACACATGAACACATTATTTTATTAATTCTGTGCGTACGAAAGTTTAAAAATTATTAAAAAAAAAAACCGGATTGAATGAAGAACATTGTAAATAATGCAAAAACTTTCATAATCTCTTACTTCTAAATCTAACTCTATATATTTATTAAACAAACAAAAACTATAACTATACACATATAATTTAATTCTTCATAAGCCGGCTTTAGTTAGTTACTGTTTATATTTGTGGAAACTTCTAAAATACTCCTCCCGAGGACATGAGAAAGTGTGTATGTGTTTCTAATTCAAGTGCTGTTTAAAATAATTTGTAAATAAATTATAAGCACGTGTTTTCTTGTCTGTTGTACTTCAAGCGTTGTAACAGCACGTGTTGGTTGGTTGCTTAGATTGTGCGCTTGTTGTAAGTATTACTTATAATTAAAGCTTGCCTTATTTTAGTATTGTGTTTTATATTCTATAATTATGTGTTATCTTCATGAAATTTTCTTTAAATTGTTTAGGGAAAATTATTGAAACTTATATAGTGTTAGTATTAAAATTAGAAAAATAAAATTAATTTTATAAAAGTAAAGATAAACTTTCAATATTTATCAACCTTATCAATAAAAAAATACATAAGCTAGTTATAGATATATATTAAAAAAATACATTGACGTAGACTAATTATCTATAGTATACTAAAATTTAAAATACATGATATTTAATTAACGAGGTGGATACATGATGTAACTCCATTATGCTATTTGAAATGAAACAACACTGTTGGGAGAGTTTCACTTTTCTTGTTGAAAACTACTACATGACGTTTTCCATCACTTTTTATGAGTGGATATTTAGCATGTGTTTGTTAATAGTTAGTAGAAAATTTAAATAAAACACTTAATGATTATCAACTAATTGTGTATTTCACGACAAATGTTTCGCAACGTTTTGGCTTCTTTTCTCAGGTAAAAAACTTATAATTATATTATAAGTTCTTCACCTGAAGAAGCAACAACGTTGCGAAACAATTGTCGTGAAATACACAATTAGTTAAAAACCATTAAGTGTTTTATTTAAGTGATCATGAATTTTCAAAAATTAAGTGCCTCAACTATCTACGATTAGTAGAAAAGTTTGTACAATAAAGACATTCACTATCAAAACAAATACGAGCCTAACCACATTATTTCTATTTTTTTTTTCTAAATAAAAATGCACAAAGGCCAAATAATTTTAAATATGTTCCTCATCTTTTACGTGGTGAAACAAATTATATTTGATTATAATAACTCAAAAAGCTGAATCTTTATAAAATCAAGACCTTTAAGAAATAAACAAGCTTTGTTCTGTTTGAAAAAACAAAATCTGATCTCTCGAAATAAAATTACAGGCGTTCAAATAGTAAAATTATTTTCAACTTAATTGTGATGATGAAAAAAAAGCAATGCTAAAAAATGGGTGTTTGGTTTGTTTTATACAACATTTAAAAGTGGGTAGGGTAGTGCTTTTTAATTTAAATATAAAAAATCTACCAAAACCTGGAATTTCTAAATTCAAAATGTATTTTCTTAAGAAATAAACAAATTTTGTTCTGTTGTTTGAAAAAACAAAATCCAGTCGTTGAAAATGAAATTACACGCATACAAAGTTGAAGAAGGAAAACCACTAATAAAACTGGAGCTTCTTGTAATAAAGTAATGTTAAAAATTGAATTTAGCCTTGAATTAAAAATTACTTAAGATCAATCGATTAAGAGTTAAGCTGGTTTTAATTTGAGCTCAAGTGTATGCTTTTTAATTTAAAATTGTGGTTAGCAAAAGCGTCCAAAGTCACAAATTTGGTTCAAGTCGGTTTTTTCTTAAAAATACCTTTCATAAATAAATAAATTCAAGTCGATTTAATCTTTGAAATCCCCTGATATAATAATAATAATACTTTTTTACATCAAAACGCCATATTACATGGATTTGACATGTCAATTAATAATAATAATAAGCATACTAATAGTAAATATGAGAGTATAAAAGACTACAATATAATAAAAACTCTATCACAAAAGTATTAATAAATTATACAGAGAGTTTTATGTAACACCGAACATTTTCATACGGAGATTTTTTTTTTTAAGTATCCATGTGCATACGTTGCATATTTTTCGATGTTCAGTTTATTAAAAGAATTCAATTTGAGGCTCTAAGAGAGTGTTTTCCACTCCCAGGCTAAAAATTTGGTTTGGTTGCGTAGCGCGAAGCGCGGAGCGGCCAAACCAAATTTTCAGGCTTCTCTAAACTCGAAATTTTACTTCATGCGCCACTGGTACAAAACACTGATTGAATGTAAAGTTTAGCGGTGTGTTTTAAACTTTGTAATATGTCAATGTTTTGTACCGGTGGCGCATGAAGTAAAATTTCGAGTTTAGAAAAGCCTGAAAATTTGGTTTGGCCGCTCCGCGCTTCGCGCTGCGCGTCCAAACCAAATTTTCAGGCTTTTATAAACTCAAAATTTTACTTCATGCTTAGCCTGGGAGTGGAAAACACTCGCTTAAAACTTCAAATTAAATGTTTTTAATAAACCGATCATCGAAAAAATGTGCATCCATTGCACATTTTAAACGAAAAATTCTCGTTATGAAAATGTTCGGTGTTACATAAAACTCTCTGTAGAAATAGCAACAACAACAGTAAATAAATCATACAAATGTAACCTAATAATATTGGATCACTGCGTAACCATTAAGAAGTAAGTAAATGGATGATCCATATACTCCTGCATAGAGTAATAAAATAAATCAATAAAATGCGTAGAATAGCTGTTGGGATATTTTCTGTTTTAGTATGAAAAAAACAACAGATTAATACCAACACGTTCGTTTTTGTCATTTTTAAAACAAAATCAAAACTTTCATCTAAATAATAACGATTTTCTTGTGAATTTTTTATTTTTATTGAATTTTAAAACATTATGGAAAATAAACAACAATGTTATAAACAATTTTAGCTATTTTATTTTCAAAAACGCTAATTGTTTGCAACATCTATTAGTAAATCAATAAATCCACTAAAGTCTAATTTTGAGCGCTAATGCTGAGTGCATTTTTCAACGGATTGAAAATATCAGCTGCTCAAATTAAATCTCATTTTATCCTCAATAATTCTCGTGAATTTCATTTGAATTTAATAAACGCTTGATTTTTTAAATAAAAAAATGTGAAATTGGAAAAAATCACAATAAATTCATGTTTCGTTTGACGAATTTTTAAAAATAATCGAAACACCCGGTTTTTACGAGATTTACAAGAGTTAATAAAGAACTGATTTGTTTTTTTTTTATATGTAAAATTAAACAAAATCTGTTACAGAATCTCATTGAATCGTGAATTTCATTTTAATGTAATAACCGCTTGATTTTTTATTAAAACAATATGTATAATTGGATACAAATCACAATAAATTTATGATTCGTTTAACGAATTTTTAAAAATTATCAAAACACCCGATTTTTATAAGATTTACAGGAGTTACTACAGAAGAGATTGGGCTTTGTTTCTATCTAAGAATAAAGAAAATCTATTAATTTTAAAAGTTACAGAGGCGCATTGAAATTATGAAAAACTAAACAAAATCTCATTAAATTGATGTTTTGTTCAAGGAATTTTGAAAAATTACTGAAACATCAGATTTTAATAAGATTTATGGGCATTATTAGAAAAATAATAGAGCTTTGTTTTTCCGTAAGAATAAACAAAATCTGTCAATTTGGGGAAAAGTTACAGAAGCTTAAAAAAAATATGTAAATATGGAAACAAATCACAATACGTTCATGGTTCATTTAACGAATTTTAAAAAATTATCAAAACACCCGATTTCTATAAGATTTACAGGAGTTACTAAAGAAAAGATTGGGCTTTGTTTTATGTAAAAATAAACAAAATCTATTAATTTTAAAAGTTACAGAAGCGCATTGAAATTATGAAAAAGTAAACAAAATCTCATTAAATTGGTGTTTCGTTTAAGGAATATTGAAAAATTACTGAAACATTAGAATTTAATAAGATTTATGGGCATTAATAGAATAATAACAGAGCTTTGTTTTTACGTAAGATTCAATAAAATCTGTCAATTTGGAGAAAAGTTACAGGAGCTTAAAAATATGTAAAATTGGAAACAAATCACAATAAGTTCATGGTTCGTTTAACGAATTTTAAAAAACTATTAAAACACCCGATTTTTATAAGATTTACATGATTAGGAAAAAATTGGGCTTTGTTTCTATGTAAAAGTAACTAAAATCTATTAATTTTAAAAGTTACAGAAGCGCATTGAAATTATGAAGAAGTAAACAAAATCTTATTAAATTGATGTTTCGTTTAAGGAATTTTGAAAAATTACTGAAACATCAGATTTTAATAAGATTTATGGGCAGTATTAGAAAAATTACAGGGCTTTGTTTTTACATAAGATTATACAAAATCTGTAAATTTGGGGAAAAGTTACAGAAGCTTAAAAAAAATATGTAAAATTAGAAACAAATCACAATAAGTTCATGGTTCGTTTAACGAATTTTTAAAAATTACTGAATCATCAGATTTTAATAAGATTCATAGGCATTATTAGTAAAATGACAGGGGTTTGTTTTTACGTAGGATTAAACAACATCTGTTAATTCGGGGTAAACTTACAGAAGCTTAAAGTTGATTGAAATTATGAAAAGTAAACAAACTCACACTAAATGTACACTTCTGTGCAATAAAATTAAGCTCAAGTCTTACAACTATTTCTCACAATATTCTAGTTGTATAATTTGGGTCTGTGTTAATTGCCTAGCAGCAGTTTCAATAAATGATAAAACACCATAACTTGAAAATAACAGCTTTATTAAAAAACCAAAACTAAGACCTTTCGAAAAAACGCTCATAATAAATACAACAAAGCCAAAATAGAAAAACCATCTTCTATTTTAGTCAGAATTCGAATTTTTCAATTGTTGAATAAATGACGTAGCATTTTGGCATTAAGAAAATTGGCATATTTACATATTTTTGTAACTAGGAAACTCATCAAGTCCGTTTTAAACTATAACATATTTTGCGTGCTTAATTTGTAGTGTATGTATTTTATATAACTACTGTATAATTTAAGCTTTTGCAATTTGTTCGTCACAGTTTACTAATTCACACGAATTTGTTTTTGTTCTAAATTTAAAATTATGAATAATCAACTCTATTTATTTTATGTCATTGTCAATAACTGTATTGTTTCGAGTTTACGTGAAGTGATTAATCACAAATAGAAAGACTGTTATTCCTTACTTCACTTTTTATTTTTATGTTAGATGTACATTTCGAGACACAAGGTGCTCATTATCAATACTAGTTTGTTATTGATAATGAGCACCTTGTGTCTCGAAATGTACATCTAACATAAAAATAAAAAGTGAAGTAAGGAATAACAGTCTTTCTATTTGTCATTGTCAATAGACAATCAACGCTGCTTCAAAATGAGGTGTCACTTGACCCCTCTTGCCATATAATTTTTTTTAAAGGGGTGGCTGTGGGCGCTAGAAGAATGAGGAAATAATTTTGAAACTAAGATAAAATGTGTTCCCCCTTTAAGAAAAAATCGACCTGTTTTAACATTTTTTTCAAACTTGAACCGAATCGGAGATTTTATGGGGTGCAACATTTGGTTGGCACAGTCTGCATATTTAAAAAAAATCCCAATATGTAATATAATAGATCATTTATAGAAAGAAGCCCAGAATTGTACGAAAAATCAACTTTTACTACAGCCCTACACTAGTGATTATAAATATTTATTTGCTATTTTTGGAATTTGATGCGTAATTACCTTTAGATTACGCATCAAATTCCAAAAATAGCAAATAAATATTTATAATCACAAGTGTAGGGCTGTAGTAAAAGTTGCCTAAATTCGGAAGTGTGTCGAAATAAGCGGTTTATTTGAAAAGCATGTTGAGGAATTGCAGTGGCTGCTGATAATTCATATTTCCATTGATTAGGCAATGAAGTAGGCATATTATAAAAACAAATTAAAATTAATATTGACTTTCTGCAAAAATGTTGTCTCGTTGAGACTTCTCCAAATATATATATAAAATAAGTAGTTGTTTCAATGAATATTTGGATATTGAAAATATCTACTGTTTGTGCTTCTTTTTCATTTTCTTTGAGAAATCAGTGTTGTCATCAAAAGTTCTAATAGATGTCTAACGAGTGTTTCCAATCCCAGGCTAAGCATGAAGTAAAATTTCGGGTTTAGAAAAGCCTTGAAATTTGGTTTGGTCGTTACGCGAAGCGGAGCGACCAAACCAAATTTCCAGGCTTTTCTAAACTTGAAATTTTACTTCATACACCACGCGTATACAACACTGACTTCCAGCAAAGTTTAAAATACACTATTGAGGTTGAACATTTTTCAAATTGAAGTATTCAATTAATTATTCAAAACCATAAAAACACGCCTTAAATTGTACTTTCGGTTGCGATATCTTAAGGTGCAACGCGATTGAAGTGTGTTTTTTAAAACTGAACATAGGAAAGTTTATATGCTCGGAATTTGTATGTTTAGAGATAAAAAAACGCTTGGTATATTTGAAAAGTTGGAATATTTAAATATTCGTTCAAATGCATATGCAAATATTCTCAACGAGACTAAATTTTTAATTACATTTAGTCTCGTTGAGACTTCTGCAAATTTTCATTGAAACATTTACTTATTATATATATATTTGGAGAAGTCTCAACGAGACTATATTTTTGCAGAAACTCGATAATAATTTTAACTCGTTTTCATATATTGTAAATATTCTAGAAGCTATTGGCAAATTCAGTTTTTTTTTAAGTAGGCATATGTTAATAATAACCTCCGATGTGCTCCAGGTAAACTATGCATTCATTAGTCCAATCGATAATGATTGTGTAATGTAATTAAAACTGTAATAAGTTAAATTGAATACTGTCTTTTGACAAAATATCTATCTAACTTAGCATTTGCAATTTAGTCTTGATAAAAATATAGTGACCCTGCACACAAGTCCTTCCTAACTTAATATTTTACAAAAATTCTTGGTGTCTAGAAAGAGAAGAGATAAGAAGATAAGTAATCGTTGGTCGTTGTTTAAAGTAAAAAAACACTGCTACAGAAAATGATCCAAAAATAAAAAGATAGAAACATAGCCTTGTGCAATAACCGGAAGCGCTGCCATTCCCGCGTTTTATTGAAATTTTTCCCTTCTTAGGTCGCACACGGAGAAAATGCAGACGTTAAAGTTAAAAAGGCGAGAGGTGGGAGAGGAATAAGGTCGGCGGTATTTCCTGGAGGGCCCCGGGACTTTCAAGTTAATAACATTTCCCCTTCCACCACCACCCCCTTCAGTAATCGTGTATGTCGTAACCGTATACACTGATTACACGTCAAATACCGTGAACCGAAATTAAGCCACTTTTTTATTATTCGCCCCCGTAATGGAATGTTGGCGGCACTTATCGCTATCGGTATTACCTTTCCTGGGAGCTTTAAAGATAACACCGTATTTATTGAACGTAGGTGTTCGGGAATTGATATTGGATATATCAGGGGATATTCAGGGAAAAGGGTTTTATTTTTATTACACAAAAATTAAGGTTGTTAACAAACAAGTTTTAAAAAACAAAAAAGTTGGAGGTCAAAGCGGAGAGACTAAACCAACTTTTCAGGTTTTTCTAAACTAAAAAGTTTACTTTATGCGCCACGCGGATTTAACACGGAAATTACTGAAATATTGTGAACAAGTGAACATTACTTGAAATCAGTGTTGAATACGCGTGGCGCATGAAGTAAAATTTCGAGTTTCGAAAAGCCTGAAAATTTTGTTTGGTCGCTCCGCTTCGCAGAGCGACCAAACCAAATTTTAAGGCTTTTCTAAACTCAAAATTTTACTTCATGCTTAACCTGGGAGTGAGGTTTAAAGCGTTTAAAGCTTTAAATTAACCTTAAAAAACAACAAATATCTCAAAATTTACAGCATATAAATCTAATAAGTATACTTAAAAGAAAAGGACCCTGTATGAATCAATTTTCTAGCGATCATTCAAATATTTGTATGAATTTAAATAGTGCTTTCTTGTTTTCTTTTTTATTTTCACCATCTTTTTACTTTCGAACAGTACTCTTCTTTTGTATTGCATAAAGAAGAGTACTGTTTTCGTAAAAATTTGCAAATAGAAAAATGTAGTCGAAATCACTGGCGGATTTATATCAAATACAATATCCCTGTAGAAAATTGATATTGACATTTCACATTGATTAATGTAATGATTATCAACTGGCGTCAATGACAACCCATGTTCAAATGTCTCGATAAATGTAAAAAGTGACACGCCTAACGTCAAAACTGACAGCTAAACTGTCAAAACTTACGTCAAAAATACGAGATTTTAATAAAACGTTGTGAGTAAACTATTAAAATATTAGTTTTTCTGAATATGTAAAAATAGAAAAATACTGTGTCAATAGTTTTTGAGTTAATTCCGTCTAAAAGTCAAAAAGTTCGGTTATGAATTAAATTTTATGAATTATAAAATATTTAATAATCACAACTTCAAAACTTTATATGATATCTTTATACAATTTTGCTAGTATGTTAAGAAAATAATGCTTTTTCTGTATATGTAAACATTGAAAAATAACCCCTAATAATAAAAGTTATTTCCGTCTGAAAGTCAAAAAGTGCGGTTAAGAATTAAGTTTTATGGATTGTAAATTGTTAAAAAAATCGTAACATTAAAACAGTGTATCAGATCCTAATAACATTTTTTGAGTATGTTGAAAAAATATTTTTCTTTTTGAATATGTAAAAGTTAAGAAATACCCTATCAAAAGTTTTCGAGTTAGTTCCGTCTGAAAGTTAAAAAGTGTGGTTATGAATCAACTTTTATGGATTCTAAAATTTTAAAAAAATCCTAACTTTAAAACTGTGTGTCACATTTTAGTGAAATTTTGTGAGTATGTTAAGAAAACATTAGTCTTTCTGAATATATAAAAATTTGAAAATACACCGTCGATTGTTTTCGAGTTATTTCCGTCTGAAAGTTAGAAAGTGCGGTTATAAATCAACTTTTATGGATTCTAAAATTTAAAAAAATCCTAACTTCAAAACTGTGTGTCAGATCTTAGTGAAATTTTGTGATTATGTTAATAAAACATTATTATTTCTGAATATGTAAAAATTTTAAAATACCCTATCGATAGTTTTCGAATTATTTCCGTCTGAAGGTTAAAAAGTGTGGTTATGAATCAACTTTTATGGATTCTAAAACTTAAAAAAATCCTAACTTTAAAACTGTGTGTCAGAACTTAATTAAATTTTGTAAGTATGTTTAGAAAATATTACTATTTCTGAATATATAAAAATTTGAACATACCCCCTCCGAAGTTTTCGAGTTAGTTCCGTCTGAAAGTTAGAAAGTGCGGTTATGAATCAACTTTTATGGATTTTAAAATTTAAAAAAATTCTAACCTTAAAACTGTGTGCCAGATTTTAGTGAAATTTTATAAGTATGTTAAGAAAACAGTATTCTTTTTGAATATGTAAAAATTTAAATACCCCATCGATAATTTTCAAGTAAATTCCGTCTGAATGTTAAAATATGCGGTTATTAATCAACTTTGATGAACTTTGAAACTGTATGTCAGATCTTAATGAAATTTTGTAAGTATGTTAAGAAAACATTATTCTTTCTGAATATAATAAAATTCAAAAATACCCTATCGATAGTTTTTAAGTTATTTCCGTCTGAAGGTTAAAAAGTGCGGTTATGAAACAACCTTTATGGATTCTAAAATTTAAAAATATCCTTGCTTCAAAACTGTGCGTCAGATTTTAGTGAAATTTTGTGAGTATGTTAAGAAAACATTATTATTTTTGAATATGTAAAAATTTAAAAATACTCAATCGATAGTTTTCGAGTTATTTCCGTCTAAAAGTTAAAAAGTGCGGTTATCAATAAACTTTTATGGATTCTAAAATTTAAAAAAACCTAGCTTTAAAACTGTCTGTCAGATCTTAGTAAAATTTTGTAAGTATATTAAGAAAACGTTATTCTTTCTGAATATGTAAAAATTTAAAAATACCCCATCGATAGTTTTCGAGTTATTTCCGTCTGAAAGTTAAAAAGTGCGGTAATGAATCAACTTTCATGGATTTTAAATTTTAAATAAATACCAGCTTTAAAACTATGTGTCAGATCTTAGTGAAATTTTGTGAGTATGTTAAAAAAACATTATTCTTTTTGAATATGTAAAAATTTAAAAATACACTATCGATAGTTTTCAAGTTATTTCCGTCTGAAAGTTAAAAAGTGCTGTTATGAATTAACTTTTATGGATTCTGAAATTTAAAAAAATCCTAACTTTAAAACTGTGTGTCAGATCTTAATGAAATTTTAAAAGTATTTTAAGAAAACATTATTTTTTCTGAATATGTAAAAATTAGAAAATCCCCCATCGATAGTTTTCGGATTATTTCCGTCTGAAAGTTATAAAGTGCGGTTATGAATCAACTTTTATGGATTCTAAAATTTAAAAAAATCCTAACTTTAAAACTGACTGTATTAGAACTGTTAAGCAGATTGAATTGTGTAAGAAAAAACTTAAAGCGCTCTTAATTAAGAAGGCAGGCGTAAGTATATTAAGAAAACGTTATTCTTTCTGAATATGTAAAAATTTAAAAATCCCCCATCGATAGTTTTTGAATTATTTCCGTCTGAAAGTTATAAAGTGCGGTTATGAATCAACTTGTATGGATTCTAAAATTTAAAAAAATCCTAACTTTAAAACTGACTGTATTAGAACTGTTAAGCAGATTAAATTGTGTAAGAAAAAACTTAAAGCGCTCTTAATTAAGAAGGCAGGCGTACTACTTTCTTAAATGACTCATTTATTGGCAGTTATTGAATTCGTATTATTATTTTATTTTAATTTATTTTATATTACTGAGTTTTTTTGATTTCAATGTATTTCTTTTTTTCTTTAGTTATCTGTTTATATTAGTTCACCATACTTGTATTTGTATATTTCTAGATATTAACTATTGTAATACATGTTTTCATGTCCTGATGCAATAAATATATTATTATATACAAATTTTAGGATTGTAATATTTAATAAGCATATAATAATAATTTTTTAATAATGTTAGTCGCAGGAGCTTACATCGGTCATACACAAAAATACACTAATAATACAATTACCGTTATTAACCATAAATTAAAAAAAAATACAATAAGTACACATTACAAAACATTTGGCGTTGGATATCAGAAAGTGTGGTTCGAAAAATCTTTCAAACTATAAAAAGTTTACCAGTGTTATTGCTTTATTCCTAGACTTAAATACTATTTACAATGAAATTAAAAAAATCATGAAAATACTGAAATAAATCTAGGTAGATTTAGCTAACAAATCCTAAAAATACCGAAATAATAAAAGTAAACAGCGTTTATGTATAGGTATGATATTAAAAGTGTTTTCCTTAAATATCCTCAAACAAATCCGTTCTTGATTTGTTGGTAATGCGAATTGTTTTATGACACACCAGCCAACGTTTCCGTGTTAGTCATAATTTTTTTAAAATAGTACAATTTGAAGCTTTAAACGAGGTTTTTCCACTCCCAGACTAAGCATGAAGTAAAATTTCGAGTTTAGAAAAGCCTGAAAATTTGGTTTAGTCGCGTAGCGCGAAGCGCGGAGCGACCAAACCAAATTTTCAGGCTTTTCTAAACTCGAAATTTTACTTCATGCGCCACGCGTACTAAACACTGATTTTAAGTAAAGTTTATTTTTCCACATTATTCCAGTGTTGTCAGTGTTTAATACGCGTGGCGCATGAAGTAAAATTTCGAGTTTAGAAAAGCCTGAAAATTTGGTTTGGTCGCTCCGCGCTTCGCGCTACGCGACCAAACCAAATTTTCAGGCTTTTCTAAACTCGAAATTTTACTTCATGCTTAGTCTGGGAGTGGAAAACCCTCGCTTTAAACTTTAAATTAAACTATTTTAAGAACACAACAAAATTCAGGAAATTTACAGCAGATGCATGTGTATACTTAGAATGACATTTTCTTTTTAAATAGTTCAATTTGAAGCTTTAAGCGAGGGTTTTCCACTCCCAGACTAAGCATGAAGTAAAATTTCGAGTTTAGAGAAGCCTGAAAATTGGTTTGGTCGCGTAGCGCGAAGCGCGGAGCGACCAAACCAAATTTTCAGGCTTTTCTAAACTCGAAATTTTACTTCATGCGCCACGCTTACTAAATACTGATTTCAATTGAAGTTTATGTTTTCACAATATTTCAGTGTTTTCATAGTTTAATACGCGTGGCGCATGAAGTAAAATTTTGAGTTTAGAAAAGCCTGAAATTTGGTTTGGTCGCTCCGCGCTTCGCGCTACGCGACCAAACCAAATTTTCAGGCTTTTCTAAACTCAAAATTTTACTTCATGCTTAGTCTGGGAGTGGAAAACCCTCGTTTCAAACTTCAAATTGAACTATTTTAAAAAACAACAAATGTCAGGAAATTTACAGCAAATGCATGTGTACACTTAAAATAAAATTTCTTTGTATACAAAACAAAATATAATAAATTCTAAATGTACTGAAATAAATCTGAGTAAATTTACCTAACAACAAGTAAACTGAGCGTTTATTTATAGGTGTGATATTAAAAGTGTTTTCCTTGGATATCCTCAAACAAAACCGTTCTTGATTTGTTGGTAAGGCGAATGGTTTTATGACACGCCAGCCAGCGTTTCCGTGTTTATCATAATAAAAAGGCGTTTTGGGAACATGCAATGATGGCGTTCCTTTTCCCTATCTGAAACGCTGTTTGCAGCTGATGTCACTTTAGTGCGACATTTGCTGGATATGTAAGATGCGCACACATAAAATATGAATGGGGAAAAGTCGCATACTTTATTCATCAGCGCATAAGCACACACGATTTCCAGGCATTATACGAGAGTATCATTTTATGATATCAAATATTTACCTTGAAACATTTTATTGATTTTCAATTCCTAAAATTAATAAATAAACAAATTAATGCAATTAAGCACAGTACTGTAATTTTATTGATTAAGCAAACTTACAAGTTAACATTAAAAGTGCGATTCTTTTCTCAATCTACAACAAGTTAGTCTTACAAAGACCATATCAAACACTCATTAAAACAACTACTTCTCGAGCTAATACCCTGACGGACATTGAATTATACAACAAGTGTTTGCTGTTAAAGACAGTAACTTACTGCAAATGTAACAATTTTGGTCAAATTATTTAGGCCATCTATAAACGCGTTTCGAGATTTATCTCTCATCAGTATAGCTTTGCCATTCCCGCTAAATAATTTGACACCTTAGACTGGCAGTTACGTTGCGGTTCAAACAACCAAGAATTGGCAATTTCATTTATACTTATGTTTGAACCGCAACTTTTCTTTGTGGTGATCTATTAGTAATATAAGATATGTAATTTGTTTTTTAAAGCAACCGAGATGCCGACAGTTTATAGGCACTCGTTATATTGATATGTCAAATTCTCTAATCAACAATCATATTGAAGCACTATTTTCTGCTCTTATATCTTTGCATTAAAAAAAGAAAAACATCAACAATGGTTCTTATTATTGCGCTATTGTTCGTTCTCGGTAAACTTTTTCTCAATGCGCGCCCTTTTAAACTTTACATAAAATTGCCCTTTTGCTAGCTCGTTGTCATTTTTGCAGGACTTTGCGACAACATCAAATATTCACGTCTTGTAGAGTCTCTCTTGCGTGCATGTAAAGGGCCGTGTATTCGAGCCTCGAGGCTAAGGGTTCAAGATCATCATCTCCGGACCCAATGTTTTGTGCATAATTCGAAAAGCCGCCCTCATTTTATGCACAGTTTTATTTCCATACATAACCAAAAAAAAAAAACAACAGCAATAGAAAATACACATTTGCAACAGTTATTAAATATCTAAATATCGATAAAAAAAAATAGATACCGTATGTTCAATAGAAAAAAAAAAATCCTCTAGTGCCATGATTTAATCTCTTTTTAATTAAAGTTGGCTACACGCTTAAGGAATTGTTTTATAAAAAGTCAGACATAATAATTATAATGTATAATTTCAGAGTTGCCAACCTAC
Organism: Philonthus cognatus; assembly: GCA_932526585.2. NCBI lineage: Eukaryota > Metazoa > Arthropoda > Insecta > Coleoptera > Staphylinidae > Philonthus > Philonthus cognatus. The sequence continues at coordinate 44,727,235 of OW052241.1, forward strand.
AATACTACTAAATTATCGAGCCATCATTTTTAATTTTGTTATCTTTGGTGTTACGAAGTCGGTTAAATTAGCAAACTAGTAGTATTTTTTACATACATTGCGATGGCGTAAACAGAAAAACAAGTGAACCTCAGGTTTTTGATTTATTCGCAAAAACAATATTATTTTTAAATGGGATGCCTTGTATATTTTGACATATTCAGAAAGAGAATAAATAGACAAATAAAAAAGGCTTAATAACTGATTATCTTAAAATATGACTGAATAATTCTTTTTATTACAATGTACTCAAATCTGGTGTGCGTGTATTTAAAATAATTACTTCTTTATAGTAAGTATACGATTTTGAATTAGAACAAAAAAAAATTAAATTAATAAATAATTAACTAATGCATTTTTGACATAACCCCCTAACATGTCTTATATCTTGTTATGACGAAAAAGCATGGCATAAATTACGATAATACAAGAAAATTGGCTAAACGTCAATAAGCATGGATACTTTGACAACGTACGACATAGTTTGTTTATCTCCATTTTGATTTTGAGTAGGTAATCCTGTTATAAAATATGCAGTATTTTAATGGCCTAGACCTCTTTTTTCTTTAACTTTAGGATAATCACTTATTTAGACTTTTTTGTTTATGTACTTTTCCTTTTTCTAAATATGTCAAGATATACATGGCATCGCTTTAAAAAAAAATGTTTTTCCAAATAAATCAGAAACCTGAGGTCCACTTATTTTTCTGTTTACACTATCGTAATGCACGTAAAAAAATACTACTAGTTTGCTAATTTAACCGACTTCGTAGCTCCAAAGATAACAAGGTTACTAATGGTGGCCCGATAATTTAAAACACCCTGGCACTCTAGAGGTTTTATTTTATTTAACATACGGTACAACTTGTACAGACTTTTTTATTTATTCCTCGAGAGACCTTAGTTTATAGTAAATTTTTGAAACAACTACTTCCTGTGCAAATACACCGCCGGATATTATACACGAAATATTTCATCATGAAATTCATTATCCGACGATGTATTTACAGGGAAAGTAGTTGTTGGATATTTATTGTCTTGGTGGTCTTTTAAAATAAGACTTATTGTTTGCAGTTTATACGAACATCACCGTAATTTTATAAAAATAAATATGTATGTAATTGATTGATTGAGTTACGTAAAGATCAAATGAATTTGGGGAATAAAGCATTAATAACCTTCCTTCATTTCCTGGAAATGCATACGGATCTCAGTTATTTGAGGAGATAGAGAGTCGGTTAAATTGGGGCAAAGTTGCTAATTTTTGGGTCCAATAATAAACTAAAATCAAATTTAAAATACCTTCCTTTGTTTTCGAGATATTGTCAATAAACTGATTTTTGAAAAATTTGTTTTTATTTTTTTATTCGGAAACAACTTTGACATTGTACAGGCACTCTTTAATGAAGAATCTAGTAGCATATTTTATTTTAAGATAACTCTAACATTTACCCGGAAACCATAGCCATCTTTTATTTTTCTTATGGGCGCCATTTTGGATTTTCATATTTCTCGAAAGAATATTTTATTCTGAATGTATTAATGTATGATACCTATAATTTATTTTATATTTAATATGCAAAATTATAAATATTTGTTATTTGTTAAAAGGGCCTTGGAAACAGATGAGTGAGTTCACTCATTTGACAACTCCTAAGGCCATAATTTGATTACACATCACCCATCAGGACGGACCCACAGCTGATTCGTTACCGTACATCTTAAAAATGTATTTGTTTATATAGAAAACACTGATATTAGTTATACAATATATAATAATAATATAATAACTTTACAAAATAAGATTTTTCACCAACGAGTAATTAGAATTTCAAAAAAATGCATTTATCTTGATATAAAAATGTATACGTTACATTCGCAAAGTGTATCGAGAAATGTGTTAGCAAATAAAGCACTAATAACTTTTCTTCCCAAGTTTATATACATGGTGTCCGTATTTCGTGGAAATGCATGGGCATCTCGGTTATTTGAAGAGATAGAGAGTCGGTTAAATTAAGGCAAAGTTGCGTATTTTAGGAGTTACTAATAATATGAACACAAATTTGTAAGATCAAATATTATTTTACAATTATTTACAGAAATTTGTCAAAATTAGGTTATAGCAATGTAAATACATTTCTAATGAACTTCATACATTTCTGTGTGAATAACATTAAATTTTTTTTATTGTTGCTCCTGATTTAAACAAGACACTGTTTTTACTTTATGTTATGTGTGATAATGGTTACTTATTACTATTATTACAAAATCTTGACAGTAGTCGCCCAATTTTGGCTGCAAAAATTGAATGACTACTATCAAGATTTTGTTTATAAATAGATATGTCGTTAATGTGTCCCACACTTTACAAAAAACAAAATATGTAATTTTAAATAAAAATGTAAAATAAATGATAAGTGTGATACATCACTGAATTCACAAAAAAATATTGTTTCAAAAAATATAAAAATCCAAAATAGCGCCTATAAGAAAAACAAAAGTTGGCTGTCATTCCTGGGTAACTGTTATAGCTACATTTAAATAAAATAAGTTACTAGATTTCTCATTAAAAAGTCCCTGTATAATGTTAAAGTTGTAAATGTCTAGATTCAATAGTTTTGGAATAAAAAAATTAAACGAAATTTCAACAAATCAGTTGATTGACAATATCTCGAAAACAAAAGAAGATATTACAAATTTGTTTTCATATTATTAGTAACTCCTAAAATACGCAACTTTGCCCTAATTTAACCGACTCTCTATCTCTTCAAATAACCGAGATGCCCATGCATTTCCACGAAATACGGACACCCTGTATATAAACGTGGGAAGAAATGTTATTAGTGCTTTATTTGTCAAATGTATGTAGTGTTTATTATTAGTAGCAGGCTTTAAGATATGATAATGTAACATTCGTAATGGACTAAGTACATGTGACTAAATAAACAAATAAATAATATAATAACTCAAACGAATAGAGCAAAAATAAAAATAAAATGTTTACTTATTTCTAACTTGTTTTTTTCTTCTAAAAGATTCTTTACGTACTCATATTTCTTATCCGTATCGATTTATCGCTTTTAGGCATGTTTATAAAGAAAATATACTCTTTTTATACTGTCCACTCCGCCCTTATCCAATCCAACAACAATTTATTTGAACCGGGTCAATATATACACAATAACGAAGTTTTGTTTACACTCGTAAAATCCATACAGATTTATATTTGTATTTACAAAGTTTCACTTTTACGCAAAACTCTCGCAAACATCCATCCATCATTAGGGTGTTGTACAAACAAATTACACAATTTCAGTTATAAAAAAATACACGCTGAAAAAAAGAACTAGTAGGATAAGGAGAATAAAAATTTGTGGTTTGTGCTACATTTTCAGATTCATTAAATTTCAACGAATATTTTTATTATTCTATCAATAAACACGTTTTAACTTTGTGCAAGGAAAAAAAATGTGTGGTTTATGCTAGTTTTTTTAGATTCATTAAATTCCAACAAATATTTTTGCTATTTTATCAATAAAAACGTTTCAACTTGTACAACACTATTTATTTTAACGTGACTGCAGTTTCCGTAAATTTAGATTGCCATTATCAAACATAAAGTTTGTAAATAAATAGTGTTGTACAAACAAAGTGAAAAGTTTGCTTTATTGATAAATTAACATGTATAACGAAGCAGAAGCAATACAAAATGTTTGTTATTATTATACGAAGGAATATTGACAAATTCTAAAGCTCTTTTGAATTCTTGAATTTCTATAAATATCCAATGTTATATTTGTTATTAAGTGTGCAAAAAATACACGATTTTAACAACAGATTACGTAATTTCAACAAAAAATACTTTGTCAAACGTCTTGTAAATTATTCTATCTTTCTATCTATCTATCCTTTATTGGTGCATTGACATAATGTTTTACACAAGTCATTACATGTAATACTACTAGTAAGAGTTTTCTTTAAAACAATTGACTTACAGTCAAATAATTAGTTATATAAGATAAATTCAAAATCAAAACTATTTGAATTCGAGAAAATAAGCTTACGCTTCTTATAGTTTGCACACTTTAAACATAATATACTCAATGACATTAGAAGCGTAACACCCAGAAGGAGTTATTATTTTAACTTGATTTTTTGCCAGTATGGTAGTCTTACATCAACAATAAAATGATTACATTTTCAAGAAATTTTATTAAAAAACAATCTAAAAAAAATTAATAATGTGTTTGTCGACCCCTTTGCTGTATACACTCCTGTAGACGTCTGGGCATCGACAAAATGAGATCGTCGATGTCTTCTTGAGGCATCTCGTTCCAAGCAACTTGAATTTCATCGATCAACTGTGCTAGAGTCTGTGGAGGATGGTGCAAAGAGAATATTCTTCTTCCCATGATATCCCACACATGTTCAATGGGATTTAAATCCGGCGAACGGGGCGGCCACGCCAAAACATTAACACCAGCTTCATTAAGAAAGTTCATAGTTCGACGAGCAATATGGGGACGTGCGTTATCTTGTTGAAAAAGTACGTCTGGGCGGCCATCTAAATAAGGCAACAAAGTCGGTCGTATGACGTCTTCAACATAACGCGCAGCTGTCATACTGCCTCGAATGAATACAAGAGGTGATCGACTACCATAAGCAATAGCCCCCCAAACCATTACTCCAGCAGTCCTGTGTACATGCCTCTCAATAGCAAACCTAAGATCAGGTCGTTCTCCACGGTAGCGTCGTACCCTTCTACGGCCATCATGCGTGCCTAGACAAAATTGTGATTCATCGCTGAATACGACATCGTGCCATTCTGCCTCCCAATGCTGCCGTTCTCTGCACCAGTCCAACCTTTGGCGACAGTGTCTCGCTGTTAAAGGAAGCACTAATCTTGGACGGTACGAAAGAAGCCCAAAGGATTGAATGCGGCGATATAAGGTTCGCATACTAACGGGCCTACCTTCTTCTCCAATCCATTGATCACCGATTTGACGCGTAGTAGCGAAACGGTCTCGCAGGGCTATTTGTCTTAAGCGCCGATCTTGACGTTCTGTGGTACGCCTTGGTTGACCAATTGGTCTTCTTCTTGCTCCTCTACCTTCTTCTGTCCATACCTGATACACACGTATTACAGTTGCTGCAGTGGAATCAATACGGCGGGCAATTTCGCGATAGGACATACCGACATCTCGATAAGCAACAACTCGACCCCGGTCAAAATCGCTCAAATGGTGATATTGTGGACGTCTTCGGACTCGAGGCATTTTATTTAAGCTTAACATACTCAACGGAAACACGAAAACTAAAAACATCTGTACTAAACAGCTCATATAAATAGTTTTATCAAAAAAGAAAAAGTGAAATATTTCTTTTGTCACAATAAATATAAAAGGCACAAGGTTGAAATTGTTATCAATGTATGCTTTAATTATAGTCACCCTGTTGCTAAAATATGAATTCAAAAAAATCATTCCTTCTTGGTGTTACGCTTCTAATGTCATTGAGTATATATAAAATTACGAAAATGTTACATAACATAGTTTACTTAAATTCTTGATTTACAAGAAAATACGTTGATTATTATTAAATTGGTATTTTAATTTAATAAACAATTAAACTAGTAACTATATGTTTTTGAGTTTACGTGAAGTGATTATTACACTAAAAAAGGGGTCTGTCAACTTGGCCCCCCCAACTCAAAATTTTCAAATAAAAAATATTGCGCCCGAAAGGTCTTAACTTGCGCTCACTTGCGCCCAAATATTAAAACTTGCGCTGTTAAGGGTAGAAAGTTATAGCGATTTGAAAATAGGGGGGGCTAAGTTGACGCCAGCCCCCCCATCTCGGAATTTTTAACTTTTTCTTTCATAAATACATTCTATGGAACTTGCGCTGTCGATACCACCTACTTTTACAAGTTGCGCTGCAAAAATACACTCCCTATAAACGAAATAAAGGAGGGTGCCAGCCCCCCCACTTTAGATTTTTCAAGTTTTATTGCATTGTACACAAAGCTTAGAAGTTGCGCTCACTTGCGCCATCGAAATTTCTTCAATATCAGTTCTCATGAAAAAGTTATGGCATATTTTATATATACTCGAATCCAGTGTGCGTATTCCCATAATCTCCATGCAACTACAGAAGAGTAATACAATAAACATACTTAACTCACAACCACTGTCCATCTTCGTCGAAAAGCATACATTATACAACCAAAACAGTAATTTTCTATAATTTTTGCATATTTATTCCAGTGCCGTATCATGGTGGAAATATATATTTTTATTACTACTTAAATACTTTTATTTCCAGAACAAATAACAATAATTCGATTCAATTAATAAATATAACTTTAACAATGTATTTAAAATGTATTTCTGCTGATTAGAAAAGTTGCGCTGTTTTCCCAGTAGCGTTACAAATAATTTATTATTTAATTTAATTAAATATTTTTAAAACCAAACGTGAAAATTTATATTTTTTAAGTGATTTTACTTAAACAATGCATAAAAAATGCATCTATGCCAATGAGAAAAGTTGCGCTGTTTTCCCAGTGGCGTCACAATTAATTTATTATTATTTAATTAAATTAAATATTTTTCAAACCAAACGGAAAATTTTTAATTCTCTAAGTGATAATACTTTAACAATGCATAGGAAATGCATTTATGCTAATGAGAAAAGTTGCGCTGTTTTCCCAGTGGCGTCACAATTAATTTATTATTATTGAATTAAATTAAATGTTTTCAAAACCAAACGGAAAATTTTGAATTTTCTAAGTGATATTACTTTAACAATGCATAGAAAATGCATTTATGATAATGAGAAAAGTTGCGCTGTTTTCCCAGTGGCGTCACAATTAATTTATTATTATTGAATTAAATTAAATATTTTCAAAACCAAACGGGAAACTTTGAATTTTCTAAGTAATTTTACTTTAACAATGAATAGGAAATGCATTTATGCTAATGAGAAAAGTTGCGCTGTTTTCCCAGTGGCGGCACAATTAATTTATTATTATTGAATTAAATTAAATATTTTCAAAACCAAACGGAAAATTTTGAATTTTCTAAGTGATATTACTTTAACAATGCATAGAAAATGCATTTATGCTAATGAGAAAAGTTGCGCTGTTTTCCCAGTGGCGTCACAATTAATTTATTATTATTTAATTAAATTAAATATTTTTCAAACCAAACGGAAAATTTTTAATTCTCTAAGTGATAATACTTTAACAATGCATAGGAAATGCATTTATGCTAATGAGAAAAGTTGCGCTGTTTTCCCAGTGGCGTCACAATTAATTTATTATTATTGAATTAAATTAAATATTTTCAAAACCAAACGGAAAATTTTGAATTTTCTAAGTGATATTACTTTAACAATGCATAGAAAATGCATTTATGCTAATGAGAAAAGTTGCGCTGTTTTCCCAGTGGCGTCAGTGATCATTCCCAAAAACAGATGGTTCTCGTCGGTCACCCTACATTGTATATAGGAACATATTAACCTCTACTTCTTTTGATCTTGAACAATGATTTTTGCTTGGAAGCAAGTCATTGTATTCCTCCCATAAGCCATTATGTCTTCTGCAAAATGCTATAAAATGACCCGGTATAAAACCCACAACACCACGTAAAATAAACAGTTTGTTCTGTACATTTAGTTTAAACGGAATATTTTCTAAATGAGTTACTAAATTCAATGTTTTACTGTCCGTGTTAACGGGTTCTATGAATATGAAATTGTTTAACTGTGTTTCAAATAATAATTTATTATTACACAAACTGCAATTTTGTTTCGTTTTTGTTTTTTGTTTTCGCTCCTGGGAAAACAGCACAACTTTTCTCATTAGCATAAATGCATTTCCTATGCATTGCTAAAGTAATATCACTTAGAAAATTCAAAATTTTCTGTTTAGTTTCGAAAATATTTAATTTAATTCAATAATAATAAATTAATTGTGACGCTACTGGGAAAACAGCGCAACTTTTCTCATTAGCATAAATGCATTTTGTATTAATTTTTAAAGTAATATCACTTAGAAAATTCAAAGTTTCTTGTTTGGTTTTGATAATATTTAATATAATTCAATAATAATAAATTAATTGTGACGCCACTGGGAAAACAGCGCAACTTTTCTCATTAGCATAAATGCATTTCCTATGCATTGTTAAAGTAATATCACTTAAAAAATTCAAAATTTTGTGTTTGGTTTTGAAAATATTTAATATAATTCAATAATAATAAATTAATTGTGACGCCACTGGGAAAACAGCGCAACTTTTCTCATTAGCATAAATGCATTTCCTATGCATTGTTAGAGTAATATCACTTAGAAAATTCAAAATTTTCTGATTGGTTTTGAAAATATTTAATTTAATTCAATAATAATAAATTAATTGTGACGCCACTGGGAAAACAGCGCAACTTTTCTCATTAGCATAAATGCATTTCCTTTGCATTGTTAAAGTAATATCACTTAGAAAATTTAAAATTTTCTGTTTGGTTTTGAAAATATTTAATTTAATTCAATAATAATAAATTAATTGTGACGCCACTGGGAAAACAGCGCAACTTTTCTCATTAGCATAAATACATTTCCTATGCATTGTTAAAGTAATATCACTTAGAAAATTCAAAGTTTCCCGTTTGGTTTTGAAAATATTTAAATTAATTCAATAATAATAAATTAATTGTGACGCCACTAGGAAAACAGTGCAACTTTTCTCATTAGCATAAATACATTTCCTATGCATTGTTAAAGTAATATCACTTAGAAAATTCAAAATTTTTTGTTTGGTTTTGAAAATATTTAATTTAATTCACTAATAATAAATTAATTGTGACGCCACTGGGACAACAGCGCAACTTTTCTCATTATCATAAATGCATTTTTTGTGCATTGTTAAAGTAATATCACTTAGAAAATTCAAAAATTTCCGTTTGGTTTTAAAAATATTTAATTTAATTCAATAATAATTATCTAATTGTGACGCCACTGGGAAAACAGCGCAACTTTTCTCATTAGCATAAATGCATTTTGTATTAATTTTAATTTTTATTTTATTTATTTTATCACTTAGAAAATTCAAAGTTTCTTGTTTGGTTTTGCAAATATTTAATTTAATTCAATAATAATATATTAATTGTGACTCGACTGGGAAAACAGCGCAACTTTTCTCATTAGCATAAATGCATTTCCTATGCATTGTTAAAGTAATATCACTTAGAAAATTCAAAATTTATTGTTTGGTTTTGAAAACATTTAATTTAACTTAATAATAATAAATTAATTGTGACGCCACTGGGAAAACAGCGCAACTTTTCTCATTAGCATAAATGCATTTCCTATTCATTGTTAAAGTTATATCACTTAGAAAATTCAAAGTTTCCAGTTTTGTTTTGAAAATATTTAATTTAATTCAATAATAATAAATTAATTGTGACGCCACTGGGAAAACAGTGCAACTTTTCTTATTAGCATAAATGCATTTATTATCTATTTTTAAAGTAATATCACTTAGAAAATTCAAAATTTTTCGTTTAGTTTTGAAAATATTTAATATAATTCAATAATAATAAATTAATTGTGACGCCACTGGGAAAACAGCGCAACTTTTCTCATTAGCATAAATGCATTTCCTTTGCATTGTTAAAGTAATATCACTAAGAAAATTCAAAATTTTCTCTTTGGTTTGAAAAATATTTAATTTTATTAAATTATAATAAATTAATTGTGACGCCACTGGGAAAACAGCGCAACTTTTCTCATTGGCATAGATGCATTTCCTATGCATTGTTTAAGTAAAATCACTTAAAAAAATTAAATTTTCACGTTTGGTTTTGAAAATATTTAATTAAATTAAATAATAAATTATTTGTAACGCTACTGGGAAAACAGCGCAACTTTTCTAATCGGCAGAAATGCATTTTAAATGCATTGTTAAAGATTTATTTATTAATTGAATCGACTTATTGTTATTTGTTTTGGAAATAAAATTATTTAAGTAATAATAAAAATATATATTTCCACCATGATGCGGCACTGGAATAAATATACAAATATTATAGAAAATTACTGTTTTGGTTGTATAATGTATGCTTTTCGACGAAGATGGCCAGTAGTTGTGAGTTAAGTATGTTTATTGTATTACTCTTCTGTAGTTGCATGGAGATTATGGGAATACGCGCACTGGATTCGAGTATATATAAAATATGCCATAACTTTTTCATGAGAACTGATATTGAAGAAATTTTGATGGCGCAAGTGAGCGCAACTTTTAAGCTTTGTGTACAATGCAATAATACTTAAAAAATGTAAAGTGGGGGGGCTGGCACCCTCCTTTATTTCGTTTATAGGGGGTGTATTTTTGCAGCGCAACTTGTAAAATTAGGTGGTATCGACAGCGCAAGTTCCATAGAATGTAATTATGAAAGAAAAAGTTAAAAATTCCGAGATGGGGGGGCTGGCGTCAACTTAGCCCCCCCTATTTTCAAATCGCTATAACTTTCTACCCTTAACAGCGCAAGTTTTAATATTTGGGCGCAAGTGAGCGCAAGTTAAGACCTTTCGGGCGCAATATTTTTTATTTGAAAATTTTGAGTTGGGGGGGCCAAGTTGACAGACCCCTAAAAAAGACTGTTATTTCTTACTTCACTTTTTATTTGTATCGTTAGATGTACATTTCGAGACACAAGGTGCTCATTATCAATAACAAACTTTTGTTATTGATAATGAGCACCTTGCGTCTCGAAATATACATCTAACGATACAAATAAAAAGTGAAGTAAGGAATAACAGTATTTTTTAGTGTAATTAAACTAGTACATACAATTTTGCTTTTAGTATGCATGTTTCGATGTATTCGCAGTAAATGTTCGAGAATTCGTTAATTTATTAAAAAAACAATGAAGTAAAATTTCAAGTTTAGAAAAGCCTTAACATTTGGTTTTGTTTGGAATTTAGAAAAGCCTTAAAGTTTAGTTTATAACTAACCATCCACGTAACTCCAACAAGAAAATCTGAATGTGGTAATATAACGAATAATAGTGATCAATCAAATAAGGAACTTACTTAATTTGCATAAACCTCAAACAGTAGGTCTCAATTAATGGGGCTACTAACCCCATTAATTGAGACCTACTGTTTGCGGTTTATTTTGTTTTATTCAAATACACGGGTTACACCATTTACAAATAGGGGTGATTGCTCACCGAGCTTATACAAATTGTCTCTTAATTTTATATTTCTTACTTACTTACTTAAGAAAGTTTAAAATTGCGGTAATTTAATTTTATCTCTAGTAAAACCTTGGCGTAATTTAAGAATTTAAGTAAATTCGTGTTTTTGTTTAATAAATCAGGTGGAATAATAAATTAATTAAAATATTCTCTCGTTTGTGCGTTTCTGTTTTGCAATAAATTTATTGGCCCGAGTAATAGAAGTGAATGGGTTTGGATTAAAGGTAAATTTATCAAGATGGCTCCCTGGGTATCAATAATTCTTTGGGTTTTAGCCTAAATCACCTGTGAAAAATCGTGCACTTTACCAAGAGGGAGAAGCAGGGTAAGGGAGAAGGGAATGATTTGTGTATTGCCGCCCTTAAAATAAACACATTTACTCAGAGGAGGTAAAGAGAAATAAATTACACACTATACAATACGAAATATAGGAAATATATAAATAGAAAATAATTGTTATTCTTAAGAGGGACAAAAAAAAATCGATGTAATATGTAATTTAAAAGAAATATGTTTGTTAAGCGTATTCTCCAATATTTTCGATATGTAACTTAACAGGGTAGTCCACTCCCAGATTAAGCATGAAGTAAAATTTCGAGTTTAGAAAAGCCTGAAAATTTGGTTTGGTCGCGTAGCGCGAAGCGCGGAGCGGTCAAACCAAATGTTCAGGCTTTTCTAAACTCGAAATTTTACTTCATGCGACACGCGTATTAAAGACTGATTTCAAGCGAAGTTCAAAATATACTCTTCTCTCTCTTTTTATCTCTTTCTCTCTCTAAAAAGTTCAAAATATACTCTTCTCTCTCTTTGTATATCTTTCTCTCTCTAAAAAGTTCAAAATATACTCTTCTCTCTCTTTGTATATCTTTCTCTCTCTAAAAAGTTCAAAATATACTCTTCTCTCTCTATTTATCTTTTTCTCTCAATGAAAAGAGAGAGAAGAGTATATTTTGGACTTCGCTTGAAATCAGTCTCTAATACGCGTGGCGCATGAAGTAAAATTTCTAATTTAGAAAAGCCTCAAAATTTGGTTTGGTCGCTCCGCGCTTCGCGCTACTCAACCAAACCAAATTTTCAAGCTATTCTAAACTCGAAATTTTACTTCATGCTTAATCTGGGAGTGGACAATCATGTTTAGTTACATATTGAAAATATTGAAGGATACGCTAAACAAACATATTTTTTCTCCTTCTCTCTCTTTCTGTCTCCTTATCTCTCCTTGTCTCTCTTTCTTTTTCTTCTCTCTCTTTTTCTCTTTTTCGTTCTCTCTTTGTTTCTCTCTCCTTCTCTCTCTTTTTCTCTCGCCTTATCTTTTTTTCTCTCTCATTCTCTTTCCTTCTCTCTCTTTCTCTCTCTCCTTATCTATCTTTCTCTCTCTTTCTTTCTCTATATCTTTATTTCTTTCTCTTTCTCTCTCTTTCACTCTCTTTCTCTCTTTTTCTCTCTTTTTCTTTCTCTCTCTTGCTCTCTTTTTCTCTGTTTTTCTTTTTATCTCTTGCTCTCTTGTTCTCTCTTCCTTTTTCTCCTTTTCTACCCTTTTCTCTCTCCTTTTCTTCCTTTCTCTCTTTCTCTCTCTCTTTCTCTTTCCTTCTCTCTCTCTTTCACTCTCCTTCTCTCTCTCTCTCTCTCTCTCTTTCTCTCTTCTTCTCTCTCTTTTTCTCTCTTTATCTCTCTTTTTCTCTCTTTATCTCTTTTTCTCTCTCTTTTACTCTTACACATTAATACATTTTACAAGTATTTATTTCACGTAACCAAATCGAGGAGTAATTTGCTTTTGGATTACGTATGTATACTTAAAGGAAAAGAATCCCTGTATACATAAATGTATTTTATATGTATATCCTAAAAAATGGTCTATTTCCTTAAAATAAAAAAAGAAATGTGTAATAATTTCCACTAATTTAATAAAATTGCTGAATATTCAGGTAAATAAACAGAATTGTACCATGTGATAATTTAAAACATGATTTAAAGTAGGCTTTAAATTTTTAATTAGATTGGCACTACTGACCGTTAACACATTGTTTACCATAACCTCAAATCAATTCCATCATTCAATGAGCATTCTGGGCAACCGCACAAAAAAATACCGCCTACTCTAAATCACAATTTAAATGATCGCACGGTATATACAGTATAAATCAGGTTGATATTTTAAGATACAACATAAAAATCTATTTAATTAAAAACCTAATTTAAAGTAGGCTTTGAATTTTAAATTAGATTGGCACTACTGACCGTTAACACACAGTTTACCATAACCTCAAATTGATTTCATCATTCAATTAGCACTCTGGGAAACCGCACAAAAAAATGCCGCTTACTCTAAATCCAATTTAAATGATCGCGCGGTATATAAAGTATAAATAAGGTTAAGTATATTTAAAATTGCCAATTCTTGGTTGCAGAATATATTTGATATAGTCATTGTAAGACTAACTTGTTGTAGATTGCGAAAAGAATCGCACTTTTAATGTATAAATAAGGGAAATATTTTATAAAACAACATAAAAATCTATATAATTTAAAACATACTTTCAAGCAGGCTTTGAAATTTAAGTTAGATTGGTACTACTGACCGTTAACACATAGTTTACCATAACCTCAAATCGATGCAATCATTCAATTAGCATTCTGAGCAACCGCACAAAAAAATGCCGCCTACTCTAAATCATAATTTAAATGATCGCACGGCATATAAAGTATAAATAAGGTTAATATTTTAGGAAACAACATAAAAATCTATACAACCTTTCCTTATCATAAAACTAATGACCACAGTGAACTACAAAACCCCATAAAAATCCTTTTTACTGCCCCCCCACATAAATTTTATATCTATTTCCCTGCCAAAAATTCCACACACAAGAAACGAACATATTTCCTATTTTTACTTTTAGCTCGTAAACACATTAATAACGCCCTCTCCAGAGGGCCACCATAAACAAACCGTTAAACAATATTTATCCACTCGGGGAGGAAGAGAAAGCGAGAGGGAAAATAATATTTTCATTGTTTACCCCTCGCAGTGTCGTATTATTGGATTTATTCAATCTTGTTTTCTTATTATCTTCTCTTTGCGTCTTATTTATTTTTCCTTTACCGGTTTTTTTTTTATTCACTCTCTTTTCGTTGCGAGTTTTCGAGGGGATATTGTTGTGTGTCAGTGTGAGACAAATTCGTGAAATTCGAATAAAGGGTTTTTGTTAGGGGCGTAAATTGAATTACACATTACACGTCATGTAAGCTTGGTGGTATTTTTGTGCATTGTAAAATGTTTTACTATTGTATCAGTGAATTGGATTGTAACTTCTGACACATACACGAGTATCTATTTTATAATAAAATATTTATTTAATTCATACAATATCCCCACTGAGCAAAAAACAAACAAATAACGTTATATCAACATTGTAGCAACATTAAACGTGCTATTAATGTTGATGAAAAATTACTTTAGTGTGTTTGCTCAGTGGGTCCTTTATAACTTAAATGTCAGAATATTATTAAAATTCCGTGTATAATTGAGTCGCCTATTTCCAGAAACCAAAAATTCCAAAAATGATATTTAAGAGTAAATATGCAGTATTACCAACCACTTTAAATGTCGTTTAGCGGATAAATACCCGTTGGCGTTAAATGTCGAAATTTTTCTCTGTAACAATTTGAGTGGCGATTTAACTTGAAGTTAAATTAATTTTGAGGTTAAATTACAGTGATTTCCGTTCGGTTGTCGTTATAAATACCCGTTAGTGTTAATAATCATGAATTTAAGTTCGTCAAATTTCGCCAGCGGCTCTTCGTATGAAGAAATATTTAATTACGGACAAAAATATTCATATGAGTATATATCTAACAACATAACGATATGTAGGTAACAGAAGAATATAAAAATGCGCAAAACTAATTTTTAGAAAGATGTCAGAGACAAATTTTCTGGGCTTTTCTAAACTCGAAAATTTTACTTCATGCGTCACGCTTGCAAAACAAAAACATTGTGAATTTATGTATGTTTGAACCTCACTTGAAATCAGTGTTTTATACGCGTGGCGCATGAAGTAAAATTTCGAGTTTAGAAAAGCCCAGAAAATTTGTCTCGGGTCGCTGCGCGACCCTCGACAAATTTTCACGGGGCTTTTCTAAACTCGAAATTTTACTTCATGCTTAGTCTGGGAGTGGAATCCCTCGTTTAAAAGCAATTAAAAATAATTATAGTTATCACTTTTACTTCAAATAATATTAAAGAAAACGTGATTATGTTTATAAAAAACTTCCAATTATAAACATTAGATTTGTTGAATAAATTTTCAGTTACTGCTTTCATAAACGCATTCAATTTGAAGCTATAAACGAGTGTTTTCCATTCCCAGACTAAGCATGAAGTAAAATTTCGAGTTTAGAAAAGCCCCGTGAAAATTTGTCTCGGGTCGCTGCGCGACCCGAGACAAATTTTCTACGAGGGGCTTTTACTTCATGCGCCACGCGTATGAAGCACTGGAATATTGTGAAGTTAGAAATACACTGCAAAATACTTGACTTTTTTTGTTTAATGAGTAATAATCGAAATATTTAAATAACAAAATATTTACTTCTAATTTACATCATAGAATTTAAAGTCAGGTCAGTAATACAATGTATCAAATTATTTTATTTAGTTAGTAATTTAAAACCAAGTAATAAAGTTGGGTAAATGGGTTAACTATCAGTTATCGAAATTTTACAATCGGTAAATTTTTCAATAATTCTTACAATTTTTCATTTGTTCTTTTTTAAAGTAAGAAATGTAAATTAAATGTAAAATAATTTAAAAAATCTCTTTGATGTTTAACGTAAAAATAGTCCAGATATAGTTGACTAAGCAATGTTGTGACAAAAAAATAATAGACGACTTAAGTCATTCAAAAAAATTCTTAGATAAATGTCAGAGACAAATTTTCTGGGCATTTCTAAACTCGAAATTTTACTTCACGCGCCACGCGTACGAAACAAAAATATTGTGAATTTATGTATATTTGAACCTCACTTGAAATCAGTGTTCTATACGCGTGGCGCATGAAGTTAAATTTCGAGTTTAGAAAATCCTAGAAAATGTTCACGGGGCTTTTCTAAACTCGAAATTTTACTTCATGCTTAGTCTGGGAGTGGAAACCCTCGTTTAATAGCATTTAAAAATAATTATAGTTATCACTTTTACTTCAAATAATATCAAAGAAAACGTGATTATTCGTTTATAAAACACTTCCAATCATGAACATTTGACTTGTTTGAATAAATTTTCAGTTATTGTTTTCATAAACGCATTCAATTTGAAGCTATAAATAAGTGCTTTCCACTCCCAGACTAAGCATGAAGTAAAATTTCGAGTTTAGAAAAGACCCGCGTAGAAAATTTGTCGAGGGTCGCGCAGCGACCCGAGACAAATTTTCACGGGGCTTTTCTAAACTCGAAATTTTACTTCATGCGCCACGCGTATAGAACACTAAAATATTGTAAAGTTAGAAATAGACTGAAAAAACTTGACTTTTTTTGTTTAATGAGTAATAATCGAAATATTTAAATAACAAAACATTTACTTAAAATTTACTTCATAGAATTTCAAGTCAGGTCAAATAATACAATGTATCAAATTATTTTATTTAGTTAGTAATTTAAAACCGAGTAATACCGTTGGGTTATTGCACCAATGGCGCTTAGTGGGTAAACTATCAGTTATTAAAATTGACAGTATCGACTGTTGTTTGAAGATTATGTCCACATTACAACTTTTACAATTTCGACATTTTACAATAGGTACATTTTTCAATAATTCTTACAATTTTTCATTTGTCTTTTTTTAAAGTAAGAAATGCAGATTAAATGAAACATAATTTAATAAATATCTGGAGCAAGTGACTTCATGTTTAACGTAAAAATAATCCAGATATACCCAACTCTATTGAACAATTCAACAAAACTCTATCCGACTCCATTCAACCAAATACTCTAAAAATTAACAAAACATTCTACAAATACTCCCTCCTTAATTTTATCCTAACACTCCTAAAACACAAACGACAATTATATCGCGACATTAGACTTATGGACACACTGGAACTTAGACAGACATTTAATAAAGTGAACAAAGACATTAAGACATTAATTTTTCAATACAAGACGGACGTATGGTTAAATACTTGCAAAGACATAAACGACCTTAACGGCAAGATATTCTGGACACAAATAAAAAACTGTCAAAATATAAAAAAACTGATAAACTTCAACAAATAACGGACCCTCCATTGAACAATTCAACAAAACTCTATCCGACTCCATTCAACAAAATACTCCAAAGTTAACAAAACATTCTACAAATACTCCCTTCTTAATTTTATCCTAAGACTCCTAAAACACAAACGACAATTATATCGCGAAATTAGACTTATGGACACACCGGAACTTAGACAGACATTTAATAAACTTAACAAAGACATTAAGACATTATTTTTTCAAAACAAGACGGACGTATGGTTAAATACTTGCAGAGACATAAACGACCTTAACGGCAAGACATTCTGGACACAAATAAAAAAACTGTCAAAATATAAAAAAAACTGACCCACTTCAACAAATAACGGACCCTGAAACTAACGAAACAATTACGGACGCAGACATAATCGTAGAAAAATTTGCTAACTACTTCAACGAAGATGACAGAAGACACGACCTTTGACAAGAATTTTCTCGAACATGTCGAGGAATGGCACAAAGAATTCTTAAAAATCACTAACCCTACAAAACCAAACGACTTCTTTACTGAATTCGAATACAACAACATCATGAAAAAGGGAAAACATACTGCGCCCGGTCATGACTACGTACATAGACGCATCCTTAAATCCTTACCACCTCACATCCACCACCACATTCTGAACATCCTCAACTACAACTACCAAAACAACTATTTCCCACCTGAATGGAAGGCAGGCATTATCATATGCATACCTAAACGCGATCACAACACATCTCTCATTCCTAGTTACCGTCCTATAACTCTCCTTCCGGTCCTTGGCAAACTATATGAATCCCTCCTCAAAAACAAAATCCTCTCACTAATCTCTGACCGTATTCCCAATTACTAATTTGGATTTCTCCCCAAGCGCTCCACCAGTCTACCACTGTCTATCCTTACTTCCAACCTACAAACATCTCACCTCGAAGGCAAATCCTCTGCAACCCTCTTCCTCGACATCCAAAAAGCTTTCGACTCTGTTTGGCATAAAGGCCTCTTTTTTTAATGTCACTCCATTAATATCCCTGCACATCTTATCCGCATACTACATTTATTCCTCTTCAACAGATCCATCAAAGTAAAAATCAAGAATCGTTTCTCCTCTACCTTTTCCCCAAAACAAGGTGTTCCACAAGGTCCCCCCCTCTCTCCACTACTATACAATATATTCTGTTCCGACATATACCATCCTAACCCAAAATACTTTAATCCCTCAAAATATATCCTACAGTTCGGCGACGACACTGCCCTCATATCCCACGCTCCCACCTTACCTAAAGCTCTCCAAACTCTCCAACAACTCATCGGTACCCTTGAACGATGGTTCGCAAAATGGAGAATAAAAATTAATCCCCGTAAATCACAAAATCAATAACTATCCATTTATTATCTCCATTTCACAAAACCAAATGCACCCCTCCTCCCATGTAAAATATCTTAGATTTACCTTCGACCAAAAACTCAATTTCAAAAAACATGCATGTAACATAAAAAGTAAAATAACAACTTGGGCAAAATTGTTCAGAAACTTAACCTACAAACAATCTGGAATAAACACTATAACTGCTGTAATCATGTATAAAATGATATGTCGTCCCTTGATTGATTATGGTTCCATCCTATTTTCTACATCCCAAAATCCCACCCTACACCACATCCAAGTTAGTGAGCGAGCATCCCTAAGAACCCTTACCAAAATCCGTCACCCCATAAATCCGCTACATAACCCATCTAAAAAACTCCTCTACGACTCAACTGACATAACCCCCATAGAAGAACGCATCCAATTCCTTTCCGAAAAATCCTCGAAAAATCATTTTAATTACCGCAACATTTCCCATTATTATTTCCATCGAATTCCCACTATACTTCCCAAATATAAAAAAAAAACCCACTAACAACCATATTTGAATTAATACACTAATACACTCATTAAGGACTGACGTACGACAGTAATAATCAATCTAGGCAGAAAGACGATAGCCATTTGACAGTGTCAGGGACAGTTCGTAACACTCATTAATTTTAAATAATAAAATTTAATTGTTTTGTAAATATACTGTAATCACTTTACTGTCAATAAAGATATTATTATTATTAGTCCAGATATAGTTGACTAAACAATGTTGTGACAAATAAATAACACACGACTTAAGTTATTCAAAACAATAATAATTATCCAAGTAGAAAACATGGGCTAACTCTCAAGCTATTCGAAATACAGGAAGGTATGATATACAGATTTTAGACAGACAGACTGACATACATTTTTAATCGACCTCAAAACGGTTATTTCCGCTAAAAATGTTGATTAAAAAAATCACAAAAATAATACTTCTCTTTATGTTACATACGGGGAGTGTAAAAATAAATGAAATAATATTTTATTTATTTTATCAGAAAATTATGCTTTCAAATCAACTTGAATTATTTATAGCTAATGCCGTTCGTGCTTCATTATTGATTAAATTTTAATCGTATTTGCGGCTTCCGACCGATTAAATTGGAAAATAATTTGTTCTTGTTTGTGTTAATGTGCGCATGTTATAAAATTAATGTGCGTTATTATCCGCTTCAAAGCGAATTTATGGATTAAAGGGCTTTGTTTGGTAATTCGTTAAATATTTCGTGTTGTGTGTTTTAATCAGGTAATTTACATTAATCTCATACTATCACGTAAACTGAACGAATTCCCTTGGCATCTAAAAATTTAATAATGAATTTTCAAAAATAATAAGAGTGTAATTTTTTCCACAAATCTACAGCTTAAAAATCGCTCTTTTTTATATTTTTGAACTATTCTACAAACCAAAAGTATTAGGCAATTCATTATATTTTATTGTTATATTATAGAATCTTTGGAAAACAGATAAACATTTCAATACGTTTAAAAACAAGGTGTAAACATTCTTTCAATAATTAATAATATTAGAGTAATTCTCTGTCATATAAATAAAACAACCAAGAATAATTCCAATTCAAAAATACTTGATGGCCTTTAGATGGCCTAAGACATTAGTTTTATCCAAGTCCTTTCATTTCAATTTTCATTTTATTTGTTAGTTGGTTTGAATAGAATTTGACCTAAGTATTACATATATTTTGATAGAGCGTTGTAACAAATCAATTAAAATAAGGTTTTAAATATTTCATTGTATAATTCAATATCCGGAGGTGTATTTGCACGGGAAGTAGTTGTTTCAATGGATATTTATTGTCTTAAGTTGTCTTATTGATTAAGACACATTATTTGTATTTTACGAAAAACATTTTCGTAATTTTATATTTCACATAAAACAATTTAAACACTTTCAAATATATATTGTATAACGCTACAATTATTTTGCCACACTGTGGCTTCTTCAGGCAAAGAAGCCACAGTGTGGTGAAACAGTTGCAGCGTTATCTAATATATATTTGAAAGTGTTTAAATTGTTTAATTTATATAAAAGTGAAGAATAACTTTCAATATTTATCAACCTTATCAATCAATGTTTGGAGTAATTTTTATTTAAATTTTATTCTTTTTAGTTACGTGAAACATTTCATATGTTTCCAAAATACAGTTTCAAAATGCGAGCAAATTTGAATAATTTATAATGTATACTTGAACGAAAAAATCCCTGCATATACAGAGTGTCTACGCTAAACCGTTCGTTAAAAGTTTATGGGGTTGCCGTTGCACTAAAAATTTGAAAAAAATCCTTGTCATATGGTTGAATCAGTTCTCCTCATGTGAAATATTTTCAACTTTATATCACTTCCTGTTCCACTGGAAGCAGCACCAAGTTTCTTATTTCAATTGGAGCATCCTATATATTAGTAATTTTTTGGGTTCCTCGTTTACATGGCAACATATTTTATTCGAACATATGTACACTTATCTCTTATAGTTTTGAAGCAAACAAAATATTTCTAAAATTCTGACCTCCAAAAGGCATCTTGAAATCTGTCTGTAACTTTTCTTAAGAATAAGATAAAAATATGATTTATATCTGTACTTGTACCTAGAGGATGCTTCTATGAGTGAATTAATTGGAAACTGTCAATTTTCACAATCTATGTTCTTAAATTGCCAATATCTAAGTGCCCTCTTCAATATCTAGTAATTAAATTATTTTAAATGGAATGACCTAATTTTTATTACATGGTACGATTGGGAGTAAAATTTCCCACAAAAAAGTATTATAAAACTATACTCCTAAAGCAAGTAGTTTTCGAATTAATTCGAAAATTCGTTTTTCGTCGCCTTTATGCAGGGAATACTGCGCGCATAAGTCGCAATTGAATTTTAGTAGGCCAGTAGTATGCTTTTGTTTTGTCGCGATTGTATTGCAAAATGTCAAATAATAAAAAGAATTAGTACAATGTTTTACAGAAATCAGCAAAATGAATAATTACACAAATCAACAAATTATCAATTTATTCTTTACATGGCAACTGCCAATTGAACAAAATTTGATTCCAATCTTCTAAATCTTGTTTTATTCATCGGCGGCAAATGTGGATAAGTTTCATTAAATATTCTACATGTTCGAGTACCAATTCTATCGCAGTTGCCATGTATAAAGAATAAATTGATAATTTGTTGATGGGGGTATTTATTCATTTTGTTGATTTTTGTATAGCTTTGTACTAATTGTTTTCATTATTTGACATTTTGCATTACATAAGCAACAAATAAAATGCGTTACTACTTGCCTACTAAAATTCAGTTGCGACTTATGCACGCATTAATCCCTGCACAAATGCGAGGAAAAACGAATCTTCGAAATAATTCGAAAACCACTGGCTTTAGGAGTATAGTTGTTAATATTTTTTTGTAAGAAATCTTCCACCCAATCATACCACGTGATAAAAAATGGGTCATTCCATTTATAAAAATTGAATTACGAGATATTGGAGAGGGCACTTCGATATTGACATTTTAAGAACACTTATTGTCAAAATTGACAGATTCCAATTAATATAAATTCAAAATTTTAGAAATATTTTTTTTCTTGAAAACTATAAGAGATAAGTGTACATATGTACGAATAAAATATGTTGAAATTTAAACGAGAAATGAAAAAATTACTAATATATTAGGTGTTCTATTTAAAATAACAAATTTGGTACTACTTCCGGTGGAACCGGAAATGCTATAAAGTTGAAAATATTTCACATGAGGAGAACTTATTCAACCGTATGACAAGGATTTTTTTCAAATTTTGAGTGCAACGGCAACCCCATAAACTTTTTACGAACGGTTTAGCGTAGACACCCTGTATATTCAGTTTTTTTATTGGCCAGCCATATCTGGTGATTTTTTTTATAATATTATATATTTAAAGTCCGTCCGAGAATTCGAGCAATATCTAGTTGTTTCATTGCCATTCCGACATCTCTAAACTCCCTAAACACAACGTTAAAGCAAGCGTTAAATATATAACGTTTTGTTGGTAATACCCCACAGCATTGCCTCTTCACGACACGTAAGAAATCCAGCCGAAAACTCCTAGTCCGAGGAAAAGTGAATTTGTTAGAACATTTCAATGCACGTTAAAATTCATATTGAGAAATGGCAGTTTTATGTTATTTGGTGTGGATCCGGGCCTCTTTCTTGTTGCGTCACTACAGCTTAACCATAATTCACCACTTTTTAACCATTCATAACTCAACGATAGGCATCTAGCACCTAACGTTTTCGGACGGGTTTTTAGGTTATGTTGAATGTTTACAAGTACTCTTGGCAACAATGCGGGGACTTTAAATCCAATACCATATTGCCTGGATTCTTGGATATACTATACTTAGACACTCTGGTTGTAATTCTGACTTTTGGGTTCAAAATTAATTTAAGGTTATGTTTTCCACACGGTTGCCATGCGCTTAATTACCCTATCATATAGAGTCATAAGGTGGAGAAACATTATTTCTGTCATTTTATTACCACTTTTCTCTCAAATAATTAATCAATTGCAACATGGCATTCATACAGGGTGCGGCAAAACAGACAGTGCAGTTTGGAACGCCAAATACATCCAGTGTGGTGGGGGTACCTACCTGGGAGGGATATCATTGTGTCGGGGGGGGGAGGGGGGTGTGCCGTTTTTAGTCGTTACCATGGTTTGGTCTGGAGAACATCGGGGCTTCGCAGTCCGCACGTTTCTTGAAAATGGCCGTTCTGCCGTCGCCACCCAGCGGGCCTTCCGGCTGCATTTCAATCTTGCGCGTCGTGATCCCGTCCCTCACCGTAATTTAATCGCGAGTTGGGTGCGTACATTAGAAGAAACTGGTTCCACACAAAGACGTAGAGGTTTAGGAAGACCTAGAACGGTAAGAACACCCGAATATGTAGCAAAAGTAAGAGAAGCTATCGAACGGTCACCTACGCGCTCTGCCCGGAAGCATGCAACTGCATTGGCCATTGCTAATCGCTCTGTAAGACGGATATTGCATGAAGACTTATTCCACCCCTACAAGATGATGCTTGTTCAAAAGTTAATGCCCCCTTTATGAAAACCGCATGAATCGTTCCCAAGAAATGTTGAACCGGATCCATGCAAGGTCAACTTTTTTCAGTAGTGACGGTGGGCCTCCATCTCTGTGGAGGGGTGAATAAACAAAATTTTCGATAGCGGGCTGTAAATAACCCAAGGCAACTTCACGAGCGACCACTTCATTCCCCAAAAGTCACCGTGTGCGATTTCCAAATTTGGGGTAATTGGGCCTTATTTTTTTGAAGAGGACGGACGAACCGTAACTCTCACTGCTCAACGTTATGCTTTCATGTTGGAAATTTTTTTTCAACCTCGATTGGAAGAACTGACGGAGGAAGCAAATCTGGGAGACATCTGGTTTCAGCAGGACAGGGCTACGGCCCATACTGCTCGAGTTTCAATGACGAAACTGCGACAGGTGTGCCCTGGGCGCTTTGTTTCTCTGAGAGGTGATGTGGAGTGGCCCGCACGATCCCCTGATCTGAGTATTTGCGACTTCTTCCTGTGGGGCTACCTGAAGGAAAAGGTTTTTAGGCATCGACCTCGCACCTTGGAAGAACTCAGGGATCGAAATCGGTAGGAATTTCAGAAATCGCCTTTATCAATGTATCGCTGCTGGAGGTCATCATCTTTCTGATGTTATCTTCAGGACTTAATGCATAAAACGGCACGATGTACCGATTGAGATAAAATAAACCCCACTTCTATAAATTGCGCCGTATTTTTTTAATAGCCCCCTGTATATCAATGTCACCCTGTATATCAATGTCATTACATGACAAACAGTAGGGACACCCAAACAATCAAAGAGCCTAAGAAAAATAAATTCCAAATCTGGTTGGCCAATAAAAAAAAAAAAAACGAATACATTTGATAAAAAGGAAACGCTTAACTTTTTTATACCAGATTTATTTCACAAAAGTAAAATAAAATTGGTATAATAAACTTAATTGCTTTCTGTACATCAAATTGAAAATGTACCACGAAGTGAACGCCTCCAAGATTCACGAACAATCATATTTATTTCTCTTCATTTTGATGCTCATTTACACTACATTTTTTATGCACGCTCCGAGCAGCATATCAAAAAAGTGATATTTTAATTAATTTATTCGGAGAAATATTTTGAATGGCAGTTTATTCCGGATTTAATTCGAGGACCCGGCGTTGACATTTTTGAGTGACGCGTAAATGTAGGTGAAAAATAAAATAATTATCGTTGGAGCACGCTCCCCGTTTTCACCGTCCACGGGGAAATTTTCGATCGATGAAATTTTATTGTTTTATTCACGGCTTTGTTCGCAAATGTTTGTTTAATAATTGAATTTGAATAACACATATATGCGCGCTAATAAAGTAAACATATAAAACCAGGTTTTGTTTTTTGTTTTGTTTATTTTTTAATAATAGAAGGGCATAATACGAATAGGATTATGAAATCGCAGAAAATTAATATCGGGTATTTTTATATTCGGATTTAATTGAGTTTTATTCATCACTTCAACACTTGATCAAGAAATCTACACTTTTATGAGCTTACAAAATAAGCTACAGGATTGTATTGAATTTAAAAAAATATTGCTGTGTTTTTATTCTTAATGGCTCATCATTTTATGAATTTTACTATAAAATAAATGTATACAGGGTGTTCATTTGAAAACTTCCCAACGCGGATTTATGGAAAACCACTGATTAAAAGAAATAACGCCGAGACACGTCCAGAGATTTCCCAAGGGGGACAACTTTTTAACCAAAAACGACTTCACCCCCTTTTACCCTCTGCCCACCGGGGTCATCCCCTTAAAAATTTTAAATGACAAGGGGTATCAAGTAATAGCTTGTTTGAAAGGTTTTTCAAAGTGCTTTATTTTGACGTTTGAATTTTTAAAATCGGTCGATTTGTTTACGGAAAAAATTAGAAAAATCTTTATTTATCTTAATTTGTTCAGATAGAAAAAAAACACACGAAAACATCACTTTTTATTTTATTAAGTGTTCAAAATGTTGCCCGTTATTGGCCAAACAATGATATAGGCGATGTTCAAATTCCTGCCGGACATTTTCAAAAACATGTTGTGGGAGATCATGGCAGCTTTCGGTGATGCGTTGACGAAGTTCATCTAAACTTTCAGGTTGGGGAGTGAACACAATAGATTTTAAATGGCCCCATAGAAAAAAGTCTAATGGCGACAAGTCAGGAGATCTAGCAGGCCATTCTATAGGCCCTCTTCGCCCAATCCATTTATCTGAAAATTCGTCGTCTAGCCATTGCCGAACCGGAAGAACATAGTGAGGAGGAGCGCCGTCTTGCTGGAAATATATTTTCTCATCAAGTATAGGGTTTCCATCGTCTCCGATTAGGTTTTCAATGGTTTCAGTGATAAGCGGATTGATGGTATTTTCCAACATATCTAAATAAATGCCTCCATTTAAATTCCCATTAATAAACAATGTCCCAATCACTTTGTTTCCTAAAATGCCTGCCCATACATTAATTTTTTGGGGGTACTGAGTATGCCCTTCTACAAAAGCATGAGGATTTTCATTGCTCCAATACCTGCAGTTAACTCTTGCAATATTTGCATTTTGAATGGATGAAATTTATGTAATTTAGTAACTGTGTGTACAGAGACTAATAAAATACCAGTCGCATCACCAATTTTGCGTAATGAAGTATTAGGATTTATGCCAAAATGACCCAAAACTTCAATTTGAGCGGCTTCATTTAAAACTCTACGATGATTACGTTTTTTATTTGCAACAGATCCAGTTTGAGTAAATTTAGTAACAAGGTCCAAAACATACCTTTGCGAAGTTATCTTGTCCGGATGTCTGGCGTTAAATGTGACGGCAGTTTGCCGAGCACATTGATTTTGGGCACCATAAATTAGAATAATTTCCACTCTTTCGGCTTGTGTGTAAACCATTTTGGAAGTAAAATATGAATCAATAAATTTATTTTCACTATCCCAAGATTGTCACAAAAGTAACTGACAGCAAATGGAATTGTTTCTTTTCCATAGCAACTAACCCAAACTAAACAGGTATAAGAATAAATGTTATCTCCGTATTGATGAAAAGAAGGCGAAAAAATTAGGGTTTTTATTTGGTTGTTGCCAAGTTTTGTTGGTTTTTGAACACTTATTAATAAAATAAAAAGTGATATTTTCGTTTTTTTTCTATCTGAACAAATTAAGATAAAGATTTTAAAAATTCAAACGTCAAAATAAAGCACTTTGAAAACCCTTTCAAACAAGCTACTAGTTGATAGCCCTTGTCATTTAAAATTTTTAAGGGGATGACCCCGGGGGGCAGAGGGTAAAAGGGGGTGAAGTCGTTTTTGGTTAAAAAGTTGTCCCCCTTGGAAAATCTTTGGACGTGTCTCGGCGTTTTTTCTTTTAATCAGTGGTTTTCCATAAATCCGCGTTGGGAAGTTTTCAAATGAACACCCTGTATATTGATGAGCCAATAGCAATAAAGACACAATAGTACAATAATATTATGGGTTAAAAAGTAACATTCATTAAATGCTATTATTTTATTATGGTACATAATTATTATTACTTTCCCTTTAATCGATATTCATTATTTTGCAATAATAAAATATGTACATAAAATGTTCATTTTAAGTATGCAGGGTGTTCATTATGTAGGTAGGTAAGTGTAAACCACTTTTAACTTTATCAATAAAAAACGTTTTAACTTTGTATAACACATTAGAAATCTTAACTATAAAAAAAAATTACTTTGTATAAATAAATAATGAACACTGTTGTATCCTTTCTTCACAATTTATTTTCTAAGATATATATTTCAAGTGCTAAGCACTCATTATCAATAATAACTAATTCTAACAACTGCTGTCCGGCTTCCTTATACCTACAGTGGATTAAAGGGAAAACCCAGGATTACGGGAAGACCTAGGGTGGGTTCACATTTGAATTTTATTGAGTTATGTTTATGGCGGTAGCAAATTTAAAAGCGGATTATTTAAGGGACTCAAATCGAAATTCAATATATTTTTTTATTTTTACGCATTGCAATAGCTTCCAACATATTTAATTGATATTTATTAGACTCTTCTAGAAGTGTAATATTGTTGATGTTGAATTTATGACCTGTTGTAGAGTTATGGTGTGCAATTGCTGAATTTTGTTCTTTGAATCCAATATTTAAATTACGGTTGTTTGGCCGATATACACTTTTTCATAGTTATTATACTTTATTGAATAAATTCCCGATTTTTCAATGAAGTCTCTTGCATTAAATGTCTTTCCTAAAAGAGTGCTGATTTTCGAGTTTGTCTATTGTGCTGCCGTAATGTTACATTTTTTAACATTTGTATAACATTTTTATTTATATAATGTGACTTGCGTTACAGGAAAATTTAGCTCGTGTTTATTTCACTTCATGTTTAATAATGATAAGCTAAATTTGAGTTGGTTTAACGCAGTTGTTAAGCATCTTACGTTGTGGTGTAAAATTCGCAAACTATTGTTAGAATTGCAGGATTGAGTTATGGTTTCGGGTTGTGGTGCACTCCCTCTCGAAAATTTTCTTTAGATCTTGTATTGAAATAAAACCTATCTATAAGAATTTGTTCAGGCCAGAAGTTTTCATTAATTATTATGTCCCGAATCTCCACTGGGACTCCTATTTTAAAAGAGGAGTAAGACGCATCCTCATATTTCGGCTTCATTTTTTCTATAAAATAGGAAAAATTTCCCGCTTTCAAGAGATATTGTTTAATTTGATCACACTCAACGTCTTTACGGAACCTTGAGGCAAAAATCCATTTCCGCTTTTGGAATTCTGCTACTGGAAGATCAGCGGTAGTTGATTTACCAATTAGCATGTATTGCGATTGTTTTTTTGGTTTTCTTTTTACAACAATTGTCCATTAATTGTTTATGTTTTTTGAGTAAGCTTGGTTCAGGTCATCCTCCTCCGATGTGTTGATAGTTTTTGTGTTTGTATCTTTTGCATTTGTGTCCTTTGCACTATCAATGACATTGTTGCTATTTGTGTATGATGAACAATTTGCTCCATCTAATGCCAAACTATTGTTTATTTTCACCTTAGGTATAGTTGGAATCTTCTTAATTACTGGGGTCTTCGACATTTGGTTTATTTTCTGGCTAGTTTTTATTATATCTTGTTCCCAGGTTAGGGTTTTTAATTACGTTATTTTGGTAACTTGGTATGGTATGGTATGGTATGGGGTCGGTAGGTCGTGTGGCCTCTGGGCCTTTCGAAGTTACCTCGACCTAAAAGATCTTTTGTAACTATCCCTGACCTACTTGAGTCCCTCAATGTCTAGACTTCTTATGAAGTCTACTATAACTTGAGGGTTAATGTGTACCAGTTCCTCGGTGTTTAAAGTGGCCGATGACAGGTAGTTCCCTCTTTGAAGGGACAAGGCAGGGCACTCACAAAGTTGGTGCTCTGCTGTTTCTTGTGCCTCGTTGCAGAACCTGCAGTTGGCATCAGTTGTCTGACCCATCTTGGTGAGGTGGTACTTCAGAGGACAGTGTCCAGTTAGAAGGCCGGTTATGAGCCTTAGGTTGCCCTTGCTTAACCTGAGAAACTGTCCGGCTCTTACGGCAGAGAAGGCGATGAACCTTTTCGCCTGCCGCAGACCAGGTGTGTCTCTCAGGTGAGCACTTTTGGCAGCATCTTCCCATTCCCGGATCATCCCCTTGATTCGGACTTTATTTTTGGTAACTTACTTGAATAGCTAATGTAAGCAATTGCATTTTTAATGAAATTATCACCTGTAGAGAGCATTTTTGGATGCCATTTTTTGCAATAATTTTATAACAGTAAATTGCAATTTTTTGCAATAATGTCAAAGAAATGTTGAAATTGACATTTCATTAACTTGTTCGATGTTAAGATTGACACGATAGTTATTTAAGTCATTAATTGTTCTCTAACGAGTGTTTTCCACTCCCAGACTAAGCATGAAGTAAAATTTCGAGTTGAGAAAAGCCCGAAGAATTTGGATTTGGACGCGGAGCGTCCAAATCCAAATTCGGGCTTTTCTCAACTCGAAATTTTACTTCATGCGCCACGCACATAAAAACACTGGAAATGTTGAAAAGACAATTGTTTTATTTTTTCAAAAATTTTCAAAAAATAATTGATGTTTGACTAAAAAATACCAGTTGATATATTAATAGTCAAAATGACAGTTGACGGTTTGACAGTAAAAAAATGACAGGTATTTTATTTAGAAAAAAATGCAGTTGAAATTTATGGAAAAGGACGAAAAAGTGATAAAACATCAAAGGAATGTTAAAATTTAAAAGACGATCGTTTTATTTTTTCAAATGTTTTCAAAAAATAATTGATGCTTGATTAAAAAATACCAGTTGACAGTTTAATAGTGAAAATGACAGTTGACGGTTTGACAGTAAAAAAATGACAGGTATTTTATTTTTTAAAAAATACAGTTGTAATTTGTGGAAAAGGACAAAAAAGTGATGAAATATGAAAGAAATGTTTAAATTTAAAAGACAACCGTTTTATTTTTTCAAAAATTTTCAAAAAATAATTAATGCTTAACTAAAAAATACCAGTTGGCAGTTTAATAGTCAAAATGACAGTTGACGGTTTGACAGTAAAAAAATTACAGGTATTTTATTTAGAAAAAAATACAGTTGAAATTGGTGGAACGGGACGAAAAAGTGATGAAATATCAAAGGAATGTTGAAATTTAAAAGACGATTGTTTTATTTTTTCATAAATTTTCAAAAAATAATTAATGCTTGACTAAAAAATACCAGTTGACAGTTTAATAGTCAAAATGACAGTTGACGGTTTGACAGTAAAAAAATTACAGGTATTTTATTAAAAACAAAAGAGTTACAGTTGATGGTTTACAGCAGGGTTTCTCAACCGGGGGGGGGGCACGCCACATTTGGGGGGCGCAGCAGGTCATCAGAGCGAGAGGACGACAGATTTCCTAAAGAGTAGGTGAAGTGAAATAAGGCTATAATACTGTTTCAATGTAACTAAAAAACCTAAATTAAATCAGGGAGGGGGGACGTGGAGTTATGAGGCGGGGGGGCGCGACCTGAAGAAGGTTGAGAACCCCTGGTTTACAGTAAATAATGACAGTTGATAGTAGAAATCTTGTAAATTCTTGATTTGAAAGATTTACGAAAATCTTGATTTTTAAAATTATAGAAAATCTTTGGATTTCACGAAAACCAACGGAATTTTGAAATTTTAGAAATTTTCGAAAATTGTTGCGATTTTAAAAACTGACTAAAAACGTTGTAAATTCATGAAAAATGGCCATGAATTTTAATATTAGCAAAAATCGTGAAATTTCGTGAAAATTAACGAAAGTTTAGGAAATTCATAAAAATGGTTAGAATTTAAAAAATTTACGTGAAAAGCGTCAACATTTTGAGAATTTAAATCTTGGGGAATTTCACAAAAACTGGAAAATTAACGAAATGTATCAACATTTTTTAAATTAACGAAAATCTAAAAGAACAATTTATGTATTTTAAAAATTAAAGGTTATTGGTCCTTGGAAAACATATTATTTTTGCTCTTACAGGGCCGCTTTTACATACAAAAATTTAACATTTTGAAAATTTCGGGGGAGGTTTGGTCTTGCATACAGTGAATTTTCTATTAGGTATACATATGCATACGTTTTTTTTAAAGAGTTCAATTTGAAGCTTAAAACGAGTGTATTCCACTCCCAGACTAAGCATGAAGTAAAATTTCGAGTTTAGAAAAGCCTGAAAATTTGGTTTGGTCGCGTAGCGCGAAGCGCGGAGCGGCCAAACCAAATTTTCAGGCTTTGCTAAACTCGAAATTTTACTTCATGCGCCAGGCATTTGAAACGTTGATTTTGTGGGAGATTTTAAATTTAGATGCTTGCGATTTATGGCGCCCAACTAGGAGCTACAGCGTTAGCCTGGTCCGACGTTGGGCGCCAAAAAACCTCAAATGCTACGCGTCCAAATCCAAACGCTCAGAGAAATGCACAAAAACTGGAAAATTGACGAAATGTATCAACATTTTTCAAATTAACGACAGTCTAAATGAACAATTTAGATATTTTAAAAATTAAAAGTTATTGGTTATTGGTAAAAATATTACTTTTACTGTTACAGGGCCGCTTTTCCATACAAAAATTTAACATTTTGATAATTTCGGGGGACTTTTGAACCCCCACATCTCTCTCCCCCCCCCCCCCTGGCTACGGCCTTACTCGAAACTGCAGTAACACTAAAGAAAAAGTGTTGTACAAAGTAAAATGTGTTTAATTATTCAATATGAAACGTGTTTCAATTTTTTGTTACCACTTTATTTTAATTACTCTACGACTCGGTAAAAAACATCGAAACAAGTCTCAAAAGTGATTAATTAGTATAGATTACCACTTAGTAACACTCAATACTATACAAATATCATTTAAAAAATAAAAACACTTGGTTAAATTTCACTAATATTATTGAAATTTAACCAAGTGTTTTTCTTTTCTAAATCATAGTTAAATATGTTTCACCACGTAAAAGATGAGAAACTTGTTCAAGAGACTATACAAATATTTAAAAAGTGTGATTCTATTTATACTTACATTTTTAAAAGATATTCTTAAAATTGTTTTCTATATTTTGAATTTAAAATTGTTATATGATTGTATACTAAGACAATACGATTTTAAAATTGTATTGTATGTATATTTGTAATTTAAGAAATTATATTTATTTAATGTTAATGTTTTTTAATGCCCGGTATTATAAACGATTAATAAATCATTAGATAACAATTTGTGGAGTAAATTTATTTACCTAGTAATTATATAGCGTATTATAAAGCAAACCAACTAAATAAATAGCAATTCTAGAAATAAATAATTTAATTAGTAGATTACAGACCGAAATTAAACAATTTCATTGTGGCCATAGCTGAAACCACCAATTTCTTGAATTGAATTGTCAAATATTTCAAATTAAATTGTCAATCAAATTGGAAATTTAGTATTACTCCCTATAATTTTTTTTTTTTATTTATTTCCTTTGACTGTAGATCATATACAAAAAATATACAATTACAATTTTGGAAGTGTCAAACAATCAAATAAAAAATTAAGGAGAGCAAACAAATTACATCAAAACATAATTATCATACATGTACATTTAAAAATTATAACATATCACTCAAAGTGTAATATAATTTATCAAGCAAAAATTCTTTTAATTTAATTTTAAATAATTGTGTGGATATTGCATTTTTAATATAATGTGGTAATTTATCGTATAGTTTTGGCCCGAGAACGTTTGGTGAACGTTTTTTTATATTTAGTCGGCAATTTTCAATGCTAAATGTATTACAATGCCTTGTGATGTAATTATGTATATCACTGTTTTTTGAGAATAAATGTTTATTTTTGCGAGTATACAACACTAGCTCATACATGACTAAACAAGGAAATGGTAGTATTTTATAGTTCTGAAAGTATGGCTTGCAAGATTGGTTTTGCCGAATGCCTGCCATCGATCTTATGATTCGCTTTTGTGCAATGAATACGGAGTTCCAATGAACCGAAGTTCCCCATAAGCATACACCATATATAAGTCGTGAATTAGCATTAGCATAGTATACCTGTATCAATTGTTGTGTACTCAATACATTTCTGAGACATCTCATTTGAAACGAAGTTTTATTTAGATGTTTTATAATCGTATCACATTGATTTTTCCAGTCACAGCAATAATCCATTTCTATTCCAAGGAATTTTATTGCGTTTGACTTCTGTATATTTATGTCATTTAAAGTAATATTGATATTTGAGTTTATTGTTGATTGTTTTGTTTTATATCTTATACAAAATGTTTTGTTCGTATTTAGATATAGATTATTGCTGGAAAACCAAGTTTGTAGTGAACGTATCAAATTATAGAGAATAACCATGGAATAGGACAGAATTACACAGAACAAGAAAAAGAAAGCTTATTAGAAATTATAAAAGACATAAACGAGTGTTTACCACTCCCAGGCTAAGCATGAAGTAAAATTTCGAGTTTAGAAAGGCTGAAAATTTGGTATGGTCGCGTAGCGCGAAGCGCGGAGCGGCCAAACCAAATTTTCAGGTTTTTCTAAACTCGAAATTTTACTTCATGCGCCACGCGTACAAGACACTGATTTGAAGTGAAGTTCACTTGTTCACAATATTTCAGTGTTTTCAGTTTAATACGCGTGGCGCATGAAGTAAAATTTCGAGTTTAGAAAAGCCTGAAAATTTGGTTTGGTCGCTCCGCGCTTCGCGCTACGCGACCAAACCAAATTTTCAGGCTTTTCTAAACTCGAAATTTTACTTCATGCTTAGTCTGGGAGTGGAAACACTCGTTTAAAACTTTAAATGGAACTAATTTAAAAAAAAGCGTATACATAAGCATAAAAATCCCAGGTTATGTCTGACTTGAAAAACTCTAGGTCTTCGACTCCTAGAATGTCTTGTGGTTCGAATTAATCACTGTCAGGGAAGATACTATGAGCGAACTTAAATCTGACATGGATGATGGTAGACATGATAACCGTAATGAAATTAATAAATACAAGTAGTAAAATCTAAAGTAATTATTATAATATAATACACTTTTGAGTTTGACCTGTGAAATTATTTAGAGAATAAAATTTACTTGGTAGAAAAACAAACAAATTATTTTCTGAGGAGATTTATTAGCCAAATAATGTTATTTTGTTTTTATAATACCGAAATCTTTAGAATAAATTAATTTATTCCCAAAGCAAATTTTATTCAGGGAATAAAACATTTTACAATACCGGGCATAAGTTATTATTATAAATTATCTTATATGCGTTAGCTCACAGATGTATTATGTTCATTCAGAATCTGTGAGTTACGGCATCGTTAGTATACATTTTTTATATTCTACATTTATTTACTTGTACTTACTAGAATATTATTTTAAGTTTATACTTGTTACTCAGTAATTGGGTTATTTGTCTTTTCGGTAATAAAGGTTATTACTATTATTATTAATAATTCTTAAAATTACATTTATTGTATGTTAATTCTAAAAGTGTTTTGTATCTACTGTTTATTAATTGTTTTAATTATTTCCATTCATCGTTATATCAAAAGCGTTGAAATTCTCGAAGAAAATCGAAGTGTGCCGTTTACAAAATGAATTGATTGCTTTCCGTTCGTTTCCGTTCGGGTTCCATTCAGCGTTTTATCAATAAAGTGTTGCACACAAAGCGCTTGTAATTGTAAATCAATTACCAGTGTGCTTTAATAAAGTTTAAAACACCCTGTCGGATAATTGCGTGTTACATTTTGATTGGAATTCTTAAACAAAGAACAATGTTTAGTGATAAGTATTATTGTAACTTAAGTTAAAAAGACAACGTAAATGTTAAAAATTATCTTTAGTATTTTTGGTACTGAAGAATCTTTATTAATACTCATAGTTTATCGCACTTTTAAATATCAAGAATATGAATTTGTATTCAGTACTCATTCATTTACCGGATAACTATATACGCGTTTTTTTTTTTCAACGCCATCATCAGTATAGTCCCGAACCAGTGCTTGACGAATACTGAATATCTTTGACCATTTATTACGGCCTGTGCAATTTACTTATGTTTCGGAAGCGTAAACGCCATCTAATGCCCCTTAGCTTAAGTAGAGTGACGATGCTACTTAAGCTAAGGGGCATTAGATGGCGTTTACGCTTTCAAAACATATGCACTTTTAAATATTTAAATATTCCAAAACAAATGGCCCGAGACTTTCGAATTAAAAAGAAATAAATATTTGTAAAATTAATTTACACGAGATTAAAAACAAGCAGAATATTTTGAACTTTACAACGTCTCAGTGTTTTACACGCGTGGCGCATGAAGTAAAATTTCGAGTTTAGAAAAGCCTTAAAAGTCTCATGCCCGCGTATAAAACACTGAAATATTGTGAAGTTGGAAATACACTGAAAAATACTTAACTTTTTTTGTTTAAAGAGTAATAATCGAAATATTTAAATGTTTTTTTAAATTTCTCGTTAAATCACCTTTTTGTACGCGTGGCGCATAAAGAAAAATTTCGAGTTTAGAAAAGCCCCGTGAAAATGTGTCTCGTGACCCTCGACAAATTTTCTACGCGGGGCTTTTCTAAACTCAAAACTCGGGGGACCGAGGTGGCCAAGCTAGGGTCCGAATCTTCCAATAAAGCGATCTTGGAAGGTTTCATTTAGAAAACTTGTAACAGGGCCTGTGGAATGTGGTGGAGTGCCGCCTATTTGAAACCATGCGTTCTTAATATTGAAGACTTGTAGTGGTGGTATAATGTCTCTTCAAAGAAGTTCCAAAAATTTAACAGTAGTTAGGTTGCCCTTAATAAAAAACAGACCAATAAGGGTAGTAATTATTGTAGTAATCTCTTTCTTCGCTGATTAGTTTTATTTACTAAATGTACATTTAGTAAATAAAACTAATCAGTAAAGAAAGAGATTACTACAATAATTATTAGAAAACACTTCACGTAATTAAAAGATGAATATAATAAGGGTAGTGTCAACTATTCCAGCCCAAACATTAACTCTCCTGTTGTAATGAGAGGATTTACCGTAAAATAAATGAAACAATGTATTGATATGGACTTTTAAAAACTGAACATAGGAAGCCTGTGTTCAGCGAAACAAAATTCTCACCGTATTTTCTGAAACATTTTTTTCATACAGTGATCAATGAGAAACAAATTAAATCTAATTCATTATTTCAAGAAAAGGCACACGGGTTTTGCCCCTCTTCGCTTCTCCTTTTTCCTTTTTTTTCATTTATTTGGAAAGAAAATTATAATTATAAGTAAAGCTTAATTTTTCAAAGGAAAAGTTGTTTTAATGAGTCCCTCCTTGTAAAATGCTAATACTGAACTTTCTCGGTTATAAATGGCGCCCGCATTAAATTCCAAGTTTAGCACGGACACATTTTATCCCCCATAATTCTTTTAATTACTCCGGCTAATTAACATTTTAGTGCCCGCCACAAGTTATGTGTAAGTCAGGTAACTTTATCACTCTAAATTGTTTATTAAATTTAATAGAAAGAAAGTAAATATCACTTATGAAAATGATCTGATTTTATTAAAATTTGATTTATTTAACGAGTGTTCTTGTTTTGTGTTCCTTCTTTCTGTGACGAAACTGTTCTTTAGATTTTACTAAAAATACAAATTTTCATCGATAAATCGCAATTTTTGTAATGGAAATCAAGATATTTACACAAAAAAATTTTGTTTTATAAAAATCCTAAGAAAATCACAGACGCTCTTACTACTATTAGAAATAATCTGAGCTATTTATTTCCTCAAGAAAAAAAAAAATGCTTTGACTATTCTCAATTTTTAAAATTTCCGGAAAATTAATAAACCCACTAAAATGTTGAACGGTGGAGGCTTCTACTTCGCTATACATGTTAATTCAATAAAATAAAACACTTTAACTTTCTTTGTAAAACACTATATATTTATTTTTGTGACAGCTGTTTCGGCGACTCAACTTGCCATTATCAATCGGTGTGATTTAAATTACGGTATGGTACAGGTATATATAAAGAATGGTTATTTACAAAATAGCATTAAAAATTGGGGTATACACTAAATCAACCCGATTGTTAATTAGAGGAATTTCCGGATTAGCGCGGGCTTTCTGTATTTCCAATTCATTCTAAAAGGTTCATTTTTCGACCCTTTTCGGCATTATGAATGATCTTAAGTACATCCTCGCCAAAAGAATGATTTTCATCGATTAGGTGTTTAGCGAAATTTGATTTTTCGATTGATTTAACCGAAATGATCGCTGATGTTCTTTGAGCAGAGTGCTAAAATTACGACCAGATTGACCTATGTATACTCCATCACAATCTGGACAAACAAGCTTATAAATACCGGATGTGCTAAAATTTTCGTTGTAAGCACAATTTTTAAGTCTTAAACAATGTTTATACATCAAATAAAAGCTCTCTTAATCCTTAATAGCTTACTCTTTGAATAAATCAAATCAGTTAATTACTTAATAAAATGTAGCACTTTAAACACAATAAGTGAAAAACCGACTCATTTTCATCGAAAAAATCGCAAGTTTGGCAATTTTTGTATGGAAAAAATCAAGATTTTTATACAAAAAAATATGTTTTTATAAAAACCTAAAAGAAAAATCACAGACGCTCAAACTAATATAAGAAATATACTGAGCTACTTATTTCTTCAAAAAAAAATAATTCCTCGACTTTTTCAACTATTGAAATTAACGGAAAACCAACGCATCCACTAACATTTGATTTTGAGCGCTCATTCTAAGCACAGTTTTTAAGTCTCAAACAATGTTTACCCATAAAATGAAAACTCGTTTAATTGCAAATTGCTTCTTTTTTAAATAAACTAAATCAGTTAAATGCTTTGTAAAATATAGCACTTTGAACACAATAAGTGAAAAATCTACCAATTTTCCGTTTACATTAAAAAATGCATTTAAAGTTACATTTACGAACAAAATAAGCTTGAAATTAATATTAATTAAGTATTCGTAGCTTAAATATTGTGCTTATTATGGATGCTTAATTGTAGTCACGTTGGTTTTAAACAGTTTTCAAATGTTATTTAAAAAAATTGTTAAAGCAATTTCTAATATCAAAAAGAATAACTGAGAATCTTTTTAGATTTTTTTTCAAAATAAAAATTTTCATCGAAAAAAATCGCAATATCAAGATTTTTATACAAAAAAAAAATATATATATATTTCTTCGATATATTTTTTTTGTAGAAAAACAAAATAGTTTAAGTGATTTCTAATATCAAGAAGAATAATTAAGATTTTTTTTAGGTTTTTATAAAAATTACAATTGTTATGAAAAAATCGCAAATTTTTTTATACCACAAAAAAATAAAATGGCAAATTTTTTTTTGATTTATTTTATTTTGTAGGAAAAAGAAAAGTTCAAGTGATTTCTAATATCAAGGAGAATATTTAAGATTTTTTTTTAGGTTTTTATAAAAATTAAAATTGTTATCAAAAAATCGCAAATTGTTTTATACCACAAAAAAATAAAAAGGCAATTTTTTTTTGATATATTTTATTTAAAAAAAAGTTGTTCAAGTGATTTCTAATATCAAGGAGAATAATTAAGATTTTTTTTAGGTTTTTATAAAAATTAAAATTGTTATCAAAAAATCACAAATTGTTTTATACCACAAAAAAATAAAAAGGTAAATTATTTTTGATAAACTTTATTTTGTAGGAAAAAAAATAGTTTAAGTGATTTCTAATAACAAGGAGAATAATTAAGATTTTTTCTAAGTTTTAATAAAAATTAAAATTGTTATCAAAAAATCGCAATTATTTTATACCACAAAAAAATAAAAAAAGCAAATTTTTTTTTGATATTTTTTATTTTGTAAAAAAATGTTCAAGTGATTTCTAATACCAAGGAGAATAATTAAGATTTTTTTTAGGTTCTTATAAAAATTAAAATTGTTATCAAAAAATCGCAAATTGTTTTAGACCACAAAAAAATAAAAAGGCAAATTTTGTTTTCATATATTTTATTTTGTAGGAAAAAAAATAGTTCAAGTGATTTCTAATAATAAGGAGAATAATTAAGATTTTTTCTGTTTTTATAAAAATTAAAATTGCTATCAAAAATCGCATTTTTCGCATTTTTTTTATATTTTTTATATTGTAAAAAAAATAGTTCAAGTGATTTCTAATATCAAGGAGAATAATTAAGATTATTTTTAGGTTTTTATAAAAATTAAAATTGTTATCAAAAAATCGCAAATTGTTTTATACCACAAAAAAACAAAAAGGCAATTTTTTTTTTCATATATTTTATTTTGTAGGAAAAAAAAAATGTTCAAGTGATTTCTAATAACAAGGAGAATAATTAAGATTTTTTCTAAGGTTTTATAAAAATTAAAATTGTTATCAAAAATACGTAAATTCTTTTATACCACAAAAAAATAAAAAAGCACAATTTTTTTGATATTTTTTATTTTGTAAAGAAAATAGTTCAACTGATTTCTTATATCAAGGAGAATAATTAAGATTTTTTTAGGTTTTTATAAAAATTAAAATTGTTATCAAAATATCGCAAATTTTTTTATACCACAAAAAAAGAAAAAAAACATTTTTTTTGGTATTTTTTATTTTCTAAAAAAATATAGTTCAATTGATTTCTAATATTAAGGAGAATAATTAAGATTTTTTCTAGGTTTTTATAAAATTAAAATTAAAATTGTTATCAAAAAATCTCAAATTGTTTTATACCACAAAAAAATAAAAAGGCAAATTTTTTTTTGATATATTTTTTTTTTGTAGGAAAAAAAAAATAGTTCAAGTGATTTCTAATAACAAGGAGAATAATTAAGATTTTTTTAAGTTTTTATAAAAATTAAAATTGTTATCAAAAAGTCGCAAATTTTTTTTACCACAAAAAATATAAAAAGGTATTTTTTTAATATATTTTATTTTGTAGGAAAAAAAATAGTTCAAGTGTTTTCTAAGACCAAGGAGAAAAATTAAGAGTTATTTCAGGTTTTTATAAATATTAAAATTGTTGTCAAAAAATTGCTAATTTCGTAAAGGGGAAAGGGGAAAATAATCAAGATTTTTATACAAAAAAATACCTTTACAAAAATCCGAATAAAATCACAGATACTCTTACGTATATTAGAAATAATCTGAGCTATTTATTTCCTTAGCAAAAAAATAATTCTTCAACTTTTCTCGACTGTTAAAATCGCCAAAAAAAACTAATAAACGCCCTAAAATATGATTTTGAGCGCTCGTTTTAAACACAATTTTGAAGTCTCAAACAATGTTTGCAGTTAAAAGCTAAAATATATAGCAGCAATCTGGAAAAATCGTTTTTCTTATGTTAATAGAAAAAAACAGTTTAAACTATTGATTTATACGCGTGGCGCATAAAGTAAAATTTCGTGTTTAGAAAAGCCTGAAAATTTGGTTACCAAACTATGCGACCAAACCAAATTTTCAGGCTTTTCTAAACATGAAATTTTACTTCATGCTCAGCCTGGGAGTGGAAAACACTTGTTTTAAACTTCGAATTGAACTCTTTTGAAAAACAACGAATGTCGGAAAATTTACTTCATAGTTATATACCGGGTGAATATTCGTAAATCTAACATAGGCAGGTTGACGAATATTCATCCGGTATATATCTATGAAGTACATTTTTCGACAATCGTTGTTTTTTAAACGAGTTTAATTTGAAATTTAAAACGAGTGTTTTCTACTCCCAGGCTAAGCATGAAGTAAAATTTCGTGTTTAGAAAAGCCTGAAAATTTGGTTTGGTCGCGTAGCGCGTAGCGCTACGCGACCAAACCAAATTTTCAGGTTTTTCTAAACACGAAATTTTACTTCATGCGCCACGCGTATAAACCAATGGTCCTAAGTGAAGATAAAAGAATACGGATTTAGCATACCACAATGGTAGCATATTATGAACTTTACAATATTTCAAAGTTTTCGATTGGCCTTATTTTATAAAGAAATGCTAACTTTTTTCTAATTCAGCACGATAAAACAAATGACCGCTATATTCGATTACTCGTGTTGAGACATTTTTGCACATCGAAATGATAAGGCTGATACAGGGTGCGGCAAAACAAACAGTGCAGTTTTGATGGGCTATTAAAAAAAAGGCGCAATTTAAAGTAATGGGGTTTATTTTATCTTAATCGGTACATCATACCGTTTTATGCATTAAGTCCTGAAGATGACATCAGAAAGATGATGACCCCCAGCAGCGATACATTGATGAAGGCGATTTCTGAAATTTTCGGCCACATTTAGGCACATTTCTGCCAGAATTCGATCCCTGAGTTCTTCCAAGGTGCGAATTCGATGCCTAAAAACCTTTTCCTTTAGGTAGCCCCACAGGAAAAAGTCGCAAATGCTCAGTTTAGGGGAGCGTGAGGGCCACTCCACATCACCTCTCAGAGAAACAAGGCGCCCAGGGAACACCTGTCGCAGTTTCGTCATTGAAACTCTTCTGAAACCAGATGTCTCCCAGATCTGCTTCCTTCATCAGTTCTTCCAATCGAAGTTGAAAAAAAAAATCCAACATAAAAGAATATCGTTGACCAGTGACAGTTACGGTTCGTCCGTCCTCTTCAAAAAAATAATGCCCAATCACCCCACATTTGGAAATAGCACAGCACACGGTGACTTTTGGGGAGTGAAGTGGTCTCTCGTGAAGTTGCCTTGGGTTATTTAGAGCCCAGTATCAAAAATTTTGTTTATTCACTCCTCCACAGAGATGGAAGTGGGCCTCGTCACTACTGAAAAAAAGTTGACCTCGCATGGATCCGGTTCAGCATTTCTTGGGAGCGATTCATGCGGTTTTCATAATCAGGGAGCATTAACTCACTACGGTGAGGGACGGGATCACGACGCGCAAGATTGAAATGCAGCCGGAAGGCCCGCTGGGTGGCGACGGCAGAACGGCCATTTTCAAGAAACTTGCGGACTGCGAAGCCCCGATGCTTTAGCGACCAAACCATGATATCCCTCAAAGGTAGGTACCCCCATTACACGGGATGTACTGGGCGTTCCAAACTGCACTGTCTGTTTTGCCGCACCCTGTACTAGAACTAGTGAATTTACTACAAAGTTTATCATTTTGAGGCCTCGGTGACCGAGTAGGCAACGACCCTGCCCACTAACCCAAAGGTCGCGGGTTCGAATCCCGTCCGATGGAATCATTTATCATTTCCGTCTGAACGTAATGTGGCGTCCAAACGATTTTAAGTTGAGTGTGGGAATTAGTTAAAATTAGATTGGTTAATAACTAATTATACAATAAATGATGGCTGTATGGCGAAAGCCGAGGAAAAGGAAACGAAAAAAAAAGTTCATAATTTTTGTGTAAATAAATAGGTTTCACAGACACATGAGTATAAGCACAGAATAAAATATGATTCATATTTTTATATTTTTGTTAAATTACGCACGCATACATCATAAAAGATCAAAGTATATAAATGAAATAACATTCTATGATGTGTGTGTACGTATGCATATATACTTTATTAGATTTTGTTGTGGCCTTCCGGGTTTGTGGAAGTTTTCCCCGGATATATAAAAATGCAGTTTCTGCATAAAAGCCCGCAATAACGTAATATATGTGCGCCAGTGTTATTTTACTTTAAAAACAAGTTGAAAAATAAGGGAGGGCAAAAACATAACGGGACAAAACGAATTGCGTTCACGAGAGGAGGAAGAAGCGCCCTCACAATTTTGCAGCGAAAATAAACGGGAAATAAGCCAAACGCAATGTTTAAATT
Organism: Philonthus cognatus; assembly: GCA_932526585.2. Classification (NCBI taxonomy): domain Eukaryota; kingdom Metazoa; phylum Arthropoda; class Insecta; order Coleoptera; family Staphylinidae; genus Philonthus; species Philonthus cognatus. Next base: position 44,770,638 of record OW052241.1, read on the forward strand.
AAGATAACGTTTTTAAGGGAAATTGTCCTCGATATTATTTTACATCTCAATTGTTGTTGTAGTTTTTTTTTGTAAATTTTATTTAAAAACATAAAAAAATACTTTTGTTTTTTAAAGTTCAATTTGAAGCTTTAAACGAGTGTTTTCCACTCTCAGACTAAGCATGAAGTAAAATTTCGTGTTTAGAAAAGCCCCGTGAAAATTTGTCGAGGGTCGCGCAGCGACCCGAGACAAATTTTCTCGGCTTTTCTAAACTCGAAATTTTATCTCATGCGCCACGCGTATAAGACACAGATTTCAAGTGAAGTTCGACTACACATAAATTTCAATTATTTAGTGTTTTATACGCGTGGCGCATGAAGTAAAATTTCGAGTTTAGAAAAGCCCCGAAAATTTGCCTTGGGTCGCTGCGCGACCCTTGGCAAATTTTCAAGGGGCTTTTCTAAACTCGAAATTTTACTTCATGCTTCGTCTGGGAGTGGAAAACACTCGTTTAAAGCTTTAAATTGAACTCTTTTAAAAATCAATGAATTTAATTTAATTTAATTTATTTACGGAATCTCCATTTTACAATCTATATTTTCATTTACAAAGAATAGTAATACTAATAGTAAAAACATAACATAATTGGTGCGTTAAATTTACGCACGTCCCAAAATGGTTCAATAAATCCTTAAAATTATAAATTTATTATTGCTCAACTTTACTGTTGAATGAAAAGACAAACAATCGTTAATAAACGTAAAAAATATATAATTAATTTACTAAATATTTCATGACATTGTGTATATAAAAATATAAATAAAATGTAATATAATGTATAAACGTTTGTATCACAGAATAAATCACAGTGTCTTCGCTAAAGCAAATTATCACAGATGGAATATCACGTACAGATATATAAAGCAAACATATAGGTATAGAAAAATGACAAACAGTTCTAGCAAAGTACAAACGAATATGATGAATTAATACTGAATGCTGAATGCTGAAAAATTTACAGTTTATGCATATGTTTATCTCAGAGAAAAAATTACTGTATGTTGCTTGTATTAGGATGTTGCCAAGAAAATTGAGGACACCATTTTCATATTTTATATTTTTGTGGCAAAACCGTACAAGATATCAAACATTATTAATGAGACAAAAAAACTTTCAAACGAACCAATCTTTGAAGTAATATTTTTTTCATTTTTATAAGATGCGCCAGTAAAAACATATTTTAGTTTTTATGTTTTGGTTTTACTGTTTTTCATACTTCTTCTCAATCAATTATGACCATAATAACTTAAATGATGTGTGACATTATGATAATCAACCATAATAAATTTCAGTCCAATCGAATGTAGCGCTTATTCCTTGCAAATAAAATAATTAATATTTTTTTTGAACTTTAAAGACTAATTCCGGCTTAAGCGTAAGTTTTGTATATAGATAAGTTGTGTTAAATGGTCATATTTTTATCCCAGGAATCTACCCACTGAGCAAAAAACAAACAAATAACGTTATATCAACATTGTAGCAACATTAAGGGTGCTCTTATATGGACGTTTTGAACGCGAGGCGGAACGAGAGCGGGCGCAAGCGTTTGCGTTTAAATACATGGGTTTATATGAGAGTTCCTAGACCAGTGATGGGGAAACTACGGCCCGCGGGCCAAGTCCGGCCCGCGGGAAGGTTTAATCCGGCCCGTTTAAGAGTGCCGTCGTGAGAATGTTTGAACGCGTTCTTACTTCGCATAAAAACTACCTACCTATGATTAAGCATTATTCTTTGGCCCGCTACGATTGTCTGGTTTTTACAAATGGCCCGTCTTAAAAAAAAGTTTCCCCACCACTGTCCTAGACGGACGGGTGCTGGCGTTTTCTCCGCCTCGCACCCATCCGTCTAGGAACTCTCATATAAACCCATGTGTTAAAACGCAAACGCTTGCGCCCGCTCCCGTTCCGCCTCGCGTTTAAAACGTCCATATAAGTGCGCCCTAAACGTTGTTTTAATGTTGATGAAACATCACTTAAATGGATTTGCTCAATGGGTATGGTTATACCATTTTCCAACATTAACGGGAGACACTGTATAATAAGTTAATTTATCTATGCAATGACTTGTCATGTCATGTTCACTGGCTAACTGATGAATAAAATACTTATACTGAAAAAACATTTTTGTACATGCAATCGAATGCACACAAAAATTAATATTTATCATTCATTTTTAATTAATTTAATTTGTGTTTTGTTGTTGTAATAAACAGAGTTCGTTGCAGTTCATTTTTGAATGGTCCGTTTAATCAATAAATTTCCATTTTTAAGACATTGCGCCAGTTTTTTCTGCTTCTTATTATGAGTAAAATATGAATATTGCGCAACGTTAAGTTCTCCTCTTGGGGAAAACACGTTAAATATGCGCTTTCTTTAAAAGTTTAAGGCAATCTATCAAAGTTGTAAATATGTGGGTATATGTGTGTGTGTGTGTGCGTTATTTTGAAAACTGGGTCACGAAAATAAATTCAACAACGCCGGAAAATGTAATTAATCATAATTTTTATTGCCTGCGAAATCCTGAAAACATTTACATGGGGAACGATTTTTTAAAAACGCGAAACTCTTATCTGCAAGAAATTATTCATTGTACTTTCATGAAGAATTATACATTATATAAATTTGCAGTTGGATCTAGATGTCAATAAAAAAGTTTTTTGTCATTTTAATCACTTCTGATATGGCATATTTCTATTTTCAGTTTCCTGTAAAATTGTTAAAACATTAACACTAGGATTTTTTTTCAGATGCCAAACTTAAAATCTACGTTAAAAAATTAAATCTATCATAATATTTGGCATTGATATATGGAAAACCAAATACCCAAACGTTTTATCCGATACACAAGACAAATACCGATTACAATTACAAATAAATTGTCAAAAATATAGAATGTTTGATTAGATTAATGCAAAATAAAATTTCACTTCATGCTTAGTCTGGGAGTGGAAAACACTGCATCAAAATATGTAAAATTACAGAGTGTTCTATTTAAAAAATGATTAATATACCGGGATTAAGGGTGATTAAGGATTTCTAGCTTTGCCACTAGAGGGCGCAGTTTTTATCATACAAGATAAAAACAAGTTTTTCTAAAATAAACGCCAAATTAGGCTACGTCAAAAATTTGAAATTCTTAATCTACGCCAAATTTTACTCAATTTTAACTATTTTCTCGTTTATTCGGCTTTTACATAAAACGCAGGGGAGAATGAAAATGTCAATCCGTTTAAATGCCTGTACCTTTGGTTAGGTTTTAACAAACTTAACAAACTCAGACTCATTTAATAGATAATTGAATGCACGTTACGCAGATTTACTTTAGTTTAGCATATGGTATATATTAAGCACCAGAGGGCGCGATTAAATCAATCAATATAATAATGAATTTTCTTTATATTATCTAATTGAGAAGTATATATTAGTTGCGGTAGTTTATTAAAATGAGAAATACCGTGACCACCAGTTTTCACAGTATTTCTCATTCAACTCAACTCAATATCTTTATCCTACCCAGAGATATAGTGAAAATTTTGTCTTGGGTGTATCCTTCCCTTAACTGTCATATACAGGTTATTAACGGGTGGGCTAAAAGTAATGAGAACTATTAATTTATTGAAAACCAAACATAGTAGCAAAACAAATGCAATTTAAAAAGGAAGACATTATTATAGGATTGAAAAAGGTTTATCTAATGCAATTTTTCTCAATTTTAAACGAACCTTGCCCATCTTGTTTTGGACGACGGTTTTACCGGTTTTCACCATTTTATTTCGCTGTTCCATCTGTATCCATCCGTTTTTGGGAGCCCTTTTGAAGGCAGACTGCTTCCTATCTTCTGATAACCCGAAAATTTGACAGAATTGACTGGCCATTAATACAGGAACTGAAGTAAATCAGAGTACATAATAATTTAAAGTGCTGTCAATTATCTATGGAATTACTCAAAGTTTAATAAATTCGGAAAAACTTTTTTTAAGTTACAATCATTTTAATAATTGGACTTATCTTCCTCTGCATTTTATGTAAAACCGAAAAACACGACAATGTGGTTAAAATCGAACAACATTTAGCGTATATTAGGATTAATATATTTTTGACATAGCTTAATTTGGCGTTTTTTATAAAATCTTGTTTTTTTTTCTTTACAAGGCTAGGTAAAATTAAAGTATTCGTTATTTTGTTATGTTTTGTTTGTTACTGTTTTAATAAAGTATTGTAATAAGTGTTTTTAATTGTAGTAAATATATGCGTTTATAAATATTCTACTAATCTCATAGCCTGCTATAATTTGAGATTGTAAATAATCTTCGATTTACTTGCATACTCTTTACATACTTAACATAACATATAAATGAAAAAAATTGATCTCCGTTATTCTATCAATTCTCGTTTTTGACAACAAAAGAGGCTAGAGACCTACTAGATTTTGAAATATATTTTTATGTGGTGTGGTGTGTTGTGGAAAAAAGTGATCTCCGTTATTCTATCAATTCTCGTTTTTGACAACAAACGAGGCTAAAGACCTACTAGATTTTAAAATATATTTTTATGTGGTGTGCGGCAAATCTACCAAACTTTTTGCTATATCTTCGGTTAAGACAAAGATATTAGAATGCGGTTTTCACCATTTTTCTCAGTATTTTGCCCTGTAATAAACCAGTGTAAGAGAACTATACCTTACAATTTGAAATTTTTAGGAAAATCTAGAAAATATGGTTATTGTTCCAAAAAGGACCTCTGGCGGTTACTTTAACAATTAAATTGAAAGAGAGTAAAACGTGTTTTAAAAGTGCTCTCTATTACCTATCAAATGAGACTAATTTCATTAATTTTGGTTAATCGTAACTAAAGTTACATGCAGTTCAATGATCACACTTTCCAGCTACTTATATGCGAGATAGAGAAACAAATGAGTAGTTAAAATTGCGTAAAATTCAGCGTAGGTTACGATTTATATATTTTCAATCCAGCTTCATTTAACAGTTTTATGATAAAACATTTGTTTTTCTGTTTGGCGATAAATGTTACGCCCTCTAGCGACGAAGTTAGGAATTTAAAAAAAAATCCCGTGATTTCTCTTGGCCACTCTAACTATGATTTGTTTTACCTCAACATGCTACACTCCATAGTTTCTGAGATACAGCCGGTGGCCACGCTTAATCAAACACCCGGTATAACCTAATTAAATTTATTTTTAAATAAGTTTATATATTTAAATTGGCTAAAATATAATATAATGCTAAATACTTGGTTGTAGCATATTTTATATGCTAAACTAAACTTGACTAACCTACGAATGTATAATTCTTCTTGGAAATACATGAATTGAATTGAATTGTTTTTTTTTTCTTTACTCAGATTTTATTGAATATTAATAAGCAATGATTACAGTCCGTAAAATAATTCACGATTTTCATTCACGGCGGTTTGTCGGAACTTTTTTTCCGGAATATAATGGTGGGTAATGAATATTTGTGGGCTGCGGAGAGAAAAGCCCTTCTGCGCCCTTCCTGCTTATTTATACATTGCGAAGGGCCTACCGACACAATTCTAATCCCTACCTCCCATTATAATACAGAGGGTGGGGGGTGGGAAGAAAAAAGGGCAAGGGCAGGAGAAGCGCCTGTGCATCTTAATGTTAATATTTTTCGCAACTCACTCGTGCATTATAAATAAATCACCTACCTTTTTTAAGCTCACTCCCCCACAGAGGCGAAGGAAAAAGAGGAAAACAAACTTGAAATAAATAAAAAAATATAATAAAACGGGGGTGGTTATTAATCACTGGAATGAGTAGAGGAGGGAGATGGAGGGTTGTAAAACAGGATGATGTTTAGTAAATAATTTGAGGGAATTTGTATAGGAATATATAACAAATTATGGATGTAAAAAATAAAGTGTAGGACAGATTGTTTCGTATGTTCAATAAAAAAAAACCTCTAGAGTGCCATGATTTTATACATTTTAAATTTTAGTTGACTACACGTTTTAGGAATTGACATAGAAACATAATAATTTTAATATATAATTTTAGATTTGCCAGCACACAATTTTTTCCTTGACACTCTAGAGGTTTTTTTAAATTAAACATACGATATAAACTGAATTGAATCGCCTGAAGCCCCTTTACTTCTAGGCGATTCAATTCAGTTTATATCGTGTTTATAATTAAAAAAAAACATCTAGAGTGTCAAGGAAAAACTGTGCGTTGTCAAATCTGAAATTATATATTAAAATTATTATGGTAAATACTTTGTTCACTGCACTCTTGATGAAATTAAATTATAATATTAGGTAATTTTAAATTAAAACTCTCGTTTAGTTTCATGTTGTTGTATTCAGTTTTATGACACGTGTTTCGGTCAATGACGACCATTCTCAAAGGAATTACAAAAATAACAGTTATAATTGTAATTCCTTCGAGAATGGTCGTCATTGATCGAAACACGTGTCAGAAAACTGAAAACAACAACATGAAACTAAACAAGTGTGTTAATTTAAAATTACCTAATATTAAAATTATTATATCTGACGTTTTCTATGTCAATTCCTAAAGCATGTAGCCCACTTAAATTTAAAAAAAAAGATAAGATCATGGTACACTAGAGCTTTCTTTTATTGAACATATGAAACAATTTGTTCTACACTTTATTTAGGACAATTTGTCCTACACTTCTTATATCCATAATTTGTTATATGTTTCCATACAAATTTCCTTAAATCATTTACTAAGCCCGAGTGAGTGACTAATAAAAAAACAGTGATGTGTTCATCATAGTACTTTCCCCGTTAAAGATATGATGATTTAAATATCAGCAACATGAAAAAGTTGCTCAAACTAAATTTATTCTACTTTTATAATTATTATTACAAAATTATTCACAAAAAAGTATTCTCGCATGTTTTCGCTATATCTCGGTAAATAATGATCACCATCACATTAAAGCCTTATAAATTTGTATCTTTACTGTAAATCAGTGGTTTACACGCGTGGCGCATGAAGTAAAATTTCGAGTTTAGAAAAGCCCCGTGAAAATTTGTCTCGGGTCGCTGCGCGACCCCCGACAAATTTTCTACGCGGGGCTTTTCTAAACTCGAAATTTTACTTCATGCTAAGTCTGGGAGTGGAAAACACTCGTTTAAACCCCAAATTAAACTCTTTAAAAAAAAACAATGAATATCAGAAAATTTACTACTGTAATTAAGGGGTGTATACCTAGTAGAAAAACTCCCTGTAAACATACAAATATTCAATTTGAATATCACTACATATCTTGGTAATTAAACAAGGAGTGAAAACACTCATTAGAAGCTTTTCAAGCTATTTTTTAGTATGCATAAAAAATATAGATAAATTCTGATTCCATCGTAAATGAAAATTTATTCTCCGAGCAAAAATATATTACGTTATTCAGGAAGCTTTTACATCCATGAAATGGTGAAATGCGTCGGGTTTTTATTGTTATACACACAACTGGACCACTTCCAGATGTTATGTAATGGCAGTAATTTCTTCCTCCCCCAGATATATGTATATACTTATCTATATGCCAATGAGATTTCCCCACGAATTTAGTTGTACGTAAATAACAGACTCTAAAATTCAAAAATTGACTTCCAACGAAATAAATTATGTACGAATCAATCATTTTAAAAATATAGTTTTGTTTTCTTATCGATCTGGCAATATTATTTATTTATTACCAATTAAAATATTATACACATATATTTTTAACAAATAATTGCCTTTCCTTAAATGCTTACAACACGAACAAGTTGTTAAATATCTTAAAGTAACTAATGTTTGCCAAAATATATAAACCATACGACAAAACTACTATGAATATGAGTGAATTACGTGAAGATGATAGTAACTTTAAATAAAAACACTTTTTAAACTTTCATCACAAATTTATTTTATGGTATAAAATAAATTTGTGAAGAAAGGTTGAAAAGTGTTTTCATTTAAAACTACTATCCTATTTGAAAAGCGAGGCATGTCACTTTGAGGTGCTGTATTTTTAAAACAACAAATCATAGAAACAAAATGAATACAGGTCGACATTCTTTGAAATGTTCTTTATATTTCTAGGAAAAAATCGAATTTATATCACAATTATTCATCGTGATATTAATAATAATACGCAAATAAGTGCCTACATTTTCCAGTTTTTTTTTAAATAGGTCAACTTCAATGTTTTTAAAAAATGTATTGACTAGTACCGGTTTGCACCCAAGCCGATTAACTTAATCAGTGATTAGTACTTTTTACAAACACAACAATTGTATTTACAAATTGTTGATACAATTGCATTTTGATGTTTAGGATATCTCACAAATTTATAACATTCTTATGTTCTAGAAACTTGAGTTAATCAGCGGTTTAATCAATGATTAGTAGATGATTAAAGCTAATCGGTCGATTTTTTTTCCTATTTATATACTTAGGTCCATGTACACCCCCAAATCGAAGAAAATTTAAATATTTCAACCCGATAAACCAATATTTTGAAATAAAGTGGAGCATTATGTTCTCAGTTTTTTTTACCACTAATTATATAATAAAATTCAACAATTATTTATTACACAATTATAATACAGTATATAAATAATAAATTATGAATAGATAAAATATTCGATTTTTTGAAAATTGAAAACGTTTTCTCTGCGGCCTGAAAACTGTTTACATTAGTCCGTTTCAGTTTTTTTAATTTTTGAACAGAATAGATGAAATATTCGATTTTTTTAAAATTGCAAAAGTTTTCTCTGCGGCCTGAAAACTGTTTTCGGTATAAAAATGTCTTGATTTTATTAATATACTCGTTTTTCTTTAAATTTAGTGCCAATTATTCATTACATAAAATGTACACATACTTTAGTCCGTTTCATTTTGTCCAATTTTGAACAGAATAGATAAAATATTCGATTTTTTAAAAATGAAAACTATTTTCGGTATAAAAATGTCTTGATTTTATTAATATACTCGAAGTTATTTCAAATTTAGTGCCAATTACACTGGTCAGCATGAAAATCGGCCCTGACACCATTCCTGCTGATTCTTATGTAAAATGACCTCCTGAATCCGAATATGACCCCCGTTTTCCTCCATCACCCACCGTTTTCGGGGGAGGCCCCCCACCTATTTTTATCACTTTTCGATAATTTGGAGGGATGAAAAGGATTATTTTAGCCTTTACGTTTCTTCTGAGGGGCTAGAGAGGTGAAAAGTTCCAAAACATGAACATTTGTAGCAAGGAGGTAGATTTGGGGGGGGGGGGATTTGCCCCCTTAAATTGTAAAAAAATCCTTAAAAATGATCGATTTTTTTTTTAAGCTGGAATATGTAGAAAATAAGTGAAAATACTGCAAAAAAACGGAAAAAATTGATCATTTTTAATGATTTTTTTACAATTTAAGGGGGCAAATCCCCCCCAAATCTACCTCCTTGCTACAAATGTTCATGTTTTGGAACTTTTCACCTCTCTAGCCCCTCAGAAGAAATGTAAAGGCTAAAATAATCCTTTTCATCCCTCCAAATTATCGAAAAGTGATAAAAATAGGTGGGGGCCTCCCCCGAAAACGGTGGGTGATGGGGGAAAACGGAGGTCATATTCGGATTCAGGAGGTCTTTTTACATAAGAATCAGCAGGAATGGTGTCAGGGCTCGAAAAAATATTTTTTTTTGCAGACCAGTGTTATTCATTACACATACACATACTTTAGTCCGATTCATTTTTTTTATTTTTAAACAACCGAGATTATTACAAAAAGAATAAACATTTTTTGTTTAATGCATCATACTTCAATTAGATTTATTTATTTTATTATTCTAGAATATTTAATAACGAAGATACACTCAGTTAAACTCGACTGTTTTGAAATGTGCATGAAAAACACAACTTTTTTTATAATTATTCGTTGAACATATATTTTTTTTTTAAATAAAATACTAGAAAAATATTAGCATGTGTAGAAATAATATACGGTTTAAATTTTAAAAAAGTCGACTCTTCAAATTTAAATAGTTTATCTTTAAAGTGACATACCTCGCTTTTTGAAAAGGATAATATACGAGTATAACTTTAAGTTATTTCTCATTCATCACTTGGCGAAGCAAGATTAAAGACATAATAAATAAAAATCTCTGGATTGGTTTCAAACATATCAAATAATTTAATTTTAGATTGGCGAATAAAGCAATTTATTTTAGCAACTTTATTCGTCAATTTAATTTGATCACATAGTAGTTGTAGAAAAAAAAAACTTCTATAAACTTTTTTGAGGAAAAGCGGCAGAAGTCAAAAATTATATGTGTCTTTTTGGCCAGAAAACTTTATTTTTACTTAACCCATTAACGGCCAAGCAATTATAGTTAACTCTAATAGCTGGTTTCAGGTGCACATATTTTTATGATTTTTATGAATGACTTATTGTATGACATACTGTGAATCTTTCTTCTTCTTTTAAATATACAAAACGTATACGATGTAAATTTTGGGGCAATCGTCGATTTTATATAAAAACGTGCAATATCAAGTTTAGAACTAAATTATGCATAGAGCAGTAAATCTGTCGTGTAACTCAAATATTTATTGTATAATTCAATATCTGTCGGGGTATTAGCTCGAGAAGTAGTTGTTTCAATGAATATTTGGAGACTCGTCTCAATGAGGCTAAATTTTTGCAGAAAGTCGATATTAATTTTAATTCGTTTTTATATTTTCTAAATATTCAGCAAACTATTGACAAACTCAATTATTCTTTATATTTAGAACTAGTGTTTCCACTCCCAGACTAAGCATGAAGTAACATTTCGAGTTTAGAAAAGCCCCGCGTAGAAAATTTTCACGGGGTTTTTCTAAGCTCGAAATTTTACTTCATGCGCCACGCGTATAAAACGCTGAAAAATTGTGAAGTAAGAAATTCACTGCCATTTTTTTATGAGGAATAATCGAAATATTTAAATAACAAAATATTTACAGATTTCCTTATACACTTTTAAGTCAGGTCAAATAATATAAAATATCAAATTAATTTACTTAGTGATTTTATTAACAAAAAATGATAATGTTGCGTACATGCATCAATGGCGCTTAATGGGTTAAGCCAATATTTCGCTGAATTTTTTTTGGAAAGTTAAAACTAAAATAAATAAATACAAAGATATTTTTTATAAAAAGATAACATACGAAATGGATTAATAGTTACCTTACCAGTAGAACTCAATTTGTTAAAATCGATTACCACGTTTCTAGGTGTATTGATGTCACCTCGGGTGTGCCCCAAGGCTCGCGTTGCGGGCCTTTGTTATTCTTATTATTCATCAATGACATTTCGCTCAATTTTAAAGCTTGTACATTTCTTATTTATGCCGATGACCTAAAATTATTTAAACAAGTTTTAAATGAAAGTGATTGTAAGGCGATTCAGGATGATTTAATGCATTTAGAACGGTGGTGTTTTATGAATAAACTTGATCTTAACGTAAAGAAATGTCATAATGATGGTTGCGACCGTAACTACGTGGTAATTCATGATCACTGAATCAAACACTTACTATGTTTTTACCACAAAATATTTATTGTATGTATATATATTATATTACACAAATATACACATAAATTCACGACTTAAGTTTCGACGTTTGACGGTCATTATCAAGTGAAACAAATTACAAAGGAGGGTTACATTTATACAGGTAAAACAATTTAGAGTGAGGGTAGCAAAACAAATTAGGTTAAACAGGTACAAAGATTTACACATTAAAGGATTTCAAAGAGCGGCGTGTACACTAAATCGGTTTGTTCGTTTAACAGATTAACTAGGGGGTTCTTCGTTCGTTTAAAAATTTCGGCGGATTCGAGCAGGTTAAGCTTTGTGCCTTTGGTACAGTTATGTAAAATTTTAATTTTATTTATTTCTGGAAATGAATGTTTGCACTCTAATACGTGGTTAGAAAAGGAACTGGTGTCTTGGTTCAATCTAATTTTCGCGCATTTAGATTGAACCAAGACACCAGTTCCTTTTCTAACCACGTATTAGAGTGCAAACATTCATTTCCAGAAATAAATAAAATTATATATTTCGTTAGTACGTCCTATACTCGAATATGCTGCACCTGTATGGTCCCCTCATGTCAGCTGTGATGTCACCAGAGTGGAGAGAATCCAAAATAAATTCTTGAGACTTTATGCCTATCGAAGTGGACTGAATAATTATGATAAATTGTACATTCGCAATGTTTTAAATATTCCCTTGTTACACACACGTAGACTTGTTGATGATTTATGTATTTTATATAACTTAATTAACGGAGATTTGATATGCAGTAATTTGTTAGTTCAACTTAATTTTAGTACATTGCCGCCTCATTTACGTAGACATAATAATCTTTTTAAAATAAAATTCCATTCGTCAAATTACGGATTTAACAATACTATATGCAAAACTATGAGATTATTTAACACATTGCCGAATGATATTGACTTGTTTAATTCATCAATCTCATTGTTTCGTAAAAAAATGTTTAGACTACTTAAACTCTATTAATGAATAACATGTGTCTTTATAGTTTATAGTTCGTAGGTATTTTGTTACTCATACAAGTATAATTTAACTTTTAGTTTATTTGAATAATCTTGTAGTATCTAAGCCAGCATAAGCGCCCATTTTTGTATTTTTGTTATCGATATGTTTAATTTTTGTATTATTGTAAAAGTCGAAACGTAAATAAATAAATAATTAAAAGGAGAATAAGAGAAAACATTATACCGAAACATAATGGAAAATACTTACATATATCTGGGCTTCTTTAGATAAAATTTAATATTGTCAGATATCGACGTGTAAAATGTTAGTAAATAAATAACTGTTTGTTATTAAAAGTTAACAGCTAAAGTTATTGATTTCCGAATTTTCAAATGTTGTTTATTTTAATTTTAATAAGTATGAATAAATGGCATGTAAGCCATTTGTGTCCGTTTTAAAACTCGTACATGAATTTTGTTTGTCAATGTAGAACATTTCTAAAAAATAATCTTGATTTCTAATTATTTTTCAAATCTAAAATGTTTGTATCACCAAAATCTATTGTGTTGTTTTTGAACAAACATGTTATTCTGCATTAGCTATCCACTTAAATTCAAAAAACCACATAATAGATTTTGATAATACAAACATATTAGATTTGGAACAAATTATAAATCAAGATTATTTTTAAAAAGACAAATATAATTTTTTAATTCTGCCGCTTTCCACAAAAAAGTTTATACAAGTTTTTAATTTGATCTTCACATAACTCAATAAATTAATTTAATTTGATTTTGATTTAATTAACCTATTAACGGCCAAGCAATTATAGAGTCAACTCTTAAAGTGGATTTTAGGTAAAATTCTAAACTTCCTTATATGGTTTCTACGAATGATTTATTGTATTACATTCTGTGAATTTTTCTTTTAAATATAAATAATGTATACGCTGTAAATGCAAGGCATTCATCGATTTTGTATAAAAACGTGGAATATGAAGTATAGAACGTGTATTTCCACTCCCAGACTAAGCATGAAGTAAAATTTCGAGTTTAGAAAAGCCCCGCGTAGAAAATTTGTCGAGGGTCGCGCAGCGACCCGAGACAAATTTTCACGGGGCTTTTCTAAACTCGAAATTTTACTTCATGCGCCACGCGTATAAATCACTGAAATATTGTAAAGTTAGAAATACACTGCAAACATTTTTTTTAAATGATTAATAATCGAGATAATTAAATAACAAAATATCTACGTTCTTCTTCATACATTTTCGAGTGAAGTCAAATAATATATTATATTAAATTAAGTTATTTAATAATGTAATTAACATAAAATTAATAATGTCGCGTATATGCATCAATGGCACATAATAGGTTAATGTACTTTTAAACGTATATGTAAAAAAAAATTGTAGTCAATAAAATTGTACCTTTGGAAATACTTGTATAAGTTATGATTGCTTTATCATTATTCAAATATGTAATAAAATAATGGATTTTTCCCCTTCATAATCCTTTAAACACGCTCCTGTATGAGCTAACAAAACTCATTCCCATATAACATCGCTTATCCCACTTAGCAGAAAAATTCGCCTCAAATCCTATCCTCTACGACCTCCTAAACCCTCTATGTATCCCCAGAAACAAAAACATAACACCTAAACGAAAACTCGCCACCACTATTCATGAGTTCATTTCATCTTTTCATGACATTAACGATCACGACAATTGAAGGACAGTACCATTTTGACAAGACAACCGACGACATTAATATTCACGACCCTTTTGTACACCATAATAGACAGTGACAGAAACTAAAACATTCAGGCGGAAAGACCAATGTTCGATAGCCGATTGACAGAAGAATTTATATTATTTTTATTTGGATTTATATGTATTTAGTTTGATTTATGTTACCAATTCTGTCAATAAAGATATTTATATATATACAGAGAGTTTTATGTAACACCGAACATTTTCATAACGAGATTTTTTTTTAAGTATCCATATGCATACGTTGCACATTTTTCGATGCTCGGTTTATTAATAGAATTTAATTTGATGCTTTAAGCGAGTGTCTTCCACTCCTAGGCTAAGTATGAAGTAAAACTTCGAGTTTAGAAAAGCCTGAAAAATTGGTTTGGTCGCGTAGCGCGAAGCGCGGAGCGGCCAAACCAAATTTTCAGGCTTTTCTAAACTCGAAATTTTACTTCGTGCGCCACCGGTACAAAACACTGACATATTACGAAGTTTAAAACACACCGCTAAACTTTACATTGAATCAGTGTTTTGTACCGGTGGCGCATGAAGTAAAATTTCGAGTTTAGAAAACCCTGAAAATTCTTCGCGCTACGCAACCAAACCAAATTTTCAGGCTTTTTTAAACTCGAAATTTTACTTCATGCTTACCCTGGGAGTGAAAAACACTCGCTTGAAGCTTCAAATTTTTTTTTTTTTTAAGAAACCGAGCATCAGAAAATGTGCAACGTATGCATATGGATACTTTAAAGAAATATTCTCGTTATGAAAATGTTCGGTGTTACATAAAACTCTCTGTATATATAATAGATTTCTTTAACGAAAGTTTTTCAATCCGGGATTAAGCATGAAGTAAATATTTGAAGCTTAGAAAGGCCTGAGAATTTCAATTTGTCGCCTAGCGAAGCGAAGAAAAATTGTTGTTTGCAGTGTACACGAACATTATCGTAATTATTATATAATATATTAAATGTTTTGTAAACTAAATGAAGCGTAAGCTTATTCTCACAAATCAAAATAGTTTTGAATTTAAAATATTCATGTTTGAAATATTTTTATTGTTAATTGACAATTACAGTATGTTTCGTTTGTTTGCATAATATACCTCGTATATGTTGTTCGTTTTTGAAAGTTAATTTTTCGATCAAGATAATAATACGTTTCCCTCTTGTAGTATCCCTTTCATCTTCCGGCGACGATAAATAACCAACACATGAAAAGTCTATATCCAATCAATACACGCCATGCTCGGGGCTTTTCACCATAAAAAACCTCTATATACAACCCTTACACATTTCCCCATTTTTTTCCTAACCTGAGGAAAAATGATATCCCACTGATATTTGCTTACAGTTATGGCTATCCAATATGCATTACTAGCATATGACCTAGATATTTTGCGGGAAACAGGTTTACAGAATATACATTAAAAAAAAATCGCACTACAAAAATTAAAATTATACGGACGTGATTTAAAATGAAATTTAGATTAAAAATGTTAAAACACGAGATACACGAAAAATTAGTGTTATTATTGAAATTTACCACAAATTACATTTTGATTCATAAATCTTGGAGGCGTTCACTTTTTGATACTTTTATAATATTGAGATTGTAGAGTTGGTACTCTACTAAAGTTTCTGATATGAATTTTGACGTTATGAAACAACAAGAACTTAATACACTATTTATTATTTGCTGATACTTTAAGCGTATTTATTGCTACATTAAAAGGAAACAACGCAATGTCAAATTTAGTTTTTTTATACTATTATACCATTATTATTTAAAACATAATTTAGTGCAGGCTTTGAATTTTAAATTATATTAGCACTACTGGCTGCTAACACATAGTTTACCATAACCTCAAATTTATTCCACCATTCATTTAACATTCTAGGCAACCGCCCAAAAAAAAAATGCCGCCTAATCGAAATCAGAATTTAAATAATCGCACGGTATATCGTTTCCATGTAATCCTTTTCCTTTTCGTCCTAGCTCTGCTCTCTTGATTTTCTCAAATTTCGTAACGCAATCCGATGAGCGACGCCACAAGATACATTTTTAATATTGATAAATAAATTAGAGTGTTTCATATTAAAAACAATACCTAATTCAGTAATACAGTATCAAACCATTGATAATGGTCACTTTAAGTCCGGAATGTACAGTTCTATTCAATAAAAAAGCGCACACCTAATATTTTATATTATGAATCTAGATTAAAATTCAAGTGGTTTTACCATGTCCAAATGGTCGAATATTTGCAAGAGATTCATTATTGATCAATTTTGTATGAATCATTTCTAAGGAATATAGTTTATGTTTTAAACATTTGAACTCAGTGTTTTGTACTCGTGGCGCATGAAGTAAAATTTCGAGTTTAGAAAAGCCCCGTGAAAATTTGTCTCGGGTCGCTGCGCGACCCTCGACAAATTTTCTACGCGGGGCTTTTCTAAACTCGAAATTTTACTTCATGCTTAGTCTGGGAGTGGACGACACTCGTTCGAAAGTGATAAAATAAAAATCAAGTAAATTGATGATTTAAAACATGGTGAACAACATAATAGTCTTCACCCACTCTTAAATTTTCTAACCTTATATAATACAAAACAATTCAACTTAATTGAAAATTCAAATTATAGATTATTGGATTTAGTAATAACATCGTACAGTACTTGTAGTGTCATAAAGTCCGAGTGCAATTTATTATAGCAGAAGATGACATTTCGCGTAGCTTACGACGCCTGAGACCTAAACTCACTATGGATCCCGATGGGATTCTCTCGTTTTTATTAAAGGATTGTGCCATTTTGTTAGTTAAACCTTTTCTGTACATATTTAACCAAATTTTAACAGTTGGTGTCTTCCCCGATTGCTGGAAATTAACAAGAGTTTGTCCGATCTACAAGAAGGGCGATAGGAACACAATCGAAAATTATAGGCTCATCGCTATAATATCAAATTTCGGTAAGGTGTTCGAGTCGATTCTAGCTGATCATATCTACTTTAAAATTAGTAATGTCCTCAGTCCGCGGCAACATGGTTTCATGCGAAAGCGCTCGACTCAGAGTAACTTAATGAACATTACGCAATTTATCGCCAATAACCTAGATAGCGGAATTCAAGTGGATGTTCTGTACACCGATATGACGAAAGCTTTCGACCGTATATCTCACACAATTCTAATCAACCGACTTCGAAACTGCGACATCAGTTACAACATTGTGTCTGTAATTACATCGTATCTGACCAATAGACTTTAGTTCGTCTCTTACATGGGAGTAAAGTCAAATGATTTTATCGCAAGTAGTGGTGTGCCTCAGGGCTCAAACCTTGGCCCATTAATGTTTTTAATTTATATCAACAGTGTGTGCGATGTATTGGACTGTGAATATCTATTATACGCAGACGATATCAAGCTATATTCTGTAATAAATAACTTAGAAGATACTTTTAAATTACAAAATAACTTAATTAAATTGAGCCAATAGTGTTCCTCAAACAGTGTTGCTTTAAATGTTTCTAAGTGCAGAATCATGTCATATACAAGATCCACTACCCCTACTATATACAACTATTGTTTGCATAACGATCAAATCTTACGCGTAAATTGAGAGATCTTGGAATACATTTCGACGATAAACTCACTTTTAACACCCGTGTTCAAAACACTACGAGTGAATGTTATAAACTATTAGGATTCCTAAAACGCGATTGTAGCGACTTTAAGTCCACAAACACAGTTAGGAATGCATATACGTCGCTTATTTTATCTAAAATTAATTATTGCGCTACTGTGTGGACTCCTGGATATTCAACACATATGAACATGCTTGAGAAAGTTAATAAACGCTTTCTCAAATATCTATACTTCATAAAACACAAACAATAACCTGAAAGACATCGATGCATATCTATTGTTGATTTATATAAACTAATTCATAAACCAATTCATAATCTTACTGATAATTCTGAATTGTTATGCAACATCGATTTTAATGTACCCAGACTATTCTCTAGATATAAACAAACCTTTAATTATAAGACGCCCCGTATTCACTACATGTTTTCCCCATTATATAAAATGTTGCGAAATTATCACGAAATTCAATGCTTTGTCAAAATTTGTTCACCCTGTATAGAACAGTTTATATGTGATGTTACCGAATGTGTTTTCTAAATTTGGTTATTAACTTATTAGTTTGTACCCTACTCACTTACACTGTAAACTTATATTTAGTTTCTATATATTTCTCTGTAATTAGACTATGCTTGTTGAGAAATAAATTATTATTATTATTATTATTTGTATAAAATTAGAAATTTTGATAAATTTCAATGATTTTTGTCAGATTTGAGATTTTTAATTGTTTTTTGGTAATTTCGATAAATTTGAAATTTGTATGATTTCTGTCAACTTTGACATTTTGATAAATTTCGATAGTCGAACGTTTGCAAGAGATTAATTTTTGATCAATTTTGTATGAATCATTTCTAAGGAGTATATTTTAAACGCCAATTGAATTCAGTATTTTCTACGCGTGGCGCATGAAGTAAAATTTCGAGTTTAGAAAAGCCCCGTGAAAATTTGTCTCGGGTCGCTGGCGCGACCCTCGACAAATTTTTTACGCGGGGCTTTTCTAAACTCGAAATTTTACTTCATACTTAGTCTGGGAGTGGACGACACTTGTTCGAAAGTGATAAAATTAAAATTAAGTAAATTGATGATTTGTGTCAAATTTGACATTTTGATAAATTTCAATGATATTTGTCAGATTTAAGATTTTTAATCGTTTTTTGGTAATTTCGCTAAATATGACATTTTGATAATTTCCTCCAAATTTGACATTTATAGCAATTTTCGGCTAATTAAATGGAACGAGCTTCATGACTGATTAAGATTCAAAAATGTTTCACTACGGGTTAAGTGAGAAATTAATTATATATATATAGATTACAAAATATTAAACAAATTTCTAATTAGAATAATTACAATTATGAGAAGATTCGATAAAAATGTAAATATTAAAGGGCATTGATTAACATTGCCAGTAGACGAACAAAAAATGGTAGACATGTTTTTCAGTTAAATGGAAATATCTGTGAGTGTTTGCCATGAAAATTGGGTATTCAAGGGATGAATTGAAATTGTAATATTTCAACCAGCAGACAAACTAATTTGATACATTTTAGCAAAGTGGATAAAAAATATAAACATAAAAAGAAAATTAAGTGGATATTTAATAAACGCCTTCCACTGACGAAAATAAATAAGCACATTTTCAGATAAAAAAAAAACGTTTTTTAACCCTTTAAATAACGACATACAAGGATTTTTTCTTTTGGACTTTTTTTTTAATAATTCAAATATACATTCACATATTCTAAAAAATTATGTATACATTTATATATTTTAAAAGACTGCTCAAGATGTTCGAATTAATCAAAATAAAATTGTTTTAAATTAATCTACAGAAGATTAAATTTAAGCAGTATATTTTGAACTTTACAATATTTAAGTGTTTTATACGCGTGGCGCATGAAGTAAAATTTCGAGTTTATAAAACCCTGAAAATTTGGTTTGGTGAAACCAAATTTTCAGGCTTTTCTAAACTCGAAATTTTACTTCATGCTTAACCAAGGATTGGAAACACTCGTCAGTAGCGGAGCGAATAAACCAAATTTTCAGGCTCTTCTAAACTCGAAATTTAACTTCAAGCTTAACCAATGATTGGAAACACTCGTTAGCAGCTTCAAGTTAAACTCATAAAAAGAAACAACGAATGCCTCAAAAAGCACTCGCTGAATCGGGATTGGTAAACTTAAAAGACAAATTCCCTATATGTGCATTCCCACTAATAAAAATTCTTACGGATGCGTGCGATTATTTTATTTTCAAGCTATGATATTTCAAGCTACAATATTATCTTTCAGTTCAATTTTATCTTTAAACAACATTCTAGTAATCAATCTAGTAAGAATTCAAATTATAATTAAGTAATTCCACAAAATTAATAACATCCAATGAACAAACCAATTGACAAAATTCCTTCGAAACACATCCCTTACGTCCTAATTTGAAGTCCCTTTTGGGCCGGACGAGGACTTCCGTTCGAGATCTAATAATAATCAGTCCCCCGAGGGGCAGGGGTAATCGGGGACAAAGGGGGGCCGAAAGGAAGGAAGATATGACGAATTTCTAAACTTCCCCCTTCCGAAGGCCCCAAATTATTCCCGGCGATATCTCTTCTAATTAATGGCGATTAATCAAATACGAAAACGTCGCGCCCTTTCCCGAGGGCCATGTTTTTACTCTCCCATCTATCTGAAGCATTATTATCAACTAATAACTTTCATAATTAGGAACGGAGAGCGTTAATTAATGTCGCCCTCAGACAGCCAGGTGAGATAAAAGATAGTGGGCTTTGAGTAATACGAAAAGTGATATTAATGTAGATTTATTGTATTAATGATAAAATAAGAAAGACAAAATAGATAGCCATTAATTAATAGATCTCTTAAAATAAAAACTAATGTATAGTGAAAATGTTACCCCGAAAAAAAAAAAAAAAAACATGCGACCAAAGCAAATTTTTAGGCTTTTCTAAACTCAAAATTTTACTATTTGAAATAAAACAACACAGTTGGGAGGGCTTCACTTTAATTGTTGAACACTGCAACATGTTTCACCACACAGTGGCTTCATCAGGCAGATGAAATAATTATTATCATTATTTCATCTGCCTGATGAAGCCACTGTGTGGTGAAACATGTTGCAGTGTTCAACAATTAAAGTGAAACCCTCCCAACTGTGTTGTTTTATTTCAAATAGTATTATGGAGTTTCATCATGTATCCGCCTCATCAATTAAATATTAAAAATTTTACTCCATGCCTAATCTGAGAGTAGAAAACACTCGTTCGATACTTCGGATTGAACCCTTTCAAAAAAGCAATGAATGCCTGAAATTTTACAGCGCATGCTTCGGAAAATGTACAGGGTGGTGCATTTTGGAGGTGCCACATGAAAAACTTTTTTATTTGAAGAGATATTGAAATATCGTTTTCGCGAGCCAGAGTAATTTTTTCATGTTTTACTTAATGGTGAAAATAAAATTGATCTATCTCTAACCGTTTCCGCTCTATAACCAGAAGTTGATAAAATGTCGTTTTTATGAAGTTACTGTAACTCAGTTGTTTTTAAAGTTATAACCAAACTGCAAGATAATTGCATTCTGGCAACTTTTTGCGCCCATTAAAATGACGTCTCGTTTTAATTTCACGGACGTATCGTTTTTGTTTTCTTATATCAAAATCACATTTTTCTTATGGGCACATATAAAGATATGCATATCATTAAACAGCTTTTTTAACCCTGATTGCAATGATGTGCCACATGCCTACTTTTGTAGACAAAAAGTCATTGACAAAGTTGCCATGACAACCGGTAAACAATTTCGTTACTATGTGATGCTTGCAATTTGTTTATAAATATGACTATCATCGATGTGGCATATTTTGTTTTATAAATAAGCACTCTTGATTGACATAATCTGCTACGTTGCTTGTCGTATATAACAAAAAATATTTTTTTACAAAGGTACACAAGTGGCATATCGTTGAAATCGGCATCAAAAATGCTATTCAATGATGTGCATATCTCCATATGCGCCCACAAGAAAAAAGTGAATTTGGTATACGAAAACAAAAACGAAACGTCCCTAAAACAAAACACGTACGTCATTTTAATTGGTGTAAAAAGTTGTCATAGGAAATTGTTTACAGTTTGGATATAACTTTTAAAACAAATGAGTTACAGTAACCTTACAAAATAACATTTTATCAACTTCCGGTTATAGAGCGCAAACGGTTAGAGATAGATCAATTTTCATTTCACCATTAAATAAAACACAAAAAAGTGACTCTGTTTCGTTAAAACCGTTTTGAAATATCTCTTCAAATAAAAAAGTTTTCCATATGTAGCACTTCCAAAATGCACCACCCTGTACACTTAAAAGAATAATTCCTTGTATGTATAAATAAATAGGTAATTAAATTACACATCCTTTTTAAATGTTTCGCAGATATTTAACTACTAAGTAATGACAAATTCACTTATGTTTTATACTCATAATTAATTTTTCCTAGGCTTTGGATAAAAGAAATATATTGATGCAATTCAATATTCACTTACATTCTTCTGCTCACACTTTTTATCTTTTTAATCTGGATTTAAAAGCGAACAAAACATGATTTTTACATAGAATCTGGTTTTTGTTATTATTAAATCCAGATTGAAAAGGTAAAAGGTGCGAGGAGAAGGTAAGTGAATATCGAACAAATAAATGTATCAATTTTTTTTTATTTCTTCTATCCAAAGCTCAGGAATAATTAATTTTTGCATAGAATATTTTTTAATCTAAATTTAAAAATAGCAGGACTAGATTTTCGCATAAAATCTACATTTTGATTTGAAAAATAAATAAAACTCGATTTTTGCATATAATCTTTTAATCTAAATTTGAAAATGAGCAGAACTAGATTTTTGCATAGAATCTACATCTAGACTCGAAAAATAAATAAAGCTCGATTTTTGCAAAGAATATTTATTTAGAAAATAAATAAAACTCAGCATAATTTCAGACATTTAAGTTCAATTTGAAGCATTAAACAAACGTTTTCCACTCCCAGACTAAGCATGAAGTAAAATTTCGAGTTTAGAAAAGCCCTGTAAAAATTTGTCGAGGGTCGCGCAGCGACCCGAGACAAATTTTCTGGGCTTTTCTAAACTCGAAATTTTACTTCATGCGCCACGCGTATAAAACACTAAAATATTGTGAAATGTATGTGTATTCCACCTTCACTTGAAATCTGTGTTTTATACGCGTGTAAAATAGCAGAACTAGATTTTTGCATAGAATCTACATCTATATTTAAAAAATGAAGAAAAACTCGATTTTTGAATAAAATCTTTCAATCTAAATTTGAAAATGAGCAGAACTACATTATTGTATAGAATCTACATCTAGATTCGAAAAATGAATAAAACTCGATTTTTGATAGAATCTTTATCTAGATCAGGAAAATAAATAAAACTTGATATTTGCATTATTTCCACATCCACATTTTGAGAAAGAATAAAAAAGACAGTCACGAATTTTCTTGTCATTTTCATGCAATTTTTTGCTCGTATGGTAATGAGACGAATCGCACTATATAGCCTCCGTTTTTTTTTTCGCAGTCTTTCCTCAGGGAGGCAATAATAAAATTTTCAATTTGCTTTTTATCCTTTTCCTCTCTGTGCGCGACTTCGATTTTCACGACGCGATATAAAATCGGGAAAATATCACCGACATTGCACCAGGAAATATAAATGTAATATCAGAAATGGGAAGAGAACAGAAAATGAACAAAAAAAAACCATTTCAAATACTTGCGATTCGCCATTAATAGAGTGAATTTGAGATTAAATAACCAATAATATAAAATAATCACAGCTTTATTATAATGTAGTTTATTTAAGCTGACAGTCGCAAATTTGAAAAATATCACCAACATTGCACCACGAAATATAAATGTCTCTCAACCCACTCGGCCACAAAAGACACAAGTTTATTTGTTGTATTTATCTTATAATGGGGCTTGACGAATTACCAAATGTACATTTCGGACACAAAGTGACCATTATCAATAGATTAACACTAAATACAAAACAGAAATTTTAAACTATATATAGATAGGCAGATTATAATACAAAAGCGGTGGGAGTGCAAAATGGGAAAAAACGTAAATTAAGAGGCGAGCCAAAGGAATGAGGGTGGCGGTACAACCAGGTAAAGTGGATTAGGGGAAAAAAGTACAGATTCAGGTGGTGCAATTAAATCTAATAATGTATTAGGAAGTGGACCTAAATTAAAATCCAATAATTTATTTTCTTCTTTTTTCATTTCAATGGCTTCTAACATATTTAAACGATAATTTGATGATTGTTTTAATCATTTTATGTTCTTTATTGTGATTTTGTGGCCGGTATCTAGTAAGTGGTTAGCCACTGCAAATTTTTTGTAAATAAGATATTTGGCGTGTGCTAAGTGTTCTATGAATTTGGTATTTAGATTACGTTGTGTTTGACCAATATAAACTTTATCGCGATTACAACAATCGATTGAATAAATAGCAGATTGGTCTAGTTCATCTGGTTTGTTGAATGTGTTCCCTAAAAGTTGCCGTAGTTTAGAATTAACATAGAACGCGGGGGTTAGGTTGATTTTTTTATATAATTTGTTGAAATGGTTTTCTGAATTAGGGAAATAAATTAATCTAATGAATTTTGTATCTGTGTTGGGATTAATCAGTGAAAGAGAGGTGGTATTATGAAGTTTAATTTTGAATTTATACATATTATTTAATTTGTGAATGGTATGGGGGTTATATTTGAGATTTATCGCGATACTATGGATGATGTTGAATTCCTTTTCCCTATTTTTTGTGGATAATGGTATGCTGAGGGCTTTGTGGATGAGGTAATTAAATGATGCTAGTTTATATTTCATTGGGGCATAGAAATCGGCATGGAGGTAAATAAAGGTGTGTGTAGGTTTTCTAAATATTTGAAAATCTAATTTATTATTATTTCTAGTCATGAGAAGATCTAAAAATGGTAAGGATTTATTCTGTTCTATTTCATGTGTAAACTTAATGCTAGTGTGGAACCTATTGACTGATGTGATATTGAAATAATGCATATAAATGCTTTAAAAATATGTCACTTAAATATACGATCAATTTCAAATAAATTCGATTTATTCAAAACAAATTGCCACGTAACCGATTTCGATGTAATAGCCTTATCAGAAACATGGTTAACTGACGCACACTCGAGCAACGCACTTGCTTTGGATGGGTATAAGCTTATACGTAATGATCGCCCTATCCATGGGGGTGGCGTTGCTTTTTATATAAAAAATTGTTTTAATCACTCTGTTGTGCAAGCTAAATCATTACCACATATCGAGCATTTGTGGGTAGTATTAACTATAAACCAAAAATCATTTGCATTAGGTGTAATGTACAGGCCACCAAAAAGCGATGTTAAGGATTTTTTAAGTGTATTTGAAAAGTCTGTTATGGAACATAGTCTTCAAAATGATTACATGATATACATAAATATGCTTAACAATACTTGCGCAAGTAAATCCTTCAAGTCAATATTTAACGCCTTATCCCTCAAACAACTAATAAGCGAACCAACTCGAGTAACTAAAGCTTCAGAGTCTCTATTAGACCTAATTGTCACCAATGAATATTGTAATATAAGTAAATCCGGTGTTTCAGATATCATGCACCTATCCGATCATTCTTTAATTTTTTGTGAATGTCAAATTGGCGAATTAAAAATTCAGCCAAAGTTAATTAGCACGCGTAATTTTAAAAACTTTAATGATGATCTATTTCTAACTGACTTTTACCGATTAAAGTGATGACAATCAGAGACAATGCTAGCACAAGATATAAAAAATCAAAAAATCCAGTACATTATAAATAATATAAAAGCATGCGTAATCTGACATCTAAAGCAATTCGTGCTGAACAAAGGGCCTATTTACAATGTGCATGTGAAAATACGGGTGAGGATAAAAAACACATGTGGAAGGAACTGAGAAATCTCAACGTATACCAAAAGAAAAACTACATTATACCAGACAAATTGAATAATGTGAATCTAATAAATCGGCAATTGGCTACGCAAGCTTCGACATTACCACCAGATAATGAGCAACTATTATTTTATAGAAATAATAAAAAAGAGCATTCCCTACTTAATTAAAATTTTCGTCAGTCACGGATATAGAAGTTCTTAATATAATAAAGACAATTAAATCTAAGGCAGTTGGTATTGACGGCATCAACAGTAAGTTAATAAAGTTGTGCTGCCCTGCCATAGTAGAGTATATTACACACATTATTAATGCCTGCATTGAAAGCTCTCATTTTCCTTATTTATGGAAAGAATCACTTGTCACACCTATAACAAAGCATAAAAATCCTGAAACAACAAATGACTTAAAACCAATCAATATTCTCCCAACGCTTTCAAAGATATTAGAAAGGGTAATTGAAAAACAGTTGAGTAATCACATTAAGGAGTATAATATATTGCCAGGGAACCAATCTGGATTCAGGCAAAATTACAGTTGCTGTAGTGCCCTTACTCACATTGTTGATAATGTTGTAAATGCCACAGATACTGAAAACGTTACTGCATTAGACTATAGTAAGGCGTTTGACATGATCAACCACGAAACATTATCAGCATTACTAAATTATATAGGTCTGAGCGTTGAGGCAGTTGCACTCCTCGATAGTTTCATGAATCGACAAACACAAAGGGTTGGGATTGATGATAGTGTTTCGTCTCCCCTTCAAATAATGTCTGGTGTAGGACAAGGTACAATTCTGGGACCACTAATTTATTCAATTTACACATCATCAATAAGTGAGGTTATAACTTATTCACATTACCATCTATATGCAGATGACACTCAACTATATATATTTTTTAAAATTGAAGATATTGTTGATGCACAGCTGAAACTGAATCTTGATTTGGAAAATTTAGTAAAATACTCGTCGGCACATTCACTATGCATTAACGAAAGCAAAACTAAGGCTATCGTGTTTGGACCTACAACAAGACGTACAAACGCGATACAATACTTAAAGATAGTAGTTATTGGTCAAACGATATCTATAGATGAGAGTGTTAAAAATCTTGGGGTATTTATAGATTCAAAACTTAAATTCAAAGATAATACCAATAATCTAATACGAAAATCTTACATCGCACTGAAGAGTATATTCCTAAACAGACACCTTCTAAATAAAAGTAATTATATTGTGTTATTCCTTGGTGCTTTCGAACTTTAACTTCTCTGACACACTCTATCATAAATTTATCGACAAAATAGATACTAATAGAATCAAAAGAATACAGAATTCATGCTTGCGTCTTATTTTTGGTGGTAATATGACAACCAGTATAGCTCACAGATTGCCCGACTGTGGCTGGTTGGACATGCACAACAGGCGAAAACTACTTCTACTTCAAAATAATATCCAGAAAAACGCCCCCATATCTCTTCAACAAAATAACGTATAGAAGTGATGTGCATAACATAAATATTCGAAGTAGAGGGCTCCTATCCATCCCAAAGCATAGATTACAATTATTTAAAAAGTGCTTTACCTATACAATTACAAGTTGCATGAACTCGGTACAGTTTCGATTTGGCTCATACACGGATTTTAAGCAGAAATATATAGAAATGCTAAGTGCATCATAATTTATTATTACTAGCTATATTATTTGTATTGCATATTATTTGTATTGTATTGTCTATTATTGTACGGCCTGAAGGAAGATCAGGTTCAGTGTTTGGTTATATACCTTGGACTAAAACTGATTCAGGACCCTTTGACCATTAAATTTATCTTAAGATTTATGTAATTATACTTGTACTGGATATGGTCAATAAACGGTTTATTATTATTATTATTATTATTATAAAGGAGTCAATATTAAAATCACTTCTAATAATGGCAAAAACATCACCAACGTATCGAAACCATATGTTTGGAAACTGCGCTAATGTATTTTTAGCATTATTTTCAAAATGATTTAGAAAAATATTAGCTAACGGTGATAATGGGTTTCCTATGGCAGTGCCAAAGGTCTGTTTATAGAACTTGTGATTAAACTCAAACACATTACAGTCCATCACAAGTTCTGTAAGTTGATGATATACTTGAATATTTTCAGCTGGAATTTCATTTTTAACTAATATTTCCCTAAGAATTAATAATGTATGTTTGATAGGAATGCTAGGCTAAAGAGATTCAACATCAAAATAAATTAATCTTTCGTTATCTAAAATGTGGATGTTTTTTAATCTATCGGCAAGTTCTAGAAAATTTTTAACGGCCATATTATTTTCGAGTTGTAAACCTTGAAATTGAGTGACTAACCATTTAGCTATTTTGTAAGTTGGGGAATTTACATTTGAAACAATGGGTCTAAATTTGTTACCTTCTTTGTGAGTTTTTGGGAGGCAATATAACACTGGCATTTTAGGATTTTTATGTTAAGCACTTCAAAGTTTCGTTCATTTTTCGAATGTATGTTTTAAGTGGGTTCTTTTGTTGAACTATATAAGGGCCCGGCTCTAATAATTCGTGAACACTATTTGTATAATCAGTTTTATGGATAATCACTACACTATTGCCTTTATCAGATTTTAAATAAAAACTCTTTTTCCTTTAACTTTTTCACTATATTGTGTGCACTGTTTCCTTTCTGTTTTTGGGTGATCCTGTTCTTGTTTTTCTTCAAAATTTCCTTAGCTGCTGACCGAAATTCTACAGCTTGATCAGGTGGTAGTCGGGCTGAAGCGATGTAAATATCATTACTGATATCCTTTATGGGGAACCTCGTGGGGATTGGGTGTTTTAAACCGTAGCACAAAGTATCAAGCTCTTGTTCGGTGAACGTTATGTTTGTTTTATTAATCACTAATGTTTGCGAGAGTTCCAGAGTGTTTGTATGTGGGGTTTGTTCTCGTTGTTTTCTCAACAACAGAGATTTGAGCTTTTTTTGTATGATGAAGAATTTATTTTTTACATTTTTCTGAATAACTGCGTGCATGTTTCTTTGATTTATTATTTATTATACTGGGGTGATTTTTATATTTTTTATATTTTTATTATTGTAGTTATTTATTTAATCAATCTAGATTACTATTATGATATAGTTATTATATGGGGTGTATAAACTTATGTATAAACACAAATAAATGATTGATTGATTGATTGAAATTAATGCAGATTCTTTCTATTTCATGATAAATTTTGTATCTATATGAAACAATTAAAAACGATTAAAAAAAAAAAAACAGATTTTTCCCAAGAGATGAGTTATCGTATATTACAACGTGATTGCACATTTACATATGCAGATATGCGCCGAGGATGGACGAGCTCTTGTTGTAGACAAAAATGTAAATGCGTTTGTAATCGCCATTTTCCGGTTTGCATTTAAATTAGCTGTTAGTTTTTGCAAGTTAAACAAGTCGACGTTTGCTTTCATTTTTTTTTTCGCATTGCTTGTTCTCATTATTGCAACTTGACATGATGCTAAGTTTTAAAAGCACGCCACAAGAATATTTTTATATTTATGGAAATTTAGTATAAAATAAAGGCTGTTTATGAAAATTTTACAAAAATAGTTTGATGGGAGATAATTTTTATTTTCTATAAGTAATTGAAAAGAAATTATTTAATTAAATAACAGTTAACTTTTTTGTATTCACTTTTATATTTTTACGGTGACAAGTTTCGACTCATCAGTGAGTCATTCTGAAACCAAGTACTTTAAACTAACATTAAGGTCCTTATATATACTTAAAAAATTTATGAATCAGGTAGAAACCCGTAATAAATTTTTTAAGTGTATATAAGGACCTCAATGTTAATTTGTAGTACTTGGTTTGAGAATGGCTCACTGACGAGTCGAAACTAGTCACTGTAAAAATAAAAAAGTGAATACATAAAAGTTATAAGTGTTATTTAATTAAATGGTTAAAATGTTTCTCAAAGTAACCGCCTCCACCACCAAACATGAAAAGACATTTTTTATAAAATTAAAAATACATTTGCAAAATAAAATATTCTCTCCGTCAAATTATTTTTATTTTCTTAATAATCCGAATACATTAAAATCATTGTATTATTTATACGTATGATCGAAGCTGAAATATGAGGCAAAAGTTTGGTTTCCTCAGAATCAGAGTCAAATTCGTGCTGTTGAAAGTGTGCAACGTACATTTTTAAAATTATTTTCTTTTAAGACAGAAAATATGTTTTTATTGCTGTACATTGAAAAAATTGAAAAAATACATCTTGAAAGATTAGTTTGGTTAAAAGCTTTTTTGTCTCTTAATAATGTTTCATATCTTGTATGGTTTGGAGAAAAAAAAATAAAATGCAAATAAATTATTTTTTATTATTTAGTAAAAACGGAATCTAGTTTTTCAGGTGATTACAAAATACATGTTTTTTCTTTGTCGCCGCCATTGTTTAACAAACGTCGATTGTGTATAATATTAATTAAGGAGTGTTATTGGAAAATTGATTGTTATTTTCATTATGGTTTATAATTATTCATATCCCTCCGGAGCGAACAGATACAGGGAGTTTTTCTTTTAAGTATACGTATTCTAAATTCAGCCTATTTACTGTAAATCTTTAGATATTCCTATTTTTAAGTTCAATTTGAAGCTTTTAACGAATGTTTTCCACTCCTAGACTAAGTATGAAGTAAAATTTCGAGTTTAGAAAAGCCCTGTGAAAATTTGTCGAGTGTTTTTCTAAATTCGAAATTTTACTTCATGCGCCACGCATATAAAACACTAAAATATTGTAAAATTTATGTGTATTACAACTT
Organism: Philonthus cognatus; assembly: GCA_932526585.2. Lineage (NCBI taxonomy): Eukaryota > Metazoa > Arthropoda > Insecta > Coleoptera > Staphylinidae > Philonthus > Philonthus cognatus. The sequence continues at coordinate 44,801,467 of OW052241.1, forward strand.
CACTTGAAATCTGTGTTTTATACGCGTGGAGCATGAAGTAAAATTTCGAGTTTAGAAAAGCCCAGAAAATTTGTCCCGGGTCGCTGCGCGACCCTCGACAAATTTTCACAGGGCTTTTCTAAACTCGAAATTTTACTTCATGCTTAATCTGGGAGTGGAAAACACTCGTTTAAAGCTTCAAATTACCTTTTAAAAAAAACAAAGAATATCTAAAGATTTACAATAAATAGGCTGAATTTGGAATACGTATACTTACAGTGAATTTTTCTTTTAGGTAAATTTTAGGCATAAGCTGTAAATTTTCCGACATTCGTTGTTTTTTTAAAAGAATTTAATTTGAAGCTATAAACGAGTGTTTTCCACTCCCAGACTAAGCATGAAGTAAAATTTCGAGTTTAGAAAAGCCCCGTGAAAATTTGTCTCGGGTCGCGCACCGACCCGAGACAAATTTTCTGGGCTTTTCTAAACTCGAAATTTTACTTCATGCGCCACGTGTATAAAACACTAAAATATATGAAATTTATGTATATTTGAATTTCACTTAAAATCTGTGCTTAATACGCGTGGCGCATGAAGTAAAATTTCGAGTTTAGAAAAGCTGCGCGACCCTCGACAAATTTTCACAGGGCTTTTCTAAACTCGAAATTTTACTTCATGCTTAGCCTGAGTGGAAAACACTCGTTTAAAGCGTTAAATTGAATTCTTTTAAATATAAAACGAATGTCGGAAAATTTACAAATTATGCATATATTCACCTAATAGAAAAATTCACTCTATGTTACTTGTATTAGGATTTTGCCAAGGAAATTGATAACTTTACAAAGTACATTTTTATTTGTCTCTATTTGTTTTTTGTCAGTTATTTCTTTCTTTTGTTTCCTTAGTATTTAAACATTTTTTAGTCATGTTATAATTTTGATTAAATACGAACAATATTTCAACAAAACAACATTCACACACTTGTAAAGATGTTAACGTTGATAAAGTTACGAGTAGGGGGAAATTATGTAAAATGCCGCTTTGGATTTCGGAAAATGAACAGCAACTAAACGCTAAACTAAGTTTCTGGCGAAGAGGGAAAACCGTTTGAAATGATTATAAAGGGCGTCGGATTAAATGACTTATTATATAGTTTAAGTTTAACACGGGCACACTACACTGAATTCACATCACACTCACACTCAAAGTTAAACACTTGTGCAAGAATATTAACAATAGGTTTGAAGCTCTGTGTAAAATTATTTGTTGCATAAAATAAAACATGTTTGATTTATATATTTTTATAAATAAATACGTTGATTGATTTCCATCTATATGCTACAATTTAATCATCGTAATATTACATTTTTAAATGTTGTATTGTGGAGGCTTCTACTTCGTTATACATGATAATTTATCAATAAAAAAAATGTTTATACTTTGTTTGTATAACACTATTTATAAATATAAATATTTATAAATAGTGTTCACCACAATGAAACACACACCAGCTTTAACAACGGAAACAATAAAACCATATAACAAATTAGAGAAGGATATAAAAAACCTAAATATATTTCTCATAAAATCAAAATCAGAAACTTAATCATAAACAACAAAATATAATTACCACAGCATATTCTATACTACATCCCTCAATACCGTTAACCCGAGATGGGAGTCAACGCCCAATAATCCTGAGGTGAGGACGAAGGGAAGAAGAACATTATTTATTGTATATATACAGTAATATTTTACAAGATATTGTAATATATTTATTGTTATAAATACAAATAAAAAATTACAAAAATTGTGTTATACAAAGTTAAATAGTATATGTACACCGAACATATAATGATAGCTATTAATCACGAGAATGAGGTTTGCGGAACGAGCCGAAGGCGAGTGGAGCAAGTTATTCGAGTGTTTAATAGCCATTATACATGCGTTATACACTATACTTTGTTCACGAAAATAATAATATATAACACAACATTCATTATATATATATTTATCGAATAGGCGTTAGTTTTAATGGTCGGTTTTGTTTTATAATAATTTGACAGATAAATAATGACAGATTACGGTATTATGATTTGAATTTGTAATATGGTTAATTCCACTTTAACACGAATATAAACAATCGTAAAACAATAAATAATACTCACACAGTCTACCTTTTCGCGTAAGATACATAGAAACACGCTCATTGCACAAAAAACGAACTCTTCCGTTTAGATAGAGTTTTCACGGTGTTAAAGTTTGTTCCGCTTTAAAAAAATACACTCGCGAGGTATAGAAGCACAATTGTTTGACCGATTTGAGAATAATTGTAAAAAAAAAACACTTGCGACGGATAGAAGCACAATTGTTTAACCGATTTGAAAATGAATTATGTTTACAGACGCGTACAAACTTTGTTCACGAAAATAATAATATATAACACAACATTTATTATATATATTTATTAAATACGCGTCAGTTTTAATCGTCGGTTTTATTTTATAGTAATTTGACAGATAAATGATGACAGATTGCGGTATTATGATTTGAATGTCTAATAGAGTTAATTTCATTTTAACACAAATATAAACAATCGTACAACAATAAATAATACACAATCTATTTGCCTAAGTTACTTAGAAACGCGCTCTTTGCACAAAACACGAACTCTTCCGTTTAGATGGAGTTATCACGCTGTTACCGTTTGTTCCGCTTTAAAAAAAAACACTCGCGAGGGATAGAAGCACAATTGTTAAACCGATTTGAGAATGATTTATATTTACAACCCGTTTTACGCGGGTTAAACTAGTGAGAAAGGCGGAGATGTTGACGCGATTACTTCGTATTTCAACAAAATAGCGTCGACGACGTCATCACCACTATGGTCAAATGTAAGACAAAAGAAGCTGATTTGACTAGCACAGCGCTGTTACTGCATAGCGGCGAAAAATTGAACGAGGCGATTATTTATATTCTTGTTTAAAAACCACATTAAACACGCAAATCCCCTGTTTAATGTACTTGAAAGTTAAGTGCACCTCATTTATACTGCCCACACAATTAAATAATTGTAGTGAACAAATGTTTTCTTTTTGTTAAATTACATGTTTAGATTATGTGTAATTTTGTAAAGTTATAAAGAGGAAAAACACTTGGTATTGTTTCACAAATTTATAGTATGATGTGTGATTACTGATGTAATTTTTGTTTCAGGTTATTCAGAAAAGCTACAAAAAATACGGATATCTTCACTAAAGGTGAGTTGAATTTAATTCTACAATACATATTTGTTAGACAAATTGTCTGTGTACTTTTGTCAGTGAATCTGATGCAAAAGCAGCACAATGAATACATTTTCTGTCAATGATTCTGTTGTACAAAAATAAATGTATGTAAACACAATTATCCTTTCAACTTGAAAAAAAAAGTCAAAAATCTGCAAGGTAAAAGAAAAAACAATTAAATCTAACATACAAGACGACTCCAATCTTAAAAAAATATAATTGTCAGTAAATCTGATACAAAAACATGTATATGATCCATCAAGCGGTTTCTTTTTAAAAATGCTATAAAATATATTAGGATCAATAGTTTTGAAACTGTTAATGCTTTGTCAGCAAGAGCAATCCTTCCCATAAATAATGAATACAATTTCATTCATGTGGCTGCCTCGGCTGGCACTACAGAAGCTCATCTTGTCAACCTAATTTTTTAGTAAATTTTCGATCATTGAGCCTTGAGCTCCTGAATCGTTTCTGGATTGTCTTTATATCATCGATATTTATAAAAAATACAACATAGCCAACGGCGTCAAATCGCAGCTCCGTGGAAGATAATTGACATCACTAAGACGACCAATTACACGATTACCGATCTTAGTGTGCAAAAGATCGATTAGTTGATGGGCTATTTGGCACATTGCGCCATCCTACTGAAACCAATGATCGTTCAAGTCCATGTCCTCAATTTCTGACCATAAAAAGTTGTTTATCATGCCTCTGTAGCGCTGCCCGTTGACGGAAATGGCTAATTAATCTTTTTAGATTAGCTCTTACACATGGGGCTATAATAGCAATATTCTTGTGAACTTTTTCGACAAACTTGTGTACAGCAGGCGCCTTTCATCTCGACCGATTTTTTTTAAATTCGCACTGTTTTGGCAATACAGCAAACACTTTAGAAATACTGAGTTACTGTCAATACTTTGAGCGTTTAAGATCTGCCAGTTTTAAAATAACATATAAATTAAAAAGAAACCGCTCGATGGACCACCCTTTATATAAACACAATGAATACATTTATTTGTCAATGATTCTGTTATAAAAAAATAAATGTAATTAATTATTCTTCTCAACTTAAAAAATGTTAAAAAATTGCAAGGGAAAAGAAAAAATAATTAAAGTTAACATATAAAACAACTAAATACTTGATAAAATATAATTGTTGGTAAATCTGAAACAAAAACCTGTATAGAAACACAATAAATACATTTTTTTGTTAATGATTCTGTTATAAAAAAATGAATGTATGTAAACACAATTATTCTTTCAAGTCCTAAGAAAACTCCACAATACATATTTTTTAGACAAATTTTCTATATATTTTAGCCGGTGAATCTGATATAAAAAATATATGTAAACTCAATGAATACATATTCTTGTCGATGATTTTGTTATACAACAAATGTATGTAAACACGATTAATCTTTCAAGTCGTAAGAAAAGAAAAGAACAAAAAAGATATGGTAGCGTAATTTTCGCGAAAAGAAACTTTCCTGGCGAATTCGCCGAAACTTAAATATGCAAGAAACCCCCGGTGGCACGGTGTTTCTTAATTTGTTTTAATTTTCATTTGTTGTATCGCCGAAGTAGCGTTTTAATTAGCGAGAACTTGATTAATGCTCCGACTTATTAATACACCGGTTGTTTGTCTAATTAGTTCCCCTTGTGTGTGTGTGAGCGCACGCTTAATAAGTGAGTGGGGAAAAATTCAATTAACGTTTACACAAAATAAAAACTCTTTAATAATTTTAAGAAAAAATACAAAGAAACAAAATAAAATGATGGAAAAATCATCAAATTTGTTTAGATCTTTAGTTCAATACGTGGTATTTTATTTTAAAAAAAATATTGAAATATTATTATTTTGTAAAAGGTGAATAGTGATAATTTTGTAAACGTCATTGAACTATTATTGGCAATATTATCAATCTCAGGTGGAGGCTTTTAAAAAATAATGATCCATAGCCGCCTAAATTTAATCTTGTGTTTGATCTGATGGCAATAATAAGAACAAATTATAAACAATACAAAATGTAATTTTAAACTATAATTTTGAATTAAGTCATTAATTAATTAAAGTTTCTGGTTACCAATAATCATCTCACGAACTAAATTAAGATATATTATTGTGGAAGAGATGTTACCCCTATCGGAAGTTGGTAATTATGGCTTATAGCTTTTACACAGGGTGTAATATTCAGTCTCAGCTAATTTTCCAGTGTCAATATTCTGACCTTAAAGCTACAACGCAAACCCATTAATTTTCATTAGATAAGATTTCCTCTATCCCCCCGTTTTCAGCACATACGTCAGCGCTTCGCTTTCAAAATCTGAAAATTAATCAATACGGAATAATATATGCAGACAATCTCGGTTTATTATCAAAATTATTCGTACGAATTAAACGATTTAAATTCTTGACAGTAATTATCAGATGTTCAATAAAAAAAAAAACCTCTAGAGTGCCATGATTTCATTTATATTTAAATTTAAGGTTTCTACACGCCTTAAGAATTTATTTATTTATTTATTTATTAATGAAGAAAACTTGTTTACAAACTACAAAATGAATACAAAATACAAACAATCCCACCCATTACACCCATACAAAAGAGTAACAATCCTTAATTTAATTCTATTAATAAAATTAAATTAAGGATTGTTACTCTTTAACACCTAAACTAATTGAAAGTCGAATCCAAATTGGTGACCTCAACCGCCCTGCGAAAACTTTAATAATTCTTAGCAAATAAATCAAAGTTTGATGAGGAGATTAAGCAGTTGGCGGTGTGAATCAATCTGGATAACAGATTGTTTTTGACATACATAGATGCATTTTTTCCCTAAATAAAATCATTTGCCTTGTCGAAGGTTCTGCATTTTGGTGCCAAAAGTCAAGACCTCCTAACTACGCAGGATAACAAATATTTCTATCTAAGAGTTTATATAGAAAACACATATCAAAATAATTTCTCCGGAAAGGTAATGTTGTCATATCTAAATTAACTCTAAGTAAATTATAATAATTTACCTTGAGGTACACCAGAGGTACACCAGAGGTAGCTTTGATTTTAGTTGAAACACAATTGTCCAGTTTAACCACTTGATATCTATCAGAAAGAAAGCTTCCTATCTACTTTACCACATTATCGGAAAATCCGTTAAGGTATAATTTGTGTAACAGGATTTCGTGGCACACTCTATTGAAAGCCTTGGAGAAATCAGTATAGCATCTACCTGACACCGACCCTCCAAGGCCGTCAACAGGTAATCTTGATAGATCATCAAATTGGTGGTTGTAGACTTACCAGTGGAAAACCCACGCTGTTCATCAATAATTACATTTTTCAACGACGAATGCAGCTGCTTACTCCCAATACGATCTAACATTTTTAGAATCGTGGATTGAATGCAAACACTACGCTAGTTGCTAATATTAGCGCGATCACCGCTTTTAAAAATCGTAGTAATAAAGCTCATCTTTTAAATGGATGGCACATATTGTTGCTCCAATAAAAGATTATAGAGAATAGTTGGAGGATGGCAAATTGTATATGCACATTCTCTAAAAAATAAGTTTGGAGTGTTGTCAGGGCCACAAGTCAAAGATGTTTTTAAGTTAATTAAATCATTGAAAACGTACATAAAATCAATTCCAAAAGTAAATGAGGGGTCAACGCACATCACTAGTTTAAGACGATTACTACTTATTGTTGGACTTTTAGTATAAACGCTTGAAAAATACTTGGCAAACAAATCTGCAGATTCTTGTAAATTTACACTTTTATCATTATTTGAATACATATTTAAAGGTGTACCCTTTGACATATAAAACGTAAAACATGATAATTATAATATATAATTTCAGAGTTGCCAACTTACAATATTTTCTATAGCACTCTAGAGGTTTTTATTTATTGAACATACGATATTATTTATAAGTAATTTGTGTTGTTTCTATTACTATAGCGACCAAACCAAATTGTCTGGCTTTTCTAAACTTAAAATTGAACTTAATATTTAATCAAGGTGTGGAAACACTAGTTAGAAGCAATAAATTTAACGCTTTTATAAAAGCAATGAATTCCTGCTGTTTTATACTAATAATTAATTCCAGTAATTTTATATTATTAAATAAATGATTGTTTACACATGTTAAATTATTCCATGATGTATTGTTATCTGATTTAAAGTTAAATAAAAGTAGTAAAACAAGGTTAAGTGTTTTAATTAAATTGTTATCTGATTTTAATTAGTGATGATTTAATAACAGCAATTCGTGTGATATTAGACACCAATTTGAATTAACAAGAGGTAGGAATATTTGATGGCGCTCTGTGTTATCCACATCGACACCAGATATGCAAATCTACGCCAATAATGGACATGTAATAATCCATCGTACAGGAGGTGTATTAATCACGATAATTTCAATACAAAGTGAGCACTTACACTAATTGCACACATTGTGCGTATTCCACCAATATCCGGCGACGGTTCGTAATACCCCGAATTATTTCCAAAATCAAAAATTGGTAATAAATAACTTAATATTAAAATAATTCACATTGTGACATCTGCTAATACTCTTTCAATGTTCATTATTTACGATGATAATTATTATATTGTTAATTGCCCAATAGACTTCAAAAAGTCCAGTTACAGAGTGAGGCAATAATAAATGAAAATTGCAAACGTACAAAATTAGAAATACTTGCATAAAATTAAATTGTATGATAACATACATCATAATTTTATTATATCGTATGTTCAATAAATTAAAACCTCTAGAGTGCCATGGAAAATATTGTAGGTTAGCAACTCTGAAATTATACATTATGAGTTCTATGAAGTATGTGCAGTATATTATATAAATTCATGAATACTATCTATGTATGTATGCACTCGTATGAAGTATGTGTAGTATTTTATATAAATTGATGTATACTATCTATCTATGTATGTATGTATGTAGGATCTAGGGTTGAGAATGAATTTAACCCCATTAACCCAATCGAGAGAGTAGCAAGTGTGATCGGACTTCAAAGGGTAAATTAAATTAGTGTTATCCTCTCTTGGTTTAATTAGCGACTATGCACATTTTGATTAGTATGTGCATTTCTGTTGCCTTCCATCCGCGTCTCTTTCTCCCTTCATAAATATTCAAACGGCCCGAATAATATTCCCGCACAATTACAATTTCAAATATATTCCGATTCCATTTGTATTTATTATTGGAACGGCGCCAATAATTTACACCAAAAATATATTCGACATTCGCAATTTCACTAATTAATTAAGAGCATTACATAGACTATACATGTATATTTTGTATTATAACTTGTTTTCATGTTTTATTTACAATAAATGTAGTTTAGTTTTTTTTAATTATTTGTAAATGGATATAATACGAGAGGGGTCCGATATTAGAGGTACAGGCCAAAATTTACTAACATATATTTTTAAAGAAAATATTTAATACATTCTACAAAAATCTATATACTATTTTTGTTTCTTGACATATTTTCTGTAAAGATTGAGACATTTATCACAGTGTGACAGTAGTTTGAACATCCCTTTAGGGTAGTGTTGCCTGTCAAGTCGATTAAAGTAGTCCACAACTGAGTCTTGCAATTCTTGTTGATTTGCAAAGCGTTTTCCCGGCAAAAATGTCTTTAGGAGTCCGAATAAATAAAAATCGGTCTGGCGTCATCGTGCAAAAGTTTAGCTCCTTCAATATTTCGTTTGCAGTGATTGTTTCACAGGCAGCTGCAACTTTAATGTCGGACCCCCTCGTATAATTTTATTTTCTCTACTTCTGTATTTACCTTTGTAAAAGGTGTTTACCGTAATAAATAAATAAATCATTAAAATAAATAATAATCTTAACTGAATATTCATTGGAACTTTTTTAACGAATTTGTTCAAAACGGCAATTAAGGTTAAATTGAAATAAAGTGGCGCCTGTTTAATCTACATTCTATAAACTTTTTGCCGGAGAGGAGTTTAAGACCTCACATTTTTTCCCTTCCATGTGGATTCATTAAATTTTACTCAATATTCATTTTAAGTTCAGCAAGGAACGGAGATTAAAGTAAATTCATTCTTTTTAGTATGCAAAATCGCGTCAGCGAATTAATGAACGGCACTTAACATACATCCTAAAAAAACGCAAGTTTCAAGTTATTTTTTTTCATTGCTGGAATTTTGCATGCATGATTTAAGGATTGATTTTCGGGGGGGGGGGGGCAGCCGCAGCCGCGCCCACTTAGGTCAAGTTTTAGGCCCATTGTTACATGCATGATTAATTAAAGAAATAATTAAGATAAGCTATAAAAAAGTACCTACCAGTTTATTTATATTTTTTTAAGAAAATAAAATTATATTTATTTCAATATATATGTTTATATATATGTATATATATATATATATATATATATATATATATATATATATATATATATATGTTATAACGTAGATTTTCGCGAGTGTAACATGTATCACTGTTTCTTCGGGTTTGGTCCCGCGTATTTTCTTGGCTCTGGTCCATTTTCTTTTTAATTCGACGTTTCGATGACGTCGCAGTCATCATCGTCAGGAATAACTATCAAAATTCCATTGCTCTAGCAACCACTTGTTTGACTTTTTACGTACTACTTGATGCGTGAATTTCTTGTTTGGCTTCGTGTTACTCTTTTGTTTTGTTCTTGTAATGATGTAGTAGTGACAATTTCAATATTATTTTCGGAAGGGGTTGGATTTTGAATTTCTTGGTTGTTGTTCGGAGATAATATATTTTGACCAGAATTTATACAAGTTTTCCAAATTGGTGGTAGTCTTTTAGCATCATCTCTTTGATTTAGACTGTTCGGCCTCTTTTCAATTTCTATCGCTTCTCTAATAATCCTCGCGTGGAAGAAGTCTGTCTTTTTTAAAATTCTCGTTTTTTCGAAATTTATTGTATGTTTAGAAATGTTTACGTGTTGAAATAAAGAAGATTGTGGATCAGACTTTCTTACTGCTAAAATGTGTTCATCTCTACGAGTACTAATTTTCCGGTTTGTTTGTCCTATATAGCTCTTCTCACACATACCACATGGAATTTCATATACGCCTTGAGCTTCAAGTGGGATAATTTCTTTTGGAGTTCGGAGTAAATTTTGAATTTTTGTGTGTATATTGAAACAAGTTCTAATATTGTATTTGGAGAGGACTTTTCCGATTTTATCAGTTGTTCCTTTAATGTAGGGAAGGGTGACGTTGCCACACGGACTTTCACTTCTTGTTTTTGGACTTTTGTTTCTGTTAAATTTATTGATTGTTTTTTTGGAAAACCCATTTTGCATTAATGCCTTTTTGACATTGGATATTTCATTATTTAAGTGGTGTTCGTCCTATAGCGTACGTGCTCTTAGCAGAAGCGATTTTGCTACAGACGCTATTTGAGCTGGATGGTGATGTGACTTCGCATTCAAGTACCTGTTAGTGTGTGTAGGTTTTCGGTATATGGTGTAATTTAAGTTTCCACTAGGATTTCTGATAATAAGAGTGTCCAGAAAGGGTAAACGTTTGTTTTCTTCAACTTCCATTGTGAATTGAATTTTGTTGTGGATATTGTTTAGATGCGATAAAAAATGGTTGAGGTTCTCAATACCATGTTGCCAAATAACGAAAGTATCATCCACGTATCGTAGCCAAAGTTTAGGTTTTAGAGGGGAAGAATTTAGTGCTTTAGTTTCGAAATCTACCATAAATAAATTTGCAACTATTGGTGATAGAGGAGAACCCATTGGTGCACCTTCCAATTGTTTGAATTTTTGTCCTTTATATGTAAAGAAAGTGTTTTTTAGGCAGTGTGACGCAAGATCTAAAATTTCGTTTGATTGATGATACTTGGATTTTATTATTGCTATCGTCTCGTCAATTGGGATTTGTGTAAAGAGAGATTTAACATCGAAACTTACTAATATATCATTTGCATCTAAAATTTGATCTTTAATTTTGTTTACAAAATCTGCAGAGTTGATTATGTATGAATCAGCGTCTTCAGTTAGTGGCTGCCATTTTTTAGCAATATATGCTGCTAATTTAACTGTTGGGGAACCAATTCCGGAGACGATTGGTCGTAAAGGAACACCTTCCTTGTGTATTTTTGGTACACCATAAATTTTGGGGCAAATAGAAGATTTTTCCCTAGGAATTAGTTTCAACGCTGTATTTTTATCAATTTTGGAATTTTTAATTTTTGATTTCGTTGTTTTTTCTAAATAGGTGATCGGATCTGTCTCGATTTTTTTGTAGGTTGAATCATCTAAGAGGGAACACATTTTTTTGTCATACTCGTCTGTTTGCATAATGACGGTGGAATTACCCTTGTCCGCAGGAAGAATTATAATAGATCTATCTTCTTTTAGTGATTTAAGAGCCGACATTTCTCCTATTGTTAAATTATTTCGTGGTGGTATGGCTTTTTTTAAAATAGTAGCTATTTCTTGGCGAATGTTCTCAGCAATGGTATTATCTAATCCATTTATACCCATTTCAATATTGCAAATAATGTCCTCGTTTGGAATGAATTTAGGTGTCACCGCAAAGTTGAAACCTTTTGAAAGAACTTTTTTCTCTGTTTCGTTTAGAATTTTGTTTGAAAGGTTACACACTGTTTTTAATTTACAATCCGGGAGTTTTTCTTTATTACGTGATTGGAGTTTATCAAATTTTTGTTTTTGGTTTTTTGATTTTAAATCTTTGCTCGTTTCTGCTCTAAAAGCTGCCAATCTTTCAATAATGTTCCAAATAGATGGATGGATTAAATTGCTGAGATAAAAATGAAGATTATATAAAGTTGTACCTACTTGGTTAATTTCAGATCTTTTTCGTTGAATTGATTCTCTCAGCAGGCATTCACTCGTTCTAGATAAAATCCGTCTTGTATTATCGTTGTTTGTATGGTATTTTAGTCTGACAAAACTGGGCGTTAATTTCTTGTCTCTGCATCTTGATAGAAATGTTAGATCGCACAGAAGCTTCGCGTGCTTAGTACGTAGTTTTTCAAATTTGCGTGTGGAATGTAGCATATTCTCCCCGTAGAGGTTTATTATGTTATAACGTAGATTTTCGCGAGTGTAACATGTATCACTGTTTCTTCGGGTTTGGTCCCGCGTATTTTCTTGGCTCTGGTCCATTTTATTTTTAATTCGACGTTTCGATGACGTCGCAGTCATCATCGTCAGGAATAACTATCAAAATTCCATTGCTCTAGCAACCACTTGTTTGACTTTTTACGTACTACTTGATGCGTGAATTTCTTGTTTGGCTTCGCGTTACTCTTCTGTTTTGTTCTTCTAATGATGTAGTAGTGACAATTTCAATATTATTTTCGGAAGGGGTTGGATTTTGAATTTCTTGGTTGTTGTTCGGAGATAATATATTTTTATATATATGTATCACTGTTTCTTCGGGTTTGAGCCAAGAAAATACGCGGGACCAAACCCGAAGAAACAGTGATACATGTTACGCCCGCGAAAATCTACGTTTTAACATATATATATATATATATATATATATATATATATATATATATATATATATATATAACTTGAGTGTGCAAGGAGGACAGAAGACGACGATCGTTTCGCTCTTTTTATAAGCTCCTCAGGCCGCCACATCCATCATCCCATACACACTCACTTGATACCATAAGCCGGTATTGACGTCAGTATTTATAAATGCTACTGCATTGATAAGGGCATTGATCTCATTTTGCTTCTACAGTTAGTGTCGGTTTTTTTTAGTTTAATCCTTCGACTTATAGTTAGCGAAGTCAGTATATATACAAGTTCTACATATCAAGTGGGTGTGTATGGGATGATGGATGTGGCGGCCTGAGGAGCTCATAAAAAGAGCGAAACGATCGTCGTCGTCTTCTGTCCTCCTTGCACACTCACTTGATAAAAAATAACTTTTACATCATGACCTAATGCGCTGTTATTTCTTATTTGGTACTTATAGGCAGGTCGTTAATTCTAATTTATATATATATATATATATAACATCTTTAGTTACAGAATATATAGTAAAATTCAATAGTTTATAATAAGTAATTACAATAAATACATTTAAATTCTGTAAATTGGCTTTCGACCCTGCCATATATTTTAATTTCCTTAAAAAAAAACTGATAGGTACTTTTTCATAGCTTATCCTAGTTATTTCCTCAATTACCTTTAATTACGCAAAATTCCAGCAATGAAAAAACAACTTGAAACTTGCGTTTTTTTTTTTAGGATGTATGTAAGTGTCGTTTATTAATTATATAACATATTTTTTGTTTCGTGTCCCTCCCTGGTCATATTCCTGGCTACGTTCATGTGTAACACAAAAAACACCAAACAAATCACAAAAATGATTTTAATTTTGTTTAACTTTAGTACAAATATTTTAATCTGTTCACCTAGTTACAAGTTTTATTACCATATTACTGCTATTATTAAGTTAAGCTGATCAAAACATGTTGACTCACCCACGAATGTAAAGATTCTTCTTGGAAATAAATAAATTATTATTATGTCCATAAGCATGAATCTCTTACACATAGATTACGTTAGGTTAGTTCGACTAGAGTATACATTAAATGAAATTAAATGTTGTAAGTAACTCCCTACTTAAGCTAGATTTGGTTGCAGATACTTTGGTTAGGTTAGATAGCAGTTATAAACGTTAGGTTATTATTAAAGTACAAAATTTATTCATGTTGATATAAGGAAATTACTTAATTTTTGTATACTACTTTTGTTTTATTTTTGTGACTAGTTTCAATTACACAGTAATCCAAGTTTGACAATGATTACCGTGTAATTGAAAATAGTCACAAAAATAAAAGAAAGGTGGTATAACAAAGTTAAGTGCTTTCTTTATATCAAAATGAAAATGTACTACGAAGTCAACGACTCCAATTTTTACCAATGTATTCATATCTTTATTATCTCTTGATAAAATCAAAATCCGACATTTCCTTGCCAATTTCAGATCTGAAAAAGAAAACTGTACGTTTTAATATTTTCAGTTAAATTGATACAACTTTATTTAACTTTGGACTTCTGAAGATTTTTTTTAATGTCGAGTTAGTGTTAAATATGTCTCTAATTGGCAAACAACTTGCTTAGAAAGTTATCATATTTTAAAATGTATATCAGTGACTCCCAAAGTGTGCGCCGCGGCGCCCCAGGGCGCCTCGGATGTGCTACAAAAATAATGTTGGCTTTGAATCAACAAATGTCAACCACGAAGAGCGTTAGTTAGACCGATATAATTTTTGTAAATCGATGAAATTCATAAAAGTGATTTTATCGTCAAAATTTGTAAAGATAGTTAAAACATATTTTATTATAAATATTCTATATTTTTCTAAAAATTAGCGAAACATTCTTAAAATAACAAACATGAAATAAATCAAAATGTTCTTAATGAATATTTCTAAAATTGTACAATCTCAACAAAAGAAGATATAATTATATTTATTCCGATTTATGTATATTTTTCCTAAAAAGTAATTATATAAATTCAATTACATCCAAACAAAACGACAAGTTTAACAAACAAAAAATGTTATCATAAAAATCATAAGTATTGCCAAAATCTTCAAAATCTATTTCTATATTATACTTGTGACTGCAATTGGGTTTTTGGCCTGTTAGGTAAAGAAAGTTATTATTATTATTATTAAAAGAAGTGATTACTTATCAAATAATCAAGTTTTTTTATAATAAAAATTAAATTAATACATATAATTGTTTTATATGTACATAACATTTTTATTTATAGAATATTTATTTATAAATACAAACAGGTAATAAGTCTAATATATAGAAATTAGAATTGATTCTATAAAATGGCTTTCGACTGTAGGTCTTTAAGCCTTAATTGTTTTTGTAAATAAAACACTTTTTACTTTGTTTAACCACTGAATTTTACATTTAATTGTGTGACTAGTTTTGACCATCTAGTAGTCATTTTCAAACACAATTAAATGTAAAATTCAGTGGTTAAACAAAGTAAAAAGTGTTTTATTTACAAGTGTATTTAAGATGTACCACAAAGTGAACGCCTACAACATCAAACACTTAATTGTTTTATTTTTATAAAACGAGTGTTTCCACTCCCAGACTGAGCATAAAGGAAAATTTCAAGTTTAGAAAAGCCTAAGCATTTAGATTTGGACGCGTAGCGTCCAAATCCAACTTTGGCTTTTCTAAACTCGAAATTTTACGCGTTAATAACACTGAAATATTCTAAAGCTTAAAATATACAAGTTATATTTGACTTTATCGAAAATTATCAATATTGATACTCTTCACTATGATGTCATGTATTTTAAACTCACGAGTGTCTTCCACTCCCAGACTAAGCATGAAGTAAAATTTCGAGTTTAGAAAAGCCCCGCGTAGAAAATTTGTTGAGGGTCGCGCAGCGACCCGAGACAAATTTTCACGGGGCTTTTCTAAACTCGAAATTTTACTTCATGCGCCACGCGTATAAAACATTGATTTAGTGTAAAGGTTAAAAACACATCTTTCATTAGAATAACACGGAATTAGATATCAACTGTTACCTACCACCTTCGGTGTTAAAACAATGATTTAGTCCAAAGTTTAAAATAAACATTACTTAACTTAGATGTATGTTTCATAGCCAACGCAGCATGATTTTAATATTTTATATGTAGGATTATAGATGTTTTATTAACAACTAGTAAATGTCGTCTTCCGTGCTTCTTCAGCAGTTATTGGTCGTCTTGCGTCTTCTTCTGGCCGTCGTATTCTGTTCTTACTTTTTTGCGTCCGTCTGACAGTTGTTTTTTTTTCTTGTGTCACGCCCACGGCACTCTTTTTATTTCAACACACACACAAACCCCACATTCGGCCGTCCTGAACTAGTAGTCCGACTCGCACTCGCCTTCTTGACTCGACCACGGCTTCATATATTCTGCGCATCTCGACGTCTTTGTGGGTCCCTGAATGTTTCCTTCTTTAACGACATCATATGTGTTATTACCCTTAACCTTTGTAATCCTATATGGCCCCAGGAACTTTGGCTTTAACTTAAGTCCTGGTCCGAACTGTGTTCTTTTTATCGCCACTCTGTCATACTTTTGATAGGGCAATGCTGGCTTCCTTCTTAAGTTATACCTTTTCTTATTTTCTTCTTATATCTTTTCGATTTGCCGCTTAGCAGCTTCTCGTTGTTCATTTCTCTCTTCCTGATATGCTTTAATATTTTCCTCGTTTAACAATTCCTGAATCCTTACGTCTTCTTTGTTTCGCATTTTTACTCCAGTCATCAGTTCGAATGGCGTAGTTCCTATGCTCCTCTGATGAGTAGCATTTATAATTCGTTGTAACCTTTGAACGTGTTTATACCATTTGGTAGGATCTTCAAGTGTTAACTTGGACAAGACTAGTATAATCATTCCATTTAGGCGTTCCACTTGCCCGTTTACTCTGGGTAACCCGGTGGTGATCTGGACGTGTTTGATACCTTCTTCTGAACAGTAGTCGCTAAATGCTTTAGATGTAAATGCAGTTCCTTTGTCTGGCATAATTACTACTGGATTTCCAAATGTTAATTTTTGTAGTTCCAACTTCGCTATTACTTCTGATGATGCCGCACTTTTTGTGGGATAAAGCCAAATAAACTTGGTGAATCCATCAATTACTGCGAAAATGTACTTGTACTTTTTGCTTGTAGATTCCAATGGTCCTAGGTGATCTATATGATAGGTGTGAAGGGGTCCAGTCTTTGGCAAAGGATTCAAGTATCCTTCCATTTTTCCTCGCTTGGCGTTAATCAGAATGCATGGAACACAATTTCCAATAATTTTCTTTATTCTTTCTTCTACGCTGGGTATGTAAAATTCTTGTTCAATCAGATCTTTCGTTTTCGTAACAGAGAAGTGTCCTTTTTCATGATTCATTCTGATGATTGCTGATTTCATTCTATGTGGCACAACTAGTAGTTCACGTCCTTTAACTATTTTGTACAATAATCTATCCCTGACAAAGTAATCTTCGTATTCTTTTTCTAATAATATTTGCTTGATCGCTGTGATTGATTCATCATAATCCTGAGCTGTTTTGAGCCTTAGTGTCGTTTCATTGGTTAACAACAACACTGGATTTCGACTCAGGGAATCGACGTGCGGATGTCTTGAACCTGGTCTATGTTCTATTTCATAATCGAATTCTCCTAAAAGCAGAATCCATCGAGCTACCCTGGTCTAAAGATCTCTTTTCTCCAATTCATAGCTTCTAGCCGTCGTATTCTGTTCTTACTTTTTTGCGTCCGTCTGACAGTTGTTTTTTTTTTCTTGTGTCAAGCCCACGGCACTCTTTTTATTTCAACACACACACAAACCCCACATATATAATGGAAATGATTCATTTTTGAAAACTTGAAAAGCACATTTTTGTTGCTTCAAAATAATATTATTTAATAATATTTCAAAATAACACTGCTTACTTATAATAGTTCTAGAATTTAAATTAAGTCAACTCAACTTGATTTGAGACTCGATATAACAGAAGTGGTTCACTTTTGAGAACTTAAAAAGCATATTATTGTTGCTTGAAAATCATATCATTTAATAATATTTTAAATAATCATTGCTTATTTATATTGCTTTAAAATTGAAATTAAGAAAGTAAATAGCTAACTTTTTTACACATCTATTTATTTTTAACTTCAACAACATAAGTGGCACAAAAAAGTTGAAATTCAGAAAGTATATAGCTAACTCTTTTACACATCTGTTATTTATTTTTAGTTTTAACCACAAAAGTGGCACAAATAAAGTTGTATTTTTTTTATCTCAATATTAAAAATGTACCACATAGTAAATGCCTCAAAGATTCAAGAAATAATTTTAAAATGTACGCTTTATTTATATCCAGGGAAAATGGGAAAGTTTTTACATAATTATTAATTATAATTATATTAATATCATCATAATTATATCATAAACACGAAATGTTATCATCCATGTTTATTAAACGTCGTGACGTTGAATTGATGTCTGAAAGGGCGACTTAATGCCTGTCAAAAGGAAGGTGTAAAACGGGCTTTCGCCTTTTATGAAAAGGTCCCTTTCGGTTGGTGCCCCTGAATGCAGATACGCGAAAGATAAGCGAACACAGTTATGTACGTAGTTGGCAATTATTTCGCGCTTACGCTTATGTATTACTGACAAACTTATCTCGACGCTTCCACCTGAAAGCAATTTATTCACGCTCGTGTTTATTATTTTACGACGTAATTTTAACGACGTTTTCGGGGAATTAATTGTATGTTCATTTATATCAAGAAAGAGTACGTAAGATGTATATTAATTGAATTAACGTGATTTTACATATTAATTTTGAAAGACGGTTTGCTAACAGATGTCAATTAAGAAATATTTAGACAAATTAAGTATACGCCAGGCGGATAAAACATTGATTTCAAGCGAAGTTTAAAATAAACTATTAAGACTTGGACAATTTTTAAATTGAATAGTGAATAGTTTAATGGTTGAATAAAGACATATTGAAATATTTGATATATTCGAATATTTAAATATTCGATTAAGAACATATTAAAATATTAAAAGTGCGATTCATTTCGCAATCTACAACAAGTTATTCTTACACAGACTATATCAAACACTGATTGAAACAACTACTTTCCGAGCTAATACCCCGACGGACATTAAATTATACAACAAGTGTTTGCTGTTACATACCGTAACCTACTGCAAATGTAACAATTTGGGTCAAATTATTCAGACCATCTATAGACGCGTTTCGAGATTTATCTCTCATCAGTATAGCTTTACCATTCCCTCTAAACAATTTGACATCTTAGACTAGCAGTTATGTTACCGTTCAAAAATAAGTATAAATAAAATGGCCAATTCTTGGTTAGATATCAGTCTGTGGACTAAATGTTGGCTCGTGCCAATTTATGTGAACTGTCACTAGAGTTTAAATGTTGGTATCAGCTGTCATTAATAACCTAATCTAACTGTAAAAACACAAGCAATGCGGTCGAAATGTCGAAAAGTGACATACAATGTGGATAGTACGTTATAAAGCGATAAAACTTTACGAGTTATTTAATTTATGTTAGATTTCGGTTTGTCAAATTTTAATAAATTTATGCATTACTTTTCGAAAGTCCATTAATATGATTTGATTTTCTCTGCAACAATAAAATAATGAAACGAAGTTTGCAAAAAATAAAAAATAAACTATGTACAGTATAGTTTATTTTTTATTTTTTGCAAACTTCGTTCCATTATTTTGTTGTTGCAGCGAAAATCAATTCATTTTAATGGACTTATTTTTATCTAACCGCAGGAGAAAAAATAAAAGGAACGTCTCGAATAAAAACACCCTTCAACGTGTCAATCAAAAAGTGACCGAAAGAAACTGCGGAAATAAGAAGATCTTATGCAGATGCAGATACTTAAATGGAGTTTCTCCTCCGAGAGCGGGCCACTTTCTGTAATTGAAATAGTTCTTTGTGGGGAGGAATCAAAATAAATAAAAAAAGCGAGTGTGTGAGAGAGAGAGAGAGAAGCGGGGGAGGACTTAATATAAAAGGAGAAGTTCCGGGGGTCGACAACAATGAAGTTGATAAATAACTTTCTTATATTGATATAAGGCAGGCTCGTCTGTCTGTTCTGTTCCGACTTCGGAATCGACAGGGAAATTTGAATAAATACAATATTCCTTATTACTTGCAGCGAGATGCAAATTTTTTATTAAAGGGAATGCAAAATGGGAGGGATAAAGAAAGATATGCAAATGATATAAAATAAAACAAATAATATTTCAAAAAATATATTAAAATAAAATCACTTGCATGATGAATTAATTGCTCACGTTTTTGTAGAAGAGTTCAATTTAAAGTTTTAAACGAGTGTTGTCCATTCCCAGACTAAGCATGAAGTAAAATTTCGAGTTTAGAAAAGCCTGAAAATTTGGTTTGGTCGCGTAGCGCGTAATTTTACTTCATGCGCCACGCGTATAAAACATTAATTTCAAGTGAAGTTCTAAACATACTACTTAAGTTTATTATTACCAACATTTGTTAAAAAAACATTTCTAATAATTTGAAAGCGCGTGATCTGATTAGACGAAATAAATATTTGTAAAATTTATCAACGCGAGATTAAACTTAAGCAGTATATTTTTAACTTCACTTGCAATCAGTGTTTTATACGCGTGGCACATGAAGTAAAATTTCGAGTTAGGAAAGCCTGAAAATTTGGTTTGGTCGCTCTGCGCTTCGCGCTACGCGACCAAACCAAATTTTCAGGCTTTTCTAAACTCGAAATTTTACTTCATGCTTAATCTGGGAGTGAAAACGCTCGTTAAAAGTTTCAATTTGAACACTTTTATGAAAACATCGAATACCTGAACATTTACAGAGTATGCATCGGGATATGTATACTTAACCCTTTCGGCCCTGACGGCGGCATCTGCCACCACTAAAATTTAGTAAACATATGTATATCTAAGATAGTTATAAATAATATGCAGTGTACAAAAATGTGTTTAGGCACCAGAAAAATTCCAGGGCTGAAAGGGTTAAAAGGAAAATTACTTGTATGTAGCAGCAAACACTTGTTGTATAATCCAATATCCCTCAAGGTATTAGCCAAGGAAACAATTGTTTTAATAAAAGTGTGAATTACTTTTGGCATAGAAAAAAGTAAAATCAACTTAAAGCTCTTGAAATTCTATAGATAGGAAGATTTCAAAGAAAGGAGAAAAACAGCTTTTTGGCGTTTAAGAAAAATGTTTAAAACCTATATTTTGTTTCAGAACTCTTGTAAAAACGATTGAGTTTCAAATTGATTTTCAATCATAACTAATTTGAAACTCAATCGTTCTTCAAGAGTTCTGAAACAAAATATAGGTCTTAAACATTTTTCCTAAACGCCAATAAACTGTTTTTCTCCTTTCTACAAAATCATACATTTAAAATTAACATTTAACAACTTTTCCTTTTTATCTACGGAGTTTCAAGGGTTTTAACTTGATTTTGCTTTTAGAGGTTTGTAATGACTTGTATTTCTTCTTCTTCTGCGTAATTAAAGGCTTCGGCTATTAGGCCCTGTTGACTAGTCACAGTAATTTTGTGTAATTTAATTAATACTTTAATAAATATAGTTTTATTTAATGGCCTAGTTGTAGAAGATTGCGAGAATCTCACTTTTAATAATTTGAAATATTCTACATCCAAGCATTAGCAAAAAACATGTGTTTCTTTTTCTCTAATCTAACACGAATTTATAGTATTTCACTGTCTATATAACATCACGATTCCTGTATCTGCTAATGAGCGTAACGCACGTGTTACAAATGCGGTTTCCGGTTAGTTTTGGAAAATGGAACCCCGAACTCGCCGTGGAAGCGAGAGCGTCACGTGCTCACGTTACGATTCCCAACTGATAGGTTTTATAGATTAACACTTAGCAAATACACCGGCCATGTATTCATTATTGTTCTTCGCCAACTGCACTTATCCTCACAACTATTCATTGGCTTGTTGAACTTAAGCGGAACTGGCTTCAATTAGAAAAGTTTTAATATGACGTTCCGAGAATTGGAATGATTCAAGTCAGTAGTGAAGTGAGGTAGCAAGATGTTAAATGAAAGTATATATAATAATATCAATTGTAGATTAAAGGGAATATTAATCGTAAAAACTAAAAACTATTCAATTGCGCGCTTGTGGCCCGAATAAATGGGGGATGCGCAGGGTGTTTTCATTCTTTTTGTCGTCGCCCGGCGCTTTCACCATTTATTTAATTTACAAGCACGCAATTAAACAGTTTATAGTTGCAACAATCGTTTTCATTTACTTTAAATTGACCTCTCTTAGATAAATATAATCATCATCTGGCTTAAGAATCAATTTTAAAGTAGGTAATTGTTGTGGTTTTCACTGCGCAATACATCATGTATAAAAACCAGGGTTGTTATGTTTAAAACACTTTGATTTAGAATAATTGTTTTTAAATAGGAGCCAATATTACATAAATTATTATAAGCTTCTTCAGGACATTCTAAAAATTTAAAAACAGAGAAACAGAGAATTAAGCAAAAATGTTATACCGGAAACAAAAGATAAATGTTTGTCAGGTGGTCAACTGACTTACGAATTGTCAATATTGATTAAAGAAAACCTTAAAATTGGCAAATTTATCACAACCACAAAATTGACAGTAGTTGATAAAATCGTGAACATTGATGATTTATTTATCCACTTAAACTTAAGTGGTGTACAAAATTTAGGTATTTTTTTTTATCTCAATTCAGACTTTAGCACTTATTATTTTAACAATTTTGCTACGCAGTTTGAATTTCAAATGCGTGCCCCGTGTACGGTGCTCGAAAACACTATGATTGATTGCCACAATCTGAAACAGATTTTTTGAAAAATGCAACAAAAAAAACAAACAAAAGTTTGCCTTGGGTTTTTTTTAATTCACTATATAGACTGTGCATTGAAGAGGTAAACAAACTGCGTTTGCTCTCTCTTCACGATAAAATTCAAAATTATCTAGGTTTCGTATATTATTTAACCCTTTCGTAACGAAGAGCGCATCCATATGCATATTTTTATGTGCTGCATGTGCGAAGAGCGTATATTTTCAAAAGCCTGTAACTTTTGAAAATATACGCTCTTCGCACATGGAGCACATAAAAACAAAACGTATGGATACGTTTCTTGTGGCGAAAGAGTTAATTATTATACAAAACCTCGGTAATTTTGGATTTTACATCATGTATAATTTTCAATTTCAATCAAACTTTCGAAACGCGCCATTAAAGTTTCGAGAAGAAAACGGTTTATATAATATGATTAGAGTGGAGTCGTTACGCCATTATTGCACTCATAAGGGGGGTTGTTAGTCAGACGAACGCTTCGGCTCGCGACTCGAACTAATTGCACCCATCGTTCACTTGAACTACTGGGCCAACTAATTCCCTTCACTCGTACTTTTGCTCGCACATAATTTATCATATTCATGAAACGAGCAAAATAGTTTCCAGCGCTTATTAATTGTAGTAAGACGCTTATATTTACCTGAGATGCAAGAAAACTCATCCCCCTCCAGAGGAAAATTACGTATTCAGTACTTTAGTGTAAGTTAGAGTAGATTATACATGTAGCAAGGAATTATATTAAAAACTAAACGACAAACAATTAAGAATGATTTTAAGAAATTGAAAATACAAGAATAATACAGATAAACACTTGACGTTTTTTGTATTTTGTATTAAATCAAGATAATAATAATATTAATAATAATTATAATAATAACACAAATATTTCACAAAGCTTTGCTATATGCTTATATTGCAAGTACATAGGTGTCCAAATATATATCGTTTTTATATATAGAACATCTTTATCCAGACAATTACAATAATATAATACATATATAAATTAGATAATTTATTGTTCTTTTTGTATGTATGTAGGTGGCTATGTTTCAATAATTGTTACTGTGTGTTTGTGAAAAGTCATTGTCAAATAAGGACATTTTATTCTATTCTATTTTTATAGGTAATTATAAGATTTAAATTGTTATATATAATTTTGTTAATAATAAACTATTTTTATAGCAATTGTCTATTTGTCCACGCATCAATATTACAAATAGAATAAAATGGTTTCACCAAAGAAAGTCTACATCCACATTATAAAGCGAGGAGATAACAAATCAGAATTGGCCGCACTATCTATGGATAAAATTGTATGGTTTGGTATACCAGAAGAACTCAAAAATTTAAAGCTACACAAAGAGTTATTACAATTAAAAAGTGTACGCAATAGTCTGAAATCAATCGCGAAGGTAGGTGGTTATAGAAAAATAGCAATAACACTTACACCAGAATTGATAAAAGAGTATTTCGACGAGGAATATAATTTTAGTATTCAGGATTACTATTTAGAAGAATATTTAGAAGAGGCTGCGAATGAATTGACAGCATCTACAAACGAACATTTTTTGTTTAAGCGAATTAGAGGAACAAATGTCATTAGTAAATAATATAAGTTTTAGTGATATTGAAAGGAAATTCCTATTAAATAAGTTTAATGGTAAACAAGAAGCTACATGTTGGATTGATTTATTTGAAAAAGAATGCACTAGATTTAAAATAGTAGATGGAGCTACAAAAGTAGAAGTATTGAAATTGTTTATAGATGGGACCGTATTGGAATGGTATTATGCTAACTTAATGAAGCTGTCATCTGACTGGGATAGTTGGAAAACGACATTCCTAATTGTGTATGGTAAAAAAAGTTGGCTTTCTATTCGCACTGCATTTAATTACAGATATATATTTGGATCTTTAATTGATTTTGTACTTAAGAAAGAACGATTATTGCTTGAGGCTGATAAGGATATGCCAGAATTATTTAGAATCTATCAAATTGTATATAATTTGCCAATAGATGTGCAGAATAAACTAGAAAGAGATAAAATTGAGACTGTTGAAGATTTAGTGGAGAAGTTAAAAACATTTAATGATTCATATGTGACAAAAAAGAATTTTGAAGAAAAGAAAATAATGGAGGGTAAGAAAAGAGAGAGAAAAAAATGGTGATGTGTCCATCATAGTACTTTCCCCCGTAAATTGCGTATTAAATCACTTTTAAAATAATTGTAGCATTATTATTTTCAAAATGTCTTCAACTTTTTGATAACTACAACTTTTATTTAAAACATTTTTCAATTGTATCAACACATACACTGAGACAAACCAATGACTAGATAAAAGAACATAATTTATTAATTATCTCAAAAACTAAGAGTGCTATGACAAAAAGTGAATCCACAAAAAATCTTTAGGTTTTCATTTCCTACAACTTTTATTTGAAACATTTTTCAATTGTATCGACACATACACTGTCACACACCAATAACTAGATAAAACACACAACTTTTGAAATATCTCAAAAACTAAGAGTGCTATGACAAAAAGTAAATGAACAATACATCTTCATTTTGTTATTATCTACAACTTTTATTTAAAATAATTTTTTGTTTGATGAACATTTATTGAAAAAATCTGAAAAAACTGAAAAACGCTACGAGTAAAGTACCACTTCCGGTTTTCCGATTTTCACCAAAAGCTTTTCAGTTCTTCCGATTGTATCAAAAAGCTTAAGTTTCAAGTTTAATTTCGATATCTTTAGCGGTTTTTGCGGTACAGCGCACACAGACTCACACACAGACACACAGACACACAGGCAGACAGACATTTTTCAAAAATGGTCTTATTCGACTCAGGGGACCTCAAAACGGATATTTCCGCTAAAATGTTTGATTCGAAAATTTTCACGAAAACAATACTTTCCCTTTGTATTACATACGGGGGAAAGTAAAAAATATATTTATTAATACATCTGAGTCAGAACGAAAACCATGTGTAATTTGTGAAAAACTTAGTTTTAAAAATCGTTATCACCCAATAAAAATATGTAGAAATAAAACTTTGAACAAAATTAATCTGAATGAAACAGACGAAGGTTTTTAGAATGGAACATTTAATATTGAAATAGAAGAAAATGACAAGAACAAAAAAAACTAATTTGCCCGGAAGAATCCCCACCATGCTCATTAATTAAAATTAAAGTACTTGTAGACGGACGAAAATTGGTAAAGGCAGTTTACGATAATGGGTCTACGTGTTCATTAATTAATGAAAATATTGTAAAGTTGTTAAAGGCGAAATTAAATTATAATAAAAGTATTTTAAAAACTATAAGTGGTGTGGATTTTTGCAGAAGTCGGGCTATCTTACATGTTAAAATAGGAGAAATAGAAGATAAAATAGATTTAGTTGTTGTGAAAAATAATACATTTAATTTTGATTTGTTGCTTGGCTTAGATGCTATAAAGAAATTTAAATTGATTCAAGACGACAACTTAAGAATTAGTCAAAAATTAAACGAAAAATAATAAATCTAGATGATTCAAATAATAGAGAAAAATTAGAACATAATGAATTAATGAATGAATGTGAGAAACAATTGAATAATATAAAAAATGATAATTTTGAAATAAACATAAAGCACTTAGACAAAGATAGACAGAGAAAAATAACTGAAATGATGTTGAGTAATTATAAATGCTGTTTTGCTAAAAATAAATTTGATATTGGTTTAATGAAAGGAAGTGAAGCAGAAATTAAATTAAAGGAAGATAAATACATTTCAAAGAAACCCTACAGATGTTCTTTTCTTGATCAGGAGGAAATAGAAGCTCAAATTTCTAAACTATTGGAAAATGATTTAATAGAAGATTCTAACTCACCATTTGCATCTCCAGTGACATTAGCGTTTAAGAAGGAAGATGGAAGAAGAACTCGTTTATGTATTGATTTCAGGGAACTAAATAAAATTATTGTTCCTGAATCTCAACCATTTCCTAGAATAGATGATTTAGTAGTGAATGTAGGCGATTGCAGTTGGTTTACTGCATTAGACATCAACTTAGCTTTTTGGTCAATACCAATTAGAATGAAAGATCGAAAAAAAACTGCATTTAGAACTCAGAAAGGTTATTGGCAATGGAAAGTAGTGCCATTTGGTCTTAAGAACTCGCCTGCTATTTTTCAGAGGACATTGGCAAATATAATTAGAAGATATAAATTAGATAAATTCTGTGTAAATTATATTGATGATATATTGATTTTTTCAAAAACATTTGATGATCATTTAGAACATATTAGATTAGTTTTTGAAGCAGTTAAGAAAGAGGGAATAAAGATGAAATTGACGAAATGCAACTTTGCTAAAAACTCGGTTAAATATTTAGGTCATGTAATTGAGAATGGTAAAGTTTATCCAATTAAAGATAATCTAATTGCAATCAAAGATTTCGCGCGTCCTTCAACAAAGAAAATGGTTCGGCAATTATTAGGAAAGATTAATTTTTATCATAAATTCATAGACCATTGTACAGAAAGATTAGCACCATTACATAATCTATTAAAGAAAAATGAAAAATTTATATGGACTACAGAATGTGAAAACAGCTTCAAAGAAATCAAAAGTTACCTATGCTCGATACCGATTTTAGCCATTTATGATCAGGCAAAGGATATTGTTATTGAAGTAGATGCAAGTCGTTCTGGCTTGGGTGCAGTATTGAAGCAACCTCTAGAAGATGGCATCTTACATCCAGTTGGATATTTTTCTAAGAAACTAACTCCAGGTCAAATGAAGAAAGAAATAATGTATTTGGAATGCCTTGCAATCAAAGAGGCAATATTGTATTGGCAACATTATCTTATAGGTAGAGAATTTATAGTAACTTCTGATCATAAACCGCTTATGAATTTAAAATCAAAATCACGAACCGATGAAGCGATGGGTGATTTGATGCTGTATTTATCTCAGTATAATTTTAAAGTTGTTTATAAGGAAGGAAAATATAATATTGAAGCTGACTCTCTTTTAAGAAACCCAGTTTTGGAGACGTTTAAAAATTTAGATGATTGCTTAAAAGTGGTGAATATGATACAATTGGAAGGAATAATTAATGATCAAAATTCAATTCATGATGAAATTGTAAGTTCAAATCAGATGTTAAAAGAGGGTGATGTACATTTAAAAATATTAAATAATAGAAAAAGAATTTATGTATCACAAAATTTCGGTTTACATTTAATAAATAAAATTCACACATTTTATGGACACATTGGCAGCAATCAAATAGCTGAAAAGATTCGCTCATTTAACTATTTCAAGAATATGGATGATATGATAATACAATTTTGTAGAAACTGTGAAATTTGTATAAAAAATAAATCTAGATCACGCACAGCAATTGGATTATTGTCAAAATTAGGCTCGGCAAAATATCCGTTCCAGATTATGTCTATAGATACAATCGGTGGATTTGGTGGCAATAGATCTGTCAAGAAGTATTTGCATTTGCTAGTAGATCACTATAGTAGACATGCATGGATATTAACGTCAAGCAGACAAATTGCTGATGATTTCATTAAATTAATTAATCCAATTACAGAAGGTAATCAAATAGAAATGCTGTTAGTAGATCAATATAGTTCATTAAATTCTACGAAATTTAAAGAATACTTAAAAAGTAAACATATTAGGCTAATATTTACTTCAGTAGATAATCCACAATCTAATGGACTGAATGAACGCCTAAACCAGACCTTGATTAATAGAATACGTTGCAAATTAAATGGCAATAACGATAAAATGCCATGGACAAGAATCGCTGAATTATGTGTTAAGGAGTATAATAGTACTATTCATGGCACAACAAAATTTTCACCGGCATATTTACTATATGGAGATAGGTCTGAGATTGTTCCAAATTTTTAGAAAGGAAATATAATTTAGAAGAAGATAGGGAAGAGGCATTCAAAAATTCGGAAAACAGTTTTAGAAAAAACAAGAAGAAAATAGATCAAAATAGGAAGGAATATGATTTTTCAGAAGGAGATTTAGTCTATGTGTCAAATGGAAATAAATTAAATAGAAACAAACTGGATGAAGTTATAAGTGGACCTTTTGTTATAAAAACAAGTTTCCAAATCAATTTATGAAGTAGAATGTAACAAGAAACGAAGAGAAGCCAATTTGTTCCATAGTTGCAAGTTGGTGCCTTACTCTTTTTAGTTGGGAAAAAGAGTTCTCGATCAGCGGAAGTATAAATTAGATAATTTATTGTTCTTTTTGTATGTATGTAGATGGCTATGTTTCAATAATTGTTATTGTGTGTTTGTGAAAAGTCATTGTCAAATAAGGACATTTTATTCTATTCTATTTTTATAGGTAATTATAAGATTTGAATTGTTACATATAATTTTGTTAATAATAAACTATTTTTATAGCAATTGTCTATTTGTCCACGCATCAATATTACACATATATATTTATGTATCTATATACAATGTAGGGTTAGTCTGTCTGGGCTAGATCAGAGGTCTTCCTGCCCTATCGTTCTTGTTTTTCTTGTTTTTGGATTTCTAGCAGGGCTGTTATGTTTAAAACACTTTGTTTGAAACATGTTTAAGACCTGCCGTCGGATTTTAAACGGTTTTGTTTTAAACATGTTTTAAATCTTAAATTTGTGTAAAACATGTTTTAAACGTTAAATTAAATATCCTAAATTTGGTAAATTATACTTTATACTACTTTATTAGGATTTTTTTACTAACGTTTTTAAATGTTATCTAAATTGTTGAAGATAATTCAAATTACAATATTAACCAAAACATTTTATTACAATAAAATATCACAACTGGGTGTGCATATATCTGATTTTTAAATACAGCGAATTTTATTTTCACGTAAACATATGCATACGCTCTAAATTTTACGACATTCGTTGTTTTTTTTTTAAGATTTCAATTTGAATCTTTAAACGAGGGTTTTCCACTCCTAGACTAAGCATGAAGTAAAATTTCGAGTTTAGAAAAGCCTAAGAATTTGGATTGGCCGCGTAGCGAAGCGGAGCGGCCAATCCAAATTAGGCTTTTCTAAACTCGAAATTTTACTTCATGCGCCACACGTATAAAACACTGAAATATCGTCAAGTTTAAAATATACGGCTTTAACAATCTAATATGTAGATGTGATGTCAAATTCTGCGCTCAACAAATTGTTTAAAACAGTGATTATAGGCAACCAAATTCCTCTAACGTATATTAGGTAGCCTGTAATCTTTGTTGTATGTGTGTGTTTTTTGAACTTCACTGGAAATCAGTGTTTTTAAACGTGGCGCATAAAGTAAAATTTCGAGTTTAGAAAAGAATAATTTTGATTGACCGCTCCGCTTCGCTACGTGGCCAATCTAAATTCTTAGGCTTTTCTAAACTCGAAATTTTACTTCATGCTTAGTCTGGGAGTGGAGAACACTCGTTAATAGCCTCAAATTAACCGATTTGAAACAACAAATTTGAAAAACGCTGTAATTAACAGGAATATCTATACTAAAAAGAAAAATGCCCTCTGTGTGCTGTTTTTAACATATTTTAAACGTATTTTAAACATGTTTTTAATTGTTAATATTTCAAACGCTGCTTTAATGAAAAAAACACGTTTTGTAAAAAAAAACTGTTTGTTTTAATTAAAATGAAAAAACACGTTTTTTTAGCAACCCTGATTTCTAGTAATCTAAAGTTTTATTTAAAACATATAAATATTGATCAAGAGAAAATAAAAACAGCCGTTTATTTGAAAGTGGCTCAAGTGCATTTTCAATGTTTTGATATTGACTGTAATAATCTTCATAGTTTGAAGTTTTCGGTCACCAATTTTCAAATTGTGGTCAAGTATATTCAAAATATATAGAATACATTTTGAATTTACTTAAACACAAATTGTTTTGTATAGCCGTAAACCTTAAATAATAAAGGTTGTTACAGTCAACAACAAAACATTGAGAAATGGGAAATAAAAAACTCTTTGGTGTTTATTTATTTTTAAGCTGTTTATATTAAAAGTAGCCTAATTTTTTATATAATTAGCTCAAACATAAACAAACACTAGAGAGTTTTTATTCAAAACATTTAAGTGAAAAAACGTCGTTAAATGTCTGAAATAAAACTCTCTAGTGGACATTTAATTAATCCTTTCGAAGCAGTAATATTAATTCTATGGTCTGCTTCGCAATTAAATAGAAGATATCATATACATTAGATTTTGTATGTGTGGGAGGGTCGGTGTGTATCTAATGGATGTAAGTGTGATATATAATGGTGGCAAGTGTGCACTTGTCGGAGATGGATCATAATATTTTATGGGGATGAAATCCCAACATTTCGGGGGGTTGATTTAGTTTAGGGGCGAGTGGCGGATCCGAGCTTACCGCAATGTCGAGGGGTTGACACCTGTCTACAGATAAATCCGATTCGGACAGGAATTCAACCCTCTATATCATCCATGAATTCACTACCCCTATTCCTAAAAAAAAATGACATATATTTATGAATTCAAAAGGTTACTTAGTTCGGTTTGTCGAACTTCAGTTAAATCTTATTTAAATTTATTTATCGATTGAAATACACATTTTTTATATCATTTACATAAAATATGTGAATTCTTATATAAGTGAATACATTTAACTCTACAAAATATAAAAAAGAATTAAAATTAATATTTACTTTCTGCAAAAATGTTTAGTCTCATTGAGACAAGTCTCCAAATATTCATTAATACAACTACTTCCCGAGCTTATACCCTGACAGATTTTGAATTACACAATGAATTTTTGAGTTACACGACAAATTTACTGTTCTGTGCATAATTTATATGCAAAATGCAACATTAGGTCAAATTATTCTCTCACTAAACTAAATGAACCAACAGGAAAGTGTAATATTTACTTTAGTTTGAGAATGACTCGCTGACGAGTCGAAACTGGTCACAATTGAAAATTAAAAGTGAATACAAAAAATAATCAGTGTTAGTTATTTAAAAAATGAATACATTTTCATCTACTTTAGATAAAATTAACATATCGCTGGGCTAAAATTATGATAATAATTATTATAATTTTAACTCAACGATATATCAACTTCTTGTTCAAAATTATTTAGCCATAGTTGAAATTAATTTGTAAAGAAAACACGATTATTAAGTACCGAACAGAAATATTTTGTTAATAAAATTATCATAAAATTACCAGATCAATTCAATTAACATAAAATATGGAGAAATTATACAGAAATTATTAAATTTTAACCTTCTTTATACAATCTTAAAACTAACTTTAAAAAAAATGTTTGAGGTAAAGTTTAACCCATTAAGCACCATTGATGTAATGACGCAACATTATTATTAAATATAAAAACGAATTGGCATTATTATGTTATTTTTTAATTGCTAAGTAATCAGTTAATTTGGTACATTATATTATTTGACCTGACTTGAGAATGTGTGAAGGAATATGTAAATATTTTGTTATTTAAATATTTTGATTATTACCTATTTGAAATAAAATTGTTTCAGTGTATTTATAATTTTACAATAGTTCAGTGTTTATACGCGTGGCGCATGAAGTAAAATTTCGAGTTTAGAAAAGTCTGAAAATTTGGTTTGGTCGCTCCGCGCTTCGCGCTACGCGACCAAACCAAATTTTCAGGCTTTTCTCAACTCGAAATTTTACTTCATGCTCAGTCTGGGAGTGGAAACACTCGCTCGAAACTTCATATTGAACGCTTTTAGAAAATCGACAAATGCCTGTAAATTAACACCGTATACGTTATGTATAGGTAAAATAAAAAATCTCAGTATTTAATACAATTAAATCTAAATCTTCTGGAATTGATTACAGCTGCATTGGCAAATGCGGTAATAGAGTAGGCAATAAAACAACCTGCCCTGATTGTAATAAATACTGTCATCCTTCTTGTGTGAGTAATCATGACTGCGATATCACTCTAAAAGATATAATGCTACTAGTAAAAAAACTAGCAAGATATTGACAACGTATCTGTAAAGTGTGATCAACTTAGTGTTGAAAATTCTAATTTGAAACAACTGTTACTGGAAATGAATCATCTTAAGGAGGACAATACAAAAATGAATTCTACTATTAGTCTTTTATTAGATAAAGTTACCGAATTAGATAATTTCATCAAAGAACTTAAATCAACTAATAATCCAAATCAAAATGATATAAATTTTAATTTACATTGTAACGTTGGGTAGTAATTAATAAAAGACTGATAACTGATTAATAGGTGTTTACTCTTATAGGTCTTAAATTCAACTGAACATCCTCCGGTATGAGCCGGGTCATATTTTTATACAACAAAAACTATTCAACTAACCCGCACATACATTCGCATACAATAAAATATGCACTAAGAGTTGCATATCCTTACACCCCCTCCCTTAAGTCTATTTTTACATATAGGATATATATATATATATGCAAGTTATTTACATAAAATTATTATTTAACACTATATCTAATAACATAAAATTATAAATTCTGCAAAAATACGAAAACACTAAAATAATACAAGTTCTAATTAACACTTAAATTACACATTCAAAAAGAAATATATAAATTACATTTTCAATCTGTCTGGTTGTTTTAACATATTTCTGTCCCTTAACTTCATCCCCTCAATCAGCATATGTTGTTGCGTTCTTCTGTAAAGTCTATTATTTTCTGATTTAACTACAAAGCTTCTAGGTTGTTCACATGTACTCACTACTTCTCCTTTTTTCCACACATTCCCTAATCTTAATCTTACAGGGCCACCAGCAATAATGTCACCTGGGTTTCTGGAGTTGCGATCGTAATAGCTCTTGTTTACTTTCTGTTTATTTTCAAGTAACTGGATTACTTGCTCTCGCGCTATTACTTCTAGTAAAAGCAACTTGTCAACCATAGGCAAATCATCTTTTAATCTACGTGAAAATAACAACTGAGCCGGAGAAAAACCAATATCTGGTATAGGGTTATTTCTGTATTTGAACAGCGATTTTAGAAAATCTATATCGTTTAGACACTTTTTAAACATGTTTTTTACAATTCCCACGCATTTTTCTGCAAATCCATTACTTTGGGGGTAATTAGGGCTTGATGTTATAAGTTTAATGTTAATATTCTTCAAAAATAGAACAATTTCATGACTATTAAACGGGTTATTATCAGAAACCATCACCTCTGGTATTCCATGTCATGAAAATATTTCTTCTAGGACTTTAATTACATTCTTAGCAGTCTTATTTTTTAACTTTTTTACCTCAATCCATTTACTGTAATAATCACCGACAACCAAATACAGTTTATTTTTAAATTCCATAATATCCATGCCTAACTTCTGCCAAGGTCTAGATGGGATTTCATGACACCATAAGGGTAATTTTTGATTACAATTTCTGAACTTAATACATATTTTACAATTTATTATGAAATCTGTTATGTCTCTTGCCATTCCTGGCCAAAACATACATTCATTAGCTCTTAATCTACATTTATTAACACCTAAATGCCCTACATGCAACCGATTAAGGATGTTTTGTCTCATGCTCATAGGTATTATTAATCTATCTCCATAAAATACTAACCCATTACTAATGGTGAGTCTGTCTCTTATACAAAAATAATGTTTTAAGTCTTTGCTTTCCAATTGTTTCTCGTTATTAGGCCATCCATTTGCTAGATAATTTTTTAACAGTTTTAGAGTTAAATCATTCTCAGAATTTTCATTAAATTCTTTAAATCTATTGTTACTTAATCTTCTCTCCAAACTATTAACCATTAATTCTTTTTCCAACTGATTAATAAGATTTAATTCTTTGACACAATTTCTTGACAAAGTATCTGCTATAAACAAATACTTGCCAGGTACATATTTAAGTTTCAAGTCATATTTTAAAAGTCTTAATCTCATTCTTTGTAAACGACTCGGTATTTTATTTAAATCTTTTTCTAAAATTGACACTAGCGGTTTATGATCTGTGTGAATGATAATAGCTCTAACATAAATGTAATAATTAAATTTTTCACATCCAAACAATATGGCATTCAATTCTTTTTCAATAACTGCATATCTCTTTTCAGCATCTGATAAACTTCTCGAAGCATAACATACAGGTTTATTGTCTTGCATTAAACAAGCTCCCATTCCCATGTTACTTGCATCAGTCTGAATTATAATAGTTTTATTCGTATTAAAATGAGCTAAAACAGGTGAGTTAGTAATTATTGATTTTAAATTTTCTAAACATTTTGTATGTTGGTCAGTCCATTCAAAGATTACGTCATTTCTAGTCAATAGTCTTAGAGGTTCAGTTAATTTAGTTAAATTTGGAATAAATTTTATTAAGTATTTTAATAAGCCTAAAATTCTAAGTAAATCTTTCTTATTCTTAGGATTTTCTAAGTTATTTATAGCCTCAATTCGTTGAGGGTCAATTTTTGTGCCTTCTTTATTAATTATAAACCCTAAAATTTTTATTTCCTTTACACAATATTGAAATTTATTTGGATTAAAAGTTATAAAAAACTTCTTTGCTTCATTTAAAACTTCTGCCAAAATCTTATCATGCTCCTCTTTAGTTTCACCAGCTATTATTAAATTATCTATGTAAATTTTATTTCTTAATATATCCCCAAATACCTCATAATTTTTTCTCTGAAACACTTCTGCTGCTGTGTTTATACCAAACGGCATTCTTAAAAATCTAAATCTACGTAAAGGAGTAGCAAAAGTACATAATTTTGATGATTTTTCATCCAAGACAACTTGATAAAAAGAATCTTTTAAATCTAAGATTGAGAAAAATTCTTTACCATTCAAGTCATCCAATATCACATCTGGCGATGGGATCTGAAAATGTTCCCTTTTTATAAATTTATTTAAATGCATAGGATCCAAACATATCCTTAAATTACTATCAGCCTTTTCTGTAATTACTATATTATTAACCCACTCAGTCGGTTCTGATTCTTTACATATCACATTACTTTTAATTAGCTTATCTAGAGAATCTTTTAATTTTGGAAACAGTCTACTGGGGATTCTCCTGCTCGGTTTTACACAAGGTTCAGCATTATCGGTTAAAATTAATTTTTGTAAACCTGGAAATTTACCTATCCCGTTAAATACTCCAGAATATTCATTAATGATTTTGTCTTTCGAATACTGATTTTCTAAACAATTTACCTCTTTAATAAGTTTGAGTTGATCTCGGCTTGTTCGTAGACCTAATATTGGTTTATCCCCCGACCTTGTTACAATAAATTTTATGTAATGATGCTGATTATTTACGATGCAGTCCAAGTTGATTTTACCATCCACCGGCAGCTTTCCACCACCGTAGGCATGAAGTGTAGTTGAAGTTTTCGTTATTTTATCCAGAAGTTTCTGATTGCCCTCCAGAATCCTCGCAGGTAATACATTGCAATGTGCTCCCGTGTCAACCTTAAACACAACATTTTTTTTAATTCGACAATTTTTACTGTTTTTGTTATTTCCAAATCATTATTATTATTTTCAGTATTTAATTGATCCACAGTTATAATTGATTGAACTAGAAAATCATCATCTGACTCTGAATCTAAATCTCTATTTTCCTTAATACATCTAACTTTTTTACTAACATTGCCAATCTTCTTTTTGAATAAACACGCTACTTCATAATGATTCATTCTTTTACAGAAATTACAAATTTTTCCGTATGCCGGACAATTATTTTTATTGTGAACTCTATTACATTTGAAACATGAATACTCACGATTTCCATTGTATTTATTTTTATCTAAATTAAAAGTTTTCATTTTATTATTATTATTATTATCACCAACTTTATGTTTATTATACTTCGTATGAGTACTTAACTTTTTTATATTGTCGACTTCTAATGTCCTACTCGGTTCTGCTGACATCTCTGAAGTTCTCGCTTTTGTTTCCATGTAGATGCTGCACATTTCCTCCGTCTTTGCTAAGGTTAAATCCTCGGTCTGCAGTAGTTTTGCTCGCAGGTTATCTTCTTTGACGGACATCACGATTTTATCACGTAGCATGTTGTCTTCCTCCTTGAACTCGCAGGTGGACGCCAATGTTTTTAATTTCGTTATAAATTCTCCGATGGGTTGTCCTTCCTATATCTTGGCCGATAAGAATTTGTATCTTTCGTATATGAGGTTTTTTTTTTGGTTCGCAATATTTTGTAAATGCGTCTATTACGTCTTTCAGTTTTGATTTATTTAAATCAAGTTTTAATGTATTAAAAATGTCTAATCCTTTGTCTCCAATTAGATTTAAAAAAATTGCGATTTTTACACTTTCCTTATCAGACTCACTTTTTCCAGCCGCCATCATGAAGATGTTGAATCTTTGCAACCATGTGGTCCAGTTCTTTGCGACGCTTCCCGAAAAATCCATTTTATGCGGAATATTTAACGATTCCATTTTTTTATTTGTATTAATAACTTATTTTTGTTCACACCTGACACCATGTAACGTTGGGTAGTAATTAATAAAAGACTGATAACTGATTAATAGGTGTTTACTCTTATAGGTCTTAAATTCAACTGAACATCCTCCGGTATGAGCCGGGTCATATTTTTATACAACAAAAACTATTCAACTAACCCGCACATACATTTGCATACAATAAAATATGCACTAAGAGTTGCATGTCCTTACAACATAATGACATTTATGAGGAAATATTTGAAAGACAAAAACGTGAAAAATCCGTGATTATATTTAACATCCCTGAATCCAATGAAGTTCAGGACCAATCTTATGTAAGTCGCCTGTTACCTAAAATATCAAATAGTTGTGCTACACCTAGCTCTTTACGTAGACTAGGTATTAAAGTAAATAATCGCATAAGACCACTCAGATTAACTTTTGATAGTCACAACGATGTAAAACATTTATATAAGAAATGATAAAACACATCGCCAGTTGGAGCATGATTAACTCATTCGCGAAGAACTAAAACTCAGATTGGAGAATGGGGAAGAAAAGCTGACCATCAGATATTTCAATAATATTCCGAAAATCGTCTCGAAAAACTAAACTTATCCCAACAGATATCATTTTCATTTTCAATATATTATCAGAATGTTAGGGGATTAGGCTCCAAAACTGCAACTCTTTATGATAATGTTTGTGCTAATAATGCTGATATATACTGTTTAACTGAAACATGGCTACATTCTAGTATTCTTGACACCGAATTATTTCCAAATAGTTACACTACTTTTAGATGTGATCGCCCA
Source organism: Philonthus cognatus (assembly GCA_932526585.2). Lineage (NCBI taxonomy): Eukaryota > Metazoa > Arthropoda > Insecta > Coleoptera > Staphylinidae > Philonthus > Philonthus cognatus. The sequence continues at coordinate 44,839,531 of OW052241.1, forward strand.
AATCGTCGAGGTGGTGGTGTGCTGATATCGGTTAATATCAGATATCAGTTTGTATTGATTTTTCAATCTAGTGTTGGTAATTCGGAGTTAGTTATTGTTAAAATCCTGTTAGGGCATAAGCCAATTAATTTAATATGTTTATATGTACCACCTGCCTCCATTGCAATTGAGTATGAGAATATATTTGAGATAATTGAGCACAAAGTAGACCTTGAACAACAAACTTTAATTCTTGGTGATTTTAATTTATCAAATTTAATCTCTTGTGGTGGAAGCGGTTACTTTGTGATACATTGTAAATATTTAAATAATTAACACTGATTACTTTTTTGTATTCACTTTTTGAATACAAAAAAGTAATCAGTGTTAATTATTTAAAAATTTAATCTCCTCTGTGGCAAATGTTGGTACAATGAATTCTCAGTTACAGGCCTATAATAACTTTATTCAATTTAATAAATTAATACAGCATAATTACGTTTTAAATTATCACCAACGTATACTTGATCTTGTAATATCGAATAGTGATTTACAGTGTATAGTCAACCAAAATGAAGGTTTACTTTCGGAAGATCCACACCATCCAATATTGCTTTGTGAAATAACAGGAAACTATCATGCTAAAACTAATTTCACCTCTAACTTAACTCATACATATTTTGATTTTAAAAGAACTGATCTGAGATTATTATACACTGAAATATCATTAATTAATTGGAATATCGTATTAAATGAAAATGAACCGGATCGTGCTTTAGCCAATTTTTATGAACTACTCAACGATATTATTCGTAAATGCGTTCCTGTTCGCAATTCCAATCTAGATAATAAACAGAGCTGGGACGAATCCTCAAAAACAGGATTCGAATCACGAATCCGAATCATCTAACATGATTCGAGTCACGAATACTCGAATAAAGGATTTGTAAGTGAAAAATATGAGTCGAATCAAAGATTCGAATACTCATTTTGGAATCACGGATACAAATCCTTTAAAAATAATTTTGAATCTATTATTTGCAACCAATAACATTTTATTCCATCAGTTTCTCTTAACAAAAACTTTTATTTACCGACTAAATATCTGATTAAATAATGATTTTAATTAATGATGATATATGTGTTATTGAACTTAATTTTAAGTTAGTGTTTTATACGCGTGGCGCATGAAGTAAAATTTCGAGTTTAGAAAAGCCCCGTGAAAATTTGTCTCGGGTCGCTGCGCGACCCTCGACAAATTTTCTACGCGGGGCTTTTCTAAACTCGAAATTTTACTTCATGCTTAGTCTGGGAGTGGACAACACTCGTTTTTAGAAGTTTCAAATTAAAGGATCACTCTAAATTACTAAGTTTATTACCATTTTACAAAGGCTACAGTTTGAAGGACCAATCATGGTTTTCGGAGACCGAAGGACTACAGGGAATCGAAGTTTTTTTACAAGAAAACAACGAATATCTGAAGGTTTACAGCATGGATACGAAAGAAAACATCCAATTTTGAAAAAATAACGAAGTTGGGTTGGTTTTCAGTACGTTTTTAACTTCACTATAAATCAGTGTTTTATACGCGTGGCGCATAAAGTAAAATTTCGACTTTAGAAAAGCCCCGTGAAAATTTGTCTCGGGTCGCTGCGCGACCCTCGACAAATTTTCTACGCGTGGCTTTTCTAAACTCGAAATTTTACTTCATGCTTAGTCTGGGAGTGGACCGTCAAGATTTTCTACATGTCGAGATTTTCGATAATTCTAGATTTTTGTCGATTTATTCACAGTTTGATATTATATTAAATGCGACTTTAATATTAAATAAATACGGTTTTTCTTAGGAGTAGAATATTCACCCATTAAGAGCCGAGCAAATTATAAAGGTAACTCTAAAAGTTAATTTTAGGTAAAATTTTGCATCTTTTTCTATGATTTCAACGAATGATTTATTATATTACATGCGTCGATTTTATAATAGAGTTCAAACGAGTGTTGTCCACTCCCAGACTAAGCATGAAGTAAAATTTCGAGTTTAGAAAAGCCCTGCGTAGAAAATTTGTCGAGGGTCGCCCAGCGACCCGAGACAAATTTTCACGGGGCTTTTCTAAACTCAAAATTTTACTTCATGCGCCACGCGTATAAAACACTGATTTAAATTGAAGTTAAAAATGCACTGAAAACCAACCCAACTTCGATATTTATTCAAAATTGAATGTTTTCTTTCCTATCCATGCTGTAAACCTTCAGATATTCGTTGTTTTCTTGTAAAAAACTTCCCTGTAGTCCTTCGGTATCCGAAGACCATGATTGGTCCTTCGAGTTGTATCCTTTGTAAAATGGTAATAAACTTAGTAATCTAGAGCGATCCTTCAATTTAAAACTTCTAAGAACGAGTGTTGTCCACTCCCAGACTAAGCATGAAGTAAAATTTCGAGTTTAGAAAAGCCCCGCGTAGAAAATTTGTCGAGGGTCGCGCAGCGACCCAAGACAAATTTTCACGGGGCTTTTATAAACTCGAAATTTTACTTCATGCGCCACACGTATAAAACACTGATTTCAAGTAAAGTTAAAAATGTACTATTAAGGTTGGAAATGTTTATTGGTTAAGTAACCAAATATGCATTCACAAATATTTGAATTATTCGAAAATTTAAATATTTATATTCAAATATGAATAATTTAGTGATTTATATATTCATATTAGAATATTTAACTATTTGAATTAGTCAAATTCGAATCCCAGCCTTAATAGCGATGATTCGAACTATTTGGGAGGATTAGAATCCGTGTATGAGGATTCGAATCCTTTTATAAGGATTCGAATCCTTTTACACGATTTGGAATCCATTTATAAGGATTCGAATCCATTTATAAGAATTAGAATCCTATTATAAGGATTCGAATCACCTACATCTGGATTCAAATACGAATCCTTTTAAAAAAATGTAACGAATCCGGATCATGAATCCGTTTTTACTAAAGTATTCGAATGCCTCTTTTGAATCCTCTAAAAGGATTCGAATCCGGGAATCGAATCCTGAATGATTCGAATCCTGCCCAGCTCTGATAATAAATATCCACCCTGGTTCAGCATGTCTTAAAAAATAATGATAAAATGTAAACACCAAGCTATTAAATCGTTTAAAAAACACAAGTTTAGTTATCTTAAATTAAAAATTAGCAGACTCAGAAAAGAAGTTCACTCTAGGTTTAAGATTGATCATAATAAGTTTTTTTTTTTTTTTGGTTTGTTTGGCATAGGTATTACCATTCAGCCACTAATGTTGATTTATAATATCTATTAACATATATTTCGACTGTTTGGACGTCACAACACATTCACACACATCCATGGAACCGGAGACGAGTATTTTTCGTTAGAAGAATTACTCGCCTCCGCTGGGAATCGAACCCAGATCACCTCCGTGTCCGATTGGCGAAACCGGCGGCTCAACCGCTCCGCCACGGCGGGCCCCTAATAAGTTTATACGTCGTATCGAACAAAATATTTTATGTGACCCCAAAAAAGTATTTTCATATGTGAATATAAAGAAATCCAAGTCGCGAATCCCCGGTATTATGCACATACATGGAAATAATGTAACCAATCCTGGTGATATTGTTGAGAGTTTTGCCCAATATTTTAAGAGTGTTTATACTACACATCCAAATGTACACCATTCTTCTGACATTAAATTAAGTTCAAATTTTCCTGTTTGTAATCTGGGAATTATCACTGAGCCCGACATTATCCAAGCAGCAACAGAATTAAAAGGCAATAGTACATCTGGTGCAGATGGGATTCCCGCGTTTATTGTTAAAGACTGCATTTATTGTTTTTGTCAACCATTGGAACATTTGTTTAATTTATTTATTCAGACTAGCACTACACCGGATAAATGGAAAATTGGAAAAGTGACACCCGTTTTTAAAAAGGGAGATAAGAGTGATATATTAAATTATCGTCCAGTCACTGTCTTAAATAACTTTGCCAAATTATTTGAAATGATTATATTCAAGGTCATGTATAATCATGTTAGCTCAATGATTACAACTCGTCAACACGGATTTATGAAGCGGCGATCGATAGTGTCAAACTTAATTAATTTCACAAACTATGTATTACAACATCCTGATGAACAGAAACAGGTAGATACTATTTATACAGATTTTCAAAAGGCATTTAATACTATTAATCACAAAGTCATCGCAAATAAACTTGACTATTATGGATTCACCAAAAACTCGATCTCTCTTATTAATTCTTACCTTGACAACAGACAACAATTTGTTGAATACATGGGTCATGCTTCAAATATATATTTTGCAACTAGTGGGGTTCCTCAAGGTTCCAATCTTAGTCCACATTTATTTATTATTTTTATCAATGACATCGTAGATTCTCTCAAATGTAACGTTTTACTATACGCAGATGATATGAAGATCTTCAACGTTATTGAATCACGGAATGATTGTGTTACCTTGCAGAAAGACATTGATAATATTGAACGATGGTGTCATATTAACGGACTAAACTTAAACTTGTCGAAATGTAAATGTGTTACTTTCTCCAGAAAAAAGAATATCATCATGTACGAGTATGGGTTGAATAATGTACACTTTGAACGTAGAAATACAATGAAGGACTTGGGTGTTACTTTTGATGGACGCTTAACGTTTAACGAACATGTAAATAATATATGTGCTAAATCAATTAAATTATTAGGATTTAATAATCGAACATCCAAAGAATTCCGTGATATTAACGTCCTCAAAAAGTTGTATTTTGCATATGTACGTTCGAATCTTGAATACGCTTCAATTATTTGGTCACCGCATTATTATATTTATATAAATAAATTTGAAAAGATCCAAAAAAAGTTTTTAAAGATGTTGTACTTTAAAATGTTCCACGAATATCCGTCCATTTCAGTAAAATACGAAGATCTTCTACATACTTTCAACGTACCATCTTTACAGTCCCGTCGAAACACTGCCGCAGTACTATTTCTTCATGGAATAATACATTACAGAATTGATGATCCACATATTTTAGGCAGTTTATCGTTTCGACTACAACGTACCTCTTCGCGTTCCATGGACTTATTTTATTGCTGTCAGTCAAATACACGTGCTCACTAAAACTCACCATTGAACAGGATACTTAAGCTGTATAATGAAGTTAATGTTAACATCGACATTTTTATTGAATCCAAGTCATCCATCTCAAAGAAACTGTCTGCTATGTGGTAATTTTTATATGTAATGTTTTTTTTTTCCTTTTGTTTTAGAAGTTAACTCGATTAGTACGTTTATTGTTATTATTATACCGGGCTTTCATTAATTCCCGAACCCCACGTGACCAAAAATAATAGGCAACCAAATGTACAAGGTGGTATGGCTCACACAAAAATTCCCTAGATTTAAAAATATTTATTCGCCGGCGTATTTTTATGACGACTGAAAATATTATATTTAAAATGATGAATGTGCCATCAAAATAAACGCGTCTTGCTCCGTTGTAAATACCATTTTCGCAGTATTTGCTTATCCTAGCAAATTGACTCTGCAAAATAAATAGAAATAAAACTCAATGTTTCAGAATAATTAAACAATTTTTGCTTACCTGAAAATTCCGGGCGAATCTTGTAAGATCTCAAAGGTTGGTTTAACGATGCACCGCGCATAAACGTTTATGTCAAATTTGACTTTAGTAACGTTTGGTTACTTTTTTCAAAGCCTCCAACGTACAAATACAATAATTTACGCGGCAATTTTAAATTTAGTCAAGTGGGGTTCGGGAATTAATGAAAGCCCTGTACTTAACAAGTAATGTAATTCAAGTTGATTATAATAATTATTACATACATATAATAATATAAGTATTCATGTATATATAGTTAATTTTTCTCCTGTAATTGGATTTTGTATCTGTTGGAGAAATAAATAAATAAATAAAATTCGAAAAAATCCTAAAAAATCCAGAAATTTACGTAAAATCAAATTTTATAGTTAACTATGATTGTTTAGGAATTATTTTGTTAAATTTAATTTAAAAAAACAAGATAAGAATGAGCAAGAATGTGAAATAAGTAAATATTTTGTTATGCTTATTTAAAACTAGAAAATAGACAAAAAGTGTTATTTTGTTGCCCAGTGTTAGTATTATTAATAATAATTCATACATATTTTAATGTTTAATGAGAAAATAAATCATCAAAAAATATTAAGTAAAATATTCAAGCCTTGTAACACTGCCAAAGAATATTAACACCACTGTTTATTTTTAATTACTGTGTATATATATGTAGAAACACTACATTAATTTCACCACATACCAAAAACACTCACTTGTTCAGTACATATACGTCTGGCAACCCTTTTACAGTAAAACGATCCCCTTTATTACACTGTCGTGTGGAGTTATCGCGTGATTTATACATTGTTAAATGCCGAAATGGCAAATTGTACACTATATTGTGTATGCATATCTCCGGAGGTAATTGTTGGCAATTAATAAAATATTAAGTTGTTCCACAACTGTTTCTCGAAATCGATGTCATTTATCATAATTGTATCTCTCACCGACTTTTAAATGTAAATTATTCACTTCAACAGATTATTATTAAAGTTTGAAATAATGAATGTTTCTTGAATATTATTGACCCGTTAAATACAAGATTACTCTTGTTAGATTAGTTTTCAATTAAATTAACGTTTTTTTATGTTACATGAGTTATTGTAAAACGGATATTTATAATAGTGCATATCAGTTCATATGATATAATAAAACGTTAATAATTTCAGCATTCTAAACTAACTAAAGTTCGTCCAAAAATGGAAGTAATATATCTAGTTGTTTTCATTGCCTTTCCGAGATCTCTAAACTCCCTAAACACAACGTTAAAGCAAGCGTTAAATAATTCTTTTTTTATCGTATTGTACACATACTGAATTTTTCTTTCAAGTGGTTTTAAAAATGACATCGGACAAATGGTGGCCCTCATTAGCGATAAACTGTTCCACCCGCTTTTTGAAGTTTCGCTCCACACTTTCGAGCATATCGACGGGAATGGCGATGGCTTGGCGAATGTTGTCATTCGGGTGTTGCAGGCTCCGTGGTTTGTCATTCTGAACAATGGATTTGAGATATCTACATAAAAAAGTCACAGTGAGCTAAATCGGGAGAGCGCGACGGCCACAGTACGTCACCCGAGATTGCCGCTCGTGGAAGTGTTTCTTCAAAAGTTTCATTGAAGTTCTCACTGTGTGTGCCGTGGCTCCGTCCTGCTGGAGCCATAAATTCCCCAGTTTTATTTCTTAAAGTTTTGCGAGAAAAAAATGTCTCAATCATTTCTCTGCAATGAACTGCATTCACAGTAACAGTGTGTTCTTCTTTCTCCAAAAAGTAAGGCCCAATTATTATCTCAACTCCATCACCATCATGAAATAATTGATTTTTATTTCGATATAGTATTCGATACCACTAAAAGTAGTAGTAATAATAATCGATTACGAAAATATCTCGGACCAAAATGACCGATTATTAAAATATCTCGATTATTTCCATCACTACTTTATACATAAAGTTTATACAACCATTATAGTAATTTTATATATTATCTGTGATTATTTGAGTTGCTTATTTCCAAAAACCCCTAAATCCATTTGAAAGCAATAGATTTAGGTGTTTTTGGAAATAGACGACTCATTTGTTGTTTGTTCAAAAAGTAAAACAATTCCATGCTTTGACAAAAATTGATGTAGACAAATCACTTTTAGCGTTATGATTATATAAAACAGAGAATATAAAATAAAATTTATGATTGTATCCGTAAAAAACAAGACGTGACATAAATTAGATATCTACGATAAAATATTTATCATCGAATGAGTTATTCGTAACATAATAATTGAAAATTTTATTTTAACTGGCAGTTATGTGTATTTATGTACAGGGCGGATACATAATTTAAAAATTGCTCGTAAATATTTCGTGAAAAATATAAACAGGAAACGTGCACGACGTGAAAATGTACGAAAGACCCGAACAACCAGAGTACTTGTATGTGTTTCAGTTATCGAGCAGTTACGAGATTGAATAAAAATATTACAGCGCCAGCATCGTGAAAATGAAAATCACAATATCGGAGACGCGCGCGCTTCATTTTTTTTTGTTTTGTTTTCACCGACGAGTTTTATTTACGATCGTCGGTTGTTGTGAAAATTTACGCCCAGTGAATATTTCGCGATCATCAATTCTCAATTTCATGACAGAAATCATGAAATGTTGAATTTTTTATTGATCAAGGTATAAACATAGAAATAAGTTATTTTTATACGATATATTAATGGTTTTTCCTAAATCCCTTTAGATATATATATATATATATATATATATATATATATATATATATATATATATATATATATATATATATATATATATATATATATATATATATATATATATATAAACTCAAGTGCATAGAAATCGGCCCACTCATTCTTTTTTATTGTTAATAATAAAATCATTGTTGCAAAGTAACAAACAAAACGTTTAATATTTTACGATAAAATAGACTATCAAATAGACATTGAACGGTAGAACGGCTGACATTAAGCCATCTGGCCACAGACCACTGGCTTCGAAAATATTCCAAAAGAGCTACAGCTTTTGCACAATCTACAGCACTTAAAACCATAATGAACACACCAACCTTCAGTGGGTTTATACCCACAGCCACTGAAGATCAAAACAAAAAAGCAAAAACAGTGAAAGAACGTAGACATCTTGATACTGTATCCATAATGTCGAATGGAAAGCGTATCTTTAAATTTCATTTGTGATGATTATTGTTCATTAAATAAAGTAATAAGTACGATATGTTGTTTTTTTTTCTATACCCTGATTGTCTATTTTATCGTAAAATGCTATTTGGAAAAAATAAAAAATAAATAACGAGTGGGCCGTTTTCTTTGCACGTAAGATTTATTTTTAGGTTTTCGCGAGCAAAATATAACTTGCTTGAGTTTTTTGGGCTGCTTTCTCGCGTTGGTTGGTTTATAACCACATGGAAACCTTTGATGAATATAATAAAACAACAAAAAAATGACTTGCCTCCAATATCCAACAATTTTCGGAATATTCAGACAAATTCAAGTAATTTCAATAATGCAGATACATCGGACACAAATCAAGAAATTTTAGCACCTTCTACATCTAGTGGATCAATAACACGCAGCAGATCTAGACTACAAGTCCCTAGTTTACAAAACAAATGTACTGACAGTGAACGTGACATCCATCACTCAGTATACAAAAAAGCTCCTGAGGATGGCAGAAGTGATGCTGCCGAAACGTAGAGCGCAAATAAACCAACCAACGCGAGAAAGCAGCCCAAAAAACTCAAGCAAGTTATATATATATATACATATATATATATATATATATATATATATATATATATATATATAAACCGTGCAAATCGTTGTAAGAATTCAGTTTGTTATTGATAATGAGGACCTTGTTTCTCGAAATGTACATCTAACGATACAAATAAAAAGTTAAATAAGGAATAACAGTCTCTTTTAGTGTAAGAATCAATTCACGTAAACTCTTATTAATGCGAAATTCAATTTACTTGAGATTTTTACCAATTTGTATTAAAGTTTGTAAAAGAGGTTTAGCCCCTTAAGACGTAACTCCGTGTAGGCCACAGGCAGAAAAAAAAACCCTAATAAAATTCGTAACCATTATTCAGTAGCCTTAGATAATATTCACATATTTTAATAGGATTTTTTTTTCATGCGCAAGCTCGGAGACATGGAAATAATTATATATGGATACCTAATAGTTTTGGAGTATACAAAGTATATGTTTAGTCATGGCATTCTAAATAATTACGTAAAAGAAAATAAATGATGTTTGTTTCGCTGAAATATCTCAAATTAAATGATTCACAAGAGGTTTAAAGTATATTGCACAAATGGTGAATACGCCGTGTTAACTCCTCTTCTTTGCAATAGTCATTAAAAAAATATAATCATTATAACCTTCACTTTGCGATAAATTTTATGCAAGTGTATATTTCATTTTGAACCAATCTAAATGTTTATGTTTTTCCAAACTCAGAATATTTACTCACGTACATCTTCCAATGAAAATTACTTCAGGTTTTCGGATTTTGCAAGTGCGAAATTAGGCTAGACGAAATAAACATTTGTAAATTTCACTAATTGCTTAATTGAGTTATGTAGAGTATTTTTATTAAAAAAAAAACTTTATATTCTTTACATTTTAATTTTTATTTGTTAACTAATACATACAAGTAAAATTTCGAGTTTAGAAAAGCCCCGTGAAAATTTGTCTCGTGTCGCTGCGCGACCCTCGACAAATTTTCTACGCGGGGCTTTTCTAAACTCGAAATTTTACTTCATGCTTAGTCTGGGAGTGAAAGACACTCGTTACTTGCAAGTATGTCACAAGTGTTAAAATATGTATCGTAACTGTCACAAAGATAAAATAATAAAATGGCGATCTTATTATAGTTCAATTAAAACTTATGTCAAGTTGGCACGATTGGTTAAATGTCGGCTTGAGCCGTGGCGCATGAAGTAAAATTTCGAGTTTAGAAAAGCCCCGTGAAAATTTGTCTCGTGTCGCTGCGCGACCCTCGACAAATTTTCTACGCGGGGCTTTTCTAAACTCGAAATTTTACTTCATGCTTAGTCTGGGAGTGGAAGACACTCGTTACTTGCAAGTATGTCACAAGTGTTAAAATATGTATCGTAACTGTCACAAAGATAAAAAAATAACATGGCGATCTTATTATAGTTCAATTAAAACTTATGTCAAGTTGGCACGATTGGTTAAATGTCGGCTTGAGCCGTGGCGCATGAAGTAAAATTTCGAGTTTAGAAAAGCCCCGTGAAAATTTGTCTCGTGTCGCTGCGCGACCCTCGACAAATTTTCTAAGCAAGGCTTTTCTAAACTCGAAATTTTACTTCATGCTTAGTCTGGGAGTGGAAGACACTCGTTACTTGCAAGTATGTCACAAGTGTTAAAATATGTATCGTAACTGTCACAAAGATAAAATAATAACATGGCGATCTTATTATAGTTCAATTAAAACTTATGTCAAGTTGGCACGATTGGTTAAATGTCGGCTTGGGCCGTGGCGCATGAAGTAAAATTTCGAGTTTAGAAAAGCCCCGTGAAAATTTGTCTCGTGTCGCTGCGCGACCCTCGCCAAATTTTCTACGCGGGGCTTTTTTAAACTCGAAATTTTACTTCATGCTTAGTCTAGGATTGAAAACACTCGTTGGAAGCTTCAAATTTAAAAAATACGACTGCTTGAAAACATACAGCGCTTACTTCGGGGCGTGTATACTTAAAACAAAAATGAGCTGTGTAAAAAAAAAACGCAACTTGGTATTGCGTTACGTCAATTTTTTTCGCTTGTGAAAATAGTCGTATGTAATACCACAAGAGGTTGGTTTTGGCCGGATATTTTTTTATCTAGACGAGTGCGTGGTTGCCTAGCAATTTTAACGAGAGAAAACTTGGATGACAAAAACACGAGAGCGAAGCTCGAGTGTATTTGTCTATATAAGTTTTCTCGAGTAAAATTGGAAAACCACGCACGAGTTATTAACTGAAAAAATATCCTCCCAAAACCAAACCTCGAGTGGTATTTGATAAGATAATTCTATGACAAAGGTGTATTGTCATTCTAAAATCTGTCATCCGCTCTTGCAGCGTTGCCAATGTCCTATTAAATTTCTTTTAGTTTGTAGAAACGTTTCGCGCAAGAATAATTTATATTCAATGCATTAGTAATAATTAATCAGTTACGCACTATTAAATTAAACAGCAAACCGCTATTAGAAAGTGAGGATTATTTTTTCTCTTTATTGGGTCCAAATTGACGATTTACTTTTTTTGGTTTTTAGCGGCACTGTTAAATTTATATTACTTATAATTTCCTCCTTGGAAATTGTTCTGAAACGATTTGTGTGACAATTATGCATTACGTAGTGATTTGACGATTTGTGTGACAATTATGCATTACGTAGTGATTTGACGGATTGAACTTAACGTCACTAATTCAGCGCGATCGTACAGTCGTTGGCATGGAGAACGTAAATAAGATAATTTTAAAATATCCACTTGCATTTTTACTTCTGCGATTTTGTTTGTTAGCAAATATGCATGATTTTAGGTTGGAATGGAATTATCGAAACAATTCGCAAGTGTAAACACTAAAGTAACTCAAAACTAGGTTACTTAATCTCGTGTTTATTTATTATTGAATATAAATATAAATTTTATTTATAATTTCAATTTTAGATTTAATACAAAGTTTGTGTTGTTGCATCAATGGCACTTAATAGGTTACATCAAAAATCACTTGGTGTGTTTTACTTAACGTTAAGTGAAACACACCAAGTGCATTTTAAGTTAAATGATGATTTTCGTATACAGGAAGCGTTTCTATTAAGTTTACAAATCCTAAAGCAAACTGTAATATTTGTAAAATTGATTAACAAAAAATCAAATAGGAGGAGTATATATTGAACAATATAATATTTCAGTATTTTATATTATTGTACCTGTTCGCTGAGATTAAATGCATGTGTATAGCATTTTAATTGAAATTGCCTTCATGGATAAAAAGAAAGAAAAAATCGTTTTTCCGGTAGGAAAGTTTCGCACTCGGGCAACTTTTCTAAATTACAAGAATTCCACGGGAAGTGCATTCGCGCATTCGGAACGAAAATTTTCAGCCCGCGCCGATCTGAAAATTCTCGAGGACTTTAAAACTCATAATTGAATTAATTTTTTTACAACAATTCCACTTCAAGTATGCGCCTCTTTTCTTTTTCGTTTTAATCGCCAACAAAATATTAGTGATTACAACTAGACATTTCTAAAAATTTATATATATATATATATATATATTTAATAAATGTATGCACTATTTTTAAAAAGATAAAATTAATGTTTTAATAATATTAAAGGATAAATTAAAAAGAAAACACTTGGTTTGTTTCACTATTGGTGAAACATATAGTGAAACAATTCATATGTTTTTTTTTTAATTTATCCTTTAATATTATTTCAAAACATTTCACCAAGTGATAAATGAGAAAGTTATTCAAGAAATATTATTGTTTCAAGTAATTAATGACTAATTTCATAAAGAATATTTCAGTTTAAAGGTAAAGTACATTAGAACTTGAAAGTTTTTTTGTTATAGAAGTAAAAAATATTAAATAAATAAATTCACGCGACAAATTATTAATATGAGTCGCCTATTTTTAAAAACACCCAAATCCATGGCTTTAAATAAATATAGGGTTTTTTGGAAATAGGCGACTCATATATTCTAATATACATATCATTAGTTTAAAGATGATACATATGCGTTTTATATTTAAACTGACGGTTTAAATATACCATTAATTTGTTTTATCCTGTTCACCATTGTTATCTTCTAAACTATAAGACATACAAAGACGGTTAAATTGACAAAAAATTATATTTTTGATACAAAAGAAAGTTACGTTAACAAATTTCAACTGCCGTCATTTGTTTTAAAAATATTACAAAAAAAATGTAATATAAACGTAAAAATGTTCGTTATGTACTTTGTTTTTTAAAAAGATCGCAGCCTGAAATTGGAAATGCACACAAAATATCATTTGAGAAACTCTTAACACAATAAAAATCAGAGATACACTTGTAAATAAAACACGTTTTACTTTGTTTAACCACTGTAGATTGCACTTAATTTGTGACTATAGTTTCGACTATCTATCTAGTAGTTATTTTTAAACCTAAAGTTTAACTTTAAGTTTGATAATGACAACAAGATAGTCGAAACTATAGTCACAAATCAAGTACCAAATACAATGGTGAAACAAAGTAAAAAGTGTTTTATTCATAAGTGTATTCAAGATGTTCCACAAAGTGAACGCCTACAACACAAATCATTTAAAATCAAAGATGTTCAAAGTTGTTATATTTGATTACATGAGATGCTCAAAGTTGTTACATATATTATTATATTGTTTTGCCTAACATCAAGACGAAAGTTTAGAAACACCACATCGTGTCAACAGCAATTGTTATTTCTTTCATTCATAACTGTGAAAATTATCAGAATATGTATTTTGAATGGATATTAAGTAAGCATTATCCATTTAGAATATATCAAAATATCTCACCAATAGTTTTTAATTATTTTCTGTTAAACTTCACTTTAAGATAATTTTATACAAGCTTTAATAAAACTCCACTTTCAGACATTCATAACTTTAGACATTTTCAGGATATCGTCATAAAACTTTATGTGGATAATAAGCGAAAACTTTCAAAATATACCAAAATCTGAAAAAACGACATCTATAGTTTATGAGTTATTTACAAAAAAGCGACAATCGAAGATGATTTTATCCAAGTTTTAATGCAATTCCAGTTTGAGACATTCATAATTTTAGAAATTTTGCAGATATCTTTATAAAACTTTGTGTGGATATTAAACAAACATTGTATTTTTTAAATATACTAAAATATAAAAATACCCTATAAATAGTTTGTGAGTTATTTCCGAAAATACGACATAGAAACTTGATTTTACCAAGTTTTAATGCAATTCCAATTTGAGACATTCCTTACTTTAGAAATTTTTAGGATATCGTCATGAAACTCTGTGTGGATATTATTCAAACATTGCCCTTTCAAAATATACCAAAATCTAAAAATTCCCATCAATGCTTTATGAGTTATTTACAAAAAAAGACATGGGAAGGTGATTTTATCCAAGTTTTAATGCAATTCCAGTTTGAGACATTCATATCTTTAAAAATTTCGAAATAATCTTCATGAAACTTTGTGTGGATATTAAACAAAAATTGCCCTTTAAAAATATACCAGAATGTTAAAATGCACTATTAATAGTTTATAAGTTATCTACAAATAAAAAGACATAAGAAGGTGATTTGATCCAAGTTTTGATGCAATTCCAGTTTGAGACATTCATGATTTTAGAAATATTCATTATATCGTCATGAAACTTTGTGTGGATATTAGACAAATATTGTCCTTCAAAATATACGAAAATCTAAAAATACCCTATTAATCTTAAAGCCAAATGTATCTTTCCATATACTAAAAACTGTGTATTTTTCAAATTTCATATCATTAGTTCGCTATGGCATAATTTTCTGGGGTAGCTCCTCGCATTTAAATAACATACTAAGTTTACAAAAATGTGCGCTAAGAACCATGCTAGGTTTAAGTCCTCAAGAATCTTGAAGGACGTTATTTAAAAACAAAGGCTTACTAACAGTTGTTGGTATATATATTTTGGAATGTTTGGTATTTGTCAAGAAATATTTTCAATATTTTAAGCCAAATGTTAACGAACATTGCTATTCTACGAGAAATAAAAGTACGCTTGTGCACCCTAAACATAAATTTACATTAACAGAGAGAGGTGTTCACTACTCGTGTCTGCGGCTTCACAATAAATTACCATTATTTATAAAAACTGAGTTAAATCCGGTGAGATATAAAAATTACGTGATCGATATATTGCGGGAAATTGAACCGTATACTATAGAGGAATTTTTCTGTTGCGAAATTGATTCCATCCTTTTTGACGCCGTTCCAATATAAAATAACAGTAAGAAGTGTGCGGTGGTATTATTGTTAATATGATTGTGTGTTATCGCTGTATTATTTATTTATTGGAATAAAGCTTATTATTATTATTATTATTATTATTAATAGATTATGAGCTATTTCCAAAAAACGACATGGGAAGGTAATTTTATCCAAGTTTTAATGCAATTCCAGTTTGAGACATTCATAACTTTAGAATTATTTGGGATATCGTGATGAAACTTTTTGTGGATATTGGGAAAACGTTGCCCTTCTAAAATATACCAAAATCTATAAACTTTCTATCAATAGTTTATGAGTTATTTACAAAAAAAAAAACGACAAGGAAAGGTGATTTTATCCAAGTTTTAATGCAATTCCAGTTTAAGACATTCATAACTTTCAAAAAATTTTAAGATATCGTCATAAAACTTTGTGTAGATATTAAGCAAACATTGCCGTTTTAAAATATACCAAAATCTAAAAATACCCTATAAATAGTTTATGAGTTATTTCCAAAAACACGACATGGGAATATGATTTTATACAAGTTTTAATGCAATTGCAGTTTGAGACATTCATAACTTTAAAAATGTTCACGATATCGTCATAAAACTTTGTGTGGATATTAATCAAACTTTACCCTTTTAAAATATATTAAAATAAATAGTTTATGAGTTGTTTCCAAAAAAAACGACATAAGAAGGTGATTTTATCCAAGATTTAATGCAATTCTAGTTACAGACGTTCATAACTTCAGAAATGTTCAGGCTATTATCATGAAATTTTGTGTGATTATTAAAAAAAACATTATCCTTTTAAAATATAACCGCAAAAAGTTTATAATAGTTTGTTTTTCTGTTTTTAAAAAAAACACATACTATACATGTAACAGCTTAATTTAGGAACCGGTGGGAAATAAATGTTTCTGCAATTTTCCGAAAATAAAATTATAATTCATAGTAATAATCATTGTACATTTATTTAAGTAAATACTGTTTTTGTTTTTGCAATTGTCATTTTATTTGAAAAAAAACACACACTTATAAACAATTAGTAGGCCCTAAAATGCAAGTAAGTTGCCAAAAGTTATCAATCATATTATAAACATTGTCATTGTTGTCATCATATTTTGAACATTGATTAAAACTATGATTTAAAAAGGAAAACACTTGGTTAAATTTCACTAATATTTATATTAGTTAATAAAAAAAAGTATTAGTGAAATTTAACCAAGTGTTTTCCTTTTTAAATCATAGTTAAATATGTTTCACCACG
Source organism: Philonthus cognatus (assembly GCA_932526585.2). Lineage (NCBI taxonomy): Eukaryota > Metazoa > Arthropoda > Insecta > Coleoptera > Staphylinidae > Philonthus > Philonthus cognatus. The sequence continues at coordinate 44,856,464 of OW052241.1, forward strand.
TGAAAGATGAGAAACTTGTTTAAGATATTGATTGAAACGTGAACACTGTGAAAATTAAAACATTGTAATAAATTTAATAACCATATTCATCATAAAAATATCAAAATTAACAGTATGTATTTTTTAAATTGACGAATTCAAAGGTTATGAATTTAATTTTCGTCAATTTTAAAAATACATGCTGTTAATTCTGATATTATTATGATGAATATTTAATTCATTGCAATGTTCTAATTTTCGCAGTGTTGACGTTTTAATCAATGTTCAAAGTATGATGACAACAATGACAACCTTTATAATTTATTTAAAAAAAAATTACCTGTATATTTACACATTAAAATTTATCTAAATGTAAACTAAATAATTTATATATTAATTATTTCATAAAGTGAAAAGCGAAAATTATATGTCAAAGAAACTGAATACGGAGAGTTTTGTGTGAACCCGAACATTACATCACATGTTAAATGTTAATTTTTGTGCGTTCGATTCGTATTTAAACGAGTCTAAGCATCAAACACAATTTGACACTTTAAATTTTGAGGTCAAGCGTAAATCGGATTGCCTATATTACTATTAAATATGACAGATAATTAAATTCAGTGCAAACCGTACAATGTTCGGTGTTACATATATCTCTCTGTATGTGCTAGGCCGGCAAAATCTTGCTTTCTAGGATAGTAGATCACTTAATTAATAATATTTAAATATCTATTTTAATCAAATATCAAAAACTCGAAATTTATCTCTAATTATAAATTTATTTATTCATGTTAAATTGAATTACTTTGTAGTCTCTCGAAAACCGTTTTCTTTTTCTCCGTCTATATGAAAATTTAATAATACTGCTTACAAGAACAGACCCGAGCATATTTTATTAAATAAATTTGGGTGTTGAATAAACAACAAGAGAGGGTGCGTTTTGTTTACATAAACAATACACATTACGTGTCCGCGTGTATATTTGACGTTGTGTTTTATTAAAAGGATCAATATGGTCGCGATCCACTCTATTCCTTGTGTAAATAAGAGCAAGTAAAGTGGTATTGTGTTTACACCACTTACAGATGTCAATAGCACATAAAGTTTAATTAAAGATAAATATGAAGGTCGACAAAAAAATTACGGATGTTTATGGAAAATCGATAAAAATAAATAGAAGAATATAATTTTGTTATACCTTTTAATTAGAACCTATAAAGATACAAATCTATTAGTACGTAATGATACATCATCAACAGGATGTAATAAAACACAATTTGGTAATAATTCACGAAAATTATGTTCTATTTAATTGATTTTGGTTACTTTAAAAAAAAATTCTGTCTCTTAGTACCACTACTCGTGTATTCCTTATGAAAATAGGCCAGCACTGTTATTTGGCATTACATTTTAATGTAACATACATATTTGGGATATCTTAGAAATCCATAACATTTTTATATTCAATTTTTATATTCTCCAATGTTGACTTTGATGCAGATTTAATCAATCAACTGCGAATAGGGCAGGCCGAGCGGTAACGTCGCCGGGCTGTATCGCTCGGCGAGCCACAAATTCGGGTTCGATTCCCGTGCACGGGGAGACTTTATTTCAAAAATAATATCTCGTCGTGACCCTGGGTGTAGTATGAATGTGTGTGATTGTCCGAATGAATAGTTAAATACTACAAATTGTAATAAATTAATTGATACAAAAATATATAGATTGATGATGGCTAATGGGCAAGTTCCCAAGGCCAGGCAAAAGCCAAAAAAAAAAACTGCGAATAAATATAGACAGTGAATGGTGGAGGCTTCTACTTTGTTATACATGTTAATTTAATAAAATATAACATTTTAATTTTGTTTGTATAACACAGTATATTATGTTATACAAACAAAGTTAAAGTGTTTTATTTTATTAAATATAGAGAGTTTAGGCCGAACACTGGTCAATAGCTAATTTACGGAAATAAATGTATTAATATGACTATGTATTGTAATATTCGATATGTACATCCATATAAACATTTTTGTAAATAAAATAGTTTTTTATATACCGGGTGTTGACTTGGCGGACGCAACATAGGAAATCGCATGTTAATTTTAAAGTGTTCAAATATTGGCTTCCCTATTTATTTTAGAGACAAAATGTATCTCACTTTTTTGTAGAGGGAAAAAATCTATATTTATTAATGTTCACATTCAACACTTTACGTTTCTCTAAGTTAAAATAATTACGAATAAGTAATGTGATTTTATAAAAATAATGACATACCATGGAATTGATACAACAATTGCGGATATTCCCTGTTTTTTTTAAGTTTAATTTAAAGCTATAAACAAGTGTTTTCCACTCCCAGACTAAGCATGAAGTAAAATTTCGAGTTTAGAAAAGCCCCGTGAAAATTTGTCTCGGGTCTCGCAGCGACCCGAGACAAATTTTCTGGGCTTTTCTAAACTCGAAATTTTACTTCATGCGCCACGCGTATAAAACACCATAATATTGTCAAATTTATGTATATTAGAACTTCATTTAAAATCTGTGTTTTATAAGCGTGGCGCATGAAGTAAAATTTCGAGTTTAGAAAAGCCCCGTGAAAATTTGTCTCGAGTCGCTGCGCGACCCTCGACAAATTTTCACAAGGCTTTTCTAAACTCGAAATTTTACTTCATGCTTAGTCTGGGAGTGGAAAACACTTGTTTAAAGTTTCAAATTGAACTTAAAAAAAGAACAACGAACATCTAAAGATTTAAAAAAAATAATAAAATAATTTCTTTTAGGTAAATATACGCCTAAGCTGTTCATTCTCCGACATTCGTTGTTTTTGAATAAGTTCTATTTGAATCTTTAAACGTGTTTTCCACTCCCAGACGAAGCATGAAGTAAAATTTCGAGTTTAGAGAAGCCCCGTGAAAATTTGTCGAGGGTTGCGCAGCGACCCGAGACAAATTTTCACGGGGCTTTTCTAAACTCGAAATTTTACTTTATGCGCCACGTGTATAAAACACAGATTTTAAGTGGAGTTCGAATATACATAAATTTGACAATAATATTGTGTTTTATATGCGTGGCGCATGAAGTCAAATTTCGAGTTTAGAAAAGCTCAAATTTTTTGAGCTTTCCTAAACTCGAAATTTTACTTCATGCGCCACGCGTATAAAACACTGATTTCAAGTGAGGTTCAAATATACATAAAGTTCATAATATTTTAGTGTTTTATACGCATGGCGAATGAAGTAAAATTTTGAGTTTAGAATAGCCCCGTGAAAATTTTTCTCGGGTCGCTGCGCGACCCTCGACAAATTTTCACGGGGCTTTTCTAAACTCGAAATTTTACTTCATGCTTAGTCTGGGAGTGAAAAACATGCGTTCAAAGCTTCAAATTGAACTTCTTTAAAAACCAACGAATGTCAGAAAATTAACAGCTAAAATAATTAAGAAAAAGTAATGTGATTTTAAAAATATTATGACATTTTTCCTGTATACTGTAAATCATTTTATAAACATTTACTTTAATGAAGTGACTACGATATCTTTTGCCATTTTGACATCCGCAGTTTTTGTAACTCCATGGCATGTCATTATTTTTATAAAATCACATTATTTTTTCTTAATTATTTTCACTTAGAGAAACGTAAAGTGATAAACGTTAACACGAATGAATTCAGAATTTTTCCCTCTACAAAAAATGTAAATACATTTTGTTTCTAAAATAAGCAGGGGAACAAAAATTTTAACATTTCAAAATGTACATGGGATTTCCTATATTGCGTCCGCCAAATCAACACCCGGTATGTAGAGAGATAACATTATTTCGTATAGACATTAATAGCAATAGTTTTATATTTCTTGTGTAAAAATGTAAACAAAAATTGATATATTTCCACACGAAAAATATCTTGAACAAGTTTCTCATCTTTCACGTGGTGAAACATATTTAACTATGATTTAATAGAGAAAACACTTGGTTAAATTTCAAATATATTATTAATATTAGTGAAATTTAACCAAGTGTTTTCTTTATTAAAACACGAAAAATATGTTTCTATTAATTTACACATTGAATAATTATTACTTAGAGAAACATTTGGAAATACCAGAAGAAATGACAAATTAGAAGCGTGGCTATAAATCTAAATGATAATTATTTAATGTGGAAATTAATAATATTTTTTTTTATTCAAGTGTCAAAATATCTTAAACTCATTAACACACAAGAAATTTAAAAGTTTTGCTATTAATTTCTATATCAAATAATTGTTTTTCACTCTCTATATATTTTTATGTTTTCAATTTATGTAAAAGATTTGCGTAGACAAGAAAACTATTTAACTGAGCTTTAACGATCCGAACAGGACCGAAAACGAAGAATTTAGCGTTTTACGAACTTATTTATTCTGACACGGAGAGAGAAAGAGATAATCAGATAGAGAGAGAGAGAGAGAGAGAGAGAGAGCAGATGAAGGAAAGATAAGTTCACGGAGACCGATTTATTTAAATCGGCAAAGTCACGGAATTTCGGGCAACATTGAAAAGGGTGATAAAGTGCACGAAATCGCGCAGACCTTGCAAAAACAATTGATCACCGCTAACTTCGAATCCCCTCAATAAGACAGAATCTTTCTGTATCGTTTATATTACACAGAATGTAAATAAGCAAAAAAAAGAGACAGAATAAACAATAAAGTATAGTTCATTTATTAAAATCAAAAATAGCAAACCAGTAACTGAAAATATACTACTGATGTTTTAGTTTAATTTTTAATAAATAAAGCTACTCACTATAATTAATGAAATAATGAGTAGTAAATTCATTAATACCGATTTTTTCTTTTATCGATAAATGAAGACAATTTTTCGTTTAGTTATAAGTAAATTACAAAGATGGGAAATTCAAATCAATACGAAACTCAGATTTCCTTTTCAAACGTAACCCATTTTAAAAGATGTTCAATTAAAGCCAAATCAATATTAGCACAGAGCGGAGTTTGTGTAATTTTCATCACCCTGTACATCCGTTTACTTAATGTTGGAAATACTTATAAAACCAATTTTAAATAATTTATTCCTGAACTTTTAATTATACCTAATAGAGATGATGTTAGGATATTAATTTAATATAAAAACACGACTATTATACTTTATTAATGCCCAGTATAATAAAAGATTTTATTTCCTAAATAAAATTTACTTTACGAATAAATTAATTTATTTCAAAGATTTCCGTATTCTAAACACAAAATTACTTCAAACAAGATAAATTCAAATTCAAAATTATTTGAATTCGAGAAAATAAGCTTACGCTTCTTATAGTTTGCACACTTTAAACATAATATATAAAATTACGAAAAAACTATTCGTGAAAATGCAAACAATGTCTTAATTAATAAGACAACTTAAAACGATATTCAATGGATATTTATCGTCTTAAGTTGTCTTATTAATTAAGACATTGTTTGCATTTTCACGAATAGTTTTTTCGTAATTTTATATATTACAAAATTACTTTATTTGGCATATAAATCTCCTCAGTAAATTATTTGTTTGTTTGTCTATCAAGTAAATTTTATTCTCTAAATAATTTGACAGTTAAACGTCAAAAGTACATTATATTTTTATAAGTACATTAGATTCTACTACTTTTATTAATTAATTTAATTACGGTTATCAAGTCTACCATATCATTCGTGTTAGATTTAAGTTCGCTTATAGTATCTTCTCTGACAAATTTGTAGACGTTCGTCGATTTTTTAAAAACGTTCAATTTGAAGTTTTGACCGAGTATATCCACTCCCAAACTAAGCACGAAGTAAAATTTCGAGTTTAGAAAAGGCTGATAATTTGGTTTGGTCGCGTAGCGCGGAGCGGCCAAACCAAATTTTCAGGCTGTTCTAAACTCGAAATTTTACTTCATGCGCCACGCGTATTAAACACTGAAGACAATGAAATATTGTAAACAAGTGAACTTCACTTGAAATCAGTGTCTTATACGCGTGGCGCATGAAGTAAAATTTCGAGTTTAGAAAAGCCTGAAAATTTGGTTTGGTCACTCCGCGCTTCGCGCTACGCGACCAAACCAAATTTTCAGGCTTTTCTAAACTCGAAATTTTACTTCATGCTTAGCCTGGGAGTGGAAAACACTCGTTTAAGTTTTTTTAAATTTCTAATAAGCTTTATTTTTCTTGTTCTGTGTAATTCCTACCCATTTCACGGTTATTCTTCACAATTACAAGAAATTATACTAAATTTCCACTTTGATTAACAATTTATTGGCGGTTTCATCTATCGCCACAATAAAAATGTATAATTACGGATGGTAATCTACTAAATAAATTATTTATTTCTAGAATTGCTACTTATTTGGTAGGTTTGCTCTATAAAACGCAAATTTATTTGTCCATTAGTTTACCACGTAAATAAATTTACTCTACAAATAGTTATCTAATGATTTATTATTCGTTTATCATACCGGGCATAAGAGTAATATTTATTAGATTTTTCTAAGGGTAATTTTAAGATGGTTATTAGAGTCTTATCCCATAATAGAATTTATAAAAAATATATTTTACAGGGATTTGTTTGTTCAATTTGAAGCGAGTGTTTCCAATTCCAGATTAAGCATGAAGTAAAATTTCGAGTTTAGAAAAGCCTAAAAGTTTGGTTTGGTCGCTCCGCAAAGCGGAGCGACCAAACCAAACTTTTAGGCTTTTCTAAACTCGAAATTTTACTTCATGCGCCACGCGTATTCAGCACTAAATTAGTTTAAAGTTCAAAATATACTCAATATGTTTAATCTCACGTTTATATATTTTAAATATATTTATTTCTTTTAACCAAATCTTACGTTCGTATGCTATTTAATTATTTCTTACAGAAAAACATCCCTGTATGAAGTATCAAGTCATTTAAATCATAAATAAAAAAGGTTAAGTTATTTGTAGAGAACGTGAAAAATCAATTTCTTAAATTATGCTGCAAAAAGAAATTGGGAAACTAATATAAGAAAGCAATGTATTTTATGATTTTCGGTGAATGCGCCGGGGTTTGCGCAGAGATTAGCGTTAGAGGGCGCTATTGTCTGGAAGGTAAACATAAAATTGAACATTAAGTTGCATAAATTTAGCGTCATCTAAGTTTACTATTCAGGTGCACTTTGATTTATTTCTCATTAAACCGTATAATTTAATAAAATTAACAATTTTTTATTTTTTTCTGTGGGGGCCGTCTTCCTTTCGGATCCGGATGCACTGCAGTCTAGGCGACTTATTTTATGGGTTTCATTAAAAATTGCAGATATTATTCAAGAATAAGCCATTGTAGAAATATTTATTTATTTGTTTACGGATTTCTCCTTTTTACAGTATTACGAAAAATAGGTACATATAAATTACAATATATATATATATATATATATATATATATATATATATATATATATATACAGGGTCCTGCAACAGTGTGTCGGGCTTTCCTAGCGCCATTCCCGTGAAAAAAACAAAAAAATGTTTCGTACTATAAATTATTGATTTAAAAATATTTATGGCGTAAAATTATTTTCAAACATACAGGGTGTCCCAATTTTGCAGTATAATAAAAATATATATTTTTTTAGTGGAACACCCTGTATTTATTCAACTTTTCTAGTGACATTTTTCAACCTCTACATTGTTGTCCATTTAGTTTTTTATTATATTAGTGTTGCCAATTTACAATTTTTTTCTTCAAGTATCATGCATAAGCAAGCTCAACTTTAAAAAATCGTAGCGACCTCGTTTTTTGAAGGTAAGAATAACTTTTACCAAATATCTCAGTGTGGTTAATAAGGAACGTTTTATTAATGAGCAATTTAAATTTAGTAGTACAGGGTATTCAGAGAAACATGCCAAACTTTGCAAATTTCAAAGCGGTATAACCCATTTTTTTTAAATGGAATGCTCCCTATTTTATGTCATTAGTCGATAGGTCTTTTTCTTCTTTTCAATTTGATGGGGCATATCTTATGTGTAAACCCCATAGTTGTTGAGATATTCAATATTTTTCACAAAAGTATCCATTTAATTACATTTCAATGCACTCTAGTAGGCCATGCTGCGACGAAACAACTGTCAAAATGTAATGTAAGTGTCAATGTGACATTTGATTATGTCGAAATTCGAAACGTTAATTTGTGATTTGTAAAGTGATTCTTCGTTTCGTGGTAAAAGTAGACAGCATATAATTACGATGAATTTCGAAAAAGACGAACTAGTCGATATGATGTTTGTATTAGGGGAGACTGATAGAAATTGTTTATTGGCGGCTAGAATTTACGCGACACGTTATCCCGACAAAAGACATCCGGAAGAGAAAAGTTTTAGGAACCTGCTCAATAGATTTATTGAAACGGGAAGTGTACATTACAGAAAACAAGAAAGAACAAAACCTATTACCAATGAGGAAAACCAATTTTCAGTGCTCTTAACAGCAACTGAGCATCCCAACTTGAGCCAAAAAGACATCTGTGAAGCAACCAGCATAAGCGAGAGGTGAGTACAACGCATTCTGAAGAAAAATCGATATCATGCATATCATATTCAGTTACATCAAGAACTGAGTAATACTGATTTTCAGTTTCGTTCCGAATTTTGTATCTGGACAAGACAAAAAATACAGGAGGATCCTGCGTTTTTCCAGTATGTTTTATTCACGGATGAGGCGACGTTCCATAACAGCGGATCTGTCAACAGGCACAATTTTCATTATTATTCAACTGAAAATCCGCATGTTATGAGACAAGTTGATCATCAGCATCGATGGTCATTGAATGTCTGGGGAGGAATCATTGGAAACCATGTGGTAGGTCCACATTTCTTCGAAGGCCATCTAAATGGGCATATGTATTTGCACTTTATGCGAAATGTATTACCCGGGCTATTAGCTCATATACCTCAACATACAAGAAACAGGCTGTGGTTTCAACAAGACGGGGCACCTGCGCACTTCTCGCGAGATGTGAGGACATTTCTTGATAGTATTTTCCCCAACCAATGGATTGGTAGGAATGGAGCCACTAGATGGCCTGCTAGATTTCCGGATCTAACAAAATTTGATTTTTTCTTGTGAGGATATGTAAAAGAAATTGTTTATAAGGAAGCACCAACAACCCCAATGAATATGCAGCAACGAATTGTTAATGCTTTTGCAAGTATTTTACCAGAAATGTTAGGAAGAGTGAATAGGTCTTTTCAGCGGCGAATTAATTTGTGCCTAAATGAAAATGGAAAACATTTTGACCATTTACTGTAGTATCGTTTCTCTTTTGTATTAATAATTTTGAAGTATTATTTGTATTTATTCATCTCACATTGACTTTTACTTGCATTTTGACAGTTGTTTCGTCTCAGCATGGCCTACTAGAGTGCATAGAAATGTAAGTAAATGGATACTTTTGTAAAAAATATTAAATATCTCAACAACTATGGGGTTTAGACATAAGATATGCCCCATCAAATTGAAGAGAAGAAAAAGACCTTTCGAATAATGACATAAAATAGGGAGCATTCCATTTAAAAAAAATTGGTTATACCGCTTTGAAATTTGCAAAGTTTGGCATTTTTCTCTGAGCACCCTGTATTACTAAATTTAAATTGCTCAATAATAAAACGTTGCTTATTAACTACACTGAGATATTTGCTAAAAGTTATTCTTACCTTCAAAAAACGAGGTCGCTACGATTTTTTAAAGTTGAGCTTGCTTATGCATGATACTTGGAGACAAAAATTGTAAATTGGCAACACTGTAACATAATAAAAAACTAAATGGATAACAATGTAGAGGTTGAAAAATGTCATTATAAAAGTTGAATAAATACAGGGTGTTCCATTAAAAAAAACAAATATTTTTGTTATACCGCAAAATTGGGACACCCTGTATGTTTGAAAATAATTTTACGCCATAAAGATTTTTAAATCAATAACTTATTGTACGAAATATATTTTTGTTTTTTTGACGGGAAAGGCGCTAGGAAAGCCCAACGCACTGTTGCAGGACCCTGTATATATAGCGCTCAACACTTAATAAAATAAACTAAATAGAAATGCTAGTAATATATAGTAACATCGAGATCAATAAAAGATAAGTGGCGTTTAAACACATTATATGAGTTTTAAAATGTTATAAAATTTGCATTTAACATTAGTATGTTGAAATATGAAATATGTTTTAATTTTGAAATTATTTTTCTATCAAGTCATTTATATCATAAATAAAAAGGGTAAAGTTATTTGTAGAGAACTTGATAAATTAATTCCTAAAAATATGCTCCAAAAAATAATTGGCAAATAATTTTAAGAAAGCAATGTATTTTATGAATTTCGGTGAATGCGCCGGGATTTGCGCTAGGATTAGAGTCAGAGGGCGCTATTGTCTAGAAGGTAAACATAAAATTGAACATTAGGTTGCATACATTTAGCGTCATTTAAACTTACCATTCAGGTGCACTTCGATTTATTCCTCATTTAACCGTATAATTCAATAAATGTAATAATTTATTTTGTGTTTTATTCAAAATTGCAGATATTATTAAAAAATAATCTATTGTAGAACTGAGCTATAATTTTGAAATTATTTTTCTAGTAAGGTTATTTTAAATACAACACATGTCAATAATGCGTTTAAATTAAAATAACCTTGTTAGAAAAATAATGTCAAAATTATAGCATATTTCTATAATGGATTATTCTTGAATAATATCTGCAATTTTCTTAAAACTCGAGCGTTAAAACTTTTGAATAATTTCATTCCTGCGCGCTTAAATTTAAATTTACACTCGAGCGTTGAAAGTTTCTGAAATATCCTCTGAAAATGTAGTAAAATTTTCATTTTCCTCGCGACGGGCAATAAAAACTGTATTTAATCGCATCTTTCTCGAATCTGCTAAATAGTTTGTATTAAGCTTAAAACAGTTTTATCAGTATTTTTTTGTGTGTGAGGAATCATAATGTAAATGTATTTATAACTATAATTAGCTAATTCTAATGTGACTATATTTGCTTTTAAAACAGAATAAATCCATGCATGTTAATGTAGTAAATTTGCATTCAGTTAATTAAAAAAAAAACCGAAGATATGAATTCTAGCATAAAGTGTGTATACAAAAGAAGTGTAAGAGTGTAAAACTAACCTCATCAATATTTCACCAATTTTCCCTATCCCTGAAAAGAAATTGTGCACGTACATTTTTTTCTACCTTTCGCCATCCCCGAGGGAAAAGGTAAACATTATCAACAATGTCAGCGTTGTCGTGTATACATTTTTTTGTGTTTAAAGTACACAAAAGTGAATAAATAAAAAAGTAAAGTGTAAACAACAAACTGTGGATACAGCGTGTACCCAGCGCCGCTGAAAAAAGTAGAATAATCAATTGTTTGGTTGCTGCCGATGGCCGATATTGACTTTTAATTTTAATACATAATGCGAAAATCTATACACGAGCCCCTCTTTTACATAAAATCTATATACATAAAGGGAGCCAGCTTGTATATATGTATATAGAGAACGTGTACGAGCAATGTTTACATCTAATTATATTTTTCCCCGGCGATCTGTGCTGTATACAAGCTATATAATTTTTGTTGATGTTGTTACGTATTTTCTTGTATACATGTAGATGCGAATCATTTTATTAAAAGTGGAAAAAACTTATAATGTAAGAATAAAATTGGGTTTTTACTTTCCCCCGTATGTAATACAAAGGGAAAGTATTGTTTTCGTGAAAATTTTCGAATCAAAAATGTTAGCGGAAATATCCGTTTTGAGGTCCCCTGAGTCGAATAAGACCATTTTTGAAAAATGTCTGTCTGTCTGTGTGTCTGTGTGTGTGACTGTGTGCGCTGTACCGCAAAAACCGCTAAAGATATCGAGATGAAACTTGAAACTTAAGCTTTTTGTTACAATCGGAAGAACTGAAAAGCTTTTGGTGAAAATCAGAAAACCGGAAGTGGTACCTTACTCTTAGCGTTTTTCAGTTTTTTCAGATTTTTTCAATAAATGTTCATCAAACAACAAATTCTTTCAAATAAAAGTTGTAGATAATAACAAAATGAAGATGTATTGTTCATTTACTTTTTGTCATAGCACTCTTAGTTTTTAAGATATTTCAAAAGTTGTGTGTTTTATCTAGTTATTGGTGTGACAGTGTATGTGTCGATACAATTGAAAAATGTTTCAAATAAAAGTTGTAGGAAATGAAAAACTAAAGATTTTTTGTAGAGTCACTTTTTGTCATAGCAATCTTAGTTTTTGAGATATTCAATAAATAGTGTTTTTTATCTAGTCATTGGTTTGTGTCAGTATGTGTTGATCCAATTGAAAAATGTTTCAAATAAAAGTTGCAGTTATCAAAAAGTTGAAGACATTTTAAAAATAATAATGCTACAAATATTTTAGAAGTGATTTAATACGCAATTTACGGGGGAAAGTACTAGTATGGACACATCACCATTTTTTATAAAATAATTGTATAGTATTGAGCGTTACTACGTGGTAATCTATATTAATTAATCAATCAATTGAGAAGTGTTTCAATGTTTTATACCACTTTATTTTAATATTTCTACGACTCGAGCTTCGATATATTTAGGCCCAGATACACCAGAAACGCTGAACTCCACTTTAAGCTGAACTCAAGTTCAACATGACAGTTCCTATTGTTCTAATGTCACTTTAAACTTAAGTTCAGAGTTCAACTAGCTCAGCGTGTCTGGTGCAACTGGCCCTTGGAATGACACCAAGGGCAAGTTTGAATAGTATACAATGTAAATTTGTCAACTTGAATTTCTACGACTCGAGCTTCGACATATTTAGGCCCAGTTGCACCAGAAACGCTGAACTCCAGTTTAAGCTGAACTCAAGTTCAACATGACAGTTCCTATTGTTATAATGTTACTTTAAACTTAAGTTTAAAGCTCAACTAGCTCAACGTGTCTGGTGCAACTGGCCCTTAGTGTCATTTTCAAGTTTGAATAGTTTACAATGTAAATATGTCAAACTTGAAAATGACCACTTTATTTTAATATTTCTACGACTCGAGCTTCGACATATTTAGTGTCAGTTTCAAGTTTGAAAAATGTACAATGTAAATTTGTCAAACTTGAAAATGACACTAAATATATTGAAACTCGAGTCGTATAAATATTAAAATAAAGTGGTTTAAAACATTGAAACACTTCTTAATATTGATTATTTTATAAATAATTCCTTATTTCCATTTATTATAATTATAAAGATAAAAAGAGCCTATGAACTGAACAGAATATAAAAATGTTTTTTCTAAAGAATAATTGTGCATTATTTTCCATTTGATTTAATCTTTGTAAAGCTAACTTTTTGTAGATATCAAAAAGAATAGCACTTTTAATGTTTCCATGTATTTTAATTGAAAGAAAAATGAAGAACGTATAAACTGAATAGAATATTAATATGTTTTTTCTAACGCATAATTCTTTTTAATTTACTGTTTTTATTGAAAGAAACAAAAACATGCAATCTAAATAGAATATAAAAATGTGTTTCTAAACCATAATTCTTTATTATTGTTTTGTGTTGTAGGCGTTCCCTTTGTGGTTCATCTTAAATACACTTGTGAATAAAACACTTTATACTTTGTTTAACCACTATATTTTGCACTTAATTTGTGACTATAGTTCCGACTATCTAGTAGTCATTATCAAACTAAAAGTGTTTATTGAAAAAAAGAAAAAACGTATAATTTGAATAAAATATAAAAATGTGTTTGTTTACTCATTATTCATCAATCATTATTCGTTATTTGTTTAAAAGTGAATAAATTAATAGAAATATAAATGTTAATAACTCAATTGTATTAAATATTAACAAAACAGACAGCGACAATGCTTAAATTTATTGATTTATTCTTACAACTACCAAACAAAACAGAAATATTTTAAAACTGTTCAAGATCTAATTTAAATTATAATTTAATACGATGAATAAATAAACAAAAACTTTAGAATATTTCAGTGTTTTATACACGTCGCGCATGAATTCTTTATTATTGTTTTGTGTTGTAGGCGTTCCCTTTGTGGTTCATTTTAAATACACTTGTAAATAAAACACATTTTACTTTGTAAACCCACCATATTTTGCACCTAATTTGTGACTATAGTTCCGACTATCTAGTAGTCATTATCAAACTAAAAGTGTTTATTATTTTTTCTTGTTATTGTTGAAAGAAAGAAAAAAGCTATAATTTGAATAAAATATAAAAATGTGTTTACTCATTATTCATCAATCATTATTCTTTACTTTTTTAAAAGTAAATAAATTAATAGAAACATAAATGTTAATAACTCAAGTTTATTAAATATTAACAAGACAGACAGCGACAACACTTGAATTTATTGATTTATTCTCACAACTACCAAACTAAACAGAAATATTTTAAAACTGTTCAAGATCTAATTTAAATTAAAATTTAATACAATGAATAAATAAACATTAACATTACAATATTTCAGTGTTTTGTACTCGTGGCGCATAAAGTAAAATTTCGAGTTTGGAAAAGCCTGAAAATTTGGTTTGGTCGCTCAGCGCTTCGCGCCCAAACCATGTTTTCAGGCTTTTCTAAACTCGAAATTTTACTTCATGCTTAGTCTGGGAGTGGAATCACTTGTTAGAAGTGTAAATTTGAACGCTCTTATAAAAAGCGCTGCGACACCAAACTAAATTTTCAGGCTTTTCTAAACTCGAAATTTTACTTCATGCGCCACGAGTATAAAACACTGAAATATTGTAATGCGTATACAACTCCGATTTTAAATGAAATTCAGAATGTTCTATTAAAGGGGGCAATTTTTTTAATTTTAGTATTAAATTATTAATTTAGAAATATATAAAAAGAATTGAATTATTCGAATATTTAAATATTCTGGGACTCTCATTCGAATAATTCAAATAGTCGAATATTTGAATATTCAAATATGAATATTTCAATCACTAAATTATTGACATATTTAAAAATCCAAATATTTGTATATTCGAATATTTAAATATTTAAAATTGAATTTGTGTTCAGTATTTCGGCACCAGATACCCACAGACGCGTTTCGGACTACAAGGTCCTCTTCAGTGTGGTCCCGACCCAGTGCTGAGAAATACTGAACATTTCTGACTATTGCAAGCTAATATGTGAAAACTATTAATGGATTCGATAGCTAACGCCATTTATTGCTCAAAAACCCCTAGATCCATTGTTTTCTAAAGGATGTAAGGGTTTTTGGAAATATGCGACTCGTTTATATTTGAATATTGATTTTATGACTGTTTGAATTCTTCGTATTCGAATCCCCAGTTTTAGTTTTATTTATTCCACGAGACATTTAATTAAACACAGTTATATTCCTTTCCTCACTTTTATTTTTCTTGCTAGATGTAGATTTCGGGTACTAAGTACCCATTATCAATAGCTAACAGTTAGCTATTGATAATGGGTACTTAGTACCCGAAATGTACATTTAGCAAGAAAAATAAAAGTGAATTCACGTGATTCACGTAACTCATACAACTACATTTTTTCCACGAGAGTTTTTTTTTATGAAAATTAAAAGACATGATTCATTACAAATTTAGTCGAATTTAGTGATTAGATTTAATCATGACTAAACATTTTTTCGACTAATGCCCAACTTTAGTTATAAATGTTAAGTGATGACTAATTACACAGAAAATAATCGAGAATGTTGATTAATGAATATTGCTCGTTATTCTCTATCACGAGTAATGCATATTTTAATCATCGTGCATTACTCAATTATTCGAGTGACAAAATGCCTAACTTTGCAAATTAATTAACTTTTCAACGCAGAAAATTACGTTAAATGTCTACATTATGTCAAAACGGCCATTTAAAAAAAAACAATTGAATCACCCACGAGCGAAGGAGTGTGACTAATAAAAAAAATTGATTAACTAACTCAGAAAATGACGGTAAATGTCTACATTTTGTCAAAACTGTCATCACAAAAAAAAAACATTTGGATCGCCTACAAGCGAAGGGATGTAAGTGTCTAATAAAAAAATTAGAAATCCAATTTCAAAGTTCAATTAATATTTAAACCAACAAACAAAATAGTCGAGTGTTTATGAGGATTGACAGAAAATATACAGCATATCAATCAATGAAAGCTCTAAATCCCTTTGCCAATTATCAAAAAAAAAACGATTCCCTTTTGCAAGTACTTTATTTTATTTAAATTGGCACTTACACCCCTTTGCTTTTAAGTGCCTTAATTTCAGAAATTCGTTTCCTATAGATCAAACAAAAAAAAATCACACATCGATTCTTACCCTGAAATGTATGCTTTCCATGCTTGATGCAGCTATATTAAATATAATTTCTGTTTACAACTAAAATAATATGCCATGTGCAAAGTGAATTATGAGATTAATCCTTACAAACATCCACAAATGTAATAATGTTGTTTCGCTTGCATCAATGGATTTCAAATGCGATCCTTTAATCGCTTGCATATTTGCACGAATTATTGCATTTTGCTTTTGTCTATCTGTCTGTATGTTGGGTGATCTACATTAAGCATCAATTAAACGTGTGTGAGTGTGTGTGTGTGTTAATGCATGTTCCGGTGATGAACGCAAACACAACACCTCGTAATTGAAATTAATGTCGTTATCACCGTTGGATTACTTATTGCTATTATACTAATTACATCACAATAAGAATTACAGTTGATTTATTTCATCACAGGAAACACAATTATGAAATTTAGATTAGATTGTATTGAATAAGAGTTTATTTCTTATAAGATTAAGCATTTTTTAGTCGATTGATGAGTATGATTAATGACTGAATTTACATTCGTTATTCATGACTAATGAATAATTTTTGAGTCATTAGGCCTGCATTAATGTTTTGATTTGTGACTAATTAATTAGCAATCAACTGATTATTAAAATAATCCTTAGTCATGATTAGTTGTAATCACGACTTAACATTTAGTCTGAATTTCAATTATATTCGAAATATCTGCTTGTAAAAAGTGAACTCAATTCTTAATTAGGTAGAGAGTAAAATTTCGAGCTTAGATAATCGATTCAAATGATCTTTTTTAAATAAGCAAAGAGATTTAAAGCATCCATTGATTGGTACTGCTACCCAGTATATTTTCTGTAGATCCTCATAACCACTCTACTATTAAATATCTTATTATGAAAGGATATTATAGGCTACGAGATTTTTCAGAAGATATATATGACTTGCAACTACATCGAGCCACCATATAGTCAAATGTTTTCAAAATGTTGCGATTCATATTTTAATTTGAAGAAATGCTCTTAGCTGGTTTTCTCTACCTTTATATACACACACCGGCAAAATTAAAGGAACGCAGATAAATTCGATATTTTTTTCTCCGTGCAACATTTTTTTGGGCAATTTCAGCGGCATGTCGTACAACCAAGGTAAACTAACTAATAGCAGTTCCTTTTGCAAAGCTATGTGCCATTGTGAAACCTCTTAAAAAAATAAACCAAAAAGTAGCGTTTTTGCTCTAGAAGAAATATACACTTTGACTTTGTTTAAACATGTAATAAATAAGAGAAATTAAACATATTATTTTTTTAATATCGTGTATTACCTCCACGAGCCCTTATGACTGCAGTCATCCGCCTTCCCATACTTCTGATGACGCCGTCGATCATTTCTTGAGGCAAATTATCCCATTCTTCAATTAAAGCAGCTTTCACTTCTTCTGTGTTTTGGACAGCAGGAATTCTTGACCTAAGTCGTCTACCTAGTATGTCCCAGACATGTTCAATCGGATTCAGGTCCGGAGAACATGCTGGCCAATTTATTTTTGTTATACCCATTTGGTTTAAATAGGCAATTACACAGCGAGCGACGTGCGGACGAGCATTGTCTTGCATTAAGACAAAATTTTCCCCAATATGTG
The DNA here is from genome assembly GCA_932526585.2 of Philonthus cognatus. Taxonomy (NCBI): domain Eukaryota; kingdom Metazoa; phylum Arthropoda; class Insecta; order Coleoptera; family Staphylinidae; genus Philonthus; species Philonthus cognatus. The sequence continues at coordinate 44,874,415 of OW052241.1, forward strand.
GAGCGAACGGTATCACATGGTCTTGCAGGATATCCCTAATATCCCAACTCTGTGCGTGCCCCTAAACATACGCCGCCCCATACCATAACTGAGCCTCCACCAAAAGAGACAGCAGGAGTAAAATTAAATGGTGCATTTTGTTCTCCTTGACGTCGATACAATCTTTCCCTACCGTCAATCGAATTTACGCAGAAACGGCTCTCATCCGTAAACAAAACATGACCCCATTGGTCATTATTCCAATGCTGGTATTCTCGAGCGAAGTCTGGTCGCGCTACTCGATGTCCTCTCTGAAGTTTTGGGGCTTTTATTGGCACATACGACTTCAAACCAACTTCTTTAAGTCTTCTTCTTACTGAACGTTCACTTATATTGGTTCCACGAACTTCTTCCAGTACGTTTCTTGTTTGAACTGCATTTTGACGTCTGTTTCGCAGTGTTTGCAACGCTATAAATCGATCATCTATGGCAGTGGTTGAGCGTTTTCTACCCTGACCTCGTCTTCTGACATACAAACCAGTCTGTCTCCAGCGGGTAACACTGCGATGGATCGTTGATTTTGATATTCCAAACATTTGGGCAACCTCTCGGAAGGTCCGACCATTTTCGATCATTTATATTGCCCTAGCGATATCAGTCGGTGTTAAATCACCCATTATTAACTGGTTGATAGCCAAATTGACGATTGTAAATAAAAAAAAAAAAACAAATTCGAACGATAACTTATTAAAAAATACGAAATTTTGTCCAAAGAAAACACGCGTTTCAAATGTAAGGCAACAATTAACACAATACTATACAACTTAAAGAGATGTCAACATGTAATTACAAGTCTCAAGTTTTAACTAATGTTTTAAAAAATGACATATGGTAGTAGGAAATGCGACGCCGTCTAGATCTAGCCAGTAAAAATAGAAATTTAATGAATAAAATTAAATGTTGTATCCGTTCCTTTAATTTTGCCGGTGTGTGTATATATATATTTGAACATCTTTATTTATTGAAATATTTATATAGATGTACATATAATATATCACAATACATAGTCATATAGATAAATTTATTTCCGTAAATCGGCTATCGACCAGTAGTTTTTCGACCTGTTATTATTTAGTTATGTAATTTTAGTCATAAGGACGCCATAATTAATGTATGTCTAGTTTATTCGTCATGGTCATTTCTCATTGTTGATGACACTCTACCTTTATTTTATTTATTATTGTGACATTCTGTGTATTTAATATCTATTAATTAATTATGACCTGACTAATTATTAATCAACTAATGATGGAAGTAATCGTTTGTCATAATTAGTTGCAATCACGCCTAAAAATGTAGTCTCTGATTTTCAATTATACTCCGAATATTTGCTTGTAAAAAGTGTATCCAATCCTTGATTAAGTAAAAAGTAAAATTTCAAGTTTAGAAGAATAGATTTAATTTATCTTATTTAAAAACCAAGTTAAGGAACATACATGAAATTATTCTTAAAAGCATACATATTCCGATGTATGTATGTCAATAATTTAGTGATTGAAATATTCATATTTGAATATTCAAATATTCAAATATTCGACTATTTGAATTATTTGTATGCGAATCCCAGAATATTTAATTATTCGAATAATTCAATTTTTTTATATATTTCTAAATTAATAATTTAATACTAAAATTAAAATTGCCCCCCTTAATAGAACATTTTGAATTTCACTTAAAATCGGAGTTGTATACGCGTGGCGCATGAAGTAAAATTCCGAGTTTAGAACAGCCCGAAAATTTGGTTTGGTGTCGTAGCGCTTTTTATAAGAGCGTTCAAATTTAAACTTCTAACAAGTGATTCCACTCCCAGACTGAGCATGAAGTAAAATTTCGAGTTTAGAAAAGCCTGAAAATTTGGTTTGGTCGCGTAGCGCGAAGCGCGGAGCGACCAAACCAAATTTTCAGGCTTTTATAAACTCGAAATTTTACTTCATGCGCCACGATGTATAAAACATTTAAATATTATAAAATATTCTTGTTTAGCAGCATATTTTTAATCCTGCTTGAGTAGTATCAATTTATTACTAATATTAAGCGCTATATTTTTAATTCTACACTAAATCAGTGTTTTATACGCGTGGCGCATGAAGTAAAATTTCGAGTTTAGAAAAGCCTGAAAATTTGGTTTGGTCGCTTTCCGCTTCGCGCTACGCAACCAAACCAAATTTTCAGGCTTTTCTAAACTCGAAAGTTTACTTCATGCTTAGTCTGGGAGTGGAAAACACTCGTTTAAAGCTTCAAAGTGAACAGTTTTATTATATCAACGAATACTTGAAAATTTAGTGTACCATTATATGTATACAAAAAAAAGTTAGTGTACCATTATATGTATACAAAAAAATTTTGTGTATTATTATATGTATAAAAAAAACTATATGTAAAAAACTTTGTATAAAGCTTATTATTAGTAAGTATTGGAAGATGTTTTTTTTAATTGTATTTCGATATAAAAATCTTATCATGTTGTCACTATTGCAGCACAGTAGGAATATTATAAAGCACTCGGTTTTCAAAATTTTAATATACTTTTCAGGAAAAACTGAGCGAAACCCAGAAGAGAGCGATTTTCCATTCCGAGCCAACTATAAAACTCTTACAGAGGAAAAGATGACACACACACACACAAACACCATCACATACACACACACATACACTCACAGACACACACACATGCATAGAGGGGAAGTGAAATCCAATATCAGGCAAACCGTAAACGTCCCTTCTACTCCTCTTTTGTCCTTTGAGGGCGAAATGCATAAACTGACACTCCTCGCCGGCGACGACGACGACATTCTTAACCTTTTATATTCCTCAGCCCTTTAAAGCACTTTTCCCGCCTTATTTGCATAAAAGATCCGATCCTGTGAGCGCTGCGAGGACGAAAGAAGAGAGGAAGGGACGCGGACTAGGAAACGCCATTATCCTGAAAATTGATTAGTTTAAAATTAAATCGTATTAAAAATAATAAATCTTATTTGGAATGACGCTTCAGTATAACAAAAATATTTAAAATTATTTAAAACAACACAATTCTTGTTATATGTATCACATTTTTGTATTAATTGGAATCTATCACTGTATCTCTATCACTATCATTCTATTTCTATCAGAGTTCTGTAAAAATTATACCTTGCACCAATCGAACCTCATTTCAAAAAAGTATGTGCCTCAAAGCAAGCTCAAGGATCTCACTGAATATAATAAGTCAAGTTAAAATGAATGTAAAATTGCGAATATTTAACTTTATGGTATAAAAATATGTATATATTATCTTGTTTTTTTATTTAAACATTATATATCTTTAGCTTTTATCAATAAACATTCTAGGTGTACTCCTTGACACACGATTGCTAATTGAATGATGGAAAATATTTGAGGTTATGCACGGTATTTTTAGCAATAGTCCAATTATGGTCAATTTATGTAGTGCGTTTTTTTTTAAACTACAAAAAAAAGGTTATGTATATTCGTTTTTTGTTATTGACCAACTATTATAGAGTAGGCTTTGAGTTTTAAATTAGATTATCACTACTGATTGTTAACACATAGTTTACCATAACCTCAAATGTATTCCATCATTCAATTAGCATTCTAGGCAACCGCACAAAAAAATGCCGCCTACTCTAAATTATCATTTAAACCAGCGTTTATCAAACTTTTTTTGCTTGCGTACCCCTTGGCAGTTTATTATCCTAAATTGTACCCCTTATCTTAGAAAAATGTTTATAATTCAAATACTCGTAGTTGTTTTTATTTTAAACTTGTTCTAACACTAAATAAATAGCAATCGTGTGTCAAGAAGTACATCCAAAATGTTTATTGATGAAAGCTAAAGATATATAATGTTTAAATAAAAAAACAAGATAATATATACATATTTTTATACCATAAAGTTAAATATTCGCAATTTTACATTCATTTTAACTTGACTTATTATATTCAGTGAGATCCTCGAGCTTGCTTTAAGGCACATACTTTTTTGAAATGAGGTTCGATTGATGCAAGGTATAATTTTTATATTAAACGAAAAAACATAACTTCGAACAACATTATATTTATAAATAGTGAGGGCTAAAACAATTTTTTTGTATACTGTTTGCCACCGCTCTAAAATTCAATCGAGACGAGAGGAGAGTAGTTATATTTTTAACATCCGCCATTAATAATTTTTTTTCGAGTACTCCCAAACCAGCAAACGCGTAACCCTAGGGGTACGCGTACCACGGGTTGAGAATCGCTGATTTGAACGATCGCACGAGAAATGTTATTTTGCCATTTAATATTTGCCGAATATTTCAAGAAATATAAAATGCGATTTATCTCGCTCTCTATAAATGTTTTCATCTTATCAACACTCTTAAGTATTCATTGAAGTAGTTTTTTACAAAGAATGTCTTGACTCGTCGAAACTGCAACCACATTAAATTAAAATGATTGATTATCAAACAAGCAACAAGTTTTATTTAATTGCCATTTTTTCACTGTTCAAATTTACCAAACTGTATGTTATTAGATGCGGCTTATCTTTTATATTAAAATGGATGGATATTTACCTGCATCAATACTTCTGAGTTTAACTGTAAAGTATTTGATCAAAGTCTATTGAGAGCGTATATAGCGAGGGGTATATAAACTACAGATGGATAGAGAGCAGTAAGTAAACTTGTTGGAATGAGTTTACAACGTCAATAATGATCACCACTATTTACAGCTATCCGCCATCCACTCTCTCCCTCTATCTCTGTCTCTATTTTATCCTTTCAGAGTTTATATACCCAACGGATATCCGGTACGTAATCATTGTGGTTGAGTATTTACTTTAAACCAGTATTTACCGAATTGTTTATTTCCTATCATTTCCATGAAAAGTGTGTATACGTATCATCCCGAGATAATTAGGTCAATAGAATCAATAAAGAATTTTTACTCATGTCTAACAAAACGTTGATTTTTAAATAAAATACATCGATACTTTACACTGCAGCTTTTATGTTCTCTGTTGTTTATTTCTTTAAGTAATGATTTATTTACCATTAAAAAAATTATTTAAATTATATTAGTACGAGGAAAAATCAGTAAACAAACTGATACGGAAGAGCTGAAAATAACAGTAAGCTATTTCAAACCAGAGCTGGGCAGGATTCGAATCATTCAGTATTCGAATCCTGGATTTGAATCCTTTTAGAGGATTTAAAAGAGGCATTCGAATACTTTAGTTCAAGTGGATTCGTGATCCGGATTCGTTACATTTTTTTAAGAGGATTCGTATTCGAATCCAAATGTGGGTGATTCGAATCCATATAAAGGGATTCGAATCCTTATAAAAGGATTCGAATTCTTATAAAAGGATTCGAATATTTATAAAAGGATTCGAATAGTTATAAAAGGATTCGAATATTTACAAAAGGATTTGAATCGTCAAAAATAATTCGAATTAATTGTAAGGACTAACATAAAAAATGTCTTTTGTGTGTTTTTAAATTTCTCGTTAAATCGCTGTTTTATACGCTTGGCGCATGAAATAAAATTTCGGGTTTAGAAAAGCCCAGAAAATTTGTCTCGGGTCGCTGCGCGACCCTCGACAAATTTTCACAGGGCTTTTCTAAACCCGAAATTTTACTTCATGCTTAGTCTGGGAGTGGAAAACACTTGGTAAAGGTAAATCTTTAAAGTGTATTAATTATCCACGTAACGTATTTAATGAATTGTAGGGGAAGGTGGGGCAGCTTCATACAGTTTTTATATTTTGTCTTATAGAATTTTCACGGTAATCGATATCTATATCGATTCATCAAAAATCAATACTCTTACTATCTGACTTTATATCAAAAACATGTAAATTGTGTAAATACACTTGTAATGCATTTTGTAACAGTTTAAAAGAATAAATAAAAATGTATGTATGTACCCCACATACGGGGCACTTTCATACAGGCTATGGGGCAGATTCATACATGTGAGAAAATACACAAGTTGAGCATGAAATGTTTATTTATTTATTAAAATCAAAATATCAAAACACAACTTTCATGAAAACAAAAGCAATAATAGTATCTATAACCAAATAATACTAAGTAATCATATAATAAAGAGAGAATAACATAAATATAGGTAGTTTTTTTATGGCACAGAGGGAACCAAGTTAACCTAACAGTCTTTCTGATCAGTCATATCACTATTTAAATATCTGTGACGTATTGCTTAATTCTTATTTACTAATACTATCAATAATGAACAATTAAAAAAATATCACAATCAACATGAGGAATCTTAGATGTTAAATTAGTGTTTAATTATCTTGAAGGGAATTATCTTTGCAACAATAATATTAATGTACGTTATAAAAAGAGAGATCTTTGTTAAAACAAAAAATGTTGGCGGTCCTAGCTGTCTTAGCTGATTTAGGATCCGGTAATATCAAAACAATATCTGATAGATCTACTGAGCCTTCATCTTTGACGTCTGGAAATACAAAATTTATAGAAAATCCTGGTTTCTTCTTCAAAAATGAAACCATTACTTCTGTCAACCTGTAGTGTTTGATGATTTGTCCGACATAGTAAATAACGGACTTCTTTTTTTCAAATTTTACAAGCACATAGTCACCATCTTTGACATTTTCAGGGTCAACAGGCACTTCACGATCATCTTCTTCTTCGTTTTCTTCAAGCACGTCGAAAGGTAAAGCTGAACTTTCTCTTAGGCTGATATCTGTTTCACTGTCGCTACAAATTGTTTCAATCTCTTTGGTTTTATTTCTTTTTGGTTTACTCGATTTGACATAATCTTCATTTGATAAACACAACGCTCTCTTTATTTCTCTTGCTTTACTTTTTCGTTCCTTTTCTAATCTCTTCATCTCTTTGATGTTTTCCAATTCTTCGTTTCTATTCTTTTCGGGCGTGTCCGTATAAATTCTCGATTTTCCAAGTGATCGACCTTTTTTTGTTTGTGTGCGTCTTTTAACTTTCGGGAAAGGCCTTATTATTTCTGGCGTCTTCAATACTTTGGAAGTAGATGGTGCAGGGTTATAAAGATCTATCACTGTTGATGCAAGCTGTTGTGAAAGCAATGTATGCGAGACATCTCTGGACAAAGTCGGCGGTGTTCGAGCAGTAACATCACCAAGTTCAACACCAACTGTAGCAAGCTCATCACCAGCTATTGCAAGCTCATCACCACTTGTGCTTATATTGGGATTTGTTACAGGATTTGAATGATACACCTGAACCGGCGCAAAATCATCATCATTGAAAATCAACTTATTAAAAGGCCATATTTCGGTTTTTTCATAAGCACTGGTAATATTCCTACCATTGAATGACTCTAAATAAGGTATCTTTGTAAGTTTTGGGATATTATAAATATTAAGTGTCTTTCCTGGATTGGAAACGTGCCAGTCATTAAATGCCGTTTTTAATTTCGACTTTATTGGTCCAAATACGCCAACATCTAATGGTTGAAGACGGTGAGTCGTGTGTGGTGGAAATGAAAGGCACACAATCCCATTGTCACGGCAGTAGTGGATTGCATCAATAGAAATGTGACTTTCATGATTGTCACATAAAAGCAATATTGGATTTTCTTTCGAACATAAGGTGTGTTTCTGGATGTGCTTTAGAACATCAACAAAAATGCTCGAGTTTATCCAACCACTTCTCGTGGCTACACCCAAAGAGCCTTCTGGAGCACCTTCTATAAAGTGGTCCTTAAAATGTACTCGAGGGAAGATGAATAAGGGCAGTATGGTGTTTCCACTTGCTGATATAATACCACCAAATGTGACCAGCTCTCCTCTTTCGGCAGACACTATTTGACCAACCTGTTTTTGGCACTTTACAGCAAAAATTTTAGGTGTGCTCAGCACAGTTGAAATACCAGATTCGTCGTAGTTGAATATCCGATCGGCAGTAAAATTGTATTTGCAGTATATATTCTCCAGGTTCTGGAAGAAATCATTCACTGCCGTTTTGTTGAAACCGAATGATCTGGCAGCACTAGTATTTTCAGGTTTACGCAAACTTAAATTTTTATTGCGTTTTCGGAAACTTGCTAACCAGTCTGCTACCGCCATCTTATTATCATTCCAACTTGCAGGATATTTAATCTGATTGGCCTTAGCAAATTCATATGCAAGTTTTTTTAACTTGGACACACGTCAATCCATAGTGCATCTTAGAACACTCTAAGATATATTTATTCAAAAGATCCTCTTCTGTTTTTGTAAAAACTTGCTGCGATGCAAATTTAGGTTCAAATACACGAGTTTCGTTACCAAGATCTTGTGTTTTGCGTAATTTTTTGTATACGGCTTTGTAGTGTTTGTGCATTAACTCCATATTTGGCTGCTGATTTCCGAAAAGAGAGCTTGTTTTCCAAAACTTCATCGATAGCTTTAAACATTGCCTGTTCGTCTACCTCTCCACTCTTAGTTCCCTTTTTCTTGTAATTTCTGACCATAATTATTCTGCAAAACAAAATTATGATATCACTTCAATTCTACAAACTAAAATAATTCCTGAGTTCCATCGTAAAATAGAAAAGTGGGGCATATTCATACAGTATGAAAGTACCCGCATACTTCTGTATGGACCTACCCCATCACAAGATATAAAATAAAAATATTGTTAAAAAAAAGGCAACCATATATAGAATTATTCATAGATCAATTTACAAACTTGACCCTATTACCTTTTAAATAAAATAGAACTGAATAATCTAGAGAGCAGCTTTCATTATAAAAAAAGATGTTAAAAGTGAGGTTATTAAATTACTTACACGTGGCCGAATCACGTTCCGTGTCACACCGACGCACGTTTCACACCGACTGCTGTCAAACTCCGCCAGCAACCACACACATAAGTAAGCTACGCGTACATGTATAAGTCATTTAGTTGATGTGCGCCTAACATCAGATATATCTAGTGTATGACGGTGCCCCTTGTATGAATCTGCCCCACTTCCCCCTACCCCTGAAACAACGATATCATGATTTCTCGGTGAAATATCAGTAAACCGGTTTAGATTCATTAATTTATTGAATCACGGGTAATTTCCAATTCTTAATAAATTTATGTATATTTATTAAGAATTGTGAATTACCTTGCATTAAAAATGTACGAATCAAATTAAAGCGTATTTATTTATTAATCAATAAGTTAAAAAAATTATTAAGCGTTCATTTTGAAGCTGTTTTCCGCTCCCAGACAACGCATGAAGTAAAATTTCGAGTTTAGGAAAGCCTGATCGTCCAAATCCAGACTCTTTTCTAAACTGAAAATTTCACTTCATGCACCACGCGTACAAAACGCTGATTCAGTGGAAAGTTTTAAATTTAGATGCTTGCGTTTTATGGCGCCCAACTACGGGCCACAGCGTTAGCCTGGCCCCAGGTTGGGCGCCAAACAACCTCAAATGCAAGCGTTTTAAGTATTTTTAAACGAGTGCTCTCCACTCTTAGCTCAAGCACAAAGTAAAATTTTGAGTTTAGAAAAGCCTGAGCGTTTTGATTTAGACCCGTGGCGTCTAAACTCAATCTTTTCTGAACTTGAAATTTTACTTCATGTGCCACGCGTACGAAACACTAATCAGTGTGAAGTTTTTAACTTTTACTTTCACAATTTATGGCGTTCAACAAGGGCCCGGCGTTAGCATGGCCCCAGATTGGGCGCCAGAAAACTTCAGATCTATGCAAGTATTGGGCAATTTCTAGATAATTAAATAAATAAATGAACCTTTATTTCTTTCTTCAAAATACATGCATAGAAAAAGGAAAATACATTGTGAGAAAGAAAGTGCGTCGAGAATAGTAGAATACAATAATAATAGTAATAAAGTAAATTAAAGAAATATAAACGATATATGCATATGGAAGAGGTTACTACATATCTAGGAACTCCTCGATGGAGTAGAATTCATTTGCGCATAAATGTGTAAACAATTGAGTTTTAAATATTTTGATTTTTTTGGACATTTTAATACTAATTGGTAATTTGTTATACAATATGATGCCTTTGTAATACAGACAATTTTCTGAAGCAGTTAAACGATGACGTGGGATGTTGTATTTGTCTTTATTACGTGTGTCATAGTTATGACAGATTTTTTGTTCCTCAAAAAATTGTCCGTATTTGTACATAAATGTTAAACATTCATATATATAGATTGAATGGAATGTTAGCAGGCTATTTGTTAATTAAGAACACAATTGCACCTTTTACCTTTTCGTATAGCATAATCTGAGATATGCAATTTGTTTTCCAAAGCAACGATTTGATAGAGTTTTTATTTCTCCATTATAAAATTCTTCAAGTTTTGAATAAAAAGCAGTTGGTAAATCCATTTTTAGTGTCTCTTCGTTATGATTATTTGTTCAGTTTATACTGCCATGGCTGGATACACTGCCATGGTTGCTTTCATAATCTAATGAAATTTTTCTGTGAAAACATTTTTTAAACCAACTTTGACATTTTCAATTGTCATAGCACCTTCATGGAGAGGACTGCAACTATTTCTTTGCCAATTTGTTTTTTTTTTTCAATTGGAACTTTAACAGAGTGCAGTGGTTATTTTTATTTCGAACATTTTTAATTGTTTCAACTGAAAAATTGTCAATATTTATCTGCCTGTGTGGCAAAACAAGTGTTGCAGTGTCAACTAATAAACAGTGAAATCTCAACCAAGTGTGTTATTTAATAAAAGTGTTGAAAAATTGTTGTTGTTATGCAAAAATCGTGGTCACTAAACTTTAAACTCTCTGTACATATAAAATGTTTTTATGTTAAAATGCTTAGATTAATAACAAACTTTATCATCTCTATCAACGCGCATAATAAAAACGACATTAAATATCACTAATTACTAATGATATACTTTTTCAGTAATGCGCAAAATCAAGTTATTCCATGATTTTTAAAAATTATAAGTTTTTAAGAATCTTTCAACAAACTGTTATTGTGTTATTTTCTTAGAGGAAAGAAGATAGTTACGAAAAAACTTAAAGATAGAAAAATTGACCAACATTTTCTTATCTAAAACTTTTGGTTGAACGATTTTTCTGTATTCCTCTTAGTTATTGAGTTATTTGCAAGTTTTGCGAAATACAAAATAGCGTAAGTTCTCGACTTACCTCAATTTTGACAAAAAACGTTATAACTCAAATACTATTTATTCGAGCTACAGAAAAGTACAATACACGCATTTAGGCTATTGTGGCGAGATCTACAAGATGGGCGTATTTGTTTTTATACAGGGTGATCCATAAAGTATCTAAAAGAAAATTCGATTGTTATTTTTTTCTAAATCAAGAAGGCAAGTGTTTATCAAAAGTTATCGATATTATATACAAGACTGTTTTCCACTCCCAGACTAAGCATGAAGTAAAATTTCGAGTTTAGAAAAGCCCCGTGAAAATTTGTCGAGGGTCGCGCAGCGACCCGAGACAAATTTTCGGGCTTTTCTAAACTCGAAATTTTACTTCATGCGCCACGCGTACAAAACACTGATTTGAAGTGAAGTTCAGAAACACACAAATACATCTTTAATCAGAGTAACGGGGAATCAGATGTTTAGTCTGTTATCAACGATGTTTAGTGTGAATAATAAATAATTAGGTTTTAAATAGTTTTGTTAAAACAACTGGTAACGATATTTATATATAAATGGTTGAAAAAAAATAATAAAATCTAATTTATTCTTAAAGGATTTGTATTCGTGATTCGAAGAAACAGGATTGGAATCTTTTATTCGAATTATATTTATCTCTTACGAATCCTTTATTCGAGTATTCGTGATTCGAATCATATTAGGTGATTCGGATTTGTGATTCGAATCCTTTTTACGAGGATTCGTCCCAGCTCTGTTTCAAACTATGTCATAGGTTGGTAGTGCAATCCAATTTAATTATACTTAAGTCACATCAGTCGTGCGCATGCGCAGTCAGTTTAAAAATGCTATACTGTTGGAGAGCAGAGTGTTGGTGTGCGTTTTTTTTTTTTCTGGACAAAGGAACTTCCCGCTAATTATTTTCAGCCGTGCTTCGGTATAACGAATAAAATAATGCCACTCCCTCAAAATGATCGACACCTGTGATATTGTTGTTTCCCTATTGATTGTGAATTTTTAACCGCGGAAAAGTTCCGCCACTACGATTCTTCGCTTATGACGGTGTTTTTTGGAGTCGCACTTTTCACTTCTCTATTTATTTCACTGCACGAAACTTTACCTTATTGATTTTCGTCAATTTTGACGTTTTGAATGACAGGACATCTTATCACCGCTTCTTTTGTTTTTTTATCATCGCGGTGATAGACATGTAATTACGGCTTTCCTTGCATCTCAATGGTTGAAAATTCGTTCTAGTAGGCTGTGAGTTGTATTCTTATAGGAAGTTAGTGGGTTTACACATTTTCTCAGTGGCGCTCAAAAGTTGTCAACAAACACCGAACTGGTGCGCATATGGCTGAGACTGCAGTTAAAAGACTTTCATACAGCAGGAATTGAGATATTGATGACGCGATGGGATAAGTAGGTATTGTAAATCAAATCAAATCAAGCTTATTGGTCTAATAAATTGTTCAATTATAATATTAGACAGGATAAAAATTATAATATAAAATGAAAAATATAGAATATAAAATATTTGATATTGATAGGGACTTTGTTGAAAAATAAAAGTTGTTTTTGGGTGAGTATTGCCCTGAGTTTTTCAGTTTGTGCGACCCAATTTCTGACTTTTATTTTTGTTGTTTACTAGCATAGGTTTAACCATTCAGTCACTAAATTTCTGACTTTCCTTTTTCCCACGACTACTTAACTGTCAATAAGGAAACACTTCTTCTACAGCAATGCAACCATTCATATTATAAAAGATCGCCCTATACAATAAACTCCATAAGTCGATGACTTTATTATCTTATAACAAGTTTAAAAACACTTTAATGGATCTTCTGCAGCAATCGGCTTTTTATAATTTTAATGAATTTTCTGAAAATGTCGGTATACTGGAAGCACCTAGCTGAACCGAACCCGTTCAACTCGTTCAACTCTGAACTTTGGTTTAAAGTGACATTAGAACAATAGGACCTGTCATCTTGAACTTCAGTTCAGCTTGAACTCAAGTTCAACGTTATTGGTGCAACTAGATCTAAAAGATGATTAAAAAGCATTAATAGTAGGAATTAGCCGGATGTAGATATTAACAGTGGGAATTAGCAGGGTCCAGTAAGCTTATCCGGATAAAAAGCTCAAGCTCACAGCCGAAAAGATGATTAAAAAAACATTAGTAGTAGGAATTAGCCGGATGTAGTCATTAATGGTAGGAATTAGCAGGGTCCAGTAAATTTATACGGATAAAAAGCTGAAGCTCCCAGACGAAAAAATGATTAAAAAAACATTAGTAGTAGGAATTAGCCGGAGGTAGACATTAATAGTAGGAATTCGCAGGGTCCAGTAAGTTTATCCGGATAAAAAGCTGGAGCTCACAGACAAAAGGATGATTAAAAAAACATTAGTAGTAGGAATTAGCCGGATGTAGACATTAATAGTAGGAATTAGCAGGGTCCAGCAAGTTTATCCGGATAAAAAGCTGGAGCTCACAGACAAAAGGATGATTAAAAAAACATTAGTAGTAGGAATTAGCCGGATGTAGACATTAGTAGTAGGAATTAGCAGGGTCCAGTAAATTTATACGGATAAAAAGCTAAAGCTCCCAGACGAAAAGATGATTAAAAAAACATTAGTAGTAGGAATTAGCCGGATGTAGATATTAACAGTAGGAATTAGCAGGGTCCAGTAAATTTATACGGATAAAAAGCTGAAGCTCCCAGACGAAAAAATGATTAAAAAAACATTAGTAGTAGGAATTAGCCGGAGGTAGACATTAATAGTAGGAATTAGCAGGGTCCAGTTAGTTTATCCGGATAAAAAGCTGGAGCTCACAGACAAAAGGATGATTAAAAAAACATTAGTAGTAGGAATTAGCCGGATGTAGACATTAATAGTAGGAATTAGCAGGGTCCAGTAAGTTTATCCGGATAAAAAGTTGGAGCTCACAGACAAAAAGATGATTAAAAAACATTAGTAGTAGGAATTAGCCGGATGTAGTCATTAATGGTAGGAATTAGCAGGGTCCAGTAAGTTTATACGGATAAAACGCTGAAGCTCCCAGACGAAAAATGATTAAAAAAACATTAGTAGTAAGAATTAGCCGGATGTAGACATTAATAGTAGGAATTAGCAGGATCCAGTAAGTTTATCCGGATAAAAAGCTGGAGCTCACAGACAAAAGGATGATTAAAAAAACATTAGTAGTAGGAATTAGCCGGATGTAGACATTAATAGTAGGAATTAGCAGGGTCCAGTAAATTTATACGGATAAAAAGCTAAAGCTCCCAGACGAAAAGATGATTAAAAAAAACATTAGTAGTAGGAATTAGCCGGATGTAGATATTAACAGTAGGAATTAGCAGGGTCCAGTAAGTTTATCCGGATAAAAAGCTGAAGCTCACAGCCGAAAAGATGATTAAAAAAACATTAGTAGTAGGAATTAGCCGGATGTAGACATTAATAGTAGGAATTAGCAGGGCCCAGTAAGTTTATCAGGATAAAAAGCTGGAGCTCACAGCCAAAAAGATGATTAAAAAAACATTAGTAGTAGGAATGAGCCGGATGTAGACATTAGTAGTAGGAATTAGCAGGGTCCAGTAAGTTTATCCGGATAAAAAGCTGAAGCTCGCAGACAAAAAGATGATTAAAAAAACATTAGTAGTAGGAATGAGCCGGATGTAGACATTAATAGTAGGAATTAGCAGGGTCCAGTTAGTTTATCCGGATAAAAAGCTCCAGCCCACACACGAAAAGATGATTAAAAAAACGTTAGTGGTAGGAATTAGCCGGATGTTTATATTAATAGTAAGAATGAACTCACATATTGGAATTAAACTATTTTTAACTGTATTTTACCTTAATTTTATATTTGTATTTGGATATTTGACTTGTCTATTGTTGTTAACTAAACCACCAAGACCAATAAATTATTATTATTATTATTATCACAAACATTTGTAGACATTTTGTTAGACATACAGAGAGTTTTATGTAATACCGAATATTCTAGGATTTGCACTAAATCGCAATTTGATTACCTATTATTTTTAATAGTCATATAGGTAATCCAATATACACTCAACCTTAAAATTAAACGTATCAAATTGTGTTCAATCAATCATCGTTTCAGTATGAATCGAACATACTAATATTAACGTTCAACGTGTGCTGTAATGTTCGGTTTTACATAAAAATCTCTGTATATTTTTTCAATTAAAACCGTATGAATTTTGTCTTAGTAATATGATTATTAAATTCACATTCCATAATATTTTTATTGGTTGCAAGATTACGATCCATGTTCTTAAAGTGTATTCTTGTTAAGTTCAATAAAGTATATTCTTAATATTTCTGTAATTATGATATTTCCAACGAAAAAAGACCACGAGTTTTAATGGTCGGTTGTCGGGAGTGAAACGCACCTGCCCAATCAATTGCCGTCCATCCGAAACACCGACAATAAATTGACCAGCGACTGGTTTCAATGCCACGACCAAAAGGCAGGTGCGCATAAAACCAAAACAGGTGAAAGGCTTCGGTTAAATCACAGTGTCTGACTTTGCGTTATTTTTACTTTTTTTGTACCCTAGAATTTACATTCTTTAACCTTCTTACACCTGCTTGTAATAAGACTGCGATATTTTTCTAAAACAAATTTTTTAGATAAATTTCCTCAATCGATGCTTTTATTATTTAATGAGATGCAAAGTAGGTTTAAACTGTGAAATAAATATTTTTACATTCATTAAACTTAACTTTACCATTATGAAATATAAAAAAAAATATTGCTTATAATAAGAACTTTATTTTCTTTTAAATATAAATATCCCAATTATGTGCTCTAAACTTTCAGATATTCGTTGCTTTTTTAATAGAGTTCAATTTGAAGCTATAAACGAGTGTTTTCTACTCCCAGACTAAGCATGAAGTAAAATTTCGAGTTTAGAAAAGCTTGAAAATTTGGTTTGGTCGCGTAGCGCGAAGCGACCAAACCAAATTTTCAGGCTTTTCTAAACTCGAAATTTTACTTAATGCGCCACGCGTATAAAACACTGATTTAGTGTATAATTAAAAATATACTGCTTAATATTAGTATTAATTTGATACTACTCAAGCACGATTTGATGTAAGTAAATGAAGTATTTGTTTCATTCAAAAATTAGAAAGCAAATACTGGGTTGACTTTCAATTCCAATTTAAGGTTTAAACGAGTGTTTTCCACTCCCAGGTTAAGCATGAAGTAAAATTTCGAGTTTAGAAAAGCCTAAAAACTTGGTTTGGTTGCGTAGCGCCAAGCGCGGAGCAACTAAACCAAATGTTCAGGCATTTCTAAACTCGAAATTTTACTTCATGTACCACGCGTATAAAACACTGATTTAGTATACAATTAAAAATGTACTGCTTAATATTAGTATTAATTTGATACTACTCAAGCAGGATTTGATGTAAGTAAATGAAGTATTTGTTTCATTCAAAAATTAGAAAGCAAATACTGGGTTGACTTTCAATTCCAATTTAAGGTTTAAACGAGTGTTTTCCATTACCAGGTTAAGCATGAAGTTAAATTTCGAGTTTAGAAAAGCCTAAAAACTTGGTTTGGTTGCGTAGCGCGAAGCGCGGAGTAACTAAACCAAATGTTCGGGCATTTCTAAACTCGAAATTTTACTTCATGCACCACGCGTATAAAACACTGATTTAGTATAAAATTAAAAATGTACTGCTTAATATTAGTATTAATTTGATACTACTCAAGCAGGATTTGATGTAAGTAAATGAAGTATTTGTTTCATTGAAAAATTAGAAAAAAAAAATACTTGGTTGACTTTCAATTCCAATTTAAGGTTTAAACGAGTGTTTTCCACTCCCAGGTTGAGTATGAAGTAAAATTTCGAGTTTAGAAAAGCCTGAAAAATTGGTTTGGTTGCGTAGCGCGAAGTGCGGAGCGACTAAACCAAATTTTCAGGCTTTTCTAAACTCGAAATTTTACTTCATGCGCCACGCGCATACTACACTGATTTTAAGTGTTCACTTAATATTCACTATATTTCCGAGTTTTCAATGTTTTATTGCAACCATTAATATTTTAATATCGCTACCAGCTTTTACAAATAGAAATGTATAAAACTAAATTATTTATTATTTATTAACACTGAAAATCGTTGATAAGAAACTAAATATCTGATTCCGTGTTACTTTAATTAAAGATGTATTTGTGTGCTTTTTAACTTCACTTCAAATCAGTTTTATACGCGTGGCGCATGATGTAAAATTTCGAGTTTAGAAAAGCCTGAAAATTTGGTTTGGTCGCTCCGCGCTTCGCGCTAAGCAACCAAACCAAATTTTCAGGCTTTTCTAAACTCGAAATTTTACTTCATGCTTAACCTGGGAGTGGAAAGCACTCGTTTAAACCCTAAATTGAAATTGAAGTTCAACCAAGTATTATCTCTATAATTTTTAAATAAAACAAATGCTTCATTTACTTACATCAAATCCTACTTGAGTAGTATGAAATTATTACTAATATTAAGCAGTATATTTTTAGTTCTACACTTAATCAGTGTTTTATACGCATGGCGCATGAAGTAAAGTTGTTAACAAAATTGCTCAATAATTAGAAATTATTTCAAGACATTAAAAGTGCCGAGATTCTTCACGCAATCTACAACAAATTTGTAATAAAATAATATCGTGTCAAATAAAGTTGCTAATACTTGGGTTTAGAATACTTTAAATTTAAAACATTATAAGTGCGGTTCTTTGCGCAATCTACATCAAATTTGTCTTACAAATATTAAATCAAACACTCATTAAAACAACTACTTATGTAACAGCAAACACTTGTCGTAGAATCCAATGCCAGTCGGGGTATTAGCCTCGGAAGTAGTTGTTTCAATTAGTGTTTGATTTAGTCTTTGTAATACAAATTTGTTGTAGATTGCGTAAAGAATCGCACTTATGTTTGAAAGTATTCTAAATCCAAGTATTTGCAACTTTATTCATACTTAGACATTATTTGTTATAATAAATTGTAAACATTCGTTGCCATTTTGAATTCTTTTAAAATCAACAGATTTTGTTTAAAATTGAATGCAATTTAGTAATCAGTAAAGAACATGTTACTCTCACTGGTAAAAGTTAAAATATTTTTAAACAGATAAAACTAAATAGATATTAATTTTGTAAATGCATAAACAATCAACATTCAACATTCAAAATCACTTTAATAAACAGTTAAGATACAAAATTTTAAATATCTCAGCTGTTTCTTTTTCTTATCTGTAATTTTGATCCAAAGTTGTAAAAGTTAATTGTATGTTTTTGAGTTTACGTGAAGTGATTATTATACTAAAAAGGACTGTTATTCCTTACTTCACTTTTTATTTGTATCATTCTGTATTTAAGAATGGCTTCCGTCGTATGTGTTTGACAGATATAAACAAATGATTATATATACTTCATACTTGGTTTATATAATACTTGCTGATTGTTTTTGTTAGTAATTTGTGTAACTTCTAATTAAATTTTAAAACTTGGAATTTTAATCTGTTGTTTGTCTCATTTTTAGTCTGTTGTGTGTCTTATTTTGAGTCTGTTTTATATTCATATTTTTTTTATATAGAGTGCTCATTGTGATATACATTTTAATATTGTTATAGTTTTACATATACTGTTTTATACTTAAATGTATATTGATTGTACAAAGGTGGTACCGTAAATAAATGAATTAAGTTAAATTAGATCTGCATTTCGAGACACAAGGTGCTCATTATCAATAACAAACTAATTTAAAATTAGTGTTGTAAAAGTTAATTTTAAGCTTCGCTCTAGAGGTACACATATCCAAATTTTCATTCTTTTCTAAACTCGACATGTTACTTCATTGAATGCTTTAATAAAATCAATAAATTACTGAACATTTATTTAAAAAAAATACTTTTCATAATTGGAAGTGATTAATTTGTGAATAAACTAGTCTGAAATGATATTTTGCCTGACTTGTCCCAGATATTTCTCCGATTCAAGAGTTAAATTGCCTGTCATTTTAATATAACTTTCTTTTGTAGAAAACCCCAATTTTGATTAATTCTGGGATTTGTTTTGAAATCAGTTTAATTGTTCTACTCTTGGGATTAGGGATACAGTATTATTTTATGTCCTTCAAAATGAGGTATCATTTAAAATTATAAAGTTGAGGTGACTGTGGGTTAAAGTTAAAATTCAAAACAGTGTTTTTTAAGTTCCTTTGTGAAATCAAAATTAACGTGTTTTTATTCAAAATCGTGTCTGGCTCCTCCAAAGGAGGACAGATGACGACGATCGTTTCGCTTTTTTTATGAGCTTCTCAGGCCGCCAAGTCCATCATCCCATACACACTCACTTGATATGTAGAACTTGTATATATACTGACTTCGCCAACCACAAGCCGGTATTGACGTCAGTATTTATAAACTGATAAGGGCATTGATCTCATTTTGCTTCTACAGTTAGTGTCGGTTTTTAGTTTAAACCTTCGACTAGCATTGAAGCGGCAAGAAACACGAACCAATGCGATGATAATATTCAGAACGCCGAAATAAATTAAACAAATTAGATTTAACGACACATCTATAAGTACTAAATAAGAAATAACAGCGAATTAGGTCATGTTGAAAAAATTATTTTATCAAGTGAGTGTGCAAGGAGGACAGAAGACGACGACGACCGTTTCGCTCATTTTATGAGCTCCTCAGGCCGCCACATCCATCATCCCAACCACACTCACTTGATATGTAGATCTTGTATATATACTGACTTCGGATCTCATAAAAAGAGCGAAACGATCGTGGTCGTCTTCTGTTCTCCTTGGACACTCACTTGATAAAATAATCATTACGAACCTAATGCGTCGTTATTTCTTATTTGGTACTTATAGGTGGGTCGTTATTTCTAATTTGTTTAATTTAATTCGGCGTTCTGAATATTATCATCGCATTGGTTCGGGTTTCTCGCCGCTCCGATGCTAGTCGAAAGTTTAAAGTAAAAACCGACACTAACTGTAGAAGCAAAATGAGATCGATGTCCTTATCAATGCACTAGCAATAATCAATACTAACGTAAATACCGGATTATAGTTAGCGAAGTCAGTATATATACAATTTCTACAAATCAAGTGAGTGTGTATGGGATGATGGATGTGGCGGCCTGAGGAGCTCATAAAAAGAGCGCAACGATCGTCGTCGTCTTCTTGCACACTCACTTGATAAAATAATCTTTACGGACCTAATGCGCTGTTATTTCTTATTTGCTATATATATATATATATATATATATATATATATATATATATATATATATTATTGTTTCATGACTCTTGTTAATTATCATCAATTTTCATATTTTTCACAATTTCTGTATATTTTGTTACTTGTCACTATTTATTTAAAAAGTTTTTTAGCGTTTTGGTCAATTTAAAGAAATTCTTAACTTTTCCTCAAGAAATTTGAATTCCCTAAATATTTCATGACATTTCCCGATGTCTGAAATTCCGCGACTTTTCCCAAACTTTCCCGGTTTGAATGATGCACAGGAACATTTTCTTTTAAGTAGTTTTCAGGTATTCGTTGTATGTGAAAATCGTTCAATTTGAAGTTTCGAACGAGTGTCTTCCACTCCCAGACTAAGCATGAAGTAAAATTTCGAGTTTAGAAAAGCCTGAAAATTTGGTTTGGTTGCTTAGCGCGAAGCGCGGAGCGACCAAACCAAATTTTCAGGCTTTTCTAAACTCGAAATTTTACTTTATGCGACACGCGTATAAAACACTGATTTAAAGTGAAGTTTGAAAACACACAAATACATCTTTAATTAGAGTAACACGGAATCAGATATATAGTTTGTATCAACGATTTTCAGTGGTGATAATAAATAATTTGGTTTTGTACATTTTTGTTAATAAAAACTGGTAGCGATAATAAAATATTAATGGTTGCATAAAACAATAAATTATAATTTATTTTTAAAGAATTTGTATAAATAGGATTCGAATCTATGATTCTATTCACATTTATCTCATACGAATCCTTTATTCAAGTATTCGTGATTTGAATCATATTTGGTGATTCGGATTAGTGATTCGAATCCTTTTTTTGAGGATACGTTCCAGCTCTGGTTATTATTATTAAAAATGTTGAATAGTTTCCTCATACCAATCCTTTATTCGAGTATTTGTGATTCGAATCATATTAGGTGATTCGATTATTGATTCGAATCCTTTTTTGAGGATTATTTCTAGCTCTGGTTATTATTATTAAAAATGTTGAATATTTTTCTCATACTGTAATGTATTTTGATTTGAAATAATTGTATATTTGGTTGTATATATTAGATAACTGCAGGTATAGTTTTAATTAGCGGAAATGACGTTCCTCGGGTTACGTCTGCGCAGTTATTCTTGTTGGGTAAATTGTAAATAGAATTATAATTTATTCAGTCAGTACTAATTGAGTATTCAAATAAAGAGTATTAAAAAAATGTCTGTTAATAAATTTTGACTATATGTTGGTTTTAATGACTAAACGTAAAAGAAGAGAATATAACACATACGAATCCTTTATTCAAGTATTCGTGATTCGAATCATATTAGGTGATTCGGATTAGTGATTCAAATCCTTTTTTTGGGGATTCGTCCCAGCTCTGGTTTATATTATTAATAATGTTGAATTGTCATGATTTTTTTTTTATAACAGCATGAATATTATTATAATATAAACAATCGTTGATAATCAAGAGGAAGTTTTCGAGCTTAACGCTTAAACTGGCACGTTTTGCATAACTGGGTAACTGAATATCAACCGTTAACAAGATATGTATAAATCCGGGGGAATGCGAGGCGTCGTTCCTCCTATGTTTGATTTCCTAATGAGACAAACACGGTCTTCCGTCTTTCCCCCGCCTTCCGGTCCTTCCGGTTTCCACTGTGCTACCCAGATTCCACTGTTTACAACTTCCACATACAGATACAGATACAGATTGTCTTCGTCTTCGGGGCTTCCATGCCATTAAATGCTCTCTCCTTTCTCGAAAGGGGCATTCCTCGTCGGCCCCATTGTGTCTCACTCCGCTGCTAAAATGTCCATTATGCGTTTTCAGCCATGAAAACCCGTTTCGGTGATTGGGATTTAAATGGATCCCTAATTCCTTATCATTTGATGCTTACTTATGATTAAACACAATATACATATTTCTGTATTGTTTATATTTAAGTTCAAAATTAAAGACATACAAAATAAATCAAATAAATAATAATAATTGAGGGGCTTAGTGGAAAAGTAGTATAAGTGCTATTATCTTAAAAATTGGTATAAGTACAGATATCTATCAACGAGATTTATATTTAGTTATTTATTTATTAATTTATTGACGGATTCATCTTTTACAATGTAACAATAATAATATTACAATTTTTACATAGATATACATAATAAGTGTGAATTATTATATAATAAATACAAAAAAATACGGGAGAAAAAGAAGTGTATGTAGATATGAAAAAAGAAAAATATTAACTGCGTTTCATGTAAGCTGAATAATCTATATATTTTATTGGACTCTTAAAATTACTAAATATTAATCCAAAATGCGATATACATTGATAATTATTAATTATATTGAAAAATCTCATCATTCTACTTATTGGGCCTTATTGCCATAGTTGAATCGATGAAAATGTTCACGAAATGTGACGTTATTTCGAGTATTAGTTGTTATATTAAAATTAATCATATTTAACAAATCGGAGCAATCAACTATAAAATTAACAAATTTTTCAAGAGATTTCAGATTTAGCACGGTTAACATTTGAGTACGACTATAGTTATATCGACTGATCCCTAATTTGAAACTTATATTTAGCAACAAATTATTTTGGGCTCTTACTAGCCGTTCTATATTATTAGCATAGTGTGGAAACCAAACAGGGGACGCAAATTCCAATTGAAATCTTACGAATGATAAGTATAGAATTTTTTAAGTAGTAAAAGAAAATTTTACACCAAACCGATTGATAAAGCCAAGAGTTTGCATACCTTTGCATCAAATATTATCAAATGTTTAGTAAAAAATAAAGAAAACTAAAATGTTACACCGAGATCTTTTATGTATTTGACTGGTGATAAAATTTTATCGTTAATATCATAATTATTTTCTGATACTCGACCTCTACCAAATGATATAGAATAACATTTGCCGATATTAAGAAAAAGAGAGTTCTCAGTACACCAACGATATATATTGTCAAGGTCAGTCTGCAGTAACATACGATGTGAGGGGTTACTGATAATTCGAAAAATCTTAAGGTCGTCGGCAAACAATAACAACCCAGAATGAGCAGCATATGATTTAATGTCATTAATGAACAATAGAAACAATATAGGTCCACAGTGGGAGCCTTGAGGATCACCAGTTATACAAAACATGGTACAATTAAATATGTGTCTCTCAATATAATGTCTGGAAATAATAATGTAAGAAAGTGACTTAACCCTAGTGTCCTGGGATAAAAATATGATGATTTAACACAACTTATCTATATCCAAAAATTTACGGTTAGGCTGGAATTAGTCTTTTAAATTCAAAAAATATTATTAATTTAATTTATAACGATTGAGCGCTATATTCGATTTGACTAACATTTATTATGGTTGATAATCATAATATAACACATTATTTAAGTTATTATGATCATCATTAATTAACAAAAAGTATAAAAACAGTAGTACCACAACATAAAAACTAAAATAAGTTTTTATTGGCGCACTTTGTAAAAATTTTAAAAATATTACTTCAAAGATTGGTTTATTTGAAAGCTTTTTGTCTGTTAATAATGTTTGATATTTTGTACGGTTTTGCCGCAATAATATAAAATATGAATATGTTATTCTTAATTTCCTTTGCAAAATTCTAGGCCAAGCAACATACAGTAAATTTTTCTTTTAGGTAAACATATGCATAAGCTGTAAATTTTCCAGCATTCGTTGATTTTTTAAAAGAGTTCAATTTGAAGCTTTAAACGAGTGTTTTCCACTCACAGACTAATTATGAAGTAAAATTTCGAGTTTAGAAAAGCCTCGTGAAAATTTGTCGAGGGTCGCGCAGCGACCCGAAGCAAATTTTCTGGGCTTTTCTAAACTCGAACTTTTACTGCATGCGCCACTCGTATAAAACACATATTTCAAATGAAGTTCGAATATACATAAATTTCACAATATTTTAGTGTTTTATACGCGTGGCGCATGAAGTAACATTTCGAGTTTAGAAAAGCCTAGAAAGTTTGTCTCGGGTCGCTGCGCAACCCTCTACAAATTTTCACGGGGCTTTTCTAAACTCGAAATTTTACTTCATGCTTAGTCTGGGAGTGGAAAACACTTGTTTATAGCTTTAAATTGAACTCTTCTTAAAGAAACAACGTGAACATTTTCTTTTAGGTAAACATATGTATAAACTGTAAATTTTCCGACATCAGTTGTTTTTAAAATGAGCTTAATTTGTAACTTTAAACGAGTGTTTTCCACTTCCAGACTAAGCATGAAGTAAAATTTCGAGTTTAGAAAAGCCCCGTGAACATTTGTCGAGGGAGAGACAAATTTTCTGGGCTTTTCTAAACTCGAAATTTTACTTCATGCGCCACACGTATAAAAACCTGTTTTTAAGTGAGGTTTATATATACGTAAAGTTCACAATATTTTAGTGTTTTATACGCGTGGCGCATGAAGTAAAATTTCGAGTTTAGAAAAGACCAGAAAATTTGTCTCGGGTCGCTGTGCGACCCGAGACAAATTTTCACGGGGCTTTTCTAAACTCGAAATTTTACTTCATGCTTAGTCTGGGAGTGGAAAACACTCGTCTAAAGCTTCAAATTGAACTTAAATAAAAATCAAGGAATATCCAAAGATTTACAGAAAAAAGGCATACTACACATGAAGTTAACAAGACATCATGAAGTTTGCCTTTAAATTATTGAATAAAATAAATACGGTAGAGAAATCAGATGCATTCATTGATTAACATAAATATTAACACTTTAATTGAAACCATTTATAAATTCCGCTTCCGAATAAATTAACAACGCATATCATCAGTTACAATCCTGCAATATAAACCGAAACAAAATTCTCTAATAATCCGACTAACTCATTAACTCACCCTGCACATGCACATATCTGAATTTCGCACTAACTAACTCTCTCTCTATGTATAGAAAGGGTATATATTTACTAGTGCATATACATGTGTACAATTAAATCATCAACAATACGTGCGATAATTTAAACAATTTCAGTAAAATTGAGTTGTGTTTATTTATACATATATTGCGTGTGTATATAATATGTGCTCATAGATAATTGTAACCGATAATAATTGATAATTACCACAATTATATGTGTAAATTAGATGGCATTAATTCAACAATAACTCACGCATAATTTCGAGTAAATAGAAATTAATGCAAATTTTGCGTTTTGTATTATGGTAATAAAGGAAGTTGTAATTATCGAGGCTATTAAATTATTTGAAATTGTGTTATTTAAATTATGAATCTTTTTAAAATTAAATAGTTGCTTGATTTTTATGTTGTTTGATTAACATCAAAGTCCAAAAAATCACATGGAAATTATTGTTCAATATTGAGATAAAAAAAAAACTTAATAGAAAAGCTTCCAGGTTTCAGACGGTTCTAAGGATGATGTTAACATTTTCATGTTAATAAAACATTTCACGAGATTACTATTGTAAATTTACAACTTATAATTTAATAATTTAAATTTAACATACAGTGTGTATCAGCTAAATGGAATAAATTCGATAATAAATAAATGGGGGCGTGTTCTAAAAATCGCCCGGACACATCTTTTGGTATTTTTAGATGCCCATTTTTTTCAATAAAAGCATTTTATACAGGGTGTGTAACATGTAACAGTGGCCAATACCAACTTTCTTATGTTAAATGCAACACCCTATATATTATTGATTTTTTGGATTCTTCAGAAAATTCTAGATATATTTTATGTACAATGTCCTATACCTATCTTCAACTGTTTCGGAAATATTAAGTGTTTTCGGATTTATTGCAAAAATTAACATTATTAATTATTTGATTACAGAAACTCGCTACAACACACTCAAAAACTACTAGGTAATACTGTTCTTTTCTTGGTTATGTAAAAAAACGCGAACGTCTTAGCAACATTCTAATCTTAAACAGAATTTGTTTCTAATGGTACTTAACATCTCAAGCGTGACCGATTCAATCGCAGGCGTTATTAGTCTTCTTAAGTCAGCTAAATCGAGGGGTTTACAATACTTTTGACATATCCCCATAAGAAGAAGTCTAATGACGTCAGATCCGGCGTTCATGCTGGCCATTCCATCGATCCTTGCCTCCCTATCCACCGATTTGGAAATATTTGGTTGAGGTACTGCTGGACATTGATTTGGTAATGGGGCGGTGCTCCATGTTGCTGAAACCATATCATATTCGCTGAAACTTGTGGCTTTGCTAGATCAGGATATAAGTTTGTCAAAGTTGGCACGACATTATTGTGGAGTAGTGCTAAATAATTATCGCCATTCAAATTGCCATCAATGAAAAAGGGCCCTATGATACGGTCTCCAACAATTCCTGCCCAAACATTAACCTTTATAGGGTATTGCGTGTATTCTTCTTTCATCAAGTGAGGATTTTCCTTCGACTAATAGTGGCAATTTTGACGATAAGCATGACCGTGAAGTGTAATGGTGCACTCATCAGATAACAAACATTGCCATCATTTGTTATCAAAAATACGTTCTCTTGTCAAAATTGTGTTCCAAAAACTCCATTTTATTTTATTTTAATGTTCGAAAAATCGATGAATAGCTAACATGAAACATTGTGGCTGCTTTTCGATTAGAAGTATGTGAGTTTTCCTCAAACTTAAGCATAATATCCAATTCATCACTTATTTCATTGGCAGCTGCTTTTTTTATCTGCCCTGTATGTCCAAGCTCACGAAACTGCTTTGCAATTTTAATAATTGTCCCTTGGGATATAGGCGGCAATTTTGAAAAATGTACATGAAATAAGCGACCATCTGTTGAATTGTTATTTTATGCATTTCTGTTAAATAAACCATTTTTCTGATATGCAGTTAACAAAATTCAAACGACTATAACACAGACAACTAAACTGTCATGCAGTCAGACAACAATTTGCTAATTCCAGGCGTTTTAACAAAAGTAAACAATAATTATTATTACATATAGGGAAATATGAAGAGATTATTTGCCGAGGTTGGCAAGTTACACCCCGACAGCGAAGCCGGAGGAATGTATAACCAACTAAGGGAAATATATTCATATTTCCCTAGGGAAATATGGATTGTCAAAAGGTTTAATATTTCCCTATGGAAATATGAGTATGTTATGACATATCGTAACCAAGGCAATATTACTCATTATTGTATCAATCAGAGAAAAAAGTATTCATAGCTTATATAAATTTCATATCGGCAAAAAAGAACGCCGAACTGGTTTTTGTCTACTTTTTCATTATCAAGACCTAAATGGGAAACAATTATTGAGTGTGTTGTTGAGAATTTCTATAATAAAATACTTTTTTTAATGTTTATTTTTGCAATAAATCTGGAAACACTTAATATTTCCGAAACAGTTGAAGATAGGTATGATAGGTACAGGTACATGGAATATGTCTAGATTTTTCTGAAGAATATAAAAATTGAATAATATACATCGTGTTGCATTTAAAATAAGAGAGTTGGTGTTGGCGACTGTTACATGACACACCCTGTATAAAAAGTTTTCGTTAGAAAAAATGCGCAATATAAAATACCAATCGACATGTCTGAACGTTTTTTCGAACACGCCCCGATTTATTAATTATCGAATTTATTCCATTTAGCTGATACACACTGTACAACCTCAATGGCTATGGCATAAAAGGTTTATTTAAATAATAAAATGTACAAAATAACTTATTTAGTAATATAATTAACAAAACATTGCGTTATTGCTTTAATGGCGCTTAATTGATTATGGATTATGAAGACAATACTGTTTTTAATGGAAAAGGTGGAGATATTTGTTTTGCAAATTTACGAGTTGAAAATCAAACAATTCAATAAGCAGATAAAGAACACACTTACTACAATATAAAAATAAACCACTTTTATTTTAAATTGAAAAGCCTTATTCAATTCAAACTAAAAGTGGATTATTTTTATATTGTAGCAAGTGTTTTCTTTATCTTCTTATTAAATTGTTTGATTTTCACCTCGTAAATTTGCAAAACAAATATCTCCACCTTCTCCATTAAAAACAGTATTGTCTTCATAAAAATAAATCAACCACATAAATCACTCGATTCTCCTTTCAGGTAAATAATACCGCTGTAGCTGTAAATACAGAAAAAAAACTTTTGCACGGGATGAAATAAATCATGGGGTGTATTAATTGGAAAAGTTGCTGATGATTTATGTGCGAGTAGTTGAGTCCTAAAATATGAACTGCTTTCGTGTTTTATATATATATTTTTTTGTTCTCTACTCTCCTTGCTGCTCGTAGTCGGCGGCAACTTTTAAAAGGGGGATTTATGTGTAATGCATGCAAAGACTTTTATTGTTCCTGAGGGCCCAACCGCACGACATTGTGTAAATCACCGTTGGAAAATTTTAAACTCTTTAGCGTATGACAAATTATATCAAATTTATATTAAAATTAGTAAAAGTAAGGGTTTACTGAGTCGCTTATTTCTAAAAACTCTTAAATATTTTTTTTTATGATATTGATACGTTTTTATATTTTGTAAACTTATTATAATGTTTTTCAATTTTAAATTAATTTCATCTTTTTTCCATACAATTCATATGAATATATGAGCCGCTAATTTCCTAAAACGACTAAATCCAAGTCGTTTTTGGAAATTAGCGGCTCATATATTCATATGAATTGTATGGAAAAAAAATGAAATTAATTTAAAATTGAAAAAAATTATAATAAGTTTACAAAATATAAAAATGAATCAATATCGACTTTCTGCAAACATTTTGTATCTTTAAGATTTTTCCAAATGTTCATTGAAACAACTACCTCCTGAGTTAACAATAACAGATGACATAATTAGGGAAATAGATACTGAAAAAAAAAAACGCATTGACTATTCGAGAAATTTCTATTTTAGGAGATTTTCCAACATTCGTTTCGACATATTGTTTTTCCTCAGTTAAATAACTCTGCATTAAATTTATTGCATTTGTTGAGAAACCAACATAATGCAATATGGCATACAAGATTTTATGACAGATAGTATTTAATACTATCTGTCATAAAATCTTGTATGCTATATTGCATTATGTTGGTTTCTCAATATAAAAATACAAGATTTTATGACAGATAATATTTGATATTTTCTGTCATAAAGTCTCGTGTGCCATATTGCATTATGTTTGTTTCTCAACAAATGCAATAAATTTAATGCAGAGTTATTTACCTAACAGAAAACAATATATCGAAACGAATGTTGGAAATTCTTCTGAAATAGAAATTTCTCGAGGGTTCCCCAGGGATCCATCCTAGGCCCAGTTATTTTTGCTATCTACACAAGTTCATTTACAAAATGTGTAAACATTGCAACATTCACCTTTATGCCGACGATACGCAGTTGTATTATTTATTTCATTCGAGTAACCTCAATCAAGCAAATGCACTAATTAATTCAGACAATAATGCATTGGTCTTAATGGTTAGCAAGCATCACTTAAAAATAAACCTTACAAAATCATCAGTAATTGTTTTTGGGAAACGCAATAATAAAATAAAAACAAAACTAGACATTTCGATCGAAGGAAATAAAATTCAAAGTGTAGAGTCAATAAGAAGTTTGGGCTTAGTGATGGACTCTGTTCTTTGTTTTAAAAGTCATATTAGAAAATGCATACAGAAAGCTTACTTGAACCTTAAGTTATTATACCCACATCGCAAAATTCTTTCAGAAAAAAAAAAATCCAGTTATGTGATCACCTAGTACTTAGTCATTTTAACTACTGTGACGTTGTTCATGCACCTTGTATAGACAAAGTCATATGGGATACGAAAATATGACCGAATTTCGTATTATTTAAAAGATGCATATTGATTAAGTATGGATCAAAGACGGTTATTACATAACAGTTTCATGTTTATCTAAGATTCAGATTGTGGACATCTGTACGAAATTTAATTTTTGCATACAGATATATGGTGGTTTACGTATCAATACTACAATATATTGATACGCAAACCACCATATCTGCATGCAAAAATTAAATTTCGCACAGATGTCCACACTCTGATTCTTAGATTCAGACATTTATTATCACCTCCAATATATAATATAATTTTTTTAAAGGAAGTTTCACATATAGCATATACAACATATATAGAGAGTTTTATATAACATCGAACATTTTCATAACGAGAATTTTTCTTTGAAGTATCCATATGCATACGTTACACATTTTCTGATGCTCGGTTTATTAAAAGAACTCAATTTGAAGCTATAAGCAAATGTTTTCCACTCCCAGGCTAAGCATGAAGTAAAATTTCGAGTTTAGAAAAGCCTCGAAATTTTACTTCATGCGCCACCGGTACAAAACACTGATTCAATGTTAAGTTTAGCGGTGTGTTTTTAACTTCGTAATATGTCAGTGTTTTGTACTGGTGGCGCATGAAGTAAAATTTCGAGTTTAGAAAAGCCTTCGCGCTACTCGACAAAACCAAATTTTCAGGCTTTTCTAAACTCGAAATTTTACTTCATGCTTAGCCTCTGAGTGGAAAACACTCGCTTAAAGCTTCAAATTAAATCCTTTTAATAAACCGAGCATCGAAAAATGTGCAACGTATGCATATGTATAATTAAAAAAAAAATCTCGTAATGAAAATGTTCGGTGTTACATAAAACTCTCTGTATAATTCTATTCCAACAAATATCACATTGTTAAATGTGGGTGTTTTTAAGAAAAAGTTTAAACTAATGTTGTTATCAAAGGTTAATAATGCATCATAATCTTTTATTTTAGGAGCATATTTGTGTAATACGATAATTTAATTTGACCATAATTTGATCACTTATTATAAATTGTATTTTTTGTTTGTTCTCTTTATATATTTATTTTTTCTCTATGTACATGTTGATAAGCTTTCTGTTTTCACTTGATGGGCTAACACTTAGATCAACTTAATAGTTGTTCTTAGTCCTATTTGCACTCATCTCATTTTTAATTTCTATAAATAAGTATCAACATTTAGTTGTATGATGTATTCATATTATAAATATAAAACTCTAGATGATTGCAATTAAATGTATTATTATTATTATTAATAATAATATAATAATAATTTACGACACAGATTTTAAGTGAAGTTCAAATATACATAAATTTGACGATATTATAGTGTTTTGTACGCGTGGCGCATGAAGTAAAATTTCGAGTTTAGAAAAGCCCAGAAAATTTGTCTCGGGTCGCTGCGCGACCCTCGACAAATTTTCATGGGGCTTTTCTAAACTCGAAATTTTACTTCATGCTTAGTCCGGGAGTGGAAAACACGTGTTTAAAGCTTTAAATTGAACTTAAAAAAAACAGGGAATATCCTCAATTGTATCAATTCCATGGTATGTCATTGTTATTATAAAATCATTTTTCCTAATTATTTTGGCTCTAAATTTTCTGACATTCGTTGATTTTTAAAAGAGTTCAATTCGAAGCTTTAAACGAGTGTTTTCCACTCCCAGACTAAGCATGAAGTAAAATTTCGAGTTTAGAAAAGCCCCGTGAAAATTTGTCTCGGGTCGCTGCGCGACCCGAGACAAATTTTCTACGCGGGGCTTTTCTAAACTCGAAATTTTACTTTATGCGCCACGCGTATAAAACACAGATTTCAAGTGAAGTTCGAATATACATAAATTTGACAATATTATAGTGTCTTCCCTCGACAAATTTACACGGGGCTTTTCTAAACTCAAAATTTTACTTTATGCTTAATCTGGGAGTAGAAAACACTTGTTTAATCACACTTGTTGTATCAATTCCCTGGTATGTCATTATTTTTATACCATCACATTACTTTTTCTTAATTATTTTAAGTTAGAGAAACGTATAGTGTTTAGTGTGAATATTCATTAATTTAGAATTTTTCCCTCTACAAAAATGTGAAATACATTTTGTCTCTAAAATAAATGGGGAAGCCAAAATTTGAACACTTTAAAATTATCATGCGATTTCCTATGTTGCGTCCGCCAAGTCAACACCCGGTATAGGTTAAATCTAGAAAACTTGGAAAAGAGGGGTGTCAACAGGTTTTCTTTATATCAAATTGAGAATGTACCACGAAGTGATTGCATCCAAGATTCAACAATTGATATACTCAGTTTTGTTTGGATTTACCTAAAAAATATCGAATATTTATAATTAAAACATTTAACCCAATTTTCAAGAATAGCACGATGTTAACAAAATATTGATGAAGATGTTTGACCAAAAATCTAATTTTGAACATGGAAATCTCTTTTTCAATATAATTGTTCATTAATAAAAGACTTATACCTAATAATAAGATCTCCGATCTCAATATGAAATAATGTATCTAAAAAAAACGGCTCAATATCCAAATAATTGTAGATCTTAAAATGTTAAGAAAGCTCGATTAAATTTTTGTGGATGCGCCGGGCATGGAAAGGTCTATCCTCTTATAATATTAAATGAAACAAGTAATCCTTTATCTCTACTGGTTTATTTTAATCACTAGATGTATATTTCGTTTATTAAGTAAACATTTCAATTGTTGTACCACATCTATTGAAAATGTGTACATCTAGTTATTAAAACAAACCAGTGGAGCAAAAGGATTATATGTTTCATTCAATAGTAAATTCATTTTCACAAAACTCATACCGAAGCATTTATGCTTTTATACTTAATCAGTTCAGGGGTAGAAGTCACTAAGGGAGCAGTCCTCTAATTACTTAAAATATAGATTATATGTTTAATTAATTTCTCACTTAACCCTAGTGAAACATTTTTGAATTAATTCTAGATATTTAAAACACTTGGTTTGTTTCACTAGTTCAAACTAGTGAAACAAACCAAGTGTTTTAAATATCCCAAATATAGAATATACTTTAATTTTTGAGTGATACAGAAATAAATATTTGAACTACAAAGTGTAGTTGATTTTTGTATATTTAAACTGTGAAGAAGGAGAGCTGAAAACAGTGTGTGTAAGCTATATTGATCCTTATAGAATTCCTCTCCTATCTCCTTTTTTTGTTTCCTTAATGTGGTGGAATTTCCAGGAGGAAAAGTTAATGAAAATCAGCAGTGCGGAGAGTTAATGTACTGTAAAAGTGTTTGCCACGTTGAAAAAACGCACATTTACCGTTCTTTAATATCCTTTCGCTCTGTATATAAATTAATCGCTCCCGGTGCAATTTTATACAACATTTATTTTAAATTTTAATTTACACAATACAACGAAACCAAAAAATTATTTTTATATATTTTTTGGTTTCGTTGTATTGTGTAAATTAAAATTTGAAATAAATGTTGTATAAAATTGCACCGGGAGCGATTTATTTATATACAGAGCGAAAGGATATTAAAGATAATACATGCAATGGAAAAAGTGTATAAATATCTTAAATAAGTTGATTGATTGAGTTACGTGAAGATCAAATTAATTTGACGAATAAAAGCACTAATAACCATTCTTCATACGTTTATTTGAATTACCAAATTTACATACATTTCGAACACAAAGTGACAATGGATTACCACTTAAATAAATTTCTCATCTTTCACGCAGTGAAATATATTTAACTACGATTTTTAAAGAAAACACTTGCTTGAATTTTACTAATATTATCAGTGAAATTTAACCAAGTGTTCTTTTTAAAATCAAGTGTATTAGTGTTAAACAATATTATTAGTTATTAATGACAAGTAATCGCTATTTTCTTACCAAAATAATTAAGAAACCGCCCTAATAATTACATACAGAGAATGTTTTTGTTAAGTATATATATCCTGATGCAAATTTTCCGACAATCGTTATTTAAAAAGGTTAAAGATTTTATCGACTGATTCTACTCCCAGATTAAGCATGCAGTAAAATTTGTAGTTTAGAAAAGCCTATAAAACAGTGATTTAAAGTAAAGTTCGAAATATACTGCTTCTTTTTGATCTTGTGCAATTTCATTTAACGAATGTTTATTTTGATTAATTCTAACGTCTGAGAATTTTTAGGTTTTAATATGTTAATGTATATTTATAAAAGAAATTGCTGTATGTATAATTTTAAATAGTTACTAAGGGATTAAAATTCATTAATCGACGATGAAATTATAAATATTATACATCAAGTGAATTAAACACGATTTTATTCACGAAAAGATTTTGGATTTCACGAGCGCCTCGGCGCGAGTGAAATCATTTCTTTGAGTGAATAAAGGTGTTTAATTCACGTGGCGTATATATGTTTTTATTCAATTTTGACGAAATTGTAAAGAAAATGTACTTTACATTTATTTTTAAATACATTTTTTAACTCACTAGTGACCTAAAAAAAATTTAGTTCACTAGTGAATAAAACCTTGTTTATTACGGTTATTATGGAGTTAATAATATCGATTTAAATTAACAAAATTGAATAAATAATATTATTGCCTACTTTCAAGCGTGAATAAATTCCTATATATTTTTTAGTTAACACAATTGCATAATGATTAAAGAGAAATGTTTGGGATTTCTTACACATTTATAACAAAATTATATTCTTGAATTTTGACTTAATTAGGATATAATCAAAAATTCGAATCATTAAATGTGCTATTTTTCACACAATCACTAAATGGAGCACTATGGAGCATTAGATGGTGTTAACTATCGAATCCATTAATAGTTTTTATATATTGGCTTGAAATAGTCAGAAATGTTCAGTATTCCTTAGCACTGGGTCAGGACCACACTGGAGAGGACCTTGAAGTCCGAAACGCGTCTGATTTTAAGTCAGTAAATAGCTTATTGTATGCGGAAAATTATTCTCTTTCAAACATGTCTGGCAAATATGTTCGACTTCCATTTAAAAAATGGTCGATGACGTCATAACTTTTACATAAATCACCCTGTATGTGATTTCGGTACTTGACCAAACGTGTAATTAAAAATAAAAAACGACGTGTCCGACGATTGTTCTGTAATTTCTTAAATTAATTTCTCTTCTGGCACTTGGTGAAACATATTAGAACATGTAAAGTTATTTAAATTAAAAACAATTGGTATTGTTTCACAAATTAAAACTTCATTCCGACTTGATTCGGTTTATTAGACCGTTTTTAAAGGAATGTACAGAAAAAAATATTGTCTAGGTATATATACACAGTTTTGTTTCAGGTAATAAGGGGCAATAATTTTTTTTGTACATTCCTTTGAAAATGGTCTAACAAACTGAAATAAGTCGGAATAACGTTTTAATTTGTGAAACAATACCAAGTGTTTTTTTTAAGTTAAATAACATTACAAATTTTTCTGTAAACTTTATAACTTAGATTTCAATAAATGTATGCATTACTTCTCGAAAGCAATGTATAAGAAAATACATATTTTACGGTTTTAGTCGAAACCACGAGTTAATAAATCACTGGTTATGACAGTTTTTTACTGAAAATGCCATCACCTAGTACACAAGCATAAATATCTAACTCCCTCTGTAGGTGTGTGTTGGGTAGGTGATAAATCCACGCGATAAAAACAATATATTAAAGTGTAATGCACATGTCCGGACTCCACTTTTACAATATTTTAAAACATTTATCAAAGTTTGCGCGAAAGAAGTGGAAGGACATTGGGAGTCGGGATGGTAAAACAATCGCCAATCACGAGCAGGTGCCACACTCGATGAAATATCGATGCGAGAGAGGGATGGAGTTGAAAAGCGAAGTTTTAAAATAAAAAAAAAGAAAAAGAAGAAAAAACGGGTCTTTGCAAAGGAAAGTTACACATGTCGATAATTCGAATAATTCCTAAGGTTTTTTTATTCTTTGTGAGGAAAGTTGGAATTCGTATAATTCTTAAGGTTTTATTTTTTGTTAGAGCGCTTTAATTGCAGATAATGAATTAATGGAATTAGGGAAAACACAGACGGGTTTTTGTAACTTTTTTTTACACTTAAAGTAGTAGTTTTATATTAGTTATTTGACTTCTAAGACATAAAAACTCTTGTACTTGATAATGACACTCACACTGTCGAGACTTAAGTCGTAAAAATATTTATATGTAACACCTGTATATATATATATATATATATATATATATATATATATATATATATATATATAAATTAATTAAAGTGGTAAAAACAGTAATAGTTTCATATAATTATATATAGAAAATACAGAAAGGTGCGGTTTCTATATTATTTTTATAACATTCCTTACACATACTTATATATTAGTCTTTTTATACGTCTGAAAAGTTGTTGCACGCAATCATTTTATTATTACTTATTATTATATGGGACAGAAAGGATTCTTATCACGGAATCACGGATTTTTCTTTTAAGTTGTTTTCAGGCAAGTAAATGCAAAGTATGAGCATGCAATTCAAAACGTGTTTATCACTCTTCTTTTCCTACGACCAAACAGCGGCGGCGCACAGTATAACCGTTGCACTGAAAATCGGACAAAAATACTAATAAATAAAATGTAATAATAATAATAATAATACTTTATTTACGCTAACTGCATTTACAAGATAGATTAAAAGTAGATATATTTACACAATATAAAACAAATTACTATACTATAGATAAATAAATAATAAATAAGGTCATTCAATATATCTTAGCTGGGCCTTGAACGTTGAAAAGGGAATCCCAACCACCTCGAGTGACGAACCCGCGCTGTTAACGTTTCTGGCGATCCGCGTCATGGAACCATGCATGCCATAATTAGTCCTGTGGTGATTCACGTACAAGAAGTTCTTGCATCTCAACTCACGACTTGGTACATTAATATTGACTAAATTTAAAAGATGTTCCGAGTCAATTCGCCCATTCAGTAATTTGAATGTAAATCTAAGGTCCATTCTCTTCCTCCGAGTATTCAGCGAAGGGAGGCCTACGTATGCACTGGATTGCTGGGGTGTAAGGTATATTCCCGAAGTACTGAGTTTAAATGCAAGAACTTTAGTAAATTTCTTTTGTACCGATTCTAATCTATCTATATGGGTTTTGTATACAGGTGACCATATAAGGCAGCAGTATTCAAGATGTGATCTTACCAACGAGTTGTATAAAATAACTAGGGCACGTATGTTGCTAAAATCACTCGTACTCCGCTTAACGAACCCTAGCATTTTATTGGCCTTATTTATAGTGTGGTCAATGTGAAAGTTATATGTCAGCTTAGGATCTAATATTACACCGAGGTCCCTTATGTAATTCACCCTACTAAGTGAAATACCGTTTAAATTATAGATGTAATTAATGGGTGTTTTACTGCGTGAGAAAGGCATAAACTGACATTTATTAATATTAAGTTTCATATTGTTAGACACGCACCAAGTGTGAATTAAAGACAAATTACTCTGGATAATAGAACAATCATCTGCTTCACTGATTTTAAAAAATATCATTAGATCGTCTGCAAATAGCAAATGCGGGCAGGTAAGTTCTTCAGATAAGTCGTTGATAAAGATGGTAAATAGTAATGGTCCCAGATGGGAACCTTGGGGTACACCCGACGTTGCGTAAAATGTATCTGAGATAAAATTGTTTATCTTAACAGACTGAGCCCTTCCTGTTAAATATGACTTTATCCATTTCAGTAAAGGGTCGCCTATACCATAACCACACAATTTTTGCAATAAGATAGAGTGACTTACGCAATCAAAAGCTTTGCTGAAGTCTGTGTAAATAGATTGCACTTCAGCTCCACTTTCGATAGCCTTGACAATGTAATCAGTGAAAACAAGAAGGTTAGTTTGTGTTGAACGACTCCTAACGAACCCATGCTGGTTTTGCGTGATAATATTACGAAAAGCGTCAGCCAACTGATTGTATAATAATTTCTCAAAGACCTTGGGTATAACTGACAGTATCGAAATTGGCCTATAGTTACTTACGTTGGATTTAGAACCGGATTTGTGGATTGGTGTTACAAATGATAATTTCCATTCATCCGGGAAGATACCGGAAGTTAAAGATAGAGAGAACAGTTTGTATAGTGGATTGTAAAGCGATCTACTACAATTACGAAGAAATAACGGAGGAATATTGTCAGGGCCAAGGCCAGAGGTAACCTTCAATCTTAAATGTTCAAATAATACTTGATCGGGAGTTGTATACACGTTATTTAAGTTTGTTGTTAAATTAGGAGTAAAAGCTGTCGGTGTTTCATCAGTATCTGGATTGTAAACTGAGGAGAAGTACTTCGCAAATAAATTCGATATGTTGACACCTGCTGTAGCACTATCGTCTTTATAGGTCATATCATTGGAATACCAGATGATTTATACTAATTATAAACAAAAGACCAAAAAGACTTAATGTTATGCGGAATGGAAAGTTCAATGTTATCCAAATACCGTCTGTAGCACAGCATTGTTTCAGTTTTACATTGGGTTCTAATACAAGTAAATAATTTGTAGTCAGCCGAATTAGAGGTTAGTTTCCATTTTTTGTGAGCTTCTTTTTTAGATTTTATCATAACAATTAACTTTTTCGAAAACCTGGAAGGGTAACAATCAAACTTTACAGGTTTTTTTGGCACATACAGGTCAATTACAATAAACTACAAACACAGGTAGGCCACGGATAGGAGAACACAGTGTTTTACAAAGGAATATAAATACAGTTAAAAATATAAAAAAAAAATAAAAGTAAAGATTAATTAGTAAAAACGGATTATAGACGATATGAGAAACATATTAAAATTTATAATATAATACAGTATAAAAATATAATAATGTAGAAAAGACAGGCCCGTACGGGAAGCGAACTTGCGATTTCTGTACAAGAATCGTCGATGTATCACCTAAACCAACAAACACTTCCTTATTTTAATTAAAAAATTGCACGTCAATTGAAAAAATAAGTTTTATCATGTTAATGATGTACTGTAATTAACCATAAATATAAATATTGAGGTTATGTTAAGAATAACAAACCGAATTTAAATAAGTCTGTTATAAGTATATTATTGTTACTCACAGTACTCACACTGAATCCGAATTAAACACTTTTAGCTGTTGGATAGCAGTAGACAAATTAAAAAATCGTTAAAATAAGAAATTATTATAAATTTAGTTTTGACCTTCTAACCGCTTAAAGGTAATGTTTTAAAGGTTGATTTACTTTCAGTATAATTTGCAAATATTTCGAAATTTATGTATATTTGAACTTCACTTGAAATCTGTGCTTTATACGTGTGGCGCATGAAGTAACATTTCGAGTTCAGAAAAGCCCTGTTTCAAATTAAACTTAAAAAAAAACAAGGAATATCTAAAGATTTACAAAAAATAGACTGCATTTGGAATACGTATACTTAAAGTTTATTTGGAAGCTTTAAACGAGTGTTTTCCACTTCCAGACTAAGCATGAAGTAAAATTTCGAGTTTAGAAAAGCCCCGTGAAAATTTGTCGAGGGTCGCGCAGCGACCCGAGACAAATTTTCTGGGCTTTTCTAAACTCGAAATTTTACTTCATGCGCCACGTGTATAATACACTAAAATATATGAAATTTATGTATATTTGAATTTCACTTAAAATCTGTGCTTAATACGCGTGGCGCATGAAGTAAAATTTCGAGTTTAGAAAAGCCCTGTGAAAATTTGTCTCGGGTCACATTTTCACAGGGCTTTTCTAAACTCGAAATTTTACTTCATGCTTAGTCTGGGAGTGGAAAATACTCGTTTAATGCTTCAAATTGAACTCTTTTAAAAAAACAACGAATGTCGGAAAATTGACAGCATATGCATAATGTTTACTTAAAAGAAAAATTCACTGTAAGTATACGTATTCCAAATGCAGTCTATTTTTTTGTAAATCTTTAGATATTCCTTGTTTTCTTTTTAAGTTTAATTTGAAACTTTAAACGAGTGTTTTCCACTCCCAGACTAAGCATGAAGTAAAATTTCGAGTTTAGAAAAGCCCCGTGAAAATTTGTCGAGGGTCGCGCAGCGACCCGAGACAAATTTTCTGGGCTTTTCTAAACTCGAAATTTTACTTCATGCGCCACGCGTTTAAAATACTAAATTAATGTGAAAATCATGTATATTTGAACTTCACTTAAAATCTGTGCTTGATACGCGTGGCACATGAAGTAGAATTTCGAGTTTAGAAAAGCCCAGAAAATTTGTCTCGGGTCGCTGCGCGACCCTTGACAAATTTTCACGAGGCTTTTCTAAACTCGAAATTTTACATTATGTTTAGTCTGGGACTGGAAAACACTCATTTAATGCTTCAAATTGAACTCTTTAAAAAACAACGATTGTCGGAAAATTTACAGCGTTTGCACATGTTTACCTAAAAGAAAAATTCACTGTATATGTGTTCTAAAGACTTCAATTAATAGGAATAACAGCTTTAGTCGATGATTCAAAAAGTTTAGGAAAACCTGTCGTAAATGAATGTTGAAAAAGGCAATATTTTAATCTGCTACTTAAACATCAATGATGAGGTTAACAGAACCAAGCCCCTTATATAAAAAAAAACCCTCGTTCAGAACACCAGACGAGTCTTACATTAAAAATAACTTCCGAAAGTATCTGTGCACTTGTATGTATATGTGTAGCATTTATATAAGGTGTCAAGTGCAGGGAGATGTGTCTTTAGGGAATGTTGTTGCGTTTGATGGGGATGAGGAAGATTGCCTTCATTTTCATGGCAGGAAAGGTATTCACGCAGGAATTATGTAATTAGATCGGTGGATGTATTAAGGGCACGTCCTTATGAGACGCCCGTGACGCGAAAGAATTTTTATTAAAGTGCCCCAGTGATTTAGTGTTGCACGAAGAAACGGGGCCCCTAGGAGGAAAAGTGGAGGGATTATGCGACAAAAATCCCGTCTCGGGATGTATATCATACGTCACGCGCGGCTTTCAGTTATTTATTTATTAAAAAAATTCTTAAGAGAGGTATTTTTTTTACTGTGGTTTTATTTTTTAGAAAACAATCACAAATTCAATTTAAAGAATAAATTAATAAACAAATTCTCCTAATACTGAGTAAGAATGAAATTCTAGAATACTTCAACACATTAATATTGCGATTCTTTACGCAATCTATAACAAATTATCTTACAAAGACTAAATCAAACAATCAGATAATTAGAGATGATTAAAATACCGTCAAAAAATTTAGTAACTAACCAGTATATCGGTATTCTGGTGTTCTTAATCTTGATCTCGAGTTCAGAGATAAATCTAGTTCAACATCTTTGGTGAAACTGGGGTTTAATTTACATTGAAAGTATTAATACTTCGCTTCTTTGATCATTATATTTTAATCTAATATTAGCAATATTCAAGTGCCGTCGGGTATTCCTTAGGGTTCGCATTGTGGTCCATTGCTGTTTTTACTCCTTATTAATGACATATCACTGGTTATAAAACATTCCTCATTTTTGCTCTTTGCTGATGACCTGAAATTGTACATAGAAATTGTGTCTATGGATGACTGTTTACTGCTGATTTATTATCTGTTTATAATTGGTGTCAAGATAATCATTTGTTTTTTAATGTACAAAAAATGCAAAACTATGAAATTTTCCAAAAAAACAAGTGTTATACAATTTAATTATACAATTGATAGTCACCACCTTGAACAATTAAGTGTTACTAAAGTTTTGGGTATATTCTTTGATAGAAAATTGTGTTTTGCCAGCCATATTAACGCAATTTGTTATCGGGCTAGAAAGATGTTAGGTTATATAAAACGAATGAGTAGAGACTTGGCACCAGCAGCATTTAAACGAGTTTACTTTGCATTTGTACGTTCGCACCTGAAATATAGATCCAGTGTATGGGCACCAACTCAAAGTGTTTATATTAATTCTTTGGAAAACGTTCAAAATAAATGTTTAAACAAGTTAGGCTTTGATACTAGTACAAATTTAGATACAATTTTGTCTATCCATTGTATTGATAAACTAAGTATCCGCCGATTTGTTATTTTTTCATAAATAAATTTGTCACATTGTTGAATGCCCATATCATCTGTCGAAAATTACTTTCTCTATTACTCAATCTAATCGCTCAATTCGACATTTACCCTTATTTCGTATCCAGTTCCATAAGACAAATTATGGGAATAATAGTCCACTTACAAGGTTTATGCGTATAGCAAATAA
The DNA here is from genome assembly GCA_932526585.2 of Philonthus cognatus. Lineage (NCBI taxonomy): Eukaryota > Metazoa > Arthropoda > Insecta > Coleoptera > Staphylinidae > Philonthus > Philonthus cognatus. The sequence goes on from OW052241.1 coordinate 44,916,968, forward strand.
ACTATCACTGCATCCAAATTTTGATAGTTTTAATTGCTTCTCACCCTCACAGTTTATCAGCAAACTTAAGCGTATAAATGTTTGTTATTTATCTTAGTATTGTAAGTTTATTTTATGTATAAGTATTACTGTATTCTTCTCGTAGTTATAAAATTTTGTTAAAATGTATTTTGTAAAATGGATCTTCCGTTAAATAAATAAATAAATAAATATAACATATGCAACTTGTTCATCAAAAATCCGTGCCTTAAAGTAGATTTAGGCCAGTTTGCATCCCGACTGATTTACTTTAATTATCTAATAATCATTGATTATACCTTGGATCGAGTTAAAATTCTAGAATACAAGAATGATATAAATTTGTACAATATCCTAAACATGTCTTTTTTATCAATACAATTAATTAATGAAAATTTCAGGCCGATATCAATTTTATCATCGATCTCTAAGCTTTTCGAACGACTAGTAACTCATTACTTGACTGAAATACTCCAAACATTAATCTCTTTAAAACAGCATGGATTCCGTACGGGTACAACAACCGCAACTAATCTGCTTATTTATGAATCATACATTGTCAGTGCCTTTGTCGATCGAGTACAAGTCGATTCCATCTATACCGATTTCTCGAAGGCGTTTGACAGTGTTGATTATTGTATTTTTATTAATAAATGACGTAACCTCGGTATTGGAGGTTTTGTTCTCCAATGGATCGAGTCGTATATTAGAGGAAGATCTCAACGCGTTCGGATTGGCCAGTGTGTCTCGCCTAACATTATTGCCACCTCCGGTGTTCCGCAAGGGTCCCACTTGAGACCACTGCTTTTTAACGTGTTTGTGGACGATGTAATTACGTTTTTCTAACGGTCAATGTCTTCTATACGCCGATGACATAAACATTTTCATGTGAGTTGGCACATGTGAAGATGCCGTTCGCTTACAAAATGATTTGCTATCATTTCAATTATGGTGCCAGTCGAATAAACTTCAACTTAACCTAAAAAAATGAAAAGTCATAACTTTTTCTCGACGTCAGTCTACTGTTGTGTATGGATACCGATTGATGGATAAACTATTGGAACGCGTAACATCAATCAGGGCTTTGGGTGTGGTCTTCAATTTCGTGCTCTCTTTCAACGAACACATATCTAATAGTGTTGCAAAAGCCTATCAACTTCTCGGATTCGTAAAACCGAACTCCAGAGAGTTCTCGGATTCGAAGACTATACTTATACTACACTACACTTTAGTGCGTTCCCATTTGAAATATGGTTCTTGTGTTTGGTCTCCATACACGGCGGTAGACAAAGACAGGATTGAATGCATCCAAAGGAAGTGTATTCGTTTTTTAGGTTATAGATTTAACATTATCGGAAGCACTGCAGAACTCTGTAACTATTTCGGCATCCAAAGTTTAGAGCAACGTCGGTTTAACTTTGATGTAACTCTTGTATTTAAAATCATAAACGGTCAAATCGATTGTCCGGACCTTCTAATTTGGATAGGAGTGTATGCTCCCTCTAGAACTTTAAGAAAAAGCCAACATTTAACGTTCTATTTAGGACCGATTACGCTCTGTACTCGGCCCCTACACGTATATTAAGAAACGTTAACGAAGTCAATATTGACTTCTTTGTTGACTCCTACACCTTACTGCGCTTATTGAAATCGTTGTGAATTTTGCCTTATTTTGGTTTGTCCTTAATTGTTATACACTTTTATTATCAGTACCAGGACATGACAACATTAAGCCAGAACAGCTAAAATATATAGGGGACGAAGGAATAATATGGTTACTAAAAATACTAAATACAATATGGAAAGCAGGAACAATACCGGAGGATTGGCAAACAGCAGTGATACTCCCGATACATAAAAAAGGCGACAACAGAGACTGTAATAACCACAGAGGGATATCTCTGCTCTGTACAACTGCCAAACTATACGAGGCAATCCTGGAGAAACAGTTAAGAGTAGAGACAGATGGAACAATGAAGAAAGCCCAAAGTGGCTTTATGAAAGGACCCTCAACACAAGACCACATATTCACATTGAAAAACTTGACAGAAAAAATCCAGAAACAAAACAGACAGTTGTACGAAACTTTTGTGGACCTAGAGAGAGCATTCGATAGAGTACCTAGGAAGACCATGTGGAACATAAAAAAGAAACAAGTAACACCAGGTTTATTAAAAGCAGTAAAGAGCATGTACATTAAGACGAATAACTATACAGGGTCGCTACAAAGTATGAAAACACGGCTCTCACGTGAAAACGGCTAAAAACAGAACCACCAAAATTGGGATTTCTAAATGGGATATTTTCTTAAACAATTTGGCGTGAAAAAATCAAAAATGATTCTCAGAATTTTCACATACCGATTTTGAATTTTTTTAAATGGAATTCGATTTTTTTTATTTTACAACTTTTATAGACCATAATTCTGATTACAACCATATACCTTTTTTTAAAAATACTTGTCTTTTCATCGATAAACCGGACTTTGAAAAGTATGGAAACAGCGAAATATTTTGAGAACGGTTTATCGGAATGTCCTGACATTTTGCAAAGGTTTAGAGTACGTTGAGGCCTTCAACTTGCATTTTTTATTTTTTCATATTCATTTATTTTGTAAATATTTTATTTTTGGTCGAAACTTAAAAATAAAAATTAACAATTTCAACTTAAAAAAATAGTTGCCTTTGAAATAGTTTTCATTAGCCTGTCAAACTTGTAAAAAACATTAGTAAGTAACTGGTTGTTGCAAAAATGCCACATTTGAGTGAAACGGATCGCATAGAGATTCTCATGATGATTGGGTGTGGGGATAGAAAACGAAGCTTTGCCGAAGCTGCTAATCCTTTCAACGTAAATCATCCAGATCGAGCACCTATTTCCAGGTCAGTTGCATTTAAAACATGGAATAGGTTTAATGAAACTGGAACTGTTAAAAATCGTCCATGAGTTGGACGACCAAAAACTGTTACAAATGAAGAAAATTAATTTAATCTTATGATAGATGTAGTTGAAAATCCAAAAACTTCGGTGCAGCAATTGGCTTTCAATAACAACATGAGCAGGAGATCAGTTCAAAAAATAATGAAAATTGAAAAATATCATCCCTACAAAATTCAGCTGCTACAAGAATTGAATGATGATGACTTTGATCGCAGAATTGAATTTTGCGAAACAATGATGAATAGGATAAACCAGGACGCCAATTTTATTAACCGTGTGCTCTTTTCCGATGAATCAACTTTCTGCTTAAATGGACAAGTTAACCGCCATAACTGTAGATACTGGTCAAACAAAAATCCACATTGGATGGAGCAGATTCATACGCAGCGTCCACAAAAAATTAATGTTTGGTGTGGTATAATTGGGCAGCATATTATCGGCCCTTTTGTTATTAATGGCAATTTGACATCTGAAACATATTTACAGCTTTTGCAAGAACAGGTTGTTCCCAGACTTAGACAAATATTCCCAAATTATGAAACTCAGGCTAATCCAGCTGAAAACTTATGGTTTCAGCAAGACGGAGCACCAGCTCATTTCGGACTAATAGTACGTGAATATTTAGACGTAACTTTTCCCGGAAAATGGATAGGCAGGAGAGGAACAATTGAATGGCCTGCTAGGTCGGCCGATTTAACTCCACTTGATTTTTTCCTGTGGGGACATTTGAAAAATCGAGTTTATAACAACAGGCCACACAATATACAAGAATTAGAAGAACGCATAAGAACCGAAATTGCAAATGTTCGCCCTAATATTTGAACTAGTTCATTACAACACTTTGTCCGGCGTATTCATTACTGCCAAGAAGTTAATGGAGAGCACTTTGAACATATATTGTAAAATAAAAAATCATTAATTGTTTAATATTTTATTTTTTCATTTGACTGTTTAATATTTTTTTAAGTTTTGATCAAAAATAGAACATGCATTTGTGGTATTGCAGCATTTAGAAAAAGTACTCGTTTGGCTGTTTCCATACTTTTCAAAGTCCGGTTTATCGATGAAAAGACAAGTATTTTTAAAAAAAGGTATATGGTTGTAATCAGAATTATAAGGTCTATAAAAGTTGTAAAATAAAAAAAAATCGAATTCCATTTAAAAAAATTCAAGAAGGCGTCCGTCCGTATGTGAAAATCCTGAGAATCATTTTTGATTTTTTCACGCCAAATTGTTCAAGAAAATATCCCATTTAGAAATCCCAACTTTGGTGGTTCTGTTTTTAGCGGTTCTGTAGCGACCCTGTATAAGAACCGGTAACTCCAAATCAGATGAATTAATAACTACACAAGGATTACGACAAGGAGGAAGTTTAAGGCCACTGCTATTTATCATCTTTCTAGACAGCATTATGAAAAAGACCAGACACAAAACGATACCAGTACAAATAGGATACAGCAAACTAAATTTAGTGAAGATAGCAGAATTTGCGTTCGCCGACGACTTGGCAATAATGGCAAAAAGTGAAAAGGATTGACAGAACAATATAAATATATGGAACGACCAAATGAAAAAGGACAACATGATCATAAACGTAGATAAAACAAAAATAATGTTCATAGGATATCAGGAAAAGTCAACGAACATAACATTAAATGGACAAAAAGTAGAACAAGTTGAAACCTTTAAATATCTAGGCAGAGTTATACATTACAGAGGGGAGCTGGAAGATGAAATAAAAAGCAGAATTTCAGCAGCGAATAAAAGGTATCACGCTATAAGTACAGATATACTTAGCAACAAAGCGATATCTAAAAGAACAAAGATGACAATGTTTAAAGTTATAAACAGACCTATACTGCTATATGGAAGTGATACATGGACCTTAAATTAGAGACTACTTAGTAAAATACAACCATCAGAAATAAGATATCTCAGGAAAATAGAAGGAGTTAGCAGATTGGATAGAATTGGAAATGGACAAATAAGGACTAATTTAGAAGTAAATAGCACTTAAAACGCCATAGAGAAACGACAACTCGCATGGTTCGGACATCTTATTAGAATGCCAGAAGACAGACAAACCAAGGTGATATGGAAGACGGGGGACGTAAAAAAGAAAAAAGAGGAAGACCACAAAAGACATGGGAAGTAACTACTAATGAAATTATCAACAGGAACAGTACCAACTACCAGTAGGCAACGGGAATAGGGCGAGATAGGAAGAAATGGAAAGAATTTGTCAACGAAATCGAGTGAAGAAAACAAGTCAATCTCGACACCTGAAAGAGATGTAAAAGTTTACCATGTTTTTATTGTGCTGATTTCTGTATTGTAATATTTATTTATATGTTCTTATTCTGTGTATTTATATTTATGTATTGGCCTTTCGTTGAATAAAGGTTAAAGATTAAAGAATATGCGATTGTGTAGACAGTTTTTAGATAAAATTGTTGCGTTTTTAAAAAGTACTGATCACTAATCAGTGATCAGTTAATCGACTTGGGTGCAACGGGCATGAATCATGTAATCGCAATATTATTACTTACATTTTTTTTGCTGAGCCAGTAATTCAACTTATTTCACTGTACTTCAGTACATTCGATTGTTTAAAGCTAATAAAGCAATAAGAAAAAGTCCCTGCAACAAAACGTGCATTAAAATAATTCCAGTGCGGACGAAACAAACACTCTCGCGCGCAAAACAGAACAATAAAACCGCCATCCGAAATGAAACTCGGGGATGGCACTCGCGCCCCATAAACACACGAAATACATATCAGTTTAATGTGGAACAGAAACAGAAACAATGGCGCATCGCCTCGCGTTCCATTGTCAAAGAAAAGCAGACTTCCTCTGCTTAACTCTCGCGAAATTTGCGATTGAAAAGAGAGGGCGTAGAATAACGGCAAAAGCTCCTCCGCACTCTTGATCATAATAACGTGTCCTCAGTGTGTTCGGAATGAGTGGGGTTGTTTGTACCTATCCATTCTAGGTCGTTAAAAGGCGATGAAATGCGTGAGATGATGTACAGAGATCATTAGTAAGTGGGGAAAAGAACACAGACAAAAAAAAAACAGATGAGAGTGTTGTGTCTGCAATTAATTCTGAAGCTTTTTATAAGGTGATTACTAAGTTCATAGTAGAACTTTGATTACACTGAATCAGTGAAACAAACCAAGTGTTTTAATAAAAGTTCTACTATTAATTAAATATGGGTAAAACTGAATCAGTGAAACAAACCAAGTGTTTTAATTAAAGTTCTATTATTAATTAAATATGATTTAAAAAAGGAAACACTTGGTTAAATTCCACTAATAATTTGATTTTTTATCCTAACTAGTTTTTTCCTTGAGAATGAATCAAAATCAAAACTAGTTGGAGTAAAAAACCAAAATATTAGTGAAATTTAAACAAGTGTTTCCTTTTTAAATCATAGTTTAATATGTTTCACTACGTGAAAGATGAGAAACTTGTTCAAGATATTAATTAAATTTGTTTCACCACGGTTTAAGTTAGAAAGTAGTTGATTACTAAGTATATTGCATGTAACTTTAAACCAAACATAAAATCAAGCTTAGTTTATTGACACTGCATGTGAAGAAAAGAAAATGTTTGATAATTATTGGGTACCGCAGTGTATCTTAAAGTGTTTGAGGCACACATTTTCAATTGTACATCAAAATCTTTGTTATCATTGCCAATTTTTTAAATGTGAGTTGGTACCATTGACAAATCCGCGTGATCTGAGCCGGTATTCCTGAAATTGATCGCTCGCCAACTGTCAAATTCACATGTAAAATCCCTCTCTAAATGACAGACGTACGACCGAATCGTACGACCAATTTCGGGAATACCGGCCCTAACGCTGCCCCAAGGACGGTCGAGTATCCGGTACGAAGGATAAACAGAATCGAAGATATTGGAGTGGGGGAAGAGATCGCTTACGTCACAAATGCGCGCCGAATTTAAATGTGGTTACTTCATGGTTAAATTTAGGTAAACATGCATAAGCTGTAAATTGTCTGACATTCGTTGTTTTTTTAAAGAGTTTAATTTGAAGCTTTAAACGAGACCACTACTAGACTAAGCATGAAGTAAAATTTCGAGTTTAGAAAAGTCCCGTGAAAATTTGTCGAGGGTTGCGCAGCGACCCGAGATAAATTTTCTGGGCTTTTCTAAACTCGAAATTTTACTTCATGCGCCACGCGTGTAAAACACTAAAATATTGTGAAACTTATGTATATTCGAAATTCACTTGAAATCAGTCTTTTATACGCGTGGCGCATGAAGTAAAATTTCGAGTTTAGAAAAACCCAGAAAATTTGTCTCAGGTCGCTGCGCGACCCTCGACAAATTTTCACGGGGCTTTTTAAACTCGAAATTTCACTTCATGCTTAGTCTGGGAGTGGAAAACACTCGTTTAAAGCTTCAAATTGAACTCATTTAAAAAACAACGAATGTCGAAAAATGTACAGCTTATGTATATGTTTACCGAAAAGAATAATTCACTGTATGTTGCTTGTGTTAGGATTTTGTTACATGCAGACTAAGCATGAATTAAAATTTTGAGTTTAATAAAGCCCCGTGAACATTTTATTTTCTGTACATCTTTAGATATTCCCTGTTTTTTGTTAAGTTTAATTTGAAGCTTTAAACAAGTGTTTTCCACTCCCAGACTAAGCATGAAGTAAAATTTCGAGTTTAGAAAAGCCCCGTGAAAATTTGTCGAGGGTCGCGCAGCGACCCGAGACAAATTTTCTGGGCTTTTCTAAACTCAAAATATACATAAATTTCACATTATTTTAGTGATTTATTAGCATGGCGCATGAAGTTAAATTTCGAGTTTAGAAAAGCCCAGAAAATTTATCTCAGGTCGCTGCGCAACCCTCGACAAATTTTCACGAGGCTTTTCTAAACTCGAAATTTTACTTCATGCTTAGTCTGGGAGTGGAAAACACTTGTTTAAAGCTTCAAATTGAATTAAAAAAAATTCAGGGAATATCTATAGATTTGCAGAAAATAGGCTGAATTTGGAATACGTATACTTTAAAGAAAAACTCCCTGTATATTGTAAATACATATTTAAGGAAGGTGCGGAAATTGGAAATTAATATTCAAAACATGTTAATAATTTAATTTATTTACAATGTATAAAATGTTCTCCTCTTTGCATTTTATATTAAATAAGAGATTTTGCTCTTAAAATCCTTAGCATTTTTAAAAACTTAATATTAGTAATTTAAATATTTAATTCTTATAAATAATCTTCGTTTCAAATATGTTTTTATTATAACCCAATCAACGTCAAAATATTTTTATAAAATTTAATTACACGTAACACAAACTATTATTTTAATTACACCTAACAGTAACACAAAGTCTTATTTTAATTACACTCATTTTTAACACAAAATATTAAAAAATCTATCTATTAAAGTACAGCAAAACCGGAAAGAGAGGTTATGATAGACTCAAAATCGTAACCAAATACAACGTCATTGTTCTCTCTCGCACGAACTATGCCCTGCGGGGAAAGGGGTAGACACATGGAAAGCTCTAATTCCGTCATACCTTGTTCATATGTGTTACACGCCTATCGACGTACCTTCACACGGCCCGACATTTGACGGGCAACGATAAGGTTATGTATGTATGTATCATATGTTCAATAAAAAAACCTCTAGAGTGCCATGTTTTAATCTATTTTCAAATTTAATTTGGCTACACACTTCAGGAATTGACATATAAAACGTCAAACACAATAATTATAATGTATATTTTCAGAGTTGCCAACCTAGAATATTTTCCATGGCACAGATTCTTTTTAATGGAACATACGATATTTTGTATAAATAATACTGACAGTGACAATTGCAGTAAGAATTATTATTGTTGTTGATAATTTGTTACCAACATAATATTTTTTAGAAATAATTTCATAGCCTTCTAGAGGATAATACTTTTAGATCATATGGTAGCTACCAATACCAAGTGATACATATTCATCACATAATCTCTAGGTAAAATAGCGAATGTCAGCATTTCGCGACGGGCCATAAATCATGGCGTCTTTTTGAAACAAACACGAGGAAAGTACGGGGGACGGTTGGAAGTTCAATGTCATCACTTAGTTTATCGCTCAATAAACTACTACATCATATCAAAACCTTGGGGATGATTGATTCATCCCCCACAACTAGGCGTGATATATTGTCTTTATTCACGATAAAGTTACCGTTTTCGGCCGGCTTTCCCCGTTCTTATCGCATTCCTTTCGCATCAATTCCTCGCGACATTCAAAATTAATCACATTCATTTTCTTATTCTATGTCACCATTAGAAAATAGAGAATTGATATGTATACAAAATATTCCCTTGAATCTCTCTATTCGTATTATATTTAAACATTTTGACGCTACGATTCTGTGTCTAAATTCAATTGCCAAGGCCAACCATTTTTTCCGTTATACTTTCTTTATAAATTCATCATTTTTAAATCTTCTGGAGTAGTGGTCGGATTTTTTACTTGTACATTAAATCCGCTGCGCTTCTGTGTCAAAATTCACATTTTCAGGGGTCTAGTTGCCAAGGCCAACCATTTTTTTCATTATACTTTCTTTATAAATTCATCATTTATAAATCTTCTGGAGCAGTGGTCGGAGTTTTTACTTGTACTTTAAATCCGCTGCGCTTCTGTGTCAAATTCACATTTTCAGGGGCCTAGTTACCAAGGCCAACCGTTTATTTGGTTATACTTTCCTTATAAATTCATCATTTTTAAATCTTCCGGAGCAGTGATCGGATTTTTTACTTGTAGTTTAAATTCTACTTTTTTGGAGCTTATTGCAATATCCATGATGACTGACGAAAATCTGAAAACACCAGAATTAGAATTTGTGTTCAGTACTCATTCATTCACCTGAACACAAATTCATATTCTTGATATTTGTATTCTATAAAATAAATCCCTCTTATGGACGAACAATTGCTGTATACAAACGTGTAGTTTGCCAGCTATTGACGATGCTTCTTAAGCTAATGGGCATTAGATGGCGTGTACGCTTTCGAAACATATGTAACACCAACATTGTTAAAACTTAGCGCGCTCATCATGAATTACAGAGTGCCTGTTTGACAAAAAAGCATATTTCACACATAAAATTTCACGCTCATCACTCTGGTACAGGCCTAAAATCGCAAAAACGTCGAATAATATGATTTATTCGATTTTAAGTATTTCATTTTATAACATTATTTTATATTTTCAAATAAGGGGTATGTTTTATCCCCGTTTTTAGCAGTTGAAAACAGAGCGATTCCAAATACACACATATTTTGAAAAATATGTAGAATCATACAAGTTACGATTACCACAGAATTGTTATCAGTAATAATAACATTGCATCACGCCAGAGTTGTCAGCGTACTGTTTAACAAAACCATTCGTATTACCTTGAAGAAGAATTGTAATTGTAAGTTCATACAACACACATGGTGTATTTTCCTATTGTAATTAATTTGAAATAAATGTTTTTAAACAGTCTCCCGCTCTGACTAAAAACATTACTTACATCTTGTGTTGCATTAATTTCTTCATTAATTGTTTATTTGAGTTATGTGGAGGATTTAATCGCAATGGAAACTCTTTTCTCTCCCTACTTCAATTTTATTTTTATTCGTTAGATGATTTAGTTATTGATAATGAGTGCTTAGCACTCGAGATGTACATCTAAGGAATAAACATAAAAGTGAAGTAAGTAACAAAAAGTGTTTTTATTGTAATATTATCATGTTTTAATTTTACCTCTCATCTTAGTCACAAAATTAAATATTAATAATAGAATCCTTGACCTTATATTATCAAAAAAAAATATTGAATGCAATTTCTATGAGGATTTGCCTGTAATTAAAATTGACAACTATCATCCGCAACTCAGTTTTTCATTTATACTTACCACAGATCATCAAAAAAATATATACAATAATCTTGATTCAAAGAAGTATGATTTTCGTAAAGCCGATTTCAACTCATTATACCAACAAATTTCTGATTGTGACTGGTCTGATCTACTAAAAATCAATAATGTTGAGGAATGTTGTAGCGTGCTTTACCGCGGACTCTACGATATTTTTGATAAGTGTGTACCGCGAAAATTAGTGAAAAGTCATCACCATAAATATCCATATTGGTTTACACGTGCGTCAATACAATTACTTAAAAAGAAAGAACACTATAGAAGATTATTCAAAAATCATAAACTCGGCATTTATAAAACAAAAATGTCGCAGCTCGGCCGTGAGGCACGTATTATAATAAAAAAAGACCAAGATACATTCATTCAAAATGCAGAACGTTCGGTGCGGAATGATCCAAAAAACGTATGGAATTATATTAATTCAAAGAAAAATCAGTCGCGTATTCCAGGATTAGTGACATTTGAAGATGCATTAATTAATGACCCATTCGCAATAGTAACTAGCTTTCAAAAGTATTTTTCATCTGTTTATGTTAGGACAACGTCAGCCGTTGATATGGATATTGTAAATTCTGAGTTTAATGAGTGTTTTAACATTTCCACTATCACAGAAACAGACATATTTAATGCTGCAAAACAGCTCAGTACAAAATTCACATCCGGCACCGACAATATCCCATCATTTATTGTGGTTGATACTATCCAAAGCCTTGCTGAACCACTGGTCCACATATTTAATTGTATAATTAATCATTCACATTTTCCGATTATCTGGAAAACCGCGAGAGTCACACCAGTACATAAATCTGGATGTAAAAATGCTATCGAAAATTATCGACCAATATCGATTCTAAACAATTTTGCTAAAATGTTGGAGGTGGTCATAGCTGACAAGTTATACCTTCATGTGGAGGCATATTTAACAACTAGACAACATGGATTCATAAAGAAACGATCAACTCAAACAAATCTTTTAAATATTACTGAATTTATTGCTTGTCAGCTAGATCAACGTATTCAAGTCGATGTAATCCATACCGATTTCAGCAAGCCTTTTGATACTATCGATCACAATATTCTGCTTTGTAAATTAAAACAATGGGGTTTTAGTGTTAATATGATATCTTTAATGCGCTCATATTTGTCTAATAGACTACAATACGTAGAATACAAACAGTACAAATCTCACTCGTACTGCCCCTTAAGTGGTGTTCCTCAAGGATCAAACCTTGGGCCCTTATTATTCATTTTATTTGTTAATGATATAGTTAAAGATATCAATTCTAAAATCCTAATATATGCAGATGATGTCAACATTTTTAGCTGTATTAAATCTGTAGATGATTGCCAATCATTACAAAATGACTTGGATTACATCATAGAATGGAGCATCAATATTAAACTGAATCTTAACATATCCAAGTGCAAGATTATATCATTTTTTAGAACCTTTACTCATATAGCATTTGATTACAACATGAACAATGTTTCATTAGAAAGAGTAACTATTTTGAAAGATCTCGGTATCTTATTTGATAAAGATTTATCGTTAATACCACATTATAATGCAATACAGAAAAATGCCTTAAAAATGTTAGGTTTTATTCGGCGTATCAGTGAGCCTTTTCGGGACATTTATGCAATAAATAAATTGTATCAAACATATGTGCGTCCAAAATTGGAATATTGGGCTTGTGTTTAGGCATCGAATTACAATGTGCATATGCAAAAATTAGAGCGAGTGCAAGAAATGTTTGTTAAATATTTGTATTTTAAAAAACATTCGGTTTACCCCGACACTGCTGTATCTTATAGTGATCTGTTGTCAATGTTTGACTTACAAGAATTGGGCTCAAGGCGCAAAATCTTACTTCTAAAATGTCTACATCAGATCATTCATAACGATATAGATGATCCCAAATTATTGGCACTAATAAATATATATGTTCCTAGAGCGACTAGTAGAAATTGTACAACATTTATACGTAACCATAGCTACACTAATTTATATTATTATTCTCCAATTAATTTCATGAAACTGTTACATCTTGATGTTCAACAATATGCAGATATATTTATGCTTAGTCCAAAAGAATTTATAAAATGTATCAAAAATATTATGATACGTCTCCTTAATATTATGTATGTTTGTGTATGTATGTAAGCATTGTTTTTTTGTTTGTTTAAATTTACACTTAGTCTAAGTAGTCTTATATATTTTCCCTGTAAATGGATGTTAATTTCTGTTGGGAAATAAAATTATTATTATTATTATTATTATTAAGATGCCTGCCGTGATCCCGCATTTCTGAAATATGCCCACCTCCTAGAAAAGGTTGTCGACCCCCGTTCTAAAGGGTGGTTTCTCTAACTATATTTAATACTCTTTTTAGTAACAGATATTTGATTAATTAATGTAAATTTGTGCAAACCGGATGATAATTTGCGGTGACTTAGTCGTGTGTTAGGGGAAGGTTCTAGGGGATGTGTCTATAGGGTAAATAATGTAGGTAACAGTGCATATGTAAGTATAGTATGGTAATTGGTCAGTGCTGACGGCACTGCAGTGCCCAAGAGACCATTGCGGTAGACGGTCATTATCATGGAAACCAACATGGCCAAATGGGGACGTGTTCCGAAGGATATAGTTAATTGCATTAGTTTACAACACCATCAGAAATGACATTTCCACAGAACTTATTTAATGAATAATTTACGTTTTGTAGATATCTCTCAGAAATTTATCTCAATGTTAAGAACAGATATATTATTTTGATATAAAGAAAACACTTAACTTTTGTATACTACTATTATTTTACTTTTGTGATTAGCTTAAATTACACGGTAATCATTATCAAACTAAGTTGTCACTTAGTTTGACAATGATAACCGTGTAATTGAAACTAGTTACAAACGTAAAATTAAAGTGGTATGAAAAAAGTAAAGTGTTTTCTTTATATCAAATGTACTACGACGTGAGCGCCTTCAAGATCCAAGATATATTATTTATAAATTTCGTATGTTTAATAAATATAAACCTCTAGAGTGCCATGATTTAATCTTTTTTTAAATTAAGGTTGGCTACACGCTTTAGGAATTAACATATAAAACGTCTAATAAAATAATTTTAATAAATAATCTGAGAGTTACCAACCTAGAATATTTTCCATGCTACACTAGAGTTTTTTTATTGAGCATACGATATTTATTCAAATTGCCTGTAATAATAAAAATAATAATAATCTTTTCTACCACCCTTTACAAAACATTATCGTCACCGAATACTTTAGAGGTCACTAGTAAGAGACCAAACCAAATGTTTAGGCTTTTCTAAACTCGAAATATAACTTCATGCTTAACCAAGGAGTGCAGACACTAGTTAGAAGCTTTAAATTGAACGCTTTATAAAAATCAACGAAGGCCTAAAAATTTACTAGTAAAGCATCGAGTTATTATACTTAAAAGAAAATGTTCCTGTTTACAATTGAGGTGTTGATTTCATAAACAGTATTTGTCCAAAAATTACGTTTTGAGAAAATAAATAAACTGTTTACCGTTGTATCCGTTAAACTTATATTTTTACAAATATCTTTATTACTTATTATAAACAACTGATAGTATTAAGTGACTAATCATTTAGTTCGGAAAACTATTGTCTACACTGAAAAAATTGAAATGGCACCTAGTCCTCACATCCGTGGTGCTGTTATCATTGTTCTCTACTTCTAGCTGTCTATATCCACTGCTGCAACTATTTTCCAAAAAGATTTTTTTAATAAAACTGGTTGTTTTCTGGATTTTCAAGAAATCCCAGAAAGTTTGGGATTTTTACTGGGGCTATGTCTAGGACAAGTGCTATGTTTTTGCCGAATCAGCTAGAATTTAAAGCGTTGTAACTTTAACACGTGTAGTTTTTAAAGAAGTACTAAGAACATCGGATAACTTGCAAAATACTCCACCAGATGCTGCTAAAATCTCGATTTATACAGTTTTGGAGATATGCTGTTTATGAAATCAACGCCCTAATCGGTTTTTACATTAACAAACAAATTTTTTGACAGGGCATTGAAACCAACGATATTAAAGTCACTTAAAAAAAATAGTTTATATTGACTGAAACATCAACTGCTATTTGTAACTCTATACGTTTATAAATTAGGATTCCACCTAAATATAAAATAGATAAAAAGAAGTACTTACGTGCGATGGTTTCAGTAATCGATGCCGTCTAACAATGTTAAGTAAAAGAAAAATAACTTGGAAAAGTCGTGAGGTGGAAAGTGAGAGTAATAAATCGATTTTTTTTTAAGGGCATTCAAAGTACGCGAAGGGCGCGCATTGCGAATATCCGATTCCGGTTTGTAAATTCCGATCAGGTCCGTCTCAAGGGAATAAAATCCGCCCCTCGCTTAGGCGCAAATCTTTATTATCCCGACTGTCTTTAACTCAAATATCTTATTAAGGGATTTGTGGCTTTTTGAGAAGAGGAAAGGATATAAAATAAAATCTTGAGAATAAGAGGGGGTGCTTACTTATTAAAAATGGTGATGTGTTCATCATAGCACTTTTCACTTAAATTGTATTTGCGGAAGCGGTCGCTTCAGCGATTAAAAATTAATTTATTCACTACTTTATTTTCGTTTGCGCTTCCGGAGAGGTACCAGATTGATGTTTATTTTTAAACAACCTGTTTTAAATATTTAAAAAATTCATGATCGCCGACGAAAATCTGACAAGACGTTAGAATTGTCAATCTTTGCGCGCTTATTATGGCGTCCAGAGGGTCGATACTCGCCACGCGGTGGCCATTTCCGACGTATAAAGAAATGTTTTTGTCGCCGTCATTGTTTAACAAACGTGTATAATATTAATTAACGAGTGTTTTTTGAGAATTAATTGTTACCTTCATTATAGTTTAAAATTATTCACATTCCTCCGGAGCAATTAGATGCAATGAGTTTTTCTTTTATGTGTACGTATTCTAAATTCTGCTTATTTTCTGTAAATCTTTAGATATTCCTTGTTTTTTCAGTTCAATTTAAAGCTTTAAATGAGTGTTTTCCACTCCCAGACTAAGCATGAAGTAAAATTTCGAGTTTAGAAAAGCCCCGTGAAAATTTGTCGAGGGTCGCGCAGCGACCCGAGACAAATTTTCTGGGCTTTTCTAAACTCGAAATTTTACTTCATGCGCCACGCGTATAAAACACTCAAATATTGTGAAATTTATATATATTCGAACTTCACTTAAAATCAGTGATTTATACGCGTGGCGCATGAAGTAAAATTTCGAGTTTAGAAAAGCCCAGAAAATTTGTCTCGGGTCGCGCATTTTCACGGGGCTTTTTTAAACTCGAAATTTTACTTCATGCTTAATCTGGGAGTGGAAAACACTCGCTTATAGCTTCAAATTGAAATATGTTTTCGTATAAATAAGGAACGGATCATCGATTTTACATATTCCACGAAATATCGAGTAGCTACGCCACTGGCTACGATATAATCTACATAATAAGTGTGTGATTTCATGCTCGTGAATTAGTAAAGATGGTGGTTATACAGTGTACACACAGCAGATAGTGGAACACAAGTTGTTGGATAATACAGAAGAGGATTGTAATGTGCTGTATAAGGAAAGGGGAGAGTATCTCTCCAAAACAGCCAACACTAACTACAAACGTGCACACTAGTACAGGCATTGTCAGTTCGGATAGTCCTTATGTGTGAGAAATGCGTGATTAATTGTAAACATGTACTCACCAACAGATATTGTTATGATAATTAGGTATTAAGGATGGTTTGTGTAGATAGGATGTTATTTTATCAAAATATGTTTTATTAATATTAATGAATGAATTAAATTAAATTCTATTTATGGATGATTAACTAGGGTCAGTGTTTAAAAAAAATATGTCGTGTATATTTTAATTTAAGTATGTAAAGGGTATTTTTAGCTGCATGAGAAGTTTCGATAGTAATTGTCTATCTTTACTTAAACTGTGTTAACATTTCTGTTCAGTAATGTTAGGAAATTAATCATGAATCGTTTAACGCCACAACAACGTTTCCAAATTGTGAAAATTTACTTTCAAAAAAATAATACTGTACGCGAAGATCATAGAGCACTTCATCCATTTTACGGTCAACATAATCGGCCTAATGAGCAAGCAATTCGTGCAGTTATTGATCGTTTTCGCACTAATATTACTCTTCTCGATTTAAAACCATCAACAAGACAAAGAAATGTGCGTACCGAAGAGAATATTGCTGCTGTGGCACGAAGTATTGAAGAAGACGCCGAAATGTCGATTCGTCGCCATTCTCAACTTGTTGTACTTTGTTCTTCGACTGCGTTGAAAATTTTCGTAAGGATCTTTTGTCATTATTACGTATTTTTCTTACTTCTATATTTCTTGTTAATCCTTTAGAAAATACACACGATTAAAAAATAAATTACATAAAAAATCACAATCGGCGAATCCAGTTTCTGGGCAATTCAGTCGGGGACATAACCATCAAAAAAAGAAGGGGGGCACCGTCGTAAAACACGAGCCGGGAACTTATCGCGAGGAGGAGAAATGATCGGGGGGCCAAACCAAACATCGAACGGAGTGTAAGTGCACTGGGTTGGCCGTAACTTAAAGGATAAAGCTAATGCACGCCCTCGGTGTTGGCTCTTTGGTCCTTTAACTCTTCGGCTTTTGGCTGATTGAACGATCGGAAGTGAGATTTCACGCTCGCAGACTGTAAACCGAGTTAACCGACACTACTCGAGATACTAAATTTGTCGAGGTATTTAAGGGTTAAAGTCACTTCAAAAAGAGAGCTTTTTTATTCTTAGTGTGTACACAAAGAGGTAAATCGATTGAAGTCTCTCATTTGGAAATATTTCTCATTTTATATGAATGATTTGTTTTTATCGAAAATCAAAGCAGAATCTATTCCTCTGTTGATTATACAGGGTCGCTAATAAGTATGGATACAGCTAAATATTTTCAGAACGGTTTAGCGGAGCTCGTTGAAATTTAGGATACAGTTAGAAGTGTTTAAGTTCTATCATCTCCGATTTTTTTCAATTTTCTTCCATCATTAATTTTAAAAATACAAGGCTAACTTTATTTTTTTTAAATGACACAGGTGATCTGTCTCTGTCTGGCGTTGAGATAATTTTTTTATTTTTAAAAAGAGTATTTTTTATGAATTCAGTAATGTAACACATGCCCACCTTTATTTTTATTAAAATGTAAAAAAAAATTCAAACATGTATTTCATGTTTAAGCTTTTTTCATTTAATTTAAATAAAATGTTCGGTTTCAGTTAAATGTCTTATTTTTAAATTTATTATTATGTTTTATTAATTTTTTGGTCAAAGTTCAGGCGGCACAGATAATAAAGACAACATTTTCAAGGCAAAAAAATTTAACATTTTTCAAAATTTTGTTAATTCGATAATTTTTTTTCAAAGTATCTCTCAGTCAATGCAGCCTGAGACTAGGTGCTTCGGCTAATCTATCGTGGGTTACGACTGGACGCTGCGACAAATCAGTCGCTGCGGGGTGTGAATGGATGCCGCGACAAGTCAGTCGCTGCAGCAAATTAGTAGCCGTGGATTGCGACAAATCTATCCCTGCGCGTTGTGGCTGGGTACTGCAGCAAATCTGTTTTGATCTGTCTCTCTCTGGCGTTGTGATAAATACCGTACAAAATATGTAGTTTTGAATGAATAACTGAACGCTGCAAAAAATTAGTCGCTGCCGGTTGTGAATGGGCGCTGCCCTAGTCTCAGTCGATGCAGCCTGAGACTAGCTGCTTTGGCTAATCTATCGCCGTGGGTTGCGACTGGGCGTATGTAAACCATACTTTGAATTTTAATAAATATTTTAAATAGATACTGTAACAACTTTCATTATAATTAATTTAAATATGTTCAAGGATAATCTATCACTGTGGGTTGCGATTGGGCGCTGCAATAAATCAGTCGTTGCAGGATGAGAATAGACGCTGCGACAAAAATCTACCCCTGCGCATTATGGCTGGGCAAAGCAGCAAAACTGTTTTGATCTGTCTTTTTGATCAAAATAAGATATGCATGTGTTACATCACAGAACTCAGAAAAAACATTTTCTTTCCAAAAATAACAAATTTGACTACCCGTGCCATTAAAAAAATCAAGTTAGCCTTGTATTTTCGAAATAAATGATGGTAGAAAATTGAAACAAATCTGAGATGGTAGAATTTAAACACCTCTAACTGTATCCCAAATTTCACTGAGCTCGGCTAAACCGTTCTGAAAATATTTAGCTGTATCCATACCTTGTATAAAAATTCGATTATACATTTTTTTTATAATCCCATGAGTGATTTAGTATTTTTCGATTAGAACAAAAACGATTATTTTTTTTGTGCTGTGTCGCATTTCCAATATTTGTTTCGAAAAGGCTAAACATTTAAATTTATTAACCGCGATAATTGAAATATAAAACTTTTAAATTGGTTTCAAAAATATTTGTTTCCCCTAAGGTTTTTAAATGCGAACAAAAATTATGGCATACTAGAGGTAAAACTTTTTGTTCATATGGTATTTGGAATGACCTTGAAACAGTGGCGTAGATAGCTTTTTGCAAGGAGGCGATTTGACTTTGTATTTTGTTTCATACATTTATTTTTCTAAAGTTCTTCAAAAACAAGTCCCTACTAAATTGGTTTAATTTTTCACTTAAATGGAATTAGAAATTAACAAAATAAATCGCTAAACAGGATTTTTTAAACTTTACTTGTAGTAGGACAGGATTCACACATGAGTCGCCTATTTCCAAAAACACCTAAATCCATTTTTTTAAATGGATTTAGGAGTTTTTTCTAAATAGGCAACTCACATGTATTTCAATTGTCCTGATTTTAGAAAAACTAAAATATAATAATAAATACTGAATAGTTGAGGCGGTTAGTTGTTAAAACTCCATAATATCACTTTAATATAACGTAATTTATTTAGGTTTCAAAATTATATTTATTGTACTACAACAATTGTTTCACCAGACTGTGGCTTCATCAGGTAGATGAATGGTGATGCCACAGTGTGGTGAAACAATTGTCGTAGTACAATAAATATAATTTTGAAACCTAAGCTAATTAAGTGTTTTATTAAAGAGATAATAATAATTCTTTGTTTCGGTTAAAACACTTTGTGTTTTAATAATAAATAATAATAATAATAATAATTCTTTGTAAGCATGTTTATAAACGAGTGCTGTGTTTCAAACGATTTTGTTTTAAACGTGTGTTTAAAATGTTTTTTTTTTTAAATAATGACATATGTTGAATGAAGCCTAACCTGATTTATGCTGTTGAAATTTTATCATACTTATACATCCTGCATATTTATTTGACATTTTTAACTCCACATTTTGACAACAATAAAAGGTAAATGAGCTGCTTTTGAACTTTAGATTAAATCAGTGTTTTACACGCGTAGCGCATGATGTAAAATTTCGAGTTTAGAAAAGCCTGAAAATTTGGTTTGGTCGCTCCGCTTCGCGAAGCGGCCAAACCAAATTTTCAGGCTTTTCTAAACTCGAAATTTTACCTCATGCTTAATTGGAGAGTGGAAACCCTCGTTAGAAGTTACAAATTGAACATTTTTATGAATTTAACGAATGGCTGAATAATTACAGAGTATGCATCGGGATATGTATACTAAAAGGAAAATAAAATACATGTTATTATACTATTGTAAAATTAAGTCGACGCGAGCCGATATTTAGTCTATCGTGTCAACTTGACATAAATTGGCTGTGGACAGCTAAAAACTAATCAACACCGCACATCACTCAAATGACCCGTGTATTCCATCCTTTTAAATCTTTTCCACGAATCTCAACGTTTCTCTTCTCTCCGGCATTTCATCCGAGAGATTGATCTGCATATCAGTGTAAATCTTTTTAGTTGCTAAGTTTTAAGTGGATAGTTTTACCTTGGAATTAAATGTTATCTCACAACTAAATCTATGAACTATTAGGTATATGAAATTAGTGTTCCTTATTTCACAATTTTAGTTTAAAAGAAGCTACATATATGTACCTTATGATTTGTAAACTAAAACTAATTTTATTATATATCGGGTATTTAGTAAATTTCTGAATAAAAATATTGTTGTTTCAGCTGTAAAACTCATTAAATACATTAAAAATAAATAGCATTCAACGAGGGTTTCCTCTCCCAGATTTAGCATGAAGTAAAATTTCGAGTTTAGAAAAGTCTGAAAATTTGGTTTGGTCGCGTAGCGCGAAGCGCGGAGCGACCAAACCAAATTTTCAGGTTTTTCTAAACTCGAAATTTTACTTCATGCGCCACGCGAATAAAACACTGATTTGAATTGAAGTTGAAAAACGCATCAAATATCATCTAGAATTGGAATAACACGGAATCAAATATTTAGTTTTTTATCAACGATTTTTTTATCTTCATTATAAATAATTAAATTTATAATATTTTTGCTAAAACAACATAAGTTACCTTCTGCTAAAAAAAGGTTTAATGCTACAAAAAAGGGAAGTTATTATTTGTAAACATCTTTAATACCACATTCGTTTATATAATAGAATACAACATATGTTATTAAAGTTAAAAGAAAAACTTATTTTATTAGAAAACATGTGAAAATTCAATTTGGCCTAATAGTGACTTATGTTGTTTTAGAAATATATGATTCACTTGTTTGTTTTTATAAAATCATATTAGTGGAAATTGCATTGCTTTTCTAAACGGAGTAAAATTTAGTGTGATTTTACCAAATTAGAGTTGATACTGAAAGTTTATATTTAAATTCGAACCTTTAAACGAGTGTTTACCACTTCCAGGTTAAGTATGAAGTAAAATTTCGAGTTTAGAAAAGCCTGAAAATTTGGTTTGGTCGCGTAGTATTATGGAAAACTTGCTCAAACTTTTTTTTGTAAAGACTAATATTAATAAAAGTAGAATACATTTAATTTTACTTTTATTATTATTAGTCATTACAAAAAAAGTCTTTCTTGCATATTTTTGCTACATCTTGGTAAATATTGATAACCATTATAGCTAAGCGTTATATATTATTAACTTTACTGTAAACCAGTGTTTTATACGCGTGGCGCATGAAGTAAAACTTCGAGTTTAGAAAAGCCCCGTAAAAATTTATCTCGGGTCGCTGCGCGACCCTCGACAAATTTTCTACGCGGGGCTTTTCTAAACTCGAAATTTTACTTCATGCTTAGTCTGGGAGTGGAAGACACTCGTTACTTTAAAATATGACACAAGTGTTAAAATGTGCATCGTAACT
Organism: Philonthus cognatus; assembly: GCA_932526585.2. Lineage (NCBI taxonomy): Eukaryota > Metazoa > Arthropoda > Insecta > Coleoptera > Staphylinidae > Philonthus > Philonthus cognatus. The sequence continues at coordinate 44,939,218 of OW052241.1, forward strand.
GTCACAAAGAAAGAAAATAACAAGGCCATCTCATTATAGTTACATTCAAACTCATGTCAAGTTGGCACGATTAGCTAAATGCCGGATTTCTCCGACTTATGGCAACTGTCATTATAATTCAAATGTCGGCTACCGCCGACTTACGTCAACTGTTATTATGGTCTAAATGTCGGCTGGCGCCGACTTATGTCAACTGTCATCATTATAGAAAAATGAGTTATTATTAGCAAACATCTTGAATACCACATTATTTTATATAATAGAATACAAAATATGTTATAAAAGTTAAATGAAAAACTCATTTTTTTAGAAAGCATGTGAAAATTCAATTTGGCCGAAAAATGACTTGTGTTGGTTTAGCAATATATGATTCACTTCTTTGTTTTTTTAAAATCATGTTAGTGGAAATTACATTACTTTTCGAAACGGAGTTAAATTCAGTGTTATTTTCTGTCATATTTACCAAATTAGAGTAGATACTAAAAGTTTTTATTCAAATTGTATGCTGCAAATCTTCAGACATTCGTTTTTTTTTTTAAGATTTCAATTCGAACCTTTAAACGACTGTTTTCCACTCCCAGGTTAACCATGAAGTAAAATTTCGAGTTTAGAAAAGCCTGAAAATTTGGTTTGGTCGCTCCGCTTCGCGAAGCGGCCAAACCAAATTTTCAGGCTTTTCTAAACTCGAAATTTTACTTCATGCTTAATCGGAGAGTGGAAACCCTCGTTAGAAGTTACAAATTTAACATTTTTATGAATTTAACGAATGGCTGAATAATTACAGAGTATGCATCGGGATATGTATACTAAAAGGAAAGTAAAATACATGTTATTATACTATTGTAAAATTAAGTTGACGCGAGCCGATATTTAGTCTATCGTGTCAACTTGACATAAATTGGCGTGAGGCAACATTTGGACTATACTGACAGTTGACATAAGTCAGCGCTAGTCGACATTTGGATTATTATAACAGTTGACATAAGTCGGCGGTAGCCAACATTTGAACTATAATGACAGTTGACATAAGTCGACATTTAACCAAGCGTGCCAACTTGACAGGAGTTTGAATTGAACTATAATGAGATCGCCATGTTGTTGTTTTTTCTATTTTAAAGTAACAAGTGTCTTCCACTCCTAGACTAAGCATGAACTAAAATTTCGAGTTTAGAAAAGCCCCGCGTAGAAAATTTGCCGAGGGTCACGCAGCGACCCGAGACTAATTTTCACGGGGCTTTTCTCGAATCTTTCAGGTGATTCGAATCAACCGAATAATTTTTTTAAAAGTGATTCGTTTTTAATGAATCGTTTGTAATCGAATCACTTATAATATTAATAATAATAATTATTACAATAATAATAATAATATAGTTCGTTCTCGCCTCAATGTCCCTCTACGGTGATGATAGACACTTGTTTCATAAACCGTGACCCTTTACTTACCGTCAATTAACTACGTGCAAAATTCGGTTGGCCATCTCGAGTAAATAAATCATTAACGAATTAATTCTTCTTGAAATACGGAATCAGTTCATTGAAATCACCGAACAGAATCGTTCTTTTCGAACAAATCATTCACGAACGACCCATATCTAGTACCTACTGAAAGAGTAGAAATGTTTGTTAGAAGTTTCAAAGTGAAGGCTTTTTGGAAACAACGAACGCCTGAAAATTTATTTTCAAATTTACATCGGAATTTGCATGTATACTAATAAGAAAAACTTATTTAATAGCATTCAATAGTTATTAAAAATATATATTATTATATAATTTTACAAAAAGTAATCAATTCTATCCTTGTTATCTTAGGCTATACCAGTGATGGGGAAACTACGGCCCGCGGGCCAAGTCCGGCCCGCGGAAAGGTTTAATCCGGCCCGTTTAAGAGTGCCGTCGTGAGAATGTTTGAACGCGTTCTTACTTCGTAATGTGACGACTCGCATAAAAACTACCTACCTACGATTAAGCATTATTCTTTGGCCCGCTACGATTGTCTGGTTATTACAAATGGCCCGTCTTAAAAAAAGTTTCCCCACCACTGGGCTATACGTATAACCCATCACAAGAAAAATTAAATATTCTCTATAATTCTTGTATAAATTAAACCCATGATCGATAACGTCCAACTTTCCCTCGAAACGAAAAGAACTTAATGAATCGTTTTAATTAATGATATCAACAAGTTTTTAATTTTTTTCAATACGTTTACGAGCAACAAGTGTTGTTTTAGTGCTGGAAGGAATTTATCAAGTATTAATCAAATTTCCATCGATTACCTTTCAATAACCAATAATAATCTAACTCCAATTCCTCTTTGCAACCAATCATAATTAATAGCAGTGATTAATGTTGGTATATTTTTTGTATTATAGGAAGTGCTCGCTAGGCTTCTCCACGAAATTTACGTAATTGCTATCAATTAATAAAAAGAAAACGTAAATGGATTAAGAAAAATAATACAAACTACAAAATTGGATCAAGAGTGGTAGAAAAGAATATATTTCCAAATTGTTGTATTTTTATACAGTGAAGTTTTCTTTTGTTGTATTTTTATACAGTGAAGTTATCTTTTGTTTTATACGCGCATGAAGTAACATTTTGAGCTAAGAAAATGTTCAGACCTTTCTAGACTCGAAATATTACTTCATGCTTAATCAGGGAGAGGATGTACTCGTTAGAAGTTTGAAAGTGAACGCTTTTAAAACAACGAATGCCTGAAAAAATACAAACTACACATCAGGATATGTAGGTATACTTAAAAAAATCCCTGTATATCTATATTTTGATTACAAATACGAATTTTACTAACAATATGCTATATTACTTATAATACATTAAATAAATTCCAGAATCTACCAATATAACCTGTTTCTATATTCTTACATTTGCTATTAATTATTAGTTTGTAGTGACCTTTTATCTATACTCATTTAATTTTTCCACTTTATATCAAATTGCATTGTTTTCATTTTATTTCGATAAATTTTAACGACCAAATGAGGACTGATAGAAGTGTTGAGTAATAATTATCGATTTTCCATTAAGGTCAATTAGTTTTAATGCAATAATTGATAAGAGAACGCAATTTGCGTTTTTTTAAGTTTTCATGTTAAAGCTTTTAAACGGGTGTTTTCCACTCCCAGATTAAGCATGAAGTAAAATTTCGAGTTTAGAAAAGACTGAAAATTTGGTTTGGTCGCGTAGCGCGACGCGCGGAGCGACCAAACCAAATTTTCAGGCTTTTCTAAACTCGAAATTTTACTTCATGCGCCACGCGTAATAAACACTGAAAACACTAAAATATTGTTAAGAAGTATACGTCAATTGTAATCAGTGACATACGCGTGGCGGATGAAGTAAAATTTCGAGTTTAGAAAAGCTTGAAAATTTGGTTTGGCTATTCTAAACTCGAAATTTTACTTCATGCTTAATCTGGGAGTGGAATACACTCGTTTAAAGGTTCGAATTGAAATCTTAAAAAAAAACGAATGTCTGAAGATTTGCAGCATACAATTTAAATAAAAACTTTCCGTATCTACTCTAATTTGGTAAATATGACAGAAAATAACACTGAATTTGACTCCGTTTAGAAACGTAATGTAATTTTCACTAACATGATTTTATAAAAACAAACAAGTGAATCATATATTGCTAAAACAACACAAGTCATTTTTCGGCCTAATTGAATTTTCACATGTTTTCTAAAAAAATGAGTTTTTCATTTAACTTTTACAACTTATTTTGTATTCTATTATATAAACTAATGTGGTATTCAAGATGTTTGCTAATAATAACTCATTTTTCTATAATGATGACAGTTGACATAAGTCGGCGCCAGCCGACATTTAGACCATAATAACAGTTGACGTAAGTCGGCGGTAGCCGACATTTGAATTATAATGACAGTTGCCATAAGTCGGAGAAATCCGGCATTTAGCTAATCGTGCCAACTTGACATGAGTTTGAATGTAACTATAATGAGATGGCGTTGTTATTTTCTTTCTTTGTGACAGTTACGATGCACATTTTAACACTTGTGTCATATTTTAAAGTAACGAGTGTCTTCCACTCCCAGACTAAGCATGAAGTAAAATTTCGAGTTTAGAAAAGCCCCGCGTAGAAAATTTGTCGAGGGTCGCGCAGCGACCCGAGATAAATTTTCACGGGGCTTTTCTAAACTCGAAATTTTACTTCATGCGCCACGCGTATAATACACTGGTTTACAGTAAAGTTAAAAATATATAACGCTTAGATATAATGGTTATCAATATTTACCAAGATGTAGCAAAAATATGCAAGAAAGACTTTTTTTGTAATGACTAATAATAATAAAAGTAAAATTAAATGTATTCTACTTTTATTATTATTAGTCATTACAAAAAAAAGTTTGACCAAGTTTTCCATAATACTACGCGACGAAACCAACTTTTCAGGCTTTTCTAACCTCAAAATTTTACTTCATAATTAACCTGGAAGTGGAAAACACTCGTTTAATGGTTCGAATTTAAATATAAACTTTCAGTATCAACTCTAATTTTGTAAATATGACATAAAATCACACTAAATTTTACTCCGTTTAGAAAAGCAATGAAATTTCCACTAATATGATTTTATAAAAACAAACAAGTGAATCATATATTGCTAATAAAACACAAGTCAAGTTTTTTTTTTTTTAACTTGAATAACATATTTTGTATTCTATTATATAAACGAATGTGGTATTAAAGATGTTTGCTAATAATAACTCATTTTTCCCTTTTTTTGTAGCATTAAACCTTTTTTTCGATTCTTAAAAACTTGCAGAAAGTAACTTGTGTTGTTTTAGCAAAAATATTTAAAATCTAATTATTTATAATGAAGATAACAAAATCGTTGATGACAAACTAAATATTTGATTCCGTGTTATTCCAATTCTAGATGACGTTTGATGCGTTTTCTAACTTCAATTCAAATCAGTGTTTTATACGCGTGGCGCATGAAGTAAAATTTCGAGTTTAGAAAAGCCTGAAAATTTGGTTTGGTCGTTCCGCGCTTCGCGCTACGCGACCAAACCAAATTTTCAGGCTTTTCTAAACTCGAAATTTTACTTCATGCTAAATCTGTGAGTGGAAACCCTCGTTGAATGCTATTTATTTTTAATGTATTTAATGAATTTTACCGCTGAAACAACAATATTTTGATTCAGAAATTTACTGAATACTCGATATTTAATAAAATTGGTTTTAGTTTACAAATCACAAGGTACATATATGTAGCTTCTTTTAAACTAAAATTGTGAAATAAGGAACACTAATTTCATATACTTAATAGTTCATAGATTTAGTTGTGAGATAACATTTAATTCCAAGGTAAAACTATCCACTTAAAACTTGGCAACTAAAAAGATTTACACTGATATGCAGATCAATCTCTCGGATGAAATGCCGGAGAGAAGAGAAAAGTTGAGATTCGTGGAAAAGATTTAAAAGGATGGAATACACGGGTCATTTGAGTGATGTGCGGTGTTGATTAGTTTTTAGCTGTCCACAGAAAGAAGATGGATTGCGGACTGCTGGATAACGCGAATTTTCCTTATCTCGGGGCCTCGAGATGTGGCGAAAATTCCCATTCGCCCCTCTCTTCTTTTTTGCACCGCGCCACCTGCAATGTAATTTAGGGGTGGAAGGAGGGGGGTGTGTATACACGCCGTTTCCTATTTTTTCTCTTGATTGCTTTTCCATTCGGTGCTGTGTTCTGTATGGTGCGAAGATATGAACTTAATGTATATGAAATCGTATCAGAAAATTCTAACACTCCATTCGAATTCTCGTATGATATAATAAACGAAAAAATCGTTATATTTTCTGTGGGACAGTATTTTTATTACTGTTAATTCTTTTTTCTTAGAGAAACTTAAATTATTTGCTCATTCACTGTTACATAATCAGCCGTAATATAACGAGTAGTATGATTATTATAATTTTTTTTTTCTTGAATAACTTTCTTATTTATCACTTGCTGAACCATTTCGAAATAATATTAAAGGATAAATTAAAATACACTTGGTGTGTTTCGAGTAAATAAAAATAAATAGTGAAACAAACCAAGTGTTTTTTAATTTATCCTTTAGGATTATTATTCATGATATTTTGGAGTTGAAACCGAGCTGCAGATTCAACGAGTGCTCAACACGAGTTTAATGTGCTGCTTCGGTTTTAACGACAAATATTACTCATATCACGAGTTATATTTAGTGAGAGAATATAACGAATAAAAAAATTCAAGTTCCTGAACATTATCGACAACTGTGATGTTGTTGTTTCCTTATTGATTGTTAATTTTTTAACCGCACAAAAGTGTGTAAATTGCCGCCACTGCGATTCTTTGTTTATATCACTGCACGAAACTTTACCCCAGCGATTTTCGTCTATTTTGACGTTTCGAATGACAGGACAACTTTTCACCGCTTCTTTTATTTTGTATCATCGCGGTGATAGACATGGCTTTCCTTGCATCTCCTTGGTTGAAAGTTCGTTCTAGTAGGCTGTGAGTTGTATTATCGTGGAAATGAAGTGATTTATTACTTCATATCCATGATAATGTTACAGTGAATAATCATATGATTTCATTTTCTTTGAGAAAGTATTGTTTGAAAATGTATCATATCTTGCCCATGCACATAAAAGAATGTTACCAATATTCTCTGTAACTTGCTTCTTGGGCACCGTTTCTTCTCATGAGCGATACCACGATAAACTGTGTATTGTTTAATTTGAGTTTTTTTTGTTTATTATATTTATAAAATGACGTAAAAATAGGGGTTCAGTTTAGGGATTGTTTGAATTTGCTGTCAATATTATTTTTGTTAAATATACAATGTGAAAATATGATTTATAAATATAAATCATATTCTGACATTATTTATTTAAACATTGTTTATTTAGACATTGTATATTTAACAAGAATAATATTATTTTACAATAAAATGGTGATGGGTCCATCATAGCACTTTCTCAGTTGAAGATTTGATGATTTGAATATCAACAATATGGAAAACTTGCTTAAACTAAATTTATTCTACTTTTATTATTATTAGTCCAAAACTATTTAGAAAAAAAGGAATTCTTGTATTTTTTTGCTACATTTTAGTAAATATTGATCACCATCATATCTAAGCGTTATATATTTTAAACTTTACTGTAAATCAGTGTTTTATACGCGTGGCGCATGAAGTAAAATTTCGAGTTTAGAAAAGCCCCGTGAAAATTTGTCGAGGGTCGCGCAGCGACCCGAGACAAATTTTCTACGCGGGGCTTTTCTAAACTCGAAATTTTACTCCATGCTTAGTCTGGGAGTGGAAGACACTCGTTACTTTAAAATATGTCACAAGTGTTAACATGTGTATCGTAACTGTCACAAAAAAATATCAAGACGATTTGTCTGATTATGTCTCTATGGATTATATTTCGATTAATCTGGTATTATCAAAAGACTTACAGTCACAATAGTCAAAACAGGGCCAATAAAGATATATTATGACAAAATCCAATTGTTACGGGGTGGGTACTTCGGCTTTAAAATAGTTATTAAAAATAGCAACCATTTCACCACCAAGTAACTACCGACTAGCAAGCTAAATTCTTGATTAAGAAAATTAGACTGAAGCACTGATTCTATTTTATATGAAAAAAATACGATTTGAAATAAAAATGGCTCTCAACTTTAACAAATATATTAAAAACACGAATAATAAATTAACAAACAAATAACAAGACAAGAATAAAAAAATTACAACTTACACAGAATTACAGACGACTTACACTTTTGGATGCTGGATACAGAGTGTGTTCTGTGGTCCAGTGGTAGCTCTTTTATATCGAAAAGAACAAACCCTCTCAGGTACCCACCATTTCTCGCCACAGAAAATAATAAGAATAAATATTTAATATAAAAATATTGAAATATAAAGTAGATCAACATGTGTGAGATGAAATTATGTATCCGTACATATGTCACACATGTTGATCGGAGGCTAAAATGGTGGTTTCATGAGTTTTAATTTAATAACTCCGAAAGCATAAGTCGAACGAGAATGTGACTTAGGTCAAAAAATAGTAACTTGCAATGCGCAACTTTTGCTCTAGTTCCTACACATACGAGATACACTAAACCTTGCCTGAATCTTAATTAATAACAATTAATTCTCGTGACAGCTCGTCTTCTAAAGCGTACAAAATTGAAATAACCCCCTCGTGTTTAGTGTCATTGGAATGGTCTTCCTCTCAACTATCCGATGACGTATGTGGTGTTCGCGTACGTGTGCCCCTTTTGCGACGTTTCGCGAACATCGTAGGGGGCTTTGTGTTTGCCGCTTTTATTACGTTCTGACGTCATGCCCGATTCTCTTGTTCCCCGCGGGTACATTTCGCTGGCACGGTCGGCTCGGCTCCAGGTAGCTGTGACCCTTCGCAGATGTGGCGAACGCGGGGATAACCGGGAAATCCGTATATATTTTGGACAACCCTGGTTATTTTGTTCAAACCTGGTTATCTTGGATAGCAGAAAGAGGAGCTTCCGCCACGAGAGGGTGAAGTTGATCTGTCAGATATGCGGAGGCGCTAGTTGGTAAAACTAAACTAATGTATGGCGCGAACTTTTCTCATTTGGAAATGATGAATACATATACAAAATAGCAGTTGACGGAACTTGTTAAAAAGTGCCCGTATCACAATGACAGTCCAATCAAGACAATCAAGCAAATTATTAAGATTCAAAAGTCACAAATGCTTTTCATGGCATCTAACATGTGGATTTATGTTACATGTTCTAGCATACCCCACTCCAAAAATTAGTTTTACAAATCGTTATTCGGATTTTAGACTTCTTAAATATAATAAGAGAAAACCTTTATGTTATATATACCTGTAGAATCAAACAATAATTGTTATTTATTTATTATTTAATCTATACGTTCTTTTACCTTTCGGTGTCGAACTAAAATTATTACATTTAATCTAGATTTTCTGTTGACTTTTTAATTCTTAATTATTTTTTTCCATTCCTCAATATTTTGTGCTAGCGTGCTGGAATTTCTCCATACAACCCTCTTTTCTCAGCTGCTTGTCTAGTCTGTTGACTCCATTTTAGCCGTGGTCTCCCTACTCTGTTTTTCCCCGGTACCCTGACTTCGTATATTTCCTTGGCTTTTCTATCATTGTCCATGCGGTACATGTGTCCTAACCACCCAAGCTGTCTCTCTTCTATCAATTTTTCTATAGGTTTTATGTTTAGCTGTTCCATCACAACATTATTTCTAATTCTATCTCTTCTTGTAATTCCTTCTATTTTCCTTAGAAACCTCATTTCTATAGCTGTTACTTTGCTTTTTATCCTATTTGTTACTGTCCACGATTCACTTCCATATATTAGCGCTCGCCTTACTACTTTCTTGTAAATTTCAGTTTTTATTTTCTTTGATATTTCCTTTTTTCCCAGGAATGTATTCTTTAGTGTGTTGTATATTCTTCCAACTTTTCCTATTCTTTCTGTTATTTCTTTGTCTATTTTCCCATTTGCTTGTATCTGTGTTCCTAGGTAGTTGTAGCTTTTTACTTGTTCTAGATTTCTTCCATCTAATTCTATTCTGTGTTTATTTTTTCGTTATTTGCTATAATCATAGTTTTCGATTTGTCTATGTTAACAATCATATTAATTTTCCTAAGTTCCGTTTAGTATACCGCTATGTTATGTTGTAGTTTTTCTTCTGACTCAGCTATTAGTACCATATCATCTGCAAATAGGAGTTCTTGTACATTCACTGGTTTCATTTTCCAATTTCCTACATTCATTGTTTTGCATTTTCCTTTACAACTTTTGATTGTATCGTCTATAATCAGAGAGAATAGCAGCGGACTCAGTACGCATCCCTGCTTTAATCCTGTTTTGGCTTCGAATTCAAGTGATTCCTCGTTGTGTGTTCTAACTTTGTTTTTGTTGTTTCTGTACAGCGCTTTTAATATGTCTATCATGTCTTTTTCTACTCCCATTTTTTGCAGCGCTTTCCACACGTCCACTCTTTTCACTCTGTCAAAGGCTTTCTGTAAGTCTATGAAACATATATGTATATCTTTTCCTTTTTTCGTTAATTTTTCTCCCAGTTGTCTCATTATAAATATTAGGTCTTGCGTGCTTCTTCCCCTTCTAAATCCGTGTTGTGCTTCTTCCAATGTTGTTTCTAATCTGTCTCTGAGCCGTTTCTCTAATATTCTTGTTAGTACTTTCCCCGGTATGTTGGTCAGTGTTATTCCTCTGTAATTTGAACATTCTTTTGAGTCTCCTTTTTTGTATAACGGCAGTATTATTCCTATGTTCCAATCATTAGGTATTTCTTTTTTCTTGATAACGTAGTTTAATAGTTCTCGAAATGCCGTTTTTGCTGTATCGTCCATGTATTTTAGCATTTCTGCTGTGATGTTGTCTTCTCCTGGGGTATTCCTAGTTTTAGTTTGTTTATTGCTTGGTTGACTTCTATCTCTGTTATTGGTTGTATATTCCTTTCTATATTTTGTTCTATCATTGATTCTTCCACTGTTTCTTCATCGTTGTTAGTTCTTCGAAGTATTGTTTCCATCTTTCTATTATTTGATTCTCGCCCGTGATCAGATTTTCCTCCTTGTCTTTCATGTTCTTTAGTTTTGGTTTTCTTTTTTGTCTCAGTTGTTTCAGTGTTCGATAAAATAATTTCTGGTTTTCTGGGTAGTTTTCGTTTAGTCTATGTCCAAATTCTTCCCATGCAGTTCATTTTGCATTTTTTATTATCTGCTTTGTCACTATTCTGGCATTTTTGTATATGTTGTAATTTTCTTCTGTTCTGACTTGGTTATATTTTTTCCATTTTTCTGTTTTTTCTTTGATTTTTTCCTGGATTTCTTTTTACCACCATTTACTTTTCATTTTCATGGCCGCATTTGTGATCTTCGCGCTTCCGCAACTTACCCTTGCTGCTTCAATTATAATTTCCTTAAATTGTCTCCATTTTGTTTCTATTTCTATATCCTTGTTATTTCTTATTTCGAATTGTTTCTTTAGCATCGATTGGTAATATTTATGTGTTTCTTCCTCTTTCAGTTTGTGGCTTTATACTTTTTCTTTTACTATAATTCTTCTTTGTTCACTTGTTACGTTTTCTGCTGATATCGTGATTTTTATTTTAACCAAGTAGTGGTCACTTCCAATTTCTGCACCTCTTGTTACTTTTACATCTTTTATCATTTTCCAATTATCTTTATTAACTATGCAGTAATCTATGATGGACCTTTCCTTCCTGGATTCTACTTCTCTCGTGAATTTGTGTATATTTTTATGCATAAATTTTGTGTTCGTTATTATAAAATTATTTTCTACGCATAGATCGATTAATCTACTTCCGTTGTTGTTGTTTTTTGTATCTTCTCCATGTGTTCCCATATATCTTTCAATTCCTCTGTTATTCTTTCCAACCCTACCATTCATATCTCCTGTTATTATTATGATTTTGTTCCCTATGTCAATTTTCGATTGCATTGTTTCAAAGAATGTATCTTTCTCTTCTTTCCTTGCACTTTCATTGGGTGCATATCCCACTATTAATGTCCATACATCTATGTTATCCAACTTTATTTCGATTGCGAGGATCCTTCATATAAACGTCTTTCTTTCAGAATATTTTTCACTTTATCCGGTGATACTATCAGGCTAACTCCCTCTGCTCCTCTACTGTTTATATCTACGCCCGACCAGTACAGCCAGTATCCGTCTTTTAGTTCTTTCATTCCTGTTCCTTTTTTCTTTGTTTCCGTTATTCCTAGATAATCTAGGTTTTGCATTTTCATTTCATCTACTAATTCGTCCTCTTTTCCATTTAGGCCTCTCACGTTCCACGTTCCCATACTTATACTCTCTTTTGGTTTGTTCTGTTTTGTTTTTAATTACATTTGTTTTCATTGTCTTATTTTGTTTAACCTTCTTCGTGTCCGTTTTCTCCGCCTGGTCTCCAAATTCTCCCTTCCTGTATAATTCTAGTTATTTGACTGCTCCTTTCTTTTCTTCGCTTACTATCATCCCTTTTTCTTTATGGTCCCAGATGTACTGTGTCCCGTTAATTTCCATTTTCCTGTATCCCACCTTTACCCTGTTTCCCTTTTCTTTCTCCTCCTTGGCAATGTCTCTAATTTGCTTTTGGACCTTTCTTTCTTCTAATGTTAGGTCCTGTTCGATGTAGATCTTTTTACCTCTTAGATTGCTTTTGGATTTCATAATTTCTTGCTTTCCCTCCCATGTTTCTACTTCCGCAACCTCTACTTTCAGACTCCCTTGTTTACTTATTCTGTATGCTTTAATAATTTTTGTGTTCACGTTAAGCTCTTCCTTTGTGAATTTTTCGATACTCTCTTTCGTGCTATCCGCCAGATCTTGTCTTCCTGTTATAATTATTTTATTTTTCCTCTCTCTTTTGTCTTTTTCGTTCTCTTTCAATTCTAGCAATTCGATTCTTTTCATCATTTCTTGCCTCTCTATTTTCCATTCCTCTTCTTTCTTTTCATGTTCCTTCTTCATTTGTTTAAAATCGTTCCTCATGCTTTGTATCTCTTTTTTCAGTTCTTCCGCCCCTTTTTTTACTTCCCTCGTCATTTCTTTCATCATTTCTTTAATTTCATCCATTTCCTGCTCTGTAATTCCCACTTTTGCTTCTTTTCTATCCTTCGCACTTTCTATTGCTTTTTTCTGTTCCCTTTCTCTTTTGTTCCTAGTGTGCACTCGTGCGTGATTATGGTTCGATATGTCTCGTTAAATCGGGGTTAATATCGGAACTCACACGCACCTACCAATTTGTATTCCAAGTAATAATTGTTAAAGTACAATATTCAACTTATTATAGACATACAAGAAAAATCAAATTTAACCAAGTTAGGCATGTTTTTAGGTGTTGGGGTCTGTCAGACCTCACGTGTTAAATACCACGTAAATGACAAAATTCTAGACTTATAGTCAATGTTGCAATAGTCAATAAACAGTCGAAGAAGAAATGTAATTACTATCATGTTTAAAAAACATTTTACTAAATGACTTGGAGTTATAATACAATGAATTTACAGCTCACTATGCGATTCTAGGTTAAGTTAAGATAACGATACAGTGATTATATGATGATAAAAATGTCGTGATATCAAATTAACATAAAATCGTCATTATATATTATATTTAAAGTGTACAAACTATAAGAAGCGTAAGCTTATTTTCTCGAATTCAAATAGTTTTGAATTTGAAGTTATCTTGTATCAAATTAACTGTCATCTAATCTTATAGATTACGTGCTGATTATCTTGACTGTCTTTACTATTTTGACTACCATTTGACAACATCGACAATTACCTAATTAGTAGAGCTCGCATTTCTAAGCACAAAATAATTTAAAAAGCACCAATTTAAGCAATAATGGCATTATTTTATGCAAAAAGCATTATTTTAAACAAAAAAGTATTATGTTAAGCAAAAAACGTTGTTAATATTTAACAGAGTCGGTTAAATAAACAAGGTAGTTGGAAATTTAATACAATCACAATGGTTAAATTAGAAAAATGATTGAACGTCGTATTTTTAGAATATTCACAAAATAAACACTATTTTAAATGATACAGAAAATCATTATTACAAACAAATCATAAATAAAAAAGTTATTCACATATACTTTACAACGTTAATAAAAACAAAGAATCCCTGAAAATATTTAAAATTGTATAACAATGCACACAACGATGAAAATCGCTTTAAGTGAGAATTTTATTGACAGTACAATAAACAGATTTTGATTTGGTAATTTGTTAGAATCATCTTTTGTTTTTAGAGCTTCTTGATTATATTGAACAAAACAGAAATATGTGAATAACTTTCTTATTAATTATTCTTATTAATAATTAATGATATATTATAACTTTTCGTTAAGGATAATCTTCCATATTGTTTGTTAATAAAATTTACAGGGTGTTCCATTAAAAAAAAAAACGTTTATTTTTTTAATATCTTAAAAATTCGACGTTAAATTGTTTCTCTGATTTGACCATTGTAATTGTCATTAAAAACTATAAGAAAGTTAGCAATGGTGCGCACTTAATTGTAAACAACTTGTACATATCGTAATATGGGGCGACATAGGGATTAAATATGTAAAACAACAGAAAAAGTTTAAGAGTAAACAAATATTTAAAAAAAAAATAGGCGTCACAAAGTATAATAAATCTACAATAAAATCTAGAATAAATCTAGGACTAGATTTTACTTTGTGGCTCCGAAAAATATTGATTGCTTTAGAAGGGCCAAACAAGTTTGAGAACCGCTGAACTAGATAAATAAATTACTAGTTCGTATTTTGATAGTAGAGATAATAATTGTCAACAATCTAATATTTAACGAAATAAGCACCAAATAAGCATATAAATCCAAAATAAGCATAAAACCGAAAAGACTCGAAAATAAAAGCAAAAACAATTTAATTGTCAAATGATTCAATTTCTTATAATTAGTATACATTTTAATAATTCATGTTGATGCTTTAAATTTTCAGCATAAGCTGTTTGTTTAGAAATCCAAGCTCTACTAATTATTCACATAAATAAACTCCACAGAGAACATTATAGATGAAAAGTTGTCTTATCATGTTCTGTCTTCTCAGGCACACTTCCCTACATAGACACCTTAGGGCAAATATTCTTCCAATCCGTTACAGTTGTCTCTGTATTATAACTTACACCTGTAGCTCACGCATGACAAACTCATTCAGCACCTAGTATACTTTACTTGTTATCTTCAAACCTACAACCCTGTTCTCAAACTTTTTCAAATACGTTATTTTTGTCATTCTTTAAAATCCACAGCTTCTACATTCCACAAACAAATGATATTTCCACGGAAACTGACAGTTCATTTGTCAACTTTATCAGTGCTGCCAACTTAGGTTTTGCGTGCGTGATTTTAACTTTACATGACTCGTGCCGAAAGTTATACTGGAAATGCGACTTTCCAGTTGTCAAAATGGTGTTCAAAACCGATTTTCGAGGAGGCGAGTTCAAAAAAAATTTTAGATTATAGGTTATTTTGATTACAAATTTCATTCCCAGTTTTTATTAGGAAATTTAAAATTTTATGAATTTTTCGTATTTTTATTGAATCGTCGTTTCAGTGCAACAACGACGTAACTGCAATATTGATTTCAACCAATTTTAAATGTAAATATATGTTTAAAGGATAAATTAAAAAACACTTGGTTTGTTTCACAATTTGTTTCTATTTACTCGACTAGTTTCGCCTTTTACGGTATTAACAAGAGTGGATTGTTTTTTAATTTATCCTTTAATATTATTTCAAATTGTTTCACCAAGGAATATATGAGAACGTTATTCAAGAAAAAAAAAAAATATATTTATAATTTTAAAAATACAGATATAATTCTGAAATCAGCAACAAATTACAAACATTATTGTCTTATGTTTGTAATGTGCAGCTGTTTTCCAGAATTATGTCTGTATTTTTTAAGCTATAAATAGATTAAAAATAAATATTGTTTGAAATTATTTTTGCAGTTACTTCGTTGTTGCACCTGAATGACGAAATATAGAATTATTTAGTTTATAGGCTACTTTTATAACAATTATTCGCGATTTTATTGACAAATTTTAAATTTTGATTGAAGACGAATTCCTGAATATTCGTATAAAAGCAAAGAATCATGGATACAAACATTATTCAGTGTGACGTAGGGGTGTGTGAGAGATCAATCAAACAAAACAAAAAAATATGAAAACGTGCCGTGCCCTAGGGCCCTATTATTTCTGTCGAGCGCGTGATCCGGGCCGCGGGCCGACGTAGGGATGACTGGAAAGGGCCCTGAAGGGTGCGTGTGAGGGATAACACTTGCGTGTCTCGGAAATTTAATCTCGCCCTGTCTGACACTTTATTATCGCCGGAACACATATAGGAAGGGCTAAAGGTGAATTATTCAAGATTTAAGAACTTGTTAATTAACTTTATTAAAATATTACCTTACATTCACACAAAACGTTATTAATATTAATCATAAAATAGACATTATTAAAAAATTAACTGTTTTGTGCTGTAGGCGTTCACTTTGTGCTACATCTTAAATACACTTCTAAATAAAACACTTTTTACTTTGTTTAATCACTCTATTTTGCACTTAATTTGGGACTATAGTTCCGATTATCTAGTAGTCATTATCAAACTAAAACTTTTAGTTTGATAATGACTACTAGATAGTCGAAACTATAGTCACAAATTAAGTGCAAAATGCAGTGGTTAAACAAAGTAAAAAGTATTAATGATTTCGATAGCTAACGCCATCTATTGCTTCATAGTGGCATCGTCAGTGACACGAATGCACAAAGTGCATATACAGGTCACTGTTTCGTCCACGAGCGAGCAGAACTCTGTGAAACCAGAAAACAAATATCAAAATTGAATTTGTGTTCAGTATTTGTGTTCAGAATACTGAACACAAATTCAATTTTGATATTTGTTTTCTGGTTTCACAAACAGAGTTCTGCTCGCTCGTGGACGAAACGTTGACCTGTATATGCACTTTGTGCATTCGTGTCACTGACGATGCCACTATGAAGCATTAGATGGCGTTAGCTATCGAAATCATTAATAGTTTTCACATATTGGCTTGAAATAGTCAGAAATGTTCAGTATTCCTCAGCACTGGGTCGGGACCACACTGAAGAGGACCTTGAAGTCCGAAACGCGTCTGTGGGTACCTGGTGCCGGAATACTGAACACAAATTCAATTTTAAAGTAAAAAGTGTTTTATTTACTATTGAAAAATTATATTTTCACTGATTATCAAGCTGACTTCATTCTATGTAAGACAAATTAGTTCTTTAATATTTAAAAGAATCAAATTTTTATAAATTAGACATGTTAGAAGCAGTTAATATGTTTAAAGATAAAGATAAACTACCTTATTTTGATTTAAACCCCTTAAATAATTCCCTCCTTGAAATTTTAGTTTTTTGAGTGAGATTGTCAATTAACGAAATAAATATATTTGTCAATGTTATCACTATTAAAAATGAACACCTAGTGTTTGAAATGTATATCTAGTATAATAAAAGTAATAAGTAAAGTAGGGAATTACTACAATAATTAAATTAGATGCTGATTACAAAAAGTATCTTACTTAATATTTGAAAAACATTACTCTTCTTACGACTATCTGTATTAATCACGTTTTTTACTCAGAATATTTGCATTTCTTTGATGATTCAATGTGTGCGATACCAGCGTGTCCATCTACTATTTTCCATGTTATTGGTTTGATTCGGCGCTTCCTCCCTTCACTTTCCACTCTTTTTCGCCTTTGACTGAATCCCCCTTTACAAAGGATTGGAAATAACACGCGACAAAACTTGATTCACTCCGAAAGAATCCCTTTGTCGGTTCGTTTTGTCCCCTTTTCATGTGGCGAAATCTCCGTATCAATAAAATAAAACCGTTCGCCGCAAGCGAAACGCTTTTTTTTCAACTTTTTTTTTTAATTCGCGTACATTCAGAGTATTGCAAAATTGCGTTGCATAGAGTTTAAATCAAACGCTAGGAGGATGAAATACAGTGCGATCGTTTATGTTATGATTTAGAGTAGGCGGCATTTTTGTTGTGCGGTTGCCCAGAATGCGAATTGAATGATAGAATAAATTTGAGGTTACGGTAAACTATTGATAAGAAACAGTCAGTAGTGCCGATCTAATTTAAAATTCAAAGCCTACTCTAAATCATATAAAAGTTAAACCAAATTTAACCATGGGAATGGATCAAATACAGGCCTTCTTAGTAAAGGACTGCGCGGGAAAACTATGCGAACCGATTGAGCGAATTTTTAATCTAATTCTTAAGCAAGGTGTATTTCCAAGCTGTTGGAAAACCGTGCGCGTTGTTCCTATTTATAAGTCTGGAGGTAGGCAAAATGTAGTAAACTACAGGCCAATTTCACTTCTTAGTAATTTTTCAAAGGTCTTCGAATGTATACTATCTGACGAAATCTATAGCCGTGTACAGCAAAATATATCAACAAGTCAACATGGTTTTGTTAAGAAACGTAGTACAACGACGAACTTGCTTAATATGACTCATAAAATATCATCTGAATTAGATCAACAAAATCAGGTTGACGTCATTTACACAGATACTTCGAAGGCCTTTGATTGCATGCCTCACCACATTATAGTGAAATTTTTGAGTATGCACAACATCAATGATAATATTATTTCTGTCATAAAGTCTTATTTATATAATAGACAGCAAATCGTTGAAGTTGACGGCTATAAATCACAACCATATGTTGCTACTACTGGTGTTCCACAGGGTTCCAATCTTGGGCCACTGTTGTTTATAATATTTATAAACTCGATAACTGAAGCACTGAACTGCGAATTTTTAATGTATGCAGACGATATTAAGCTGTTTAGAACAATTAATACAATTTCAGACTGTGTTGTACTCCAGAATAACGTTAATCATTTATATTCTTGGTGTGTATAGCATGGCCTTAGTATTAATATAAAAAAATGTAACATCATATCATATTATCGTAAGTCAAATCCAGTAATGTTTACTTATACAATTAACGCCAATCTCATTAACAGAACAACCGAGATGTCTGATCTTGGTGTTATATTTGACCAACGTTTGAGCTTTGTGCCCCATCTCACTAGTACGATTCAATCATCATTAAGAATGTTAGGCTTTATTATAAGAAATTGTAGACAATTTAATAATGTGGAAAGTATTATTCTATTATTTAACTCATTCATTCTAAGCAAACTTAATTATTGTGCGCCTGTTTGGAGCCCTTACTATCGCTGTCATATTCATTCCTTGGAAAAAGTTCAGAGAAAATTCCTTAAGTATCTATATTATTTTAAACATGGTGCGTATCCTTTTGATACTGTTACTTATGACATGCTACTTAATGAATTTTCGATGCCATCAATGATACAGCGTCACAAATATATATTGCTACTAACTTTATACAAACATGTGCACTACCATTTGGACAATCCGTTTTTCCTCAACATACTTTGCGTTCATGCTCCTAGAGTTATCACACGCAATTCGTTAACGTTCTACAGCAAAAAACCTAATACTCTTCACTTTTCTCAATCACCTATGCATAATATGTTAAATTGTTACCATAGTGTTGAAGATTATGTCGATGTATTTATGTCAAGTCTTTTTGAATTTTCACATAATTGTAAACTGGCCATTAGCCGTTCGTAATTCTTTTTTTTTTGTTTTTTTAATTTTAATTTTTTTATAATTATCGTTATGTACGAGTATATATATATATATATATATATATATATATAAATATATTTTTAGATTAGTCTTTATATGTATATAATTTAGTTTAATTTATTATATGTTATAATAGTTATATTTTAAAATTTTCCCTTTAATTGGATTATTTCTGTTGGGAATAAATAAATAAATAAATAAATAAATATTTTTATCGATCGCACGGTGTATTGATTAATGTGCTTGTGTTAAACATTCTTATCTTCCCAGTACTTTCATTTAGACAATCTTTATGTCTTACATCTAAAGAATAAATATTATTGATTCTGTATGTGGGAGCTAAACTAGACCAAGTTACATTTTGGAAATTACAAGACTTTCTGTACTACAAGCACATGCTATTTACTTCTCGATAAAGTAAAAATTGTGATTCCAAGAGTATAAAAAACCTATTTTGAAAAAAAATTTACCTGATTTACCTCCCACATACAGAATTATTTTAGTATTTTTTTATAAACATGTTTAACGTTCAGTTTCTGAAATTTAGTCTTTAGAACACATATACAGTGAATTTTTCTTTTAGGTAAACATATGCATATGCTGTCAATTTTCCGACATTCGTGGTTTTTTGTAAGAGTTCAATTTTAAGCTTTAAACGAGTGTTTTCCACTCCCAGTCTAAGCATGAAGTAAAATTTCGAGTTTAGAAAAGCCCCGTGAAAATTTGTCGAGGGTCGCGTAGCGACCCGAGACAAATTTTCTGGGCTTTTCTAAACTCGAAATGTTACTTCATGCGCCACGCGTATAAAAGACAGATATCAAGTGAAGTTCGAATATACATAAATTTCGCAATATTTTTAAATTATACTGAAAATTAATCAATTTCATTTTTTAGTATTTTTGTCCAATTTTCAGTGTAACGGTTATACTGTGCGCCGCCGCTGTTTAGACGTAGGAAAAGTAGAGTGTTAAACACGTTTTGAAAGCTGCATTGTATGCTCATACCTTGCGTTTACTCACCCTGCGGACTCTTAAATGCAATTTGCTATTCGCATGCAATACGAACTCACTGAGCAAACACAGTCAAGTAATGTTTCATCAACATTAATACAAGGTTTAATGGGGGGGGGTCACTTCGTCCACTTCGCTTCGTCCATTCCGTTTCGTCCACTCCGTTTCGTCCACCGGTCTTCTCGTCCACTAACAATTACTTCCACCGGCCTTTTCTTCCACTTACCTTAAACTCCACCAATTGTTAGTACACTCCAAATAATTACAAGTTTTCTGATAAACATTTATTACATGTGTATTTTCAAAGATTAATATTGTGGCCGATGGTTCGTAAATATTCTAAAATTCGGTCTTCCGCATCATATGTTGCACACTCCCTAACTATATTTTTTATTTGTTGTTCGCTTTTCACTTTCGATTTCAAACGCGGTCTCTTTATTCGCTGCCCCAAATCGAGTTGTCGAATCATGGCCTCGGTATCAGCTTGCTCCTTCTTCAGCTCCAGAATAAACGCGTAGAGGCTTGGATGGCTGCGTCCAACACTTCGACACTTCCAATTTCTCCGGCCATTTTTCTCCAAGTGATGAGAATACAAAAACCCGTCAATATGTAAAAAGTGACCCCGCAGTGATTTCAGCCATAATTTTGAAGGCAGGGAGTTAAGGTGAAATGTCAATTTTAAATGTCAATTTGGTTATGGTTAACGTGAAATGTCAATTATATTCAAATTTATAAATAGAATGGATGATAGAACTAGTGGATTTGAAGGGCGGTGGACGAAGGAACTAGTGGACGTAGCGGCCAGTGGACGAAACGGAGTGAACGAAACGGAGTGGACGAAACGGAGTGGACGAAACGGAGTGGACGAAACGGAGTGGACGAAACGGAGTGGACGAAACGGAGTGGACGAAACGTCGCACAATCCGTTTAATGTTGCTTCAATGTTGATATAATGTTAATTGTTTGTTTTTTGCTCAGTAGGAAGCTTTCAAAAATTGTCAAACAATCTACTCTTTCTACTATTCTATTCTACAATTTACTATTTCCACTTGTCAAACAATCTACTATTTCCATTTTTTAACCATTTTTGAAACCTATAAATCTATTTAAATGATGTGTAAAATAATTGGTTTCAACTGAGTAAGCGCTATTGGAGTGGCAAAAACTTAGTGGATGTTTTCATAGGGTTTCGATGTATATTCTGTAAAATGGTTAATCCGCTTATAAATATTTATTATGTACTTAATATCAATTGGGAGAATGTAAATGTAAATATGTAAATGAAACAATTTCGTCTAGTTGAATTTTCCGAAAGAAAAAATAATACTTATACAGAGCGAGAGGGAGATATAAATAAGAGAAGAGGTGTAAAATGTGGTAGTTGTGTAGTATAGTTCATTGGACTCCCGAGCGTACCACCGCAAATTCTAATTTGCATCTAAATTAGAATCGTTCTCTTTCCCTCTTCCTTTGGGAAAAAGACGCGGCGATAAAGCAGCGATTTTATCGTCCTCCAATTGATTGTTTTCGAAAACAAATGAACCGACACGATTCATTCTGACAATTCTAACAGTTATAATAATAATAATATTTCTGTATTGTCCAACGAAAAAACCGAAACAGGATAAATTTCAATGATCAATATAAATATAAAAAATGAAAGAAAGTTAATTTAAAAAAAATGCATTTACAATCCAACAGGAAAAGCCTGAGTTTAGATTTGGACGCTACGCGTCCAAATCCAAACACTCAGGCTTTTCTAAACTTGGAATTTTACTTCATGCTTAGTCTGGGAGTGGAAACACATATTTGGAAACTTTAAATTCAATACTTTAATGAAAAAAAGAAAGTTAATTATAAAGTATGCATTTACAATCCAACAGGAAAAGCCTGAGTTTAGATTTGGACGTTACGCGTCCAAATCTTAACACTCAGGCTCTTTTAAACTTGGACTTTTAATTTATGCTTAGTCTGGGAGTGGAAACACTTGTTTAAAAACTTCAAATTCAATACTTTAATAATTAAATTGATTGTGAGTTACGTGAAGATCAAATTAATTTGACGAATAAAGCACTAATAACCTTTCTCCACACATTTTTTTAAGAAGAAAGGTTATTAGTGCATTATTCGTCAAACTTTAATGAATACCTGAAAGTTTGTAGCGTATACATAGAATAAACAAAACTATTTAAATTCGAGAAATATAAACAGGAATATTTCGTAATTTTATATATTATAGAATATGTAGATGTTATAAAATAACTCCCTTTTAATATACTTGCAAAAATAATTTAATTTAAGTGTTTTAATCTGAGTTAAAGCTTGCAATAAGAACAGGTGCAGTAATACAATCATTCCTTATCTGGGTGAAAGGTGTTCCGATTTTTTTTTTTTGTGCAGCAAATTGCGGATTAAGTTAATTCACCCCTCGCGACGTTTCTTGACTTTGAGCTGCTCGATGCCGTTTTGTTGGTATTACTCGTGTCAGCAATTTAATCTCGCTGCCGTCGTTTGTTAGCTCTTGTTCCATGTTGACAATAATCTAATTATTCCACCTAGTTTCTTTCAGAAAACATAACAAACAACAACAGCACACATCAGAAATAAGCACGAATGTATAACCTGTAATTTCTTATACTCCAACGAATTTAATTTAACTCAGAAAATGATCATGATATTATTTAGGTTTGGTAGGTTTACAGTTTAGTTAGTTATAAAGAATTTAATTGGAATAATTAACGAATTAATAAAACTATTTATAAAATTCCTTTATTCCATCGACTGTGCACAATAAATTACGTACAGGGATTTTTTTGGTATACACATGCAAACGCTGCGAAAAAACCTTCAATTTGAAATTTTAAATTAATGTTTTCCACTCCCAGACTAAGCATGAAGTAAAATTTCGAGTTTAGAAAAGCCCCGTGAAAATGTGGTTTGGTCGCTCCGCACTTCTCGCTACGCAACCAAACCAAATTTTCAGGCTTATCTAAACTCGAAATTTTACTTCATGCTTAGTCTGGGAGTGGAAAACACTCGTTTATAGCTTCAAATTGAATAAAAAAAAAAAAACAACTAATATCTGAAGATTTACCCTATATCCGCTGTAATTGTGATGTATACTTAAAAGAAAATCACCTTGTATAGTTTACAGTATTAATTAACACAGATACTAAAACTGTTATTGTAATAAAAAATTATTTATAATGTTATATTATATATTATTACTTATCATTAATAAACGTTATTTATTAATGTAGAAAAAATCAAATAAAATTTTGCGAAACATTAATAGTCAGATTCTTTATTCAATCTACTACAAATTTGTCTTACAAAGACAAAATCAAACATTCATTGAAGTACTTGTTTCCAGTGGCGTAGCCAGGAAGGGGTTACGGGGGGTTAGAACCCCACCCTGGTCGCTGCTATTAATTTTGTTTTGCCTTTTTCAAATCGCTGCGTGTTTAAAATCAGTAAAAAATTGTGCGTTGTAAGCATCTGCACATGCCCCGATTTAACGCGAAATTATATTAAAATGTTGTTTTTTATGTAGTTTCTATAGAAATGTATGTTTATGCAAATTATATTATTCTGTCTAACCTGTTTTTTTCTTTCTGCGCTTCAGTTAGAAACTCCCCCTGTGTAAAAATCCTGGCTAGGCCACTTCTTGTTTCAATGAGTGTTACACATCTATCACATCCACTCAGTGGAGTAGTCAGGATTTCGTCCTGTACAAATTAAATTTAATCAAGTTTTAAACAAAAAGTTAACTATATATATATATACGTTGATGAAATTATATACTTTTTGTGTTAATTTTATATTTTTACTTGTATTATAATTATTTATATTTTTAAATAGACTCTGTTGACTAGAATAAATTTACATTAAAATTGACAAAGGATTAAAGAAATTTATCAATAATTAAAATAGTTTTATCAAAACTTGACATATATTTGACATATTTTACAAACATTTATCAAAAATTTGCATAATTTTATCAACAATTTTATTCATATTCGATTTTGATTTCTATATTCGTATTTATCGTAATTACAGTGAATACTCGAGTATTATTAAATATATCTAAAATAAATTGAAACAGAATTCGTCCTATTATAAACGTACAAAATGTCAATTTAGTAATACTTTTATGTTTGTTTTGTGTTATTACTTGAATATTTGTAATTTTGTATATTAATAATAAGATTTAAAAAAAAATAATATTATTAAAATATTTGGGGAAATTAAAGTTTAAAACATTCACAACATAAAAATTCTTTGAGAAATCTTCATGGAATTTAGTTTGAATGTTGAGAAGATATTACTCTTTCAGAATATGCTAAAAACAAAAAATACGCTATCGACAGTTATCGAGTGATTTCCAATCGAAAGCCGAAAAAGTTAATTTTATCTAAATATTTAGGGAAATTAAAGTTTCAAACGTTCACAACATAAAAATTCTCTATGAAATCTTTATGAAATTTTGTGTGGATGTTAAAAAAAATATTGCTCCTTTAGAATACGCCAGAAAAAATACGCTATCGACAGTTATCGAGTTATTTTCAATCGAAAGCCGAAAAAGTTAATATTTATTTATTTAATTATTTATTGTTTATTTACGGATATCCATTTAAAATAAATATATAATGCTTAGTCTAAAATAAGTTAAAAGTAATAATTAAGTTAAAATATATAAAATCACAAACAATATACACAACAGATTAAAATCAAAATGCTCATCACTATGCTAAATGTAATAAATAAGGTTAAAATATAAACCACAAACAATATACAAATAAAACAAACAAAACAGATTAAAATGTGAACAAAAATAAAAATCTAATTTGTCTAATATTATGGAAATATTTAGGGAAATTAAAGTTTCAAACATTCACAACAAAGAAATTCTCTATGAAATCTTTATGAAATTTCGTGTGGATGTTAGAAAAAACATTGTTCTTTTAGAATACGGTAACAACAAAAAATACGCTGTCGACAGTTTTCGAGTTATTTTCAAATGAAAGTGGAAATAGTAAATTTCATGGAAATATTTAGGAAAATGAAAGTTTAAAAGATTCACAACGTGAAAATTCTCTAAGAAATCTTTATGGAATTTCATGCGGATGTTAAGAAGACCGTGCACTTTTAAAATATGCCAAAAACAAAAAATATGCCATCAACAGTTATCGAGTTATTTTCAATCGAAAGCCGAAATGTAAATTTTATGGAAATATTTAGTGAAATTAAAGTTTCAAACATTCACAACATAGAAATTCTCTATGAAATCTTTCTGAAATTTCGTGTGGATGTTAAAAAAAAAACATTTCTCGTTTAGAATACGCCAATAACAAAAAATTCGCCGTCGACAGTTTTCGGGTTATTTTCAAATGAAAGTCGAAAAAGTAAATTTCATGGATATATTTAGGAAAATGAAAGTTTAAAAGATTCACAACATGAAAATTCTTTAAGAAATCTTAATAGAATTTCATGCGGATGTTAAGAAGATCGTGTTCTTTTAGAATATGGCAAAAACAAAAAGTACGCCATCAACACTTATCAAGTTATTTTCAATCGAAATCCGAAAAAGTAAATTTTATAGAAATATTTAGGGAAATTAAAATGTCAAACATTCACAACATAGAAATTCTCTATGAAATATTTATGAAATTTCGTGTGAATATTAAAAAAACATTTCTCTTTTAGAATACGCCAAAAACAAAAAATATGTGTTCGACAGTTTTTGAGTTATTTTCAAATGAAAGTCGAAAAATTAAATTTCATGGAAATATTTAGGAAAATGAAAATTTAAAAGATTCACAAAATTAAAATTCTTCAAGAAATCTTTATGCGGATGTTAAGAAGACCGTGCACTTTCAGAATATGCCAAAAACAGAAGATTTTAAAAAAATAATTTTGTTAAAATATTTGGGGAAATTAAAGTTTAAAACATTTACAAGATGAAAGTTCATTGAGAAACCTTCATGGAATTTCGTCTGGATGTTGAGAAGATATAACTCTTTCAGAATATGCCAAAAACGAAAAATACGCCATCAACGGTTATCGAGTTATTTTTAATCGAAAGCCGAAAAAGTAAATTTTATAGAAATATTTAGGGAAATTAAAGTTTCAAACATTCACAACATAGAAATTCTCTATAAAATCTTTATGAAATTTCGTGTGGATGTTAAAAAAAACATTGCTCTTTTAGAATACGCCGAACACAAAAATACGCCGTCGACAGTTATCGAGTTATTTTCAAATGAAAGTCGAAAAAGTAAATTTCGTGGAAATATTTAGGAAAATGAAAGTTTAAAAGATTCACAATATGAAAATTCTTTAAGAAATCTTTACTGAATTTCATGCACTTTCAGAATATGCCAAAAACAGAAAATTTTTTATTGAAAGCCGAAAAGTGAATTTTATGAAAATATTTAGAGAAATTTATGTTTAAAACATTTACAACATAGAAATTCTTTGAGAAATTACATTTTATAGAAATATTTAGGGAAATTAAAGTTTCAAACATTCACAACATAGAAATTCTCTATAAAATCTTTATGAAATTTCGTGTGGATGTTAAAAAAAACATTGCTCTTTTAGAATACGCCAAACACAAAAATACGCCGTCGACAGTTATCGAGTTATTTTCAAATGAAAGTCGAAAAAGTAAATTTCGTGGAAATATTTAGGAAAATGAAAGTTTAAAAGATTCACAATATGAAAATTCTTTAAGAAATCTTTACTGAATTTCATGCACTTTCAGAATATGCCAAAAACAGAAAATTTTTAATTGAAAGCCGAAAAGTGAATTTTATGAAAATATTTAGAGAAATTTATGTTTAAAACATTTACAACATAGAAATTCTTTGAGAAATCTAAGCCTGAAAATTTGATTTGGTCGCTCCGCGGCTTTTCTAAACTCGAAATTTTACTTCATGCTTAATCTGGGATTGGAAACACTCGTTAAAAGCATCTAATTGATTGTTTTAAAATGAGATGCTAATCAATGATAAAGAATGTTTTAAATAAATAAATGTATTCTTCGTTGACTACTTTAGGTCAGCTCAAAGTTTTATTTTTTTTAGAAAATGTGCAACGACAGTAAAAAGATTGAGAAACACAGGTATAACAGATTTAATACTGAAAAAAATAATTTAGAGATATTAAATTGAGTCTTCTGTTTCAAAACACCACTAAATCCATTGTTTTCAAATTGATTTAGGAGTTTTTGAAAATAGGCGACTCAATTATTGAATGAATGATATTGGGTGAGTTACGTGAATATGATTAAGTTATTATCATCTTCACCTAACTCACCCAAATTCATTCATTCAATAATTGAGTCGCCTATTTCCAAAAACCCCTAAATAGAAAACTTCTAACCTTTCTTCACAAATATATTTTATACCAAATGTGCATTTCGGACACAAAGTGACCATTATCCTAGATACTGGTTCTGCTACTCTCTTGATGGAACCAAATTTTCAAATTGGTTAAAGGTAAACACTTGTATTGTTCCATGTTTTTTAAAAACATGGAACAATACAAGTGTTTACCTTTACCTAATGTGACCATTATCAATGGTTATGTCCGAAATTTACATCTGGTATAGAATAAAAGGTTAAAAGTGTTTTATTTCAAGTAATTAATGAATGCTTAAACCATCATAAAAAAAGTATACCATTACGAAACTTTTTTTGCGTGGAAACTTCCATTTTTCCTAAATAAATTATGATAATTTTTCTTAATAAATGAAATTATCCAAAGAAGAGTTTAATGGGGGGACGAAACAAAAAAAGGGACGTAAAGCGGAACGAAGAGAGGGAAAAAGAAAATTTGCTCAAGGTGTGGGAGATTCTCCTTCTGTTATTGAACTTTGCGAAATCCACCGGCACAGACTGTTGGGATTAAGTCCGCTTCGTTTCACACTTATTTAATAACAACGAATGAACAGCAATAAAAAATAAGAATGGAGAGAAAGAGAGAGGGAGGGTAAAATGGAGAAAGCAAATTTTAAGTCGACTGAATCCCGCAAAATGTTACAGATTTTTTATTTCTGCGAGATAATCATATTAGGTTTAAGAGTTGATAATCTAGATAAAATTAGGTTCTTATTTATTTACAGAGCCAGATTAAGTTTATATGTTTCATTCAGTTTTTATAAAAACAATCATGAAAACAGTTACGTTGTCACGTTATGTTTAATTAATTTTTCACTCAACCCGTGGAGAAAAATTTTTGAATCTATTTCTCGATATTTAATTAAAACACTTGGTTTGTTTTACTAATTTCACTTGGTTTGTTTCATAAATTTCACTTGGTGTGTTTCACTAATTTCACTTGGTTTTTGGTTTGTTTCACTAATTTTCACTAAATGAGTGAAACAAACCAAGTTTTCAAAACATTGTGAAGTAGTTGGTACGTGAATTTTTCAGTCGCTCCTGTGAATGTTAATCTAACTCAATCTATTAGTTTTCTATTTTTTAATTCAATATCCAGAATCAGTTTCCATGTTTAATTCAGTTCTTACATGAAAAGTTAAACATTTCTGTTTCATTTAGTTGTAATAATCAAAATCCAAATGCAAAGCCCTGTTTAAACCAGAGTTGTTATGTTTAAAACACTTTATTTTAAAACAGTGTTTTAAACATATTTAAAGATAGCCGTCGTGTTTCAAACAATTTTGGTTTCAACATGATTTAAATCTTAAATTTGTGTAAAACATGTTTTAAAGGTTAAATTTGTTTAAACCTTTTTTTATCTTAAATTTGCTAAATTATATTGTATACTACTTCATTAAGAATTTATGTTTTCGTTTATAAATTTTAGCTAAATTGTTAGAGATATTTAAAATTACATTGTTAAACATAACATTTTATTACAATAAAATATCACAACTGTGTGTGCATAAATGTGATTTTTAAATAGAGGGATTATTTCTTTCAGGTATACATATGCATTCACTGTAAATTTTAGTACATTCGTTGTTATTTTAAAAGATTTTAATTGGAATCTTTAAAAGAGGGTTTTCCACTCCCAGACTAAGCATGAAGTAAAATTTCGAGTTTAGAAAAGCCTGAAAATTTGGATTGGCCGCGTAGCGTAGCGGAGCGGCCAATCCAAATTAGGCTTTTCTAAACTCGAAATTTTACTTCATGCGCCACACGTATAAAACACTGAAATCTCTTCAAGTTTAAAATATACGGCTTTAACAATGTAATATGTAGATGTGAATAAAACGTGAGTTTCCTGCGCTGAACAAATTGGTTAAACCAGTGATTATAGGCAAACCAATCACTCTAACGTATATAAGGTTACCTACGATCGTTGGTATATGTGTGTGTTTTTAAAACTTCACTGGAAATCTGTTTTTAAGCGTGGCGCATGAAGTAAAATTCGAGTTTAGAAAAGCCTAATTTGGATTGGCCGCTTCGCTTCGCCGAATTCTTAGGCTTTTTCTAACTCAAAATTTTACTTCATGCTTAGTCTGGGAATGGAAAACACTCGTTAAAAGCCTTAAATTAACCGCTTTGAAACAACAAATTTCCGCAAATTTAATAAAATCGCTGTTATTTTCGGGATATGTATATCAAAAGAATAATGCCGAGTATGTTTTGTTTTAAACGTGTTCTAAACGTATTTTATTAATATTAATAATAATACTTTATTTCCCAACGGAAGAACCAATACAATTAAACATTCGCATGTAAATATGTAAATAAAAATTATTAAATTACAAAAAATAATAATAATAATGAAACTTAAAAACACGTATTAAACATGTTTTTATTTGTTAATGTTTCAACTAAAAAAAGTTGTTGTAATAAAACTGTTTGTTTTAATTAAAATAAAATAGAAATCGTTTTTTTAACAACCCTGATTTAAACGGGTGGGCTTAGAGTAAGGAGAATTATTATTTATTTATTCAAAATTTAATATAATAACAAAACAATTGCAATGTATAAATTAGATATTTTATGAAGAAGGAGGCAATATTAGAAAATTGAAAAAGGTTTATCATCTTCAATTTTTTTCAATTTCCAACGAACCTTACCCAATTGGACAATTGCCCAACTTGGACGACGATTTTAGCGGTTTTCGTCACATTTCTTTGCTATTACTTGTTTAAAATCTATCCGTTTTTGGGTGCGCTCTTGCATGCAGACTTGCTTTTCATCACTTGATAATTTGATAAATGATTAAAATTGAAACTAAATATCTTGCACTGTAAAATTATCTAAAACTTCAATTTTAAGATTTTTTTCAAGTAAGAAATAAATTTGTTCACGCAAATGCTCTTAAGATTCTTAAGTTCAAAGTAATGTCAATTAACTTAATCATTTGTTAAAATCGTTTTTCCATAAAAGCAAAAATATCACACCCAGTAAAAAAAATCTTGTGTGTGTACCATGGGATACCATGCCTTTAAGTGCTAGAATACAACCCACTTTTTTTATGTTTGTGATTAATGTTGGAAAATTGAAAAACTCAAACGAGAAAAGGAATGTTAGCATCTCGCAATTAACTTAATGTAATATTTAAAAGTTGCTAGGGAAAATCTTTAATTCCCCCGGGCTCCAGTTAAAAAGTATCGAATTGTAGGTGGAGTTAAAGTTGTTCGGTAATTGGATGATTTTCGTTGGAAATTGTTTGCCAAGTTTTTTTTATTATAGAATTTTCTTCGACGCTGGTTAATATTCCAATTAAACCGATGTATTTTATGTGAATTGAAAACACATTTAATTTAATAAAATTAATAAACCTGACTGATAACAGGGAATTTTACTTTCAAGTATACATATTTTGATGTATTCTCAGAATATGTTCAGGCATTCGTTGTTTTTACAAAAGTGTTCAATTTAATACTTTTAACGAGAGTTTCCACTCCCAGATTAAGCAAAATGATTTTCGATAAGTTATTAATTTAAGCCAAGTCGGCTTAGTTTAAATTGTATTTACTGTAATGTAACTTAAAATAATTAGGAGCCAGTTAGGGTAGGTGATAAAAGTAATTAGAAGCCAGCTAAGGTAGGTTTAACTGGCTCCTAATTACTTTTATTGCACTTTATAAACAAGAAAAATGATTTTTAATAAGTTATTAATCTAAGCCAGGTCGGCTTAGTATAAATTGTATTTACTGCAATATAACTAACAATAATTAGGAGCCAGTTAAGGTAGGTAACAAAAGTAATGAGAGGACAGCTAAGCCAGCCTTAACTGGCTCCTAATTACATTTAATGCCCATTATAAACAAGAAAAATGAGTTTCGATAAGTTATTAATCTAAGCTAAGTCGGCTTACTTTAAATTGTATTTACTGTAATGTAACTTAAAATAATTAGGAGCCATTTAAGGTAGGTAATAAAAGTAATTAGGATCTAGGTCAGCTAAGTTTAAGTGGCTCCTAATTACTTTTATTACACTTTATAAACAAGAAAAATGATTTTCGACAAATTATTAATCTATGCCAAGTCGGCTTAGTTTAAATTGTATTTACTGTAATGTAACTTAAAATAGCCAGTTAAGGTAGGTAATAAACGTAATTAGAAGCCAGCTAAGGTAGTTTTAACTGGCTCCTAATTACGTTTATTGCACTTTATAAACAAGCAAAATGAATTTTGATAAGTTTTTAATCTAAGCCAAGTCGGCTTAGTTTAAATTGTATATACTGTAATGTAACTTAAAATAATTAAGAGCCAGTTAAGGTAGGTAATAAAAGTATTTAGAAGCCGGTTAAGCTAGGTTTAACTGGCTCCTAATCACTTTTATTGCACCTTATAAACAAGCAAAATGATTTTCGATAAGTTAATAATCTAAGCTAAGTCGGCTTAGTTTAAATTGTATTTACTGTAATGTAACTTAAAATAATTAGTAGCAAATTAAGATAGGCGATAAAAGTAATTAGAAGCCAGCTAAGCTAGGTTTAACTGTCTCCAAATTACTTGTGTTGCACTATATAAACAATTGAAATGATTTTCGATAAGTAATTAATCCAAGCCAAGTCGACTTAGGTTAAATTGTATTAACAGTAATGCAACTTAAAATATTTAGGAGCCAGTTAAGTTAGGTTTAACTAGCTCCTAATTACTTTTATTGTACTTCATAAACAAGAAAAATGGTTTTCGATAAGTTATTAATCTAAGCCAAGTCGGCATAGTTTAAATTGTATTTACTGTAATGTAACTTAAAATAATTAGGAGCCAGTTAAGGTAGGTGATAAATGTAATTAGAAGCCAGCCAAGCTAGGTTTTACTGGCTCCTAATTACTTTTATTGCGCTTTATAAACAAGCAAATTGATTTTTGATAATTTATTAATCTAAGCCAAGTCGGCTTAGTTTAAATTGTATTTACTGTAATATAACTTACAATAATTAGGAGCCAGTTAAGGTAGGTAACAAAAGTAATGAGAAGCCAGCTAAGCTAGATTTAACTAGCTCCTGATTACTTTTATTGCCCATTATAAACAAGAAAAATGACTTTCGATCAGTTATTAATCTAAGCTAAGTCGACTTACTTCAAATTGTATTTACTGTAATGTAACTTAAAATAATTAGGAGCCAGTTAAGGTAGGTAATAAAAGTAATTAGGATCTAGTTAAGCTAGGTTTAAGTGGCTCCTAATTACTTTTATTACACTTTATAAACAGACGACATTTAAAGCCAAACAGAAAACCAGCAATATATATATATATATATATTTTTTGTAATATTTCGTATTACACTCTGAGAAAAAAATAAATATTTCTCGATCCAATTTATTCGTACTTACATTCCATACGAGAACGCGTTTTCATAAAATTTTATTTGTTGGCCCCGGGGCAGAAAAGGAAGGCCATCATCATATAAACTTAACATATTTCTGAACCCGCTGTATTTGCGCGAATATTGGTATTATTGGACATTTCAAATTCCCACATTTCTTCGCTACATTATGTACCGAAATACGAAATCGATGCTTGTGTGTGTGTGCTTCTTTATACACTCATATGAGTGTGTGTGTATGTATGTCAATGTGTATTATTCCCATATTTTGGCCCCGAGTGAAATCAATATCAGAATTCCGGCCTATCGGGCATTAAGTTTACGACTGATAAGTCCCCGAGGATTATCCGGGGATTTCGATAAAAAGAACGTGGATTTATGTTGTGTAAACTGCCTGTGAAAAAGTTTATAACATATGCGAAGTTGATAACAAATATTTCGTACAATAAAATAATGCTTTAGCTTTATTTATTATAAAATATTGAACCATGGTAGAAAAACTGTGGGTCAAAAATGATCTTCGTAAAAAATAAATAGAATATATTAACATTTCTTCTGACGTTGATTTAATAATTTATAATTTTCTAAATGTATGTTTTTGAATTTACGTGAAGTGATTATTACACTAATGAAGACTGTTATTCCTTACTTCACTTTTTATTTTTATCGTTAGATGTACATTTCGAGACACAAAGTGCTCACTATCAATTGTTATTGATAATGAGCACTTTGTGTCTCGAAAAGTACATCTAACGATAAAATAAAAAGTGAAGTAAGGAATAACAGTCTTAATTAGTGTTATAATTTTCAGCTAATTTCCCAAACAAGATTACCTCAAAATCTAATTTGTATTGATATACATAAATACGAATTAGAATCTAATCTAATTCGTATTGATATAAATTCAAATTAGAATCTAATCTAATGTGTATTAATATAAATACGTCTAATTCGTATTTATATCAATACGAATTAGATTAGATTCTAATTTGTATTTATATCAATACGAATTAGATTAGATTCTAATTCGTATTTATGTATATCAATACAAATTAGATTTTAAGGTAATCTTGTTTGGGAAATTATCAGAAAATTATAACACTAATAAAGACTGTTATTCCTTACTTCACTTTTTATTTTATCTTCACATTTTTGAGGTAATCTTGTTTGGTAAATTATCAGAAAATTATAAATTATTAAATTAACGCCAACAAGAAATGTTAATATATTCTAACTATTTAGTTTTTAATAAATATCATTTTTGACCCACAGTTTATGTATCATAGTTCAATATTTTATAATAACTAAAGCCTAAGCATTTTATTTTATCTACGAAATAGGATTTCATTTTGTAGGCTTTCATGGTTTCTAAACAGTGTTCAAATTAAAGTTTTAAAAAAATGTTGTCCACTCCCAGACTAAGCATGAAGTAAAATTTCGAGTTTACAAAAGCCCCGTGAAAATTTTCTGGGCTTTTCTAAACTCGAAATTTTACTTCATGCGCAACGCGTATAAAACAGTGATTTCAAGTAACGTTAAAATATATATAAATTTCACAATACTTTTCTTTTATACGTTTGGCGCATGAAGTAAAATTTCGAGTTTAAACTCGAAATTTTACTTCATGCTTAGTCTAGGAGTAGAAAACACTCGTTTAAAGTTTCAAATTCAACTTTACAAATATATATATATATATATATATATATATCTAAAGATTTACAAAAAATAAGCTGGATTTGGAATATGTGAATACAGTTAATTTTTCTTTTAGGTATACATTATGCATAAGCTGTAAATTTTCCGCCATTCGTTGTTTTTTAAAATAGTTCAATTTGAAGCTATAAACGAGTGTTTTCCACTCCCAGACTAAGCATGAAGTAAAATTTCGAGTTTAGAAAAGCCCCGTGAAAATTTGTCTCGGGTCGCACAGCGACCCGAGACAAATTTTCTGGGCTTTTCTAAACTCGAAATTTTACTTCATGCGCCACGCGCATAAAACACAAAAATATTGAGAAATATATGTATGTTCGAACTTTGCTTAAAATCTGTGTTTTATGAGCGTGGCGCATGAAGTATAATTTCGAGTTTAGAAAAGCCTAGAAAATTTGTCTCGGATCGCTGCGTTTGAGTGTGTAAATAATTGTTACATACTTGTATTTCTCAATATTGGATTTGAATAATATCTCTGTTGTAATTCTTTTTAATTTTATTTCAACAGATAGTTATTAATAGATATAATTACATACTGAATCTATTTGAAATCAATCCACTTTATTTAATTTTTTATCACCACTGATTTATTCCCTCTATTTTTTTTCTATGTGTGTGTCAGTGATGTATAAAATACGATCGGGGATTTCAGCTTTAAAATTGGCTTTAGACACACATACACACACAGAGCGGAGCACACGATGTAAGTTAAAGCTTTACAAATCGTTCGAATCGTTCTATTATTTACCACTAAAAGCTCCACAAATTGTTCCATCTTTCTTTTCCACCCTTTCTCCCTCGCTCCGCAGCCCGTGCCTAATTCTCCGTCTCTCTTTCACCCGCGCGCTTCTATAACTGTATGAAGCGGTTTTATCATGCGATATAAAATCCGCGGAGGAATTTTAATATATCTCCGTTATTTCCATATATAGATCCGGGAAATATAAACAGGGTCGCGTTGCATTGTACTCGTAGGTGGTTTAATGTTAACGTGTATTGATTATGAAAGTAGTGAGATTTATTATTTTATCCATGATATCCGGTTTATAAAAGCAATGACAGTTTTTATTTGATGCATGAAATTATAAAAATTAACCTTACA
The DNA here is from genome assembly GCA_932526585.2 of Philonthus cognatus. Classification (NCBI taxonomy): domain Eukaryota; kingdom Metazoa; phylum Arthropoda; class Insecta; order Coleoptera; family Staphylinidae; genus Philonthus; species Philonthus cognatus. The sequence continues at coordinate 44,975,127 of OW052241.1, forward strand.
AAATAGTCAAAATCTGTAATTAATTAATTAATTAATAAGAGTTTTTATTTGATGCATGAAATTATAAAAATTAACTTAACAAAATAGTCAAAATCTGTAATTAGTTAATTAAATAATGAGAGTTTTTATTTGATGCATGAACTTATAAAAATTAACTTAACAAAATAGTCATAATCTGTAATTAATTAATGAGAATTTTTATTTGATGCATGAAATTATAAAAATTAACTTGACAAAATAGTCAAAATCTGTAAATTATTAATTATTTAATGAGAGTTTTTATTTCATGCATGAAGTTATAAAAATTAACTTTACAAAATAGTCAAAATCTGTAATTAATTAATTACAGATTTAAACTATTTTGTAAAGTTAATTTTTATAATTTAATGCATCAAATAAAAACTTCTATTTGCTGTGGATTTTTAATTAAGCATTACATCAAGCAGAGTTTGCAATGAAACATAAAACATAAAGTAGAGTTTATATTTTGAACTTCACTTTACATCAGTGCTTTATACGCTTAGCGCATGAAGTAAAATTTCGAGTCTGAAAGCCTGAAAATTGGTTTGGTCGCTCCACTTTTTACGTAAGAAATTCTACAAAACCCGGCGCATCCGCCCGAAATGCGTCGAAAGTTTGTAAAATATTTTAACTTTTTAAAGTAATAAACTACTCAACATTATTTAAAATTGCAATACAACTCTTCAGCTCTATTGAACTATAGCTGAATTGCTATTTAATTACAGCTTATTTAGTTAATAACATTTAGTAGGTTTTTGCCGTCAAGTTATCAAAAACTTCTATACACTTTTTGGGGAAAAGCGGCAGATTTCAAAAATGTTAGTATTTTTTTGTCAAAAACTTTATTTTTATTTAGCCAATATTTCGCTCAACTTTTGTACTATTAAACATTTATTCAATAATAATATGTATATTCGGTTTTTTTTATCTGGTGCCGGAATACCTAACGCAAATTCATTCTTTTTTTATTGGCCAACCAGATTTAGGATTAATTTTTCTTAGATTCTTTGATTATTTGGGTGTCTCTACTGTTTGTTTATATAATGATATTGATATATTTATTATTTGACAGAAAAGTTGTAATAATATGCCGAGTGTCACTTTTTAGTTTGTATTGTTCTTTTATAACCACTGTGTCATTCTATCTGTGATATTAGGATTAAGGTTTAGTTATTTAATATTATAAGTTTTGTTTAGCTCGGTGATATTAGTTTAAGTATTATTAATTTTTTTCTTGTGATATTAAGTTATGGCTATGTGTGTTTCTATTCCTTTCTGTCCGGCCTCGGAGTCCTTTAAAACTCTGATGTTGTCTGTGATATAACCTGTGATATTTTGCCAAGATACGCATGTTTCATCAATTGATTAATGAGAACCAAATTGGTATATATATATATATATATATATATATATATATATATATATATATATATATATATATATATATATATATATATATATATATACAGGGTGTCCCATTAGTGCGGTCTCGGAAGATATTTCAGCTCTCGTTAAAGATAGAAAAAAAATGTTTTCACCAAATTTGCTTGATTTTAAGAGCTGCATAACCTAAAATTATTTTCAAATATACAGGGTGTCCCATTATTCCATACTTAATACCAACTTTGTTATTTTAAATAAAACACCCTATATATTATTTTTTTATTTGATCCGCCTTTAAATAACCTACACAAAGATATATCATTATTGGCACTTTAGGTTATTTGTTACTTCAGAAAAAAATATTTTTTTTAAAATTTTGGCAGTTTTAGTACTTTACTTAAAAATTCACTGTGTCCTTATTTTTTAAGATATCAGTCTATAATTTTACACACATATGCAGTAAGGAATGCCATTGACTATAACACATTATAATATTACTTATAAATCCTAATAAAAAACTACCTTCTAATATTTTATTTAAAATGTACATAACTTCATTTTCTTAAATGGGACACCCTATATTTCTTTACTTTATCAGATCCACAATGAAAAATGCTTTATTTTTTGTACAACATACCCTATATCTATTTTTATTAGTTTTTGAGATATTAACATTTTCCTGTCATATATGGGAAATTAGGCCACAATCAGCATTTAATTAATCTCTAATGGACGTCTAACTTTAATGGTATTTAGATATTTCAGTTTTACTTCAAATCATTTATTTATGACATAATATAATTACATTTATAATATCAAAGTAAACAATATAACGACAATGGAAACAAGTAAACCGTATTAATATTAACAGATTAGCATATAATGAATTTGATAATTATATTAAGTGTTCGATATGGCCTCCATTTTGGTTTTAGCACACTTGAAGCCTCCGTATGAAGCTTTGATTGACACTTACTAAGTTGTCTACAGTAATGGCACGCATAACATTACTAATTCTATTTTTCATATCCTCTTGTGTTGTTGCAGGTATTTTATAAACTTCTTCCTTCACAACACCCCATAAAAAAAAGTCCAGTTTTGTTAAATCGGGTGACCTCGCTGGCCATGGAATTGGTCCTCCTCTTCCAATCCATTTGTTAGGAAAAGTTTGGTCTAAATATTGTTTAATTTGTCGACTATAGTGTGGTGGTGCGCCATCTAATTGTAACCATGCATTTTGTAACGTTCTTAACGGCAATTCATCCAACCAGGTTTCGAACTGATTTTGAAGAAAATTTAAAAACGTATCACCAGTAACATTTCCATTAAAGAAATACGGACCAATAATCCTATTCCCAATAATTCCAGCCCAAACATTAAGAGACCATTTATGTTGATGGTCTATACAAACAATATGGTTCGGGTTATGGTCATCGTAATAATGATAATTATGTCTATTAACGAAACCATTTCTATGGAATATCGCTTCGTCGGTAAACAAAATATTGTTAAAAAAGTTCGGTTCAACTTGATGTTTTTGTAACGCCCAATTACAAAAATCCAATCTTTTTAAAAAATCATTCTCACCTAATTCCTGCACCAACTGAACGTGATAGGGATGAAATTTGAATCTCTTTGTTATTTTGTTTATTGTTGATTTGGGAATATCAAGTTGTTTTTCTAACTGGCGGGAAGAAATTTGAGGGTTCTCAACAATGGACTGAATTACCAAATGTTCATTCTCTTCTTTCGTTGTCCTTTTCTTTCTCTTTAATTTTAGAGGGTACATGATACTTCCTGTGCTTTCAAATCGGTTCTTCAATCTCACAATCGCTGCTGCATTAGGATGCCGTTCCGCATTTGGATACTTTTGTGCATATATTCGACTTGCAAGAAAACAATTTTCTTCACTTGCACCCAAAACGTATGTCATTATTATTAATTCTTCTTTTGAAAAATTCATTATTGCGTTATCAAAAATTCAATAATATTAATAATAGTGTTAACAGCACTTTATTTATCTGTATGTCAAATAAATACGTTTGTTTACTTTATCAATTGTTTTTCATGGACTCCTTTATTGCATTCATGATATATTAAAAAATGACAAAATTTGTTTATATTGTTTACTTTGATATTATAAATGTAATTATAATATGTCATAAATAAATAAAGTAAAGTAAAACTGAAATATCTAAATACCATTAAAGTTAGACAACCTTTAAAGACTAATTTAATGCTGATTGTGACCTAATTTCCCATATTTGACAGAAAAATGTTAATATCTCCAAAACTAATGAAAATAGATATAGGGTATGTTATACAAGAAATAAAGCATTTTTTATTGCGGATTTGATAAAATAAAAAAATATAGGATGTCCCATTTAAAAAAATGAAGTAATGTACATTTTAAATATTAAATATTCGAGGGTAGTTTTTTACTAGGTTTTATAAGTAATATTAAAATGTGTCAATGGATAGAGCATTCTTTACTGCATATGTGTGTAAAATTTCAGACTGGTATCTTAAAAAATACGAACACAGTGAATTTTTAAGTAAAGTACTAAAACTGCCAAAATTTTCAAAAAATATTTTTTTTTTAGTAACGAATTACCTAAAGTGCCGATAATGATATATCTTTGTGTAGGTTATTTAAAGGCGGATCAAATAAAAAAATAATATATAGGGTGTTCCATTTAAAATAACAAAGTTGGTATTAAGTATGGAATAATGGGACACCCTGTTTATTTGAAAATAATTTTAGGTTATGCAGCTCTTAAAATCAAGCAAATTTCGTGAAAACATTTTTTTCTATCTTTAACGAGAGCTGAGATATCTTCCGAGACCGCACTAATGGGACACCCTGTATATATATATATATATATATAAATTTATTTACTGAATTCATAGTACATACACATAGATGAGTACACCGGCCAATGACCTTAGTTGTCGATACCAGTAAAGTGGGAGGGGTTTTTAGTCTGTAGTCTCTTAGTCTTTTAACTAAAAGGACTCCGACACTCCGTCCGTAAATGGATTTTCCTCTCCCACATCACAAAAAAATATGCCGAAAGTAATGTTTCGCCACTTAATTAATCTTTATAAAGGGTAATTTAAGCACATGGCAGCCATGTAGAAAACATAACCTTAAATTTATTTTGAAGGAGAAATAGAATTACACCAGAGTACCCAACCAAATATCCAACATAATAGAAAAAATCACCAAATCTGATTGGCCAATAATAAAAACCAAAGTATATGTAAACATTAATAAAATGGCTAACGTGATGTGATGGATTTGTTCCTTATTTTATTACAAATTAGAAATTTCTACTTATTTACCATTATTTAGTACATTAAAATATTTGACTCAGTTATGCAAAAACTGATGATAAAGTGTCATTTTCTGTTATCACATTGCGAGCCATAATTTCCGTATTTCAGCTTCTTCACTTTGAAGACTTTATGGTGGATTTACAGAACCAGTTTCCTCAAACAAATATATAACATGAAAGACCAAACTTTCACATCGTATGCCAAAACAAATAAATGATTTGCGATTTCATTCATAAAATGACCTTCATAAAACCATTCAACAATTATAGTTTTCTGTTCCGTTGTTAAAATGAACTTCACTTAAGTGTATCAAATTTGAAGCTATCTAAGTCAAATTGACATGCATTGTGCAATTAAAATAATGGCAACGTGTTATAGTAATCGATAAGAACAAAATCACAGTGCCTACAATCACATTACATTACTCATATTCAAAATATCAGTCGATAACGTGTATAAAGCAAAAATAGTTTCGGGCCTAACTTTGAGCCTTGTTTAAAGTTTTCACAAATTTCAGTTTATTTTTAATACTCACTCATACTATTACATGTTTCGTTGCTTGAGTCTTGCTGTTCGTATTTTCTTCTTTATCTATTTAGTTCAAAATGAAAGGTAAAGAAGGTTTTTCCCATGAAAGAAACTTCAGTAATTTACTATACTGCGAGCTGTATGGAATAGTTGTAATTATAAATTTGGCCATAAATTAGTTCGCTGAAGTAGAATAGAGTTGAGTGTGTAAAACGTCTCCCCAAGCTAAAATAGGCCCCGAAGTGTTTCCATATAGTTTATTAGTATTACATGTTGTCAGAACTGGGTCACGGAGAAATGCCCCACAAGACTATGCTCTCCTATTTATTGATTCCCTTAGTTAATATAATCCAGACCTAGTTAACAATTAAAATAGCTTAACATAAATATACTCTTAACATGTTACTAGGAAAATACAGCTAGTTTTTCTTTTATGTATACATATCGCGATTATTATAGCGTTTGGTAAATTTATAGAAATTTAGTTTTTACAAAAGCGTTCAATTTGAAGCTTGAAACGAGTGTTTCACTTCCAGATTAAGCATGAAGTAAAATTTCGAGTTTGGTCGCGTAGCGTGAAGCGCGGAGCGACCAAACCAAATTTTCAGGCTTTTCTAAACTCGAAATTTTACTTCGTGCGCCACGCGTATACAACATTGATTTAGCGTGAAGTTCAAATTATACTGTTTTAGCATATTATTTTAAGCAGTATGTTTTAAAATTAATAATACTTCAGTGTTTCATACGGATGGCACCTCATGTAAAATTTCGATGGTCAAGACGATAGAATTAAAAACAAATTCTGTCTCTGTTAATTTGTTCGGTGTTCACTTTTTGATATACTTGGAGTTGCCAGATTCTTTGCTCGTAAAACCGGGACAATGATTAGCAAAAAAATGTTAACATTGTGATCTCATTAACATAGATTTAATTAATAATAAATTTCATTTTTTTCTGTCAGAGACAGTTTCAATTAACTTGTTACAGTTTTACATCATTTGTACAATCAATCATTTATCGATTTGTAGCATTCATTGGTTTGCCTGGACCACATCGGACTTCCCAATAAATAATAATAATAATTTATTAACGGATACATCCTCTTTACAATGCTAATACATACAATATGATAAATAAAACAAACAAACATATACACTAGTCACATAACATAATATATTTTACCTCACGCTTAAACGTATTCAAACTTACTCCAAAAATATTAACACGATTATGATATTGATTAACAATGTTTATTATTCTCGCCAATGGACTATTAATAGCATAGTTAACTCTATGAAACCTGTCGCTAATATTGGTGGTAGTCTTGTAAACCTGCACGGAATATATAATCTAAACATTCCTAAGATAACTGAACAGTTAATTAGCCCATTTAACATTTTAAACGCGAATTTTAAGTGAAAGTACTTTCTTCGCAAGTATAGAGTAAAAACCTTAAATAACGATGAGTAATCGAGTTAATTATTACTACTATAAATTATATTATTTTTAAAACACAAATATTTTACAAATCTTTGCTGAACCGACTCTAATCTGTCTTTATATTTCGAGTAGATAGGCGACTAAATAATACAGCAGTAATCTAGTATGGATCTAATATACGTCGAAAAAAGAAGAATAATGCAGTGATTGTAAGTAAACTGAGCTGTGGTTCTCTTGACGAAGTGCATTCTAAATGATTTTGCCACTATAGTGTTGATGTGTAGGGAGAAAGTGAGTTGATGGTCCATTAATACTCCTAAACCGTGGATTTTGGATACTTCTTCCAATTCCTGTGCCAATATGATACGTTGAGGTTGTGGCCACGCGCTGACGAGAGAAGATTACCAACTTGCATTTGGAAATATTTAATTCCATACAATTACAGTCACACCATTCAACCAGTGCATGCAAATCAGTTTGAAGAGAGGCTATAACATCCGCAGAGTAACTCTGGTGTAGATCTTGAGATCATCTGCGTATAATAAATATTTTGATTAGATGTTTTTACCGATGTTATTTATAAAAAGGATAAATAGCACTGGTCCTAAGTGCGATCCTTGTGGGACCACAGAAGTTACTACAAAATCAGAGGATGTAATTCCACTACATTATTATGATTTAATAGTTGAGGCTGTTTCATGGTGAAATTCCATATCAACACTTTTAGTAAATAACACACTTGGTGAAGATTTCACTGTAATATCATTATTCATCTGCCTGATGAAGCCACTGTGTGGCGAAACAATTGTTGCAGTGTCAATCAATAAACAGTGAAGTCGTAACCAAGTGTGTTATTTACTAAAAACATTATTATGAATTTTACAATTATTTGATTCTATTCCTAATTATTTTATTATTGATAACATTAACTATAAATTACATCAAAATAGTTTCTGTGTATGCTGACACTAAAAGATGAGTTTCGAACGTCTTCGCTCTCATTAGTATGATCTGATTCAGATGAAATTCTTAATTTTCAAATATATAATTATTTATTTCTATTTTTAACTATTTAATAATAATAACACGAATTATTAGTAACAATAATGTTTAGAATATTCAAGATAAGTTTTTGTATGTGTGTGTGAATGTGCTGATGATAGTTATGAGGAATTTTCGCGTTTGTGATTGACGTGATTATTATTAATGGGAGAAGTGGTATAGTAAAACACTCCTCAGACTACATTCCAAAGTTTAATCCTCGTAAAGGGACTATAATTTAACAATAGGGCCTTTTGTCCTTTACGCCGAGGATTCTCTCACTTTTATTAAAAGCGTTAATTACATCCACTTAGCGCGCTCAAGTGCCGTTCTAATATCGTTATCGTCTAGTAAGTGATATATTGTTGAGACTGTACATAATAGTGCACACACTTAAACACTTATTTTCCATGTACAGGGTGGTCCATAAAGTGGTTTCTTTTTAAAAATTCAAAAAAAGAGCAAACATTATTTTTTTTTGTATATTTATAAAGCAAACATTCCCATTATTTATGGAACACGATTTCTTTCATGAGGCTTCGCAGTAGCGCATCCTGTTAACCCAATTCTCTAACACCTTGGTGACGGTTTCTGGCTCTATCTCACGAATGGCTTGCTCGATATTCGTCGTAAGGGCCTAAATTGTTAATGGATTGTTCGCATAACTTCGGTCTTTATCGACACCCCACAAAAAAAGTCTAACGGCGTCAAATCGCAGCTGCGAGGTGGCCAATTGACATCGCCGAGATGGCTGATAACACGAATACCGAACGACGCTCAAAAGATCGATTGTGGTATGGGCTGTGTGCCATGGCGCGCCATCCTGCTGAAACCAAAGATCGTCCAAGTCCATATCTTCAATTTTTGGCCACAAAAAATTGTTTATCATGCTCACCGTTGACCGAAATGGCATTTTCAGCAGCATTTTTAAAGAAAAATGGGTGAATGATGCCACCGCTCCAAAATCCGCACCAAACTGTGAATCTCTTAGGATGCATTGGCTTCTCGACGATCACGTGCGGGTCTTTTGATCCCCAGATGCTGCAGTTGAAAATGCGCCTCGTCAGAATTACGATTTTTCGAGCAAAATCGTTGTCCATTATGATTGACGAATCAATTCTTCTTGAAATACGGAATCAGTTCATTCAAATCACCGCACAGAGTCGTTGTTTCGGAACAAATCATTCACGAACTACCCATATCTATTCTGTATAGTGGAGGCTTCTACTTCGTTATACATGTTAATTTCACAATAAAACACATTTTTTTTGTTTGTATATGACAAGCTACATTTGTTGAAATTGCAGTCACATCCAATAAAAAGTGTTATACAAACAAAGTAAAAAGTGTTTTGTTGTGTATATTTTATAATAAAATCTTGCGCTTTCAAAATGCAAGCGCTTGGGGCAATTTTCTTTGGGATATGTATTGAAGTATATATACTGAGACATGTATTGAAGTACATATACAAGAAATAAATCGTCAATCAGAAAAATTAATTTTAAGTTTTTACCACTTTCTTTATATATAATCTCATCTTTCAGTTTAATCACACGTTAAATCTCAATTATAGTCCCAAAAATTTCAATTCACCCTCCTTTCAGATAATCTATTTTCACCCCTCTCTAACCGCCGAAAAATCTTTAATTTCAACCCACCTTTCGCCCCATTAAAATTTGCGTAATATTTCCTGGGTATAAAAGGGCCGACTGTTGAAGAAGTCTTTTCAATATTCGTGCATTTTCCGGTAATTAAACATCTATAAACTGTTTGATCCGTAAATATTGAACTCGCTGCTACGAAAATACAATTATTAAAACTTAATGCGGCGAACGGGGATGATAAAACCAACCCTCTTTTCACGAACTTACCTGGAGAATCAACAATGAGAAAAGGGGATGTAAACACTCTTATGATTCAGTGGGTTTAATAAAGGCGACCCCGGGGGTTTTATTGAATGAGTGTTTTGTGCTTTTAAGTTCGACGGGTTCATTTTGTGGTGATTATTTTTTTCATGAATATTAATCTGTTATACTTTATAAAAAAAGAAAACGATCGCTTTAGTTGTGATAAATATTTGATTTTTGTGTCTTGAAATATAATCTACTATACAGGGAATTTTTCTTATAAGTATACATACAGGTATGTCGATGTGTTCTCTGTGAATTTTTAAGCATTTATTCGTTTTTGAATAACGTTTAATTTGAAACTTCTTACGAGGGTTTCCACTCCTTGGTTAAGCATGAAGCGCGAAGCGCGGAGCGAGCAAACCAAATTTTCAGGCTTTTCTAAACTCGAAATTTTTCTTCATGCGCTAGGCTTATAAAACTCTGAATTGCCGTGAAGTTTAAAATATACTCCTAAAGCAATATGCTAAAACAGCAAATTTGGAATTACACGTTAAATCAGTGTAATAATAATATAATACTATGAAGTTTAAAATGTACTGCTAAAGCAATATGCTAGAGTAGAATATTTTTATTTTCGCATTTGTTTTATGCGCCTGAAGTAAGATTTCGAGTTTAGAAAAGTCTGAAAATTTGGATTTGACGGGACGCGACTCGCTTCGCTCGCGCACCCCGGCAAATCCAAATTTTCAGGCTTTTCTAAATTCGAAATTTTACTTCATGCTAAATCAAGGCGTGGAAATAACTTATGAGAATGAAATTGAGACAATTTAATAAATTTTTAATGTTTATATAAGTGGAAAAAGTTAGTATATCCATTTTTGTAGAAAACATAGATAACTTAGATTGTGCCCTCAACTTGAATTAATAGTTAGTTAAAACTTTGATTTATAAGTAAGTTTTGACTTTATGCGCTTGTACTAAACACAATTTTTAAGTCACAAAAACGCACATCGATTCAAAAAAGCCCTTTTATTTCTAAAATGCATTTTATGAATACTGTAATCTAAAAAATATTCACTTTTTTTATTTTTTTCACTGTCCTAGGCCCGGAACTAGAGTTTAAAATATCAGTTCTTATTGTTCTAATGTCACTTTGAATTAGATGTCAAAGTTGAACCAGTTCATCGTGTTTATCCATTGATAATGGTCACTTTGTGTCCGAAATGTACATTTGGCAATTCAAATAAAAGTCTGAAGAAGGGTTATTAGTGCTTTATTTATCAATTAAATGTTATCTTTACGTAACTCTCCCAATTAATTTAATATTCATATTAATTGCGGAGAAATGTTGTTTCTCTTCGCCGATCGTTCAAAAAACGTTATAATCATCTCGAGCAGTAAGTAATACCGGTTTTGGGCAATAAACGTTATAAGCATCTCGAACAGTAAGTACAATACTGGTTTTAGGCAATAATTGGAGTCGTCGCTCCTCCTCCTCCAAATAATTGTCTCTGACCGATAACATAAGGATTTGTTATCGGTCAAAGACTGTTCTTGATACTTAGTATACTATCTGTTTATTTGTTTTAATGGACAGTTTTTAAATAATTTAAAACACGTTTACATTTTATTCCCCCCTCAGCGAAGACGCACCCCCCATTCCAACGCCTGATCTTAGATAATAATTGAATTACACAATTACTTATTTACTCATATTTTATAATCAGTATTAGTAATAGTACATAAGTAATTGTGTAATTACACCTAGTAACAAAGAGAAAAAAATGTTAAATAATTTATCAGATTCGCAATTTCACAACCCTTAATATAAAATCACACCCTCGGCAAAAAAAGGATGAAATCTAATTTCGCACGTGTCAGGTGGAAAGACGTGAAAGCTACGTGATGTGGGTTTCTTTTAATTACAGACACGCATTACTGAAAAAAAGAAGAAGAATAAGAAGAAAAAATAAGGGCGAATAAGGAATGATCACGTCAAACTCTAATCCATTCGAGTCGGAATAGAGAGAACGAATTGTCTTAAATTAAATTTTCCACAGCAAAAAAAATGCTCAATGCACAAATGTTGATGCGATAAGTAATTTTTAGAAGTATTGCTGTACCATATTGTTGATCATTTTTAATGTTTTTTATAAAATCGTTTAATCTGGATAAGTTGACAGTTTCTTGATCAGTTGACGGTTTCTTGATAAGTTGACAGTTTGATCCTTAATAATGTTTTTTATAAAATCGTTTTATCTTCAAAAGTTGACAGTTTCTTGATAAGTTGATAGTTTCTTGATAAGTTGACAGTTTCTTGATAAATTGACAGTTTCTGATCCTTAATTATGTTTTTTATAAAATCGTTTTATCTTGATAAGTTGGCAGTTTCTTGATAAAATGACAGTTTCTGATCCTTAATAATGTTTTTTATAAAATTGTTTTATCTTGAAAAGTTGACAGTTTCTTGATAAGTTGATAGTTTCTTGATAAGTTGACAGTTTCTTGATGAATTGACAGTTTCTGATACTCAATTATGCTTTTTATAAAACCGTTTCATCTTGATAAGTTGACAGTTTCTTGATAAATTAACAGTTTCTTGATAAATTGACAGTTTCCGATCCTTAATAATGTTTTTTTATAAAATCGTTTTATCTTGAAAAGTTGATAGTTTCTTGATAAGTTAATAGTTTCTTGATAAGTTAACAGTTTCTTGATAAGTTGACAGTTTCTTGCTAAATTGACAGTTTCTGATCCTTAACAATGTTTTTTATAAAATTGTTTTATCTTGATATGTTGACAGTTTCTGATCCTTTTAGTGTCATTTATAAGAAACAAACATTCTTCTTTAAGTAAAGGAAACACAACTTATAAACTATATTGAACGTATAGCTGATTAATCAAGATAAAAAAACTCATACTCTAACACTTCTTTTTTCAACTCAATAATAGTTGATTTTGTTTTATTGTAATGATGATTAAAGTATTAAAGCATTAAGGAAAATGTCATATAATTAGACATTCAAATAATACTTCCTTTAAGAAAAACTTTTATAATTTCTATAGAAAAAAACATTTTTTTTTTATTTAAAATCTTTCAAATAATTGTTCCCTATAAAAACCCGTGTATATATAATTCAAATTTTCCTTTATCTTGTTTTTCCACTTTCGGAAATATTATGTATATAAATTTGAAGTGAGGGAACTCATTCTTAATAAAAGTTTGACGACCCAACTCTGGTAATAACTCAGCGGGGAAAGGGCAAGATGGCCGTCGACATCCACGTCCACATCCGGTGGAAATATCGGGAAAGCGTCATACGTTACAATTTATGGATTTATGGTCGTTTGTTATTATTTGTGTTTGAGGGCCACGTCATTTGGACGTACTCTCATATCCGGTTTAACCGCACACAAACACACACACAACACAAATTCTAAAATTGCCATTGTGTATTTGCTTGCTTATCGAAAAAGAAGGGACATCGATATTTATTTCATTTACTTAAAATTTTCAAAAACTAGCCTAAGGCGTTTACAATTTAGTTCATCAGTCACTCATGATAGACTTTTTGTAATAATATCTTAATTTTTGATTCGTTGATAATTTGGTTTTCCAAAGCTTTTGACAAGTGTTTCTACTCTAAGCATAAAATAAATATTTGTAGTTTAGAAAATCCTGGAAAATTGGATTGGCCGGACCAATCTAAATTTTTAGGCTTTTCTAAACTCGAAATTTTACTTCATACGCCACGCGTATAAGACACTGATTTCAAGTAAAGTTCAAAATATATTAACAGAGCAGTTTTGGGATTTTTATCAATTTACTAAATATTGATGACTTGTCAATTTCTATGATTTTCATCAATTTACGTACATTTTAGTGATTTTCATCAATGTTATAAACTTTTAATGTTCGAAGATTTATCCATTTTCAGTGAAGTGTTTTTAGTGTATAATACGCGTGGCGCATCAAGTAAATTTCGAGTTTAGAAAAGCCTGAAAATTTGGATTGGTCGCTCCAACTTTCCATTAAAACAAATAAACCTATAGTATACTAAGTATAAAGAACAGTCTTTAAACGATAACAAATCCTTATGTTATCGTTCAAAGAATTATTTAGAGGAGAAAGAGCGACAACTCCAATTATTGCCTAATACCAAATTTTCAAGCTCTTCTAAACTCAAAATAGTACTTCATGCTTAATCTGAATTATTATTATTTTTTGAAGGACTGTGCTTGTAATAGAAAGAGAGAGAGAGATAGGGAGAGGGCAGAGATCGCATAAATCGTCCGGACATCTGGCCTTCCGGAGGGGCACTATATTAATCAAAAACGTGCATCCCTTCTAAACCCTCGGGATATTTTATATTATTATTGTGACGGCGTTTGTGGATTATTTTTTATTAAAAAAAATCTTCGGTTCACTAACCACACACAAAACGAAAAATGTATTATTAAAAAGGGTTTCAAGAGGGCATTGTTGGAATTTAAATGAACTCGATGGACCAACGCTTCCCAGAGTAAATTCTGCCGGTACATCGCAAACATTTATGTCTAATTGAAATAATTGATAAAATATGTTTTATTTTATTTATTTTTATCTTGTTTTTTAACTATTCCAAAAAAATATAAACATTTTAAGAATAGATTTAGTAAAATAATCAATCTAGAAATACATTTAATAATATACATTTATATAATTAATAAAATGCCTGAAGTAAACTGTAAATATTTTGTATGCAGCGAGTATTTCTTTTATGTATAGATACCCCAATATACTGTATATGCTGTTAATTTTCATACATTCTTCGTATTTGAAAATAGTTCAAATTTAACCTATAAACGAGTGTTTTCCACTCCCAGACTAAGCATGAAGTAAAATTTCGAGTTTAGAAAAGCCCCGTGAAAATTTGTCGAGGGTCGCGTAGCGACCCGAGACAAATTTTCTGGGCTTTTCTAAACTCGAAATTTTACTTCATGCGCCACGTGTATAAAACAGTGATTTAACGAGAAATTTAAAAACACATAAAGACATTTTTCATGTTAATCCTCACAATTAATTCGAATTATTTTTGTCAATTCAAATCCATTTGTTAATATTCGAATCATTTTATAAATATTCGAATCATTTTATAAATATTCGAATCCTTTTATAAGGATTCGAATCACCCACAGTTGGATTCAAATACGAATCCTCTTAAAAAAATGTAACGAATACGCATCACGAATCCAGTTGAACTAAAGTATTCGAATGCCTCTTATGAATCCTCTAAAAGGATTCAAATCCAAGATTCGAATCCCGAATGATTCGAGTCCTGTCCAGCTCTGTTCTAAACTCGAAATTTTACATCATGCATGACGTAAAAGTAAAATTTCGATTAATGGATTCGATAGCTAACGCCATATAATGTGGCATAGTACATATACAGGCTACTGTTTCGCCTACAAACGAGCTAAACTTTGTTTGTGAAACCAGAAAACAAATATCAAAATTGAATTTGTGTTCAGTATTCCGGCACCAGATACCAATATACCAAAAATTCGAGTTTAAATAAGCCTGAAACTTTGCATTGGTCGAAAATTTAGGGATTTCCAAATTTTGTTTCCAGTTTCTATTTATTTTTTTAATACCAAGACAATATTTAATCATTCAGAAATTGTTAGCTCTATTCATTTCATCAAAATCCCACGTATTAAATATTCCATTTATTCGTATTTTGCTCGGTCGAAAGTTTACAATCACGGTTGAAACTTCTGCGTTCGTAATTGAAAACCGTTAATTTGCTTTTAATTCGTCGCCCCCTCCGGCGGAACAAACGGGGCCCCGGTGAAAAGTGGAAAGCCGGGTACACGGTTTCACAACAATAAATCCGGAAAGTCCACCTTTTTTCCCTCTCCGGACACAATTGGCCTCCGATATAAAACATACGGTGTTGTACGTTTTGAGTCCTTTTTAGAATAAACTGTTTGTAGATTCGGCTCGTGTTTACACGACCTGAATACCATTCAACGGAATACAATGTCACATACAGGGAAACGAATGATCATTTTAAAGAAAATACAAAAAAAAGGATTTGGGCAATTGTTAAAAATTACGTTTTTATAGTGCTTTTTGTGAAAATGTGCAATTTTAAAGTATTAATAAATTATTGCCAATAGTTGGTTGTAGAATATTTCAAATATATTAAAAGTTTGATTATTTTCGCAATCTTTAACTGATTTAATAAAATAAAACACTTTAACTTTGTTTGTATAACACAATATTTTTATTTTCGTGACTGCAGTTTCGGCCACTCAAACGGAGTGTCACGAAAATAAATAATATTGTGTTCTACAAACAAAGTTAAAGTGTTTTATTTTATTGAATTAACATGTATAACGAATAAGAAGCCACCACAGTTCATAATTTAACTGATTTGTCTTACAAATACAAATTAGTTGTAGTTTGTGAACAGAATCACACTTTTAATATGTGTAATTTTGTTTACAGTTAGATACAAAAATCAGAAGGACCCGATCAAAACATCCACACAGTCTCACTGAAGAATGTCTAAGAATACAATTTTAAAGAGCAGAGATTTCTTTTACAAAATTGATTAAGCAAAGTGGGCTTTGGAAACAAAACCAATACGATTTGTTTAAAAAAAAATTATAACAATTAGCCAAACATTAAGCACACTACTTTAACTGTAAATGGCATATTTTAATTCACAAACTGCTAAATATTGTTAGTAATTAAATTACTTAAAGTTTGTACATACTAATAAGTACTTTAATTTTATATTTAAGACGAATTGCCAAAATTATGCCAAACAAGTAGACACTTTAGTTTTTTATTTAAAAGAAATTACCAAAATTATGCAAACCAAGTAGATAAAAGACCAGCATTACGCTTGGCAAAAATAGTGTGGTTGTTTTAATAGGGTCCCAAACCAAAGATCAGTTAGGAAAGTTTATATGTAATTTAATTTATCTATGAAAATCACCTTTCTACAAAAATTATAAGTATTTACAGGACTCATCATAAATAATAAATAAATTTAAATTTAAAGAAATAATTTGATTATCTTTGTTATTAAATGATGTCATAGAGTAAGACGTATTATGATGTTCAAAGATTAATTATTATAATCCAATGCCCGTCGGGGTATTGGCTTGTTAAGTAGTTGTTGCAAGTCTCAACCTTTTAGATAATTTCCTGTTCAATAGATCCCTAAAAGTAAAATCCCCAACTCTTTTTCGCTCCCATTTACTCCCCAACAAGGTGTGCCTCAAGGCTCTCCTCTATCTCCGCTCCTCTACAATATATACGTTCATGATCTATACAATCCTAACCCCCAATACCTCAACAAATCATTAAATCCTTTACTGTACACCGATGACACTGCCTTAATTTCCCATGCATGCACATTACATAAAGCCCTTAGTACTCTGCAGAATCTGATCGACAGCATTCAACTTTGGTTTGCTAACTGTAGATTATGCATCAATCTCAAGAAATCAGAACTCCTAATACCTTCTCATCGACCCAACAACTCACCTTTCACAGTCTCCATAAATAATCACCGCATCTACTCAGCTAATACCGCCAAGTATCTTGGAATTACATATAACTCCAAATGTTCTTTCAAACTACACTCCCAAAACCTCAAAGGTAAAGTTCGAGCAAGGGCACGATATTTCAGAACATTAACGTACCGAAGCTAGGGTATTACTATCAAAACTGCCATTCAAATATACAAGATGATTTGTCGGGCTTTGCTCGACTATGCTGCTGTCCTTCATCACAATCCTCTGCCCATCTCCAAGTTGCTGAACGATCGGCCCTTAGAGTACTCACCAAAATAAGACACCCTCAGAACCCGTTATACAACCCTTTCAATGAACTCCTATACCAAAAATGCAATATAATCCTCATAGAACAACGAATCATCCACCTATCCCAAACATTTGCCTTAAACCCTTATATCCACGAAATGATCAACCCGGGCAATCCCAACATTAGCCCTAAATACAAACATTCAATCACAACTACTCATCAATTCATATCATAATTTTTCAGAGACAACGACTGAATAACTGAGATAGACACAACGCTGACAATATGACAAATAATAAGACAACTACACTTATGACAAAGACAGGCTGAAAGACCGCAGGTCGATAGTCGATTTACAGAAATATATTTTGTTTTTATATTTAATGTAGAATAGATGTTATATATTTTCTAAATTTTCTGCAAATAAAGATATTTATATATAAATACAAGTATGTTTAATTATAAAAATATTGATCAGAAATAAATAACACATGCAGGGCTAATTGTACAATTACCCGATGATTAACTTTTTTTTTTATACCGAGACAAAACAAAGGGAGCATTCATTAGAGGGCGTTCCCTGCTGATATAATGAAAATTCCTGCATGTTATATAATTACACACAAAGAGGGAAGTCCATCATTGAATAATATATAAAGTGGTCACGAAACGCGGAATCTCGTTCTCTTTTTTCCTCCAACCCCCGCAGTTTTGTGTGTATCGCTGTAGAGGAGATATTTTTAATTCAATTCCGGCTCTCTCTCGAGGAATTTCCACCGCATATACTTATATTATTACATTCATAGCTAAAGGGGAGATTCCGCAAATTAAATTATGAGTGGTCGGATGGTAATCGTACAGATGTTCAAATGTTTTAATAACATGGATGCGGGATTTTGATTTTTTGTTTTAATAAAAAAGTTCCTTTGCAAATTTATAAAAAAGTCTAATTATGTAGTTGAGATTTTTACATAAAAAACAGTGGCCTATCCACCTTGCCCCCCGATGTGTGTAGTCATTTATTAATTACTAGTAGTTCAGTAAGTTTGTGAATAAAAACTAGGTTATTATTGTATTAGAGGTAAAAGTCACTAAGACCATACACGGGTAGGTTTCATAAATTTCCTCAACATTTTTAATAATGTAAAAAATTGAGAAACGCCACGCTTATAAAACACTGACTTCAAGTGAGGTTCAAATATACATAAATTTCACAGTATTTTAGTGTTTTATACGCGTGGCGCATGAAGTAAAATTTCGAGTTTAGAAAAACCCAGAAAATTTGTCTCGGGTCGCTGCGCGACCCTCGACAAATTTTCACAGGGTTTTTCTAAACTCTAAATTTTACTTCATGCTTAGTCTGGGAGTGGAAAACCCTCCTTAAAACCTTCAAATTGAACTCTTTTAAAAAACAATGAATATCTATATATTTAAAGAAAATAATCTGAATTTAGAAACTAATGTCATTAACGGCGAAGGCATCTGTTTCGTTATACAGTTGTACGTATGTCAATAGAAATCAAAATTGTAATTATTTACCGGGCGCTTCGCTTCGCTTCGCGCCCAGCAAATCAAAATGTTCTGGCTTTCCTAACTCGAATTTTTTTACAGAAAATTGCAGATTTGCAAAAAGCATACTAAAAATTTATTGAATTAAGATTTCAGACATTGTAGAAAACAAGAAATCCCCATACCTCTATTTATTTGGCACTAAAATCGCTATCTATTTATTTATTCAACTGCCTTCAGAAAATCTATGCTTCTTGACTTTCCCTCTTTTTTGTTTGTTACAATAAGTAATTTCAAAGAAGCATATTGTTTAATCTCTATTTATAAACATGAGGTCGCGGACTCGTTTTATTTTCACCGCGGCGGGGAAAAAAGAGATATATCTGATTCAATTTGAACGGAAGAGAGTCGGGAGGGAAACCGCAAAAGTTATCTATTTCCACACATTCAGCATTTTAAAGGGAAAATACATTGGCTTCGAGTTCGCCCTGTAATAACGGATGCACTATCAATTTTCGACGGCTTCGTTGAAATTCATTAGATACCAATTTAATCACTGGAATACGTCTTCACTTTTCGAGTAATACATTTATTAATGGAAATCAACACAGTTTTAAAGGAAGATATCAACAGTATACTGAAACAAATGGGCACATATCATGACAAAAAGAATACATATGGGTATACAGGGATATTTATTATAATAATAATAATACTTTATTACCCAGCAGATACACAATCCAGTGACAGGGTAACATCATAATTTAAGTAAACAAGCAACAATGTAAAAATTTAAGGGTAAACAAAATATAATAATATTAAAAAAAATACAATAAATTAGCACTTGGACGCAATTACAAATTAAGGCATTGGTTAATGTAACTAAGAAATGTACTGAAAGAATCACCAAATACATCTGAATTATATTGCACACTATGGTATTGTATGTTCAATAAAATATAACCTCTACAGTGCCATGGAAAATATTGTAGGCTGGTAACTCTGAAATTATAAATTATAATTATTATGTCTAACGTTTTATATGTCGATTTCTAAAGCGTGTAGCCAACTTAAATTAAAAATCAAAATTAAAATTAAATCATGGCACTCTAGAGGTTTTTTTTTATTGAACATACGATATGATTTGTACAGCTTATATAGTGGAGAATTATTATGATGAAGTGAATTAGGAGTATTGTAAGATAAGATGCTGCAAAATCTGCTTGCCAACCTAGGTATATGAAAGTTAAGTGTGGCAATGGCAGTGGTATCATCAATGATGTTGTTTACTAGTTTGTACAGATATAGACATGAGATACTGTTGGATAAAATCGCTAAGCTCTGGCGAGCGTTTTTATATTGTTTATATTTAGTTGAATGTTAAATACGTATTGATTCAATCGAAGGAAGATCCCTGTGTATTCCAAGAAAAACGAAACGACGATATACTATTGATGACTGTATATGTCGACGATATTTTAGTTGCATCAAGAAATAAAGACATGATCAAAAAACTCACCAATCACTTGTCGCGAAGCTTTGAGATTAAACACTTTGGAGAAGTTAATTACTGCCTTGGTATAGAATTTTCTCGACAACACAATGCAATTTCGATGCATCAACGAGGTTATATCAAAGATGTACTTGAGCGTTTTGGAATGAACAAATCTCGTTCTTCGGCAACTCCTCTCGATCTAGGCACAAAACTGCAGAAGAGCAAAGAATCATCGAATTCAAAACTGAGCAAATTGCCATACAGAGAATGAATCGGTTCCCTCATGTACCTCGCAGTTTACACTAGACCAGATATAGCATATGCTGTCAGTTATCTGAGTCAATTTGATTCATGCTACGACGACACCCATTGGAAATCGGCGAAGAGAGTACTTAGATACTTACGAGGAACTTCGGATCTCGGGCTAAAATTCAGGAAAACTGCGCAGCCTTTAATGGGATACGTTGATGCTGATTGGGCTAACTGCCTCATCGACAGAAGATCTTATACTGGATTCGCCTTTATTCTAGGAGGGTGTCCAGTCACTTGGGAATCACGGAAACAACCAACAGTGGCTCTTTCGTCAACTGAAGCGGAATATATGGCTCTTACCGAAGCTGCAAAAGGCGCCATACATCTTCAGAGATTACTTAATGAATTTGGTTTCGATAAGATGACGAGAGTGAAACTTTTAAGTGACAATTGTGGTGCACAGAAACTGGCTAAAAACCCAATTTTTCACAATCGCACCAAACATATTGATGTTCGACATCATTTTGTACGCGAAATAATTGAAGCTGGAGCTTTGGAAATTAAATATGTTCCAACAAATGAAATGGCGGCTTATGTGTTAACCAAAGCACTTTCGGGATCCAATCATCGCAAATGTCTCGAACTCCTGGGACTTAACAACGTTTGATCCTCAAAAATACGTCATCATCTCGAGAGGGAGTGTTGGATAAAATCGCTAAGCTCTGGCGAGCGTTTTTATATTGTTTATATTTAGTTGAATGTCATAAGTGAATTTGTAAAAAGTTGTTTTGTCAACAAACTAGAACGGAGAGAAATAAACACATTTATCATAATCCATTCTACTTATTAAAGTCTACGGGATAACCATTTAATAGATATGCCTATGCCTATCATTTATGGAAATTGTGTTGAATTCCAGGAGTAAACTGGAGTAGCTAATCGTTCTGTCTGGGTACGATTTATGTTTGATAAAATATAGATATTTCAAAAATTTGCGCTGAACGCTCTCTAATAGCCCAATGTATTTATGAAACTGCTGTGCCCATGTAAATGAGCGATACTTCAATTTACTAAAATAAATGACTTGCTATTTCGAATGATGAAACCTAGTGTACGATAACATTCTTTAACAATTTTGTCAATATAATCATTGAACGTTAGTTTATTACCGTAGAGTACACCCAGATCCTTAACACGATTAACTCTCTGTAAATGTTCAATACGTATGAATGAATACGATCTTTAACAATTAATTAAGTTAAAGATCGTATTCATTTTCCTCGAAAATGCCATAAAACTACACTTATTAATATTTAATGATAAACCATTGATATCACATCAGTCACAAATAATATTTAAAACATCCTAAAGGATACCACAGTCAATTTCGTTTTTTATTTTCCTGAAAATCTTGAAATCATCAGCATCGTTTATAAAAAGGGAAAATAGCAACGGTCCAAGATTTGAGCCCTGTGGAACCACAGACGTGTCAACAAAGCTGAAAGATTGTACAGCTATATATTCAACTACTTGCACTCGACCTGACAAATACGTTTCAATAACTTATGTTATGTTGTCATTGATATTGAATGTTTTTAACTTATTTATCAAAACCGGTCAAATGCTTTCGACATATCAGTATATATCACATCTGTTTGACAGTCGTCATCTAAGTTGGTGGATACAATCTGCGAAATATAAAACAGATTGCAAGCAGTTGACCTCCGAGATAAGAATCCATACTGACATGGTGATAAACTATTTCGCACATTCCACATAATGTGTTCGCTTAAGATACTTTCAAAGACTATTGAAAAATTGCTGAGTATTGAAATTGGTCGATAGTCTTCAACATTCATTTTGTTACTGGATTTGAAAACCGGATAAGTTCTAATATTTTTCCACGATGTTAGAAATTCTTGCAAAGAGAGTATTAGATTAAAAATAAAAGCAAGTGGTTGGCAAGTACTACAGCACAATCCTTTAAGAGAAACGATGGTATAAGATCAATTTTAGATGTTAATTTTGCCTTTAATCTTTTAGTGTGTTTAATAACAGTTTCTTCACCCATAACACATCACCCACCTGTATAAAGGGTGGTCTATAAGAAGTATTTAGATCCGTATCCAATTCATGGCGAGTAGTACTATTAACAGAGCTGAAATGGGTCGCAAATCCATCAACGATAGCATTAGAAGTTGTTAACACCGAAGCCCTATGCTTTATTGTTCCAGGAATTCTTGTTGAAGATTTTATTAAGTTAATATTATCTATATACATACGAGTACAAGGAATTTTTCTTTTAAGTTTTTAGATATTCGTTGTTTTTGAAAGGGGTTCAAGTTGAAGTTAGAAATGAGTGTTTTCCACTCCCAGACTAAGCATGAAGTAAAATTTCGAGTTTAGAAAAGCCCCGTGAAAATTTGTCGAGGGTCGCGCAGCGACCCGAGACAAATTTTCTGGGCTTTTCTAAACTCGAAATTTTACTTCATGCGCCACGCGTATTAAATACTGATTTAGTATAAAGTTTAAAATATACTCGTTAGTACTTTGTAAATTTCATTCTAAATTAGTGTTTTATATGCGTCGTGCATAAGGTAATTTTTTGTTTAGTCCAAATAAATTTTTCAGGCTTTTCCAAACTAGAAATTTTACTTCATGCGCCACGCTTATAAGACACTGATTTCAAAAGAAGTTCACTTGTTTACAATATTCCATTATTCTCAGTGTTAAATACGCGTGGCGCATAAAGTAAAATTTTGGGTTTAGCAAAGCTAGAAAATTTAGTTTTGTCGCGTAGCGCTTATCGTCATTCTCAAGGAAAAATGTACAGAGAATAAATATTTACAGAGTTATATACATTATCAAGTAGAATGACGATACTTCGAAACTAGTTGCAAGAAATACAGATTTATGTGAAACAAACCAAGTGCCTATAATTCAAATAGAATATTGGTTAAAATGTTTATCAAGTACTAGTTGCAAGAAATATAGATTTATGTGAAACAAACCAAGTGCCTATAATTCAAATAATTATAGATATAAAGTTATTTCTTTTTTATTTCCTCACTTTTTTGGCCAATTCAAAGTTTCAAGCTATTCTAAACTCGAAATTTTACATCACGCATGGCGTAAAAGTAAAATTTCGAGTTCAAAAAGCCGGAAACTTTGGATTGGTCGAACATTTAGGGATATCCAGATTATGTTTGCAGTTTTTTTTTAATGCTAAGACAATATTTGGTAAAGTAAAGTAAAGTAGTTTATTCTTGTTAAAAAACCTATCCAGGTTTACAATCGTCAAGAATTATAATCAGTCAGAAATTGTTAGCTTTGTTTATTTTATCAAAATCCCACGTATTAAATATTCCATTTATTCGTATTTTGTTCGGTCGAAAGTTTATAATCACGGTTGAAACTTCTGTGTTCGTAATTGAAACCCGCTCATTTGTTAATTTTAATTTTATAAAGTAGAGTGACGATACATCGAAACTAGTTAAAAGAAATAAAGATTTATGTGAAACAAATCAAGTGCCTTTAATTCAAATGTAATATTAGTTGAAATATTTTATTAAGTAATCAATGAAAATCAAGTTGAAGTCATTTCTTAATTATTCCTATAATTTACTTTCCAACAATCTCTATTCTTTTTACATTTTTCTACCTGTCTGAATATGATTAATATCATCCAATATTATCTACAGTAGGTTACATGTGACCATCTCCGGTTTACAGTTGTTGGAGTTGACGAACATGCTGCAACAATTTTCATTCTCCCCCCCAAGTTATGTAAATATGCGGAGAATTCGAGATCAGAATTTGTCTAGACTATAGACTATTTACAACATGTACACACAATAATCCGACCCAGAAAACCACAACGCCACAACCGAAATATCCCCAAACAATTATGCCAAACTTCTACATGCACGCATACATTTCATCATCTAAATGTCAACTAATATTAGAAAATTCAATGTAAGATCAAATAGAAAAAAAAACATGACAAAATTATACAATAAATGAATAATTAAATAATGAGTGATTATATCGAGTAATTTGCTTATATTATACAGGGAATTTTTGTTTAAAGTATATATATGCATACGCTTTTTTTTACAAGAGTTCAATTTGAACTTTAAAACGAGTGTTTTCCACTCCCAGACTAAGCATGAAGTAAAATTTCGAGTATAGAAAAGCCCCGTGAAAATTTGTCGAGGGTCGCGCAGCGACCCGAGACAAATTTTTTGGGCTTTTCTAAACTCGAAATTTTACTTCATGCGCCACGCGTATAAACAATGAAATATTGAGAAATTTATGCATATTTAAACCTCACTCGAAATCAGTGTTTCATACGCGTGGCGCATGAAGTAAAATTTCGAGTTTAGAAAAGCCCCGAAAATTTGTCTCGGGTCGCTGCGCGGGGCTTTTCTAAACTCGAAATTTTACTTCATGCTTAGTCTGGGAGTGGAAAACACTCGTTAAAAGTTTCAAATTAAGCTCCAGACTAAGCATGAAGTAAAATTTCGAGTATAGAAAAGCCCCGTGAAAATTTGTCGAGGGTCGCGCAGCGACCCGAGACAAATTTTTTGGGCTTTTCTAAACTCGAAATTTTACTTCATGCGCCACGCGTATAAACAATGAAATATTGAGAAATTTATGCATATTTAAACCTCACTCGAAATCAGTGTTTCATACGCGTGGCGCATGAAGTAAAATTTCGAGTTTAGAAAAGCCCCGAAAATTTGTCTCGGGTCGCTGCGCGACCCGAGACAAATTTTCACGGGGCTTTTCTAAACTCGAAATTTTACTTCATGCTTAGTCTGGGAGTGGAAAACACTCGTTAAAAGTTTCAAATTAAGCTCTATTTAAAAACAACGGATGTTGGAAAATTTACAGCTTATGCATATGTTTACCTAGAATAAAATGTTCAGGTTGTTTTTTTTTTTTTAGCAGAGTTCAATTTGATGTATAAACGAGTGTTTTCCACTCAGCGACCCTCGACAAATTTTCTGGGCTTTTCTAAACTCGAAATTTTACTTCATGCGCCGCCCGTATAAGACACTAATTTTGGCAGAAGTTCACTTGTTCACAATATTTCAGTATTCTTATGTGGCGCATAAAGTAAAATTTTGAGTTTTTAAAATCTCGAAAATTTAGTTTGGCCGCTCCGCTTGGTTTAAAATAGTTAGGACCAAACCAAATTTTCAGGATTTTATATACTCGAAATTTTACTTCATGCTTAATTAGGGAGTGGAAACAGTCGTTAGTATCTTTAACTTAAATACTTAAAAAAAAACGCGTACCCAAAAACTGACATCCTATACATAGGGATGGATATACTTAAAAAAACGTAATGCAAAATAATCAGGTTTTCAGATGAACTAGTTTGAAATAGTCGTCGTTTCAATCATCCGATTCGGAAAAATCGTAAAAAAAAATGTGTATGGAACGCTTTAACCCAAATTAGGCGCGCATTCAGAACTCGAGTGCTTTGTCATATTTTATTTATGCTCTCTCTCCAATGCAGCGTCCAACAGAAATTACCGCCATTGTTACATCCGACTATAATTTAAATTTTTTTCAGATTCCATGTTTTCTATTAACTTTTTTTTTATTTCGGGGGAAATAAAAAGTTACGAAGCTTTCGGCGCTTTTATCGCCCATCAATTACAACGGGCTATATTTCATACAAAACTTCCATTAGAGTTTCAATTTGTAATGCTCAAAAAGTTTTAAATTTTAATAATTAAAATGAAAATAAAATATATACTTATACGTAAGTATAAATGAAATTGCCAATACTTGGTTGTAAATTATTTTAAAACATTCAAAGTGCGATTCTTTGCGTAATCTACAACAAGTTAGTCTTACAAATCCTTATAATCAATAATTCTACAATAATTAATATACATTGTATATTAGAGTGGTTTTAGCATGTATGGAGAATTTCGAGGTATGTCAAAATCAACGGGACAACCCAAAAACTTGTTCGTTTAGATAAGAACTAATGACTGTAAATTTTGAGCTATATCGAACTTCGCGTAACCGAGCCCTAGCACTCTAAAGTTTGAAAACATTGGTAAATTTCTTTTTTTTGTTCATTTTGGTCCACCCTAATAATAAACGTGCCAGCCTAAAGTCCAAATCATATATTTTGTGGATAGAGGATGTTAATACGGATCCAAAATGAAATTAATCAGTTATTATTAATTGACGAAGCTGTGATTTATTTTTTAGTTATATCATACGAGGTATGTTTAGATAATAATCGAACTTGATTTTTTTTAACTTTATTATTCATTTTAAAGATTATTGGTCTTTGTCCCATTCAAGTACCCCTCTCTTCTATTCACATACTTTTCCCAGTGGTGTTTCCATTTCGTGAAGCAGTCCTGGATAGGTTCACCCAAGATGGCCTGTAGGGTCTGTGACGAATTTGCTTTGATGTCCTCAATACTCTAAAAACGACGCCCTTCAGCACTGATTTTAATTTGGGAAGTGGGAATCGCACGGAGCTTGGTCTCGCGAAAAGGTGCATACGGGAGGACAGTCATCTGATTCTTGGCACAAAACTAACGATTTACCAAAGCTGAGTGTGCAGGCGCATTATAATGTTACAAGAACTATGAGTTGTCATGCCAGAACTCTGGTCTCTTTTTGCGGATTTTTTCACGCAACCTTTGCAAAACGCCTTGAAAGTGCACATGCCTCACTGTTTCACCTTGACGCAAGAATTCAAAATGTACAATTCCATGAAAGTCGAAAGAGACAGTGAGCATCACTTTGACATTGGATCGACACTGACGTGCTTTCTTTAGATGGGGGAATCCTTTGCTAATCCATTGTGATGATTAAACTTTTGTCCTAATGTCGTAGCCGTAAACCCAGCTTTAGTCTCCAGTTATGATTCTTTGTTTCATCGTCATTGGCTTGTTCAAGGAGTTGCAGACAAATGTCCACTCGATCTTTCTATTGTTCGGGGATCAATCAAGGAACACATTTTGCTGCAACTCTACGCATGTTCAATTTTTAAGTCAAAATTGCATGGCATGACGCAGTTGAGATGCTAACCTCTTCTGCAAGTTCTCTGACAGCCAATCAGCGATTTGCACTCACCAAATTGTTGATTTTCTGAACGTGGGAGTTATCAGTTGAAGTGGAATACCTTCCTGGTCGAGGATCATCTTAAATTGATCGAAGACCACTTTTAAATCGTGAAAACCATTTATAGCATTACGTACGACCCAGAGCATCATCTTCAGAAGCTTGTTTCAAAAAATAAAACTTATCTGTGAACGTTTTCCCCAGCTTAACGCAAAAATTTACATTACATCGTTGCTCGAGAAATTCGCACATTTCAAAAATCGCCAGTACTACTTAAACACGTTGCACTCAAATAAGAATATCACGAAAACTAAACAAGATATCAACAATCCAAGAACATTGGCTTACAAAGGAAGTTATGCGCAAGGCAGTGCTACCAACAGCATATCATATCTCCGTTGGCGCTTAATTAAAATTGTTCGGTCATTATCTGAACAGGCCTCGTACTTGCATATTTCTATGTTTTGAATTTTTTTTTAAATATTACCAATCAATCCATTTTTATTAAAATTCGAATATTTCTTGCGATACTCTTCAATGTTTAATAATTAAAACTGCTTTTTTTCCTTGTCATTGGTTAAAGATGTATTAAATTCTTCAATTAATTTTACCTTTTCTTTTAAAACGTCATTCACAATAAGAATGTTACTAACAATCCCACGACAGACAATATAATCCTGACTTTGGAGCCAAATGATGGGTTTAAATTGCAATTTTTTTTTAGATATTAAAACGTTTCAAAAAGAAAATTGTATTGTATTGAACAAAATGATCAAACATTTTTCTTACACATCGTCATGGCTCTCCTATAATGTTATTCCAATCTCCATAACTTAAAAAAATCATAACTCCGACAATTTTAGTCCGATTTCAACAAATAAAAACGTTTGAGATTCGTATTAATGACCTCTATCGACACAATATATAATTTGGCCAATAGAGTGGACCGTTTAAAATTAATGTGGACCAAAATAAAAACGGGAATAAATCGACCTTTTAAAATTTTAGAGGGCCAGTGCTCGGTTACGCGATGTTCAATATAGCTCAAAATGTACAGCAATTAGTTTTGTATCGTATGTTCAATAAAATAAAACCTCTAAAGTGCTATAGAATGTATTGTAGGTTGTCAACTCTGAAATTATACATCATAATTATTATGTCTAACGTTTTATATGACAAATCCTCAATCGTGTAGGCAATATAAATTTAAAAAAAGATAAAATCATAGCACTCTAGAGGTATTTTTATTATTGAAAAATTAACGAGACAACCCGGAAACTTGTTTGTATAGATATCATATATCTATACAAACGAGTTTCTGGGCTGTCTCGTTGATTTTTACATACTTCTAAAATAAGTTGAATTTTACATACTTCTAAGATTATTGTTGACTATTGTTGTTAATGTTTTCTTAGGTGTACCTCAAGGATCGCACTGTGGACCAATACTTTTCTTTTTATTTATTTATTAACGATTTGCATTTGTACGTAGGAAATTGCAAACTTTTATTATTCGCTGATGACTTAAAAATATGTAGAGCAATTTACACTGTTCGGATGCTACTTATTTACAAAATGACTTAGATAATGTCTATGCGCATTGATTTCCTTTGGAGGAGGTCGAACGGTGGAAAATAGCTACACAATTATTGGTAATAGACTTCCCGTGGTTCAATATATCAAAGATCTTGGTGTGATGCTTGAACGAAACATGTCTTTTTCAATGCATATTGATTGTATATACATAAATATGTCGTAAAACTAATCTAACGTTAGGGTTTATAATCCGTTTTAGTAGGAATTTTTCAATTAATACACAAAAAACTATTTACATTATTAGTAAGACCGCATTTAGAGTACGGATCATGTGTTTGGTCACCTTCTTATGGTGTAAAAGTTGACAAAATTGAAAGAGTGCAGAATATATTCTTGCTGTATATTTCCTACCAAATCTGTATAAATAGACGAGACTATAGTCGAAGGAGTATGCTATCCACACTTACAATGATACTCTTGAGAGATAGGCGTATCCATGCAGATCTGTGTGCACTGTTTAAAATAGTTAATGGCTTATTTGATTATTGCGAACTTCTGTCAAGTCTAAATTTTAATACACCATCTATAACAAAAGCTATAGTTATCTTTCGCGAAACATTTCCCAGGACGAATTACGGTAGGAATAATTC
Source organism: Philonthus cognatus (assembly GCA_932526585.2). Classification (NCBI taxonomy): domain Eukaryota; kingdom Metazoa; phylum Arthropoda; class Insecta; order Coleoptera; family Staphylinidae; genus Philonthus; species Philonthus cognatus. The sequence goes on from OW052241.1 coordinate 45,005,096, forward strand.
ATTGTGTCGCATGGTCAGATTAGCCAATTTATTGTGTTGCTCGCCACATTTTGCGTTGTTTATGACAACATTAAACGTGTTTGAAAGAAATTTAAAGTTGATTCACTTAGCGGATGATATCATAAACGCTTGATTTAGTTGACTTACATTTTTAATTTTCTATTTGTAATAGTTCAGGGTAGAGTAGTGGATTTAAATAGGATATATTGCATAATTGATAAGTACATGACAATAATATTGTAACGAGTTGAGAGTCAGAAGAACTCTGGTTTTGTCGTCTTCCGTGGTGGTATTTATATTAGATGTTGGTGCTGACTCGAGGTGATTTGGACGCTGATGGTCACAAGTTCACGGAGTAAAATGCTGACTTGTAGGAGTTGCGTAATCCGTCGGCTGGGCTCACCAGGTGACCGTCTGGAATTGTGTTTGTTTGCGATTGCATTATTGAAGTGAGTAATGCTGTTTATGTTATCCGTATTAATCGCATCAATCGCTGACTTGCAGGAGTTGCGTAGTCCTTTGGCTGGGCTGGCGGTCGCCGTGTCTGTCGTAAGTGGGGCATCAGGTGACCGTCTGGAATTGTGTGTACGTTACGATTGCATTATTGAAATGAGTGATGCAATCGTATTTAATAATTAATAATTAATTTATGTCTATGGATATTAGACATTCTGCCCGCCGGGAGTATGGGGCACCAGTGGTTGAAGTTGGATGGACTCGATTTTCCTTGGAACTGGATATCTTCTGTCATTCCTTGGTGTCTGGACTGTGCTGTATTCTGGAGACCTTCTGGATGCTGGAATGGGTATCTTTGGAGGTTCGTTTTGACGTTCCGCTGGTGATCTTTTCCGATATTTCCTCCAGATTGTGTGGATAATTGCAATTCCCACCCCCAACATACAAACTGTGCACAAGGTTGTGACGGCACTGGTCCATGAAGCGTGTATTGTGTTGCTCTCTTGTTTGCTTTGAACGTTGACGATAGGCGAGGATAGAATTTGTAGATTGGATGGAAGCTTAGCATTTGCGTGTTTTATGATGGATTGTATCTGAAGGGGAGGGATTAGAGCATGGAAATTGTTTTCGCTGTATTGGATGTTTAAGATTTGGGAAGATGATGGTAGGTTTCGCTGAGGTAATTGTGTGCTATTTGATAAGCACCAAGGAGATGGATATTTAATTTGTTTGAGTTGATTGCGGCATACCATTTTGACATTTCTTGAATTAGTTGGAAACCTTGGTTAATTTTTAATGGAAATTGTTGTAACTTCTGTGCCATGTCTTCTTCTGTATTGTTGAATGTTGCCATGGCTGATATCATCAATTTGGTTTGATGTTGTGCTGTATGGATGAGCTGCTTCTGATTGGCAACGAAATCTGTCGCTTTCTGGACGTAGATTCGCTTTTGGTTGATTAATTGAAATCTGTCGCTTTCTGGACGTAGATTCGGTTTTGGTTGATTGAAATTGAAATCTGTCGCTTTCTGGACGTAGATTCGCTTTTGGTTGATTAATTGAAATCTGTCGCTTTCTGGACGTAGATTCGCTTTTGATTGATTAATTGAAATCTGTCGCTTTCTGGACGTAGATTCGCTTTTGGTTGATTGAAATTGAAATCTGTCGCTTTCTGGACGTAGATTCGCTTTTGGTTGATTAATTGAAATCTGTCGCTTTCTGGACGTAGATTCGCTTTTGATTGATTAATTGAAATCTGTCGCTTTCTGGACGTAGATTCGCTTTTGGTTGATTGAAATTGAAATCTGTCGCTTTCTGGACGTAGAATCGCTTTTGGTTGATTAATTGAAATCTGTCGCTTTCTGGACGTAGATTCGCTTTTGATTGATTGACATTGAAATCTGTCGCTTTCTGGACGTAGATTAGCTTTGGTTGATTAATTGAAATCTGTCGCTTTCTGGACGTAGATTCGCTTTTGGTTGATTAATTGAAATCTGTCGCTTTCTGGACGTAGATTCGCTTTTGATTGATTAATTGAAATCTGTCGCTTTCTGATTTAATTTTTCTTGCTGCCGTTGTAAACGGATTTGCTGCTCTGTTAGCGAAGGAGTTTTGTTTATCGTTTCTGCCTTCTGATCGTGAGATGAATTATCGTCATCATCCCACATATTTAGCCGTTTTGCATCGGATATAATGGAATTCTTTGTTTCTTTGTATAACATCTTGATTTGTTGAAAATAACTGGTCGTGAAATAGGTATGTTCTTCGGAAACGTTGCAATCATTTAGGAGAACGTCGTTGTCTTGAACTACACCCCAGAAATTTTCCACTGCCTCCAGGCGTTTAATGAAATATTCTTTTGATTATCTTGAAATTGCGTCTTTCTTAGTGTTGATGCCTATGTGTTTGATTTTCTGGCCCAACTCTTCTTGCTCTTGTGCGATTGTGTTGGCACGCTCCATTGTTTTGACCGTCAATGGGGTGCAATTTGATGTTTGGAATGAAAACTGGCGCTTAGGCGCGGTGCGTGCTGACCCAAGTTTTCGGATTTGGAAGGAAAATTGACCGGCGCTTAGGCTTGGTGCGTGCTGACCCAAGTCAATTTGGATTTTTTTTTTGTTTGTTTGATTTTTGGAAGAAAGCTGGCGCTTTGGCGTGGTGCGTGCTGACCCAAGCTTTCGGATTGAAGGGAACTAACTGGCGCTTAGGTTTGGTACGGGCTGACCCAAGTTAGCTTTTTTTGTTCGAAGGACCATGATCCGGTTCGAAGGACCATGTAATAGTTCAGGGTAGAGTAGTGGATTTAAATAGGATATATTGCATAATTGATAAGTACATGACAATAATATTGTAACGAGTTGAGAGTCAGAAGAACTCTGGTTTTGTCGTCTTCCGTGGTGGTATTTATATTAGATGTTGGTGCTGACTCGAGGTGATTTGGACGCTGATGGTCACAAGTTCACGGAGTAAAATGCTGACTTGTAGGAGTTGCGTAATCCGTCGGCTGGGCTCACCAGGTGACCGTCTGGAATTGTGTTTGTTTGCGATTGCATTATTGAAATGAGTGATGCAATCGTATTTAATAATTAATAATTAATTTATGTCTATGGATATTAGACACTATTTTTACTTGCGGAATGTTGTTTATTTATATCTGTTTGTATTGTGTTGAGTTTATACTAAATTAATTTTTAACATGAGAAATATTGTTTTGTAAATTTAGGTAAAAGGTGATTACCGTAAAATAAATTATTTTATTATTGTATAAAGATAAGTAGTAGTTATATTCCTTCATCTTCACTAATTTATTCAAATTCTAGATGTATATTTTAGGCACGATGTGCTCTTTTTTAATAGATTAACTTAACTTAACTTAACAAATAAGTTGATCTATTAAAAAAACACATTTTGTCTGAAATGTACATCTTCAATTTAAATAAAATAGTGAAGATAAAGGAATATAACTACTACTTATCTATACCTAACACTTCACGTAACTACAACAAGAATATTTTTGATACATTGTATATGCTTAAGGCTTAAGTAGTAATAAAGATAATCAATAATAATTCTTCTTATAGCTAAGATTTTATCGTACATTATTCTATTTTAATTCAGATTAAATGATGTAATAAATAACAATAATACGGGGGAAAAACCTAGTCGACAATGTGTTTAATGTGTCGGAGATTTTCAGTCGTGTGCTTCTGGCTTCAATACGTATACACGTAAGAGCTTTCAGCTTTCAGCCGGACTTTCAGTGCATCCAGAGTGCGGTCCCTTTATGTACCTTAACAAAAGACATATTTTATCTCTCTTTAGCAACTACACGCGACAACAGATGATGTTATCTATTTTATACGCTATCACTTTGTATAAGAGTGAACGAGACGAAAACAACACGATTAACATAGAAAGAAGAAAATCATGAAAAAGTTTAGTAAAATCACGCAAAAATAAATAACACACATACACACAATCTAATGTGTTTTTTTTTTTCACTTAATTAAAATGCAGATATATTCCTTCCTTCACTTTTATTTTTCGATGCTAGATGTACATTTCGGGAACTATGTACCTATTATCATTAGGTAATGGGTACATAGTACCCGAAATGTACATCTAGCATCAAAAAATAAAAGTAAAGAAAGGAATATAACTGCGTTTTAATTAAGTGACGTAACTCAAATAACTAAATTAACTTATGTGTTGTTTTAAATATATTTCTGTTTAAAATGGTTATAAATGTTTAGCGAATAACATTTAAAATGTGATCTTGAATTTGAATTAAATGCAATTCACTACTATGTCTTTTACTTAGTCAAAACCCGGGTTGGTATGTTTGAAACACTTTGTTTTAAAACAATGTTTTAAAGATGTTTAAAAGCAGCCGTCGTGTTGGTTTGTTTTAAACATGTCTAAGATCTTAAATTTGTTTAAAATATGTTTTAAACGTTAAATTTGTTTTAAACGTTTTTTTATTATCTTAAATTTGCTAAATCATATTTTATACTACTTCATTAAAAATGTTTGTTAACGTTTTTAAGTTTTAGCTAAATTGTTGAATATTTTTCAAATTACATTATTTATCATAACATTTTATTACAAAAAAATATAACTGTGTGTGCATAAATGTGATTTTTAAATCCAGGGAATTTTTTTTTAAGATATACATATGCAGTCACTGTAAATTTTACGACATTCGTTGTTCTTTAAAAGATTTCAATTTGAATCTTTAAACGAAGGTTTTCCACTCCCAGACTAAGCATGAAGTAAAATTTCGAGTTTAGAAAAGCCAAATCAGGCTTTTCTAAACTCGAAATTTTACTTCATGCGCCACGCGTATAAAATACTGATTTGAAGAGAAGTTCAAAATATACTGCTTAGTATTGATCACATGTTTATTAATTTAACAAATGTTTATTTGGAATATGTGAAAGCATCCTTAAAAGAAATAATCTCTGTATGTATTGTAAAGTTGCAAGTTGTAGCGTTCTCTTTTTTAAAAATCTCTGCATCGTGACAATTTATTTGACAAATTATGATTTATTTGTCACATTGATAATCATTTACCAAAATTTCAAAATTTGCTGTTTAAAATACCTTACTGTTAAAGCAAGACTGCAACTATTTGAAATAAATATACCCTTAGATTGGTCATATTAAAAAAAACTGAGTATAAGTACAGACATATTTTGTTCCTTGTCGTAAACGGTGAATGCGCCGGGATGTCTAATAATGGAAATATTTTAGTTAAAAGTTTAAAGGTTTTGCGGAATACTGAACACAAAAACAGTTTGAATAAAATGGTTAATTTCTAATATTTAATATTAATTAGCAATTTAATATAGTTTAAAATTAAAATAACTAAATATTTCAACAAGTTTAAAATTTTCTGTATATTTATTTTTTCGGGAAGTCTGTAAAAAAACGTGCTGCTGGATAAATTAAATTTAGGTGTATTTTAATGAATCGCGCTCGCAACGAACGAAACGGAGCGTATAAATTTGAAATTCCCAGCGCTGAGTGTTTGCGATGGAAAAAAATCCGTTTAAAATTGTCTCCAGCGGAAACTATTAATTCAACCTTTTTCCTCTTTTTGTTATTTGCACTTTTTATTGTTTTGTTTTCGTTTTCACATTTTTTTCTCGGCTGCGCTTTTCCTTCCACCTTATTTAATACAAGCCGCTTTCCACTACTTACTTTAATTCCACCCACAGGCAAATGCACTTTGTGGTTTAAGCACGAGATAAAAAAATTGTACTTGATAGAAAAAATATATTAATGTGTTTTCCAGTGAAACAATTACAAGGAGCAGTTTCTGAATCGTAAAATTTTAGATTACTTTCATAACCATTATTATTTTTAATTTATATACAGTTGCCGAGAGAAAAAAAACTAGTACAGCAGGGAGCTGTAGCAACTTCGAAAATATCGTTTTTTTGTTCTTGTAAAAAACAAGTTTGTCGAAATTTGACTAATAAAAGCACTAATAACCTTTCTTCACACGTTTATTTGAATTACTAAATACACATACATTTCAGACACAAAGTGACCATTATCAATGGATTAACACTGAAACTTTACTTATATATATATACATAACACTGAAACTTGTCTTTTACAGGTTAACATCATTTATTTCTTGGCCAACAAGACGGAGCTTTTGTTGACATGCACTCATCAGCAATGTCTCTAATGCTAATACCGTTTCTAAACGGATCGATATTATCGCTTTTTGCTTTTCAGTCAGTTGAGGCATGTCGACGTTAATTAAATTTCATTTGACTTTTCCGCAGATTTGTCAATTTGATTGACAATTTAAAAAATCAGAGTTAGTCCAGTTTACACAGCCAAATATTTTGCTGTCAAAATATCATAAAAAAAACCTTTATACATAACAAAAGTTATTTTTTAATTTAAATAAAATTTTAGTAATACTAAAGTAAAACTATCATAAAAAAACATTAACAACTTCGTTAATAACAAAAGTTATTTAATTTAAATAAAATTTTAACAATACTAAAGTGAAACAATACAAATTTGTCACTTGGAGATTTGAGTCTTTAGTGTTTAGTGATTATTATCGTGGTCTGAAAAGTAATTCAGGGCTCTAATTTATCGGTTTGCAACACTGTCGGATGTGAATATATCACAGGCCTACCACCACACAAATAACACTTGCGACTTCTTGTGTTTGCACGATAGCAATTGTGAATGAAATATAACGCTCCAGATATGATAAGGGAATCGCGAATTGCGAACAACAGGCGTTGTAAAAGGATTAATGCCTCGTCTGTCCCTGCTGGATGGCTAACAATTTATTTTTTCCGCTAAAAGATTATCTAAACGCTTTTTTTCTTACTCCTCACTCTCTTTCGAGATATTCGAACGAAAAATATAAAAAGTGTTACGCTTATGAATTTTAAGCAGATTATTAATCATAATTGTTTATTATTGCTTTCACTGTTATTGTCTACAAAAATGATACTACAAAAAAAACAACGTTTTTTCCAAAACTATCTGTAAAATAAACATTTAAAACAATAAATAGTTATATGTTTTACATCGATGAGTCGTTTTAAGTGTTGAAAATCCATATTACTTTACTTATTTTAAAGAAAAAACTCGATGATTTTCAAAAATTGTAATGTTTATTCAATACAATTGTTACGCAAATTTATTGCTTATTGCTATTGCTAAACATTCCAATTTTTGAAAATCAACGAGTTTTTTTATTTAATATAAGTAAAGTAATATGGATTTTAAACACATAAATGCCATTCCAATTTTTGAAAATCAACGAGTTTTTTTTTTTAAAATAAGTAAAGTAATATGGATTTTTAACACATAAATGCCATTCCAATTTTTGAAAATCTACGCGTTTTTTTCTTTAAAATAAGTAAAGTTATATGTTTATTAGAGTAATTTGAAGATACTAAGCAAAATTAATTTATTCTGCCCAGATTAAAACTATTTTAGAATACACTTTTATATAAAGAAAACAATTTAAACACTTTCAAATATATATTGTAATAACGCTACAATTGTTTCGCCACACTGTGGCTTCTTCAGGCGAAGAAATGATAAATACAATTTGTCGGGTCGGGTATATATACAATGTTTAGGGGGGGGGGGTGGGTTTTTCAAAAAAAATGTAAATTTAAGAGGGGCGAATTAGTTAAATCTGTTTGATCGTTGAGAAGATGTCCTGAAAATGTTCTTTTATTGATTTCTAAACACTCCATGATATTGAGTTTCCGACCTTTTCTTTCTAGATGTAGGACTTGGAAATTTTCATCGAAGTGGTGGTTTTCTTCGATGAGGTGGTTGGAGTATGTGGAGTTTGTTTTCTTTTGTTTGAAGCTGGTTAAATGTTCTTTTATCTTCTCTTGAAACGATCTTCCGGTTTGTCCTACATATTTCTTGGGGCAGTCTTTGCAAGTTAGTAAATAGACGCCACTTTGTTGAGTTTTATTATGTTTGTCTTTATTGTTTTTAATTATTTTTCCTAGGGTGTTATTTGTCCTGTATGCTATATTAATATTCAGTTTTCCTAATATTTTCCCGATTTTATTACTATTGTTAACTGTGAATGTTAATGAAGAGTAGTTTTTTATAGATATGTTTTTGATAATTGGGTAAATGGAATGTATTAATTTATTTCTTTGTTTTTTCTGTACTAATTTTTCTATTATTGATTTTTTAAATCCGTTTTTGTAAGCAATTTGAAATATAATTTTTAATTCCCTATTATAATTACTTTGTGTCATGGGGACTGCTAATAACCTATGTATCATACTATGATAAGCTGCTAACTTTTGAGACATTGGGTGATTCGATTTATAATTAATCGTCGTGTCTGTGTGTGTCGGTTTGTGAAAAATCGAAAACTCGTGTTTGTTATTAGTTCTCTTTATCTTTAGGTCTAAAAAATTAATGGAATGATCTACTTCTATTTCTTTTGTAAATTGATTTTTTTTATGTTGTAAGTTTATTAAATGTAAAAACGAATCTAATTGTCTGTCGGTGCCATTGAACGCTAAAAGTACATCATCAACGTACCTATACCAATAAACACATTTCTTAAAGGCCGGCAATTGAGATAATCCCTCTTCTAAGTTATTCATAAATAAAGAATAGCAATAATCATTAAGTGATAAAACAAAGTTAATTTTTAACTTTAATAAATTAATAAATAAAATAATTCTAATTTTCAACTTTTTGAAAATCAGAAATATTATATTTAATAATTTATTAAAGTAATCATATATTTTCAAAAATTAAGTGCCTCTGTAATCAACGATGTTAATTTTTAAATTATGCCCGGTATTATTAAACGATTTATTCCCTAAATAAAATTTACTTTAGGAATAAACTAAATAATTTCAAAGATTTCGGTATTATAAATACAACTTCATTTGGCTAATAAATCTACTCAGTAAAATATTTGTTTGTTTTCTACGAAGCAAGTTTTATCCTCTAAATAATTTGACAATTAAAAGTCAAAAGTGTATTATGTTATTATAATTCTTATAGACTTTACTACTTGTATTTCTCAATTGCATTACGGTTATCATGGCCACCATATCATCCATGTCAGATTTAAGTTCACTTATAGTATCTGCCCTGACAGTGATTAATTTGAACCACAAGAAATTCTAAGGTGTCAAAGACCTAGAGTTTTTAAGTTAGAAGCAACCCGCTGAGATAACCAAGAAGTTTTACACATGCGTATATGCTTTTTTTAAATTCGTTCCATTTGAAGCTTTAAACGAGTGTTTCCTTTTTAAATTTGAAGCTTTAAACGAGTATTTTTCACTCCCAGACTAAGCATGAAGTAAAATTTCGAGTTTACAATTTTCCGGGCTTTTCTAAACTCGAAATTTTACTTCATGCGCCACGCGTATAAAATACTGATCTAAGGTGAAGTTCAAAATACCTTGCTTAAGTTTTCACAAGAAAGCTTATTAGAAATTATAAAAGACTTGAACGAGTGTTTTCCACTCCCAGGTTAGGCATAAAGTAAAATTTTGAGTTTAGAAGAGCCTGAAAATTTGACAAAACCAAATTTTCAGGCTTTTCTAAATTCGAAATTTTACTTCATGCACCACAAGTATTAAACATTGAAAACACTAAAATATTGTCAACAAGTGAACATCACTTGAAATCAGTGTCTTATACGCGTGGCGCATGAAGTAAAATTTTGAGTTGAAATTTAAAATTTTACTTCATGCTTAACCTAGGAAAACATTCGTTTACGTCTTTTATAATTTCTAAGAAGCTTTCTTTTTCTTGTTCTGTGTAATTCTGTCCTTTTCCAAGGTTATTCTCCATAATTATAAGGAATTATACTAAATTTCAAATTTGATTGACAATTCAATTTGAAAGATTGACAATTCAATTTTAAAAATTGGTGGTTCCACCTATGTATATATGTATGTATGTATCGCAATTGATATGACCAATGTAAGGGCGTCAAAATGGCGTCATGACTGTCTCCGTTTGGTATTGAGCTGGAGCAATTACATTTTCACAGCTTGTAGCTATTAAGTATCGGCAACATTCGACCAAAATCTAGTTGTTCTGTTGATGATAACAACGGAGAAAAAATATTTACTGGTTTTTTGACCTCCCCCAATTTCAGGTAAATCATATTTAGGACTCCACTGACATATTCCTGGAGTTATTTAGGGTAATTTCGTTAGGCCCGGCGAAGTTAAACCTTTGGTTTGACTTTTCAGTTTGACTTCTAAGGCTTTTTGCGATATCCCTTCAAATAAAAAAGTTGGAGCCGAGATCTCAGCCATCTTGCTACGTCACTAACTTTGCAGGACGGACTTCTTAAGCGTTTTGCATCTATATAAAATAATAACAAAGTTAGAGCCGAGATCTCGGCCATCTTGCTACGTCACTGACTTTGCAGGACGGACTTCTTAAGCGTTTTGCATCTATATAAAATAATAACAAAGTTAGAGCCGAGATCTCGGCCATCTTGCTATGTCACTGACTTTTCAAGACGGAATTTTTAACTACGGAGAAATAATTTCAAAATTGTCAACGGTGTCGTACTGCGTAGGCCACTGGACCGCTTCTGAGCACCCGGTGATTTTTTGACTATTTTTGCTGTAAAGTCGATGTCATTGAGACACCGACCCTTGTATCGGAATATATTTTTATGATTTTCCGAGCCCCCTCCGGAGAAAAACGCCACTGTTTGTAGAGAAACGTATTCCAGATGTTTTTTTCTAACAACTGCCAAAAAAACAAATGTGAATTTGGTCAATTTGCTCTAGCGCCGTAAATAAAAAAGTTAGGACCCCGTTTGACCTTTTCCCGGCAGGCCATTGGAGTAGGATCGGTTTTATCGTACTCTACGTCGCATCTATATTGGGTTTGAAGAAACAACATTTTTCCATCGGTAAATTTTAAAAACAGTTGCCCCCTCCAAAAAAACAACGGTTGATTCCACCTAATGAACAATTAGGGGGGTAGCGATTGTTTGCGTCTTAATAACTAAAAAGATAAGCCTCCGTGTACGTCCCCTGAGTAGGCCATTGGACCACCGTTATGATTTTCGTATTTATCCTAGTTATTATGTAAAGGTGGAAAACAAAAAAATTACAATCGGATAATTTTAAAAAGAGTTGTTCCCCTTTGGAAAACTTATCGATACGCCACTGATACCCGTTAATGCACTGTTTAGCCCTCAACGTATGTAAGCGCCCATCGAAAATTCGAAGATTTTCGGTAAACTATAAGCGAATCGGGGGCCCGTACACCACTGCGCATAAGCAGGTTCGCTTCGGCTTTGTTCGGAGCAGGTCGGGCGCAACTTTTACTGCTGAGCGCCGAAATCGGCATATTATTATCGAACGGTAAAAGATAAAAATACGCCGATTTCGGCGCTCAGCAGTAAAAGTTGCGCCCGACCTGCTCCGAATAAAGCAGAGGCGAACCTGCGCATGCGCAGTGGCGTACGGTCCCCCGTACGAGCCGTCATAATTGAAAGAAGGTCGAAACTTTGAAATTAAATTTAAGAAAACCAGATGTTTCCCGGCTATCTGCCATAGCCAATTCCATGTAGAACATCTAAGACTACGTTCGGTTCGGTTCGGTCTAATTTAGGCGAAAGTTGCTGAGGATCTTCGGAGATTACCCCATATGACACTTTTTTATGAGAACACATGTAAATTTTTGCGATTTTCCAAAAGTGTTTTGATCCTGAAGACGTCAATTCGAAACGTCGAGATTTCTATAAATTGCAGAGGGTGTGGGTTTCTAGCTTTGTTAATTTTTAGGTATTTTTAGCTCTTGGGGTTCGGGAGATTTCGCCGTTTCCGTTTCCCCCATAAGAGCTCATGTTACCTACTATATTATTACATGTTACTGGATCCTTTAAACAGTTGTGTGCATGTCCAGTAAAACATTAAGGTGTATTATATTTATTAAAAAATGAATGTACTTAAGTCTAGATTCGCAATAATTAGCAGAAATTAATAAATAAATAATCATTACAATTTATTAATTAATGAAATGTTCATAATTAGTAATAGTCTACCACTAGATGGAACACTATGCTTCGACAAACGTCAGGTACAAACGTCATTTCGCCGAAAATAACGTTTGCGTTTTATTTGTTTATATAGTTGTGTTTGGCGATTTAATAGTATATTACGTAACCAGAGTGGTATGCAGCATATTTCGTATGAGCGGACATGTTGCGCACGAGCCGCGCAGCGGCGAGTGCAGTATTCCGCGCGTATGTAATTGCCATGCCACTCGAGAAACCTACGATACTTTACCTACGCCCTAAAAAATAAACAATGAGCTTAAAAGAACAACTTATTTATTGCAATAATTTTTAATAGCACCATGACAATGATGAAAACTAAATTACTACTTGATCAATATACATAAAGCTGTACATTTTCCGACATTCGTTGTTTTTTAAAATAGTTCAATTTGAAGCTCTAAACGAGTGTTTTCCACTCCCAGACTAAGCATGAAGTAAAATTTCGAGTTTAGAAAAGCCCCGTGAAAATTTGTCTCGGGTCGCGCAGCGACCCGATACAAATTTTCTGGGCTTTTCTAAACTCGAAATTTTACTTCATGCGCCACGCGTATAAAACACTAAAATATTGTGAACTCTATGTATATTTGAACCTCATTTGAAATCAGTGTTTTATACGCGTGGCGCATAAAGTAAAATTTCGTGTTTAAAAAAATGAATGTACTTAAGTCTTAGCAGAAATTAATAATTAAATAATCATTACAATTTATTAATTAATGAAATGTTCATAATTTGTAATTGTCTAACATTAATTGGAACACTATGCTTCGACAAACGTCAGGACCAAACGTCATTTCGCCGAAAATAACGTTTGCGTTTTATTTGTTTATATAGTTGTGTTTGGCGATTTAATAGTATATTACCTAACGAGAGTGGTATGCAGCATATTACATATGAGCGGACATGTTGCGCACGAGCCGCGCAGCGGCGAGTGCAGTATTCCGCGAGTATGTAATTGCCATACCACTCGAGAAACGTACGATACTTAACCTACGCACTAACAAAATAAACAATTTATTTATTGCAATAATTTTTAATAGTACCATGACAATGATGAAAACCAAATTACTACTTGATCAATATACATATATATATATATATATATATATATATATATAAAGCTGTACATTTTCCGACATTCGTAGTTTTTTAAAAGAGTTCAATTTGAAGCTATAAACGAGTGTTTTCCACTCCCAGACTAAGCATGGAGTAAAATTTCGAGTTTAGAAAAGCCCCGTGAAAATTTGTCGAGGGTCGCGCAGCGACCCGAGACAAATTTTCTTTGCTTTTCTAAACTCGAAATTTTACTTCATGCGCCACGCGTATTAAACACTGATTCCAAGTGAGATTATACATAGAGTTCACAATATTTTAGTGTTTTATACGCGTGGCGCATGAAGTAAAATTTCGAGTTTAGAAAAGCCCAGAAAATTTGTCTCGGGTCGCTGCGCGACCCGAGACAAATTTTCACGGGGCTTTTCTAAACTCGAAATTTTACTTCATGCTTAGTCTGGGAGTGGAAAACACTTGTTTAAAGCTTCAAATTGCACTTTAAAAAAAAACAACGAATAACTAAAGATTTAAAGAAAATCAGCTGAATTTGGAATACGTATACTTTAAAGAAAAACTTCCTGTACATCAACGAAATGTCATTTGGTTGTACGGTAAGCAAATAGCACGTAATGTACTTGTCAAAGCTATTACTTGCATGTGTACGTAATGTCAATCATACTTGTCAAGATGACAGTGTTGTATGATGCGGTTACTAGATAGGGCGTAGGTAAAGGTTCTTTTCACACATAATTCCCTATTACCACGGGTAGTAAAAATTATGTTTTAGTTTAGTGTACAATGATTTGGTTTGAATTTGGCGCCTAAAGACGCCAAGATGGATGCCAGTTTGCGCTACTCTTTCAAATACAGGGACATTAGTTCAACCTATATCCGCAATGAAAGTGTATAATTTTGGTCGGTAATCTACTAACCAAATTATTTATTTCTAGAATTGCTATTTATTTGGTAGGTTTGCTTTATATTACGCAATTTTATCTGCCAAATAGTTTACTACGTAAATAAATTTACTTTAGAAATAGAAACTAATGATTTATTAAAGTTTATAATACCGGGCGTTGATATAAAAAAAAACAAGTCGCAATTTTTTGTTGTTGTTTGTATATAATTTCCGATTTTAAAATTGTATAGTGAATAATAAAAATAAATTAATTACATACCCTCATCCCTCATAAAACCATCGTATAATCAAACACCTGATTAAATTCAAACCCACTGTCCCATAATTAAATATCACCAAAATCAATCAGCAAACAGCCTATTTATCCGAATCCCAATCGAATCCTGCATTCTCCCTCATACACACACACACACACACACAGCGAACAAACGAATTATTTGATGGATGCTCGAATACCAAACAGCTAATTTACATTATAAATGAACCAGCGTAATTACATTTTTTATTCCCTCCCTATGCGGTTGTTGCTGAAATCAAACTTTTCAACAAACAGCATTAATAATTGATGGAATTATACGAAATAACAAACTTTTCGTTTATTTTTTATTTTATTTGCCCGAACTAAAGCTCGCCTGGTTTGAATTTTTTATAACTCGACTGACTCGGTTACGCTTTTCGGGAAATTACATAATGTTAATATTCATGTCGGTATCGTTATAAATTCAATTAAAGTGCGCAAAAGCCGGGGTTTTTTATGTTTGAAGCAAATAACTGGGCTAAAGTTTTATAGTTGAGCAATTATGCGCTAGCGAGGGGAGGGAAATGTGTGTCGTTTGTGGGGGTGTGTGTCGAGAAGAGGATTCCACTTTTAAATTGAATTTTCATGCTGTATTGATTTTAAGCTTTTAAACTTTACTACTTCGATTGGGAACTTTAAACATTACGAGTGGGTTTTAAGTGTTATTTATATACGCATATTTTTGTTGTATTAATTCCAACAATTTTATTATAAAAACATCAACCTCTCGTCGTTACAGAATAATAAGATTCATTAAGTTGTTTCTCATTGATCACTTGGTAAAACATTTTTACTAATATACTAAAAAAAAAATGCACCAAAAATACTGATTTTTAAAACCGTCCTAACTCGGTTGTTTTTGGTCGAAAATGGATGAATCTTTGAGTTCTAGACGGTTTGAAGATTTTTCTTTGCGGGCATGTAAGTTAATCTGACGCCAAGTTTGTTGCACCTCCTGCCACTTGCCTGAGAAAAAAATGTTCCTGATGTAAAACAATGTCAATCTTTACGAAGGTGCACCGGGTGGATACAAAAAATTATTTATCCGATAAAAACCGAGACCGTAACAACGGATGGATGAGACACGAGGCACAGGATTTCTGGCAAAACCGCCCTGGGATGAGACATTTCAGAGCGGTAACAAGTGGACCATCTGCGGCCAGGACGGCCTCATGGTTGAAGCTGAGCCGATCAGATGTTCACACATTAACTGCTCTCTTCACTGGACACAGCCGTCTAAGGCATCACCTTAATAAACTAGGACTAAGCGACACCACTGAGTGCCGCCTATGCCTAGAGGATGATGAAACAGCAGAGCACGTCATATGTGCCTGTCCAGCTGGCGACCAGTTCAGGACCACGGTGTTTGGAACACCGAAGCTAAACCTGAAGGACCTGGAAAAAACGTCACCTGACAAGATCCTTGACTTCATCAAGAAGATGGACTTGGAAAGTGAGCTGTAAGGTCGGATGTTCGACCTTAATTGTGAGCCACAATAGATCCTTGCGGTCGCAGTGGAGGGTAGCATAACTACCCACTCACTTTCAATGGAATAGAATAGAATATCCGATAAATATCAACTTCTTCATAAATATTCTTGTTCATTATTATTAACAATTATATTATTTATTAGTTATACAGAGAGTTTTTTTGTTAAGTATACATACCCTAATATATAACTGTATACGCTGTAAATTTTCAGATATTCGTCGATTTTTAAAACAACTCAAATTAAACCTATAATCGAGTGTTTTCCAGTCCCATATTAAGCATTAAGTAAAATTTTAAGTTTAGAAAAGCCTAAAAATTTGGTTTGGTCCCGTAGCGCGAAGCGATCAAACCAAATTTTAAATACAGTTACGCTATAGTCTGTTTACATACTAGAAGGAGTAAGTGCCAAAGCCCAATTTGCACTATAAAAAGTTAGTTACCAGAAATATCACTAGATAAATTTGGCGCCAATTTTAAATAATTTCATAATTACTCTTTAAATAA
Source organism: Philonthus cognatus (assembly GCA_932526585.2). Classification (NCBI taxonomy): domain Eukaryota; kingdom Metazoa; phylum Arthropoda; class Insecta; order Coleoptera; family Staphylinidae; genus Philonthus; species Philonthus cognatus. The sequence goes on from OW052241.1 coordinate 45,021,389, forward strand.
AATCAAATATCCATTTTGTATTTCATAATTCTGGTTAAGTATTTTCTTTTCCATCGTTCGATATCGTCAGTTCAATTAAAATGCTTATACGGCATCTCGCCATATATCTGTGAAATAAAACATATTTACATTATGTTCATAATATAATATGGAATTTATATAATAATGTGTCTCTATCAGAGCTGGGACGAATAGTCGTAAAAAGGATTCGAATCACGAATCCAAATCACCTAATATAATTCGAATCACGAATACTCGAATAAAGGATTCGTAAGAGATAAATATGATTCGAATCGAAGACTCGAATCCTGTTTTTTCATATCACGGATACAAATCCTTTAAAAATAAATTTAATTTTATTATTTTTTTGCAACCACTAATATATAAATATCGTTACCAGTTGTTTTAACAAAAATATTCAAAACCAATTTATTATTACCATTGAACATTGTTGATAACAGACTAAATATCTGACTTCCTGTTACTCTGCTTATTTGCGTGTTTCTGAACTCCACTTCAAATCAGTGTTTTGTACGCGTGGCGCATGAAGTAAAATTTCGAGTTTAGAAAAGCCCGAAAATTTGTCTCGGGTCGCTGCGCGACCCTCGACAAATTTTCACGGGGCTTTTCTAAACTCGAAATTTTACTTCATGCTTAGCCTGGGAGTGGAAACACTCGTTTAAAACTTCAAATTGAACTCTATGATAAAATCGACTAATGCCTGAAATTTACGTAAATAAAAAATTCACTGAATATCATTAAAACCGAGAAAGTCAGAGAAAAGTCATGGAATTGTATTCAAATTGACTAAAACAAACAAATTTGTCAAAGACAGCAGGCAAATTACAAAACACGTAAAAATTTATAAAATTAACTTAAATATTGGCAAACACAATGAAAAACCGCCATTCAGTTTAATAATGGGGGTTTCCCACAGAAGAAAATTTTATTAAATACCCAGGGAGAAAATCTTGAGTCAGGGAAATGTCGGAAAAATTTAACATTTCAGATTTTTATCTTTAAAAATATTTTCAGTCATTTAATGTTCTTATCAAAGTGTTCATTTTGAAGTTTCGAACGAGCATTTCCACTCCCAGACTAAACATGAAGTAAAATTTCGAGTTTAGAAAAGCCCCGTGAAAATTTGTCGAGGGTCGCGCAGCGACCTGAGACAAATTTTCTGGGCTTTTCTAAACTCTAAATTTTACTTTAAGTAAAACACTTTGTTTATAACTTTCAAAAATTGTTTATTTTGTTTTCACAACAAATGTTTCGCCACACTGTGGCTTCTTCCATAAACCAACACACACAGATAGTACAATACATTTTAATTCAACACACCCATTTTCACAAAAACTTGCAGCCTACAACAGTATGATCCACAGACTTTTATCAATTCCTATGTCAAAAGAAAATTACAAAAAAGATTTAAACATAATTTATCAAATAGCAACTAGTAATGGTTTCAAAAAATCAATAATAGATAAAATATTAAATAAAAAACAAAAACAAACAATAATAAATTCAATTTACCCCTTAATAAAAAAATAACCCCCAAACAAATTATTCATCTTTCACATACACAGGCAAAGAAACTAATATTATCACTAAAAAATTAGAAAAACTAAATATTAAAATTGCGTATAAAACAGACAACAAATTAGGAAAATACATAAAAAATAATAAAGAGAGAATATCCAGAGCTCGACATAGCGGTGTCTATTTGTTAAGTTGCGGTGACTGCCCTAAAGTATACGTCGGCCAAACTGGGAGAGCCGTTCAAGAAAGGATGAACAAACATAAAACCAACTTCGAGAAAAAGAAAAACAACTCGACTTATTCCAACCACTTGCTAGATGAAGGCCACAACTTCAACGAAGACTTCCAAATATTACACATCGAGAAGAAAGGAAGAAAATTAAACATCCTGGAAAGCACCGAAATAAACAAAAGAAAATTCAGCGATCAATTACTAAACGATCAGACAGATATTAATAACTCCCCATTGCTCCATTTAAAACTGTAACCCCCATCCCTCTTACTTATCAGCTAGCCCTATATATACGTTGTAATTAGGTTAAGTTAATCACTTGTTCTTCACCTGAAGAAGCCACAGTGTGGCGAAACATTTGTTGTGAATACAAAATAAACAATTTTTGAAAGTTATAAACAAAGTGTTTTACTTAAAGTAATGAATATGAACTTTCAACAACTATCAGCCACCTCGATTAATAGTCGAAATTTTACGTCAGGCGCCACGCGCACAAAGCAATTATTTAACGTGAAATTTAAAAACACACAAAAAACATTTTTCATGTTATTCCTCACAACTAATTCAAATTATGTTTGACGATTCAAATCCTTTTGTAAGTATTAGAATCCTTATACAAGGATTCGAATCCTTGTATAAGGATTCGAATCACCCACATTTAGACTCGAATACTAATCTTTTTAAAAAAATGTAACGAATCCGGATCACGAATCCAGTTGAACTAAAGTATTCGAATGCTTCTATTGAATCCTCTAAAAGGATTCGAATCAAGGATTCGAATCCTGAATGATTCGAATCTTGCCCAGCTCTGGTCTCTATCTTACTTAAAATTGATTTGTTTCATAAAACAATACAAGGTCATCTTCGGCATGCCTGCATGATCGTTTACTTCTTTTAAAACTTTATTCAAAGTTGGCAGTTCATTTTTATAAAAGAAACTATGCACGGATCTCTTTACTACGTCATCAAAGCTTTTAATTATGTCCTCCAAGTTGTTTAGGGCTACATATCTCTCCGGATTTCTTATATTCGCTAATGGTAAGATGGACAGTAGAACTCCTAAAAATTAAAAATTTTATTATTTGATGCATATTCTTATTTGATATCTCACCTACTGCACCAACAATGTCTGATACAACAGCAGTCATTTTCATATGTAGATCATCTGTTATCATCTGCTTATACATATTTATTATGCACTGTTTTTCAGACAAATACAGGGTGTCCCCGAATAGTCTGTACAACGCTCTACCACATATTCTCTGAAACAAAATAAGACGATTTAACTAAACTTATCTCTATCCAATAGTGGTTCCTAAGCCATCTACGAGGCCTCAAAGATATTATTTTTCTTCGTTATTTTTCACATATTTTTATTTTTGAATTAGGTAAGAAAACCTAATTTGGCACATTTAATTACATTGATACCATGCACTCTTTGCGATATGTTTCTTTATCCTACGTTTAAAGTACGTGGTCAAACTAGGACCATCGACTTCTTAAGATACCTACATCTTTTTATTCAACAGGTCAAATCATAAGGAATACTTTTTTTCTGCAAGATCATTCAATATTACGTTTTTTTGTCATATGTAAATAAAATATTTGAAAAATAAAAATATTTGAAAAATAATGAAAAAAAAAATATCTTTGAGGCCTCGTAGATGGCTTAGGAACCACTTTTGGATAGAGATAAGTTTAGTTAAATCGTCTTATTTTGTTTCAGAGAATATGTGATAGAGCGTTGTACAGACCATTCGGGGACACCCTGTATAAATGGCCCAAATCCAACTTCTTACGCTTTTTTGAGGTGAAGGTGATATTATCACCGAGCTTGTACTGGGTCCATAATCCATTACAATATAAACAAAACTAACTTTTAGCTATGCTAAAGAAACACCGCACAAAATATTATTATGAAACAGACAAAGTTGCAACTCGGTAACCCTTCGAATTAAGGTTATGTCAACTGTTGCGTCTAATAATGACGTAATTTGTGTAAAATGGGCGCACTCTCAGCTAATCAGAGTTAGGTTTTGGCGCATGAAATTTAAAACGCTCCTCCTAGTTATTAAACAGATTATAGTTGAGGTTATGGGGAGTTGTCTGTTGTTTTGCACACCAGATGTATTATTCAGGTAGATAATTTCAAAAAAAAAAAAACGCCATCTATTGCTTAAAAAGGAGAGATATTATCAACACTGGTCTGACGTATACGCAAATTAATTCTGAATTGCGAGAAAAAAAGTGCCGCACTTAAAATATTCTACAACAAAATATTGGCAATTTCATTCTATCAAACGTAAACAATCAAATTTTTGTGATAATAAGTATTCAAATACTTTAATTTATCTACCCTTTACTTAAGGTGTATTAAATTGTAGTATTAGTGGAATTTTAAATCTGGTAATAAAAACACCATTAAACTTTTTGAAAATGTATTCGAGGTACTTAAAGATTTAAAAAAATCGTCATTCCAAGAAGTAAATCATCTATTTTTGTCCAAAAAGAAGCCCCCCTAATGTAAAATAATACACACACAAAGGCGGAACGTTATTTTGGTTCGACTGTGATCTAAAATTAAAATCCTTTCACATATATCAATCAAACTGATAAATTACCTACAATTAACGGAAATTTTACACACCAACAAGAGATATTATATAATATGATTGATTAAATAATATATATTGATAATGTCTAGATAAATCAAAAACACAGCAATATTTAAATTGAATTTGTGTTTAGTATTCCGGCACCAGATCCCCACAGACGCGTTTCGGACTTCAAGGTCGTATTCAGTATAGTCCCGACCCAGTGCTGAGGAATACTGAATATTTTTGACTATTTCAAGCCAATATGTGAAAACTATTAATGGATTCGATAGCTAACGCCAATCCAAATTATGCTTTTCTAAACCCGAAATTTTACTTTGTGCGCTACGCTTAAAATCACTAATTTACAGTGAAGTTTTAAAAGCACACATGCAACAACAATTATAGGCAACCTAATATACGTTAGAGTTATTAAGTTGCCTATAATCACTGTTTTAAACAATTTGTTCAGCGCAGAATTTAACTCACGTTTTCTTCACATCTACATATTAGATTGCTGAAACCGTATATTTTAAACAGTAATATTTGTTTTTTTTAAATAAAACAATTTTGAAACTTATATCAGTAAAACGTGTTTTTAGTGGGTTTTCTGTAAGCAGCAAAGTTCCACTACAACACTCAATTTTTAGGATCATTGATAACTTTATATCGTAGATAGTTAAGGCACTTTATTTTTGAAAATGAAAAAAAAGGGATTATAAATTTGTATACTCTTTTAAATAATTAATCACAAAATTGTTAAAAAAAATGTACCTTAAATCAGAAATATTTTACTAGATTTATTCTTGATTAAATAGGCTTTAATTTGAGCTATAAATAATGTTTGTAACTCACATTATTTATAGCTCAAATTAAAGCCTATTTAATCAAGAATGAATATTTTTTCAAAAAAATATAGTTACAAATTTCTGAATAAAAGTAAATTATCTTTAACAATTTTGTGATTAATTAATTGATATAGTTTGCAAATTTATGATCCCTACTTTTATTTCATGGATATATTTGGAATTTTCATAATTGAATGTTATTTTAAAAAATCAGGAAAAATATTTTAGATCGGGGAAAAGAAATCGCTGTTCATAAATATTTTTACAATTTAGAAGTGTATAAAATATTATCATTTTTTATTAAAATGTAACCAACTGTGTTTTTTTACAACAAATGAGAGTATAATAAATAAAGTATTATACCAGGAATATGCCTTTTAAGTAGGGTTGTTAAAAAAACCTTTTTTTTTTCTTTTTAATTAAAACAAACAGTTTTTTTTTACAAAACGTGTTTATTTCATTGAAACAGCGTTTAAAACATTAACGATTAAAAACATGTTTAAAATACGTTTAAAACGTGTTTAAAACAGAAGATACAAGGATTTTTTTTTTTAGTATACTTATCCCGATAATTACAGCATTTTTTTAAATTTGCGGGAATTTGTTGTTTCAAAGCGGATAATTTAAGGTTTTTAACGAGTATTTTCCACTCCCAGAGTAAGCAAGAAGTGAACTTTCAAGTTTAGAAAAGCCTAAGAATTTGGATTGGCCGCGTAGCGAAGCGGAGCGGCCAATCCAAATAAGCAGTGAAGTTTTAAAAGCACACGCATACAACAACAATTATAGGCAACCTAATATACATTAGAGTTATTAAGTTGCCTATAATCACTGTTTTAAACAATTTGTTCAGTGCAGAATTTGACTCATGTTTTATTCACGTCTACATAGAAGATTGCTGAAGCCGTATATTTTAAACTTTACGATATTTCAGTGTTTTATACGTGTGGCGCATGAAGTAAACTTTCGAGTTTAGAAATGCCTAACTTGGATTGTCCGCTCCGCTTCGCTTCGCGGCCAATCCAAATTTTCAGGCTTTTCTAAACTCGAAATTTTACTTCATGCTTACTCTGGGAGTGGAAAACCCTCGTTTAAAGATTCAAATTGAAACCTTAAAAAAAACAACGAATGTCGTAAAATTTACAGTGCATGCATATGTATACCCGAAAGAAAAATTCCCTGTATTTGAAAATCACATTTATGCACACACAGTTGTAATATTTTATTGTAATAAAATGTTGTGTTTAATAATGTAATTTGAAATATCTTCAACAATTTAGCTAATATTTAAAAACGTAAACAAAAAATTTAAATAAAGTAGTATAAAATATAATTTAGCAAATTTAAGATGATAAAAAAATCGTTGTAAGCAAATTTAACCCCCAAAGCATGTTTCAAACAAATTTAAGATTTAAAACAAGTTTACAACAAAACCGTTTAAAACACGACGGCTCTTTTCAAACATGCTTAAAACACTGTTTTAAAACAAAGTGTCTTAAACATATCAACCCTGCTTTTAAGTATACATATGCATATGCTGTAAATCTTTAGATAAGCATTGTTTTTTAAAAGGAGGTAAAATTAAAGCTATTCGTGTTTAGAAAAGCCTAATAAATACATGATTTATTTCTACTAAGCTATGTGTGTGTGCAAGGCCGTAGCCAGGGAGATATGGGGGGTTCACCCCTCCCCCCCACTGAAATTTTCAAAAATTTAAATCGGCTCTGTAAGAGCAAAAACAATATTTTTACCCCTCCCAAAATTTGTATAACCCCTACTGACATTATTTTCAGGCAACCGCCTTGTGTGTGTGTGGTTATAATGAAGTGACAATTTCAACAAAACTTTGATATTGAAAACCAATGTCACCATTTGTTTTCCAAAACCATTTCCACTTGATGGGATTAAATGATGTGTGACTTTAGTGAAGGTAAATGTAATTTCCAGGATCATTTATCAATAGCCCTTTATGCACATGGAACGCTAACACACATCCCTATCATTATCACGCCCACACACTCACAGCGACAACGATGGTAAACACTCCTACGTCAGTGAAGGGCTCGAGGACTAAAGGGCTGATTTTCTGTACGCGCGCGTGTTGTGTGTGTGTGTGTGTGTGTGTGTGTGTGTGTACATGCTCTTCTTGAACACATTTGCATATGCAGATAGTTGATTTTGAAGCCAGACGAGGGAAAGAAACGGAGAATGGGGGAAAGATGAAAAGGTTGTTTGCTTTCAATTAACGGTTTCGAACAGATAATTATTGTTTGCCATGTTTTGTTGATTAACATGATTATAGTTTTATCGCAAAGAATCATATTAAAAAGAGACCCCATGAAAACTTCCCCAGAGTTTTTGTTAAACGGATACACTTTAAAACAAATATTTTACACCTCATTTAGATTTACAGGTTTCCTAAATGTCAAAAAAGTGGAAATATAGATTTCTGCATTTCCTAAATGGTCGAAGAAAAAATGGAAACAGATGACACCGAATGATGAGGGTAAAGAGGAATTATGTTTATTCGTTCTGTACGTGCAAAAACGATATAGAAAAACGAATGAATTTTCAAGTGCTCAAGTAATTTTTAATTTCAAAGGCTCTATATACCCACTGAGCAAATCCATTTAAGTAATGCTTCATCAACATTAAAACATTACATTATTTTCATTCTTTTCGTTATTTGTTTGTTTTTTGCTCAGTGGGTATTTGATAATATGAATTAATTAACAAAAAGTAAAAACTTGAAAAGAACATCTCAATAAACAAACTCCTGTATGCTGACTTTGAATATTGACAAAATGTACGAATATTTTAGGCGCCAAATTCAAACTAAATTATTGCACACTAAATTAAAAAAATAATTCTTACTACCCGTGGTAATGGAGTGGATGAATTATGTGTGAAAAGGACTTCTAAATCGCCAAACACAACTATATAAACAAATAAAAAGCACGCGTTATTTTCGGCGAAATGACGTTTGTACCTGACGCTTGTCGAAGCTTAGTGTTCCAACTAATGTTCGACAAATACAAATTATGAACATTTCATGAATTAATAAATCGTAATGATTATTTATTTATTAATTACAGTTAACAATTGCGAATCTGGGTTTAAGTACATTCTTTTATTAATAAATATAATGCACCTAATGTTTTACTGGACGTGCATTCTGGACGACTGTTTCAAGCGATGTGATGAAACAGTCATGACGCCATATTGACGCTCTTACATTGGTCTTATCAACTGCGGTACTCTCTTACATAAAGGGACACTATTCTCAACATGCATAATACAGTCATTGGGCCCGTTCATCAAACTGTTTAACATTCAACATGGTTTTATTTATTTGTGATGTATGTTGGTATCTAATGAACGGTACTCCGGTTGGTCGATTCTATCAGAGAATTCCCCAACAGTTGACAGTAAACTCGCAACTGCTGTCTGTGATAAAAGGCTCCATTGGTATAAACTAACAAAAAGTGGAGTTAATTTAATAACAGATGGCGCCATGTCATTTTCTTAAACTGCATGATACAGCCATGAGTATAAACTAATAGAAAGTGGTGTTATTTTAATAACAGATGGCGCCATGGCATTTTCCCAAATTGCATGATACAGCAATGAGTATAAAATAACGGAAAGTTGAGTTCTTTTTTGTAATAGGTGACGTCATGGCATTTTCTCAACATGCATGATACACACTTGGGTATAAAACAACCGTATATTGGGTCTTTTTAGCAACAGATGGCGCCATTCCAATGTTTCAACATGTACAATTCACATTTAGGTACAAAGCAAAAGAAAGTTGTCTTTTAGCAACAGATGGCGCCATATCAGCTTTTGAAAATGTACGTTATACCACAGTTCATATATATCCAGTTAGCTAGTCACTGTATAAAATTTAGTAACAGCATTTGGATGCTGCATCTAAAAGCGAGACTGGTGATTGGCGTATATAGTCGTCTGTCTTACTAGTCCCCCCAATTTTGACCATAGTCTCTCCTTTTCTACTCGATTTCCAGTTCTCCCATAAGCATTGGCTCCCCTTGGTTATACACATGGGTATAAAATAAACAAGAAAGTTGAGTCTGTTTAACAATAAATTGACGCCTTTTAATTTTATCAATATGTGATATAAATGAATAGAAAAGAATAGTACAGTCGTCAATAAAGGTAGAGTCAACACACAAATTTACCCTTTTGCCAAACAATTAAAGATGTTTTGTTTCAACCAGAATCTATTGATTGAAAACAGATAGAAGTTAATGACGTCCGGGTAAAAAGTTAATGTGTTGACTATAATGTTTTTCCGGTGATTTTGAAGTATGACACGTTTAAATTTTCCAATCATTTTTGACGTCATCACTTTCCGACTCTATTATTATCAGTTAAGTGAGTTACTTAAGTGTTTGCCTTGGAAACACTTAAGTAACTCACTTAACTCACTTAACTATTTACTAAAATATAGAAAATTAATAATACATATCAAATGTAACTTAAATTCTATGGCTTGGAGCTAAAAAGACCAATATCATTTATTGGAAAGCAAAATTATTGTTCAAAATATGATATACATAATCAGATTTTACACTAACATATATATGAACCAAAGTTAAAACATACAATTTCTACTCTATGTCATAAAATAATTTAAAAAAATGCGATTTTTTCAAAGGCGGAATTTTTGACATTGGCTTTTTTAGCTCCAAGCCACAGAATTATAAATGTGATGCATCACTGAATTCAGAAAATATACGAAACTCCAAAATGGTGCTTATAAGAAAGACAAAAGTTGGCTCTGGTTCCTAGGTAAATGTTAAAATCAAGTATGGAACTTAATTTTTAATTAAGAAGTAAATCTACAATGTCAAAACTACAATTTTCTAGATTCAATAGTTTTCGAGTAAAAAAATATAAGCGAAAATTAAAAAAAAAACATTTTATTTAGAATAACTTGAATATAAAAGGAGTTACTTAAAATGTGTTTTCAGATTATTATTGAGCACTAAAATTCGCAACGAGGTATGTCCTACTAACTAATCGATCCAGTCGATTGATGTGTAAGGCCAATCCGAGTTAGTATTGCGATAGATGTCCTATTAACTAATCACGAGAATGAGGAACGAATGGTGGCAAGGCCGACTTGAGCGAGAAAACGTAGTATATCCTACTAACTAATCGGCCCAGTCGATTGATGTGTAAGGCCAATTTGAGTAAGCATTGCGATAGATGTCCTACTAACTAATCACAAGAATGACGAATTCGATTATGAGTGGACCGAGGTGAAAGGTCGTTCCGCTCGCTAATCGAGAATGTATGGCGATTGATGTGTAGGGCCAATGTGAGAGATTGTCCCACTAATTAATCGCAAGTGAGTCGAGTGTGTGATGCTAGCTCCGAGATGGTTTTTGTAGTTTTTTCATCTCGTAATGCTAACTAATCACGAATGACGAATTCGATTATGAGTGGACCGAGGTGAAAGGTCGTTCCACTTGCTAATCGAGAATGTATGGCGATTGATTTGTAGGGCCGATGTGTGAGATTAATCCACTAACTAATCGCAAGTGAGTCAAGTGATGCTAGCTCCTAGATGGTTTTTGTAGTTTTTCCATCTCGTAATGCAAATGCAGGGGATAATCAATTTTGCTCCCACAAGCAGAGTCATACAATTTTTTAGTTTAACTAAATGCACATGGCTTCTAAGCACAAACGTTTGATAAAATATTCTGTGAATATGAATAACATAAGACATACCGATTCATTAGAAATGATATAAAAGGTTAATAAACTTTGCATACGTTAAGCGCATATCCTGTTTTATTTATTGTCCACACATCCTCCTGGTCAAATTAAAAGGGAAGAAAGACACAGCATTTACGATAATGCATATTGACACAAACAACGAACCTGATAAATAAATTAAAGGGCTACTACTACAGACACAACACAACGTAAATAATAATAAAAATTATATATTTGTACAATACCTAAAGACGAATCATTACAGAAGATATTTAAATTTGTTTTTAGATTATTATTATGCACTAAAATACGCAACTTTAATAGACTTTCGACTAACAAAATATAAACGAAAGTTAAAAAAAAAAAAACAGCTTATTTAGAATAACTTGAAAATAACAGAAGAAATTTAAAATGTGTTATCAGATTATTATTAGGCACTAAAATAGGCAACTTTTGAAATAACCGATAAATGTTGTCGAAATACGGACACCCTGTATATTTTTCAGAATTGCATGTGTTTTCCGTGTCTCTATTTCCATTTTCGTGTTTTATTTCTTCTTAATTTTTGCGCTATTTCTGTTATCTTTTTTTTGAGAGGGGGGATTTCACGGGAATATAAATTGGGGTCTGTCAACTTGGCCCCCCCAACTCAAAATTTTCAAATAAAAAATATTGCGCCCGAAAGGTCTTAACTTGCGCTCACTTGCGCCCAAATATTAAAACTTGCGCTGTTAAGGGTAGAAAGTTATAGCGATTTGAAAACAGGGGGGGCTAAGTTGACGCCAGCCCCCCCATCTCGGAATTTTTAACTTTTTCTTTCATAAATACATTCTATGGAACTTGCGCTGTCGATACCACCTAATTTTACAAGTTGCGCTGCAAAAATACACCCCCTATAAACGAAATAAAGGAGGGTGCCAGCCCCCCCACTTTACATTTTTTAAGTTTTATTGCATTGTACACAAAGCTTAGAAGTTGCGCTCACTTGCGCCATCGAAATTTCTTCAATATCACTTCTCATGAAAAAGTTATGGCATATTTTATATATACTCGAATCCAGTGCGCGTATTCCCATGATCTCCATGCAACTACAGAAGAGTAATACAATAAACATACTTAACTCACAACCACTGTCCTTCTTCGTCGAAAAGCATACATTATACAACCAAAACAGTAATTTTCTATAATATTTGCATATTTATTCCAGTGCCGTATCATGGTGGAAATATATATTTTTAATATTACTTAAATAAGTTTATTTCCAAAACAAATAACAATAATTCGATTCAATTAATAAATATAACTTTAACAATGTATTTAAAATGCATTTCTGCTGATTAGAAAAGTTGCGTTGCTTTCCCAGTAGCGTTACAAATAATTTATTATTTAATTTAATTAAATATTTTCAAAACCAAACATGAAAATTTAAATTTTTTAAGTGATTTTAATTAAACAATGCATAAGAAATGCATCAATGCCAATAAGAAAAGTTGCGCTCTTTTCCCAGTGGCGTCACAATTAATTTATTATTATTTAATTAAATTAAATATTTTTCAAACCAAACGGCAAATTTTGAATTTTCTAAGTGATATTACTTAAACAATGCATAGGAAATGCATTGATGCTAATGAGAAAAAATGCGCTGTTTTCCCAGTGGCGTCACAATTAATTTATTATTATTGAATTAAATTAAATATTTTCAAAACCAAACGGAAAATTTTGAATTTTCTAAGTGATATTACTTAAGCAATGCATAGGAAATGCATTTATGCTAATAAGAAAAGTTGCGCTGTTTTCCCAGTGGCGTCACAATTAATTTATTATTATTCAATTAAATTAAATATTTTTAAAACCAAACAGGAAACTTTAAATTTTCTAAGTGATATTACTTTAACAATGCATAGGAAATGCATTTATGCTAATGAGAAAAGTTGCGCTGTTTTCCCAGTGGCGTCACAGTTAATTTATTATTATTGAATTAAATTAATTTTTTTCAAAACCAAACGGAAAATTTTGAATTTTCTAAGTGATATTACTTTAACAATGCATAAAAAATGCATTTATGCTAATGATAAAAGTTGCGCTGTTTTCCCAGTGGCGTCACAATTAATTTATTATTATTGAACTAAATTAAATATTTTCAAAACCAAACGGGAAACTTTGAATTTTCTAAGTGATATTACTTTAACAATGAATAGGAAATGCATTTATGCTAATGAGAAAAGTTGCGCTGTTTTCCCAGTGGCGTCACAATTAATTTATTATAATTGAATTAAATTAAATATTTTTAAAACCAAACACAAAATTTTGAATTTTCTAAGTGATATTACTTTAACAATGAATTGGAAATGCATTTATGCTAATAAGAAAAGTTGCGCTGTTTTCCCAGTGGCGTCACAATTAATTTATTATTATTGAATTAAATTAAATATTTTTAAAACTAAACTGGAAACATTGAATTTTCTAAGTGATATTACTTTAACAATGAATAGGAAATGCATTTATGCTAATGAGAAAAGTTGCGCTGTTTTCCCAGTGGCGTCACAATTAATTTATTATTATTGAATTTAATTAAATATTTTCAAAACCAAACAAAAATTTTTGAATTTTCCAAGTGATATTACTTTAGCAATGCATAGGAAATGCATTTATGCTAATAAGAAAAGTTGCGCTGTTTTCCCAGTGGCGTCACAATTAATTTATTATTATTCAATTAAATTAAATATATTTAAAACCAAACGGGAAACTTTGAATTTTCTAAGTGATATTACTTTAACAATGCATAGGAAATGCATTTATGCTAATGAGAAAAGTTGCGCTGTTTTCCCAGTGGCGTCACAATTAATTTATTATTATTGAATTAAATTAAATATTTTCAAAACCAAACGGGAAACTTTTAATTTTCTAAGTGATATTACTTTAACAATGAATAGGAAATGCATTTATGCTAATGAGAAAAGTTGCGCTGTTTTCCCAGTGGCGTCACAATTAATTTATTATTATTGAATTTAATTAAATATTTTCAAAACCAAACAGAAAATTTTGAATTTTCTAAGTGATATCACTTTAGCAATGCATAGGAAATACATTTATGCTAATAAGAAAAGTTGCGCTGTTTTCCCAGTGGCGTCACAATTAATTTATTATTATTCAATTAAATTAAATATTTATAAAACCAAACGGGAAACTTTGAATTTTCTAAGTGATATTACTTTAACAATGCATAGAAAATGCATTTATGCTAATGAGAAAAGTTGCGCTGTTTTCCCAGTGGCGTCACAATTAATTTATTATTATTGAATTAAATTAAATATTGTCAAAACCAAACGGGAAACTTTTAATTTTCTAAGTGATATTACTTTAACAATGAATAGGAAATGCATTTATGCTAATGAGAAAAGTTGCGCTGTTTTCCCAGTGGCGTCACAATTAATTTATTATTATTGAATTTAATTAAATATTTTCAAAACCAAACAGAAAATTTTGAATTTTCTAAGTGATATTACTTTAGCAATGCATAGGAAATGCATTTATGCTAATAAGAAAAGTTGCGCTGTTTTCCCAGTGGCGTCACAATTAATTTATTATTATTCAATTAAATTAAATATTTTTAAAACCAAACGGGAAACTTTGAATTTTCTAAGTGATATTACTTTAACAATGCATAGGAAATGCATTTATGCTAATGAGAAAAGTTGCGCTGTTTTCCCAGTGGCGTCACAATTAATTTATTATTATTGAATTAAATTAAATATTTTCAAAACCAAACGGGAAACTTTTAATTTTCTAAGTGATATTACTTTAACAATGAATAAGAAATGCATTTATGCTAATGAGAAAGGTTGCGCTGTTTTCCCAGTGGCGTCACAATTAATTTATTATTATTGAATTAAATTAAATATTTTCCAAACCAAACAGAAAATTTTGAATTTTCAGTGATATTACTTTAACAATGCATAGAAAATGCATTTATGCTAATAAGAAAAGTTTCGCTGTTTTCCCAGTGGCGTCACAATTAATTTATTATTATTGAATTAAATTAAATATTTTCAAAACCAAACGGGAAACTTTAAATTTTCTAAGTGATATTACTTTAACAATGAATAGGAAATGCATTTATGCTAATAAGAAAGGTTGCGCTGTTTTCCCAGTGGCGTCACAATTAAATTATTATTATTGAATTAAATTAAATATTTTCAAAACTAAACGGGAAACTTTGAATTTTCTAAGTGATATTACTTGAACAATGAATAGGAAATGCATTTATGCTAATGAGAAAAGTTGCGCTGTTTTCCCAGTGGCGTCACAATTAATTTATTATTATTGAATTAAATTAAATATTTTCAAAACCAAACAGGAAACTTTGAATTTTCTAAGTGATATTACTTTAAGAATGAATAAGAAATGCATTTATGCTAATGAGAAAAGTTGCGCTGTTTTCCCAGTGGCGTCACCAATTAATTTATTATTATTGAATTAAATTAAATATTTTTAAAACTAAACGGGAAACTTTGAATTTTATAAGTGATATTACTTTAACAATGAATAGGAAATGCATTTATGCTAATGAGAAAAGTTGCGCTGTTTTCCCAGTGGCGTCACAATTAATTTATTATTATTGAATTAAATTAAATATTTTCAAAACCAAACGGAAAATTTTGAATTTTCTAAGTGATAATACTTTAACAATGAATTGGAAATGCATTTATGCTAATGAGAAAATTTGCGATGTTTTCCCAGTGGCGTCACAATTAATTTATTATTATTGAATTAAATTAAATATTTTCAAAACCAAACGGGAAACTTTGAATTTTCTAAGTGATATTACTTTAACAATGAATAGGAAATGCATTTATGCTAATGAGAAAAGTTGCGCTGTTTTCTCAGTGGCGCCACAATTAATTTATTATTATTGAATTAAATTAAATATTTTCAAAACCAAACGGAAAATTTTGAATTTTCTAAGTGATATTACTTTAACAATGAATAGGAAATGCATTTATGCTAATGAGAAAAGGTGCGCTGTTTTCCCAGTGGCGGCACAATTAATTTATTATTATTTAATTAACTTAAATATTTTTAAAACCAAACAGAAAATTTTAAATTTTCTAAGTGATATCACTTAAACAATGCATAGGAAATGCATTTATGCTAATAAGAAAAGTTGTGCTGTTTTCCCAGTGGCGTCACAATTAATTTATTATTATTGAATTAAATTAATTATTTTCAAAACCAAACACAAAATTTTGAGTTTTCTAAGTGATATTACTTTAACAATGCATAGGAAATGCATTTATGCTATTAAGAAAAGTTGCGCTGTTTTCCCAGTGGCGTCAGTGATCATTCCCAAAAACAGATGGTTCCCGTCGGTCACCCTACATTGTATATAGCAACATATTAACCTCTACTTCATTTGATCTTGAACAATGATTCTTGCTTGGAAGCAAGTCATTGTATTAATGTTTTACTGTCCGTGTTAACGGGTTCTATGAATATGAAATTGTTTAACTGTGTTTCAAATAATAATTTATTATTACACAAACTGCAATTTTGTTTAAATTCCGTGCTTAAATTATGTTGTAAAATGTTTTCTAAGTTATGAATGTTGTAATTTGAAAATTCTACAGAAATATAATGTTCATTCTTTATTTTTATTTGCGAACATATATCACATCTATAGATATTTGTTTGACATGAAGGTAAACATGTATTTAATAATTTAGTTAAAAACGTAAATGCATTTAAGCATATTATGTTTTCTGGAAGAATTGATTTATGAATTGAATTATGCAGTGTTAAAGTAATATCACTTAAAAGAATCAAAATTTTCCTTTTGGATTTGAAAATATTTATTATAATTGAATGATTATAAATTAATTGTGACGCCACAGGGAAAACAGCGCAACTTATCTCTTTAGCATTAATGCATTTCCTATGCATTGTTGAAGTAATATCACTTAGAAAATTCAAAATTTTTCGTTTGTTTAGAAAATATTTAATTTAATTACATGATAATAAATTAATTGTGACGCCACTAGGAAAACAGCGCAACTTTTTTCATTATCATAAATGCATTTCCTTTGCATTGTTAAAGTAATATCGCTTAGAAAATTCAAAATTTTTCTTTTGGTTTTGAGAATATTTAATTTAATTAAATAATAATAAATTAATTGTGACGCCACTGCGAAAACAGCGCAACTTTTCTCATTAGCATAAATGCATTTCCTATGCATTGTTACAGTAATATCACTTAGATAATTCTAAATTTTCTGTTTGGTTTTGAAAATATTTAATTTAATTCAATAATAATAAATTAATTGTGACGCTACTGGGAAAAACAGCGCAACTTTTCTCATTAGCATAAATGCATTTCCTATGCATTGTTAAAGTAATATCACTTAGAAAATTCAAAATTTTCTGTTTGGTTTTAAAAATATTTAATTTAATTCAATAATAATAAATTAATTGTGACGCCACTGGGAAAACTGCGCAACTTTTCTCATTAGCATAAATGCATTTCCTATTCATTGTTAAAGTAATATCACTTAGAAAATTCAAAGTTTCCCGTTTGGTTTTGAAAATATTTAATTTAATTCAATAATAATAAATTAATTGTGACGCCACTGGGAAAACAGCGCAACTTTTCTCATTAGCATAATTTCATTTCCAATTTATTGTTAAAGTAATATCACTCAGAAAATTCAATATTTTCCGTTTATTTTTAAAAATATTTAATTTAATTCAATAATAATAAATTAATTGTGACGCCACTGGGAAAACAGCGCAACTTTTCTCATTAGCATAAATGCATTTCCTATTCATTGTTAAAGTAATATCACTTAGAAAATTCAAAGTTTCCCGTTTAGTTTTAAAAATATGTAATTTAATTCAATGATAATAAATTAATTGTGACGCCACTGGGAAAACAGCGCAACTTTTCTCATTAGCATAAATGCATTTTCTATGCATTGGTAAAGTAATATCACTTAGAAAATTCAAAATTTTCCGTTTGGTTTTGAAAAAAATTAATTTAATTCAATAATAATAAATTAACTGTGACGCCACTGGGAAAACAGCGCAACTTTTCTCATCAGCATAAATGCATTTCCTATGCATTGTTAAAGTAATATCACTTAGAAAATTCAAAGTTTCCCGTTTGGTTTTAAAAATATTTAATTTAATTGAATAATAATAAATTAATTGTGACGCCACTGGGAAAACAGCACAACTTTTTCTATTAGCATAAATGCATTTCCTATGCATTGCTAAAGTAATATCACTTAGAAAATTCAAAATTTTCTGTTTGGTTTTGAAAATATTTAATTGAATTCAATAATAATAAATTAATTGTGACGCCACTGGGAAAACAGCGCAACTTTTCTCATTAGCATAAATGCATTTCCTATTCATTGTTAAAGTAATATCACTTAGAAAATTAAAAGTTTCCCGTTTGGTTTTGAAAATATTTAATTTAATTCAATAATAATAAATTAATTGTGACGCCACTGGGAAACCAGCGCAACTTTTCTCATTAGCATAAATGCATTTCCTATGCATTGGTTAAGTAATATCACTTAGAAAATTCAAAATTTTCCGTTTGGTTTTGAAAATATTTAATTTAATTTAATAATAATAAATTAATTGTGACGCCACTGGGAAAACAGCGCAACTTTTCTCATTAGCATAAATGCATTTCCTATGCATTGTTTAAGTAATATCACTTAGAAAATTTAAAATTTGCCGTTTGGTTTGAAAAATATTTAATTTAATTAAATAATAATAAATTAATTGTGACGCCACTGGGAAAAGAGCGCAACTTTTCTTATTGGCATTGATGCATTTCTTATGCATTGTTTAATTAAAATTACTTAAAAAATTTAAATTTTCATGTTTGGTTTTGAAAATATTTAATTAAATTAAATAATAAATTATTTGTAACGCTACTGGGAAAACAACGCAACTTTTCTAATCAGCAGAAATGCATTTTAAATACATTGTTAAAGTTATATTTATTAATTGAATCGAATTATTGTTATTTGTTTTGGAAATAAACTTATTTAAGTAATATTAAAAATATATATTTCCACCATGATACGGCACTGGAATAAATATGCAAATATTATAGAAAATTACTGTTTTGGTTGTATAATGTATGCTTTTCGACGAAGAAGGACAGTGGTTGTGAGTTAAGTATGTTTATTGTATTACTCTTCTGTAGTTGCATGGAGATCATGGGAATACGCGCACTGGATTCGAGTATATATAAAATATGCCATAACTTTTTCATGAGAAGTGATATTGAAGAAATTTCGATGGCGCAAGTGAGCGCAACTTCTAAGCTTTGTGTACAATGCAATAAAACTTAAAAAATGTAAAGTGGGGGGGCTGGCACCCTCCTTTATTTCGTTTATAGGGGGTGTATTTTTGCAGCGCAACTTGTAAAATTAGGTGGTATCGACAGCGCAAGTTCCATAGAATGTATTTATGAAAGAAAAAGTTAAAAATTCCGAGATGGGGGGGCTGGCGTCAACTTAGCCCCCCCTGTTTTCAAATCGCTATAACTTTCTACCCTTAAAAGCGCAAGTTTTAATATTTGGGCGCAAGTGAGCGCAAGTTAAGACCTTTCGGGCGCAATATTTTTTATTTGAAAATTTTGAGTTGGGGGGGCCAAGTTGACAGACCCTATAAATTGCTTCGGTTGTTTCAGAAAACAGAGGCCAGAGCTTGATTTATTGTCCGGACAAACGTTAATAATGTAAAGCACTTTGCATTTATTGGAAGTCGGAAGTTTTATAGTCCATAGATTCACTGACCAAAGATTTACGTCGCATAAATCTTTTCGCACAGGAAAACGCAAACCCAAATTGAAATTCTTCTCTTTTTTCCGTCTCGTTTCGTTTCGTTTCGTTTGCATCCTCTCGCGGTTTAGGACCGATTAAACCACAGTTCAAGCTAATCACTTTATTAAACCAATATATGATTAAATATACGTATAAAACGCGAGGAAATAAAATTATAAATTTCATCCAAAGTTCTTTTAAATAAGTTTAATTTTTCCTTTAAGTAAACATAAACATACGTTGTACATTTGCTGACGCTCGGTTTATTAAATGAACTTAATTTGAAGTTTTAAAGACTGTTTTCCACTCCCAGTCTAAGCATGAAGTAAAATTTCGAGTTTAGAAAAGCCTGAAAATTTGGTTTGGTCGCGTAGCGCGAAGCGCGGAGCGGGCAAACCAAATTTTCAGGCTTTTCTAAACTCGAAATTTTACTTCATGCGCCACCGGTACAACACACTGATATATTACAAAGTTTAATACACACCGCTAAGCTTTACATTGCATCAGTGTTGTGTTCCGATGGCGCATGAAGTAAAATTTCGAGTTTAGAAAAGCCTGAAAATTTGGGTTTTCCGCTCCGCGCTTCGCGCCACGCGACCAAACCAAATTTTCAGGCTTTTCTAAACTCGAAATTTTAATTCATGCTTAGCCTGGGAGTAGAAAACACTCGTTTAAAGCTTAAAATAAAATTCTTTTAACAAACCGAGCGTCGGCAAATGTACGAGAATTTTCTTTTAAGTATACATAAACATACGTTGTTATGTATACTTAAAAGAAAATTCTCGTGTAAACATGTTCGGTGTTTCATAAAACTCTCTGTATGTATACATATCTAAATGCATATTCGTTAAATGTTCCCGCATTCGTTGTATTTATAAAAAAAATATTTAATTTGAAGCTTCTAACGAGTGTTTTTACTTCTAGATTTGGTTTCGCGGAGCGACCAAACCAAATTTTCAGGCTGTTCTAAACTCGAAATTTTACTTCATGCGCCAGGCATATATACCACTGATTTAATGTGAAGTTTAAAATATACTTAAGTATGCATATACTTGAATATATGCAGAATATTTTATGATTCTAAAACACTTGGTAAAAGTTCACTAATATTCGTGAAATTAAATTAAGTTTATTTTTTTAATTATAGATAAATATTTCACGGTGTAAAACATACGAAAGTTATTCATTACAGTTTATTTTAAACTTTATAATAGTTCAGTGATTTATACGCGTGGCGCATGAAGTAAAATTTCGAGTTTAGAAAAGCCCAGAAAATTTGTCTCGGGTCGCTGCGCGACCCTCGACAAATTTTCACGGGGCTTTTCTAAACTCGAAATTTTACTTCATGCTTAGTCTGGGAGTGGAAAAACTCGTTAGATATTTCAAACTGAACACATTTCAAAAATAACGAACACCTGGAGAGTCACAGAGCACACATCGGAGGTATGCATATTTAAAAGAAAGTTTCCAGTATTAATACTCGCACTTACAAACATAAAAAAAAACTGATAATTTTTTAATTCATACTTCTCTTTAGCTCAGTTGAAAACTAGTTTGTTTGTTTGTTTCTTGTTCTATGTGTAAAGTTACACGAACATTTCCCATTGCACGCGTATCTCTATGGCGATTGATGTGTAGGGCTGATGTGAGAGATTGTCCCATTAACTAATCGCAAGTGAGTCGAGTGTGTGATGAACGTAAAGTTTAAAATATACTCAAGTATATGCTTTTTCAGAATATTTTATGATTCTAAAACACTTGATAAAAGTTCACTAATATTCGTGAAATTAAATTAAGTTATTTTTTTTAATTATAGATAAATATTTCACGGTGTAAAACATACGAAAGTTATTCATTACAGTTTATTTTAAACTTTATAATAGTTCAGTGATTTATACGCGTGGCGCATGAAGTAAAATTTCGAGTTTAGAAAAGCCCAGAAAATTTGTCTCGGGTCGCTGCGCGACCCTCGACAAATTTTCACGGGGCTTTTCTAAACTCGAAATTTTACTTCATGCTTAGTCTGGGAGTGGAAAAACTCGTTAGATATTTCAAACTGAACACATTTCAAAAACAACGAACACCTGGAGAATCACAGAGCACACATCGGAGGTATGCATACTTAAAAGAAAGTTACCACTATTAATACTCGCACTTACAAACATAAAAAAAACCTGATAATTTTCAAATTCATACTTCTTTTCAGCTCAGTTGAAAACTAGTTTGTTTGTTTCTTTCTTCTTCTATGTGTAAAGTTACTCGAACATTTCTCATTGCACGCGTATCTCTATCTTTTTCCAATTCGCCATCTTTTCCCCTCTATCTACATATCATTATTTAAGTTTGCGGTGAGTTTGCAAAGTTTACCTCACAGGGCCCCGAAATTAGACACATATTTGCGCCCCTCCGAGGAACTTTAATACCGTGCACATGCACGTTCAACATTATCAACATATTTAGATACACATGCATAGAGCCGAAAACTTTCTTATTCTCCGATAAATACCTTTGAAATTCATATTTTAGGATACAGAAGAGTAAATTAGATAGGACCCGATCAAAACATCTACAGTCTCTCCTAAGAATGAAATTTCAAAGAGCAGAGATTTCTTTAACAAAATTAATTCTTTTGTTTGAGCAAGTGGGCTTTGAAAACATAACCAACACGATTGGTTTTAAAGAAAATATTTACAATTCTCGAAACATTAAGCACGCTATTTTTAATGTAAATTGCATATTCTAATGGACAAACTGCAAAATATTACAGGTATTTAAATTTCTTAAACGTACGTTCTGTAGGTACAAATAAGTACTTTAATTTTTTGTTTAAAAGAAAATATCAAAATTATGCCAAACAAGTAGATAGAAGACCATCATTCAGGTTAGCTAAAATATTGTAGATGCTTTGATAGGGTCCCAATTAGATTAATTGTTGAATTTTAAAAACTTTCACTTAGTTGTATATTTTTAATTATAATAATAAGAAAACACCTAACTTTTTTTATACTACACTTATTAATAAAAGTGGTATATCAAAATTAAGTGTTTTCTTTTTCAGCAACAATTTTTTGTCACAATTTTAAAAATTGTTGAAAAACGATGAAATGTTTAAATTTGAGAAAATGGTGAAACAATGTCAGAAAGTGATGAAATGTCAAGAAATATTGAAATTTAAAAACATTTTAATGTATGTCGAAAAGTGATAATCTTTTACTAAAATCGTAAATTAGTCAGAATTTTGAAAATTGTCAAAAAACGATGAAATGTTGAAATTTGAGAAAATGTTGAAACAATGTCAAAAAGTGATGAAATTTCAAGAAATATTAAGATTTGACAACATTTTAATGTATGTTAAAATGAAATGTTTAAATTTGAGAAAATGTTGACATATCAAAAAGTGATGAAATGTCAAGAAATATTGAAATTTGACTACGTTTTGAAATAAGTCGAAAAGTGATCTTTTAATAAAATAGTAAATTTGTCAGAATTTTGAAAATTGTCGAAAAACGATGAAATGTTTAAATTTGAGAAAATGTTGAAACTATTTCAAAAAGTGATGAAATGTCAAGAAATATTGAAATTTGACAACATTGAAGTATGTCGAAAATGATAATTTTTTTACTAAAATCGTAAATTTGTCAGAATTCTGAAAATTGTCAAAAATCGATAAAATATTCAAATTTGAGAAAATGTTGAAACAATGTCAAAAAGTGATGAAATATCAAGAAATATTGAAATTTGACAACATTTTGAAGTATGTCCAAAAGTGATGATCTTGAGAAAATTAATTAAAATCTTGGAAATTGACAAGATTTAAAAATTAAACAGAAACTTAGAAACCCTCAAGATATTGTAAATTAATGAAAATATTGTAAAAAGCGAGTGATTATTTTCCACTCCCAGATTAAGCATAGAGTAAAATTTCGAGTTGAGAAAAGCCCAAAGAATTTGGATTTGGACGCGCAGCGTCCAAATCTAAATTCTGGCATTTCTTAACTCGGAAGTTTACTTCATGCGCCACGCTCATAGAAACACTGATTAATTGTCAAGTTTTAAAAATTTTAACATTTTCTTTATTATAGATTATCATTTTACACACTTTAAAACGTTATCAAATTTTAATATTCCTTGACATTTCATAAATTTTTGATTTCAATATTTTCCATATTTTAGTTGCTGTTCAATTTTTAAAATCTTGTCAATTTCCAAGATTTTAATTAATTTCCAAAGTTTTACGAATTGTAAATTTTTCAATACGTTCAAAATTAACTAGAAAATGTTGAAACAATGTCAAAAAGTGATGAAATGTCAAGAAATATTGAAATTTGATAACATTTTGAAGTGTGTCGAAAAGTGATAATCTGTAAAAAATGTTTTAATATTTTAAACTTGACAATTAATCAGTGTTTTTATGCGCGTGGCGCATGAAGTAAAATATCGAGTTGAGAAAAGCCTGAATTTAGATTTGGACGCTGCGCGTCCAAATCCAAATTCTTCGAGCTTTTCTCAACTCGAAATTTTACTTCGTACTTAGTCTGGGAGTGGAAAACATTCGTTAAAAAATAATCACTCGCTATTTATAATATTTTCATTAATTTACAATATCATGAGGCATAAATAAGACACTTAAACTTTGTTTGTATAACTGAGGTTTTTTTATTGTGACTGTAGTTTGGACAACATTAACTTGTCATTATCAGACTACAAGTCATTTGTAGTCTGATAATGACAAGTTAAAGTTGTCGAAACTATAGTCACAATAAAAAACCTCAGTTATACAAACAAAGTTTAAGTGTCTTATTTGTGTTAATAATGATGTATAACGAAGTAGAAGCCTCAACAGTTAACAATATCATGACGGTTTTTGAGTTTATGTTCAATTTTTTAAATCTTGTCAATTTGCAAGATTTTAATTAATTTTCTCAAATTTAAGCATTTCATCGTTTCTCAACAATTTAAAAAAATTTAAAATCTTATCAATTTCCAAGATTTTAATTAATTTTTAGTTTTACGACTCGTAAATTTTTCAATACGTTCGTTAACATTTAAAATTTATAACAATTTTCAAGATTTTGACAAAAATCGTGCATTTCGTAAAATTATTGCTGATTTTCAAATTCTTAATTCCTTTTGTTACTTTTTAAAACTTTGATGCTTTTTATGTATACCTAGATTTTCGTTACTTTAATAAAAAAAACTACCGGTATTCATGAATTTTTAAGAACTTCGTTAATTTACGGTAATTTATTGAAAAAATTTCCGGTATTTATAAATTTTTAAGAATTGTTTTAATTTTCGTTAATTTTTAAAAAAATTGCCGGTATTCATGAATTTTTAAGAATTTCGTTAATTTCGTTAACGACTAATAAAGCGTCTAAATTAATTAATCGATGCTGAAAAATTCATGATAAATTTTAAAAATCATTGAAAATTCATAACAAATTTTTATAACTTCTTGGAAATTCCTAATTTTAAAGATTTACGAAAATCTTAGATAATTCACAACAGGCGTCTTGATCTTGAAAATCGTCGGAATTTTGAAAAATAACTAAAATCTTGGAAATTTGCGGAATTTTAAAATTGACCATACCGTTGAAAATTTAAAAATTGAAAATGAACTGAAATATGGAAAATTCATGAAAATTAACGAAACTAGAAAATTCACGATAATTGCTTACGTTTTAATTCATAATTTATAATTATAATCGACATTTAAAAAATTTACGAAATCACGAAAACTGTCAGAATTTTCGAAAATTAACGAAAATCTTAGAATATCACGAAACGCGTCGAAATTTTAAAAATTAATGAAAATCTATAGGAAACATCAGGTGTAATCAAAAATATTTTCCAGAAATGCGCCTTATGATATAAGTAAATTCTGCAAAATATTAAAATTCTAACTTAGTAACTGAGCTATAGAAGACGGGAGGTTAAATGCACAGGGTCCTGCATTTTACCTCCCGTCTTCTATAGCTCAGTTACTAAGTTAGAATTTTGATATGTTGCAGACTTCACTTATATCATAAGGAATAGACTGTATTTTGACTATTGTAACTTTACGACTGTAAGTCACTAGATTGACTGACTTTAGTTTATCGCGTCAACTTGACTTAAAGCGACGATAGTCGTTATTTAGTCGATTGCGTCAACTTGACATAAGTCGCTGTCAGCCGACATTAGCCTATCCGGTCAGCTTGAAATGAAATTTAATCCAATAATATGTATTAAACTTGACACAAATCGGCGTCAGCCGACGTTAAGACTTTTGTCAGTTTTAGACAACTATTTTTGGAAATATATTATTAAACGGTCATGTTATTGATTTTCTTAATGACATTTGCGACACACATTTCGATAGTTGTGACATATTTTAAACTAACGAGTGTCTTCTACTCCCAGACTAAGCATGAAGTAAAATTTCGAGTTTAGAAAAGCCTGAAAATTTGGCTCGGGCGCGTAGCGAAGCGGAGCGACCGAGCCAAATTGGGCTTTTCTAAACTCGAAATTTTACTTCATGCGCCACGCGTATAAACCGTATAGAAAACATATCGAACATTTGATAAAAAAATTATAAATTGTTGAAAACATCGAAATTTTACTAAATCTTAGGAAAATTTTATAAATAGACAAAATTGTCGAAAATTTCATGAATAATTTTATAAATCGACAAAAATTTGATAAATCGACGAAAATTTGATAAGTCGACGAAAATGTCGAAAATTTTATGAACATTTTATAAATTGATGAAAACATCGAAATATTAAAAATCTCATGAACATTTTATAAATCGCCGAAAATCGCAACATATCGAAAATCTCGATATGTTGTAAATTTGATGAACATTTTTGATAAATCAACAAAACTTTGGTCAAAATTTTATAAATTGACAATAAAACCGGAATATTGAAAATGTCATGAAAATTTGATAAATCGACCAAAATATTAAAATATCGAAAATCTAAAGAAAATTTGGCAATATTGAATTTTATAAATTGACAAAAAATTTCAGATGTTGAATATTTCATGATAATTTTATAAATTAACGAACGAAATCTCGAAAAAGCGAAAATTGATAAAAAATCTCGAAAGAGCGAAAATTTGAAGAAATTTTTATAAATAAAATACTTTTTACTTTGTTTGTATAAATAAAAGTGTTTTTATAAATCGACAAAAATCACAAAACATCGAAAATCTCATGAAAATATTATAAATCAATAAAACCAGTGATTCCACTCCTAGGCTATTACTGACATTTATAACATAAATTGACATTACAATAAAATAGTTTTTACTTGGTTTGTATAAAAAAAGTGTTTTACAAACAAAGTAAGAAGTGTTTTATTGTGAAATTAACATGTATAACGAAGTAGAAGCTTCTACAATACAGAATAAATTAACGTTATTGATGCAAATCAACATTATCATTCATCATGAATCGATATAATTGACATTTCTATCAAGGCCGTAGCCAGGGGAGGGGGATATGGGGGTGCAACAACCCCCCCCCCCTCCGAAATTTTGCCCCGTTAGATCAAAAACAACATGTTTACCATTTTTCTGGCTACGGCCTTGAGTGCCACAGTAGATAAGCTATGGGGGTTCTGGCTCAAAATCCCATAAGGTTTACATGGGGGGTCTAAATTAATTTTACTTCCGGTCGAGCCTACAGGAGAAGCGTTCTAGCGTTGATGGTTGAGTTGTGGTTATCGTAGAAAGCGTGACCTTATCAGTATGTGGTTAGGAGTACAGCATGCACGTATTAAACAGTTGCTCATTTAAAAAAGAGGTATCTGAATCAGCTGCTAATTTAAAAAAGGGTGCTCATTTTTAAAAGAGGTATCTGAATCAGATGCTCATTTAGAAAAAGAGGTGCTCATTTTTAAAAGAGGTATCTGATTCAGATACCTCTTTTAAAAATGAGCACCTCTTTTTCTAAATGAGCAGCTGATTCAGATACCTCTTTTAAAAATGAGCACCTCTTTTTCTAAATGAGCAGCTGATTCAGATACCTCTTTTAAAAATGAGCACCTTTTTTTTAAATGAGCAGCTGATTCAGATACCACTTTTTTAAATGAGCAGCTGTTTATTACGTGCATGCTGTACTCATAACCACATACTGATAAGGTCGCGCTTTCTACGATAACCACAACTCAACCTTCAACGCTAGAACGCTTCTCCTGTAGGCTCGGCCGGAAGTAAAATGAATTTAGACCCCCCCTGTAAATCTTATGGGAATTTGGCCAGAACCCCCATAGCTTATCTACTTGCCACCCTACCCTTGCCCATAAGTTAATAAAGTTAATATTTATTAATACTAACTTTATTCACTTTATATTCAACTGGCTTTATCATAGTTAGTTAAGTGGAAGAACAGTAACAGATAATGCTAATTGAACTTCGCCTATACTTTTATAACTTTTTATTTAGTGAAATTACTCCTAATTTAAATAAAGACGTTTACTATTATTATTAATTTATGTTCACTTCCAATTTTTGAAGGTTAAAATAATCAAACAATCTCCAAATATCAGTGAAATATCAGGATAAACTAATTAACTCACCAAACTATCTCCTCAATTACGTAAAACAAATTTGAATCCATTTTTCTCTTCCACAACACAATTTTACGCGAGAAAATTCGTTTACGAAAGCGTTTTTCATTCTGATCATTTCCTGTTGTTGCGTCGTATTCACACCCCATTATGCACACTGCGTGTTTTGTACATTTCAAATGGGGGGGCGAGTCCACGAAATCCCATTGCAAACGCAAAAGCTGGAAATTAAGTAGCTTATTTCCGGTAAATACAAATCACACTGGACACGAACAGGTAAAATGCGGCGCACTTTCAAAACGGTTTTGTGGAAATTCTATCCACACTTTACATGAAAAGTTGAGATGATGATAAAAGAGAAACAGGAAATTGAAAGAGTAATAAAGTTACAATAAGTAATAACAAAATTATTGATTAAATAAAACTAATGTTGGTATTATTTTGTTAAAATATGCAAATAAATAAAATAATAATAATAATAGTATTTGATCGGCTGACGGAAAGACCTCTGGTCGATAGCCAGTTATCAAGAGGAATTTAAGTTTATTCGTTTATTGTATAGAATAATGTATTTAATTATTTTGTATCGTCTGGTAATAAAGATTTGTTGTTGTTGCATTTTATTTACAATAAAAACTAAAAGTACAGGAATCGAATAAAGTACAATACTATAAATAATTGATTACGAAATTAAATTGTTGCAGTAAAATATTTACCTATAAATGAACCCCATAGTTAATTAAAATAGATTTCAGCTTTAATATAAAATGCGGGTAGTTTAAACTAAAACTGGGAATTTTTCAAATTTAAGTATTCGAATATTGTTACAAAATATATTCTAATTATTTAAATATTTGGATATTTAAATATCAAATGGTTAGATATTTAAATAGTCAAAAATTCTAATATTTAAATTTGATATAAAAGAAACACTTAACTTTTTTATACCACTTTTATTATTAAAAAAGTGAAGTGTTTTCTTTATATCAAATTGAAAATGTACCACGAAGTAAACGCCTCCAAGATTCAAGAACAAATATTTAAATATTCATAACGGTCGAATAAATTGACGAAAAATAGAAATACAAATCACATAAGATATCAAAAATATTTACTAAATTGCATATAAGTTTTTATTTTCACTTACATAAAATTGAACTTACTATTAAGTTTATCCAAATGTCAAAGTCACGTCTTCAGCAAGAAGCAAACTGAAAAAAAAAACTTTACAGAAATAAACCGAACTGTTTACAAACAAACAACTTTAAGAGAAATCCTGTTGCGATTCCAGATTAAAATTCAGCACCTTTGGCCGTCGGGCATCGACGAAGTCGCCTCCCCGTGTGTTATTCTTTGACACTTCGCTGGGGAGTTTTCGGCGAAAATTGTAGGAAAATTCATTGAACGCAACCCCTTCTTTTCATCCTTCGGCCACTCGTTATGTAAATTTTATTCGGTGAATGGGATTTTTGGAGTGCGGCCAGAGAGTCTGCTCCCTCCCACCGTAGACTACCACAGTAAATTATCGATTTTACAAATCGCCGAACAAGCTCTGCTAACGATAACTTTTGTTTAATTACGCGATTCTTGTGTTGGAATCCGGATTTTATTTACTATGAGATTTACTACTTTTTTCGCGGGGTGTTTAATCGTGGATAACAATGAATTAATATGGAAAATAAAATAAAATACGCAATTATTATAAAATTTATAGATAATACCACGATTTTGTGAACGAATTTATAATGCCTATTATTCGCAACTAGAAGGAAAATAATTTATTAAATTCAGTGAAACGATACTATGTTAATAGTTACCAGTAATAATACTTAATTTCTTTGCTGAATAAATTTCATTTGCAGAAAAATTTAATATTTTAGAAATGAGTATCATAAAATAATTAAAAATAAATAAAGTTAAATAAAAATTACTACAAATAACTAAAAACAACTAAAAATGACGAAAAATAAGTGAAAATAACAAAAAATAACTTAAAGATAATTAAAAACAACTAAAATTAACTGAAAATATCTAATAATAATTCAATATAACTAAAATTAATTTAATATAACTAAAAATAATTCCATATAGCTAATAATAACTAAAAATAATTAAAAATATTTAAGTATAACGAAAAATAATTAAAAATTAACATTAATCCACTCGATTATTACTCCACAATGAACAACAAATTAAAATTTTAAGTCAGAAATGAATTCAAAATGTGGCAATCCATCTAAAACTTCTTTTTCTTCTTCTTTTAGTTAAATGGCCTTGGAAAATAGCAAAATGACCATACGTTCCAATTTTCCCGGAGCAATAAGATTTGTTAATTAAATGCTAAATAAATGAAGTTTATATTTATCCTTGTAATTTATCAAGTAAGCAGTTTGTATACTTAAAATGTGAATTTTTTTACGTTGAGTTTGCGTGATTTTTCCAAGTTCAGTAGTTTTGCATAGAACTAAGCTCATTCCTTGCTTTCGTAATTGCTGAAAATTTAATAAAAATGTAATGCTTTAGTCATTTTTACCGATATTTTATGGAACATTAACTTAGTCGTTTTCTTGTGCTTTTTTATAAGTACACTGCGAATTTTCCTGTTTGGTATACATATCCCGATGTATACATACTCTGTAAATGTTCAGGCGTTCCTTGCTTTTTAATAATTGTTCAATTTAAAGCTTCTAACGAGGGTTTCCACTTCCTGGTTAAGCATGAAGTAAAATTTCGAGTTTAGAAAAGCCTGAAAATTGGTTTGGTCGCGTAGGTAAAATTATTCAGGCCATCTATAGACGCCTTTCGTGATTGATCTCTCATCAGTATAGCTTTGCCATTCCCTCTAAACAATTTGTTTTTTCAAATTTATTCTGCAACCAAGAATTGGCAATTTAATTTATACTTATTTTTGAAAAAGATTATTTTTTTCTTGAATAAACTTCGAACCTAAAGACTTCCTGTCAATTTGTAACAAATAAAACGATCTTTTTGTGAGCGGTATTCCAAAACATCCGTAGCGAGTTACATTCCTGTGGTGCAACACTATTTTCACTTCCTGGCCTTTCTTTGCATTTACACGGGCTGAAAGATGCAACATAATGCAACACCCTTCCAAAAAAAAAAGAAGTTTGCTTAAAACCGTACTACCTGTATGGTTGTT
The DNA here is from genome assembly GCA_932526585.2 of Philonthus cognatus. NCBI lineage: Eukaryota > Metazoa > Arthropoda > Insecta > Coleoptera > Staphylinidae > Philonthus > Philonthus cognatus. Next base: position 45,052,902 of record OW052241.1, read on the forward strand.
TGGAAACCCTACGGAAGTGGGTTGCTTCTTCTTTTTTTAAGAAGAATGCGTAAGTTGAAGAAAAGATTCCACCCTAGGTAGATTCATTTATTGAAGCGAAATTTTCTTTGTATTGAATATCTACCTGTTATTTATTCTGACAGTAGTGTTATAAATCACGTGTGGTAAGAGAGATTTATTATAATAATCAGAAAAATTCAGAATTCTCCATTTCCAAACTAATGTGAATGTAGCGAAAGTAATTTTATTGCAGTAGTACAATAATAACAATTTTAAAACCTAACACAAATTAAGTGATAAGAAGATATAAACATACAGGGATTTTTTTTCTAAGATGTATTCGCTGTAAATGTTCAGGCATTTGTCAATTTTATGAAAGCGTTCAATTTGAAGTTTCGAACGAGTGTTTCCACTCCCAGATTAAGCATGAAGTAAAATTTCGAGTTTAGAAAAGCCCCGCGTAGAAAATTTGTCGAGGGTCGCGCAGCGACCCGAGACAAATTTTCGCGGGGCTTTTCTAAACTCGAAATTTTACTTCATGTGCCACGCGTATAAAACACTGATTTTAATTAAAGCTCCCAATATATTTCTTACATTTCAACTAATGTTAATAATATTAATAATTTAAAATATTGTAAACATAAAAAATATGGCTATATACAGCGTGTAGCGATTTAGAGACAGAGATTCGGTTAAATGGGGAAAAAATATTCAGCACAATGAGTTTATTAAAATGCATAATTGGTGTTTTAATAATGTCAAAAATCAACCTACTATCATTAATAATAATGAAGTTATAAAAGAAAATTAATAATTGCCAAAATCGGTATTTTCGCAGTGTGCTCTGAACGTTCAACTTTTTTGTTGGCTTTCGCGCTACGCGACCAAACCTAATTTTCAGGCTTTTCTAAACTCTAAATTTTACTTCATGCCTAATCTAGGAGTGGAAAACAGTCATTAGAAGCTTTGAATTAACCATTTTCTAAAAATAAACGAATACCTTAAAATTTACAGCGTATACACCGAGATAAACATAAATTCAATGTATGTATAATTTGTTTGTTGTTGTAATAAAACAAAACAGTTGGAAACACTGCAATATGTTTCACAACAGAATAGCTTCATCAGGCAGATAATATTAAGTATGTATAAATGTTAAACTTGTTTAACCACTGTATTTACAGCTAATTTTGTGACTATAGTTTCGACTAGCTAGTAGTCATTCTCAAACAAAAGTATTTAAGATGTACCACAAAGTGAACGCCTACAACACAAAACAGTTGATATATGTTAATTTGATTTATGTTCGAAAGCGAAAACGCCATCTAATGCTCATTAGCTCAAGTAGCATTGTCAATAGTTGGCAAACTAAACGTTTGTATGGCTGGCAAACTAAACGTTTGTATACAGCAATTATTCGTCCACAACATGGCTTTATTTTATAGAATATAAATATCAAGAATATGAATTTGTTTTCAGTACTCATTCATTCACCGAATAGCTGTTGACGATGCTACTTAAGCTAATGGGCATTAGATGGCGTTTACGCTTTCGAACATATGTAAATTGCACAGGCCATAATAAATGGTCAAAGATGTTCAGTATTCTTCAGGTACTGGTTTCGGACTATACTGATGACGGTGTTGAAGCCTGAAACGCGTATATAGTTATCCGATGAATGAATCAGTACTGAACACAAATTCATATTTCTTTTAATTTTATTGAATAGCTAATGGCATAAATAATTTGTGTTGAGAGAATATTCTTACTGGTTTATAAAAAGAAGTTATTAAAAAGTTCTAGAACTTCAATAATTACTGCATAACTTTCTCCAAATTGTTAGACTCTATTAATAAAGCAGTTCAACTAACGATTTTTTATGTAATCAAACTAAATACCCGCTCTCTAAATCATTCAATTAAACCCTTCTTCATTATACATACTGTGCATAAGGGGAAAGGTTAAATCTGAATTTACACCACCAACAAACATTTTTTTACACACTCTTTTTTTTATTTTCATACGTTATTTCCGGTGGCAGTGGCGCGTCCGCTTGACAGTGATGATAAATTACAGTTACCTTTTTAGTTACTTAGTTACTGTTTGTGTGCGCGCTAGGAAATAAATTCCAGCTGTGCGAACGCCGTAAACTGTTTATAATGTATCCCCCTTCGTTTTTTTGTTTTTTTTTTTACGAAAGAACCTGCACTCTACTTTCTGTCCTAAAAATAAATAAATAAATTCGAAAAGTATTTAAGTTTTCACGGCTTGGTTTTAGTTATAGGAAAGTTTGAAGTTGGATAACAACAAAAATAAAAATTGTTACAATGTGTGTGATGATTTACTCGTAACTTGTTAAACATTGTAAGTTGGAAGTAACATAGCTGTATGAAATATAAAATTATGATAACGTAAAATTGAATTTGTCAATTGTTTGCAGAATATTTACAGAATATAAAAACGAATTAATATCAAGTTTCTGAAAAAATGTAGTCTATTTCAGACTTTCTCAAATAAGTAATTGTTTTAATGAATTTCCAAATATTTACTAAAACACTTACTTATTTGAAAAAGTCTTAAATAGGGTTAAATAGACTACATTTTCGCAGAAAGACGATATTAATAAGTAGTTATATTTTATAATAGCTATGTTAAACAATAAGTATGTTTTGTTTTCAAAACTATTCTGAATTTGAAAAATTTGCTTACCCTTTAGTTTGCAGAAGAACTTTATTTTCAAATTTTCAAATTTATTTATTTCCATTGCCATTTACATTAAAAATACAATATACAAAAAAAAAACAAATATGCACAAACACTAAACTTAAAACCAAGCAAGAAAAGTTACAAATCTTTTAAAAGACGCTTTAATAATGAAAGAGACCCATTAAAAAAGTCAAAATTTAAAATATTTGCGTGACGCAAAACCCGAACAGAAGCGGAATATTTCGCATAATCCGTGCGCCTGTAGCCGATATGGAATGTAATGTCAGACCGAAGAGAGCGCGGTGGAACCCGTATACCAACCAATTCCAACAGATCAGGGCAATCCAAATATCCATTAAGTAGTTTGAATACTAACTTAATGTCAGCTTCTACACGCCTTTGTTTAAGGCTGCGAATGCCAAAAGTCGTCAAAAGATCCAAGTAGGGCTGATCGGTACTAAATATATAGGCAAGGTACCTTATAAATTTCTTTTGAACTTGCTCAATTGTATTAATGTCGCATTCAGTGTATGTAGACCATACCGTTGAACAATATTCCAAGTGGTGTCGCACTAACGAAATATATAGTGTTACCAGCGTTCTACTATTTGTAAAGTTATTACTGTTACGCTTTACAAAACCCAGCATCTGATAGGCTTTCGTGACAATATTTGAAATATGGTGTGCAAATGACCACCTTGAATCCACAGTGACACCTAAATCCCTTATTCTATCAACACGATTTATTGCTACATCGTTGAAAACATAATTTGTAATGACCGACCTTGTTCTTCGTGAAAAAGTAATGATATTACACTATTTGATGTTTAGCGTTAATCTGTTATCGTTACACCAGCTATAAAAGTGATCAAGTTCCTTTTGCAGGTTCGTTGCATCAAGAGTCGATACAATACGCATATAAATTTTCATATCATTTGCGAAAAGTAAACAATTGGCATTCTGAATACATCTTGTAGCGTCGTTTATAAATATATTAAAGAACAAGGGACCCAGGTGTGATCCCCGAGGAACACCAGAAGTAACCTTTAGGGGTCTTGATGTTATTTGCCCAATTTTAATCACTTGTAACCTATCTGTTAAGTAGGACTCTATCCAACGTAAAAGAATATCAGTAATGCCAACATAATGAAGCTTGTTGAGTAATAACGTATGATCAACAGAGTCAAACGCCTTGGAGAAGTCGGTATAGATGGAATCAGCTTGATCACCGCGTTCCAAGGCTTTGACAATGTAAGAATCATATAACAATAAATTAGATTCCGTAGATGCCCCCACTAGAAACCCATGTTGTTTGTGAGAGATTGAAAATTGCAATGAATTAGTTAAGAAATCCGTCATCAATTTTTCAAAAATTTTTGGGATTGTTGCAATAATGGATATAGGGTGATAATTTTGAACAAGTTTGTTATCGCCATTCTTATATATTGAAATTATGTTTGTTAATTTTCAGCAATATGGAAAACAACCACTAGATAGTGACAATTTAAAAAATAACCATATTGGTCTACTAAGCGCACATTTTTTTAATAGGGAAGCAGGCAGACCATCGGGGCCAGGGCAATAGTTATCTTTAAAAGTTTGTAATGCATTAAGGACTGTGATTTTTATGTCAGGTGTTCGATTTAAGTGAAGGGATGATGGCCAAATCGATGAAGATGTCATTTGTTTATTATGCGGACATGGAGGTCTATACACTGATTCAAAATGATCAGCAAACAAATCAGCTATACTACTTCTGTCGTTGACAACCTTATTATCCCTAAGAAAATTAGCCGGCCTACGATCCCCACCCATCTTCGATCTAACATGAGACCAAAATGATTTTGGATTTGTCTTAATTTTGGACTCAATATTCTCTACGTGATTACTGTAACACAATCTGGATAAGAGCTTGCACTCATCTCTTATTGAGGAGAATGCTAAGTAATCAGATTGAGAGCGTGACAACATGTACTATTTATGTAACGTTTTTTTTAGAATAACTAAAAATTTTAGTTCTTTGCTAAACCATATTGGGAAACTATTATTAATGTTATACCTGTTTCTTAGTGGTATATATGAAATATAAAATTACGATAATATTTGTATAAACCGCAAACAATAAGTCCCAATTAATAAAACTACTAGGGTATTTATTGTCTTAGTAGTCTTAATAAATAAAATTTATTCTTTGCGGTTTATACTAATATTGCCCCCGACTTCGTACGTGATATGTTAAAATTAACGTATACGTTATTATTATCCTCACAATTTAAGTATACATACCAAGTACTAAACACGCTTAGACTGTGATGTTAAGAATAATATGTACGTTAAATTTAACATTTTGTGTACGAAATAGCCCTAATTGTCGTAATTTTATATTTAATAAATTAAATTCACTTGGTTTTATTACACTTATATATATTTTATTTTTCTACTAGTTTAAGCCGAAACTAGTAGAAAAATTAAATATAGAGGGTGATTTTTTTTTTTCATTTTCCCTACTCGCAAATAATAACAGATAGAAAAACGGTTAAATAGGCAAAGTATTGCAGTTTTACGAGCTGAATAAACTTACATTTTTAAAATTTTCGAAAAAGTCAAGGTTAACTAGATATTTCAAAAAATGTGAGAAGCGTCGATTTTTTCAAATCCAGTTTTCTTAGTTGTTAAAAAAGATAGAAAAAACCATAAATGCCAAAGTTTTAGATAATTTTACACTAAAATATAAAAAAGATCAGATTTTCTCGACTTCAGTTTTCGAGATATAACACGAACTTACATTTTTTCTTAAATGGAAACCATAGTTGGTTATGCCGCATTAGAAAGGTTTTTTTCTCTTTAATCAGATATGTTACTTGACATATTAATTCATAAAAATAACTGAGTTATTAACTATTTTCTATTTTATTTACATCAAAAAAATAGTTAGCCAAGAAAGAATGACTATAATAAAACAATTGCGATTGTTTCTTTCACTTTTTAATGACAACTATGGTATGTAAAAGTAAAATAAAAGAGGTGTAAAAAAGTTAAGTGTTTTCTTTATATCAAATTAAAAATGTACCACGAAGTAAACGCCTCCAAGATTCAAGAGCCAAGGTTTCCATTTAAAAAAATGCAAGTTTGTGTTATATCTCGAAAACTATTGTCAATATAAAATATCTGATAACATTTTATTATTCAGCGTAAAATTATCTAAAACTTTGCTATTTATAGTTTTTGTCTATCTCTTTTAATAACTAAAAAAAATTGATTTGTAAAAATCGACACTTTTCACATTTTTCAAAATATCTAGTTACCCTTGACTTTTTCGAAAAATGTGGCTGTAGTTACCAAGCGCTACGTCTATTCACTATACAAAAAAGGGCCATTAGGATTATACTTGGGATAACATTCTGCAGAGGACACTTTAAATCAAACAAAATACTAACTTCATACGGGTTGTATACATACAGGGTGTCCCATTAGTGCGGTCTCGGAAGATATCTCAGCTCTCGTTAAAGATAGAAAAAAAAATGTTTTCACAAAATTTGCTTGATTTTAAGAGCTGCATAACCTAAAATTATTTTCAAATATACAGGGTGTCCCATTATTCCATACTTAATACCAACTTTGTTATTTTAAATAGAACACCCTATATATTATTTTTTTATTTGATCCGCCTTTAAATAACCTACACAAAGATATATCATTATCGGCACTTTAGGTAATTCGTTACTTAAAAAAAAAAATATTTTTTGAAAATTTTGGCAGTTTTAGTACTTTACTTAAAAATTCACTGTGTTCGTATTTTTTAAGATACCAGTCTGAAATTTTACAAACATATGCAGTAAAGAATGCTCTATCCATTGACTATAACACATTTTAATATTACTTATAAAACCTAGTAAAAAACTACCCTCGAATATTTAATATTTAAAATGTACATTACTTCATTTTTTTAAATGGGACATCCTATATTTCTTTATTTTATAAAATCCGCAATAAAAAATGCTTTATTTCTTGTATAACATACCCTATATCTATTTTCATTAGTTTTGGAGATATTAACATTTTTCTGTCAAATATGGGAAATTAGGTCACAATCAGCATTAAATTAGTCTTTAAAGGTTGTCTAACTTTAATGGTATTTAGATATTTCAGTTTTACTTTACTTTATTTATTTATGACATATTATAATTACATTTATAATATCAAAGTAAACAATATAAACAAATTTTGTCATTTTTTAATATATCATGAATGCAATAAAGGAGGCCATGAAAAACAATTGATAAAGTAAACAAACGTATTTATTTGACATACAGATAAATAAAGTGCTGTTAACACTATTATTAATATTATTGAATTTTTGATAACGCAATAATGAATTTTTCAAAAGAAGAATTAATAAAAATGACATACGTTTTGGGTGCAAGTGAAGAAAATTGTTTTCTTGCAAGTCGAATATATGCACAAAAGTATCCAAATGCGGAACGGCATCCTAATGCAGCAGCGTTTGTGAGATTGAAGAACCGATTTGAAAGCACAGGAAGTATCATGTACCCTCTAAAATTAAAGAGAAAGAAAAGGACAACGAAAGAAGAGAATGAACATTTGGTAATTCAGTCCATTGTTGAGAACCCTCAAATTTCTTCCCGCCAGTTAGAAAAACAACTTGATATTCCCAAATCAACAATAAACAAAATAACAAAGAGATTCAAATTTCATCCCTATCACGTTCAGTTGGTGCAGGAATTAGGTGAGAATGATTTTTTAAAAAGATTGGATTTTTGTAATTGGGCGTTACAAAAACATCAAGTTGAACCGAACTTTTTTAACAATATTTTGTTTACCGACGAAGCGATATTCCATATAAATGGTTTCGTTAATAGACATAATTATCATTATTACGATGACCATAACCCGAACCATATTGTTTGTATAGACCATTAACATAAATGGTCTCTTAATGTTTGGGCTGGAATTATTGGGAATAGGATTATTGGTCCGTATTTCTTTAATGGAAATGTTACTGGTGATATGTTTTTAAATTTTCTTCAAAATCAGTTCGAAACCTGGTTGGATGAATTACCGTTAAGAACGTTACAAAATGCATGGTTACAATTAGATGGCGCACCACCACACTATAGTCGACAAGTTAAACAATATTTAGACCAAACTTTTCCTAACAAATGGATTGGAAGAGGAGGACCAATTCCATGGCCAGCGAGGTCACCCGATTTAACAAAACTGGACTTTTTTTATGGGGTGTTGTGAAGGAAGAAGTTTATAAAATACCTGCAACAACACAAGAGGATGTGAAAAATAGAATTAGTAATGTTATGCGTGCCATTACTGTAGACAACTTAGTAAGTGTCAATCAAAGCTTCATACGGAGGCTTCAAGTGTGCCAAAACCAAAATGGAGGCCATATCGAACACTTAATATAATTATCAAATTCATTATATGCTAATCTGTTAATATTAATACGGTTTACTTGTTTCCATTGTCGTTATATTGTTTACTTTGATAATATAAATGTAATTATATTATGTCATAAATAAATGATTTGAAGTAAAACTGAAATATCTAAATACAATTAAAGTTAGACGTCCATTAGAGATTAATTAAATGATGATTGTGGCCTAATTTCCCATATATGACAGGAAAATGTTAATATCTCAAAAACTAATAAAAATAGATATAGGGTATGTTATACAAAAAATAAAGCATTTTTCATTGCGGATCTGATAAAGTAAAGAAATATAGGGTGTCCCATTTAAGAAAATGAAGTTATGTACATTTTAAATATTAAATATTAGAAGGTAGTTTTTTATTAGGTTTTATAAGTAATATTATAATGTGTTATAGTCAATGGATAGAGCATTCTTTACTGCATATGTGTGTAAAATTACAGACTGATATCTTAAAAAATAAGGACACAGTGAATTTTTAAGTAAAGTACTAAAACCGCCAAAATTTTCAAAAAATATTTATTTCTGAAGTAACAAATAACCTAAAGTGCCAATAATGATATATCTTTGTGTAGGTTATTTAAAGGTGGATCAAATAAAAAAATAATATATAGGGTGTTCCATTGAAAATAACAAAGTTGGTATTAAGTATGGAATAATGGGACACCCTGTATATTTGAAAATAATTTTAGGTTATGCAGCTCTTAAAATCAAGCAAATTTGGTGAAAACATTTTTTTTCTATCTTTAACGAGAGCTGAGATATCTTCCGAGACCGCACTAATGGGACACCCTGTATATGAACTTTTAATACACAACTTTAGGGCTGAAATAAACATTAATACCACCCATCAACATAATTATCGAAATAGACACTACAATAACTTTGCGCTGCCCATTCACCGGTTATCAACGTATGAAAAATCATCATTCTATGCGGCAATGAAGTATTACAATTGTCTGCCACACAATATTAAATCTATTAAAAAAATTAAAAAATTTAAAGAATGTCTTTTTGAATATCTATGTCAGAAGGAATTATACTCCTAAAACTAAATCTGAAAAAAAAAACAAAAGACGAATTCTCTAAATAGTATTTTATATTGGTTATTTCTATTAATTTATTTGTTTATTATTATTTATTTAATTTTATATTCTACAAATTGTGTTTTGCTCTGACACTTTTCATTTATATGTATTACTTTGTAAATACTTATTTCTTGAAAATAAACGTTTATTATTATTACAATGTCTTTTTATTCAGCTCGTAAGACTACACTACTTTGCTCATTTAGCCTTTTCTGTATCTCTTATAGCTTCGTAGATTCCCATAGAGAACATGAAAAACAACTCATTCTGTATATAAGTGAAACAAAACTAGGTGAATGTAATTTACAAATCAATATATTTAAAAATGTTTTACCAAGTGATTACTAAGAATAAAGTATCCGATATTTATATTTTATATTTAAAGTTCTGCAAACTAAAGCGTAGACTAATTTTTCGAATTCAAAATAGTTTTAAATTCGAAACATACTTATTGTTTAACACAGCTATTTGAACGTTAGTTGGAACTTGCAATATTTAACAAAAGTGCGGTGAAACAGTAAAAATCTTGTTACAATCACGATAACAATATAGTTTTATACGCCATACGTATGTAGAAATTTGATTCGGTGCAAGGGAAAAACAAAAAGAAAATCCCCGACGACGACGAGGAAAACTATAAAATCGTATGTCCTCCACCCGATTGGTGAATGTTTTCGTCAATAATAACATTATTGGCGTATTTCCGCAGCCTGGGAAATAATATTTCATGGCCAACTCCCATCAGAACTATTACCCCTTTTTCCAGCCCACCCTGGCGTTCGTATATTTCCTATTTTATTACCCAACGCCTTACGCTGGAACTCAATGATTTTTATAACAAATTCCATTTTTCAAACACAAAGAATGCGCAGATAAAGAAATGGTTTTATAATTTTGTTATTTGTAAAATGTTTGAATCAATTCAATTATTAACCAATAAAATTCCAAACATTATGCATCCGCTGTAAATTCGTTGTTTGTTAAGAGTTCAATTTAAAGCTTTAAACGAGTGTTTTCCACTCCAAGACTAAGCATGAAGTAAAATTTCGAGTTTAGAAAAGCCCCGTGAAAATTTGTCGAGGGTCGCGCAGCGACCCGAGACAAATTTTCTGGGCTTTTCTAAACTCGAAATTTTACTTCATGCGCCACGCGTATAAAACACTTATTTCAAGCGAGGTTCAAATATACATTAATTCACAATATTTTATTAATATACCCAGACTATTCTCTAGATATAAACAAACCTTTAATTATACGACGCCCCGTACTAATCACTACATGTTATCCCCATTATATAAAATGATGTGAAATTATCACGAAATTCAATGCTTTGTCGATATTTTTTCACCCTGTATAGAACAGTTTATGTGTGATGTTACCGAATGTGTTTTCTGAATTTATTAATCAACTTATTAGTTTGTACCCTACTCACTTACATTGTAAACCTATATTTATTGTATATATATTTCTCTGTAATTAGGCTATGCTTGTTAAGAAATAAATGATTATTATTATTATTATTATTATCCTACCTGATCCTCAGAGATACTTTATTAAATTGGTAGTAGATACAAATAATTTGAGGCAGTGATAGGTAAATACATTTGTAATCGTAGATTTTGTGAGTTAATTGAAATGTCATATTAATGTCAGATTTCTCTTCACATAACCTACAAATTAAAAGTTAATTTACAACATAACATGTGATTAATCTTGTCCTAACCTAAAACACACAACCTGCATCACACTACTAAATTCTTGAAATGTCAAATTTGATTGGTCATATTAAAGAAAAACAGATTTTGCACAAAATGAAATGTCAGTTTATTACATTTTTTTCTAGCATTTACAATTTCTTAAAAGTATATTATTTAAATCTTTGATTTGGTTGGCCTTCACTCTGTGGTACATCTTTATAAAATAATATTAAAACACTTAACTTTGTTTTACCACTTTAATTAACTTTTTACAGTGACTACAGTTTCACTTTGTGGTACATCTTTATAAAATAATATTAAAACACTTAACTTTGTTTCACCACTTTAATTAACTTTTTACAGTGACTATAGTTTCGCGACCCTCGACAAATTTTCACGGGGCTTTACTAAACTCGAAATTTTACTTCATGCCTAGTATGGAAAACACTCGTTTAAAGCTTTCAATTTAACTTTTTAAAAAACAACGAATTACGAAAAATTTACAGCTTATGCATAATGTTTATATAAAAGAAAAATTCACTGTATGTATATTGTTTTCAAGTTGATGCGGGCACAACTGCACTCTGGCGGCTATCCAGAGCAAATGAAGATGTGCGTGCCGTTCTCTACAATTAAAGTTCACTGATTCTTGAATAGATTCACTACAAAATATAAATATCGCGTTTTTTAGTTGTGCCACTAGCAAAGTAAAGCGGTGATATGGAGATATGTATATCATTTAACAGCATTGTAAAAAAAGTTATTGGCATAGTCGCCATGATAACCGGCAAGGCCGTAGCCAGAAAAAAAATTCGGAGCGGGTTATAAAAATTTCGGGTAAAAATACTGTTTTTGCTCTTTGAGGCCCGATTTTACATACAAAAATTTAGCATTTTGGAAATTTCGGGGGAGGGTTTGAACCCTCATATCCCCCCCCCCTGGCTACGGCCTTGACAACCGGTAAACAATTTCGTTTAGGAGATGCTTGTAATTTGTTTAAAAATATGACTACTATCGATGGTATCTGTGTGATATATTTGTAAACGACAAATAATTCTCTAATTAATATAGTCACCGAATTGACAATACGATAACAACTGTCTAGGTAGCGATAGTCAACTTTTTTTTTCAAACGACACCATACCTATTTTTGTTCAATTCAAATAGAGGGTACTTTAATACATACCAATTTTTATTTTTTTTTTTATTTTTAGATAAAAAAAAGGTCATCAATCAAAATTTTACGTTATTTTTAACAAATAAAGATTAGTGTGTTTGCTGACACTGTTACAAATGAATGACCGATAGGCCGAATTTAAATACTTGATGCGTGTAATAGAGTGAAGCCGACTGTGAAATAATCAAAACGACCATTGTCGCATCACATCCTCTTTGTTACACATAAATAATTGCCGTTGCAATAAATTAAAGTTTAGTGATTGAAAATCGGTTGTAATTTAGGAGGACCGCACACATACACACATAAAATATTTCGCGCATTAACACAGAAATCCGTCTGGATTCGCGTGCATGTGTGTGTAACGAAAACCGGAATATATCAATTGAATTAGCCTGTCATTTACACAAAAGCATTCTGTTTTGAGTTTAAATATATTGGCTTTTACATTAAACATTACATCCGCTAACGTATTTATTTGAATATGTTGTATGAATGAGAATGCTACTGCACTCTGTCTGGCTGTGTGAGTGCGTGTGTGGTCAGGTGCGTATATTGACATTGTTTTGTTTTATTGCCGATGCGATTGTCGAAATCAAGCTTACAAGTTCGAATTGTAAACAAAAATTGATGTGGATTATTGCTGATAAACGGATGATTTTTGACATTATAAAAAACTTTTTTATGCATTTAAATAAATATATTGTGCTGAATATTTTCTCCCATTTAACCGATTCTCTATCTCTTACCGTTTTGAAGATCCCCATGCATTGACTACTAAATCGGGACACGCTGTATATAGCGATATTTTTTAAGTTCACAATATTTTTAATTATAAATATTATTAACATGAGTTCAAATGTAAGAAATATATTTTGAACTTCATTTAAAATCAGTGCTTTATACGCGTGGCGCATGAAGTAAAATTTCGAGTTTAGAAAAGCCTGAAAATTTGGTTTGGTCACTCCGCGCTTCGCGCTACGCGACCAAACCAAATTTTCAGGCTTTTCTAAACTCGAAATTTTACTTCATGCTTAGTTTGGGAGTGGAAACCCTCGTTCTAGGTAAATCATTAAAAGTTATTAATTTTTGATGCATTTAATAACTTTTATTCGTAAAACAATGCTATCGTGATTTGTAGGAAAATTATCGGTAAGCCAGTTTAGAATCGCAAATTGGTTGATTTTTTATTAAGGAAACAAACATTTTTTGCATAGATTTAAGGCTGTCATTTTGCTAAAATGTAGTCAATTATTATTAATTTTTCTAACATTACTACAAAGTTCAGTCATTTTTCACAAATCTTTGTGAATTTTATTAAAATCTGGCGTTTTGTTCATTTATTTTTTAATATTGAAAAATAAACAAGTGGTAAAATAGTAAATAAAAATGCATTTATTAATACTAAATCCAATTGTTTATTTGATTAGCAAGAGATAATTTATTAATACATATTGTTCCCCGCTGAATTAACATCAAAATATCATTTTATGAAAACGCTTGATATATTTGTAAACATCCAATCGTATTAAAATTTCGTGTTGGTAAATTTTCAAAAATGTATTTTCCACGTGCGAGTGATAATCAATTATTGTGAAAATTAAAATTAAGAGTTTGAATTTAAGCGTTAAAAGAGTGTTTTCCACTCCCAGGCTAAGCATGAAGTAAAATTTCGAGTTTAGAAAAGCCCCGTGAAAATTTGTCGAGGGTCGCGCAGCGACCCGAGACAAATTTTCTGGGCTTTTCTAAACTCAAAATTTTACTTCATGCTTCGTCTGGGAGTGGAAAACACTCGTTTATAGCTGGGAAAATAGTAAATAAAAATCCATTAATTAATACTAAAACCAATTGTTTATTTGATTCGCAAGAGATGATTTATTGATATTATTCTCCACTGAATTATCATCAAAATATCATTTTATGAAAAATTTCGTGTTTGTAAATTTTCAAAAACGTATTTTCCACGTGCGAGTGATAATCAATTATTGTGAAAATTAAAATTAAAAGAGTTTAATTTTAAACGTTAAAAGAGTGTTTTCCACTCCCAGGCTAAGCACGAAGTAAAATTTCGAATTTAGAAAAGCCCCGTGAAAATTTGTCGAGGGTCGCGCAGCGACCCGAGACAAATTTTCTGGGCTTTTCTAAACTCGAAATTTTACTTCATGCTTAGTCTGGGAGTGGAAAACACTCGTTTATAGCTGGGAAAATAGTAAATAAAAATCCTTTAATTAATACTAAAACCAATTGTTTATTTGATTCGCAAGAGATGATTTATTGATATTATTCTCCACTGAATTATCATCAAAATATCATTTTATGAAAAATTTCGTGTTTGTAAATTTTCAAAAACGTATTTTCCACGTGCGAGTGATAATCAATTATTGTGAAAATTAAAATTAAAAGAGTTTAATTTTAAGCGTTAAAAGAGTGTTTTTCACTCCCAGGCTAAGCATGAAGTAAAATTTCGAGTTTAGAAAAGCCCCGTAAAAATTTGTCGAGGGTCGCGCAGCGACCCGAGACAAATTTTCTGGGCTTTTCTAAACTCGAAATTATACTTCATGCGCCACGCGTACAAAACACAGATTTCAAGTAAAGTTCCTATATAAAATTTTGCATTGTTTAGCGTTTTATACGCGTGGCGCATGAAGTCAAATTTCGAGTTTAGAAAAGCCCAGAAAATTTGTCTCTGGTCGCTGGGGGGCTTTTCTAAAACTCAAAATTTTACTTCATGCTTAGTCTGGGAGTGTAAAACACTCGTTTAAAGCTGGTAAAATAGTAAATAAGAATGCATTAATTAATACTAAAACCAATTGTTTATTTGATTAGCAAGAGATAATTTATTAATATTATTTTCCACTGAATTATCATCAAAATATCATTTTATGAAAACGCATGATATTTTTGTAAACATCCAATCAAATCAAAATTTCGTGTTGGTAAATTTTCAAAAACGTATTTTCCACGTGCCAGTGATAATCAATTATTGTGATAATTGTGTGTTTGTGCTGTTGTTAATCAAAATTGCAGAGAGTGGACTGGTAAATATTATTTCAGTGCGATTTATAAATATTAATGAGGGTATTCGTTTTGATTTTTTGTTTGTTGTTTGTTGCGTTCAGTTTGGAACGCGCGATTTTCACAACAATGCATACATTTAAATATACGCGCGGTTGAACCGTTGATTGCGTCTATTGTTTAAATTTTTATTTGTTTAAATCCTAGTTGGAATTATTTAATTAATCCTCTTTACTTCGCATCTCGTGATTATAACAATATTCTCCCAAAGGTTTTAAAAGACCTTCTAGTTTTTAAAGCTACACTTAAATTAATTTTATATGACAATGCTTTTAATATTGTACAAAAAATAAGGACATTTTTAATTAACAAATTGTATTATTTGAATATTAAGAACAAGTTGTATTTCTTGAATCTTGGAGGCGTTCACTGTATCACGAAGTGAACGCTTCCAAAATTCAAGAAATAATTAAAAATGTTAATGATGGCTTACGGCCGGTTTCATAATCAAGTTAAAGCTACTTTGAATATATATAAAGTCGACTTTAACGTAAAATTCCGTTTCATATTGCAAATTTAAAGTAAAAGTCGACTTTAAAGTTAAAGTCGGTCTTTTGACACTTTAAATAAATAAAGCCGGCTTTAAAACTCACCTAAAAATGTTGTCAAATGTTAATAAAACTATTCGCGTATTCGACAGGGCTTCGAAGCCCTAGTTTTACAGAACTATAAGAATGAATTACATTTTGGATAATAATGCTTTAAGCGATGAAGAAAATATTGTGATTAAAAGGAAAACACTGTGGAGTAAGAAAAAAATGTGTTGAAGCATTCATGGGCACGGATTTGTTTTCAAAATTTATATTAGCAACGACAATAGTAATAATCTATATCAGAAGAAAGATAAGATTTCGCTTAAAACGATTAAATATATTTTATTTCGTTAACTAGGAAAACCAATTCAGCAAATAATTTAATGCAAATTAATTAAAGACGTTTTACCTTTTCTGATATTGACAATTTATTTGTTTTTTGTTGCATTAAATTATGTTCTATTTTTTTTAACAGGTTGTAATAAAAGTCATTCCTTTGTATTTGTAAAATAAATGAAACTATTATTTTTACTTATTGTTTGTTGTAATATTTTTAATGACAAAATATAAATAATTTAAATTACGGTTATACAACATTATATTTAATAGTTGAGGCTGTTACTTGGTTAAATTCCATATCAACACTTTTAGTAAATAACACACTTGGTTAAGATTTCATTGTTTCACAAACAATTGTTTCGCCACACCGTGGCTTCATCAGGCAGATGAATAATGACGTCATTATTCATCTGTATGATGAAGCCACTGTGTGGCGAAACAATTGTTGTAGTGTCAATCAATAAACAGTGAAATCTTAACCAAGTTAAGATGTGGCGAAACAATTGTTGTAGTGTCAATCAATAAACAGTAAAATCTTAACCAAGTGTGTTATTTAATGAAAGTGTTAACAACATTATATAATGAAAAATAACAATAAAAAAGCGTTACATAACTATATTCCTTACCTTAAAGTCGACTTTAACTAAAGGCAGATCGGAAATTATTATGAAACGCATCATTATTTAAAGTCGGTTTTAACTTAAAGTCGACTTTTGTTAAAGTCACTTCACTCCAATTATTATGGAACCGGCCGTTAGTGCACAAATGTGCGAAGAGAAGTTTTTGGCTAAAATGAGTTAAGTGTGGCATATGCATGAGATGCCACACTTAACTCATTTTAGCCAAAAACTTCTCTTCGCACATTTGTGCACTAACGGCCGGTTCCATAATAATTGGAGTGAAGTGACTTTAACAAAAGTCTAAGTTTAGATGTATGAGGTGGCACACTCAACTCATCTTAGTTAAAAACTTCACTTAACACATTTGTGCGCTAAACTATCGTTATGAAAGTGACAATGAAAATATGTAAATGAAACAAATGATCGAAACACCTTTTTTTCATTTTCGATACATCAAATGACAATTAACTGACAAGTCCTAAGTTTTATCCACACTATAAAATTTTTTACATGTCCCAGCATTTTATTTCCACCGATGGTACTTTACTTGTATGTATTTTTTGTAAAAAAAAAGAAATATCGAATCGAAAAATAAAATAGGTCATGTATAGAGAGTACTTAACGATTCCGGTTATAAACTACGTCCAATTTAAAGCTCTCCCTCTCCGTTATTTTTTTTTTTTGCTCTAGTTTAAAAGTGGTGGTAAATTTTTTTCCATCGCTGAATACCCGGTTTTAGTCCATTTATCCATTTATATACAAAACGTCTTTCATGTAAAAGGGGTAATATTTTCAGAGCGCACACAATACCATAAAGCACCAAATGGACCGCAATAAATTCTCTTTCGTTGATTTCTCCCTCTGCATATATTTTTTTTCTATTCTTTCTATTAACATACAGGAAGTTTTTCTTTTAAGTATACATATCCTATTTACAGCGTGTATGCTGTGAATCTACAGTAATTCGTTATTTTTTAAACAGTTTAATTTTAAGCGTTAAACGAGTGTTTTCCACTCCCAGGCTAAGCATGAAGTAAAATTTCGAGTTTAGAAAAGCCCCGTGAAAATTTGTCGAGGGTCGCGCAGCGACCCAAGACAAATTTTCTGGGCTTTTCTAAACTCGAAATTTTACTTCATGCGCCACGCGTATAAAACACAGATTTGAAATAAAGTTCGAATATACTTAAATATTGCATTATTTTAGTGTTCTGCACGCGTGGCGCATGAAGTAAAATTTCGAATTTAGAAAAGCCCAACAGATTTGTCTCGGGCCGCTGCAGTAATTCGTTGCTTTTTAAAAGAGTTTAATTTTAAGGGTTAAACGAGTGTTTTGCACTCCCAGGCTAAGCATAAACTAAAATTTCGAGTTTAGAAAAGCCCCGTGAACATTTTCTGGGATTTTCTAAACTCGAAATTTTACTTTATGCGCCATGCGTATAAAACACAGATTTCAACTAAAGTACGAATATAAATAAAGTTCGCATTGTTTAGTGTTTTATACGCGTGGCGCATGATGTAAAATTTTGAGTTTAGAAAAGCCCAGAAAATTTGTCTCAGGTCGCTGCGCGACCCTCGTCAAATTTTCACGGGGCTTTTCTAAACTCAAAATTTTACTTCATGCTTAGTCTGGGAGTGGAAAACACTCGTTTAGAGCTTCAAATTGAATTTAAAAAAAAACAAGGAATATCTAAAGATTTACAAAAAAAAATTGGCTGAATTTGGAGTACGTATACTTGAAATTAAAATTCCCTGTATATATAGGGTGGGCCATCTGATGGTTTGTTTTTGAAATTGCTATTTAAACTACAATGTTTTTTAATGATGCTTGCTTTATCCAAGAAAGTACACCTTCCGATTACGTATGGAAAACAATTTCAGTTAAATGGCCGCCACGGCTAGCTTGACAATAGTGCATCCTTTTCACCCAATTTTGTTATAGATTTTTGATTGTTTATGACTTTATTTAACGAATAGTTCAACGAATGTTTTCCTTCAGTTCGTCAATTGTTTGTGGATCGTTAGAGTAACAGCGGTCCTTAACATATTCCCACAAAAAATAGTCCAACGATGACAGATCGCATCTGCGCAATAGTCAATTAATCTCTCCAAAACAACTGATAACACGGTTACCAAACTTAATGTGCAAAAGAAAAGTTTCACGGCTGATGTGGCATGTTGCTCCATCCTGCTGGAACCTAAGCACGCCCAAGTCGAAATCTTCTAATTGCGGCCACAAAAAATCAGTCAGCATGTCTCTTTACCGCACTACATTGCGACACAACACTCACTTTAGAAATATTTTTTTAATATTTCGAAACGTTGTTCTAAATAAAAACGATTCATATCTTACAGAGGAGGTTTGACACTACATTTATGTCAATATTTCAAGCGCGTCGGTGTTGCCAATGTGAAAATAACAAACAGTTCAAAATGAAAGTAATAAACCCTTTATATATAAAATAAAAATTAACAAATTTTTGTAGCGCAAAGCGCGGATCAGATAAACCAAATTTTCAGGCTTTTCCAAACTCGAAATTTTTCTTCATGTGTCACGCGTATAAAACACTGATTTCAAGTGAAGTTTAAAATAAAATTTTGACGTGAACGGTAATGTACTTAAGTAATGCCTCAAGGTGGGTTGCATCATTCCAGTCTTCAAGAAAGGCTGCAGTACAGACCCTAATAACTACAGACCGATCTCTTTACTGCCTATTTTTTCCAAAGTCCTGGAAAAAGTATTATTCAAACAGATTACTGACTTCATTGACAGATATGACATACTAAATAAAAATCAATTTGGCTTTCGCAGGGGAATGTCTACTGCTGACGCGGTCGGTACCTTACTGGATAACGTCCTAGATGGATTTAACTCTAGCGAGTCAACAATGGCGTCTTATTTCGATCTCAGTAAGGCATTCGACTGTGTCTCACACGACGTTCTTCTGCGTAAGCTTTACTTTTTAACCTTCCATCCTACCAGTTGGGTCATATCTTGTCAATAGACGCCAACGAGTAAAATTAAATGGCTGTCTGTCGGCGGAGGTTAGCACATTTTATCACGGGGTACCACAGGGTTCCCTTATTATTTCTGCTTTACATAAACGATCTGCCGTATCACGTGAGGAATGCAAAACTGATCCTCTACGCCGACGACACCACATGCCTGAATCAATCTTCTGGAATCCAGAGTTTGGTCGCCCGTAATGGGGAGGCAAATCTTGAAGTACTGGAATGGTTCAACACCAATAGACTTTCTTTGAATGCGGGAAAAACTGTAAACCAGGTATTCTCTTTAAGCACAGATGCCACAAACAACTGTTCAATAAAGTTCCCGGGTATTAATTTAGATTCCAAATTAAATTGGCATGCCCATGGTGACTACATTTCAAAAAAACTATGCTCTGCTATCTTCCTGTTACGCAATCTGACGAATTCTTTACCTCAATCTTCTCTAAAAACAGCATACTTTGGTATGTTTCACAGCCACATAACCTATAGAGTAGTATTGTGGGGACACTCGTCTATGATGACTCGCCTATTTTCTCTGCAGCGTCGTGCCATCAGAGTGCTGGCAAATGCCAGCTACAGAGATGATTGCAAACAATTCTTCATTAATATGGGAATACTCACTTTACCGTCTGTCTTTATTCTGGAGTCATTAAAGCATATTCGCAAACATATCGACTCGTACACTACCCATCAACAAATTCACTGCTATTCCACAAGAAATAGCAGCCTACTTTATCCTGAATATCATCGCATATCCAAGGCGAGAAGTGCCACCAACTATTATGGTCCTAAGTTGTTTACCTTATTGCCACAGCACATAAGACACCTGTCTGTGACAAATTTTAAGACAAGGATTAAAGCCTACCTCTTGAAAAAGGCATTCTATACCATCGATGATTGCTTGTCCAATAAGTTCCTAGATTTTGTGTAATTGTTTTTCTTTTATCTGTCCATATATATACATATATACATGTTCATCTTGATTGTCTACTTTTATAGATTAAAACATGTCAAAGGTTTGAACTCTGACGTGTGTAAACTACTGTAATAACACAAAATTTTATAATAAAAAAAATAATAATAATAAATAATAAAAAAAGTATTCACGTCAAAAAAAATGCAAATGTCGATTTCGTCTAGCCAAATTTTGCATTTGCAAAATTGAGAACATGAAGCAATTTTCATTGGGACATATAGGCAAGTAAATATTTCGAGTTTACTAAAACACAAAAATTTGGATTAGTTTCAGATGAAAAATTAATTATACTACTTCTATTTTACTTTTGTGATTAGCTTCAATTACACAGTAATCATTGTCAAATTTAATTTGACAATGATTACCAGGTAACTGAAACTAATCACAAAAATAAAATAAAAGTGGTATAAAAAAGTTAAGTGTTTTCTTTATATCAAATTGAAAATGTACCATTGTTAAAGTTAGTTTTACAATGATTACCGTGTAACTTAAACAAGTCACAAAAGTAAAATAAAAAATTCTTTATATCAAATTGAAAAAATAAAAAAAACATAAAAATGCAAATTAATACAAAAATTATAATTCAAATTGTTTTGATTTTTTCGTGTATTTTCTCGCTTGGGCAATTTCGAGTAGTATTATGTATTATGTATTTACTTTGAATAAAATACAATTAAAAATGATATAAAGAAGAAAAACATAAAAGTTTGGATTGGTTTCTAATAAAAAATTAACATTTTTAATTATTTCTTGAATATTGAAGGCGTTCACTTCGCGATAGGGTAAACGCCTCCAAGATTCAAGAAATAATTAAAAATAATAATTTTTCATTTGAAAACAATTTAAATTTTTATGTTTTTCTTCTTTACATATTTTTTTATTATATTCAATTCAAAGTAAATACACAATCTAATCGAAATTGCCAAAGCGAGAAAATACACGAAAGAGACGAAACAATTTGACATATAATCAATAAATAATTAACACTGTTGTATCCTTTCTTCACACTTTATTTTGAAATAGTTAGATATATATTTCCATTGCTAAGCACTCATTATCAAACAACTAATTCTAACAACTGCTGTCCGGCTTCTTTATACCTACAGTGGATTCAAGGGAAAAACCAGGATTAAGGGAATACCTAGGGTGGGTTCACATTTGAATTTTATTGAGTTATGTTTATGTCGGTAACAAATTTATATGCGGATTATTTAAGGGACTCAAATCAAAATTTAATAAATTATTTTTATTTTTACGCATTTCAATAGCTTCCAACATATTTAATTGATATTTATTAGACTAATTTAGGAGTGTCATATTGTTGATGTTGAATTTATGACCTGTTGTAAAGTTATGGTGTGCAATTGCTGATTTTTCTGAATTTTAGTATTTTATATGATAACTGTGTTCTTTGAATCTAATTTTTAAGTTACGGGTTGTCTGGCCGATATACACTTTCTCACAGTTATTACACTTTATTGAATAAATTCCCGATTTTTCAATGAAGTCTCTTGCATTAAATGTCTTTCTTAAAAGAGTGCCGATTTTCGAATTTGTGTATAGTGCTGCCGTAATGTTAATTTTTTTAAATAACCAATTGATGTGATTGTTTAAGATAGGTGCGTAGATGATTCTAGCGTACTTATTAAATTGTTTTTCTTGTGACTGTAGACTAGTTATAAATTTTAATTTGTGGGCTTTTCTATTTTTATTAATTAATTTATGGATTGTATTAGGGTTATAATCTAAAAATTTTGCTATTTCCATTATTAACTTAAATTCTATTTTACTATTTTCTTCAGTAAGTGGCAATTTTATTGCTCTGTGTACCATACATCTAAATGCTGATAGTTTATATATAATAGATGTCGAAGATGATGCGTGGATGTAATAAAAAGTATGGGTTGCTTTTCTATATATATTAAAATCTAGCTTATTGTTGTTTCTATTTACAAGAATGTCATCAACGTATCGGTACCAAATTTTAGGGAAATTGTCAATGGTTTGTTTGGCTTTGTTTTTCTAGCGAATATATTTTTAAACCACGTAGAAAACAAAGCCCAACAAACTATTGACAATTTCCCTAAAATTTGGTACCGATACGTTGATGACGTTTTCGCCATCACTAATAGCACCACCAACATACATAAATTAAAATCGGAGTTATACAATCTTTATCCCAGTATAAATTTTACAGTCGAAAACGAATATAATGGAAAACTCCCCTTTTTAGACATTCTTGTAAATAGAAAGAACAATAAGCTAGATTTTAATATATATCGAAAAGCCATATATAGAAAAGCAACCCATAGTTTTAATCCACTTTAATCCCTTTAATCCACTGTAGGTTGTTATTGATAATGAGTGCTTAACACTTAAAATATATATCTAACCATTAGAAAATAAAGTGTGAAGAAAGGATACAACAGTGTTAATTATTTATTATTTTTTATATTAATTCACATTGTACCTATGTATGTTTGTATTAAATATTTGTATTCATTCAAACAATGATATTATTAAAATTTGACGTGTGGCTTTCCATAGTTTGCGAAATTACTGTAGGAAATCGACGGGTTACACAAACAACAAAAGCCCCTGCTATGTCAAATATTTGTTGACGGAATAATTATTTTAATTAAAATTTCGCGTCATAGATAATTTATTAAATAGTTTAATTATCAAATACGCTCGACGTTTATTGTTTATATAATAATTACATTAACCTACGCGTAATGGTATAACGAGCGTAATTAATAATAATGTCTGTACAATTATATTTCACCACTATCTTATTATTATTAAATAACATCTAGACTTTACAAAAAGCAAAATTATCATTGAAATAATAACAATAAGAAACAGTTATATAAATATAAATGAAATTGCCAATTTTTCGTTGCAGAATACATCAAACATTAAAAGTATTAAAAAAATTAGTATTAAATTATAAATAGACAAGTTTTACTATGTTGTAGTATAAAACATAGTTAAACTTTTCTATTTATAATTTGAAATGCAATACCACGTAGTAACAATTTTGATGTTTTAATTAGTATTGTTGTAACCGTTACTGCTAGATAATCTAAATTTAAATTAAATTTACTGTTATATATCTTGATGTTGTTTTTTCCCTTACTTTGCAACGAAAACATTTTTTTGTAGATTTATATAACTTTAATAGTGCAATTCTTATCGCAATCTACAGCAAGTTAGTCTTACAAAGACTATATCAAACACTTATTGAAACAACTACTTCCCGAGCTAATACGTGACCGCCAGTATAAGGTGTCAAATTGTTTAGAGGGAATGGCAAAGCTATACTGATGAGAGGTAAATATCGAAACGCGTCTATAGATGGCCTGAATAATTTGACCCAAATTGTTACATTTGCAGTAGGTTACTGTATGTAACAGCAAACACTTGTTGTATAATTCAATGTCCATCGGGAAGTAGTTGTTTCAATAAGTGTTTGATATAGTCTTTGTGAGACTAACTTGTTGTAGATTGCGAAAAGACACGCACATTTAAAGTTATATAAATCTAAAAAAAAAAAAAAATTTTTCTTTGCAAAGTAAGAGAAAAAACAACATCAAGATATATGACAGTAAATTTAATTTAAATTTAGATTATCTAGCAGTAACGATTAAAACAATTCTAATTAAATCATCAAAATTGTTACTACGTGGAATTGCATTTTAAATTATAAATAGAAAAGTTTTACTATGTTTTATACTATAACATAGTAAAACTTGTCTATTTATAATTTAATACTAATTATTTTTAATTTATGAACTTCACTTAGTGATAACATTACATAATATTTGATTGATAGAGATTAAAATTAAGAATTGATCGAAAACAATCTCTTCAAAATTACGTTAGTGTTTTCACTTTAAACAATTTTTTCAAGAAATAAATTGGATTATTTCATTATTTTCGTCACGTTGTTCATATTAAAATGAAGTTATGCGTCTCACTCACTCAATTAGACGAGACTCATTATTTCTCACTTCATTTCCCCCAGCACGTGCACTTATTTTGTTTTATTATGATTGACAACCCAGACACGGGTCTGCATTTTAAATTGGATAAATATAACACATACGAGAGATAGATCAAGAACTGGAATTTGAGAGAGTAGGAGAAAGAAGGCAAATATAATGCAGTAAATACTTAGCACAATGTTTCTCAAATTAGCACAATGTTTCTCAAAGTGTGTGTCACGTCTTTCTCTTATCAGCATCCATTACTTTAATTTTAGAACTTAAACTGTACTTCTAATAACTTTGGACAATAAAAGATAAAATGATACAGTATATATTAAACTTCACTTGAAATCAGTATTTTATACGCGTGGCGCATGAAGTAAAATTTCGAGTTTAGAAAAGTCTGAAAATTTGGTTTGGTCGCGTAGCGCGGAGCGGCCAAACCAAATTTTCAGGATTTTCTAAACTCGAAATTTTACTTCATTCTTAATCTGGGAGTGGAAACACTCTATTATAGCTTCAAATTGAACGGTTTTATATACATACAGGGTGTCTACGCTAAACCGTTCGTTAAAAGTTTATGGGGTTGCGGTTGCACTAAAAATTTGAAAAAAATCCTTGTCATACGGTTG
This sequence comes from Philonthus cognatus, assembly GCA_932526585.2. NCBI lineage: Eukaryota > Metazoa > Arthropoda > Insecta > Coleoptera > Staphylinidae > Philonthus > Philonthus cognatus. Next base: position 45,078,205 of record OW052241.1, read on the forward strand.
AATAAGTTCTCCTCATGTGAAATACTTTCAACTTTATATCACATCCGGTTCCACCGGAAGTAGCACCAAATATGTTATTTTAAATGGAACACCATAGATATTAGTAATTTTTGGATTCCTCGTTTAAATTGCAACATATTTTATTCGAACATATGTACACTTATCTCTTATAGTTTTCAAGCAAAAAAAATATTTCTAAAATTTTGACCTCTAAAAGGCATCTTGAAATCTATCTGTAACTTCTCTTAAGTGTAAGATAAAAATATGATTTATGTCTCTACTTGTACCTGTCAATTTTGACTATAAGTGTTCTTAAAATGTCAATATCTAAGTGCCCTCTTCAATATCTCGTAATTCAATTTTTTTAAATAGAATGACCTATTTTTTATCACGTGGTACGATTGGGGGGAAGATTTCCTACAAAAAAGTATTAACAACTATACTCCTAAAGCAAGTGGTTTTCGAATTATTTTGAAGAATCGTTTTTCGTCGCATTTATGCAGGGAATAATGCGCGCATAAGTCGCAACTAAATTTTAGTAGGCAAGTAGTAATGCTTTTGTTGTGTCGCTTATGTAATGCGAAATGCCAAATAATAAAAACAATTAGTACAAAGTTATACAGAAATCAACAAAATTAATACATACACCCATCAACAAATTATCAAATTATTCTTTATACATGGCAACTGCGATAGAATTGGTACTCAAACATGTAGAATATTTAATGAAACTTATCCACATTTGCCGCCGATGAATAAAACAAGATTTAGAAGATTGGAATCAAATTTTGTTCAATTGGCAGTTGCCATGTATAAAGAATAAATTGATAATTTGTTGATTTGTGTAATTATTCATTTGGTTGATTTCGGTAATTTTTCTTTGTACTAATTCTTTTTATTATTTGACATTTCGCAATACAATCGCGACAAAACAAAAGCATACTACTGGCCTACTAAAATTCAATTGCGACTTATGCGCGCATTATTTCTCTGCATAAATGCGACGAAAAACGAATTTTCGAAATAATTCGAAAACTACTTGCTTTAGGAGTATAGTTTTATAATACTTCTTTGTAGGAAATGTTGCCCCCAATTGTACCATGTAATAAAAATTAGGTCATTCTATTTAAAAAAATTGAATTACTAGATATTGAAGAGGGCACTTAGATATTGACATTTTAATAACATTTATTGTGAAAATTGACAGTTTCCAATTAATTTACTCATAGAGGCATCCTCTAGGCATACATTTACTACGAAGAAGTACACCAATATGGCGTGTATTTTTTGTTTTGCAAATGGAAAATTAAAAAAAAAGTCAAATCTATAGTTTCCGCTAACTCGCTTATTTTTGAGAATCGGACCCGTGTTAATATGAACTTTTTTGCTTAAAATGACCTCCAGAATACTGAAGGGCGTAATTAGGAAAACGTCGTGCATAAAATTAAGTGTAGTAGATTAAAGATTAGAAATAGGTTATTTTTTTTTAAATATTATTCATGTATCTGGTCAACAGTTGCTAACATTACATGGGTCATTATTATAGTAACTTATACGCATAACATTTAAAATTTGGTTTTAGAAATTACGTATTTTTAAAGTTGAACTATACAATAAATTTAAATCACAATTAATGAAATACTCATCACACGCTTAAAAACGGAAGCCAGAAATAAGACGGCGTCTAAATTCCGACGGATGCACCCCGGAATGAAAATATAGAAAACACGTGTATTTTTTTTTCCTTTCGCTCCTCTTTCCGCGTTTCAGAGTTGGGATAAATTTAAGTCGACAATATTTCCCTGTTGACACTCGCGCTATCGTTTTTCACTAATATTTCCTCCCCCTTCAGACCATCCGTCTATATGACACGCCCACTTTCAGATCCCATTACCACCACTTTCACCCTCTTATCGTCATAGATTTGAGGGTGAACACAACCCCACAATTTTCTTTACCCTCATTTTAGCCACAGAAACTGATAAATAGATTCTAGTTGGGAATGTTACAAAGTAGGTATTTCTTGTTAGGTTTCAAGTTTTGTGAAATAGAGTCTTGTGTGGGAAATGAAGCGTTTAATTGTTTAATCGCAATCAAATAGTTAATACTTTTATTTACTTTAATTTCTATTTCTCTCATCCTAATTAATTGAGGGGCTCAGTGGAAAAATAATACGAGTGCTATTTTCTTAAAAATTAGTATGAGTACAGATATCTACAAATGAGATTTATATTTAGTGATAGAAAAAATGGTACAATTGAATACGTGCATCTCTCAATATAATATACAATGTTATTGATCTGTGGACGTCTATTACAGATTTTTCTATAAAATTTAAACTTTTTCTCCAGTTTATACAAATCAATCTCATGTCACTTGTATTACTATTCCACTGAGCCCCTCAATTATTAAAATTCAATATTTATCAAATATTTTATACTTGTATTTACTTGAATTTTCTTTTTCCTCATCCTTAGTAGTTATTATAACTCAATATTTAAGTTGCTTATTTCCAAAAACCCCTAAATCCATTGTTTTCAAATGGATTTAAGGTTTTTTGGAAATAGGCAACTCATTTATCAAATATTTGATATTTTAAAAAATAAATATTTTTTACTTTTATTTACTTGAATTTGCGTTTCTCTTATCTTTATTTATTATAATATATAAAATTACTAAAATGTTATTCGTGAAAATGCAAACAATGTCTTAATTAATAAGACAACTTAAGACGATAAATATCCATTGAAACAACTACTTCCCGTGCAAATACACCTCCGGATATTGAATTATACAATGAAATATTTAAATTCTTATTTAATTTAATTTGTTACAACGCTCTATTAAAGTATATGTAACGTTTAGGTCAAATTCTCTTCAAACCAACTAACAAATACAAATTAAAAATGAAAGGGGAAATAACAAAAAATTAGAAGTGAAAGGACTTGGATTAAAGCTAATGTCTTAGGCCATCTATGGACGCGTTTCGAGATTTATCTCTCTTCAGTATAGCTTTGCTTATGACGTTTTAAAGAAATTTAGGAATACTTTTAAAAAAAACTTACTTGAAAAAAGTGTTGTGTGTGGAATGAACAAGTACACAGAAATGGAATGAATGAAAAATATGGTCGGTATTTATAGATAAAAAAGGGATTATGTCATTAGCAGGTATGAAGAATGTAAGACCTTATTATTTACCTTACGGTACAGTTCAAGCAAGATAAATTCAAATTCAAAACTATTTGAATTCGAAAAAAAAAGCTTATTTTCTCGAATTCAAATGGTTTTGAAGCTTTATTTATTATTATAATTCGATATTTATAATTTGCTTAAATCTTCTAAATAAAATCTAAAGAGAATCTCTGCGTTTTTTCCCCTCATATTTTTTCATTTATGTATTCCGTACAAAAAAAAGGGAAAAAGTTCTGATTAAACAATAAATAAATTATCACAATTAGACCCGCGGATGAAAATTGAATTGGATTCGAGCGTGAGAGAGTGGTTTTTTTTTCTTATCTTATCTCTCTTCTTCCTTATGTATACACACAATTTGCGCGCCGAACCGAATTCCTTTAGGCGAAAGTTTAAAAGGGGCTAAAAGAAAATTGTAATAAGTTCCTTATTTAATCTACAACTCATTTTAAACTTTCCAATTCTCATACCTACCTAACAAGAAAGAGAAAGAGAGAGCCAGGAAAGGAAAAAATATGGAAGTTGCAGGAGTCTCGGTGTTGGGTACAAACAATTGGGGCGAGTAAAATATTTGTCATTTGTAATATTTACCAACGTGATATCAAATAAAAGCAATTTATTTTGAACTTCACTGTAAATCAATGTTTTATACGCGTGGTGCATGAAGTAAAATTTCGAGTTTAGAAAAACCTGAAAATTTTTAGGCTTTTCTAAACTCGAAATTTTTCTTCATGCTTAATCTGGGAGTGAAAACACTCGGTAGAAGCATTAAATTGAAAATAATTATAAAATCAATGAATCCCTGAACATTTATTGCATATACGTCGGGGTATGTATACTTAAAAGAAAAATTCCCTGTATATAATATATTTAATATTTAAAATTTTTGAAATATCTGATGTCCCCACGATTATTATAATTGTTATAATTTAATCAATTAAATAATGTCGTTGATATTATTCTAAAATACTTGTATTTGTTGTTTTGATTTTGCGTGTATGAATAAACACCATGGACGTTTCAACGAAAAAAAATATATATATATATATATATATATATATATATATATATATATATATATGGATATACATGAACGCATACGCTGATGCAAAACGTAATTTAATTTCAAATCGGCCGGCCACGTCCATATGTCCGCAGGGGAAACTTTTACGGCCCCACGTCGACCCCAAAAACGAACTTGGCCCCAAAGACTATTTTCATCCAATCAAATAACAACCTGTTTTACTTATTCAATTCGAGTTTATCAAATTTTAAAATTTATGAAGCCAGACTACAGAAATCATTATTTGTTTTATTAAAATAAATAAATAATCGACCAAGTCACAAAATTTTCAGGCTTTTCTAAACTCGAAATTTTACTTCATGCTTAATCTGGAATTGGTAACACTCGTTAGAAGCTTCAATCGATGCTTTAAAATTTACAGCGTATACATCGTAACATGTATACACACATTTTAGAAATGTGTACTATTTTTATGTATTTCACATTAACGTCTTTGAAATAACAAGTAATGTTTTGAATCTTGTGTTTAGCAGGTTGCAAAAAATAAAATTAAATAAACGCAAAGCTTAATACAAAAACTTAGAATTTTTAATAAATTGTAAGGTGGGTGCGTTAATTTCTTGGAGCAGTGTAGTTGATTAAAGATGTATCTTAAGAATTTTATTGAATTTTTTGTTTATACGTAAAACTATCGCTATTTTAAAGTTATTTCCAGTGCATGCAGGTAAGTTAACTTTGTGACGGAGGTAATCCAGATTTTCCAATATATGTGAAAGCATCAAACTTTCATCTGTAAACATAATATGCGCAGCCGATATTAGTATGCCCGGTGCATGATAGAAGAGAGGAAGACAGAGAGGGATGTAACGGTTGATTGTGGGAGGGAGCGAGATGGGGAGAGAGGTAGTGTATTTGGTTTGGATGCAGTTTACGGGCAGATGACTTTAAATTGGTTTTATGGAAACACACACGAAATGCACCCAAAGGAATATCTATACTCATATACAAGCACCAACACGCGTATTTTTCATCAATATACAATTTTCTAGATTGGCGTGTTTTATTTTTAAAATAATTGCTTTTAGTTTAGTAGTAATAGTATACGAAGAAAATTGTGATTAAATAATTTTAAATAATCATACTAATAATACAGTCTTGATTCTTTTTTTTTTCATCCTTTGTATTCATCTTTTCCCTTGGGTGAAAAGGCATGTAATTGCTAGTCCTGAGTAAGTAATAAGCAATTAAACCGCCTATTCCATTGTTCCGTGCGAGAAATTGAAATCGAAATGTAATTAAATCATCTCCTACCTTTACAGAAAACGTAATTACTTAACTTCATTATACAATAGTTGATAAGCGCAAAGCGCAGCCTCCCGTGCATAATATATCGAATTATACAGCCGGTAACTAACACTAACGACCCGCCTGTATTACGGGCATTACCGGGGAATGCAACGGGAATTCCCAAGACCTCAAGAAGTCGCGGCGATGAGGAGGAATTCGCGAAACAACGCATCGATTTTATGGTGTGTTCGAGATTCTGGGGCTTCGGGAAGAAGATGAAAAGGGGGGAAACAAGCGGGCGCTAATGACGCAAGTTGTTGCCGAGAGTTTTAATTACGGGAAATCAGATGTCTGGTGTTGGCAGTGTGGATTATTCCCGTATTTTCGGTCTGTTGCGGGGATTGATTTACTTATTTCGTATCTGTTTTTATTTCTTCTTCTTCAGTGGAATAGATATTTATTTCTGGAGTTCAAAAACTGTTATTACTAAAAAAAGTAGTTAAGGAACTATTATCAATAAACACATAGACATAGACATTATAATAACATAACCTTTAAAAAGAAATAAATTATTACGACCAATAACTCAATCGGGAAAATTCAAGTTTTTTCATTTGCTGGACTCGATTGATTGGAGTGCAGTTGTTGGAGAAAGTGACAATAGTAGCAAATATGACTTGTTTCAAAATGCTGTTGTCACTGCTTACCAATTAGCATTCCCTGAAATAAAGGTAGAAAGTAAAACAAGTATAATAGACGGCATATATTAGTTCAAAGAAAACCTCCGCGAAATGAGGACAAATCTAAATCTAATGTATGACGCGTTTAACCCTTGTGTACACGGATAAAAAATTATCTGCTAATACACGGATAGGTACAGGCGTAACTTTATTTACCGTCAGAGTTTAATTCGGATTGGGCATGCGTGAACAAGTTCATTCGGGAATTACCCTGCTTGGGGAATAGTTTACTTCTAATTTTTATTAAATACAATGGACAACAGAAAAGAATTCTCGGGTTCAGATTTCAGACGGTAAGAAAATTGTTTTCGTTAAAACAATTTTTAAAGATGTAAATACTTATCTAGTATGACTTACGAGCACCAACAGACTTATTTGCAATCTTTTTTGGATGAAAGTGTTTCCGATTCTAACGTCAGTGTGAATGCCGTTTTCGAAGGTAATGGTTCTGATGATGAATGGCTTCCACAATCAACGCAGAACGTATATAGTGCGCAGGTAAATTTATTTTATATAAATATATATATATATATATATATATATATATATGTATATATTAGGTTAGGTTAGGTTATATACAGGGTGTTTTAAATTCGAGCCTTACTATGTAGGTTTAAATTCGACACTTTTACAGAATTTTATGCCAATTAATAATCTGTCGAAATATTCGAAATATATTCAAGTGATTCAATGTAATTTAAAAAAAAAAAACTGAAATTATCGATTTTTAAAAATTGGCCATATCTTCGTTATTTTCTATTTTTTGTTGAAAATCTGTAAAAAATTCTCAGAGCAACTTTTAACGACTTAGCAAATGCAGTAATTGTTAAAACTGCTAATGATTTCTTTTTGTTTTTCCCAGGCACAACTTTTGTGCAAAAGTGCCAAATGTAAACCTACCCTCTATCTTCTATAATAAGCGAGATCGTCCTGATAAGGCTTAAATTTGAAACACCCTGTATATAACTGGAGACACAATATATTTGTTACAATTTGTTTATACCTATAAAATATAAATATTACAGTTAGATGGCGACGCATCGGATATAGAAGATGTTTTGGTAGACCTCGATATACGGATTGAACTTCAGTCAGATGATGAAGAAATGCACGATGCTGATGATGTTGATACAAATGAAATATTTACCCCGGATGTCCCAATCTTGCGTGGAAAAGACGATACTGTTTGGAAATGTGAACCACCGCCCCGAACTCAAACTCAACGACATAACATTGTTCGTCAAAGACCTGGACCCGTAAGAGGAACCGAAAATCTTTCTGCACTGGATGTGTTCAAGTGCATATTTTCTGATGCAATATGTGACATAATCATACGAGAAACAAACAGAAAAGCCGCAAGTGATTATAGAAAATGGAATGCAGATCATCCTGACAAACCTGAAAAAAAATGGCGCATTCTTACTGAAACCGAACTTTATGGATACTTGGGTATTCTAATTACTGCTGGCGTACGCCATTCAAGTTCAGAACATGTACGCGAACTATGGTGATGCATACCCACTTTATCGAGCAACTCTACCAATTACAAGATTTTGTGAAATAACCCGTTTTATTCGATTTGACAACAGTGAAACAAGAGAACATAGACTGATGAATGACAAAGCAGCAGCGATATCGGACATATGGCTTATGTTGAATCAGAACCTACGATCGCATTACGTTCCATCTGATTGTCTCGTTATTTATGAACAACTTTTCCCGTTCTGAGGAAGGACAAGATTTACACAATACATGCCGTCAAAACCCGAAAAATATGGGATCAAGATCTGGTGGGTATGCGATGCTGAAAATGCATATCCTCTTACAGGCCAAATTTACACCGGAAAACCAGCAACTGGGAGGGAAACAAACCAAGGTGAGCGTGTAGTTAAAGATTTAGCTTTACAATTTAAAAATTCAGGCCGAAACATTACTATGGACAATTTCTTTACCACCCTACCAATAGCGCGACTTTTGCTATCATGGAATATTACTGTGATAGGTACTTTGAAAAAAAATAAGGCGTACATACCCCCTGAGATGTTGGCAAATAAAAATCGAGAGCCTCTTTCATCAATATTTGGTTTTAGCGATGATGCGAAATAGCGCTCTGTTCCTATGTTCCTAAGAAGAACAAGTCCGTTATTTTACTTTCATCAATGCATAGTGATAACAATATAAGTGGGCAAATGAACAAACCTGATATTATCCACTATTACAATAGCACTAAAAGTGGAGTAGACAACATGGACAAAATGTTATCACATTTTTCTACGAAACGCAGAACCCTTAAATGGCCCCTTGCTCTATTATATAATATGATTGATATCGCATGTCTAGCCATCTACATAATTTATACAAAAAATAATCCTGTGGCTAAAAAGTCTTCCAACAGCCGTCGAATTTTCTACCAGGATTTAGGACGTAGTTTGGCAATGCCTCAATAGAAACTAGATCGCAAAATTCACATGTTGTCAAAGTATTTTCAACAAAGATTGCCATAGAATCCATGCTAGGTCACGTAATTACAAAAAATACACCTGGGTCATCAGGTACTAACAGCCAAAATAAGAAAACTCCCAAGGAGGTTGTCGGATCATGCCACATATGTCGCACTTTGCGAAAACAAACAAAGAAAAACAAGAAAATCTTGCAAAGTTTGTTTCCGTCCGATTTGCGATAAACACGCAGAAACAATTTCAAAATGTCACAGCTGTGAATTGTATTTTTTTTCAATAAATTGTTTTTCTTAGATATTTATTCGTGTAATGATTAATTTAGTACCTCTTCACAAACTCAATCATCAGAAAATACATATTTCATATAATACATATAAAGGTACACCTGTACCTATTCGTGAAGTAACGTAGTTTGGAGATTTTTTGGATAATAAATGGATACTTCGATTTCATAAAACCTTTTTACTGGTAAGTACCTTTACTTTTACTAAATCTAAGATGTCAATGAAGCCCAACTATTTAAATTTAAAGGAACAATACTAAAACAATTGTTAAAAACGAAATAGGTACGGGTGTACCTATCCGTGTACACAAGGGTTAAAACCAGTAGTGATACTTCTTTAAATGAGATATGACACAGCACTGTTTGACTACTTGACCTCTATATACTCACATGTAGATAAGGGAAATACCGTCTGCGGAGTTTTTCTAGACTTGTCAAGAGCGTTCGATACCGTTGACCATTCTATCTTATTGACAAAATTACATCATTATGGCATACGAGGGAAAGAAAATGAATGGATTTGCTCATACCTTCAAAACAGGAAACAATTAGTGAAAATCACGGACACTAATACAGGCGTAAACGTACTATCTGGCACGATTGACACTAATATGGTCGTTCCCCAAGGGAGTATCCTGGGGCCCCTATTATTCATAATATTGATTAACGACCTCAATAGCATAGCAAATGACTGCCACTTTATCAGTTACGCAGATGACACTAATATCATTCTTTTTGGATCCACACTCAGTGGCATAATCGATACAGGAAATGTGATAATGCATAAAATAGAAAAGTGGTTTGCCGATAATTGTTTAATACTTAATGCAGAGAAAACGAACTGTATTTATTTCAAAACAAGTCAAAGAACTTCAACCCCACAGAACACCTGTTTAAATAACACACTTTATCCATTCACAAATCAGTGCAAATTTTTAGGTATTATATTGGATGAAACACTGAGTTACAAACCCCATATTGAGCATGTAATTAGCAAGATTAGTAGAGCAACGTATGGCCTTAGAATTCTATCCAGGAACACAAATGAGAAAATTTGTGAAATGTTTTACTATGCTTACATATATTCAAAAATTAGGTATGGTATAATATTCTGGGGAGGAACATCAGATATGACTGCAGTGTTCAGGGCCCAGAAGCGTGCTCTACGTGTTATCTGCAAAATTAAATTTGATAGCAGTTGTAGGGGATTATTCAGAAGTAAAAAACTGTTAACGTGTACAGGTATCTATATTCTAGAATGCGTAAAGTTTTTATGGAAGCATAAATACTTATTTGAAAAACACCTAATGCCACATATATACAATACGAGACATGGTGTTGAATACAGTCTTCTATCCCATAGATTGTGTCTGTTTGAGAGAAGCCCGTATTACTCATGTATTAAAGTTTATGATATTTTGCCTAGCGCAATAAAAACAGCAAAGTCGTACGCAGTCATGAAAAAATTGTTGATCGATAAACTGCTATTGATAGAACCATATAACTTAGATGAATGTCACTCTAACATTTAGAATGAGTATTAAGAATAGTTATATTGTTTTCATGTAATTGCTGTATATATGAAATTTTATTTGTATTGTATTTGCAAAAACACTGAAAATAAATGTATTATTATTATTATTATTTTTATATAAATCATATCGCCTAAAAAACAATGCTCCAACAAAATCAGCAAAAATAAAAGCCAGTGATAATTTTATTTCAAATTCTAACAATAAGACAAAATCTATGTGGCGAATCATTAATACTAATCGCAAACAGTGATAAACCTTGCAATATTAGCAGTGAAAAAGTGAACCACGAATTCATATCCTACATTAAGAATATAATTAATTCTATTCAGAACCTTGGTCTAAACCTTTTAGATTTCACCCCCAACAACATGCTAATTAATTTCTCTTTCAATGTAATATCGAGTAGCGACATAACAGAAGCTATTATTAACATAAAATATAGCAAAACCAAGGATATATACGGCTTTACTTCCGATTTGATAAAGTCATGTAGGGTATCAATTATTGCACCACTTACATCAATTCTAAATAACTGCGTAAGAACATCATTGATTCCGGATACAATGAAAATTGCATCAATAATACCTATTTATAAGAAAGGTGATAAAAATAACCTACAGGATTATAGACCAATATCCATCTTACCAGTTTTTTTTTAAGTGTTGCAAAATCACTCTTTTAATAATAGTCAATTTGGTTTTTGAAGTGGGAAATCCACAAGTGATGCCATTATATCCTTGCTAAATGAGATACTATCGGGTTATGAAAGTGGCCAATTCACAATAGCTTCTTTCGTGGACCTGAGTAGGGCGTTTGGTTGCGTAGGTCATGATATATTGATATGCAAGCTAAAACGTTATGGTTTCGACAAGGCTAGTACAAATTTTATTAGGTCCAATCTTACTAATACGACTCAAATCGTTAACAATGATGGTGTTAAATCGAATGCACTGAAAGTTGAACATGGTGTCCCACAAGGGTCAATCCTCGGGCCTCTACTATTTATCATGTACATGAACGACTTACCATCTTTCGTTCCTCATACTTTCAAAGTGATATATGCTAATGACACTACTTTAGTTAACAGTGCTAGTACTCTCGATGATGCAATCTTTAGAAGCAAGAGGGCAAATGATAGATATAACGAATGGCAATAAACTGCTATTAAATGGAAATAAAACTATTAATATGCTATTTACTTTAAAGAGTAATGAATCTGCTGCCCCTACAGCTATAAAATTTATAGGGGTTCATCTCGATCCCACTATGACATGGAGTACAAATACTGACACGCTAGCAAACAGATTATGATCCAAGATATTTCTTCTGCCAAACTTAGCAAATTCAGCCTCACCTTATACTCTAAAAGACACCTATTTTGCTACTTGCCATTCTAACCTTGCTTTTGGTCTATTCGCCTGGGGCCATTCTGCCTGCAGGCACCGCATATTTGGACTGCAACGAAGAGCAGTGCGCGTAGTGGGTGGGTTTGGTTATAGAGATGACTGCCGGTCACTATTTTGTGAATTGCCTATCATGACCCTACCAGGATTTTACATGTATCAATGCCTTGTGTATGTCAGGACTATCAAATATCTTGAGACCTCCGGCTGCTCATTAAATTGCGGAGCGTGAATAATAGTATTCTTTTATTTTTTTTATAGAACCAACAAAAATGTTATTGAAAACAAAAGTGGAAAGTAAATTAAAGTTTTGTTCGGCTTAACAAACAAACAAACAAAAAAAATGCCTACTTATCTAATGTTAGTAAATAATACTAAATAACTAAAGAAACAAAACAAGTTGGGCGCCACCTAGAGCTTCACCGGTCTAGGGCGGTATATATCTAAAATTGTCTTTTTTTTTCTTATCATTCTGCAGTAACGCGTATTTTACAAAGGTCACTTACGAGATTCACGCTGCACACAGTAATTGTCAGGAAACTCGAATTAAATTAGCACTTATCTTAATTTCTCTCCCGATGCTCCTCTACTTCCAATCAGGAATCCTCCTCCACAGGTAACAATTCTCCCCAATATGACCACAGAGCTTAAAAAGGGTCCATAGGTACACGAAACTGTTGTTATTTTGAACACTGCGAATGAAATCGGCAATGCAGGAACGCAGCAAGGTCGAGGAATTGACAACACCGCACCTGGTGTTAAATTGTAGCACCACGGCAACACCTGTTCTGGCAACACGGCGACCGGTGTTAAAATGGAGCCCCAAATAAAAACGATTTATCTTGAGATCCAAAACTGGAGGTTCCTCTGTTGAAGAGAAACCTCGCGAAACGGTAATAAAATATCACAACTATTACTTGAAAACTGCGCTAGCGTACGCTCTCTCGCTCTACCCTAATGAAACTGACTCGACACCTGGCAGACCGCCGAACCCAAAAAAAAAAAAACCTTTAAAAACAATATTCTCAATTGCAGACATTTAGCGTCTGCAACCAAATATGCGCTCTTTTTAAAATGAAACGTTACAATCTAATTCGGTACATAGTCACAACACTAAAAACAAAGTATCTATATTAAACATCTTAGATTGCATAAGTCGCAAAATGTACCTACTTACTGGGCTACAAAACTGTATAACGTGTTACCGCCAGTAGTAAAGAGTTTATCTCTAAAAAAATATAAAATTAAGTAAATGTCATTTTGAGATCTGTTGGCAACAGATTGCATAAAGCGTTTTAGTAAATTTCATATTTGCAGGTAGGTAACATTGAATTATAACCTTTAATTTTTGCAGTCAGTTTGTTCATGTGTCGTTTTATAAAACACTTGTCTGGTTATATAGGGAATTTTTCTTTTAGGTAAACATATGCATAACCTGTAAATTTTCCGACATTCGTTGTTTTTCAAAAGAGCTTAATTTGCAACTTGAAACAAGTGTTTTCCACTCCCAGGCTAAGCATGAAGTAAAATTTCGGGTTTAGAAAAGCCCCCTGAAAATTTGTCAAAGAGTTTAATTTGAAGCTATAAACGAGTGTTTTCCACTCCAAGACTAAGCATGAAGTAAAATTTCGAGTTTAGAAAAGCCCCGTGAAAATTTGTCAAGGGTCGCGCAGCGACCCGAGACAAATTTTCTGGGCTTTTCTAAACTCGAAATTTTACTTCATGCGCCACGCGTATAAAACACTGTTTTCAAATAAGGTTCAAATATACATTTATTCACAATATTTTTGTTTTGTACGCGTGGCGCATAAAGTAAAATTTCGAGTTTAGAAAAGCCCAGCAAATTTGTCTCGGGTCGCTGCACGACCCTCGACAAATTTTCACGGGGCTTTTCTGAACTCGAAATTGTACTTCATGCTTAGTCTGGGAGAGGAAAACACTCGTTTATAGCTTCAAATTGAACTCTTCTATAAAACAACGGTAACATTTTTCTCTAAGATAAACCATATGCATAAGCTGTAAATTTTCCGACATCCGTTGTTTTTCAAAAGAGCTTAATTTGAAACTTGAAACGAGTGTTTTCCACTCCCGGACTAAGCATGAAGTAAAATTTCGAGTTTAGAACAGCCCCGTGAAAATTTGTCGAGGGTCGCGCAGCGACCCGAGACAAATTTTCTGGGCTTTTCTAAACTCGAAATTTTACTTCATGCGCCACGCGTATAAAACACTGATTCCAAATGAGATTCAAATATTCATAAATCCACAATATTTTTGGTTTGTTCGCGTGGCGCATGAAGTAAAATTTCGAGTTTAGAAAAGCCCAGAAAATTGGTCTCGGGTCGCTGCGCGACCCTCGACAAATTTTCACGGGGCTTTTCTAAACTCGAAATTTTACTTCATGCTTAGTTTGGGAGAGGAAAACACTCGTTTATAGCTTCAAATTGAAATCTTCTAAGAAAACAATGTAAACATTTTTAAACTCGAAATTTTACTTCATGCTTAGTCTGGGAGAGGAAAACACTCGTTTATAGCTTCACATTTTTCTCTAAGATAAACCATATGCAAAAGCTGTAAATTTTCCGACATCCGTTGTTTTTCAAAAGAGCTTAATTTGAAACTGGAAACGAGTGTTTTCCACTCCCAGACTAAGCATGAAGTAAAATTTCGAGTTTAGAAAAGCCCCGTGAAAATTTGTCGAGGGTCGCGCAGCGACCCGAGACAAATTTTCTGGGCTTTTCTAAACTCGAAATTTTACTTCATGCGCCACGCGTATAAAACACTGATTTCAAATGAGATTCAAATATTCATAAATCCACAATATTTTTGTTTTGTTCGCGTGGCGCATGAAGTAAAATTTTGAGTTTAGAAAAGCCCAGAAAATTTGTCTCGGGTCGCTGCGCGACCCTCGACAAATTTTCACGGGGCTTTTCTAAACTCGAAATTTTACTTCATGCTTAGTCTGGGAGTGGAAAACACTCGTGTGTAGCTTCAAATTGAAATCTTTTAAGAAAACAATGTGAACATTTTTTTTTTAGGTAAACATATGCATAAGCTGTAAATTTTCCGACATCCGTTGTTTCACAAAAGAAAATTGTATTAGAAATGTATCTGAATTTATTACTATTTAAAGAATAATTTATTAAATTGGGGCAGCGAATAAATAAAAATTAAACTTCCTTCTACGGATTCCGATTGGATTCAGGATACATAAATTATCGAGACTGTTAAAGCTACTTTTTAAGACACACGACGAGATAAATGCGTTTTATACGGGCAACTCGGCGAATTTCTTGACTTGCGCGAAAACAACCCTGAAAATAAATATACATTCTTCTTTTTTGTTGCAGGTAATATACGAAGAAATAATCTTCAGATCTTCTTAACGAAAAATATATGGTACGTAGAACACAAGAACATCATTCAAAATAATGTGCAAATTATAAAGCAGGTATTTTAATTCATAAAAAAAAGTCACAGTTATTTCTATAAAATATTTTAAATTGTACTTAACTTCTTGACATGCTATTTATTATTATATTTAAAATAGATACAGCGACTTTTTTCGTTTAAGTAAACTTTGTAATTTTATACAGGGTGTCCCAGACCACTCGTATCAGCCTTTCTTTTTGAAGCTGTCTTAGAAAGTTAGGACAAAAAGTCACAGTTATTTCTATAAAATATTTTAAATTGTACTTAACTTCTTGGCATGCTATTTCTTATTACATTTAGAATAGATACAGCGACTTTTTTCTTTTAAGTAAACTTTGTAATTTTTTACAGGGTGTCCCAGACCACTCGTATCAGCCTTTCTTTTTAAAGCTGTCTTAGAAAGTTAGGACAAATTTTGTTTTTTATTACAAAAGCCGTATCAAAGAATCGAATAGTGATATTGTTTTTTCGCAAAAATGTTGGATTTTTAAATGGCACGATAGGTCAAAAGTGGTATCATTGAAAAGGTCTATAAAAAATAATCAACTTTTGTACTAAACATAATTTTGTTACCGGCATCGATTTTGAGTAATATCTGATTAAAATTATTAAATTTAAATTTTTCATGGCTAACTTATTTTGAAAGATAGAGTTTTAAATATCAGTTTGATCTTTCAGATACATTATAATTAGTGCCGCGGAGTCGCTAAAGAAATATTCGACTTCAACTCCGTCTCCGACTCCTCTATTTTTCGAAAATCCTAAGCCAACTTCGACTGCTGCTTCGAATCATGTGAACATTTTAAAATTTTACTTAATAATGCAATTTTTTTAAAACATAAAATTTGTAATGGTTACTATATCTGCATAATTGCAATCTAATAGTTTTTTTGGAAAAAAAAATCGAAATTTTGTTTTTTTGTCATATGCAAGTTACATAAATTTCCATTGTAATTAAAAATTCTATTTTGGTTCAAATTTTAAAAAAAACACGACATATGTTGAGAACAATTATATTTAAATAATTATATTGAAAATCGGAGTCGGAATTGTAGGGAATTTCCAACTCCGATTTCCTTATCACAAAAATACTTAAATTTTGACTCCACAGTTATAATTCTAACTTCGAATCAAAGTTCACAGCACTAGTTCAATCTGTTTTCCATTTACTTCTAAACACTGTTGAATTGTTCTAGTCTCAATACCAGTATCTCCAAGTATCTACTTTTAAAATAAGGTAGCCATGAGATATCGACATTTAGTAACTTCAATCCAAAATTACTCAAAACAAAAGACAGTTACAAAAATATTTTTTGTGTATAAGTTGCTTATTTCATAAAGACCTTTTCAATGATACTACTTTTGACTTACCACACCAATTAAAAACTTGAGTAATTGACATTTTTCCCTGTTTATCTTTAATTTATTTTTCATTAATCACATTTACAAAGAGATTATTGAAAAACAAATTAAAGATACAAATTTAAGATGAATAAATATTTTATAAATACAAATCGCTTGATTTGTTTCACATTCAAAAAATTATTTACTCCG
The DNA here is from genome assembly GCA_932526585.2 of Philonthus cognatus. NCBI lineage: Eukaryota > Metazoa > Arthropoda > Insecta > Coleoptera > Staphylinidae > Philonthus > Philonthus cognatus. The sequence goes on from OW052241.1 coordinate 45,095,111, forward strand.
ACTATTTTTGGCTTCTAGCATTAATATAAATATAATATCAAGTCTAAAATAGTTTTGAACACTGGTGATCGATTGAAAAACGGAAAGTGTGGGGGGAAAAGGGGTCGGTGTATAAAAGCCCATTTATGCTGAATAAAATTCGTCGGTTGAAGACAGTGAAACAATTTTAAGTCGAGATAAAGGTCCCCGAGCTTTTCAAACCATTTCCGGTGCTCTCTCAAAGTTCAATTCAGAAAAGCGTTTCATTTCCGCCCGCGGTTTCCTCTCTTTTTCAACTCCTGAGAAAATAAAAAAATAATAATAATCACGATAATAATTCCCGCTTCGGGAATAAGACAAACAGTACTCGGGCACAAAAGCTCTTTCAATCCTTCTTTAGTGCTTGAATATAAGAAGATTATACATTTATTTTATTCACGTACAAATTATAAATATATATTTTAATTTAATAGTATACATTGTAAATGAAATAAATTAATTATAATGGAGATTCCGTGTAAATAAAGTTAAACTTAGAAATGTTGATTATGTCGTGATATAATTTTACAGGTAATAATAAAGGATAAATCAAAAATTACACTTATGCTTAATTAGTATAAGTTTAAAACGTTTCACCAAGTTACATGTAAAATTGTTATTTAAAAAAAATTGCTATAATTGTTTTAGAAAACAAAATCAATTTTCAATGAATTTTATCAAAAAGGGAGATAACAAATTGAATAAATATCATACTAGGACAAAAGATTATACAAATAAGACACTTAAGCTTTGTATAACTGAGGTTTATATTGTGACTAAAGTTTGGACAACTTTAACTTATGTAAAGTTATTTAAATTAAAAACACTTGGAATTGTTTCACAAAGTAAAACTTAATTCTGACTTGTTTTAGTTTGTTAGACCATTTTCAATTGATGACATTCACATTTCCTTGAAAATGGTCTAACAAAGCGAAACTAGTCGGAATAAAGTTTTAATTTGTGAAACAATACCAAGCGTTTTTAATTCAAATAACTTTACATATTGTAATATTAAAAGTGCGATTCTTTTCGTAATCCACAACAAGTTAGTCTGTCAAAGACTATATTAAACGCTCATTGAAACAACTACTTCCCGAGCTAATACATCGACGGACATTGAATTATTTAACAACGGCAAAGCGATACTGATGAGAGATAAATCTCGAAACGCGTCTATAGATGGCCTGAATAATTTGCCGAAAATTGTTACATTTGCAGTAGGTAACTCACTTGTTGTATAATTCAATGTCAGTCGAGATATTAGCTCGGAAAGTAGTTGTTTCAATGAGTGTTTGATATAGTCTATGTAAGACTAACTTGTTGTAGATTACGAAAAGAATCGCACTTTTAATGTTTGAAGTATTCTGCAACCAAGAATTGGCAATTTCATTTATTTTGTAAAATGTTTCACCAAGTGCCAGATGAAAAATTAATTCAAAAAAACCTTAACTTCTAATTATTATAGTTTGATAATGAAAAGTTAAAGTTATATACAGGGTGTCCGTATTTCGAGGAAATGTATGGGGATCTCGGTTATTTGAAGAGTTAGAGAGTTGGTTAAATTAGGGCAAATACGTGAAATTTGGAGCCCAACAATAATCCGAAAACAGATTTGAAATATTTTTTTTTGTTTTCGAGATATTGCCAAAAAACTATTTTTTTCAAATTTCGTTTTTATTTTTTTATTCAAAATCTATTGGATCTAGGAATTTGCAACTTTTACATTATACAGGCACTTTTTAATCAGGAATTTAGTAGTGTACTTACATTTAAAATAACTTTAGTATCTTCTCCAGAACCATAGCCAACTTTTGTTTTTCTTATGGGCACCATATTGGATATTCATATTTTTGGAAAGAACTTTTTTTCTGAATTCAACGGTATATCACACTTATAATTTATTTTGCGTTTCATTTGAAACAAAGCAACTTTTTGTTTTTTTTTAAGAGTGCTTTGAAAACAGTTGCACATTTTAAAATTCCTGAGGCCTACAACTATATTTTTTTAGGGAAGGAACCAGAATAATCACTCTGCTGCTTGATGAAGTTTTTCATAATATTAAATAATAATAAACAAATTAATTAAATATCTTTTGAACTAAAATTATCAGAAACTTAGAGTAAGTGTTCGAATATATCACCATTGACCTCCAAACATAATTCTAGTCTTTTCCTTAAATTTTGGACTGCCTGAAAAATGTCTCTTTTCCTTAATTGCTGAATAGTAACTATTATAATTCTTCTTAAATCGTCTTTGTCCTCTGAAATAGTTTTATAAACTTTTTCTTTTATAGCTCCCCAAAGAAAATAATCTAGAGGTGACAAATCAGGTGAGCGAGCTGGCCAACGTATATCACCATTATTTGCCATAACTTTATTTGGAAACATTTCGGACAGACAATTAGCGACAATTTGGCTGTTGTGAGGTGGTGCACCATCTTGCTGAAACCATACATTTCTTAACATATTTAAGGGGATGTTATTCTCTACGTAATCACTTAAAAATGTTCTTAGAAAATCGTGATATCTCTGTGAATTTAATGTATCTTCGTAAATGTATGGACCTACAATATTGTCTCCCAAAATACCGACCCATACATTTAGTCCGAATCGCACTTGTCGTCGTCTTTCTTCATGTTGTCTAGGATTATTTATACTCCACACATGTTCATTATGCCTATTGAATATCCCTGTGTTGGTAAAACGGCATTCGTCAGACCATATCACATTTAACAAGAAATTCGGATTTTCGTTAAATTTTCCCAATAAAATACGACAAAAGTTCATCCTTCGTCTAGCATCTCCAGGATGGAGAGCATGAGTAACTTTAATTTTGAATGGGCGATATTTATTTTTTTTTCAAAATTCTCCATACATATTGAAACGTCACACCAAACTGGTTCGCAAGTTCTCTCGTTGAGGAAGAAGGGTTATCTTGAATCTAGGGGAATAAATATTATCTTATTGTAATTAAAATGAAATCATTTTACCGCTAGCAAAATTTGGTTTTCATTTTCATGGGGTTGGTGATATCCATATATATGTCGTGGCTTTACGAAGGAACCATATTCCAATAAATTTGTATGTAGTTTTATGAAATGACTTTCACTTGGCTGTTGCCTTTCTGGATAGCGCTGTAGATAGACTTCGGATGAAATACGTACATTTTTGTTTGAAGTATAATAAACTTCGATCATATCTCGTTTTTCTTGGTTCGGAAACACCATTTTTAACATTATTTTATGTATTATGTATAATGATCGTATCTTATTGACACATCAATAACTGAATAACGTATCAATATTATTGTTTCCAAGGCACTCTTTACAAAAAACAAAAGGTTGCTATGTTTCAAATGAAACGCAGAATAAATTATAAGTGTGATATACCGTTTATTTCAGAAAAAAAAGTTTTTTCTAAAAATATGAAAATCCAATATGGCGCCCATAAGAAAAACAAAAGTTGGCTATGGTTCCGGGGAAGATATTAAAGTTATTTTAAATGTAAGTACACTACTAAATTCCTGATTAAAAAGTGCCTGTATAATGTAAAAGTTGCAAATTCCTAGATCCAATAGTTTTTGAATAAAGAAATAAAAACGAAATTTGAAAAAAATAGTTTTTTGGCAATATCTCGAAAACAAAAAAAGATATTTTAAATCTGTTTTCGGATTATTGTTGGGCTACAAATTTCACATATTTGCCCTAATTTAACCAACTCTCTAACTATTCAAATAACCGAGATCCCCATGCATTTCCTCGAAATACGGACACCCTGTATAGTCACAATAAAAACTTCAGTTATTCAAACAAGGTATAAGTGTCCTATTTGTGTAAATAATGATGTATAACGAAGTAGAAGCCTCCACAGTTAAAAGATTATAAGTTTTATCATTACAAGACGAAATCCACTTAAGATGGGATTCAATAGTCAGCAATCAAGCTATTTAATGCTTTACCAGATCATATAATTATTTTTTTTAATTTGGTTAGCGTTTACTTTGTGTTACATCTTCATAACAATTTAATTAAATCACTTAACTTTGTTTGACCACTTTTATTGTACTTTTCAATTAGTTTTTTTCAGTTAGTTTGATAATGAATAGTTTGTAGTCGAAACTATAGTCACTGAAAAGTAACATAAAAGTGTTAAAACAAAGGCAAGTGTTTTAATTAAATTGATATAAAATATTTAAAAACGATTGTAAGGCATTTAAAATAAACGTATTTTTATAGTAAAAAAGCCACATTTATATATATCTAAATCTTCATTATTTGAAAAGTATGTACAATAAATATAGTATTAACAAAACAAAAATAATTGTATATTGCGTTCCCAAATAAGGGCTATCGGCCATAAGTTTTTCTGCCCTTGTTTTTATTGGTGGTATGGTTTTTGAAAATTATGTAGGAGTAGGAGGGTGTAGTGAGAATATATATTCGAATAGGGTGATGGGCAGGTTTTTGAATTTAGGAGAAATGTCAGGATTTTTGGGGATGCACATTTGTTTGAGTAGATCATAATTATTATCGTTGCATGTAAATCGCTCATTTAGGAATCAAAGTCTATCTTTAATTGGTATTTATAATATATAGAAATACGAACATATTCGTGTAAAAATTAACCATATTTAATGTCCTACACTGCCCAAACTCCGCTCCACCCCTGGCTACGCCAATGTCTTTTACTAAGACAGTAACGTTTAATATTTATAAATTTTGCAGAAATCAGAATTTTTTATCAAGTTATACATAATAAATTGAATATATAAAAAATGTGTATGTATTAACATTGAATTCAATTATTTTCAAATAATATATTGTGACCGTTTGGGAAGAAAAGGGCGTCGCCTGCCGAAATGGTGTTAATAAAACACGGCATCTGAAATAGCTTCGAAAACGGCCTGAAAAGCCCGCATTCCGCAAAATACACGACCGCCAGCTCCGATTTATAACAATTTACTCAAGATATAGTGTTGTACATGTATAAACCAAAACGCCCACATGCGATATTTTACACCATGATCGGAACGTAAAGATGTAATAGTTATTTATGCGATGTCGCGGTAAAGCGCAAATATTTTAACACATCAACATTAGATACTCTTTATTATGATATAATTGATTAAACATTGTAATTAAAAAAGTAAAATGTGTATTTTACACCATGATCGGAACGTAAAGGTTATTTATGCGACGTCGAGGTTAAGAGGAAGTCGACCGCTCTCTAAACGTATAAAACTAAGCATAATGCCGTCTTAATTACATCCTTGTTTAGGAATGAAATATTTTGAAAAAATAGGCATACTTTAAGGAAAGTGGAATCTTAATACCTGTCTTAATAAAATATTTCTCACTTTGACCGTTCTTTTATAAAAAAATACCAAACATTGTTAAACTAGCCTAATCGCATTTTCAATATAATTTTTTTCCTGCAACATTTGTATAAAATATTGGGAAACTAAATGAGTCACATTGTAGAAGAATTCTTTTCGAAGAATTTTAATTACTGGGATGTCGCGCGATATTGAAGTTTCAGAAAATTTGAAAAACTGTTTTACGCGCGACATCCTAGTGACTATATTTAACCAAATAATTAAATTAAAAAAATCACATATCTTTGCAAAAGAATTATCTATAACGTGACTCATTTAGTTTTTCAATATTATTTATAGATACTGCAGACAAAAATTAAATTAGGAACGCGATTTCGCTACTTTACCAATGTTTGATATTATTTTATGAAATAACGGTAAAAGAATAAAATATTTTATTGAGACGGGCTTAAAGATTGTACTTTCCTTGAAGTATACCTATTTTTTAAAAAATTTTTATCTCTAAACAAGGATGTAACTAAGACGGCATTATGCTTAGTTTTATACGTTTAGAGAGCGGTCGACTTCCTCTTAAGGCTGCGCTCAACCCGTACTGTCTTTTCAATTTACAATATTGGCGAGTGCTGTATTCCGCGAGTATGTAATTGCCATACCACTCGAAAATCGTACGATACTTTACCTACGCCCTAACAAAATAAACAATGAGCATAAAAGAACAACTTATTTAATCAATCATTTGTGATAGTAACATGAAATTGATAATCACTAAATTACTACTTGATCAATATACATCAAAGATATGTAATTTGGTTGTCCGGTAATCAATCAGCTGTTCAGCTGTCAGCATGTAATATACTTGTCAAAGCTATTACGTGCATGTGTAGGTAATGTCAATCATACGCTTCAAGATGACAGTGTGGTATGATGCGGTTACTAGATAGTGCTTAGGTAAAAGCCATTTAAAATTATTTTGTTTTTAATTTTTTTATTATTCTATTGGAAAAACTAGAATTAAAACACTGCAGAAAAAAACTATCCACTTTTCTGCATTATCGAACATGAAGTGCATTTCGACGTAAATTCCAAAGTGGGTAACACTGTTTAAAGCACACTCCGTTTTACACTCTCGCGCATACGTATCTCCATTGTTGCAGCTGTTGTTTATACATATATGTATATAACACGCACACACACACACACACACACACACACACATACATAAAGGTATGTTCAAGTGGGAACCCGGCCCAGCCCGACCGACAGGAGAGAATCTAAATTCCGTCTAAACTTGAAACCTGAACCCGAGGTTATCTGCGTGTACGGGATATTTCACATATTTCACCTTTTCCTTTTTTCTCCGTCCATTCTTTCATGCTGCTTCTTTGGATTTTCAGTATTTCCATGCGGATCACATACAACGCTTATTCACTGGCACTTTTGACGTTCAATAAAGAACACACACATGTGTGTATTACACTCATTCCGCATAACAAATTCTTGAAATAAATAAAAACAAATGTATTAAATCAAATATGATTTTAATTCTTTCATTGTATAATTCAATATCCGGCGGTGAATTTCCACGGAAAGTAGTTGTTTTAGTGAATATTTATTGTCTTAGTAGTCTTATTAACTAAGACTTATTGTTTGCAGTTTAAACGAACATTCTCGTAATTTTATACATTATGGTTAAAGTTTTGCAAACTAAAATAAGCGTAAGCTTATTCTGTAAAATTCAAACAGTTTTAAATTTGAAATATTTATGTTTAATTTCCTTTGCTTTTGAATTAATTGGTTAACACGAAATTTATTTTGTTAAATATTCCATATTCCCCCTCTGGCTACGGCCTTGATCACAGTTGACATTTTGAAATTATTCAGAAATGTTATTATCAAGAACAGTTCATATTAATAAATATTGATAAAGTAATTTTGCGGTTATTCTGAACCGTAAACTGTAACATTAGTTGCAACCTGAGCTAAACTAACTTCGTGTGGATTTACAAGTGTGTGCAAAGACATTTAAGTATTGTATTCTATTACAAACCTCTCTACTAACCTAACCTAGAAGTATGTGGAATTGACAGCGAATACGAAGAGACTTAAGCGGTTTAATCTATTGCACACCTCTTTCCTAATCTAGATTGCCCTAACCTAGAGTTCTGTTAAATCTCTGCGCAACGTGATATACCTAATGAATTTCACCATTTAAAGTATGATTTCTTTTATGTGGTATACCGGGAGTTTATCTTTTAAGTATACATACTATATCCTAATTAAAACACTCCCAACACTCGAAATTTTACTTCATACTTTATCTAGGAGTGGAAAACGCTCGTTTAAAGATTCAAATTCAACTGTTTAAACAAAGCGTATGCATATGAATACTTAAAAGAAAAATTCCCTGTATTTTAAATTACCCTCCGTAAAAATGCGGCTGATGGAAGGATCACACACTATACTTCAATGCATTATTTGAAACAGCAACAGTGTAAATAACAAACGTACCTTGCACTGGCGGCTCGCGGCCTAAGTTCATGTGAGGCTCAAAGCCAAGATACAAATAGTGACGTTGAAAGCACTACGTGTCCATTTTGTTTATCAAAACTCCTCACGTTACGGAATTGCGTCATTAATACATGCGTTTAGCAGCACAACGAGCGCACCTTTTAATTTCCGGATGCATACCTTGGCATTTTTGTTTCACATGAAGTTGGCCACCGGCCGACACTGGTACCTTGTCAAAAACGTAAATTTCAATCACAAATTTTGAGCAAACGGTAAGTCTAATCATATTAGAAGCACTTTTCCTGTTTTTGTATTATTTGGCGCCTAAAGACATGAAGATTGACTGAAATACTTTTAATAATGTAAGGTTTTCAGCCATATACAACAATTTCTAGTTAACTATTTTACATACTATATCCCAATTAAAACACTTCCAACACTCGAAATTTTACTTCATACTTTATCTAGGAGTGGAAAACGCTCGTTTAAAGCTTCAAATTCAACTGTTTAAACAAAGCGTATGCATATGAATACTTAATAGAAAAATTCCCTGTATTTTAAATTACCCTCCGTAAAAATGCGGCTGATGGAAGGATCACGCACTATACTGTGTAAATAACAAACGTACCTTGCACTGGCGTCTCGCGGCCTAACTTCATGTGAGGCTCAAATCCAAGATACAAATAGTGAGGTTGAAAGCACTACGTGTCCATTTTGTTTATCAAAACTCCTTACGTTACGGAATTGCGTCATTAATACATGCGTTTAGCATCACAACGAGCGCACCTTTTAATTTCCAGATGCATACCTTGGCATTTTTGTTGCACATGAAGTTGGCCACCGGCCGCCACTGGTACCTTGTCAAAAACGTAAATTTCAATCACAAATTTTGAGCAAACGGTAAGTGTAATCATATCAGAAGCACTTTTCCTGTTTTTGTATTATTTGGCGCCTAAAGACATGAAGATTGACTGAAATACTTTTAATAATGTAAGGTTTTCAGCCATATACAATAATTTCTAGTTAATTATTTTTAATATATATATATATATATATATATATATATAATATTTTAAATATTCTTAACGACATGTTGTTTTATTATTACTGAAAACCTCAAATTATAAAGGTTGTTACAGTCAACAACAAATAATTGAGAAATAGAGCTACGACACTTTCAAAATGAACGGCTCATTTATATATCATTCAATTACATTTTTCTCCATTTCACAAAATCAGCAAACATGAAATTTCTTCATTTTTAATTAATTCATCATGCATGTGATTTCTTATGTAATCAAGGCATGTTTATCAATTCAATTTAATTATTTTCATTTTTAATAAATATTCAAAGATGACGTTTCCTTTTATTTTAATTTTCTATATTTTTAATTGATCCTCAATCTTGAAATTTTTATTTTTTTTTCTACGTCTTCTTTCTGATTTTGTGTTTCGGCCGTTTCGTGAGTTTGCGGAGCAGGTGTTGTCGTATTCAGGCAGGTGCCTCTTGTTGATTAAGCCACTTATTTTCCGCCCCCCTTTTCTCGAGGAGGAGCGGAATTCAATTACCGAAGGACCTCCGAAAAGATTCCTATCTCTAATTTATTGCGCCACTTACGGAATAAACTCTTTACCTGTCCAAAAGCTAATGTATTCAATGATTTTCCTCTCGAGTAAATTTATAATAAGAAATCAATAACTGGGACGAGAAGTTCGAGACCAAAATGGGCTTAGCATTAAAAATAAATTGCTAAGTAGGATTTAAAATATACTGCTAAATAGGAATAGTTTGAATTTTACAATATTTCAGTGTTTTATACGCGTGGCGCATGAAGTTAAATTTCGAGTTTAGAAAAACCTGAAAATTTACTTCATGCTTAGTCCGGGAGTGGAAGACACTCGTTTTTGTAACTTTAATTCACCGACTTTGAGCGTCTGTATAATACGCAATTATTGAGTTGCATGATGAAGAAACAAAAAAAAAGGTGTTTATTTATATCTTATGCCCGGTATTATAAAATGTTGTATTCCCTAAATTAAATTTACTTTAGGAATAAATTAATTTATTCCATAGATTTCGGTATTATTAACACAAAATAACTTTATTTGGCTAATAAATCTCCTCAGTAAATTATTTGTTTGTTTTTCTACCAAGTAAATTTTATTCTCTAAATAATTTAACAGTTAAAAGTCAAAATTGTATTATATTATTGTAATTACTTTAGATTTTACTACTTGTTTTTATTAATTTCATTACGGTTATCATGTCTATCATATCATCCAAGTCAGATTTAAGTTCGCTTATAGTATCTTCCCTGACGGTAACTAATTCGAACCACAAGACATTCTAAAGAGTCGAAGACCTAGAGTTTTTTAAGTCAGACATAACCAGGGATTTTTATACTTGTGTATACGCTTTTTTTTAAATTAGTTCCATTTAAAGTTTTAAACGAGTGTTTTCCACTCCCAGACTAAGCATGAAGTAAAATTTCGAGTTTAGGAAAGCCTGAAAATTTGGTTTGGTTGCGTAGTGCAAAGCGCGGAGCGACCAAACCAAATTTTTTTGTATCACGCGTATTAAACAGTGAAAACACTGAAATATTGTGAACAAGTAACCTGCATTTGGAATCAGTGTCTTGTACGCGTGGCGCATGAAGTAAAATTTCGAGTTTAGAAAAGCCTGAAAATTTGGTTTGGCCGCTCCGCGCTTCGCGCTACGCGACCAAACCAAATTTTCAGGCTTTTCTAAACTCGAAATTTTACTTCATGCTTAGCCTTGGAGTGGAAAACACTCGTTAAGGTCTTTTATAATTTCTAATAAGCTTTCTGTTTCTTGTTTTGTGTAATTCTGTTCTATTCCACGGTTATTCTCCATAATTATAAGGAATTATACTAAATTTCCAAATTGATTGACAATTTACTTTGAAATATTGATAATTCAATTTAAAAAATGGGTGGTTCCAGCTATGGCCACAATGAAAATGTATGATTTCAGTCTGTAATCTACTAATTTAATTATTTATTTCTAGAATTGCTTTTATTAGGTAGGTTTGCTTTATAATACAGAATTTTATTTGCCCATTAGTTTACTAGATAAACAAATTTATTACACATATAGTTATTTAATGATTTATAAATCGTTTGTAATACCGGGCATTAATGTAATACTAAATTGAAAAAATTGATTATATTTTTCGACTATTTTTGGTAAAGTAACATCCCCAAAACTGTGAAAAATGTGTTTGCATTTGCACATTTTTCACAGTTTTGGAGATTTTACTTTACCAAAAAAAGTCGAAAAAAAAAATCAACAAGAGTTGTTCTTTACAAATATGCAGTTTTAACATAATTTCTGATAATTCAGATTTCCCTGATTTAAAACGCAAAGTTTAATACAATAAATACAGCTGTTTTCTTGCAATATTATAACTATTTTGCTAGAAAATTTCAACGTTTATTGATTTATTTATTTATTGTTAAAGAAGATCATGATTTACAAAATCACATAAATATTTATATAAAAATTAAAATAAAATCTACGCAAATACAGTTTTAAAAAACACATCTATGTATCGCTTCGCTCGCGCGCCCCTATAATTCCAAATTTTCAGGCTTTCCTAAAGTCGAAATTTTACTTCATGCTTAATCAAGGATTGAAGAGCTTTAAATTGAACTAATTAATAGAACAATATAAATACAGGATATATATCATTTTGAGGAAAATTCCTTGAATGAACACTAGTTTACTCTGAACTACCAAAGATCAATGTGAATTTCTTGTAGTTTTATTTGTTTTTAAATACTAAAACTTTTCAACACTTATTTATCGTTTTACTTCAATTATTTTGTTACACTGTAAAGTTTACAGTTATTATCACATTCAAAATTGAACCTCTGAACTACTAATCATCAATGTGAATTTCTTGCAGTTTCATTTATTAATTTTAAATACTAATTATTTTCAACACTTATTTATCGTTTCAGTTCAATTATTTCGTTACACTGTAAAGTTTACAGTTATTATCATAATCAAAATTAAATTCACAATTCACTTAAATAAAATTTCTATACAAATCGCCGATTATTGTCCTCCCCTCTTCTGAACTACCAAAGATCAATGTGAATTTCTTGCAGTATATTGTTTTTAAATACTAATAATTTTCAACACTTATTTATCGTTTCACTTCAATTATTTTGTTACACTGTAAAGTTTACAGTTGTTCTCACAATCAAAATTAAATTCATAATTTACTTAAGTAATTTTCTATACAAATCGCCTATTATTGTGCCTCCCTCTTCTGACAAAAGTCTCTCCTTTAACAAGTCATTAACCCCAACCCCCGTTTTTTTTCTGTTTCCCAGGAGCTAATTTAATTCAAACCGTTTTCGCTCCCCCTCTCCTCGACATTTTTCAATCCATAAGAAAAACATCCCCCGCACTGGATGAAAATGAAAAAGGAAAAACTTGCGAGATGTATTCCACACCGGTTTTCCCTCCTTTCGTAATAATTCAGAAAGTGATTGATGTCGGCAAAAGAGATATACCTTCTTCTTGTTTTTGTGTGTGTGTGTGCGCAAATTGATTGTTTGTGAATTCATATTTATTTATTTATTGAAAAATATAGCACGAGGAGGTAATTTTAAAGTTAAATTGAAATTTTTTTCATGGTATGTTATAAAAAATGTATCATTTCGAGAGGCTGTAATTTACTGTATGTTACATTTTTGTTATGTTAACAGAGAGTTTTATGTAACACCGAACATATTCATAACGAGAATATTTCATTTAAGTATACATATGCAGACGTTCTACATTTTACCACGTTCGGTTTATTAAAAGAATACAATTTGAAGCTTTAAACGAGTGTTTTCCACTCCCAGGCTAAGCATGAAGTAAAATTTCGAGTTTAGAAAAGCCTGAAAATTTGGTTTGGTCGCGTAGCGCGAAGCGCGGAGCGGCCAAACCAAATTTTCAGGCTTTTCTAAACTCGAAATTTTACTTCATACGCCACCGGTACGAAACACTGATTCAATGAAAAGTTCAACGGTGTGTTTTAAACTTCGTAATATGTCAGTGTTTTGTACCGGTGGCGCATGAAGTAAAATTTAGAGTTTAGGAAAGCCTGAAAATTTGGTTTGGCCGCTCCGCGCTTCGCGCTACGTGACCAAACCAAATTTTCAGGCTTTTCTAAACTCGAAATTTTACTTCATGCTTAGTCTGGGAGTGAAACACACTCATTTTAAGTTTCAAATTTAACTCCTTTAAAAAAAAAAACGATTATCTAAAAATTTACGGCATATACGCTCTAATTGGGACATGTATACTTGAAAGAAGAACTCCCTGTATGTACAATTTGAGGCATTAATTGCAATTGATTAGTTACAATTTGGAATGGTTATACAGGCAACCCAATTTACACATAACCTAAAAATTAAAGGTGTCAAATCGTATTTTATGAAAATGTTCGATGTTATATAAAACTCTCTGTATGTGTTACAAGCAGCGACGGCTCGCAGCCTAACTTCAGGGTCGGACACAGCGCCAAGGCACACAATATTTGAGGTTAGGATCGCGCTTTATAAATACAAGAAATTGCACAACAAAGTCACCTTTCAATAACGTATACATATTACCTTGGGTCTCTGGCCTACCCTGAAGTTAGGCTGCGAGCCGCCGTTGGTTACAAGGAATGACAGAATTGGATCTTTCGATGTTTTCTCTTACCCCTTTCCCCGCAGGCCAGGGTTCGTGCGAGAGAGAACAATGACGTTGTATTTAGTTACGTTTTTGAGACTATTATAACCTCTTTTTTCGGTTTCGCTATACTTTCATAGACTGATTTTTTAATAATTTGTGTTAAAAATAAGTGTTATTAAAGTAAGACTTTGTGTTAGTGTTAAGTGTAATTAAAATAACAGTTTGTATTACGTGTAATTAAATTTAAAAAAATTATGTTATAATAAAAACATATTTGAAACAAAGATTATTTATAAGAATTAATTATTTAAATTACTTATATCAAGTTTTTAATAACAACAAAGATTTTAAGAGCAAAATCTCTTGAATAAAATAAAATGCAAAGAGGAGAAAATTTAATAAATTGGAAATAAATAAAATTATTAACATGTTTTAAGTATTACTAATTTTCCCTTTTCGCACCTTCCTTAAATATGTATTTACATTACACAAGGAGTTTTTCTTTAAAATATACGTATTACAAATTCAGCATAATTTATGTAAATTTATAAAAATTCCCTGTTTTTTTTTAAGTTCAATTTGAAGCTTGAAACAAATGTTTTCCACTCCCAGACTAAGCATGAAGTAAAATTTCGAGTTTAGAAAAGCCCCGTGAAAATTTGTCGAGGGTCGCGCTGCGACCCGAGACAAAATTTCTGGGCTTTTCTAAACTCGAAATTTTACTTCATGCGCCACGCGTATAAAACACTGATTTCAAGTGAGGTTCAAATATACATAAATTCACAATAATTTTGTTTTGTACGCGTGGCGCATGAAGTAAAATTTCGAGTTTAGAAAAGCCCAGAAAATTTGTCTCGGTTCGCTGCGCGACCCGAGACAAATTTTCACGGGGCTTTTCTAAACTCTAAATTTTACTTCATGCTTAGTCTGGGAGTGGAAAACACTTGTTTATTGCTTTAAATTGAACTCTTCTAAAAAAGCAACGTGAACATTTTCTTTTAGGTAAACATATGCATAAGCTGTAACTTTTCCAACATCTGTTGTTTTTCAATAGAGCTTAATTTAAAACTTTTAACAAGCGTAATCTACCCCCAGACTAAGTATGAAGTCAAATTTCGAGTTTAAAAAAACCCCAAGACAAATTTTCTGGGCCCAGAAAATTTAACTCGGGTCGCTGCGCGACGCGAGACAAGCCTTGGAGTGGAAAACACTCGTTTATAGTTTTAAATTGAGCTCTTCTAAAAACAACGAATATCTAAAGATTTAAAGAAAATAAACTGAATTTGGAATACGCAAACTTGAAAGAAAAACTCCCTGTATATTAGTTTGTATTATTTATCTAATATAATGTTAAAGCGACATCGTTCTAAAAATTATTTTTTTTTCGGCGCATTATTATACTTTTTAGACGTCTTCTGTTACCTACAAATAGGTATGTTGTTAGATACATACTCATATGAATCTTTTTGTCCGTAATAGAATATTTCTTCATCCGAAGAGTCGGTGGTGAAATTTGACGAACTTGAATTCATGATTATTAACGCTAACGGGCATTTATACCGACAACCGAACGGAAATCACTGTAATTTAACCTCAAAATTAAAAACGTCAAGTTAAATCGCCATTCAAATTGCTACTAGGAGAAATTTCGACATTTAACGCTAACGACGCTTAACGACATTTAACGACTTTTAAACTGGTTGGTAATGTTGCATATTCACTCTTAAATATCATTTAAGCTTAACTGTCCTCTAAAATGTGTTGATAATACCGAGCGTATTTGTCTTATTTGTCTAAATAATAATGTATTACGAATTAGAAGCCTCCATAGTTAACAGCATATTATTGAAGTTACATTTTAAATTAAATGTTACATTAAACATCTCTTCGAAGTTAAATGTAACATTTAATTTAAAATATAACTTTAATAACATGTTATTTATTTTCAAAGATACGCTGAGCGTTAAATTCCAGTTTAATACGTCTGGCAGAAATAAACAGAACAAAAAAGTGAACTCGTGTCGGCGTTCGAGAGGAGACGTTTTGATATCCGGAAGGAAAACGTCATCATCTAAGCAGGGAATAACATTTCAGGAATGCAATTTTAAAATCCAGTTTCTTGCCGCAATCACAAATAGTTATCTTGACATATCCTGCGGGATGTGGTCTATATACGTATACATGTTAAAGGAAAATGAGAAAAAAATTACACGAATTACAAAAAATGCAGGCGTCTTGCATTTTTTGTAATTCATGTAATTTTTCTTATCACAACATAATATAAATAGATGGATGAAATTATTTGAAAAACTTGAAAATGTATAGCGAAACTGAAGTTCAGGAGCGGATCCATGTTTATTCGATCAATTCGAACGTATTCAATACGTGAGTCGCTTATTTCCAAAAACCCCTAAATCCTTTAGTTCATTTCGAGTAATTCAATATTTTCACATTCACTGAAAATGTATAGCGAAAAACTGCCATATTCAGTTTCGGCTTGTGAACATTATTATTGGTGGAGCTGCAGACATAAACATACAGGGAATTCTTTTTTAAGTATACAAATCCCGGTTCAGCGTATGCATTTTGAGCAACCATTCTGTTTTAATGAATTCAATTTGCTACTAAGGAATGTTTTCAATCCTTCATTAGGCATGAAGTAAATTTTTAAGTTAGGTAAAGCCTAAAAATTTGGATTTGATATTAAAATATTACACACGTTATCAATAACAATCAAAACCGTAGGCATTTCGTGTAAAATCATTAATATCGCCGTTACCAAATGAAGCAATTTACAGGATTACACGGAAAACTCGGAAATAAATCAAGGAATTTCACGTGGAAAACTGGAAATCCCCCGCAGTCCTTAAATGTTATTGCAGCGCGCGGAATTTATACGGTGGTGAGATTCCCTATTATGTGAGTCAACATAATATCTCTTAATAGCATAGATGTTGGAAAAGGGCCACTATCAGCAATTAGGGACATGAAAGGAAAGAACAGATACTCTCTCTCCGTTTCTATCTCCTCTCGAGCGCACCCGCCGATTAACAACTCATTAAATTTGACGTTTATTACAAATTATAACGCAATAAACTTTCAGGGGGGGTAACAAACACTAAGAGCTTCTCACAGAAAGCGTACCGCAATTTGTGTTGATTTCAACCTTAAATTCCTTAAATGTAGAATTTGGTAATAATTGTAATTATTTTAATAATTTTCAACAAGGTTGATTAATAACTCTACTACTAAAAACAAATTTTAATTAACTGATGATTTAGGAACTTTAACAACTTTAGTTGTCTAGGCGACTTATATAGGGTGTTTTCTTTAAAAATTCAATATTGATGTCAATTCAGGTGAAGTGAATTGACATCAATATTGAATTTTTAAAGAAAACACCATATATAAGTCGCTTAGATGCAAAACCAGCCATTACAAGCCTGGCGCCTCTACCATAAATGCGACCGCATAATTGCGTTTGAAAGTTGAGTCCAATGAATTTTACCTTACTATTTTATACTAATTTCACTTTCAAATTCAAAATTTAAATACAAGAGAAGATTCCAGATATATATTTTCTGTTGTTTTCTCTTTCATATGTGTTTGAAATTAAAGAAAAAACAGAATTTTTACTTTCCTGGCTTTAAAAAAACTTTGAAAAGTTGGTCCAGAATTGAAATGTATAATTACTAAAAATGCATAAGCTTGTTTCATACGAGGAATGTTTACTTTTAAGTATACATATTCCAATGCAAACGCTGTGAACTTTCAGGCATTCATTGTTTTTAAACAAAGTTCAACTTGTAATTTCTAACGAGTGTTTCCACTCCTTGATTAAGCATTAAGTAAAATTTTGAGTTTAGAAAAGTCTGAAATTGGATTGGTCGGCTAGCGAAGCGGAGCATTTCCATAGATTACTATGGGATCCGGCCCTCGTATAAATTAATTTCTTTGTGTCTTACCCCCTCTTAATTTGAACGTTGAAAAGTGACTATGAAGTTCAAGCGATAGTTGAAAGATGGCGCTACGCTATGTTTAAGTTTAAGCTAAAGTTGACAACCGAGCACCTAACCTCCCTCTTAGGGCCGGTTGCATCAGATTGAGTTGAACTCAAGTCTATCTTGAACTCGAGTTCAACGAGGCGCGATAACTTTAACTTATCATTATCAAACTAGAAGTACTTCTAGTTTGATAATAACAAGTTATAGTTGTCGAAACTATAGTTACAACAAAATCCTTAGTTATACAAACAAAGTTTAAGTGTCTTATTTTTATAATGTTATACAAAAAAAGTTTAAGTGTTAGTAACATGCAAGGCCGTAGCCAGGGGGGAGGGATATGGCGATTCAACCTCATCCCCTTCTCCTACAATTTTCATAATGTTAAATTTTTGTATGTAAAAGCGGCCCTGAAAAAGTAACATGCTATTTTTTAAATATACGATGAGCGTTAAATTCCAGTTTTTAAACTCATAGTTAATATTTCACCTCCCTTTGAAAAAATAAATTGTATCTTCAAAGTTATAAGTCTGCAAAAATTACAATAATTATGATTTAAAATTGATTCTCATGAAATACGGGAAGAAAATCTTTAATAGAAAATGCAAACTGAACAATCCCTTAGATAGGCAGCTCAAAAAAATAATATTGACTTGCGCCCTCTAAAGGTTTAAAACTTTACGACTAATAAAACGTTTTTAGTGTCGTCGTGTTGGCAACACTGAGCGTTGTTTACGAGCCCAACCTTCTGATATTCCTGCATATCCGGTTCGAGTTTCTTGTTGTCGGCAGTGCCCGTATAAATTTACGCCCTTATTTCTTTTCTCTCGCGCCGCATTTTTTTTTCTCTTCTCTCCACTCCGAGAATATTGAATGGAATAAGTGAAATCGACATATTTTCATATTTTACACTTCCGCATTGGAAAAAGGGCTCCGAGATGATGATGCAGATATATATTGAGTGAAGTGGAGAATGAAAAAATATTGTACGAGTGCGGAGATATTGGATGGATTTCGAGAATAGGGAATTAATCTATGTGTAAACAAATTGAAATCTTTAAAAAGAACAAATTTAAGGTAACTGAAGTTCAGGAGAGGATCCATGTTTATTCGATCAATTCGAACGTATTCAATACGTGAGTCGCTTATTTCCAAAAACCCCTAAATCCTTTAGTTCATTTCGAGTAATTCAATATTTTCATATTCACTTAATGAATGATGATTAATTAAAATTGTAATTACAGAAATCGGTTGTATTTACAATTATAAATAAAATGAAAATCTTTCTGTCGTACTTCTTCTAGAAATATCAAAAAACAATTGGATTTAGCTGGTTTTAAAAATAAATTTGGATTTAGGGGTTTTTGATACTTATTTCACTATAATTTATTTTATTTTTGTAGTTTTTAAGTAATAATACAGTTTTATATTACATAATAGTGGAAACATAATTAAATGAAATATTATTCTTTGAAGCCTGTTTAAATAAATCATACAAAATGCTTCATTATAAAAACTTATATTTTAAAATATATTATCTTATATTTAATTTCATTTTCGGTCTTATCGTTGTCTTCCTCTTGTTTTCCTCAAGCTTTATATCTTGTAATGACGTTTTTATAGTTGGTGAGGTTTTTTGCCATTACCTTTTTCTGCCAGTTAACAGGAAGTGTTTTGAGAGGAGTTCATTTGCATACATTTTTTTCTGAGTTTAATTTTACATTGTCTAATTCTGCAAGTAATGGGTTAACTGAGCAATTTTCTTTACCTCTTTGAAATATACTTTGAGAGTTGGTGACATCTGAATGCTAGTTTACTACGAACTAGTATGTTTCTTACACAATGAAACACTTTTAACTTTGTTTGTGTAACACGTTTTATTTAATGTGACTGCAGTTTCGACAAATTTAGCTTGTCATTATCAAACATGTCATATCAAACACTCCATGTTTGATAATGACAAGCTAAATTTGTCGAAACTGCAGTCACATTAAATAAAACGTGTTATACAAACAAAGTTAAAAGTGTTTCATTGTGTAATTAACATGTATAACGAAGTAGAAGCCTCCACAATACAGAATTTAGTATGTTTCTGTTAATCACTCTTCATTGAGGGCGAAAATCGACAAAGTTTTATTCAATTACTTTTGTTATGACTTATATCGTATGTTCAATAAAATTAAACCTCTAGAGTGCCATGGAATAAATTGTAGGTTGGCAACAATGAAATTATAGATTATAATTATTATGTCTGACGTTTTATATGACAATTCCTAAAGAGTGTAGCCAACTTAAATTTAAAAAAAAGATTAAATCATGGCAATCTAGAGGTTTTTTTTTATTGAACATACGATACTACAATGAAGTCTACGATGGATTTAACGGATTTTATTTACTAAGTGCGTTATTGGATTTACGGTAGGTATTCAAAAATCCCATGTGGATTTAGGGGTATTTGAAACAAAAAGCGATCTTACACACGTTTTTAAAGCAGCATTTAGTTCGATTAGTTGGCTAAAATAAGAGATGGCGACACTAGTTATTGTTTTGTGAAAAATGGATTTAGGGTTTTTTTGGAAATAGGCGACTCATGTAAAAGTATAGTTAAAGGAAAAAAATCGCTTTATGTACGAGTATCTTAAATGTAACTTTAAATCGTAGGTAAATTAATTATTGTACTTATTTTCTTATAATTAGGTTCCTACAAAATGAAACAATTGCCGTTTCAAATTTCCAGCAATTAACATTCTACGGGGTGTGATAGTCAAAGCGCAAGGGGGGTGAAGTGTAATCGGAGAGCAGAAGTCATATTTCAAAGCGTCTAATTTGAGGACAGCGGAGTAATTAACAAGGTCTGAGGGGCTTGGGGGGATGAAACAGAATGTCGAAGGTCATATTTACAGAGGGGTGATTTCTGGTTGCGGTGAACGCTTTAAATAAATAGGGAAAAAAGTTAGTGTGGAACGTTAATTAACGGAAGTGCGGCTCCTGTGGAATTCATATTTTTGCCACTTGCGGGAAGTGTGTTTGATAGTTTCAAGATTGATACATTCATTTCCTACGTTTTTGAGATGTCGGGACGTGTCGATAAATCTTTTTCGTAATTGGGGTGCGGACGTTTGTGGGAGGGTGATTCCGGGAGTGGAATGATTTAATTAAGGAAATTTGTGGTGTGAAAAATTTTACATCTGTTTTTTAAAACAGGAAATAAGAGTTTTATTGCAATCAAAGAGACAAATTCTGATACAATTTAGAAAACATTTACAAGTAATAATGTAAAATTACTGGTAAATAAAAATTGGGTAATTTTTGGTAATTTTATAAGTAATGTAATATTAAATAATTGGATTCAAAAAGTAAAACATTTTTTTTTATCAAAAAGTGAAACATTTTTGAATCTAATTACTATATTACTTATACAATTACCGAGAATTACATAATTTTTTGGCATCTTCTAGATGCTCCTCGCTGGCTGTACGGAACTGCAAGGAAGCCCTCTGCCAAATGGCACAGGTAAACGGGGTCAGTCTGATATGGGTGCCAAGCCACTCTGGCGTGAAGGGAAACGAATTAGCCGATTCCCTAGCCAGAGAATCGGACCAGAATCGGACCAGAACCCGCTCTGGGCATACCCAGATCAACAGCTAGAGACCGTAACAACGGATGGATGAGACACGAGGTACAGGATTTCTGGCAAAACCGCCCTGGAATGAGACATTTCAGAGCGGTAACAAGTGAACCATCTGCGGCCAGGACAGCCTCACGGTTGAAGCTGAGCAGATCAGATGTTCACACATTAACTGCTCTCTTCACTGGACACAGCCGTCTAAGGCATCACCTTAATAAACTAGGACTAAGCGACACCACTGAGTGCCGCCTATGCCTAGAGGATGATGAAACAGCAGAGCACGTCATATGTGCCTGTCCAGCTGGCGACCAGATCAGGACCACGGTGTTTGGCACACCGAAGCTAAACCTGAAGGACCTGGAAAAAACTTCACCTGACAAGATCCTTGACTCATCAAGAAGATGGACTTGGAAGGTGAGCTGTAAGGTCGGATGTTCGACCTTAATTGTGAGCCACAATAGATCCTTGCGGTCGCAGTGGAGGGTAGCATAACTACCCACTCACTTTCAATAGAATAGAAAATACATAATTTATATGTATATATATATATATATATATATATATATATATATATATATATATATATATATATAACTGGTTGGAGTCTTTTGGGCTGCTTTCTCGCGTTGATTTATTTATTTGCGCTCTACGTTTCAGCAGCATTACTTCTGCCATCCTCAGGAGTCATTTTATATACTGAGTGATAGATGACACGTTCACTGTCAGTACACTTGTTTTATAAACTTGAACTTGTTGTCTAGATCTGCTGCATGTGATTGGTCCACTTGATAGAAGGTACTAAA
This sequence comes from Philonthus cognatus, assembly GCA_932526585.2. Classification (NCBI taxonomy): domain Eukaryota; kingdom Metazoa; phylum Arthropoda; class Insecta; order Coleoptera; family Staphylinidae; genus Philonthus; species Philonthus cognatus. Next base: position 45,117,101 of record OW052241.1, read on the forward strand.
ATTTCTTGATTTGTGTTGGATGTATCTGCATTTTTGAAATTACTTGAATTTATCTGAATATCCCGAAAATTGGTTAATATTGGAGGCAAGTCATTTTTTTGTTGTTTTATTATATTTATCAAAGGTCTCCATGTGGTTATATTTTGCTCGCGAAAATTACAGTTTGTTTATTTTTACACTTATCATTTGTTTTAAGATCCTTGCCTATCGATCGTCAGTCTTTCAGCCTGAGTTGTAGTTGTCATTATCTTGTCGGTTAGTTATGATTTATGTGAGATGAGATGAATTGATGACTGGTGGTTTCTGGGTGGTTGAATTTGGGAGATATATTAGGGTTTCGTACTAGACAGAGGTGATAAAGGATATTATGGATGTGTTGGTTAGATGCGAGTTTTTGGGATAGTTGGGTGAGTCGTTGTTAATTAGGCATTATTCATGTTTTTTCATACAGTAAGGTATTCGAGGGGTTGTGAAGTGGGTTATTAGGATGTCGGATTTTTGTGAGGATTCTGAGGGCTATTCGTTCTGCTACTTTGATATTATTTAATGTTCAGGAACGCGGGTTGAGGAAGAGGGTTGGAGCATATTCTAATAAGGGGCGGCAGATCATTTTGTGAATGTAGACTGCTGTTTTTGTCGAAATTCCTTTATTCTGGAAGGATAACGATCTAAAATACTGCGCCCTATTTAGAATTTTTGTTTTCATGGTTTGGGAATGGAGTTTGTAAGATAGTTTAGGGTCGAAAGTGATGCCAAGGTATTTACAAGCAGGACATGGGCTGATTACGGTGATTGATATGTTTATGCTAAATAAGGAATTGAGCGGTCAGTGAAAGGGTTTAAATAGATGGGATTAATGGATATTCTCCATTTAGCAAACCAAAGACATAGGAAATCTATTAGACCTTGGAGAGTCGAGAGAGCTTTAGGAAGGGTAGGTTGGTGTGTTATAAGGGCAGTGTCGTCGGCAACGAGAAAAAAAATATGCAGAGGGATTAAGGTACTGTGGGTTAGGGTTGTATATGTCATAAACAAAGATGTTGTACAGGAGGGGAGATAATGGAGAGCCTTGAGGAACACCTTGTTCGAGGCGCGACCCACGACAAATTTTCACGGGGTTTTTCTAAACTCGAAATTTTACTTCATGCTTAGTCTGGGAGTGGAAAACACTTGTTAAAAGTTTCAAATTAGTCTCTTTTAATAAACAACGTATGTTGAAGAGTTCAATTTGAAGAGATCAATTTGAAGAAGAGTTCAATTTGAAGCTATTAACGAGTGTTTTTCACTCCCACGCTAAGCATGAAGTAAAATTTCGAGTTTAGAAAAGCCCCGTGAAAATTTGTCGAGGGTCGCGCAGCGACCCGAGACAAATTTTCTGGGCTTTTCTAAACTCGAAATTTTACTTCATGCGCCACGCGTACAAAACAAAAACATTGTGAATTTATGTATATTTTAACCTCACTTGAAATCAGTCTTTTATACGCGTGGCACATGAAGTAAAATTTCGAGTTTAGAAAATCCCAGAAAATTTTCACGGGGCTTTTCTAAACTCGAAATTTTACTTCATGCTTAGTCTGGGAGTGGAAAACAAAGTTTCAAATTAAGCTCTTTTAAAAAACAACGGATGTCGGAAAATTTACGGTTTATGCATATGTTTAGCCAAAAGAAGATTCTCGTTGTTTTTTTTTAGAAGAGTTCAATTTGAAGCTATAATCTAGTGTTTTCCACTCCCAGACTAAGCATGAAGTAAATATTTGTCGAGGGTCGCGCAGCGACCCGAGACAAATTTTCGGGGCCTTTCTGAACTCGAAATTTTACTTCATGCGCCACGCGTACAAAACAAAAATATTAGTATTTATGTATATTTAAACCTCACTTGAAATCAGTGTTTTATACGCGTGGCGCATGAAGTAAAATTTCGAGTTTAGAAAAGCCCAGAAAATTTGTCTCGGGTCGCTACGCGACCCTCGACAAATTTTCACGGGGCTTTTCTAAACTCGAAATTTTACTTCATGCTTAGTCTGGGAGTGGAAAACACTCGTTTAAAGTTTCAAATTAAGCAGTTTTGAAAAACTGCGGCTGTCGGAAAATTTATAACTTATGCATATGTTTACCTAAAAGAAAAATTCTCTGTATAATCAAGCAAGTCTTTTATAAAACGACCTTTAACCTAAACATCATTTAACTAAATACTTGTCGAAAAAAATTTGAAATACCGGGCGATAGTAAAAAAATAATTATTCAATTAAAATCATATTAAAATCAATATAATATTCGCATAATAATTAAGACCTCCCAGTCCGGTAATAATTAATTAACTGTAGGGTCATCGTATATCATAAATCTAATTAGCCCAGATTCTCTCGTAAATCGAGTTTGGGCCTCATACGCGTGCGGTGAGGGGAGCTGGAGTTCGCCATAATAATTAGAAATAAATCAAAATCCGGCCAACCGGCAGACAAACACCTGAGGCCGTATTGACATGTCTAATTCGAGAAGAGAGAGATTCCGGGCGGATGACGGGCGGCGGCATCTGCTCGTGATGGCCATGTCACCTCACCTATCCGCATTTCAAGTCAACCGGAATCGGATTTCAGGGACGCTGAGACCCAACCGTCAGTAAAATTACATACATGGTAAAAAATAGGGAGGGAAAATCTATATGTATGGAGAGGGAGAGATTTCCGGGAGGTTTGTGGAAACGGAAAATGCATAGAATATATAAAATGTGAGATAGAGAAAAGATTCTATAAGTTACAGAAATAAATCAGTTAAACATCGAAAATAGAAAGAAGTGTGAAGATAATACATGTTTAACTTTGACCACGCTTACTGAACACACTTTTTATTTATTTATTATCTACTCGTTGATTGCTGAGGCACTTATTTTTTGAAAATCTATTATCACTTTAATATAATAATAAAAATAAACTATTTATGATTTTCAACTATTTATCAAATTTACTACAATTGTTTCGCTACACTGTAGCTTCCTCTGGTGAAGAAATATAATACAAATATTTTACACACATATTTACATTATATACAGATTTCAGAAGTGTGGGTGGGGGGTTTTCTTCAGCTTAAGTAGGGGGGAGTTGGAGAGCTCGAGTTGGTCGTTCAGCAAATTTTCTGAATAAAGGTTTTTTTTACTATTTTCATTTATTAAAATCCACTTAGTTTATTCATGAAAATAATACAGGTTTAAATAAGCATTCATTGTCTAATATCGCTTGTTTTTTATGGATTAATAAAGTTTATTATTATAATTAGAGGTGTTGTGCAAACCCAAGCGTTGCGGGCTCGAGTCCCGCCGAGTGGGGTCATTTAAAAGTACAAAATTATTTCACCTGGGTCCATGCATGTGTATGAATGTGTTTGTGGCGTCTAAATATAGTTAAAATACAAACAAAATTAAAGGTGAAGTGGTGGGTGGAATGGTCTGGGACCAATACTCAGTAAATATCGTGAACTTGTTTCTCATTGATCACTTGGTAAAACATTTCTATTAATATATAGGTATTTGATTGAAATTCACTTGGTTTGTTTTATAGTAGTTCCAGCGCTCTATGAAAAACATGACTTCAGTTTGCGGTTAACTTGTAAATGATAATTGGGGGTTTATGACCATAACCGCAATAAAACTAACCTGCGCTGGCCAGATGATTTGCATAGAAAATTCATGACCGAAATGAACAGGGCCGCTACAAGGTGTGTTGTCCCCGGGGCACGAGGCAAACAGCGGAAGAAAAAATGTTCAGAGATGTTGAGATTAAAAATGTTGATTGTTTAACCGAGTTCATTTAAGTGTAAGAATGAAAAGTTCAAAACATGTATGCTCTTTTAACATTAACTAATATTAAATTGTGTGATTTATCAAACCATCAAATATGTGAAAAAACCTACATCCATTTCAAAAAGTGAGTCGCCTCACTTTGAAGTGCTGTATTTTCAAAACAAAAAATCTTAAAAAATATCCGAGCACGTTTCTGTAATCCCGAGTGTTTTTTTATTATTATTGAAGAAATCAGATTTTTATCATAAATAATTATTTTTTCGACGGATTTTTACTAACTCTTTATAAATCCTAATCAGTTAAGTATAAAAATTTGAAATAAATACTGGTAAAAGATTTAATCTTTATTTATAGAGTGGTGCAAGAAAGAAATGCATATCTGAACCCTTTCAACCCCTACTATATCAAAATCCTATTTCAACGTTCTCGGTAATTAAGTATCCGGTTTTTTTAATTATAGTTAATTGTTAGAAATTGTTCATAACATAAAATATATAATTTAATTTCCAATAATTTAAATATTTCATTTTTCGTCGATTGAAAACCTCATTGAGAGATTGAAGATGCGCGATGGTTATGGTTTTTAATCCACGAAAAATCAAATATTTATATGATTGAAAATTAAATTATATATTTTGCAGGTCAATCTGATTTTTTTCAATAATAATAAAAAACACTTTCAGTATTACAGAAACGTGCTCAAATATTTTTTTAAGATTTATTGTTTTTAAAATACACTTCAAAGTGAGGCGCCTCGCATTTTGAAATGGATCATTAATTAAATTAAAATTTCAATAAAATCGTGTTAGTTATAATAAAGCAACGATTAAATTGGTACAGCAAATTTTGCTTAAACATAAATTATACGATTCTAAAAATAATGTTATTTTAGAAATTTTCAGGCGCAAGTTTTTACACCACTAATTTTGAGTTAATTTGAGTTAATCTGGGATATCCCCAATACCTTTTAATCCTGGGCCTCTTGGTTCCTTATTGCATAAAGGGTCAAATTGACCATTAGTTTTTCGAGGAATGTCGAGATGTTCAGAAGTTGAGTTAATCTGGGATATCCCCAGTACCTTTTAATTCCGCCAATGACAGGATTATATATATATATAATCCTGTCATTGGCCCTAATACAATTTTCTTAATAACCTTTACCTGTATAATCGCTAAGAGTCGCTCATTCACTATTTCACGCTAATGGACAATTGAGTTCGATTATTGTAATTGATACTTTGTAATATTTTAAAGAGTAATTAATATTATTGTATATATTTACTACCAATATTTTTTAAATAAAAAAATGTATAAGTTAAAGTTAGGGCCGTTAGTTAATTTCTTAGAAAAATAAATGATATTTAGATATATGTTTAAAATGTCAAAATTATTTAATTTGATTTTCAGTTATTTTGGCTATAATTACGATTTTTGAAAATACTGCTTTAATAAAACATAATATATACAGTTGTATATACAACATTGAAACATTTTTAATTTTAATTACTAATTAAATTTTTATAATTAAATTAATATTTACTTATCGACTATCAAGAAAAATACATAATTTTTATAAAACTTTTATATACATACAAAAATAACATGCGATTAACAAAAATTCAATCATAAAGGGGTGACATATTTTGGATGTAGATTGTGTATCAATTAATAAGATGTAAATTGATAGAGAAGTGTTAAGAAATAGAACTTCATGCTAATAAGAGTATGAAACAATTTATCGACTAGAAAACAAGTTGCGACCGTCATTTAACTCTTTCAATCAGATAACTGACGTTTATATCGTAAGAGCTGCAAATCAAAGTGTTTTCCTTGGTATACATTTATTGGACTGTCTATCTCGAAAACGTTAAAATTTAATTATTGATATCTGCGTTAAAATAAATGGTTACAACTGGTGTAAATTAAATTATAAGTTCAACAAAAACTATTACAATGATAGGGAATTTAATCAATTTCCCTTTATTTTAGACTATATTTAACTCTGCTGTCAAACGTTAAATTTAACGTTTTCGATAGAGAATACCACCGAATGTGCATTTTTACATATCTACGTCAGTCATTGGAATGAAATGTTCTAATACGGATCTGAAATTATGCAGCCAACTCACGGCCGAGTATGCAATAAGCTGTTTGCTGAGGGATACTTTTATTGAGGATTATGGTTTATGGTGTTATAAAAGTATAAACATTTATTGCAAATTTGAAGTCATTTTTTTCATATAGCGCTGGAAGATCTATACTAATAAATTGTTTTATTTTCAACTAGTTTCGGCTTAATGCCATTTTCAAGAACGGTGTACAAAAGAGCAAAATTGATTATATATACTAGATGTCGGCATTTCAGGTAATAAGCGCTCTAATTATCGGGGAATTCCAAAGGTCCTCGTTGTCATTGACCACGTTTTTTCCCGCCTGTATGGCTTTACTTATTTCTAAACCCTCCCGATAATTCAAAACTAATCCCTTATTACCCGAATGCAACATTTTACAGTCGTTTGAGCCAGTGAAAAAGTGATTAGCCAGTAAATATATTTAAAAAAATCCTATTTTTATTTGTTTAAGCGATTTCTTTCATACCAGCTATTTATTTCCATACATATATAAAAATGTATGTTTATGAAATAATATGCAGATAATACGGTCATAATTTAGAGAAAATAAAAAATGCACAGTCACTAGCTACACGAAGTGCACGTTGCACGTCGTTGTAATACATAATTAGAACAAAAAATGTACACAAAGTTGTGTACTTTATGTGCTTTATGGAAGTTAAATTATAATTCTTGTGCAAAGTAAATCACGCGCCCGACGCTGAAATAAAGCACAATTTGAATACTGATAAGGCAAGGCCTGTGTAAGAAATGTATTTTTTTTTCTCCAGGAAAATTATTGACATAAATTAAGTTTAAACCACATATTATTCACATAAAAGTAGCGATAGGTATTAAATATGTAGTTGCATGAATTCAGTGGCGCAGCCTGAATTTTGTCTTGGGTTTTTATTTATAAAAAATAAAATGTGTATAGTTTATTGAACTTGTGCACTAATTTACTCAAAATGAATTCAAATTTAAAGAGAGTAATAAAAACATCGACGAAAATATATAGTTCTTGTGAAAATGCTGATTTTATGGCTATGAAACTAAACTAATGAATAAAAATCTGTTCCTGAATCAGCATGATGTATCTTTTACATTTTCAGACACAAAAATAACATGAGTTTAACATTATCTATACATTATTCCAAATTTATTTAAGAATTCAGAACACATACAAATACGATGTTACCATGTTTATTTATTAATACTAATAGCTTGCAGATTTTGTTCTATTAAGGCTTTTTGCCCCCCTTTTTTCTGACTTTAAGGCTCTCTGAAAAATATCAAATATAAATATATTTGAATGACAGTGGTTCAAACTCTAGAGAAAAATGTGGAGAACCAGATACTAAAAGCTCAAGTCTATTCCTTTCATAGTTTAAAAAAACGTTTCCGGCCAGCGAAAAAAGTGGTTTCTACAAAAACGCGTTTAAAGTTTTGACACAAGTTTTTACCATTTTTGGAGATGTTTACCCTATGCCAGCTCCGTACAGTAGGCCCTCCTCTTCCTCTAAAAACTGGGTTTGAATGATTTGCTCGTACCAGCGTTGTTAGATGGCCTCCCGAGCTGCTGGAGTCAGCCGAAGTTCGGCCCGCGTCTCGCGCTCCGCGTTGGTCTGCACCTGACAGGCCTTGGATTGCAGGCCGATACGAATTCCCAGTATCTCCATCGTCTAAAAACTGCCGAGTATCCGTCGTTGAAGATGTTGTTAGCTAGGAAGGACGCGATATTGACGGTTTTCGCACCACAGTTGAGGTGCTTCGGAGTCAGCTTCCAGACACAAGCATTGAAACATTCGTTTGTTCTGCGTCTTTCCACCCAGACGCCTACTCGGCATTGTTTACTTCAACAAGCAAAAAACTAACGAATTTGCATATCCAAATTATGCTTTAGAGCATAAAACTAGATACGTATCAATAAATGCAAAAAAAAATCAATTTTTTAAAACTTCCGAATGATAATACCCCCTTAACACGAAATGCTAGTATTGTGTTTGTAGTAGTAGTAGTAGAAATTAACTAGCAATAAACTATTACTCATGATATTAACGGTAATTAGATTAATAAGGCAAAAATTATGTTTTTAATTTAAATCTCTTCGAAATAAAATCAAAAACATTCATCTTAACGAGGGCGTCATAATTACATAACAATCTATTTATCCAAATTATGTAACCTTAAGAAATCCAGCTTCCTCTTAATGAAGACGTTTGAATCACATACCATTTTTAATTTGAAACTACACAACTCTGAGAAATCCCTTTGAAAGTGAATTTTCAGGGGAGCAGTCGCAAGGAAGCAACCTCAACATAACTTGGACAAATTTGTAGTTATTGTTTTTGGTATTCAGAGTGCCTAGCAATTAAAACTGTTTCTTGTTTGCATTTCCACCGCATTCTCATTACGTTCCCCTTTTAATGCCCGACACTAAACACTAAAGACCGAAACACACTAATTGCGCGGCCTTCCTCAACTTCTCGCATTGAAAAATCCATCCTCGCCGCGACGTTTATGAAAATTAAATTCAGTACTAACGTCTTCTCTCTAACTACTAAGAGGAAATTCTAAAGAAAATATTTTATTGTAGGAATATACTGTTTTAATTTGTGACTATACGGTTCGTTTGGTTTATCGTGCTCGCCATTGGGATCTCGCAAACTACACTCATGTTTATAGAAATCGGCCCATCCAGTATTTGTTATATTTTTATAATAAAATCACTGTTGAAATATTATGGAAGAGTGTTTTTTGAAATTTAGTTTGTTGTCAAAGGTGATGCCAAGGTATTTAATATGGGATGTTGGTAAAATAGGATTTTGGTTGATAAAAATGTTAATGGAATTGTTTTGGCGGTGGTATGGAATTAGGAGTTGAATTAATTTTAATTCTCCATTTGGCAAACCACAATTTGAGGGTGTCTATAAGTTGCTGTAATGTTTGTAGTGCTTTTGGTAGGGTGGATGCGTGCGTGATTAGAGCTGTGTCATCAGCATATTGTAAAACATAGAATTCTAGATTAAAATACATGGGGTCGGGGTTATATAGGTCGATACAATAGAGGTTATATAGGATAAGAGATAGTGGTGATCCTTGTGGAACACCCTGTTCGGGACTGAAGATTTTGGATGTTGTATTAAGGATTTTGACTTTAGGGATCTGTTTTCTTGGAAGTTTTTGAGGATAATAATTAAATGGGTAGGTAAATTTAAGGAGTGACGTTTAAACAACACACCTCTATGCCACACGGGATCGAATGCTTTTTGTATGTCTAGAAAAAAGGCGGTAGATGATCGACCTTCGAGGTGTTGTTTGAATGTTTTAGGTAAGGATACTGAGAGGGAGTGTGCTTGATCTATGAGGAAGGAATCCGAATTGGTAGTTAGGAATCAAGTGGGATATGTGACTCAGGATTTTTTGTTTGAGAAGAGACCCTGATAGTCTATTTTATCGTAAAATACCAACACTTTTATTCGCAGTATTTCAAGAGTAATGCTATTATAAAAAAATAAAAATAATTAGTGGGTGCAGATAAGTGTATATGTAAGTTTATATTTTTGAAAATAGCGGACATTTTTTTATCGATTTACTATCAATTTTCTCCAGGTATTACATAAAATTTTTAAGAAATTACATAAATGATTTGGTTTGCTAGGAATTAAGGATGTTTTAGAAAAATTGATTCGTGATGTAACAACAATTATAATTTTGATTTAAAAAAGAAAACACATGTTTAAATTTCACTAATATTTTGGTTTTTTACTCCAAATAGTTTCAACTTTGAGTTATTCTCAAGGAGTACGGGAAATTACATTTTTTCAAACATTATATACAAGAGAGAGGTTAATTTAAATATTTTGGTTAGGCAATAAGGACTATCATAATGGGTGAGCTCCACAGATCTTCGATGTCAATAACTATTAGTTTTCCATGTTAATGACATCGAAGATCTGTGGAGCTCTCCCATCATGACAGTCCTTATTGCCTAACCATATGTTTGTAAAAATGTAATTTTCTGTACTCCTTGAGAATGACTCAAAATCGAAACTAGTTGGAATAAAAAACCAAAATATTAGTGAAATTTAACCAAGTGTTTCCTTTTTTAAATCATAGTTAAGTATGTTTCACCACGTGAAAGATGAGAAACTTGTTCAAGATCATTATAATTGTATACAAGTATTTTAATAACACAAACATAAAGAATATTCTCTGAAAGCGATGTTGAATGTTAGGGAAATAAAATTGAATGACGCAGAAGAGATAGGAGGGGAAAAAGGTTTCCATCATACTTTAGTTAAGTAGTTGAATAATTTCCACACTAACAAGCTTCATAATCCACTTTGAATCAATTTACTTAGCGCAAAACTTCCACAAATGCATTTCTGTAACGGGAAAATGGGAAAGGACGCGAGAGGGGGTAATCAATGTAATGTCGAAACGTTGCCTACCATCCGAAATTAATTAATGCATGCATTAAATGTCGAGAATGGCTTTGTCTTTCGCTAAAGTTGCTAATGTATTCCGAAAAGGAAGTGTAATCAATTTGATTTAATTTTTTTATTCGTACGGATATTTTCTAACGTAACTGAAAAAAATTGAGATATTCATAGATATATGTAGGTTTTAGAACAGAAAGAAGAGAAAGACCGATGGTCAATAGCCTAGACAGACTAAAGAATTGTAAACAATTGGTGCTTTACAAACATTTACACAAGTCATATACATATAAATATTGTTTATCAATCCTCGTTAAATTTATAAAATTATTATTAAAAACACATAAATATTGTTTCACACAAGTATAAAATATATACTTAATAAATAGAGAACGTTTTTTTAAAAGATAAAATAGAAAACAATTGTAAATTACACAAAATAATATTCTTCTTTTAGTTACGTGAAGTGTTTTCTATTAATTACTACAATAATTTATACACAAAATAATATAAATTAATTAAAATAAAATCACTTATATATTAAAATTATGCGATAAATACTCATCTAAAGAATAAAATGCATTCTCCTTGGTGATTATTTTAAACAATTTACCTTTGAGACGTTTCATTTCTTGTGGCAATTTGTTAAATAATTGTGGAAATGTTAACATGAATAATCTATATTGTCTTAGTAGAAATATTTTTACTAGGGCTGGGAATTCTAATATTCGTGAATATTTTAATTTGAAACATTCAAATTAGTCAAATATTGAAACAAATAAACTATTTGATTTTATAAATTGTTTAGTTTTAGAAAATATATTAGACATTTTCTAACACTAATTTGTTGAAATGTTTAAATATTCAAATAGCTAAATACATTAAATATATGAAAAAGTGAGTGATTTAATGCAAACATTGTGGTATTTGAATATCCGCGAATATTCAAACTCCCAACCCTAATTTTTACATATAAGTAAAAGCGTTTATTTGAAATGTTATACACGGAATTTTTCTTTTAAGTACACATATACATAGTTTTCTTTAATGAATTCAAAGCCTAAGATGAGTGTTTTCCACTCCCAGGCTAAGCATGAAGTAAAATTTCGAGTTTAGAAAAGCCCCGCGTAGAAAATTCGTCGAGGGTCGCGCAGCGACCCGAGACAAATTTTCACGGGGCTTTTCTAAACTCGAAATTTTACTTCATGCGTCACGCGTATAATACACTGTTTTCAAGCAAGGTATAAAATATACAGTTATTCTATTGAAGTATTTAATTATTCATGTTCGCATATTCAGTGAAATTCATCCTAATCTTAAAAATTTCAGGCTCCATGCGCCACGCGTATCAACTACTGAAAACACTGAAATATTGTAAACAAGTAAACTTCGCTGGGAATTAGCCTCTTGTACGCGTGGCGCATGAACTAAAATTTCGAGTTTAGGAAAGCCTGAAAATTTGGCTCGGGCGCGTAGCGAAGCGAAGCGACCGATAAATAAAACATGCTAAAATACACAAAACGGCTCCTTCTTTTAATTTTCACAATAATTAACTTCCGCTTAAACTAAAAACAGTAATTATATTTATAAGGGAAAAACTATAATGTTAAAATTAGAACAGCTCATACAATAACAACATTTATATCTTTCTCTCAGCAATAATTTAAACTAAAACACGCGCTTTCTCTTCGTCTCATGTTACCCTAAGCAAAATCCACCCAAAGCTCAAAAAAAATCTAAAGTTACAAATCAGTCGTTAGATCGTGACCCACCCATTCAATACAAAACTCTCTTCAAACAAACCTCGTAATTTAATACGCTCTTCATCCAATACAATCTATACACCTATAATTACGTTCTATATTTTATTATTCGTCTGAAGGGGAGGTCTCACTTTCTTTTCTTATTTTTCCGAAATCGGTGTGTGGTCAAGTCATTCGATGATGTGTATACTTTACATTCTGTTCTAGTTCAAAAGGCTCGGAAAGCCCGAAGGGGAAAGATTGGATAATTTAATAAGGTATTATTATGCAGGCACCGTACGGAAGATTGATGACTTTTTAAAAATACCTTTTAAACCGACATTTTTTATACACGGAATGATTTAATACGATATAAATTGGATTACTCATCGGAATGAATTTTTTTGTTAGATTGAGCACTGTGGAAAATAGTTAATCTACAATTAAATTTAATAAATGAATAGCTATTAAACCACCTTAGGTGTTTTTTTGTCTTTTTTTAAATAAGTGAATAAGTATAAATGAAATTGCAAATTCGTGGTTGCATAATACTTCAAACACTAAAAGTGCGATTCTTTTCGCGATCTACAACAAGTTAGTCTTACAAACACTGTATCAAACACTCATTAAAACCACTACTTCCCGAGCTAATACCCCGACGAACATTGAATTATACTAATGTTTGCTGTTACATACAGTAACCAACTGTAAATGTAGCAATTTTGGTCAAATTATTTAATGTCCGTCGGGGTATTAGCCCGGGAAGTAGTTGTTTCAATGAGTGTTTGATATAGTTTTTATAAAACTGACTTGTGCGAAAAGAATCGCACTTTTAATGTATAAGTAAAGTTATATGGATTTTTAATAAATTATTATTATTGATATCGACAAAGACAGGCTGAAAGACCCCAAGGTCGATAGCCAATTAACAGAATTAAAATTTATTATTGTAATTACTTATTAATAACTATTACTTTTGTTTTACTATGTTCTCTGTAAATGAAGATGTTTATACAGGGAATTTCGATTTTTTCATGTAAATTTTCAGATATTCGTAGTTTTTATAAAATCCTTCAAGTGGACGGTTCTATCGAGTGTTTCCAATCCTAGGTTAGTGAAAATTTGAAATTAAGAGTTTACAAAGGCCTGTAAATTTGGTTTGATCGCATAACCAAATGTTGATTCAGGCTTTTCTAAACTCGAAATTTTACTTTATGCGCCAGGCGTATAAAACACTGATTTCAAGTGAAGTTCAAAGTATACTACTAAAACAGTGTGTTAAAGATGTAAGTTTCGAACTTTGTAATAATTCAGCGATTTATACACGTGGCGCATGAAGTAAAATTTCGAGTTTAGAAAAGCCTAAAAATTTGGCTCGGTCGCTTCGCTTCGCTACGCGCCCGAGCCAAATTTTTAGACTTTTCTAAACTAGAAATTTTACTTCATGTTTAGCCTGGGAGTGCAAAACACTCGTTTAAAGCCTCAAATTGAATGCTATAAAATCACAGCCTACTTAAAACCAGATGAGAGTATTTGTACACCCTCCTTTACTTTTACTAATTCCAAAACCCGTATAAATTCCACAAATTCTTAGCATAACGTGCTCTTTATAACGAATAAATAAATAAATTAAACTCATCCACAGTAAGCAAATATTTATCTTTCCCTCATTGTCTTCTGATGTTCTGCTTTTGGTTTGTGGCAAAAACAGCGATTTGTCAACACGTGAATTGGGCGTGGGGCTATAGACACACAATTCTCGTGTGGTATTTAACGGATTTATACTAAATTATTCTCCTCTTGTTCGGCTCTTCTGTTTTCGGGCGAAGTTTCGCAACTTTAGAAACAATGATTTTGATTGCTACGGAATTCTCAAGGGCTGAATAAAAACTTGGCCCTCTCCGGGACGAAAGGGATAGATGAAACAAAGGAATGGGGGGGAAGGGACTCGGTTTTTTTATTGGATTTTAATCACGCACTCAAGAAACAAAACTCAGATTTCAATAATAATTATTTTAAGACTTAGACGTGTTTTATACAGAGTATAAAATGCACATATTTATTTTTATCTAAGATAGGTCTTCTTTTAACTATTGTACTATTTATTTTTATGCATATAGTTAAATGAAAAGAACACTACTATTCGAATTTAATTCACATTGAAAAAAGCCTAAGCAAATAATAATAATATTAATAAACTTTATTTTTTTAAAGATATCGTATGTTCAATAAAAAAAAACCTCTAGAGCAGGGGTTCTCAACCATTTTCAGGTCACGCCTCCCCTCATAACTCCATACCCTCCCGTCCCTGATTTTATTTGTGTTTTTTTTAGTTAGATTGAAACACCATTGTAGACATATTTCACTTAACCTACTCTTTAGGAAATCTGTCGCGCCCCCCTAATGTGGCTAATTTCAGAGTTGTCAACCTACAATTTTTTCCATAGCACTCTAGAGAAATTAAAGTATTATTTTTGGAGGTAATCTCAGCAATCAATAAATTTATTTAAGTATATAGAACTTAACGGATTTTCTGTTTGTAATTTCATATCTGAAAAGAGTGGAAATGCTTAATATTTCCTCAAATATAAAATATGTTTAGGGTAACATGAAGAGAAAGCGAAAAACGTTTTAATTAAAATTATTGTTGAGAGAAAGATGCAAATTTTGTTATTGTACAACCTGCTCTAACTCCAATATTATAGTTTTTTACTTATAATTATAATAATTGTTTTCGGCTTAAGCGGCGCACAGTGTTCCGAAATAGAAAAAGTCGGCCAAAATATTTAAACGTCATTCGCTCTGCATAAAACTTTGTATTCTGACATTCTACAAGCTGTTAATTCCGAATCTAAAATCGGATTATCAAAACTCAAAATGGCGTATCCAATATGGCGGGCATGTCATATAAAAAAAAATGTCTCAAAAACTATTTTGTGGAGATTTCAAATTATAGTAAGTACGAGCCTAATGTTTTTTTTTTATCCGAAATAGCGGTTTCAATATGGCGGACAATGGGATTAAAATGTTAGCAAAATATGTGAACATCATTCGATTTGTATTCGAAACTATGTATTCTGAAATTATTTAAGCAACTGATTGTGATGCTATAATCGGATTATCAAAATTCAAAATGGAAACGTGATCCAATATGGCGGGCATGATATATAAAATAACATTTCTACACTTTTAGTAAATAACACACTTGGTTAAGATTTCACTGTTTATTGATTGAAACTGCAACAACTGTTTCACCACACAGTGGCTTCATCAGACAGATGAATAATGACAACATTTCTCTCAAAAACTTTGTTGTATGGGTTTAAAATAATGATAGCTAATGTTTTTCTTTATGTGCATCCGAAACAACAATAGACCAGAAAATGTAAACATAATTCCATTTGTAAAATAAACTTTGTATTCTGGTACTGTCATCCATTTTAATAAAAATAACAATCTTCTTTCGTTTATATGATATTTAAATAAGTTATACCGTGCCCGTTGGATTGTTGAATAAAATAAATCTCCAAAACGGATGAACATACAACAAAATGGCATTATATTTTAGAAATGTCTTAAAATAAATCAAATGATATATGGTGTGATCCATTTGAAATAAACAGATGTTACGAGTATCAATTTTATGGATAGCTTGCTAATTGAAAATATTTTGAGGTTGCAAAGCTTAATAAATCAAGCACCTTTGAGACTTTAGATGTCTTCTACGCGGCCAAACCAAATTTTCAGGCTTTTCAAATCCCAAATTTTACTTCATGCGCCATGCGTATAAAACACTAATAAATTGTGAAATTAATTTGTCGATACATCAATAATTATTAAACTCTAGTTGATTTTTCTTTGAAATGGTTATGTAGTTATTGTAATTATTTGGTTTGGTATTAAATGATATTAAATACTATTTTTATACAAATAACAATAAGTGATCATAATTTGAATTCTTTATACACAAAAATATCCTTTATATTTAATGATATTCTGTCAATTATAAAATCTTGCTTGAATGGGCATTACAAATGAGGGAATTATGTAAAACAGAAGCCATAAATCACAATTACGCCAATATTGACAAAACCGACGTATCTACATACATATTGCATGTACAATACATAAACGCCTGCATGGAAATATATAGACAAAAGGTGTTCGCCATGTCATAAATAAACACGACTGGGGACGTTTACATAAAGACGTGTGAAAATCGCATTCGATTTACATATGCATTTCGTGTGTACTTACTTTACAAAAGCTGCCGCGTATATACATGTATATTTCATAAACAAACTCAACAATAACAAAAGAAAATTGCAGGGATAAACAAGTTATAAAACAGAATAAGGAGGAAAATATGAAAATAAAATGATTTGAAAAATCATATTTAAAAATGTTTCACCACGTGAAAGATGAGAAACTTATTCAAGATATGAAAATAAAATATAGTATGTTCAATAAAAAAAACCTCTAGACCCACTGAGCAAACACATTTAAGTAACGTTTCATTAAAACAATGTTTAATGTTATTACAATGTTGATTATTTGTTTGTTTTTTGCTCATGTTTTTTTTTTAGATTTAAGTTGGCTACAAGCTTTAGAAATTGACATATAAAACGTCAGACATAATAATTTTAGTATATAATTTCAGTGTTGCCAACCTACAATATCTTCTATGGCTTTTATATTTAAACATACGATATGATGATCGTAACAGATTGACATACCTGTTAGGCAACTAAAAATATATTCATTTTAAGTAATTTTAATTTGTATTGAAATATTCTAATTCTTAAGTTGGATTTTGTAAATTGCGCAGGCCATTTTTAACTTTGTTAATAAACAAATATCTTACATTGTTTCCACGACTTTTAGCATTTTCGAGAGTTTTGACGTTTTTGAAACTGTTTCTGCATAAAATGCTTTCACCTATTTAGCACAACATGTCACTAGTGACAATTTAACAGAGTTTTCGTATTTTTGACGCAAGTTCTGAAAGTTTACGTGTTACTTTAAACGTTTATCAAGACATTCGGACATGAAATATTGGCACCAGGTGCCACACTAGCGTACCACAGCACTTTTAAAGTTATTGGATTTAATATATAAAATTACGAAAAAACTATTCGTGAAAATTCAGATAATGTTTTAATTAATAAGACAACTCAAGACGATAAATATCCATTGAAACAACTACTTCCCGCGCAAAAGAGAGATAAATCTCGAAACGCGTCTATAGATGGCCTAAGACATTAGTTTTAATCCAAGTCCTTTCACTTCTACTTTGTTGCTATTTCTCCTTTCATTTTAAATTTGTATTGTTAGTTGGTTTGAAGAGAATTTGACCTAAACGTTACATATACTTTAATAGAGCGTTGTAACAAATCAAATTAAATAAGATTTTATATATATCATTGTATAATCCAATATCCGGCGGTGTATTTCCACGGGAAGTAGTTGTTTCAATGGATATTTATCGTCTTGAGTTGTCTTATTAATTTAGACATTGTTTGCATTTTCACGAATAGTTTTTTCGTAATTTTATATATTATGTTTAAAGTGTGCAAACTATAAGAAGCGTAAGCTTATTTTCTCGAATTCAAATAGTTTTGAATTTGAATTTATCTTGTTTGAACTGTACCGTAAGGTAAATAATAAGGTCTCACATTCTTCGTACCTGCTAATGACATAATCCCCTTTTTTACTTATAAATACCGACCATAATTTTCACTCATTCCATTTCTGTGTACCTGTTCATTCCACACACAACACTTTTTCCAAGTAAGTTTGTTTTAATTTTATTCCCAATTTTTTAAACGTCATAAGCAAAGCTATACTGAAGAGAGATAAATCTCGAAACGCGTCTATAGATGGCCTAAGACATTAGTTTTAATCCAAGTCCTTTCACTTCTAATTTGTTGCTATTTCTCCTTTCATTTTAAATTTGTATTGTTAGTTGGTTTGAAGAGAATTTGACCTAAACGTTTCATATACTTTAATAGAGCGTTGTAACAAATCAAATTAAATAAGATTTTAAATATTTCATTGTATAATTCAATATCCGGCGGTGTATTTGCACGGGACGTAGTTGTTTCAATGGACATTTATCGTCTTGAGTTGTCTTATTAATTAAGACATTGTTTGCATTTTCACGAATAGTTTTTTCGTAATTTTATATATTATGTTTAAAGTGTGCAAACTACAAGAAGCGTAAGCTTATTTTCTCGAACTCAAATAGTTTTGAATTTGAATTTATCTTGTTTTTATTGGATTTAATTTCAAAATAAGTTCTGAAAGTTTACGTGTCACTTTTGACGTTTATCAAGACATTCGGACTTGTAAAATTAGCACCAGGTGCCAAACTAGCTTGCCACAGCACTGTTAAAGTTATTTGATTTAATTTTAAACTTCATGACTAGATTTTCATTTTCTCGAGGCATTTTTTACTAAAACATGTTTTACCAAGTGTGAAATCGGAATTTCGTTAAAGAATTACATCATATAAATTGAAAACATATTTTACATAAAGAAAAATTCAACATAAAGAAAAATTGAGTTTGTCAATAGTTTGCAGAATATTTACAAATTATAAAAACGAATTAAAATTAATATCGACGTTCTGCAAAAATTTCCTGTTGGTTGGTTCATTTAGTTTGGTGAGAGAATAATTTGACCTGATGTTGCATTTGCATATAAATTATGCATAGAACAGTAAATCTGTCATTGTATAATTCGATATATATAATTCAAATATTCATAATTCATAATAATTCATAATCTTTATTTCCTTAACAGGCAAAAGCCTAACTACAAAGAAAACATAAAAATAACGAAAAAGAAGAGGGTGCTTCTATATAATACAAAAATAGTATACAATATTCATTGTATAATTCAATATCTGTCGGGGTATTAGCTTGAGAAATAGTTATTTCAATGAATATTTGGAGACTTGTCTCAATGAGATCAAATTTTTTCAGAACGTCGATATTAATTTTAATTCGTTTTTATAATTTCAAAGCATATTTGTTACCTTCATGGAAATTAATAGACAATCAAATTCCAATTTATCAGGTTTTTTGTAAAGGAACAGAAAAGATTAATAACACCACAATTTACACGTATCATATGCAACCCATAAAATTTCAATAGAACTCCAACAGTGCGGATGTCATGTAAGCACCATTATTCACATCCATTGATTTCTTTTACACCTGTTCTTTACACCTTTACACGATATCGCATTGAATTTTCATCGCCGAATTGAGGGTTTTAACAGACGTTATAGTTCCACAACCGGAATCCAGATTTTCTTACAAGCCCCAGATATTTTCTCTAGCGAATATTATTCGAGTAAAGAGTACCCATAGATAACAATCATGAATATTTTTGTTAAACACCAGATGATAAAATACCTTTATTTTTAACAGCACAAGAGAACACAATAATGGGTGCTCAAATATTTATTCAGTTATCGCTCAATAATTTAGGTGTTATTGACCATTTTTGGGTTATATCACCTTTCACTTTTTTATCGAACTATTGTGCGATTGTTTAAATTATCATTTAGAGTAAGCGGCATTTTTTTGTGCGGTTGCCCAGAATCAGCGACGGCTCGCAGCGTAACTTAAGGGTCGGCCACAGCGCCAAGGCACACAAAATTTGAGGTTGGGATCGCGCTTTATAAATACAAGGAATTGCACAACAAAGCTAGCTTTCAATAACGGACACATAGTGTACCATAACCTCGAATTTATTCCATCATTCAATTAGCATTCTGAGCAGCGGCGGCTCGCAGCCTAACTTCAGGGTAGGCCAGAGACCCAAGGTAATGGTCTCTGGCCTACCCTGAAGTTAGGCTGCGAGCCGCCGCTGCGCAGAATGCTAATTGAATGATGGAATAAATTTGAGGTTATGGTACACTATGTGTTAGCAGTCAGTAGTGCTAATCTAATTTTAAATTCAAAGCCTACTCTAAATCATGTTTTAAACAATACACGGTACTTTCAAAACCTCGTAAGTCAAAAATGTTAATTGTCAAAATACTAGTTAATTATTATATGAACTGCGTAATCCTTCTGATTTATTTATTAGTACGCATAACTTTATCATTAGCGATTTTTAACAAGTATTTTAAGTGGCTGGTTAAAACTAATATTAGTAAATTAATAATATCTGACTGACGAGGTTTCGAAAGTAGTTGATTGATGTGTTCTTTTAACTTGTGTAAACTTTATTGTATTGACACGTATTAAATAAAAAAGACGATATACTTGAGCAATGATTAATAATAACAACAATAATATCCTTCAATAATCGACACACTTCAATAATGATTTTTAATAATCATAATAATAATTATGTCTTTCAATAATCGATACACTTAAACAATTTAGAAAATCTAACACAAGCAGTATATTTTGAACTTCAGTTGAAATTAATGTTTTATACGCGTGGCGCATGAAGTAAAATTTCGAGTTTAGAAAAGCCTAATTTGGCTCAGTCGCTCCGCTTCGCTACGCGCCCGAGCCAAATTTTCACGCTTTTCTAAACTCGAAATTTTACTTCATGCTTTGTCTGGGAGTGGAAAACACTCGTTTATAGCTTCAATTTGAATTGTTTGAAAAAAAAACAACGAATGTCGGAAAATAAACAGCATATCTATATGTATACTTAAAAGAAATATTCCCTGTATATGCCGGGTATTTGATTAAGCGTAGCCACCGGCTATATCTTAGAAACTATGCAGTGTAAGATGTTGGGGTACAAAATGTCATAATAAAACGGGAAGAGAAATTGCTGGAAATAATTATTAGTTCAATATATCGCCAAATACAATAACAGGTTTTTCGCAAAAAAAATCCTAATTAAGCTAGATTGAAATTATTAAATTAATAATCTACGCTGAATTTGACTCAATTTTAACTATTCACTTGTTTCATTATCACTCATATTCAAAGTAGGTGCGACCGGAAAAGTGTGGTTACTAAACTGCATGTAACTTTAGTTAAAATAAACCGAAATTAATGAAATTAGTCTCGTTTGATAGCAAATTGAAAGCACATTAAATCACATTTTACACTCGTTGAGTTTTATTCTTATAGTAAGCACCAGAGGGCGGTTTTGGAACAACATCCATATTTTTTAGATTTTTACAAAAAAATTCAAACTGTAAGACACAGATCTCTTACGGTAGTTTAATACAGTGTGAAATACTGAGAAAAAATAGTAAAAACCTCATAAAAAGTTTGGTAGATGTGCCCATTTCCAACCGCGCGCCATAAAAAAGTATGTTTTAAAATCTAGTAGGCCTTTAGCCTCTTATATTTTATGTTCAAGACGTCAAAACCGAGAATTGAAAGAAGTAAAAGAATAACATCGATACTTTTTCCAATTTATATGTTTTGTTAAGCGAATATGTAAGTAAATCCAAGATAACGAAAAATCTCAAAACATAGTAGTCTATAAGATGACAAAATAATAACATTGGTTTATTGATACAATACATCTGTCAAAACTACAACAATTTGTCTTGTGCAAGTTTTTAACTTTAAAAAATGTTAAAAATATATACCAAGATCGCCAGATCTTACTGTTTTTGAATTTTATTTATGGGGTCGCTTAAAAGATATTGTTTTCTAATCTCGCCCCAGATCTAGACCGTTAATAGTATTTCTCGAGCAGAAATAGAATCGGCCGTATTCTCTACTAAAAAAAGACTGACAATGTGTGTAATCAGTGACGGAAAACACTTTGAACAGTTAATATAATTATTCTATTTGTTTTATCTTGTTATGTTTTCATTTCAATAAAGTATTGTAATGAGTGTTTTCAATCGTAGTAAATATGCGTATTTTTAAACATTCAACTAATCTTATAGCCTCCTATATTTTGAAATGTTAAGTAATCTTCGATTTAATTAAACATTCGCTTAAAAAAAAAACCATAAAGTGGGAAACATGATCTCTATTATTCTTTCTATTCTCGTTTTTGACGTCTTGAACATAAAACATAAGAGGCTAAAGGCCTACTAGATTTTAAAATATATTTTTATATGGGCGCGGGCTTGGAAATGGACAAATCTACAAACGTTTTGACTTTATCTTCGGTTAGAATAAAGATATCGGGATGAGCTTTTTATCATTTTTCTCAGTATTTCAGCCTGTAATAAACAAGAACAAATCTGTACCTTACAATTTGAATTTTTTTAGAAAATCAAGAAAATATGGATGTTCCAAAATCTCCATCTGGTGCTTTTTGTAAGAACTAAAATCAACGAGAGAAAAATATGTTTTAAAGTGCTTCCAATTCTCTATCAAACGAGACTGATATTATTATTTTTAGTTAATCCTAACTAAAGTTACATGCAGATTAATAACCTCACTTTTCTGCTCGCCCCTACTTTAAATATGAGAGATAAAGAAACAAGTGAATAGTTAAAATTGAGTCAAATTCAGGGTAAATTGCGATTTTAATAATTTTAATCTAGCTTAATTAGGATTTTTTTTCCAAAAGCCTGTTTTTGTAATTGGCGATAGATGTTACACCTTCCAGCGGCGGAGTTTGAAACTTATAAATTATTTCCAGCGATTTCTCTTCCCCACTTTTATTATCAAATTTTTCACCCCAACATGCTACACTCCATAGTTTCTGAGATACAGCCGGTGGCCGGTTAATTTTTTTCACATAAATGCCTGAATAATCAAGTATATAGTTTTTGCAATACTATTTTTAAAGCATTTAGTGGGGCAGATTAATGTTTTTATATGCATTATATACTTTACATAGTTTTGAACTTCAGCTCGCTTTCTAAACATTTAACTTAAATTAATCTTAATATATAAAATTACGAAAAAACTATTCGTGAAAATGCAAACAGTGTCTTAATTATTAATTAAGACACTGTTTGCATTTTCATGAATAGTTTTTTCGTAATTTTATATATTATGTTTAAAGTGTGCAAACTATAAGAAGCGTAAGCTTATTTTCTCGAATTCAAATAGTTTTGAATTTGAATTTATCTTGTTTAAATTAATCTTATTTTTTTGTATTGCGGAGGCTTCTACTTCATTATACATGTTAATTTATCATTAAAGAACACTTTAACTTTGTTTTGTACAACACTAGTGATATACAAAGTTAAAACGTTTTTTATTGATAATCTAATTTTTGTCTTTTATAACTTTGAAATAGTATGTTAATGTTATTTTGATTAATTCAATTGATTTCCTCTCTAATCGGCCATGATTGATACCCCCGCAACTTAATTAATAGACAGAACTGAACTCTTGATGGTTCCCGTATAAATTAGCGAAGCATCATCAATGAGAGGAGCGTCGGGGGGTCAGCTTCTTTCCAACAGCCAGCGAAATTTGCAGTGTTAGCTCTCCGAGCAACTTTTGGCAACTATGGCAATTAATCATTTTGTTTTATGACTGTGTCAAAGTTGGGAATTTCGTTTCTAAAACATTCGCAACAATTGATTTATTGCTCTAATGATGATATCTGTGTGTTTGCAAATACTCTGATACGCTGATATTCATTAAAGATCAATTATTATGTTTTGATTAAAAAACACTTAGAACTTTCTTCAATACTTTATTTTGTAACCAAATGTACATTTCGGACACGAAGTGTCCATTATCAATGGTTTGATACTAATACGAAAAATATACATTTTACACTGATATATATACACTAAAAAATGAGGGAATTAGAGGGTGTCGGTAGGGGGTATGGTTATGGTGGTAATAAACTAATTTTAGCCGAAAAAAGTTTATCTGTGGGTAAGTAGGTACGTGTTTGATGGGGATTCCAAGGGATTAGGAAAACACCCGAGTTTCAGGTGGACACACTAAATCTAATAAAACATTTTCGAGCGGACTTAAATCGAAATTTAACAGTAGGTTTTCTTGTTTTTTCATTTGAATTGCCTCCAACATATTTAAATGATAGTGTGTTGAATGTTTCAATAATTTTACGTTTTCTAAAATGAACTTATGGCCAGTTTCAATTGCATGGTTAGCGACCGCAGATTTATCCGGATTCAGGTGTTTAATGTGTGAGACATGTTCCTTGAATCTAGTTTAAATGTTTCTTTGTGTTTGTCCTATGTATATTTTGTCACAATTCGAACATTTAATGGAATAAATTCCAAACTCCGAAATATAACTTCACTTACAGATATAGAAACCATAAAAGAAACAAAATATGTCAGATTAAGTTATTCCCCTACAATCGAAAATAATTTCAAAAAATTGTACAAGAAATTCAATTTAACCCCAGCGTACTATGTAAATAAAAAATTACACAATTTACTAGGGAACACTTTTAACGAAATACATTTCTTAGAAAAATCTGGAATTTATTCCATTAAATGTTCGAATTGTGACAAAATATACATCCGGATAAATCTGCGGTCGCTAACCATGCAATTGAAACGGGCCATAAGTTCATTTTAGAAAACGTAAAATTATTGAAACATTCAACACACTATCATAATATGTTGGAGGCAATTCAAATGAAAAAACAAGAAATCCTACTGTTAAATTTCGATTTAAGTCCGCTCGAAAATGTTTTATTAGATTTAGTGTGTCCACCTGAAACTCGGGTGTTTTCCTAATCCCTTGGAATCCCCATCAAACACGTACCTACTTACCCACAGATAACCTTTTTTCGGCTAAAATTAGTTTACTACCACCATAACCACACCCCCTACCGACACCCTCTAATTCCCTCTTTTTTTAGTGTATATAAATCAGTGTAAAATGTATATTTTTCGTATTAGTATCAAACCATTGATAATGGACACTGCGTGTCCGAAATGTACATTTGGTTACAAAATAAAGTATTGAAGAAAGGTTTTAAGTGTCTTTTAATCAAAGTATAACTATGTTCAAGTAACTCAATCAATCCAAAAATTATTATGTTCTTTGACTAAGATATGATGCAGTTTTCGTATCCATTTACAAATGCTGATACAGTGTATGAAAATGCTGATACAGTGTATGAAAAATCACTGTAGTTATCAGATACACGCCCGGTATTAACAACTTTTTTTAAACAGGCATTTAGTTAAATGATGATTAGGTTAGAGGTGCGTTTAAAATTGTCATGTTCATTATGAACCGTTGTAAAGAATTTGTAAGTAAATTTCATTTTAAGATCTGTTGGCAATATATTGTATATGGCGTTTTTGTAAATTTCATATTTGCAGGTATGTAACACTGAATTATAACCTCTAATTTTTTCAGTCAGTTCGTTCGTGCGTCGATTTAGAAAACACTTGTTTGGTTATACAGAGAATTTTTCTTGTAGGTAAACATATGCATAAGCTGTACATTTTCCGACATCCGTTCTTTTTTAAAAGAGCTTAATATGAAACTTTAAACGAGTGTTTTCCACTCCCAGACTAAGCATGAAGTAAAATTTTGAGTTTAGAAAAGCCTGAAAATTTGGTTTGGTCGCGTAGCGCGAAGCGCGGAGCGGCCAAACCAAATTTTCAGGCTTTTCTAAACTCGAAATTTTACTTCATGCGCCACCGGTATAAAACACTGATGCAATGTAAAGTTTAGCGGTGTGTTTTAAACTTCGTAGTACGTCAGTGTTTTGTACCGGTGGCGCATGAAGTAAAATTTCGAGTTTAGAAAAGCCTGAAAATTTGGTTTGGTCGCTCCGCGCTTCGCGCTACGCGACCAAACCAAATTTTCAGGCTTTTCTAAACTCGAAATTTTACTTCATGCTTAGTCTGGGAGTGGAACACACTCTTTTTAAGTTTCAAAATGAAGTCTTTTAAAAAAACGATTATCTAAAGATTTACGGTATATACGCTGTAATTGGGACATGTATACTTAGAAGAAAACTCCCTGTATGTATATGTTAAGGCATTAATTACAATTGATTGGATATAATTTGTAATGGTCATATTGGCAACCCAATTTACACATAACTTAAAAATTAATGGTGTCAAATTGTATTGGATGAAAATGTTCGGTGTTACATAAAACTCTCTGTATAACAATCCAAACGATGAAATAATGTCATACAATTGTAACCTAATTCTTGTAGTAATAATAATTTTATAGATTATTTTAAGTGAATCAGAATAATTTTTAGTAATTGTTTAATTCATCATAAAAATATTTCTTGTGCAAAATTGGCACGATTTATTTTTCATCAACGTTTAAATTTTAGACTGAAAAATGCGAAACTAAATCTAACAATGAGAATAAGAAAATTACAAATCTTATTTCAGTTATTTAGTAAATCTATTGTATATATCTATATACAATAGATTTTATCAATAAATGAATCCATTTTTTTTTTATTCTAATCGTCAGATTTAGTTTCGTATTTATCAGTCTAAAATTTAAACGTTAATGAAAAATAAATCGATAATTAGAAATTATATCTCTTCAAATGTTAGAAAAATTGATGTACTTTAAGAATAAGTAATGATATTTTAAATATCACTGTCGAATATTTCGTATTTAAAGCCAAATTTTAAGTATTCATAAAAATTACACTTGTAGTTAAAAAATTCTTATAGTAATAATAGATTTTTTTAAGTAGATCAGAATAGTTTTTAGTTTTTTTATTCATTGAAAAAATGTCCTGTGTAAATTGGCATATAAGTTTATAAATGTATTAAATAAATAAATAACAAAGTGTACTTTTTTATTCTTGAGTACGAGTGAACCAAATCAATGTGCAATTAAAGACAAAACAACTTCTGTGCCATTTAATGCATTGATTTATAAATCCACGTTATATTACATTCGTATATTGAGCTAAAGTTATTTGAATTAAACTGAATTAAACCATTAACGGCCGAGCAATTATAGAGTTAACTCTAAAAGTTGATTTTAGGTAAAATTCTGCACTTCTATTTATGATTTCTATGAATGACTTCTTGTATTACATACTGTGATTTTTTTTTAAATATACATTATGTATACGCTGTACATTTACAGGCATTCGTCAGTTTTATATATAAACGTGCAATATAAAGTTTAGAACAAGTGTTTCCACTCCCAGACTAAGCATGAAGTAAAATTTCGAGTTTAGAAAAGCCTTAAAATTTGGTTTGGTCGCTCCGCGAAGCGGAGCAGCCAAACCAAATTTTCAGGCTTTTCTAAACTCGAAATTTTACTTCATGCGCCACGCATATAAAACACTGAAATATTGTGAATTTAGAAATACACGGACATTATTTTTCTTTTTAATAAGTAATAATCAAAATATTTAAATAACAAAATATTTACATATTTCTTCACACATTTTCAAGTCAGATCAAATAAAATAATATATCAAATTAACTTATTTTGTAGTTTAATTAACAAAAAATTAATAATGTTGCGTATGTGCATCAACAGCGCTTAATGGGTTAATTAAATTGAAAAGTATTTCATTACTTTTCAATACAAACAAAACAACAATATTTATCATGATTACACGAATGTAATCTTAATTTCTTAAATATTCATCAGAAAATCAACGTGATAAATGAAATTTTCCATTTAGAAAAGTGTTCAATTTAAAATAACCGTGGGGATTGGTAACAACGTTATAACCCATTTTCCCGTTAAAAAGAGTATTTAATTAAAAATAATCGGGAGATAAATCAATCGGGGCTGAATTAGCTTAATCGATTGATTTGAATTGAATCGAGTCCATTAACTTTACCACCTGGACTAGATGCACTTAAGTGTCTTTATTTAGTGCTTCATTTGCATATCGATCACTTATTAAGTCAACAAATTAAATCAATGATTGTTATCTATTTTTTTGTCGCTGTTTAATTGAAAAGTTGAACGCTATAATACTCTACGCTACGTACGTGTGAAATAAAGAAAGTTTCTCATAACACTTAAAATGTGTGAATTTTATGAAAACTGATAACATTACAGAAATATTTTAAATATATTGAATTTCAAATTTAAAAAAAACAAAACAAATTAAAACAGCAGTGAAACAACCAAATCACTTATAAGTATAAATGAAATTGCCAATTCTTGGTTGCAGAATACTTCAAACATAAAAAGTGCGATTCTTTTCGCAATCTACAACAAGTTAATCTTACAAAGACTATACCAAACACTCATTGAAACAACTACTTCCCGAGCTAATACCCCGACGGACATTGAATTATACAACAAGTGTTTGCTGTTACATACAGTAACCTACTGCAAATGCAACAATTTGAGTCAAATTATTCACGCAATCTATAGACCCGTTTCGAGATTTATCTCTCATCAGTATAGCTTTGCCATTCCCTCTAAGTAATTTGACACCTTAGACTGGCGGTCACGTTACCGTTCAAACATAAGTATAAATGAAATCGCCAATTCTTGGTTGCAGAATACTTCAAACAATAAAAGTGCGATTCTTTTCGCAATCTACAACAAAATAGTCTTACAAAGACTATATCAAACACTCATTGAAACAACTACTTCCCGAGCTAATACCCCGACGGACATTGAATTATACAACAAGTGTTTGCTGTTACATACAGTAACCTACTGCAAATGCAACAATTTGAGTCAAATTATTCAGGCCATCTATAGACGCGTTTCGAGATTTATATCTCATCAGTATAGCTTTGCCATTCCCTCTAAGTAATTTGACACCTTAGACTGGCGGTCTCGTTACCGTTCAAACATAAGTATAAATGAAATTGCCAATTCTTGGTTGCAGAATACTTCAAACATTAAAAGTGCGATTCTTTTCGCAATCTACAACAAGTTAGTCTTACAAAGACTATATCAAACACTCATTGAAACAACTACTAATTACTTACTACTTAGTAGTTGTTTCAATGAATGTTTGATATAGTCTTTGTAAGACTAACTTGTTGTAGATTGCGAAAAGAATCGCACATTTAATGTTTGAAGTATTCTGCAACCAAGAATTGGCAATTTCATTTATACTTATGTTTGAACGGTAACGTGACCGCCAGTCTAAGGTGTAAAATTACTTAGAGGGAATGGCAAAGCTATACTGATGAGAGATAAATCTCGAAACGCGTCTATAGATGGCCTGAATAATTTGACTCAAATTGTTGCATTTGCAGTAGGTTACTGTATGTAACAGCAAACACTTGTTGTATAATTCAATGTCCGTCGGGGTATTAGCTCGGGAAGTAGTTGTTTCAATTAGTGTTTGATATAGTCTTTGTTAGACTAACTTGTTGTAGATTGCGAAAAGAATCGCACTTTTAATGTTTCAAATCACTTATATTTAATTATTAATGTTGAATTTCAATTTTAATGATAAAATTCTACAGACAAATTTAATAATTTACAATTAAAATTCAATATTGATAATTGAATGAAAGTGAATGAATTTGGGTAAGTTCCGTGAAGATGATAATAACGAATGACATTTTTTGTTTGCCCTCAAGTTGACAATATTAATTGAGTTTTTTTGATTTAACGGTTGACGGAGACTTTATTGTAGGAATTTTTATGTATTTTTTTAAAATTTAGGAAAAAATAATTACATGCAAATTTCTACAATAAAGTTTTCGTCTCCATTTTATTTTTTAAATTAATTCCGCCGCTGAAACCTAAAACCCAATTAATATTGATTATAATAACTAGAAATAAAACACTTTTAACCTTTCTCCTAAAATTTGTAAAGGAATGTTAAAAGTGTTTTATGTCATAAATTAAAGTGACGGTTTGCTTAAATGCTGTTTCTATTTTCTTTTATTTAAAATTCCATATATTTAAAACATTTCTGTAGTTATGTGTTCGAATAAAATTCACAATATTTCTGTGTTTTATACGCGTGGCACATGAAGTAAAATTTCGAGTTTAGAAAAGCCTAAAAATTTAGATTTGCTGGGGCATTATAAAACTTTGCCATTTATAGTTTTTTTCTATCTTTTTTAATAACTGAGAAAAATCGATTTAAAAAAACCGATACTTTTTACATTTTTCAAAAAATCGTGTTGCCCTTAACTTTTTAGCAAATGTTATAAATGTCTTTTTATTCAGCTCTTAAAAGTGCGCTATTTTGCCCAGTTAACGCGTTTTTCTATCTCTTATAGATTCCGAGATGCCCATAGAGAACATGATAAAGAAACTCACCCTGTATATTTGTTGTCACAGTCAATTCATAAAATGACAATAAAGTTAATTTTATGTAGTCTTTATCTATATAAAATTATCTTAAAGGACGTGACACAGATAAAAATATAAAATATACAGAGAGTTTTATGTAACACCGAACACTTTCATAACGAGAATGATTCTTTCAAGTATGCATACGTTGTACATTTTCCGACGGTTTATTAAAAGAATTCAATTTAAACCTATAAGCGAGTGTTTTCCACTCCCAGGCTAAGCATGAAGTAAAATTTCGAGTTTAGAATAGCCTGAAAATTTGGTTTGGTCGCGTAGCGCGAAGCGCGGAGCGGCCAAACCAAATTTTCAGGCTTTTCTAAACTCGAAATTTTACTTCATGCGCTCCGATACAAAACACTGATTAAATGTAAAGTTTAGCGGTGTGTTTTAAACTTCGTAATATGTCAGTGTTTAATACGCGTGGCGCATGAAGTAAAATTTCGAGTTTAGAAAAGCCTGAAAATTTGGTTTGGCCGCTCCGCGCTTCGCGCTACGCGACCAAACCAAATTTTCAGGCTTTTCTAAACTCGAAATTTTACTTCATGCTTAGTCTGGGACTGGAACACATTCATTTTAACTTTCAAATTGAACTCTTAAAAAAAAACAACGATTATCTAATGATTTACTACAGCGTATATTGTAATTGGAACATGTATACTTAAAAGAAAAACTCCCTGTATATTAATGTTATCACAGTCAATTTATAGAATGAAAATCATGCACATGTACACGAAAGAAACATATAAAACTCACAATGAAATTATTTATAACTCACAATGAAATTGTTGATAATTTTATATTACATCATCGGTTTGTTCTTAAGTGGTTAACCGATGATTAAGAAATCTAACTAAATATGGGGAGGACACAAACACCAGAAGCACACAAATACAAATCCAAATAGAGGGCAAACGCTAATGTTTAGCGCTAACAATAATTTAACTAATAACTGAGAAAAATCGATTTAAAAAAACCGATACTTTTTACATTTTTCAAAAAATCTTGTTGCCCTTAACTTTTTAGCAAATGTTATAAATGTCTTTTTATTCAGCTCTTAAAAGTGCGCTATTTTGCCCAGTTAACCGTTTTTCTATCTCTTATAGATTCCGAGATGCCCATAGAGAGCATGATAATGAAACTCACCCTGTATATTTGTTGTCACAGTCAATTCATAAAATGACTTAAAAGTTAATTTTATGTAGTCTTTATCTATATAAAATTATCTTAAAGGACGTGACACAGATAAAAATATAAAATATACAGAGAGTTTTATGTAACATCGAACACTTTCATAACGAGAATGATTCTTTCAAGTATGCATACGTTGTACATTTTCCGACGCTCGGTTTATTAAAAGAATTCAATTTAAACCTATTAGCGAGTGTTTTCCACTCCCAGGCTAAGCATGAAGTAAAATTTCGAGTTTAGAAAAGCCTGAAAATTTGGTTTGGTCGCGTAGCGCGAAGCGCGGAGCGGCCAAACCAAATTTTCAGGTTTTTCTAAACTCGAAATTTTACTTCATGCGCCACCGGTACAAAACACTGATTAAATGTAAAGTTCAGCGATGTGTTTTAAACTTCGTAATATGTCACTGTTTAATACGCGTGGCGCATGAAGTAAAATTTCGAGTTTAAAAAAGCCTGAAAATTTGGTTTGGCCGCTCCGCGCTTCGCGCTACGCGACCAAACCAAATTTTCAGGCTTTTCTAAACTCGAAATTTTACTTCATGCTTAGTCTGGGAGTGGAACACACTCATGTTAACTTTCAAATTGAACTCTTAAAAGAAACAACGATTATCTAAAGATTTACTGCATATACGCTGTAATTGGGACATGTATACTTGAAAAAAAACTCCCTGTATATTAATGTTATCACAGTCAATTTATAGAATGGAAATCATGCACATGTACACGAACGAAACATCTAAAACTCACAATGAAATTATTTATAACTCACAATGAAATTGTTGATAATTTTATATTACATCATCGGTTTGTTCTTAAGTGGTTAACCGATGATTAAGGAATCTAACTAAATATGGGGAGGACACAAACACCAGGAGCACACAAATACAAATACAAATAGAGGGCAAACGCTAATGTTTAGCGCTAACAATAATTTAACTAAGACCCAACTACAGCTACACAAGGCCTAGGACCAAAGGGAGCAAAGGGTGTATCCCTTAACTATCCGCCCTTAACTACTTCCAAAACTGAGCTCGTTAAATTAACAATGCGCGCACACACACACACACACACTAGGAAACCTCTTACTAAATTACCGATGCTAATTTATAATAATCCACGTAATTATTTCATTTTCAGTGAGTTGTATACAAAATACAAAAATTGAATCTGAAAAAGAAACGTATGCTAAAATTACGTATCTTTTACAAAAATTAAACATTCAGTATTTATGAGAAGCAAGTAACAATAAAATGATCAGGTTATTAATAATTAAGTAAGCTTAAGATGTTATCATTTTAAAACAACTAACTCATAAATGTAATACTGTACATACAAACATCTTTATTCAGACAATACAATATATGTTACAAAAATGAATATACCTATCATACATGTTAGTGTTAGTCTGTCCGGGCTATCGTCTTTCTGCCCATGTAATACTATTTTTCTATTTGGATTGATTGAGTTACTTGAAGATAATTATACTTTGATTAAAAAACTCTTAGAACCTTTCTTCAATACTTTATTTTGTAACCAAATGTACATTTCGGACACGAAGTGTCCATTATCAATGGTTTAATACTAATCAAACTATTTTTCTAAACTAAAATAAATACAATAAAATAAAATGTTTGGTCACCACTACTGATTAATATATGTGATAATATTATTTCTAAATAAAATGAAATTAAATAAAATACGAATGTAGGTATTATATATTTTTAATATCAAAATTTAGTGATTACAAATGATTACTAATATAATTATTTTTCGTGATATTATACCTTTTCATGTTTCCTGTTTCGAAGATTAATTTAATTACAATGGAGGTCGCTCATTCAAAATGAAAAAAAGAGAGGAGAAAAGGAAATCACAGCGTGAAATACATAAATTCAAAAGAGGGAATAATAAATATTAATTGTTGAGGAGAAGTTTGCGAAAATTTGAATATCAATACGAGCGTAATTATAACCTTGCCACGAAAAGTCTCATTTACATTCTTCTCGTAGAACTCCATAATGCCGTTCCTGCATCTTTAATTAATTCTAATTCCATTATTATTTCAACGAAAATTCACGACAAATTAATGTTCAACAAATTAAATGATTTACATTTAAAAAATCACATATACAAAAGTTAACTAGCAATGAAGACACAGATTTATTTAAAGATTTATTAGAGTATTTCTTAAAGAATTTCTATAATGGATGTAGATTTTTTATATTGAACTTAATTAATTTTATGAAAATAAATGCAGATTAAAACAATACATTTTTTTTCAAGTAAAGAAGAAAATTTCATTTAATTACCACAAATAAATCATTAGAAAATAATTTGAACGAGGGTTGGAATATATCTGTCGCATATTGATACTCATTATACAACCGTGATAATCAATAATCTGGCTAATTTAAACAATAATTTGTATTTGGAATGGAGTACTTAAATGTTCGGCCATTACGGGGCGTCAGCCTGGGAATATTAAATTTAAAATATGTTAGAAAAGTAGCATTATCTATGGAATTATGTAATATTTTATATAAATGACACAAAAAAATATATTGAAATCGGCCGTGTACTGATAAACAGTCGAATTCTGGTAGTAGGTTCCTATAGGGTATATCAAATTGATATACTTTATGTTTTATCAAGGGTAGACAATGCTTATGGGAGAACTGGTTTCCGAGTTTTCGAGGATAGAAAAGGTGAGACTGTGGTCGGGAAGTGGGTCCATCTACTTATGAATAGAGTAAACGTAGAAGTATTCTAGAGAAAACTGCTCCGGTTGCGTCTACACACACACACACACACAAACGCGCTCGCTCTTATTTCGTCGTGTAATTTGATCCCGTCTACACCACTTGTACGATGATAAATTTGATGACCTTCAGAAAAAATAAACTGTTCCGAAACATTTCTTTTATTTTCAGATTTCCAGCGTGTTCGAAATTATGGACTTTGGGAATCAGATATATTTATAAAGCTCCTAAATAAACCTAAAATTTAACTAAAAATCAAAAAATTAAATTCAATGAGTTTACATTAAAGAATTCATTTGATATTATTTTTATCTTGATTGTTTTTTTTCTTGATAAATTCAATTAAAACTTTGGTATGTACCAAATTTGGCAAATAATTTATATTATTGATTAGTTATACAGAGAGTTTTTTAAGTATAAATAACTCAATATACAGAATACACTGTACATTTTTCTGGGCTTTTCTAAACTCGAAATTTTACTTCATGCGCCCCGCGCACAAAACACTGATTTTACGTGAGGTTCAAATATACTTAAATTTCACAATATTTTAGTGTTTAATACGCGTGGCGCATGAAGTAAAATTTCGAGTTTAGAAAAGCCCCGCGAAAATTTGTCTCGGGTCGCTGCGCGACCCTCGACAAATTTTCTACGCGGGGCTTTTCTTAACTCTAAATTTTACTTCATGCTTAGTCTGGGAGAGGAAAACACTCGTTTAAAGCATCAAATTGGACTCTTTTAAAAACACAACGAATATCTACAGATTTAAAGAAAATAAGGTAAATTTGAAATATGTATACTTTAAAGGAAAACTTCCTGTATATGAACTGTGGTAGACGAATAATAAAATTTATTATCACCACAAAAAGTCTATTCGAAAATATTTCTTTTATTTTGAGATTTCAAGCGTGTTCCAAATTATGAAATTCGGGAATATATTTTATAAAAACAAATTTACAATGAAAGTTACAATTCTAAAATATATTTTCAACGTTTTTAGTTATTTAATATATTTTTAATAAAAAAATTGTTAAAATTATTAGATTAATCGATTATTGTTTCAAATATTCATAATTTGTATAAATAAACAAAGTCATTTTACAATGAAAAAATGTAAAATATATTTCCAACATTTTTAGTTATTATACAGTGTGGAAACTTTAACTGGAATAAAATTCATAACTTCGATATAGGCGATTTTTGCAAAAAATCCCGAAACACGCTAAGTATTGTTTTTTCTTGCCCTCATTTCTATGTAACAGATATTGTTTATCTGTTCCCGGAAGAGCGCAGCCACCTCTGACTTTTTTTTCAAATGGAAAGGTATGTCAAGTGATACCTCGTTTGAAAGGTCTCTTCGCAAGTAATACAACACACTATTTATTTCTTGAATATTTACCAAGCCCACGTGATAAAAAAAAGAAAACCACTTTTACATTGAACATGTTTCGGCGTAAAGTTGTATGTTTTTGACATGTGTTTTGATGCTATGGAACTGCGTTGCTTAGTTACTAGTGATAATAATAGTCACCAAAGCAGTCACATACGCTCGTCAAGTTGTCGAAGTGATTTCTAAAATGCAGTATTTAACCGAAAATCTCCGAATCGAGATTCTGATGATGATCGGTTATGGTAACAGAAGACGAAGTCAGCTTGAGGTTGCTCAGTTATTTCGAGAAGAGCATCCGGATTTATCACCCATTAGCCAAGGTACCATAAGCAAAATTGAGACACAATACAACAATTTGGGTCATGTCAGGGTTGTGCCCAGACAGCAAAATCCCACTGTTCAAGCAGATACCAGGCTAAACGTATTATTAACTCTTCAAGAAAATCCAGTGACTCCAGCCAGGCAACTGGCCCGTGATAACGAGATTAGTCATACTACTGTCCTGGAAATTCTTAGATCAGCCAAGCTGTATCCTTACAAGATGCAGGCACTCCAAGAATTAACGGAGGATGACCCGGACCGCCGAATCGAATTTTGCGAGCAAATGATGATAATGATCGACAATAACCAGATTTCATTAGCATCAATTCTTTTTTCCGACGAAAGTACTTTTACCTTACATGGTGACGTTAATCATCAAAATTGTCGTTATTGGGCTGATCATAACCCTCATTGGATGCGAGAAACTCATACTCAGTTCCCGCAAAAAGTCAATGTATGGGCTGGAATAGGTGATCAGATTGTAGGACCAGTATTCTTCGATGGTAATCTTAATGGAGCAACATATCTTACGTTTCTTCAAGACGACCTCATGCCAGCGTTAGCCATTTTATTTCTAAATCCATTAGATCCAGATTTACCTGATGAACGAATATGGTATCAACAGGACGGAGCACCACCCCATTATGCTGTGATCGTTCGTAGATATTTAGACGAAGTTTTTCCCAATAGATGGATTGGAAGAAGAGGTCACATTGAATGGCCGGCGAGATCTCCGGATCTTAGTCCCCTTGACTTTATTTTGTGGGGATATCTCAAGAGTAAGATCTATGTAACCAAACCAAACGACATTGAGGACCTTAGCAACGTATTAGGCATGAAATACGGCAAGTCACACCAGAAATGTTACAAAACATTAGAGATGCATGTTATCATCGATTTGCACTTTGCCAAGAAAGAAACGTTGCCCATTTTGAACATTTGTTGCATTCAATAGTATTCAAGTTATAAAAGTGTTTTTTTTTTATCACGTGGGATTTGTAAATATTCAAGAAATAAATAGTGTGTTGTATTACTTGCGCAGAGACCTTTCAAACGAGGTGTCACTTGACATACCTTTCCATTTGAAAAAAAAAAGTCAGAGGTGGCTGCGCTCTTCCGGGAACAGATAAACAAGCAGCATGTACATAGAAATGAGGGCAAGAAAAAACAATACTTAGCGTGTTTCAAGATTTTTTGCAAAAATCGCCTATATCGAAGTTATGAATTTTATTCCAGTTAAAGTATCCACCCTGTATATATTTTTAATAAAAACGTGTTTAAAAATTAATAGATTTTTAATAAATTTATGTTATTTAACATTTTTTTTTTTAAAGTTAGATAAATACAAAATTCTTTTTACAATGAAAAAATCAATTTGAAAAATGTTTGATGGGTATTTTAATTGGAATTGATAATAAAAAAAACAGAAATTATTTCAATTAAATAGATAAATTATTTACGAATACACAAAACTAAAAACATAGAAATATAGATTCATATAAACATTCATATATACAAAAAACTAACAAACATTAAAAAACTATATTAAATATACATATAACTGTTTTCTTATTTATTAACGATATTTTAGAAGCTGTTTTTTCGTTTTTTTTTTCATTCAGTAATAATTATACAGAATAGATCGAAGTGTAACACAAAATCAACAGAATATATTTTAAATAAAAAGCCAAAAAATCAACACCTCATCATTTGCTTGTTTAATTTCATGACACTCCGGTTTTTAAAAATGCAATAAATAGCAAAGCTCGGTGTGTATATTTTTACTTTAACCAAATGAATATCATAATTTCCCTGAAATAATTTGGGAAGATAATATTTTAATTTTGAGAAATTAACATTAAAAATGCTACGTTCCGTTTCATCCATTTACACTCTGAATAACGTGTATGAATATCGAATTAACTTTTTTCCTTGACTATTTTCTTTTTGGACAATATTCATTATTTTAGTGGGGATAGCTTTATAGAAGGGATGAAAAATCAAATTCTTCGAAGTAATCTAGCTGTTTTTACCTATTTGTAGGCATTTTTTCGACCACGTTTTTATTATGGTGTATACCCTCAAGTATTGCGCGACCAGAACAATACCACTGCAACTTACAGATAATCCGCAACCTTCTAAAAACCATAAATATTTTGGGATTTAAAAAGATTATTTACTGTTGACACATTTAATCCGTATCCGCAGAATCTAATTCGGTAATTTCTTATCACGTTTTTCAATAACCGATATTTTAGTTAGACACTTTTTGATCGGGTTTTCTTAAATTATTTTTACTTACCTATTTAGTCTGTAACATAATCCCAACGGTACCTTTTGTAAATGTAATCTGACTAAGAATAAAACCATTGAAATAATTTAATTAACCTGACATACAAAACGTAAACTGGAAATAGAGTATTCAATAATTTTTGCAATTACACTTCTCAGAGAAAATCTATTATACTTATTATATTAAAAGACATCTTGTTGTTTTCTAAATGTTTTTGATTATCATCACTTAACGACACTTTTCAACATATTTCAATATTTGAGCCAATTATCTCAATTATTAGGGATAACACTTGTTTCTGATTCCTGGGACCCTAAAACGTATATTTCCCTACAAAAAAAGATAGCCATGAGGTCGGTAACAATTATTAAAATGTAAAATTTATAATGTTATTATTGTGACTAATTACTTGATTTAACAAGATTGTTTGTTTCGCAGTTTTTGATAATATTCTCAAATATAAAGTTTCATGATTTTTATATAATTTGTACTTTCTCTATATAACATTTCGTGTATCTCGGGAAGTATTGAGAATATCGAAAAATATTTCTGCTTATTCTTTTTCAAATTATCCCCATGCAGCCGCACGACGGATGCCATAAATTTTAATCCAAAAATTAGGTAACATTTTAGTGCCCGCTGAGTGTTGTCGGTGTTGGTCAAATGGCACACAATAAGCGTTTATAAAATTTCAATCGGAAAAGTACAAGTTGATCATGTAACGATCGTTCAAAGTAAACGGATAATTAAAGTAGGCAGTGCAAAAACCACAAATTTCTGAGACTGGTAATATTTATTAAAAGTATGGTTTATTTAATAAAATACGCATCGTGATTAAAATATATACTGTCTCCATTTTAGGATCTGATTTTTATCTTTTGCAGAATAAACACTCATGTTGAATTGAATTATTGCTTTGTGTTTTAATAAATTTGATGCCAAACACTCACTTTTCGTAGCAACTACTGTTTTGACGATTTTATTTTCGTATAATCGTTCACTATTTTCAAGCTATATTTCAAATTAAACTGAGGAGAACTCAAAAATAATACCTCGAAAATACTGCTAGTAGATAAACAAATGATTTTAATTTTATTGCAATCGTTTTCGTTCAATAAGCGATACAAACTCAAATTCCAATTACATTGGAAATCTTTACATGAAACATACAATGCGCCTTGAAACGGGACACATAGTATATTTAAAACTATTTTAACCCATTAACGGCCAAGCAATTTTAACTCTAAAAGTAAATTTTAATTAAAATTCTACACTTCTTTTTGTGATTTCTATGAATTACATACTGTGAATTTTCTCTTTAAATACACACAATGTATACGTGAATTTAATAAAAAGTTAAAAATCATAAATAGTTTATTATTATTATTATATTAAAGTAATAATGGATTTTCAAAAAATTAGTGCCTCAACAATGTAATGTATACGCTGTCAATGTTCAGGCATTCGTCGATTTTATATAAAAACGTGCAATATGAAGTTAAGACCGAGTGTATCCACTCCCAGACTAAGCATGAAGTAAAATTTCGAGTTTAGAAAAGCCTGAAAATTTGGCTCGGGCGCGTAGCGAAGCGGAGCGACCGAGCCAAATTAGGCTTTTCTAAACTCGAAATTTTACTTCATGCGCCACGCGTTTAAAACATTGTAATATTGTGAAGTATTTATAATACACTTTAAATAACAAAATATTTAAATTTTTCTTGGTACATTTTCAATTCAGGTCAAATAATATAATATATCAAAGAAACTTATTTAGTAACTTAATTATCAAAAAATAATAATGTTGCGTGTATGCATCAACGGCGCTTAATGGGTTAAAAACTTCAAACGGTAATAATTCAAAAACTAAAAAAAATGACTTAACTGCATTTTGCACTGACCCCTTTAATTAAAAAAGAAACCCTTATCGATCAGTAGATTTGATCTGATCAATACGATTGATCTGATTAGGTAATAAAATGATAAGTTGATGTATTTGTTTTACTTTTTATCAAAAGTTAAATAGGTTTGTATTTTAAGTTTCTTGTACAAAATAAATAATACTTAATGAATTTTACAACGTTCACATATAATTTTATAAAATCTATTCTCTAATAACGCAGAAAATAAAATTGTAGAAGGAAACGCATGAATGAATGTAACACGCATCCTTAGCTCGTTAAAAGAAAAAAAAACGTGTTTTCAAGATTGAAAAATCAACATCTGGAATATGATACGAGAAGCGCGGAATAGAGGGAGAAAGAAATTGTCTCTCTCTTACTCTCTCTCTGAGACTTGATTTCGCGACATCTGGAGTAAAATAGTCGTAACCGACCGACCGCAGGAAGCCAGACTGGTGTATATAGGCAGCCATATATACCAATTTGGCATCCAGCGCTCTGCTCCCATTCGCGTGTACCCAAAAGTTATATGGGGACTGGCTAACTGGATATATATGAACTGTGGTTTTATACAATACAAATATCGGGGAAATCTTCTTTGGACAGTTTCTAGAAAGTTAATATATTTAAGGTACATAGGGGCCAAACAACAGAACAATAATTTAAATTGCTTAGTATGTAAGTAGAAAAAATAATCTTTAACACATTTATATTTCTAAACATATTACAGTTTCTCATTATTGTTCTAAAACAATTACAAACAACATTATTGATATGGGTTTTAAACCTTAACGAGTTATCTAATGTTACCCCCAGATCTTTTACTTCTGTGCAGCGATCAATTGTAATATTATTAAGTGTATAATTATAGTAAACTGTGTTGATTTTACGAGAATATGATAAAACTGAACACTCACAAATTATATTCAAATTATTTAAACGCCGCAGCCAGTCGTTGTTTGTTTCTATAATATTGAATACCCGTAAATCATCTGCGTACATTAGAAATGAACACTGAATATTTTTGCAGACGTCATATATTAGAAATAAAAGAGGTCCTAATCAGACCCTTGTGGCACACCACTAGTTGGCGTGCGCCATTTAGATCGTAATTCATTAATTTTCACAGTCAATTGACAATTCCTTAAATATGAAATTACTGTACTAATTATATATTGATTAATTCCGAATGCATCAAGACGATTAATTAGGATAGTATGATCCAACACCTTTATGGTAAACGGTTACTAAATTATATATACAATGACATTAGAAGCGTAACACCAAGAAGGAATGATTTGTTTGAATTCATATTTTAGCAACAGAGTGACTATATTTAAAGCATACATTGATAACAATTTCAACCTTGTGCCTTTTATATTTATTGTGAAAAAAAAAATATTTCACTTTTTCTTTTTTGATAAAACTATTTATATGAGCTGTTTAGTACAGATGTTTTTAGTTTTCGTGTTTCCGTTGAGTGTGTTAAGCTTAAATAAAATGCCTCGAGTCCGAAGACGTCCACAATATCACCATTTGAGCGATTTTTACCGGGGTCGAGTTGTTGCTTATCGAGATGTCGGTATGTCCTATCGCGAAATTGCCCGCCGTATTGATTCCACTGCAGCAACTGTAATACGTGTGTATCAGGTATGGACAGAAGAAGGTAGAGGAGCAAGAAGAAGACCAATTGGTCAACCAAGGCGTACCACAGAACGTCAAGATCGGCGCTTAAGACAAATATCCCTGCGAGACCGTTTCGCTACTACGCGTCAAATCGGTGATCAATGGATTGGAGAAGAAGGTAGGCCCGTTAGTATGCGAACCTTATATCGCCGCATTCAATCCTTTGGGCTTCTTTCGTACCGTCCAAGATTAGTACTTCCTTTAACAGCGAGACACTGTCGCCAAAGGTTGGACTGGTGCAGAGAACGGCAGAATGGCACGATGTCGTATTCAGCGATGAATCACGATTTTGTCTAGGCACGCATGATGGCCGTAGAAGGGTACAACGCTACCGTGGAGAGCGACCTGATCTTAGGTTTGCTATTGAGAGGCATGTACACAGGACTGCTGGAGTAATGGTTTGGGGGGCTATTGCTTATGGTAGTCGATCACCTCTTGTATTCATTCGAGGCAGTATGACAGCTGCGCGTTATGTTGAAGACGTCATACGACCGACTTTGTTGCCCAGACGTACTTTTTCAACAAGATAACGCACGTCCCTATGACGTCG
The DNA here is from genome assembly GCA_932526585.2 of Philonthus cognatus. Lineage (NCBI taxonomy): Eukaryota > Metazoa > Arthropoda > Insecta > Coleoptera > Staphylinidae > Philonthus > Philonthus cognatus. The sequence continues at coordinate 45,159,410 of OW052241.1, forward strand.
AACTATGAACTTTCTTAATGAAGCTGGTGTTAATGTTTTGGCGTGGCCGTCCCGTTCGCCGGATTTAAATCCCATTGAACATGTGTGGGATATCATGGGAAGAAGAATATTCTCTTTGCACCATCCTCCACAGACTGTAGCACAGTTGATCGATGAAATTCAAGTTGCTTGGAACGAGATGCCTCAAGAAGACATCGACCATCTCATTTTGTCGATGCCCAGACGTCTACAGGAGTGTATACAGCAAAGGGGTCGCCAAACACATTATTAATTTTTTTTAGATTGTTTTTTAATAAAATTTCTTGAAAATGTAATCATTTTATTCTTGATGTAAGACTACCATACTGGCAAAAAATCAAGTTAAAATAATAACTCCTTCTGGGTGTTACGCTTCTAATGTCATTGAGTATATATATATATATATATATATATATATATATATATATATATATATGATCCAATCTATCGAAGGATTTAGTTAGGTCCGTATAAATTACATCTAGTTGCTTTGCAGAGTCCATTGCTTCAGCTGCAATTTGAGCCAGGTTACATGACTTGGTAGATCGTTTTTTGAAGAAACCATGTTCGTGTATCGAAAGTTGTACGCTAATAAATGAATACACATACTCACTCATTATTGATTCCAGGACCTTTGAGAAACTACATAATATTGAAATAGGACAATAGTTCTCAATCTTCCTCGCATCGCCAGCCTTTTTGGTTGGACAAATCCGAACTTGTTTCCAAATATCAGGGAATGAATATGAATTGTCTTAAGCCATCTATAGACGCGTTTCGACAATTATCCCTCATCAGTATAGCTATGCTTTAGAGTTTCAATACAAACAAATTATTAAAATAAACAGAAAACTTGAATACTCTGCAAACTATTTACAAACTCAGTTTTTCTTTATGATAAATTTTCTTTATGATAGGTAAATGTTTTTTGTTTGTGTTGGTGATTACTATTTCATTATAAAGATAAAGAATATTTTATAAAATGTTCCCTTCTCGGAAGCAGTGGATAGGAATGTAACGGAAAATAAATGTATTTTGTGTGTGTGTTTGTGATTGCCATTTCATTCTAAAATTGAAGAATAATTTATAATATTTCTCCCTTCTCAAACGCGATGGATTTAATTAAAAGGGACCAAAAGGGATAATAAAGCGAGGAGCATACACAGGTTGATTATTTGATTAGTTTTCTAATCAATTAATTAAGAAGCCTGCCTTAATCAGATCCCGTGTTTTAGTAAGTCGAGTCAACACTGACCTAATCAAGATCTAATCGAATCAAACAGTGACCCAATTTAATTTAATCCAAAATGGATACATCCATCGAACGCGTTTGCTAATTTAAATAAATTATGGATTAAAGATGAGAAAATATACAGGGAATTTTTGTTTTTAGGTAAGCAAATGCTGCAAATTTCCGACTCCTATTGTTTTTTTAAAAGAGGTTAATTTAGAGCTTTAAACAAGTGTTTTCCACTCCCAGACTAAGCATGAAGTAAAATTTCGAGTTTAGAAAAGCCTGAAAATTTGGTTTGGTTGCGTAGCGCGAAGCGCGGAGCGACCAAACCAAATTTTCAGGCTTTTCTAAACTCGAAATTTTACTTCATGCGCCACGCGTATAAAACACTGAAATATTGTGAAGTTTAAAATATATCGTTGAAGCAGTGTGTTCAAACAATACGTTTAAAGTTCACGTTAAATTTGTGTTTTATACGCGTGGCGCATGAAGTATCTATTAACTGTTAGTAGATTATTTTAAAGCTCAATTAACCTTTAGTTAACGGCTTTATAATTTGCTTAATCGTTGAAGCCTTGGATCTTTCATTATTTATTAATCATTGGTTAATAGTTTTAATGATCTGTTAACAGTTAGTAGCTAGTAGCTCTTTAATTAAGAAAACAGCTAACTGTTAGTAGATTATTATAAGGCTCTATTTACCTTTAGTTAACGGCTTTATAAATTGCTTAATCGTTGAAGCTTTAGATCTTTAATTATTTATTAATCATTAGTTGATAGTTTTAATGATATGTTAACAGTTAGTAGCTAGTTGCTCTTTTATTAAGAAAACAGTTAACTGTTAGTAGATTTTTTAAGGCTCTATTAACCTTCAGTTAACGGCTTTATAAATTGCTTAATCGAAGAAGCTTCAGATCTTTAATTATTTATTAATCATTAGTTGATAGTTTTAATGATCTGTTAACAGTCAGTAGCTAGTAGCTCTTTTATAAAGAAAACAGTTAATTAACAAAAACAAATTAATAGATGGGTTGTTTTGCTCATTTGTAAGAAAACAGTTAATGAATACCATCTGTATTTCTAAATATTAGAATATTAACTGAATGCCCTTTTAACCTTATTTAATTGAAACAATATTTGCGTCTGTTGCGAAACAAAAAATAATGAGCGGTGTAATTGATGATGTCGGCACGCATCTTTTGTTTCTCGAGAGACTTTCGGCGCCCTAGACGGATCCGCCCCGATCGGCCCTTGAAAGGGCCGACGATAGACGCCGATAAAAACCGGTGGGTGTGTCCGAAAATCGGCGTCTTTTCAAGTCCCTTTTTCACCGATAAACACACGGCATTAGTGTCGTCTAATCTCTTGGAAATTATTTACTAATTTTTGTTAAGCGTTCAGGTAAATAATTCGCACAGAGAGGTTTTCTGGTTAAGAACATTTGAAAAGAGTATACGCAAAATAATCTTTGTTAAATCTCGAACGATATTTATCACGTCTGCGACACATAAACATCGACTTCACCATTATACAGGGAGTTTTTCTTTTATGTATAAGTATTCCAAATTCAGTTTATTTTTTTTTAATTTTGAGATATTCGTTGTTTCTTAAGACAGTTCCATTTTAAGCTTTAAATGAGTGTTTTCCACTCCTAGACTAAGCATGAAGTAAAATTTCGAGTTTAGAAAAGCCCCGTGAAAATTTGCCGAGGGTCGCGAGCCGACCCGAGACAAATGTTCTGGGCTTTTCTAAACTCGAAATTTTACTTCATGCGCCACGCGTATAAAACACTGATTTCAAGTGAGGTTCAAATATGCATAAATTTAATAATATTTTATTGTTTTTGCTGCAGTTTGTTATTGATAGATTTACATTTTGAGACACAACGTGCTCATTACGTTGTGTCTCGAAATGTAAATCTAACAATACAAATAACAAGTGAAGTAAGCAATATCAGTCTTTTGATGTGATTAATAAGAACCAAATTAAAGATATATTAGCAAATTTTGAGCACTCAAAGTATATTTTGTTGTTTATTTTAATATAAATTGATACAACACATTTCGTATAAACATACAAATAAACATCACGATATGCATATATGTATATAAATTTCCTGAAATAAAATCCTCGCAAATTTATCAAAGCGCGGGAGAAATTCAATAAAGAATAAAATGTTGTACATTTCCTCCTCTAATACACTCTTCCTTTCATGTAATACATCATAATACATTTGGTGGATTTTATACATTCTGTAATATATCTGTGTATAATAACGCAAGATACATCCCGAAAGACGCATAATGTATAAAAGATCCCGCGAGTTTTTTTTTTTTCTTATTTCTCACTCACTCTTCTTCGCTTTATATTTAAATAAACTCGAGATCGTGTTTTTTTTTTCGGGTGTGCATTAAAATCACATCACGAGAGGAAAAATCAATTTGTAAATAAGAATAAGTAGAAGGGATTTCGTAGAGGGAAAAAATAACTGATATTGAATCATAAGGCAATGAAAAATCTTCAAATTCAAATAAGGACAAAAAACAAGAAGTATTTGAGGGGCTCAGTGGAAAAGTGCAATTTTCTTAAAACTTGATATAAGTACAGATATCTACAAATGAGATTTGAATGAAAAATGTGGTTGTTGTGGTATTTGAATAAAAGATTTATTATTATTATTATCATTAAAGTTTCTTATTTGAGTAAGTTTTTTTAACTACTCAAATTTTGTAGCTCAAAATAATTCACTTTTCTAAAATTTATGATTAAATTACACGGGCCAGTATTTATTACAACCATGCAGCTGGCAGGATATTTTCAATACGATTATGTAAAACGCGTGCATATAAATGAATATGATAATTGAATTTCGTATTAATTATCTAAATCCGCGCATGTGTTTATCGAGACGTAGGAAATTTGGTTTATGCGCGAATTGTAGTTGTATGTGTGCGTGTATTTTTGTCAGGCTGATTTTGATGCACACATAATTATTTTCAGCAGATCTATATAACACCATTCGATTTATTACAATCGAATTTAATTATGTGCCGAATTTAATATGCATAATTCGTGTATTTATTACCATTTAATGTCGGATTGGAATTATTTTTAACATACATAAAAAATACAGAATATAAATTACTAATTAACATTTAAATTAATGTATTATAATTATTTATAAAATTGATTAAATTTAAACAAAATACAATACTAATTAAGTTTCAATTTATTTTTTTATAATTATTTATAACATTGATTAATTTTTTAAAATAAAATACAATACTATTTAATTAAGATGACCATACAAGGATACAAGGATACAAGGATTTTCTTTTTAAGTATATGCAACAAATTTTTATTTTAAGTATACATTTGGATACGCTGTAAATTTTCGACATTCGTTGGTTTATTTTTTTTTATTTTTTAGTTTAATTTGAAGCTTTAAACTAGAGTTTTCCACACTCCCAGACCTAGCATGAAGTAAAATTTCGCGTTTAGAAAAGCCTGAAAATTTGGTTTGGTCTTAATGGTCGGTTTTGTTTTATAATAATTTGACAGATAAATAATGACAGATTGCGGTACTATGATTTTAATGTGTAATATGGTTAATTCCACTTTAACACAAATATGAACAATTATTCAACAATAAATTATACTGTTTGGTGTTGTAGGCGTTCATTTTGTGGTACATCTTTAATACACTTGTAAATAAAACACTTTTTACTTTGTTAACCACTGAATCTTATATTTAATTGTGTGACTAGTTTCGACTATCTAGTAGTCATTCTCAAACTAAAGTCTTGTAAATAAAACACTTTTTACTTTGTTTAACCACTGAATCTTAAATTTAATTGTGTGACTAGTTTCGACTACACTAAAAAGTGTTTTATTTACAAATAAATAATACTCACACAGTCTACCCTTCCGCCTAAGTTACATAGAAACACGCTCTTTGTACAAAAAACGAACTCTTCCGTTTGGACGAAGTTTTCACGGTGTTAACGTTTGTTCCGCTTTAAAAAACGCTCGCGATGGATAGAAGCACAATTGTATAACCGATTTCATAATGATTTATGTTTACAAACGAGTTTTACGCGGGTTAAACTAGTAAGAACGGCGGAGATGTTGACGCGTTACTTCGTACTTTAACCAAATGGCGTCGACGACGTAATCACCACGATAGTCAAATATAAGATAAAAGAAGCTGATTTGACTAGCACAGCGCTGTTACTGAATAGCGGCAAGAAATCGAACTAGGAAATTATTTATATTCGTGTTAAAAAACCACATTTATCATGCAAATCCCGTGTTAAATGTACTTAAGTGTTAAATGCGCCCCATTTATGCTGCCTACACAATTAAATAATGCACATATTATAATATTGTCGTGAACAAAAGAATATTAAACATTTTGCTTAGTTGTACATTACTTAGTTGTAAATTTCATAACCAAACAAAAAAAACATAAACTTATAAAAACAAGCTTACCGTCTTTCTAGTTTTAATGTACATTTCATGACCTTAATAAATAAATCATTGTTTGAAATGCTATATGAGTGTATAATTTTATCACATCTTGTTATATTGTAAATTCTAGTAAATAACACACTTGGTTTTACTGTTTATTGATTGACAATGCAACAATTGTTTCACCACACAGTGGCTTCATCAGGCATCATTATTCATCTGCCTGATGATTTCACTGTGTGGCGAAACAATTGTTGCAGTCTCAATCAATAAACAGTGAAATCTTAACCAAGTGTGTTATTTACTAAAAGTGTTTATTTATTTATTGAATAAACGTATAAACCTTTACAATCTTACTAAAATTATATTACTTCTGGACAAATATATTAAAATAAAGAAACTAACAATAATAATATCGCATGCATGCTGAATTATGGCTAAAATATTATTAAATTACCTTAACTAGAGAAATTTTACAAAAAATGAATTTATGAATTTATCGAAGACGCCGCCAAAAAGCAACGTTTCTGAAATACATTACGTTTTATTTTTTTTATTATTTGCAAAACACTTAGTTGTATTTTACTATAATTACAATCTCATCACAAATGGATCAATGAGTAATATTTAGCTAACTTAATTTACTAACGGTTTAATACTAAGGGTTTACTCATTAGTACCCCTTAGATTTTAATAACTTAATTCCACTAATTAATGTGTACACTAGCACTATGCTCTGCTTTTGCACTAACACAATATTAAACTAACTCGAACGGTTTAGTCCGCTGTAGTCTTCTGGTCAAATTCGTGTTATCGAGGAGCTGGATGGCTTCGATGTTGACGTGTTGAAGAAGTCGCTGTTCATGACTCTTGGCAAATTTGTGTATAACAGTATCCATTTCCAAGTCCCTGTGGAGGTCACTGTTTCGGAAATACCAAGGAGCATTGACAATACTCCTCAGTACTTTATTTTGGTATCGCTGGATTATTTCTATATTGCTCTTTTTGGCACAACCCCACAGCTGGATGCCATATGTCCATACGGGCTTAAGAATTTGTTTATACAGCAGTAATTTATTGTAGATTGACAGGGTGGAGTTCAGACCAAGCAGCCAATACATTTTTCGAAACTTGATGTCCAGTTCTTCTATTTTCTTTTTGACATGAGCTCTCCAGCGTAGCTTAGCGTCCAGTGTAAAACCCAATTATTTTGCTGTATCAGCATATGGTACCTGGATATCATTCATACTAACAGGGATATGTTGATTTCTTTTATTTGTGAAATTGACGTGGACCGATTTAGTCTCATTCAATTTGATTCGCCATTGGTTAGTCCAGATGTTAATTTTATTTATCGAGGTTTGCAGATTTACTGCTGCTTCTTCGTGATCTTTGCCTACAGCCAATATAGCAGTGTCGTCGGCAAAAGTGGCTATCGTATCATGGTCTAATTCAGGTATATCGCTGGTGTATAATAGGTAGAGGACTGGTCCTAGCACACTGCCCTGTGGCACACCTGCCTTTATTTCTTTTAGTTCAGAGTAAGCATCTTCCTGCTTAATTCTGAAAACTCTATCTGAAATGTATGATTCTAGTATTTGTGAATATAGTCTGGGTAGAAGTTTTCTTAATTTGTATTTAAGTCCGTCGTGCCACACTTTGTCAAAAGCTTGCGCCACATCAAGAAAGATAGTAGAGCAAACCTTTCTTTCTTCCAGTGACTTTTCAATTACGTTCGTTATTCTGTGGACTTGATCTATAGTTGAATGACATTCTCTGAAACCAAACTGATGTTCTGTTATTATGTTTTTGCCTTCAATAATTGGTTTTAATCTTTTAAAAAGTATTTTTTCAAACATTTTTGAGATTACAGGTAATGAAATACATTACGTGATAAATTAAACAAATCAATGTAATTTGGCAATGAATTGTATGTGCGCATTGCTCTAGAAATTGTTGATATGAAATTTCACCAAGTAACAGCCTCAACTACTAAATTATTGTAAATTACACGAAACACTACAAAAAATACGAGTCGTGCTTTGTTCGTGTGACGACTTTAGAGTTATACTTTGCCCGCATAACTCTAAAGTCACCACACGAACAAAACACGACTCGTATTTTTGTAATGCTTCATATGGCTTTTGACATCTGTTAAAAGATTAATTAACTTGCCCAGAAAAAAAGATAAATTAACTTGCCCAGAAAAAAAAAAATTATAACAAATTGGGGATTGAAATTGGAAATTACCGAGTGCAGAGGGTTCGATGTGTGCCGGCCAATTAACGCAAATGTTGGAGTTTTTAATTTTCACCCCGAATTTTAAAGTGAGAGAGTGAGAGAGCAAAAAATTATATACTTGTACATCGGGATTTTTTTTAATTAAACGGTTCGAATATTACCAGATTAATTTTGTAATTACGGTGTGTGTTTTTGGAGCCGGTGTTATTTTTTGTGAAGCGGTTTGGATTTTATAAATTAATGAATTGCGAATATTTGATTTCACAGAGAAAAATCATTGAATAAAAAATTTTAAATTTATGTGCCTAGATTCTTTTTTAAATGATTAACATTTCAAAGTAAACGTTATAAATTATTTTCAGCTACAACATTTTGGTAGTTTTAATTAACATGAACTGCATTTTTATATTAAAAAATACCTTTTCTAAATTAAATCTATTTTAAAAAATTAATTTAATAGTATTGATACATTTCTTGGGCGTACAAGTATAATCAGCTAAGTTCATTTTTTGTTAAAATTAAATTTTATTAATACCAAGTCCAAAATTGTATTTTTTTTTTATTTGTACGTGCTTAGGAATGTTATCCATATGAAACATACTACTTAAAAATAAAAAGAAAAAAAAATGTAAATCTTCAGATATTCCCTGCTATTTTTAAGCATGAAGTAAAATTTCAAGTTTAGAAAAGCCCTGAGAAAATTTTACTTCATGCGCCACGCGTATAAAACACTATAATGTTGTCAAATTTATGTACATTCGAAATTTACTTAAAACCTGTGTTTTATACGCGTGGCGCATGAAGTAAAATTTCGAGTTTAGAAAAGCCCAGAAAATTTGTCTCGGGTCGCTGCGCGACCCGAGACAAATTTTCACGGGGCTTTTCTAAACTCGAAATTATACTTCATGCTTAGTCTGGGAGTGGAAAACACTCGTTTAAAGCTTCAAATTTAAAAATCAACGAATGTCAGAAAATTTACAGCTAAAATAATTAAGAAGAAGTAATGTGATTTTATAAAAATAATGACATGCCATGGCATTGATACAACAATTGCGGATATTCCCTGTTTTTTTAAAAGTTCAATTTAAAGCTTTAAACAAGTGTTTCCACTCCCAGACTAAGCATGAAGTAAAATTTCGAGTTTAGAAAAGCCCCGTGAAAATTTGTCGAGGGTCGCGCAGCGACCCGAGACAAATTTTCTGGGCTTTTCTAAACTCGAAATTTTACTTTATGCGCCACGCGTATAAAACACTATAATTTTGTTAAATTTATGTATATTTGAACTTCACTTAAAATCTGTGTTTTATACGCATGGCGCATGAAGTAAAATTTCGAGTTTAGAAAAGCCCAGAAAATTTGTCTCGGGTCGCTACGCGACCCTCGACAAATTTTCACGGGGCTTTTCTAAACTCGAAATTTTACTTCATGCTTAGTCTGGGAGTGGAAAATACTCGTTTAAAGCTTCAAATCGAACTCTTTTAAAAATCAACGAATGTCAGAAAATTTACAGCTAAAATAATTAAGAAAAATTCATGCGATTTTATAAAAATAATGACATACCATGGAATTGATACAACAATTGCGGATATTCCCTGTTTTTCTAAAGTTCAATTTAAAGCTTTAAACAAGTGTTTCCACTCCCAGACTAAGCATGAAGTAAAATTTCGAGTTTAGAAAAGCCCCGTGAAAATTTGTCGAGGGTCGCGCACCGAGCCGAGATTTTTACAGCTAAAATAATTAAGAAAAAGTAATGTGATTTTATAAAAATAATGACATACCATGGAATTGATACAACAATTGCGGATATTTCCTGTTATTTTTAAAGTTCAATTTAAAGCTTTAAGCAAGTGTTTCCACTCCCAGACTAAGCATGAAGTAAAATTTCGAGTTTAGAAAAGCCCCGTGAAAATTTGTCGAGGGTCGCGCAGCGGCCCGAGACAAATTTTCTGGGCTTTTCTAAACTTGAAATTTTACTTTATGCGCCACGCGTATAAAACACTATAATATTGTTAAATTTATGTATATTCGAACTTCACTTAAAATCTGTGTTTTATACGCGTGGCGCATGAAGTAAAATTTCGAGTTTAGAAAAGCCCAGAAAATTTGTCTCGGGTCGCTGCGCGACCCTAGACAAATTTTCACGGGGCTTTTCTAAACTCGAAATTTTACTTCATGCTTAGTCTGGGAGTGGAAAACACTCGTTTAAAGCTTTAAATTGAACTTTAAAAAAACAGGAATATCTAAAGATTTACATTATTAGTCTAGGAGTGGAATACACTCGTTTTAAGTTTCAAATTAAGCTCTTTTTAAAAACAAGGGATGTCGGAAAATTTACAGCCTATGCATATGTTTACCTAAAAGAAAAAATCACTGTATGTTGCTTGTATTAGTATTTTGCCAAGGAAATTGAGGATACCTTATTCATATTTTAAATTTTTGTGGTAAAACCGTACAAGATATCAAACATTATTAACAGACAAAAAGCTTTAAAATGAAGCAATCTTTGAAGTAATTTTTTTTTTTAATTTTTATAAGGTGCGCCAGTAAAAGCATTTTTAGTTTTTATGTTGGAGTACTACTGCTTTTTATACTTCTTATCAATCAATGATAACAATAATAACTCAAAGGATGTGTTATATTATGATAATTTAATTCAAATCCAAATAACGGATTTTGATTGGTTGTCATTACGGTCTTTCCATGCTATCGCAGTGGTCTTTCCACATTCGTCTTATCGACTTTTTTTATTTAAACATTCATTTTGTAATGAATAGCTTACGAAGTAACACAGATCAAGAAATTGATGAGTTATTAAAGAAAACAATTTCAACAAACACGGTTATATACCATAAATATGTATGAAAACAATTCATATTCTTTTGTAACGTCCATAACTACGAATTGACAGCAAAACATCACAAGCAGATCTTGCAAGTATTTTAAAATTATGAGCACATATCATGATAAACAAGACAATTCAGATTAAAAATTTAGATAAGTGTCATTACGAGAACATATTAAATACAATTTGGGGATCTTCTAGTTTAAGTGAGACAAAAGTTGTAGATTCTTCCTGAAATATTTAAGAGAAACAAATTGTTTATAATATTTCAACATTAAATAGCACCTATTTTAATTACTCTAACGTAAATGTTGTGAATAAATTATGTTTTGTTATTTAATTTCATACAATAATCATTCGAATATCACTCGTTCTTTAAAATTTTCGTTGAGAAACACTTTGGTTTTCTGACAGCTTCATCGAGTTAAATTATTTAAGGCAACTAAGCTTGAGTGTATAAGCTTAGATGCTTTAAATAATTCAACTCGATGAAACTGTCAGAAAAAGGCGCTCGCTCTACGAGCTCGTGCCTTTTTTAGAGACTCATCTCGTTCCATTGCTAGGCAACTGAGCTTTCATTAAAAAACAAAGTCTTTTGGAAAATTTCAAATAACTAATGGTATTACATGTGATAAGTCGAAAATAGTTTGAGAAAAAACGAATTTGACTTCATTTGAACATTTATTAATTTGATTGGTTCGTTGATCGTGAACTTCAACAAAAATCCATAAAATATTTTTTGTTTAAATTCTCTACTCAAAATTAATTAACAAATCGCGTACCCTAAAATGTTTCACAAATTTTCTGCCCACCTTGTATACTTGTAATCAATTTATATTTAATTTCTCACTTTACCCGTGCTGAAAATTTTTAAGCAACTATGAATTAATAATACTAGTTCATATTGTCTTTATTACTTAAAAGTAATATTTGATAACAAAGAATGTTCTGTGGAATTTTACTGCTCTTTCAAGGGACTATTATTGATTGGCTTTTCTGTGCCGAGAATGAATTTAATTCCGTTGCATTTTTATCGTAAATGAATCTATTAATGGCATTAGGTGGCACTTAAGTTCTTTCAATTAAGATATTCTAATTCCCCCTTTTACTTATGTTAATTATTCAATCCTTGTCTTACTTTAATCCCCCCATTGTAATTCCATTGTTTAGTGCTTTTAATATGATTTTTATCAAAGCGAATTGACTCACTCTAATTTATTTTTCCTTCAAATTCTTCCATGGCCAACTAAATTAGTACAAGAAAGGATACATATTATTATTATATCTCACCATTACTGTAAATAAATAAATGTTTATTTACAGCAGTGCCATTATTACAAAATAATACAATATAATAAATCCAAAAAGCTTAGAAAGTTTAGAGACTTTAAGTATGCGTGTGTGTGTGTATATATTTATATATACAGGGTGTTGAATTGTAAAGCGGATTTACATGTAATATTTCAAATATGCTCCGATAATTATTTTATAGTATCGGCCTTTGTAGATTTTCTTGAATTAATGTCTCACTTAACCCTATTAATTAACTATTAATTAAAACACTTGGTATTTTTTCACTGCTTTTTTTTTTGAACAGTGAAACAATACCAAATGTAATTAATAGTTTATAGCATCGTAGATTATTTTTAAAGCTTATTAAGCTAAATAATTTGCTACTGCACTGCTGAGTGCAGTACCAAATTCTGCATTTACCGAGAAAATAACGCAAAACTTCAAAATTCAACACGCTCTATGTAAAAATGTAGTACGAGGGTTGCCTTTTATATTTCGGGATTGGGCAACCCTAGTGTTGCAATCTGGCAACTGAGAGCTCTATCGTAAAGTTTGACATTTTTAAGGTTATACGTACTTAGAACGTTTTGACATATGAGCGTTATTTGTGTCGTTTACACTAACTTGAAAGATTTAGCTCGGCCAAAGAATGGAATTAAATCGTGAACATTTTCGTCCGATTATTTTTTTACAACTTTCGACGTGGATTAACTCAACAACAGCGCATGGATGAACTTAATTCAATTTTTGGCGATGAAGCTCCATCAAGGACCAGTGTTTATCGATGGTATAGTGAATTCAACCGAGGTCGTAGTTCACTCCAAGACGAATTTCGTGGAGGTCATCCAAAATCAGTTGCTGCTCCGGAAACCATTGATGCTGTGCGCAAACAAATATTGCAAGATCGTCATGTGACCTATCGTGAGATTGAGACAACCTTAGGCATTAGTAGGACCAGCATACATTCAATATTGCATGAACATTTGACTGTCAAAAAAATTTGTTCGCGTTGGATCCCACACAATTTGTCAATCGCTCAAATAAGGCTCGTGTCGATTGGTGCAAAGAAATGCTCGAAAAATACGATTGCGGTGCTTCGAAACACGTCTATGACATCGTGACAGGTGATGAATCATGGATTTACGCGTATGAGCCCGAAAGTAAACAGCAGTCGACCGAATGGGTGTTTTAAGATGAGCCAAATCCAACAAAAGTTGCAAAGCAAATGGTCGCCTGTTTTTTCAGAAAAACTGGACATGTCGCAACCGTGCCACTAGAACAACGCAGAACAGTCAATTCTGAGTGGTACACAACCATTTGTTTGCCAGTTGTCATCCAAGAAATCAGGAAAACCAACCGCCGAAAACGGATCACTCTTCACCACGACAATGCGAGCTCTCACACATCGGCTCAAACAACTGCATTTTTGAGCACGCAAAACATCGATTTTATGAGTCATCCGCCATATAGTCCTGACTTGGCACCGAATGACTTCTTTTTATATCCATCCGTAAAAAATGAAATGAGAAGTCAACGTTTTTCGACACCTGAAGAAGCGGTTGATGCGTTCAGAATGCATGTTTTGGAGATACCTCAATCAGAGTGGCAAAAGTGCTTCGACAATTGGTTCAAACCCATGCAAAGGTGTATAGATCTCAATGGGGAATATTTTGAATAACAATAAAGCGATTTTCAATGATTAATATTTATTTTTGTTCTCTAATCCCGAAATATAAAAGGCAACCCTCGTATGTATGAGTAGGTGAATTTATACTGTATTTATTTTATTTTACTTAATTATTATGTATTCAGGGTGCCCGTATTTTAACATAATGCATGGGGATTTTGGTTATTGGAAGAGATAGAGAGTCGGTTAAATTTAGACAAAGTTGCGTATTTTAGGGCCCAATAATAATCTAAAACAAATTTAATTATCTTCTTTCGTTTATGAGATATTGTCGAAAAACAGATTTTTTGAAATTTCGTTTTTGTTTTTTTATTCAAAAACCATTGAATCCAGACATTTACAACTTTGACAATATACAGACACTTTTTAACGAGAAATCTAGTAACATATTTCATTTTAAGATAACTATAACATTTACCCAGGGACCATAGCCAACTTTTGTTTTTCTTATGGGCGCCATTTCGGAATTTTATATTTTTTGGAAGAATATTTTTTTCTGAATTCAATGATGTATCATACTTATAGTTTATTTTACATTTTATATGTAAAATTTTAATCTTTTGTTTCTTTACAGAGTGCCTTAAAAACAGTTGAGTAACTCACTCATTTGACAACTCCTAGGACCCATAATTGTTGTTAAAATACACTCCCAGACTAAGCATGAAGTAAAATTTCGAGTTTAGAAAAGCCCCACGTAGAAAATTTGTCGAGGGTCGCGCAGCGACCCGAGACAAATTTTCACGGGGCTTTTCTAAACTCGAAATGTTACTTCATGCGCCACGCGTAAAAAACACTGATTTACAGTAAAGTTAAAAATATATAACGCTCAAATGTGATGGTGGTCAATTAAGAATTTTAGTGTCGCATTGTGTTATTTAACCTGGAGCAATGTTTATTTTGTATATTTTTAAATTATTTGTAATGATCTTTGTATTCAGGCAACATAACTTACAATACAATTATTAGTAGAGCAATCAAGCAACGACTCAATTTAATTAACAGCAATTCATAAAACTACCCCTCCTAATCCCCGCTTAAGCAAACCAATCTTATCTCGCGAATATGCCTTTCTTTATCTTTCATTAACTATAACTCAAGTCAAGATGGGGAGGTTGGAGTCTTAAATGCATTGCCTTTAATTGAGGGTTATCTGACTCAAACATCCCCCCCAATGTTCTTGCCACCCTTAAAGAGTGAACTCGTGCGTGATTGCAACTGGAATATATGTAAATAAGCTGAAGGGGTTTAAATTTAACTGTAATCCATTATTGTAGTTAACTATGGAACTACCAGACTGTGTAATTATTCAATATATTTGCGCGTCAATTTGAATTTAAAGTCAAGCGCACGCACATGTTCGACAGCTAATTTAACATTCTACAAAATAGTAAATTAATATCGAGATTTTTTGATAAATATCTGATTGCACAGTGATCATGAATAACAATAAACTGTAGAAAATAATAGACGGATAGCCATTTTGCAGTATAATTTAAACCTAATGTAAATATAGTATGTAAAATGTAACAATTAGTTTTAAACCTGTGCATTGTTAATTGTATATTTGTATTTTGACAAGTAATGATAATTTTGAAAATTGAATTTTTGAACTGGCCGCCTCGAAAGTGAGGTTTTGAACACTGTTTTGACAGCTCGGAAGTCACATTTTCAGTATTTTACTTACGACACGAGTTCAGGAAGTTAAGTCCATCGCCCGTGCTTCAAAAATGCGTTCACTCGCGAAAATTGTTTTCCCGCACTTGTTTAGTAAATAACTATTTCAAAACTTGTTTTAAAAGTAAAGACGTTTGAGGACGTCAGTGTCAAAATTATTCAAATGAAATGCGTAGTGGGGAAGAACAATTAACGCCACACAGTGTAACCGTAACCCCGAAAATGGCTAAAAATACAATAACGGTATCAAAATTAAACGTCTACCTTAAACAAAATTATATTTCATAATCACTTCTGTATACTTTAGAGTAGATGCATAGGTTTTTTTGCCAAGATTTATCGTCAACGTTATCATACTTTGAAGAAGATAATTCTGTGAGAGAATTTACAATGTATAAATAGCGCATACTTTCGTGGTCTATGCAAAAAGTGTTTCCTTGAAGTATATATATATATATATATATATATATATATATATATAATATATATATATATATATATATATATATATATATATATATATATATATATATATATATATATATATATATATATATATATATATATATATGTTAAAACGTAGATTTTCGCGGGCGTAACATGTTTCACTGTTTTTTCGGGTTTGGTGCCGCGTATTTTCTTGGCTCTGGTCCATTGTATTTTTAATTCGACGATTCGATGACGTCGCAGTCATCATCGTCAGGAATAACTAATAAAATTCCATTGCTCTAGCAAAACAGTCTAAATCAAAGAGATGATGCTAAAAGACTACCATCATTTTGGAAAACTTGGATAAATTCTGGTCAAAATATATTATCTCCGAACAACAACCAAGAAATTCAAAATCCAACCCCTTCCGAAAATAATATTGAAATTGTCACTACTACATCATTAGAAGAATAAAACAGAAGAGTAACACGAAACCAAACAAGAAATTCGCGCATCAAGTAGTACGTAGAAATCAAACAAGTGGTTGCTAGAGCAATGGAATTTTATTAGTAATTCCTGACGATGATGACTGCGACGTCATCGAAACGTCGAATTAAAAATACAATGGACCAGAGCCAAGAATATACGCGGGACCAAACCCGAAGAAACAGTGAAACACACACACACACATATATATATATATATATATATATATATATATATATATATATATATATATATATATATATATATATATATATACAGGGTGTATTTGAAATAACGAACAGGATCGTAACCACAAAGAGATTATATTATTTCTAAACATAATTCACAATTATTTTGTTTATAGTTCTAACAATGAGCCCGCAATTAATTATTAAAATAAATGAGTAATACTAGACAACATTTTGGAAGCACTGGCAATTAGAAATAATTTTTAAACGGCATGCGGCATCAGCTTTATCAAATTACAACAAGCGCTTAGGGAAAATATCGGAGTGCACTTAATGCAAGGTCGTCACGCCGTATTGTGTCAATGGAGCAGGTCGACGGCCGGGCCTCGAGATTTATGACACACTTGTAAAAACATTTATTGCTTACACATTTTTAGAAATTTACAATGAATTAAGTAGGGGTGGTAAGGGCGGATTTCAAGAAAAAATATGTTTGTGTTTAGTCTTTGCTGAAACTTATTCAGACAAACATCTTGTTTGTGTGAAAATGGCGCGACACATTTATTCTAATATTGAACTAGCCGATATGTTAATTATTTACGGCGAAGCTAGGTGCAATTCCGCGGAAGCAGTAAGGCTTTATCAGGATCGGTTTCCCGAACGGCATTTACCAACCCCAAATCGTTTTCGGGAGTTACTTCAAAAAGCACGTGATACAGGAAGTTTGCAACCCGTTGGCGCAGTTGACAGAGGTGTTAACCGAGCAGATCATTTGTTTGCAGTGAAAAATCAAATTTTAAATTTGTTAGAAGCGGATCCCGGTTTAAGTACACGGATTATCTCTCGGCAGTTGGGTGTTTCTCGTAAGCTTTGTGCATAAAATCATCCGCGAAAATAATTTTCACCCCTATCATTATCAACAGGTTCAACATCTTCAGCCAGGTGATTTTCAACAGAGAGTTGCGTTTTGTGAATGGCTTTTAGAACAAAGTGCCCGAAATCCAAACTTCACTAATAACAGTTTAGTGACGGATGAATCGTGCTTTACGCGAAATGGCTGTTTTAATTTTCATAACATGCATGTTTGGGCAGAGAATAATCCCCATTCTACGCGCCGATCAGCATCGTTTCTCCCTTAATGTTTGGGCAGGCATTGTAAATGACCAATTAATTGGACCTTTCATTTTTCCATTTAATTTAAATGGCGGCCGTTATTTAGATTTTCTAGAAAATGAACTTCAAGATCTTTTAGAAGATGTGCCTCTACTAGCTGTGCTCAGACAGTTATGGTTTCTGCACGATGGTGCACCTCCGCACTACGATCGGCGTGTTAGAAATTATTTAAACAATGAATTTCCAGGACGATGGGTTGGACGTGGAGGTGCTGTTCCATGGCCTCCTAGAAGTCCGGATTTAAACCCATTAGACTTTTTTCTTTGGGGGTACTTTAAAAGTGAAGTGTATGTCGAGGAAATTGACGATGCTGATACACTCAGACAAGGAGTTCACGACGCAGCTAACGCAATAAAAGAAAAACCGCGGCAAATTTTCACTTCGGTTCGTGAAAACTGGCTAAGGAGAGCCCAATTGTGTATTGAGTGCAAAGGGCGTCAATTTGAACATTTAATTTAGTTTCATGTGACTTTTTATAAAACAATTGTGACCGACTTTTAATTGTTTTATATGTGACCTACTTTTAACAAATTGCATGCACGAGTGTGTGGTAAGTGTTATCGTAGTAAAACTGCTATTTTACTGCTATTTATACATGAAAATAACATGTGTAGAAGATATCAATTTACTAGTTCAAGTCAAGTACATTTTTCTTAATGATTGTGAATGAACTTGAGGAATGTTTATCTTTTACAAAAAAACGTGATTACACTTCAAATTTCGAAGGCAAAGACTCTCGCGTTTAATGTAAACAAACACGCATTGCACGCAGACCGAATTAAACGAGAAAAGCATTGGTTCTCAAAATGTATAGAAAAAAACTCGATAAATGTTGAAAATTAAAAAAAAAACGAAAACATTTTGGTGGAGATGAGTTCACACATATTTTGTGTATGTGCCCTTAAATGCCTGTTCGTTATTTCAAATACACCCTGTATATATATATATATATATATATATATATATATATATATATATATATATATATATATTTCCAAGTTCAGCTTCTCTTCTTTAAATCTTCAAATACTCGTTGTTTTTTTAAAAAGAGTTCAATTTGAAGCTTCTAACAAGTGTTTTCCACTCCCAGACTAAGCATGAAGTAAAATTTCGAGTTTAGAAAAGCCCCGTGAAAATTTGTCGAGGGTCGCGCAGCGACTCGACACAAATTTTCTGGGCTTTTCTAAACTCGAAATTTTACTTCATGCGCCACGCGTATAAAACACTTATTTCAAGTGAGGATCAAACATACATAAATTTCACAAAATTTTAGTGATTTATACGCGTGGCGTACCATAAAATTTGTTTGGTGTGTGTCATACTTTGGACCTTTATTTTCCTATCATTTAAATATTATCATTGTCACTTTATATTATAACCTTTTTTTAAAATATCTGACTTAACCGGTATAAATTTGATTATATTTGACATTATGTACCATTTTCAGGCACCATTTGCTCGTTTTTCAATAGATACCTTCATATTTTACAAATTTGAATGAATCTATTAAATTTAAATCGTTTGAAACTTTTCAATGTTAAAACAAGTTTCGTGTGTGCGCGCACAGGTCAGCAAAATTTACTGCTCGCATCCCCGAGAGGAGTAAATTGTATGGAATTAGTCGTGGCGGTATTAAGAGATCTATTATGGTTCGTGTAATAACAGTAATCATAGTTCTAAATCACTTACGGCCATTATGAATGGATATCCGAGGAATTCTTCTCTTTCAGAACGGAGAGAATGGTAATTATCACCGGCGGTCAGAGATTACTCCAACTATAAATTTCAGGGGGGTGGAATTCTCCCCCCTCTTCCCCCACCGGCCCTTTTCTCGAAATCCACTGAGTCATGTCCGAGATTGGAAATAGGGAAATTATAGGGAGTTAAATTTTGCGGAACGTGTTATTTTCTGTAATTAAGTGTTTGAGGATTGAAGCTCGAGTTTTTTTTTTCAGGACACCGTTTTTCTTAGTAATAATAATAATCTCACTTCATTTATGAAAATCTTATTGCAAATCTGATCCTTATATAGGCGATTTTAGGCGATCTTTTTGATGAAAAACCTCTTTGGTATGTATCCATTTATTTACTAAACTTCAAACCTCGACGAAATCCTTAAATGATAATATCAATTATTTTATTTTTATTTCAAGTATACATAAATCTTTCCCACTTAGCAAAAAGATCAAGTTCACTTTTTTCCAAGTGGGGAGCTCAAATTCTCCCCACTTGGAAAAAAGTGAACTTAAATATTTTTGCAAAGGCACACCTTTACACTCACAATTTATGTTTTCGTTTTTAATTACACTTGTTAGTAGTTGTGTTAAATATTTATATTTATTTATGTTATTTTGAGTTTTCTTTGTTGTTCTTGTTGTTGTCGTATATATTTACTATACAGGGTGTCCCAGAACCCGTTCCCTAGAGAAAGAAAGAGAAATCTCCAAAAAAGAACAAATAAGTAATCACAAACAAACATTTTCTAGAATATGCATTTATGTTCAGTATTCATTCGTTCACCGGATAACCATATACGCGTTTCAGGCTTCAACGCCGTCCCGAATCAATGCTTGAAGAATACTGAACATCTTTGACCATTTATTATGGCCTGTGCAATTTACATATGTTCGACAGCGTAAGCGACAGCCGTATATTGTCGGTATTTACCGTCCGAATCAGCTGTAATTTTTTGTAATTACTCTCCAAACAATGATAAATGTGACGGAGAAAGATCTAATATTCCTTGCCGTTTATTTTTCCTACAATTAATTGACAATAAGAACATATTTATTTAAGCAACCAACGAGATAGGACCCTTTATAACAAAAGCTTCACTGCAGCCGAAATGGCAGCTAGTTTTTTGCTGTTTATTTTCAGAATAGCATTACAAAAAAGGTGGCGTCAAGCTTTTGACCAAACACGGCAGAATAAATAACTTTTTTCTTGTTTAAAATAATATTTTTATTATTTTTGATATAGATTTTCATTGGCAAAGATCGTTAATTATTAAAATAATAAATTATTTTAACAGATTTTATCTTGCAGTTAAAAATTCTACTTACTTTAAGGAGATGAATCCATTTTACAGATCTAAATTCCGTTAACTACAAGCTTATCAATCCACGAATACAAAAATCGTAAAATTTCCGCATTTGTGCTGGCCAGATGTGCAAAATGCCTGACTCCAGGGTAGCTCCAGGGCTACTTTTGGAATTGGCACTACGCTTAGGTATAATATATAAACGGTAACTGCATAGAGAATTTGATAGAGCTAATACTAATCTATCAAAATAGTAACATCAAAATCCACAGATAGTAATATTTTTTATTTACTTTTGGCCAGCTTTTCAGGATTTTGATCTACTGTGCGCCATCGAGGTTAATTTCTCGTAATTGTAACTTTTGACACTGACGTTTTTCAATATAAAAATAGCAACATTTAAAATCTTTAGATTAATATCCTAATTCTAATACTCCATTCATTTAAAATGACAACTATCATAATATTAATTTTGATAATTGTGGAGGATGGTTGTCCACACCCAAATATCTCGTGCGTACGTATAAAGAACGTTTCGTTATTTTAACTTTTTTGGGTGTAGAAAAGTGACAACGTTCATTTATATCTCGCATGATATATTTGGCCATAATTTTTATTAAAGGTGGGTTCGGAATGCAAGTAATGCGTAGTGATATTAAGTAATCCAATTCGTACGCGCTCACAACAATAATAAATGCGTTTTTATTGTTGCGACTGCCCGAAATAAATGACCAGATATTACGAAAATGAAGTTTGTATTAATCGTAACACCTTTAAATAAAAATTGTGTCTAATATAAGCCCTCAAAGATAGACTTTTGAAATAAAAAATGTAACGATTTTTTTTTGTGAAATAAAACTAAACAGTTTCTTAGTATTAAAGTACACTTCTGTGCAGTAAAATTAAGCACACAAAATATGTTATAGATTAAAACGGACATGATGAGTTTCCTAGTTATGAAGATATGAAAATATGTCAATTTCCTTAATGTCAAAATGCTGTGTCATTTAGACAACAATTCAAAAATTCGAATTCTAACTAGAATTGAAGATGGTTTTTCTATTTCGGCTTTGTTGTATTCATTACGAGCGTTTTTTTCCAAAAGATCTTAGTCTTGGTTTTTAATAAAGGTGTTATTTTCAAGTTATGGTGTTTTATCATTTATTGAAACTGCTGCTAGGCAATTAACACAGACCCGAATTATACAACTAGAATATTGTAAAAAGTAGTTACGAGACTTGTGCTTAATTTTATTGCACAGAAGTGTACACTACGTGCTTCTTGAAATAATGATATCTACACAAATCCTGTGTTGAATTAACTTTTTTCCAAAAATTATTAAATTTATGATTTTTTCACTTTTTTTATTTATAAAAATCCGCTCATTTTATTCATTAAAAGAAAGCGATCAATACAGGTTTAGGTCAGCTAAAATTTGGGGTGTTATGCAATTTTGAGACCTTAATATTGTGTCTAGTACAAGCCCTCTAAGATGGACTTTCAAAATAAAAATAAAATCGTCGGTTTTTGTATGGAATAAAACCCTATAGTTTCTTGGTACTAAATTACGCTACGTACCCCTCTTTGGTTTAAACCTTGGTCCATTGATGTATGTAAAATTAATAAACGTGAATAAATCACGTTTATTAATTTTACATACATCAATGGACCAAGGTTTAAACCAAAGAGGGGTACGTACTCTTTAATAAAATAGCACCGGGTACCAGCTGAACTTGCTACGCCACCATATGCTTGTATCAGGGTTGTTAAAAAAAACGTTTTTTTGTCATTTTAATTAAAACAAACAGTTTTTTTTTCAATACGTGTTTATTTCATTGAAGCAGCGCTTAAAATAATAACAATTAAAAACATATAAAGTTATTTAAATTAAAAAAAACACTTGGTATTGCTTCACAAATTAAAACATTATAGTGACTACTTTCGGTTTATTAGACTATTTTCAAAGGAATGTAATTTAAATAACTTTATATTTTCTAATATGTTTCACCAAGTGCCAAATGAGTAATTAATTCAAGAAATAATTATAAACATGTTCAAAACGTGTTTAAAACATGTTTAAAACGTGCTTAAAACAGAACATACGGGGCTTTTTTCTTTTGAGTATACATATCCCGATAATTACAGCGTTTATTAAATTTGCGGGAATTCCGTTGTTACAAAGCGGTTAATTTGAGGCTTTTAACGAGTGTATTCCACTCCCAGACTAAGCATGATGTAAAATTTCGAGTTTAGAAAAGCCTAAGAATTTGGATTGGCCGCGTAGCGAAGCGAAGCGGCCAATCCAAATTAGGCTTTTCTAAACTCGAAATTTTACTTCATGCGCCACGCTTAAAAAACACTGATTTACAGTGAAGTTCAAAAAACACACACATACAACAACGATTATAGGCAACCTAATATACGTTATAGTTATTAGGTTGCCTATAATCACTGTTTTAAACAATTTGTTCATCGCAGAATTTGACTCACGTTTTATTCACATCTACATATTAGATTGCTAAAGCGGTATATTTTATACTTTGCAATTTCACTGTTTAAACTTTGCAATTTCAGTGTGGCGCATGAAGTAAAATTTCGAGTTTAGAAAAACCTAATTTGGATTGGCCGCTCCGCTCCGCTACGCGGCCAATCCATATTTTCAGGCTCTTCTAAACTCGAATTTTTACTTCATGCTTAGTCTGCGAGTTGATAACCCTTGTTAAAAGATTCAAATTGAAATCTTAGTAAAAAACAATGAATGTCGTAATATTTACAGTATATGCATATGAAAGAAAAATTCCCTGTATTTAAAAATCACACTTTTGTACATACAATTGTGATATTTTATTGTTTAATAGTGTAATTTGAATATCTTCAACAATTTAGCTAACATTTAAAAACGCAAAGCAAAAAATGGTAATAAACTAGTATATAATATAATTTAGTAAATTTAAGATAATAAAAAAACGTTTTAAACAAATTTAACGTATAAAAGATGTTTTAAACAAATTTAAGATTTAAAACATGTTTAAAACAAAACCGTTTAAAACACGACGGCTGTTTAAAACGCTGTTTTAAAACAAATGTTTTAAACATAACAACCCTGGCTTGTATGCATTTATGAGGAACTTCATAACAACCACATAATTGTGGTAACAGATGATGCTAAAATCGACATTTATCGTTTAGTTTTCTGAAATTGCTTCTTTAATTATAAGTATCATCAATCAATCTAAACAAATAACCTCTTGGTTAGGTTAATTGATGATAATTAAAACTAAAAAAACAATTTCAGAAAACTAAACGATATATGTCGATTTTAGCGTCATCTATTCGTTCAGAAAATAATTATGTGGTTGTTAAGAAGTTTCTTATAAATGCTCACAAGCCAGGGTTGTTATGTTATTTAAAAAAAAAATGTGATCACAGTGTGAGCATGAGAATATTCTAACGCCCTTTATTATTTTATTAAAATCACACGATTCAATCAATTTGTACCCTCCGATTCTCCCTATTTTTTCCCCAATTTACGTTTAATTGAGGCGATGTATTCCACAATTAACAGGGATTTGTAATTAGTAATTAGTCCTCGTATCGCATATACAGTAGCACATCCTGTATAACTGGCGGCGTGATTACGCCAAACTTGATTACGGCTCGAAAAGCGTATTAATATCATTACTTGATGCACGCCATACCCTGCATCACTAATACATATTATAATTTATAATTACACAGGCTAATAATATATACAGGATGATTAGCTTGTGTAAAATTATCACAATCCTATTCGCAAATAACAAATTTTACATAAAATATAAATGAAATTACCACAAGCTTCATGTTTTTATGTAGAAAACTTAAGAATTGATACAAAATGGTAATTTAATTTATATTTTATGTGAAATTTTTTATTCGAATAACTTAAAAGTTAAATAAATTAACTGTTGTAAGCGTTTACTCTGTGGTACATCTTAAATACACTTGCAAATAAAACAATGTTTTACTTTGTTTAACCTCTGTTTATCGCACTTAATTCTGTGACTATAGTTTCGACTATCTAGTAGTCATTCTCAAACCAAAAGTCCTGCTAGATAGTCGAAACTATAGTCATAGCATTAAGTGCAACACACAGTGAGCAAACAAAGTAAAAACGTGATTTATTTACAATTTCTATTTTATATATAAAAAGTGATGTAAGGAATAAGGAATCTTTTCATGTGCAATAACACAGGCCAACAAATTTTAACTTTTTGTAAGTTTATTTCGATCCGACACCTGATTTTGTATAATTTTGATCTGCTGAATTCAAATCTAAGTGTCATTTTGCTCTATCAAGTAAGGTTTGTTGAAAATAAATTAATAACAAATTTGTTCGTTTAGTGGATTTTCTTCTGTATTCCAGGGCCGGATTGTCCCTTTTTATTGACGAGTAGTAATCAGCCATCATTGAAACATTCCATTAACCTTGATACCTGCGTTCCATTTCTTTCATATCTTGGTGGAACCTCTCACCTTGCTCCTCACTCACATCACCAAGATTTTCGGGGAAGTAATCAAGATGCGAGTGTAAAAAGTGAACTTTTATATGCTCATATTACATTAATTTCTGTAACATGTTTTTCACAATTTTCTTGTAGTTAGGATCCTTGTTGTTTCCCAAAAAACTTCAATAACATTAGCAAATTAAATCCATGCATCTTTCTCAGTATCGGTCATGGTATTAGCAAATTCTTGATCTTTCGTTAATCTCCTTATTTGCCGATCGAAAAAAATGGCTTCCATTAATTTTGCATTTGAGATAGCGGGAAATTTTGTACAAAGGTATTTGAAACAGTCTCCATCTTTATTTAAAGCTTTAACGTATTGTTTCATTAATCCTAGTTTAATATGCAGTGGAGGTAACAAGATTTTTTGTGGATCAACAAGACTTTCGTGCAGAATATTTTTTGATCCGGGAGTTAAATTATTTTTTTTTATCTAGTCCTTTTTCTTCCAATGTTGATTGTCTCACTCACACAAAAAACATGAGTACATTGTATACCCTGACTGCTATTCTAGTAGAAATCCCACAATTTTCAAATCCCTACAAATTTTCCAACTATGATCATTGTATATCGTTAACTTGTTTCTCATTGATCACTTGGTAAAACATTTCTATTAATATATAGGTATTTGATTGAAATTCACTTGGTTTGTTTTACTAATAATTATTCGAAAATAAAACAATTTATTAGTAAAACAAACCAAGTGAATTTCAATCAAATACCTATATATGATCATTGTATTTTATTTTTATGAGCATTTCTTCAAGATTTTCATAGGTTTTCGTTATTTGCACAGACTGGGCAACCGGTACCGATAAAAAAAAACATTCCCATTGTGCAAGAGGACAGCTCAAAGGCTTCTTTTGGAAGAATCATTTAAAAAACCATATCTATTTTTATTTTTAATTAGATTAGCACCAAAACTTCAAATAAATCAACAAATCCAAATCATAAATTTTTTGTTGGCCTGCGTAATCGCTTCACGTTAACTCAAAAATATACAGTTATCTTATTGACAAACTTAAATAAATTAGTTTCAAAATTTAACACACAACAATTAAGGCGCTTCGAAGCAAAGAAGTGTAAGTGCTAATTTGAAGAAAAATGAAGTACTTCCAAGAGAAACAGTATTTTTTTTTAATTAGTGTAGAGATATTGAGCTTTCATTAATAGGTACTGCTACCCAGTATATTTTCTATAAATCCACATAACCACTTTGCTATTTTGTTTGTTGGTTTTCATATAACTTGAACTTTAAAACTGAATTCTCAGTTTACTTGTTAGTCACTTGCACCCCTTTGTTCTAGCTGATTTAATTGAAGTATGTAACTAAAATAAAGTAGTTTAAAAATAAAATGAAATAATGAAACTCTAGTTACAGATACTCTCCATTGATAAATCATTAAGTAATTAATATTCATTCGCTGTATATTTTTCAATTTATTTCAATTTCCTGTTGGTTTATTTAGTTTGGTGAGAGAATAATTTGACCTGATGTTGCATATTGCATATAAATTATGCATAGAACAGTAAATTAATCGTGTAACTCAAATATTCATTGTATAATTCAATATCTGTCGGGGTATTAGCTTAAGAAGTAGTTCTTTCAATGAATATTTGAAGACTTGTCTCAATGAGACTAAATTTTTGCAGAAAGTCGATATTAATTTTAATTCGTTTTTATATTAAGTAATTTAGTTTTTATGTTGCTTTAAAGCAAAAGAATAGATAACAAAACTCATCCCCGTCGAGACATTGATAAGTGACAAGCTTGTTAGCCTCACAAACACAAACGCTCGAAGATAAATAACTCTAGCCAACATATTTTCCTCCTTAGCTGGAAATCATGGCTTCTAAATAGCAAACAATTGCTCTTTGTCTCCGCGCCCAGAATGCAACGACTTAAACTAAACACCCTCGCTATTTGTTATGCGATTTTTAATAAACGATGAGAGGGTAATTAATGGGCACAACAACAAGAGCAAACAACAAAAAATGCGCTATTAAAAGTCGACCAAACAATTTTACGCTCCGAGGTTTTTAAATTCAGACCGGGCGCGTCTTTAACATTAGAGGAGTTAATGTTGCAGATAAAATCTCGCGAAAGTTAAAATGCATTTTAATATTTTGTAAATGATTAATTTTATCTTTTCTGATGTTGTTTCATGCATTTTCTGCTTTGGTGACACCGGTAAGCATCAGAAAACAGTGAAAATGGGGAGATGAAATTAGAAATTAGGAATTTTATGTACTACTAAAAGATCTACAAAAATTACTTCGAGATGAACATTTTTTAGAATGATTATATCGTATGTTACTTAAAAAAAACCTCTTGAGTGCCATGGAAAATATTGTAAGTTGGCGACTCTGAAATTATATATTATAATTATCATGTTTGACGTTTTATATGTCAATTCCTATGGCGGATAGCCAACTTAAATTTAAAAATAATTAAAATCATGGTACTCTAAAGGTTTTTTGTATTGAATATACGATATAATTATATTGATACAGGTAGTCATTAATGTAGGATAATGGCTTAACCATAGATTTCTGGGACAAAAATATGATGATTTAACTTAACTTTACGGTTAAGCGGTTAAGCCGGAATTAGTCTTTAAAGTTCAAAAAAATATTATTAATTGTATTTGTAACGATTGAGCGCTATATTCGATTTGACTGAAATTTATTACGGTTGATTATCACATGTAATACCACTAGTTGTTTAAAATTTTCGGAAAGACTTTGTTTTTAACGAAAGCTTAGTTGTCTAACAATGGAACGAGATGAAACTGTCTCTGAAAAAGGCACGAGCTCGTAGAGCGAGTGATTTATTCTGACATTTCCATCGAGTTGAATTGCTTAAGACAACTAAGCTTGAATGTATAAAAACAAAGTCTTTCTCGACAAAAATTTCAAACAACGAGTGGTATTCGAATGATTATTTAATGAAATTGAATAACGAAAACTGTCTTGTTTGCTCATGTATTATGCTCTTAATTTTAAAATACTTGCCAGATCTGCCAATTAATTTCAATTCGTAGTTGTGGACGTTCCAAAGGATATGAATTGTTTCCAAACATAATCATGGTTTTTAACCGTGTTTGTTAAAATTGTTTTCTTTATAAAATCATCAATTTTTTTATCTTTGTTACTTCCGAAGCAATTCATTATAAAATTAATGATTAAATATGACAGGTGACAGATTTACATACGCGATAAATAAAAATCGATAAGACGAATTTGGAAAGACGATTTTGGAAAGACCACTGCGATAGCGAATGTTTTCACGGAAAGACCGTAATGACAAACTATCACAATCCGTTATTTACATTTGAATTAAATAATCGTCATAGTAGGGGAAATAAAGATATTAGCAAAACAAACCTAGTGCATTTAATTCAAATTCAATATTAGTTACAACGTTTCATCAAGTGCTTAATGAGATCCAAATTAAAGTTAAAAAAAATTTTTTTCGCAATAATTAATCGGTTTAATAATATATTATGATTATCAAATACTTTTTAAGGAAATGATTAATTAAAACAGTTAAAATTACATCTCGGGTATAAAAATCTGATGATAAATTAAAGTGTGGTACTAATTTAAATTCCGTAATTAATTATACTCTCGTTTTGTAACGCAGGGAGAGAAAAGTATCGGATTTCTGTAAAGGTATACCTTTTCAGAGTAGAATTTATGACCATGTTTCCAAAACAAATTATCTCGATGGTAATCTATATTTTTAATTGTTGCTGTTATATTTACACGACGATTATTAATTAAGACCAGATGGTGATTTAATTCAAATCCCTTGGAGAAAAGTATTTTATTTCACGAATACAAATTGTAACAGATATACCCAGCTCGTTAAGTTATTTTAATTAAAAAAAGCGTAATTATTTGTAAATACAACTTTATATTGATGGGTATGTTTGAAAGGTTAAGGGAAATATCGAATTAGTCCAAAAAATTCAGAGAATTGTTTTTGGCGCCATTGTGTAGCAAACCAAATCCCATTTTTAAAATGCACAAGGGACAAAAATGAAATATCAGAACTTTGTATGTTTCATAGGTTATTTTTTTTTCTTTTCTTCGTCGTGATTAACTGTTGACTGGTATGATAATGATAGAGACCTGTTAATCACGACGAAGAAAAAAATAACCTATGAAACATACGAAGTTCTGACATTTAATTTTTTCCTTTATAAAATTTTAAAAATGGGACTGATTTGGTTTTACCCTTTAACCCTTCATTTATTATGATAATGATAGAGTGTTACCTGATTATTATTATTTTGTTTTTATTAAACTATATACTACATACAATAAAAATTTCCATTATTTCCATTTTTCTTCTTTTTCTTTTCCTTTTCGATTATTTTGATAGATAGAAAATGATTTCCACCACTTCTTGCTATCTTGTGTTTGTTCCTTAATTCTTTCCCCTTAGTCTTTCTCTTTGGTTTTTTTCCTGTTGCTCATGATTCAAATATTCCCTTGGTGTTTCATTCTGCACATATGACCATCTCATCTGTCCTTCCACTATTTTTTCATGTATTGGTCTTATCCCTAGGTTATGCTACAGTGCATTGATTAAACACAGTGGCAATAACTTTGGTATTCTTTTTGATTGGTTGTTAGTAATTCTGACCCAAAACAGCGGCGTAGCTGTGAGGTCTAAAGTTGTTTACAGCAATTCTATCTAAAGGTTGTGCTTTATTTTACTTACCTCAAAAACGTATCTTAAAAATTCGCAAAGGTGAATAGAATCAACCTAAAGTTTAGGTTGATTCTATTCACCTTTGCGAATTTTTAAGATACGTTTTTGAGACAAGGAGTTGTCGCCACTGTGTTTAATTACGTACGTTATGCATGTATGTTTCATTCCTTATCCTGTCTTTCCTAGTTTTATTTTCCATCGCGTTTATTCGTTTTTCATTCTCCATGAGTGAGCCTTATAACTTTTTTTACTATTTCTGTTTTCATGCTTTTCGAAATTTATTTTCTTTTAAAGAAGGTTTTTTTCAGCAAGTTATATAGCTTTGCTGTTTTGCCTGTTTTCTTCTATCTTTTTACCAATTTTTCCGTTATTCTCTATTATTGTTCCTAGGTAACTATATTGTTCAACTTGTTCTATCTTCTTTCCTTGGATCCGCATTTCCTGCTTTATCTCCTTCTATGCTATTATCATAGTATTCGTTTTTTCAAGGTTTATTTTCATGTTGATTTTAGTCAGTTCTTTTTAGTGATATTTCCCTAGTGTGTTAATTATTGTAGTAATTTCTTTCTTCACTTATTACTTTTATTATACTTGATGTACATTTCGAACACTAGGTGTTTATTTTTAATAGTAATAAAATTGACAAATATATATTTATTTCGTTTCGTGACAGTGTCACTCATAGATAAAATTAGATTAATAACTTCTAGCGGGGTGCGCGGTGCTTGGGGTCATGACATTGAAGATTAATTGAATTTAAGACATTACTTTATGTTCTGGGATCGTACTTTGTGACTAGATGAAATTTCAGAATTGCTTGATCGAACAGCAACGGGAACAAGCTCCATGAAAGATTGCTCCTAGCCCGGTGTCTCAACGTCCGTGGGTGTTGCATATACTTGAAGATCATTCACGAATACTAGGAAGAAATAAAGAGAAATAATGTAGATACCTTGGTTTTAAATTTGTTTGACTGCAGACTTAATTAAAAGAATACAAAATCGCTTAAAAACTTGAAATATTATATAAACTTAAGGTTGTAATTATTTATGTTAACGCCCATCCCCAAAGATTCTGACGGGGATATACTCTTATGCTCCTAGTCCAGTATGATGAAAATATCCACTACCATGGGTATTTCGCTTGAAGATCATCCACATGTGCTACGAAGTAATGAAGAGAAATATTAGTAACACCCTGGTTTTAAATTTGTTTGACTGTAGACTTGTTTAAAATAATACACAATAGCTTAAAATTTAAAAATATTATATATACTTACGGTTATAATTATTTATATTTATAACGCTCATCTCGACACGATTTCGTCTTATCGGCATTTTTGTGCCTTCAGAGCTGTTGATTGAAAACTAGAGAGCTTATGTTGGAAATTGCGGGAAATTTGAAATTCCGACAGATCCGCCCTCCCATCGAGTGGGTCGTTCAACTATATATATGTGAACTTATAGAATCATATGGAGTCGACGGGGTCTCGTGTCCCTCAAACAAACATTTCAAGGAGGGGATTATTTAAGGGGTTTAAACTAAATCGAAATTTAGTAGTTTATCTTTATTTTAAACATATAAATTGCTTCTAACATGTCTAATTTTTCGCTTTCCATATTGTGTTGTAGGTTATTATTATAATATTATTAAATATAAGATACTTTTCGCAATCTACTACTAATTTCTCTTAAAAAGCCGATTAAATTTGTCTTTGTAACATAAAAATGTGCTACTCATTGCGTTACAGTATCTCAATTTCAATATTTTTCGAAAAATTAATTGTTTTATAATGCATTGTAAATAGAATGACATTGGGCAATTTCCTAAGTGCAATTACATTCCCTTTTGATTGTTCTCGATTCCGCTCCCCTTATTTAAGCATTTATTACCAGCCACTTATCAGTGCATTTAATCAAATTTCACCCCTTTCGCCCTTGTCGTGCGTATCCATTCTGAAACACCCTTAAATTGGAAACAATCCCGCTTATTCGAAATATGCATTTAAATTACGCGACTTGAGGACGAAGAGTAAACACGTGCTATAAATGCATTCCGCAAAGCGATTGTACTTAAAATAATAGAAAATATTCAAGATATACAATGAATAATAAATAAGTGTTGTGTTAGAAGGTTTGTCATTGATGAAATATGGTGAACACGATTAATGACGGCTATAGAAACAAAGCATTCTTTATTTTAATGTTTTTTTGTAAAAAATAACAAAAACTTGTGTCCCTAAAGATACACATATTTATTATACTATATGTTTTACTACAGAGCTGGGCAGGATTCGAATTATTCAGGATTCGAATCCTGGATTCGAATTCTTTTAGAGGATTCAAAAGAGACATTCGAATACTTTAGTTGAACTGGATTCGTGATCCGAATTCGTTACATTTTTTAAGAGATGCGGGTGATTCAAATCCTCACAAAAGGATTCGGGTATTTATAAATTGATTCGAATATTTATAAAACGAATCCGACCAAGCGATTAGGGCCGCGCGACCCTAGCCGCACGGCCACAGTCGCGCGACTACTGTCGTTTCAGTCGTCGCTTAGGAATCCTACCTTAAGGCTTTTAACCGGGACTTTCTTGCTGGAGAATACAATGTGCAGCGGTAGTCAACTCTAGATCAAACCAGAGCCGTGTAGAGCTGCAGCAATACTGCTCTTCCGCGCCCCGGTTGATGCTGGCCAAGCATTTAATAAGATTTCACACATTTTTAGAGCGTTGGACCAATTTATCACGACTTGTATCCTAGTACCCCAGAGAGACAGTTTGTGGTCACGGTGTGGATGTTTTAGTCTACAAAAGTGGATACATGAGGTTTTCATTTCAGAGAAACGAAACCTTCTAGACTCAGCATCACTGCCCATCTTGTCAATGACCGCTTGAAGCTCACGATTGATGGCGGGGAGGGTATCTCCCGCCATATATATTACCAGGTGAATGACATAGAGACAGTTTTTACAGGGGAATTTGCAGATGCAGCGATTTCATTAACAGCGTTTGCGAAAAGGGTTACGCTAATAGTTGAACCTTGGGGATCACGTTTTGCAACACAAACTGTGTAGATTCGGTGGGGATGCAGGCTTTTAAACATCGACTGGACATGAAGGATTCGATGAAATTAGACATACGGCCCCTGAATCCCCATTCAAGGTTTTTTTTAGAGAACTCCATATCTCAAAGTCATATCGTATGCCTTCAAAATCGTATGGATTAAAATACTTACAAAAGGATTCGAATACTCACAAAAAGATTCCAATACTTACAAAATGATTCGAATCGTCAAAAATAATTCGAATTAATTGTGAGGATTAACATGAAAAATGTGTTTTGTGTATTTTTAAATTTCTCCTCAAATCACTGATTTATACGCGTGGCGCATGAAGTAAAATGTCGAGTTTAGAAAAGCCCCGTGAACATTTTCTACGTGGGGCTTTTCTAAACTCGACATTTTACTTCATGCTTAGTCTGGGAGAGGAAACGCTCGTTCAAAACTTCAAACTGAATGCTTTGGATAAAAACATTTAATGACTGAAAATGTTTTTAAAGATCATAATTCAGTTTTAAAAATTTTGTTTAATATAATTTGAAGTAAAACTAATATGGTGGCCACAATCTAAAATGTTAAATTATTCCGACATTTCCTGATTCAAGATTTTTTTCCCTGGCCTTTCTTTTATGGAAAACCCCCATTTTGTTTTATTGTTTTTGTCAATATTTAAGTTTGTCTTATACACTTTTCAGTGTTTTGTAATATTTATGATGGCTGTTGATTTTGACAAATTTTATAATATCGTATGGCTTGTTTATTAGCGTTTAGTGTCAACTTAAAGAAAATTCCATGACTTTTCTCTGACTTTCCCGGTTTTAATGATATTCAATGAATTTTTATTTATGTAATTTTCAGGCATTTGTCGACTTTATAATAGAGTTCAATTTTTTAATTTAAACCTTCATTATCAATATTCAATTTGAAGTTTTGAACAAGTGATTCCACTCCCAGGTTAAGCATGAAGTAAAATTTCGAGTTTAGAAAAGCCTTAAAATTTGGTTTGGTCACGTAGCGCGTAGCGCTACGCGACCAAACCAAATTTTTAGGCTTTTCTAAACTCGAAATTTTACTTCATGCGCCACGCGTGCAAAACACTGATTTAAAGTGAAGTTAAAAACACACGAATACATCTTTAATCAAAGTAACACGGAATCAGATATTTAGTCGGTTATCAACGAAATTCAGTTTTAATAATAAATAATTAGATTTTGAATATTTTTGATAAATCAACTGGTAACGATAATCATATGTTAATGATTGCAAAAAAGTAATAAAATAAAATTTATTCATAAAGGATTTGAATTAGTGATTCGAAAAAACTGGTAATTTTAGTAGAATAGAAATGTGTCATTATTCTAAAGTTAAGAGATGAATTGCAATTTAAATATTTGCAAAACTGGCCCTAATTAATATTCTCAGAATTAATACGTAATTTTGAAACCGCAAATATTTGCATGTGTGTGTGTATATAGTGTGTGGTTTTGCATAGGATTATATACAAAGTGTATAAATAGGGCAATTTCTTTGCTATGTGTGCATGTGTGTGAAAATATGACGAGAATGCATGCAGAGATGAATACAAATGCCTTTTTCCCTGAAAACTCTCGGTGTGACATTGTGCGCAATTGTTACCCTACAAAAGATTTTCATATTGCTTATCTGCATACTCACAAACACATCATTTAATCCTTGTTTTGTTTATTTCCTCAACAAAATAACTAATTGTAAATATTTAAAAAGTCAAACATATAACCAAACATAATTTTTGTTCGTTAGTAATTTGTAACTTTTAAGTATAATTTTATGTTATGTCTGTATAAATATATATATATATATATATATATATATATATATATATATATATATATATATATATATATATATATATATATATATATATATATACAGAGTTTTATGTAACACCGAACATACTAAAATGTACTCAATGTTCATTTTCCTATGTTCGATGTGTACTGGGACGAATCAAAGCATTGAGTGCGATGTGATTGGCTAGGATTTCTAATTGTAATATAGTCAACCCAATTTACACTCTTCCCTTCAAAAATAAATGAAATCTGTCAGTTATCGCAATCAAGTGATATTTGGTGTTCTAGCACTTGAAGCAGACGTAGACGAAGAACGGAGAGTTAAACATATCAATAATGTATACAGAGGAGGAAAAGAGTATTCTGGTAAATTTATACCATAGAGAAAACAGTTCAAGAAATTCCTATGATTTATTTTCTGAAAAATATTCTGTTCAATCAGACTACCATTTATTTCAACCATTTCGAACCTTCTAGAACAGTTTATTTGGATAAATTTCACAAGCGAGGAGTTAGAAGTCCGTCGATATTATTGGAAGAGATAAAATTAAACATTTTCTGTTATGTCGAAGAGTGTCTAATAATATCCTTACTATTGCAAAATCATTTAATATTTAAAAATCCTTTGTACGTAGGAGTTCTACAAGAATTTAAGTTTCGATCCTACAAACTCCAACATTTCCTACAAACTCCAACATTACTAGTCGCTGTTTAACAACATTAAACGATAACATTTTTGTAAAATTGTATTTAATATGTTCAATTAAAGAACGAAATGTTGCAAAAAAATGTGTTTACTGATAAAGCGTTTATATCTTCTTACCTTCTTTAACTAGTATTTTACTGATTAAAAATATAACAAAAGTTGATAACCATTCCGTTGTACTAAAATATTCATAATACAATAGATTGTGGTTGACATAATAATTGACAAATTTAATTTATTTTTAACGTGAAGAGTGTACATTGGGTTGACTATATTACTATTAGAAATCCTAGCCAATCACATCGTACTCAATGCTTTGATGCGTCCCAGTACACATCGAACATAGGAAAATTAACATTAAGTATATTTTAGTATGTTCGGTGTTACATAAAACTCTCTGTATATATATATATATATATATATATATATATATATATATATATATATATATCTATATATATATCTATATATATATATATATATATATATATATATATATATATAGACTATCTTAAAACAAATTAGTAGTATACACGGTGAGTCACTAAGCAGAAATCGGTCGATAGTGGGCGTATCGTTAAAAATAGCAAAAAAAGTTACAAATAAAAGTTGTTCAGAATCAAGTTTTTCATAACCCAAAATTATTGCTAAATATGGCGGCCTTGCGATTATACCGGAAGTGAACAACAACTTCCTTATTTTAAATAGAACACCCTATATATTTTTACATTTTTGGAATGCTCCTTAAAAATAAACATGAGTTTATTCACACAACATTGGGTCTCAGTTGAACCGTTTTCGAGTTATTTCATTTTTTTTTTTTTTATAAATTTGACGATTTCAGAGCTCGACGCCATTAACAATATCTTCCAAACGAAATAAGTCGGAGTTGTGCGGCTTACGGTTTTGGATTCGGGAAGAAATGTAGTATTTGTTTAAGTTTTTGCCATTAGTCAGATTTTCTAAATTGAACCGAGTCCGTCGACGGTATTCTTCAGTACTTTAAACCTGCATAACTTCATTTTTTTTACGCCCACTATAGACCGATTTCCTCTTAGTGACTCACCCTGTATATATATAGGGTGGGGCATTGAACGTGTTTTTCGCAAATATTTGAAAAACAAAACATTTTACGCGAAAATGATCGGAGTAAAAAATAATCTTACAGAAGGGGCCTACAATTATGTAATATTGGTTTTCTCACAGGTGGCGCTCTTGTCGCTAAAATAAGGTCAGCTCATTATTTTTAATAGGAACCCCTATTTTTGATTGCAGTTTCGGTTCCTCGTAAAAAATAAGAAGAATTTATTTACCTTATTTTTTTGTCAGCCTGATAAATAGCGTTGAAAATGAAACAGGTGGAACATGAAAGATGTGTCAGAATGAAAAGCTTGTTTTTAGAGTGTCAGCACGTACAAATGACAAGCGGCATTAATATTTTCACGATTAAAAATTGTATCACTTTACTTTATAAAAAATAACTGGAATTTGACCAATATTACATATTTTGTGGATAATTTCTTAACTGAACAAAAATAAACAACGACTTTTGTAAAAAGTGCTTGTTTCGAAACACTTTCTTTGTTTGTTCAGCCATATTATCTCAAATTGAATCTACCCGCAAATCACACGAACATCCTAAGGCATTATAATTTTTCGCAATTACAGCGCTATATATCAGGGTAATAATTTTAATTTAAATAAATTATTCTTATTTTTTTACGAGAAATCTAAACCTGCAATCAAATATAGGGGTTCCCGTTAAAAAAAATTGAGTTGATATTGTTTTAGCGACAACAGCGCCACCTGTGAGAAAACCAATATTACATAATTATGGCCCCCTTCTATAAAATTATTTCTCACTAAGCTCATTTCTGCGTAAAATGCTTTGTTTTCGAAATATTTGCGATAAACACGTTAAAAGCCCCACCCTGTATGATTAATTAATAATCGTTGTAGATTAACATAAAATGGAGATAAATAAATAAATATAAACTTAGAAATATCAATAATTGTAAAATACTTATTTTTGTAATAATTATTATTAAAATATATTGTTCAAAACGAAAACATTGAAAACTTTGAACAATATATACTCAGTTTGTAAAACTGCGAAAAGTATGATGATACAAAGCACTTTCTGTGATAAACTTCAACCCCTATATATTGTATTTTTTTAAAGCCCGTCACTAATACGCGAACATGTTCTCCCTTTCCCTTTTAGCTGTTCTCTCCGATCCCGTTCCCATGTTGAAAACTTTTCCGACAGAGCACGCATTTTATAATGGCCTGCTCAATTTTTTTTTTTTTTATCTGGAATCTAAAACTCGCCGCGCACATGCATAATTTAACCGCACATTAACATAGATATCTAACAAACGGATCTAATCGCTAAATTACGTCTCGGAAAAAACCCCACGAACAATGGGGAAAACGTAACGCACGCCGCCGTTCTGATCTTTTCCCATCAATCACATTTTTCAACAGATAACAGAGTTATATAAAAAAATCGAAAGGCGGTTTCTACTTCAATTCATATAACCGTAATTATATTAAAGTACAAATATTGCTAGGGTAGAATTATTAGGTATATTAGGTTTTTTTTTTTTTTGTTGGCCAACTAGATCTGATGATGTTTTTTATAATGTTAGATATTTTGTTAGAAACTCTGGTTGTAATTGCCTTCAAAATAAGGCAAGGAGGTTATGTTTTCCACATGGTTACCATGTGCCAGAGCTGGGACGAATCATCGTGAAAAGGATTCGAATCACGAATCCGAATCACCTAATATGATTCGAATCACGAATACTCGAATAAAGGATTCGTAAGAGATAAATATGATTCGAATCAAAGATTCGAATCCTGTTTTTTCGAATTACGAATACAAATCGTTTAAGAATAAATTTGATTTTATTTTATTTTTTCAACCATTAACATATAAATATCGTTATAAGTTGTTTTAAGAAAAATATTCACAACCTAATTATTTATTATTAACACTGAACATCGTTGATAACAGACTTAATTTCTGTGTTACTCTGATTAAAGATGTATTAGTGTGTTTTTGAACTACACTTCAAATCAATGGTTTATACACGTGGCGCATGAAGTAAAATTTCGAGTTTAGAAAAGCCCCGTGAAAATTTGTCTCGGGTCGCTGCGCGACCCTCGACAAATTTTCTACGCGGGGCTTTTCTAAACTCGAAATTTTACTTCATGCTTAATCTGGGAGTGGAAGACACTCGTTACTTTAAAATATATCACAACTGTTAAAGTATGTATCGTCGGATGCCCGTCTTCAGGGGTGATATGTAAGCAAATTATGGGTCCTAGGAGTTGCCAAATAAGTGAGTTACTTAACTGTTTCCAAGGCACTCTATGAAAAACCAAAAGATTAAAATTTTACATATATAATGTACAATAAACTATAAGTGTGGTACATCATTGAATTCAGTAAAAAATATTGTTCCAAAAAATATCAAAATCCAAAATAGCGCCCATAAGAAAAACAAAAGTTAGCTATGGTCCCTAGGTAGATGTTACAGTTATCTTAAAATAAAATATGTTACTAGATTTATCGTTAAAAAGTGCCTATAATGTCAAAGTTGTAAATGTCTGGATTCAATAGTTTTTGAATAAAAAAATAATAACGAATTTTCAAAAATACGTTTTTTGACAATATCTCATTAAGGAAATAAGATATTTAAAACTTGTTTTTGGGATATTATTAGGCCCTAAATTATGCGACTTTGCCCCATTTTAACCGACTCTCTATCTCTTTATATAACCGAGATCCCCATACCTTCCGTTTAAAAACTGACACCCAGTATAATAATAATAATAACATAAAATTTATTGTATTGTTATTTTCTAAATATTTTAATTAAATAAATATTTTACATTGTTTAGCATATATTTACGACTCTATTAAAAATAAATACTTATTTCAGTAATTCAATATTAATTATACCATCAAATGTCTAAAAGTCTTGCGTTAAAAATCACTAGAAATCATTAGATGTTTATTTATTAAACGAATTTCACTATGGCTTTCGACGTCTAAGTCAAAAAATGTTTGAAACAAAAGTTGTAGCCAACGAAAAAATATACCTCTTTTTCCTAAACACTTTTCACCTCAGCTCATTTGTTTTTGAATTAGAAACTAAAAAATCTAGTGGACATCAACAACTCACCGATTATGGCATTCGACGTCTAAATGAAAAAATGTTTCAAACAAAAGTTGTACTCAACGAAAAAATAAACCCCTTTTACCTAAACACTTTTCACCTCAGCTCTTTTGTTTTTGTTCAATAAACCGAGAAAGATTTTTTTGAAAATAAATACACAACTTTATGATAATTCGAAAATTTACGAACGAGTGTCTCCACTCCCAGACTAAGCATGAAGTAAAATTTCGAGTTTAGAAAAGCCCCGCGTAGAAAATTTGTCGAGGGTCGCGCAGCGACCCGAGACAAATTTTCACGGGGCTTTTCTAAACTCGAAATTTTACTTCATGCGCCACGCGTATTAAACACTGATTTCAAGTAAAGTTAAAAATATAAAAACATATTGAAACTGTTTTCAGTTTTAAAAGTTATCCAAACATGTCAAAATTATTTAAAATTGCCAAAAACATCAAAATGACCAAAATGTTTTCTCGTAAATATAAATAAATATCAAAAACGTCAAAAATTCGGCGTGTTAATAAAATCGATTTACGTTAAAATTATCATTTTATGTCAGTACGTGACAGTTTGACAAAAACGTTCTTACAAAAACGAAAATTTCTGTTAAAATCAGTAATAATGTCAAAAATATTGAAAATTTCATCAACACTCGATAAATTAAGGAAAATTGAGGAAATATTGCAAAATCTGAAAAAATTTGATTAATCGACGAAAATCTCGAAATGATGATAATTTTATGAACATATCAATTTGTTGAAAATCTTATGAAACTGTTATCAATCGACATGTTAAGTGGAAAAATTAAATTAAAAATCTCAAATCTGGCAAAAATCATCAAAATTTATCAAAATGTCAAATTTGACACAAATCATTAATTTAATTGATTTTATTACTCACAAACGAGTGTCGTCCACTCCCAGACTAAGCATGAAGTAAAATTTCGAGTTTAGAAAAGCCCCGCGTAGAAAATTTGTCTCGCAGCGACCCGAGACAAATTTTCACGGGGCTTTTCTAAACTCGAAATTTTACTTCATGCGCCACGCGTATAAAACAGTGATTTAACGAGAAATTTAAAAACATATAAAACTCAAATTTTTCATGTTAATCCTTACGATTAATTCGTATTATTTTTGACGATTCGAATCCTTTTGTAACCATTCGAATCCTTTTATAAATATTCGAATCCTTTTATGAGGATTCGAATCCTTTTATGAGGATTCGAATCCTTTTATGAGGATTCGAATCCTTTTACGAGGATGCGAATCCTTTTATGAGGATTCGAATCACCAGCATTTGGATTCGAATACGAATCCTTTTAAAAAAGTGTAACGAATCCGAATCACGAATCCAGTTGAACTAAAGTATTCGAATACCTCTTTTGAATCCTCTAAAAGGATTCGAATCCAGGATTCGAATCCTGAATGATTCGAATCCTACCCAACTCTGCCATGTGCTTAACTACTTTATCATAAAGGTTAAATAAGTTGCGGAACATTACTTTCGACATTTTGCTACCACTTTTCTTCCAATTAATTAATTGCAACAAGACATTTATATATCAGTGTCATTACATGACAAACAGTAGGGACACCCAAATAATCAGAGATCATAAGAAACATAAATCCCAAATCTGCTAGCACACGTTAGAAGTTTCAATTCGCTTTTATAAAAACAGCTAATGCCCAAAAATGTATTATATTTCCAATAAATTGTTTTACCTACGCCCTATCTAGTAACCACATCATACCACACTGTCATCTTGATAAGTATTATGGACATTACGTACACATGCACGTAATAGCTTTGAAAAGTACATTACGTGCTGACAGCTGAACAGCTGATTGCTTACCCTACAACCAAATGACATTTAATTGATGTGCAGGGAGTTATTCTTTGAAGTATACGTATTCCAAATTCAGCTTGTTTTCTTTAAATCTTTAGTTATTCGTTGCATTTTTTTAAGAGTTAATTTAAAGCTCTAAACGAGTGATTTTCACTCCCAGACTAAGCACGAAGTAAAATTTTAAGTTTAGAAAAGCCCCATGAAAATTTATCGAGATTCGCGCAGTGACCCGAGACATATTTTCTGGGCTATTCTAAACTCGAAATTTTACTTCATGCGCTAAGCGTATAAAACACTAAAATATTGTGAACTCTATGTATATTTGAACCTCACTTAAAATCAGTGTTTTATACGCGTGGCGCATGAAGTAAAATTTCGAGTTTAGAAAAGCCCAGAAAATTTGTCTCAGGTCGCTGCGCGACCCTCGACAAATTTCCACGGGGCTTTTCTAAACTCGAAATTTTACTTCATGCTTAGTCTGGGAGTGGAAAACACTTATTTAAAGCTTCAAATTGAACTCTTTTAAAAAACAGCGAATGTCGGAAAATGTATAGCTTTATTCCCTGAATATAGATTAAGTAGTATTTTAGTTTTCATTAAAAATTATTACAATAAATAAGTTCTTTATTAATGCTTATTGTTTATTTTGTTTGGGCGTAGGTAAAACATCGTACATTTCTCAAGTGGTATGGCAATTACATACTCGCGGAATCCTGCACTCGCCGCTGCGCGGCTCGTGCGCAACATGTCCGTTCATATGTAATATGCTGCATACCACTCTCGTTACGTAGTATACTATTACATGCACTGAATTTTTATTGCGACTGAACAATAAAATGTGCAGAAAATATTTATGAAATACTATATACTCAGAATGGTTTGTTCCACGTATATCAAAATAAATGTAATCATGATTAAAACCTTTCACAGCAAAAATTGATTGGCAGTCACGAAAATACTCATATTACACACACTTGACTTAAAGACCGATTACACCAATTTGTAAAAAGGAAACGACTTTTCCCCCCTCCCTACACTTGATTCCTCCCCCCAGTACGAAAACTAGCGGGGCAATTTTTGGGGTTGAGTGGTGGAAAAGTCGGGGAGAGGGATTTGTAAAAAATGGTAAATGGAAATGAATAATCGACACGTTCCATTTCCGCGTATCTACCCGAGAGATAACTTTAGTCATTTGTTTCGGTAATTTATTAGTTTTCCATTAGATATACGCCGGGAAAAATTATGTCACACACGCTCCGGGCTATAAAGTTTTTTTTGCGTCCCATCCCACGCGCTCGTTTCGCATTTATCCTTGTTTAT
This sequence comes from Philonthus cognatus, assembly GCA_932526585.2. Classification (NCBI taxonomy): domain Eukaryota; kingdom Metazoa; phylum Arthropoda; class Insecta; order Coleoptera; family Staphylinidae; genus Philonthus; species Philonthus cognatus. Next base: position 45,202,402 of record OW052241.1, read on the forward strand.
ACTATCAGATTGTTTTGAGGTTGATTCATTCCAGTATTTAACGAAAGGATTTAGATTTTTGAACGAGAATTAAATCATTTACATACAAAGCGTTAACATTTTCCACTAAAATCTAAATCGTTAAAAATCTACACAGATTTTTAACGATATAGATTTTGGTGGAAAATTACAATGAATGAAAGTTATTGCAATTTTCCCCTAAAATCTAAATCGTTAAAAAATCTGTGGAGATTTTTAACGATTTAGATTTTAGTGGAAAATTTTAATAAATGACCTAATGTCCCAAATTTGTATTCTTTACTAAACTCGAAATTTCACTTCATGCGCCACGCGTGTACAACTCTGATTTAATCTGAAGTTTAAAATATACTATTAAGATCGATTGCCAAATTAATCGAACACAAACATAAATAAAAATTTATGCTCAGAACTTAGGATGTTCAGTATGAGTTTTTGTTTATTTCAGGTACTTTGAACATTGGCAAAGTATTTCTTTTTTAATTCGATAGCCAAGCATTTTTATTACACCGTGCGTTTTATTTAAGTATGGCCATAGAGATTTACATGTTAAAAATGTTAATTTTCGTTGTACAAATTTTTATTAATAAAACAAACATTTTTCTATGAAATGTACAGGATGGCCCAAATTCGATGTTTTTTATAAGGTGTCTCAGTAATCCGAATAGTTAGACAAAATCTGATATACATGTCAAGACCTCTTTTTCAGAGAAAATAACAATATCATTAGCAGATCATAGCTAGCTTGATTAGTTTTCGAGATATCGGGCGTTTTTCAATTGTTGGCTATTTTTAAATACGTCTATTTCTTAATAACTATAAGATATACAAATAAATAGTTTTATAGTTATTTGTGTAGTTTTCAACGTAGAATTCAGTGGCGTACTTATTTTTTTATTTCAACTTTTAATTTCAGAGTTATAACACAAAGTTCCATTTTTTCAAACGGAACACCCTATATTTTTTTATGTTATTAAATAGCATTTTAAATAAGCTTTACATTGATGTACAAATTCGTAAAAATACTAAAAAAAACTATTATATTAAAATATTAATATAGTTATTTATAGTTTAAATATTAATTTTATAATTTTTGAAAAATTTTGCGATCAATTACTAAGTCTACAGATCACTTCATTATTAATAAATAATATTAACATCTCTGGGATTATAATAGTATGTATTATCAAATATTTATCTAAAAGCTTCAGAGTTAAAATCACATTTTTTCAATAAAAAAAAAACAAAAAAAAAATGCATAGAAAAATGTAAAGCTAATTTAATATGCTATTAAATAACATTAAAATATATACTTGTAAATAAAACACTTTTTACTTTGTTTAACCACTGAATTTTACATTTAATTGTGTGACTAGTTTCGACTATCTAGTAGTCATTCTCAAACTAAAGTGCACACAATTAAATGTAAAATTCAGTGGTTAAACAAAGTAAAAAGTGTTTTATTTACAAGTGTATTTAAGATGTACCACAAAGTGAACGCCTACAACACCAAACAATTAAAATATATAGGGTGTTCCATTTAAAAAAATTCAACTTTATATCATAGCTCGGAAATTAAAAGTCCGAATAAAAAAATAAGTACGCCACTGCATTCAACGCTGAAAACTACATAAATAATTATTGAAGTATTTTTTTTGTATATCTTATAGTTATTAAGATTAAGACATATTTTAAAATAGCCAACAATTGAAAAACGCCTGATATATTCCAAACTAATTAAGTTAGCCATGATCTATTTACGCCATTATTAATGTCTTGTAAAAAGAGGTCATGACGTTTATTTTAATTTTTTTCTAACTCTTCGGGTTACCGAGATACCTTATGAAAACATCGAATTTGGGACACCCTGTACATTAGTAGAAGGACATAAGCATGTTAGATGATTTTATTTTCGCTTTTAAAGTAAAAATTAATAACACAAATAATTGGCCATAAAATCCACTTTGTGAAAATATCACAATGCTTATTGACAAGTATTTTTTTTTAACTCTCTATGGTCATACTTAAATAAAATGCACTGTATACATTAACTAAGATGCTTGACCAAAAATAGAATTAAACAAAATGTTTATCAATGCATAGAGATTTTACCAAATTTTCAAGCTTTTCTGGTGCACAGATTTGTGATATCTTATCACTTCCATCCTGTGCTTTCATCTGTTTTATTAATCCATGTTCGTACTATAATCCCGTGTCATATCGTTCCACATTTGCTTATTTTCTCTCTCCTTTGATTGAATTATGTAAATAAGCTGCAGACCCAGCTCGAGAATTTCTGTCCAACATCGCATTGAATTGGGAATACAAGACTGCAATTCTACCAAAGGGAGGAACGTTTTCATTTTACGTTCAATTGCATTACACTCGTACAAATATGTTCAACGTATATATGGAAATTTGTGGCTTTCGTGGGGATTATAAAAAAAACCATTTGATTAACTTAACAACATTAACAACCTTTACGTAACCCATAAAAGATAATTCTTCAGCATAATCATTGTTAAACATTTTTCTGTATTATTCATTGAGAATGACGATAAGTCAAAACAAGCCAGAGAGACCAAAAACAGTAGTAAAACAAACCAAGTGATTCATTCAATTATTAATATTGTAAATATGTTTTTATTATACTTATCTGAAAACACTGTTTCCAGATACCTCTAGAATAATTAAAACGTCTCTTTTTCAAATCACCGCACGGAAAACATTTGTTTGTGCGCTCATTCCGTGCGCTGGCCATGTTTCCATACCAACGATGTATTTTTCACTGACGTTTTATTTTCCGTCAGTGAAATAGGTAAATGTGATTACATTGTACTCAGACTTAAAAGAAATTGATTAAGTGACTGATATTCCCGATGATATATTAACGCAAACGCATAAGTGTGCGAAGAATTAGAACTAGTAAAATCGAGATATGGACACGAACACTGACATAGTTTTAATAAATGACAGACTATGAAAACTATAATATATGAGTGGTCTAACTGCAAAACTCACATTCTTCACTTTTGAAAACTTTTTGCAAATCGAAAAAAACACGTGAACTTTAACATGACGGAAATAAAATAAACCGCCAACTCAATTTTCACAAAAAGTGGAGAATGTGAGTTTTATAGTTAGACCACTCATATGTTAGTGACGATTTATAACTTCTACCTTATTTTACCGAAAAGGCCAAATCTATTATTTCGTCTACCTTATAGTGTCGATTCGCCATGTTAAAAAGGTATTTGGCTTAAAAAGAAAGTGCTAACCTCAACAAATTTCGAAAAACTGGTTTTAAATTTGATTTTTTTCTAGAATTAGCACTAGAATAAAAGAAACATAATGTACATTTACACAATTGAACATAAATATATAAAAACAAATTCAATCATCGCGATTCTCATGGGATTATAAGCAAATTCTCCCGACTAACCCGCGACCGCTTCATTTGCAATTGACGCAGATTCGCACTTGAAGACAAAACCGATGAAAGTATTTACACTGTTGATTTCTCTGTAGATGAAACCAAAATGTTCGGCATTTGTAATACCCTAAAATAATAATACGACATTAATGAAATCAAATTATGGCTTATTCAACTAAACTGGATTGAATCCAAATTTAATACAATTTAACGTACATGAACACAAGTTGTTACATCCTTATGCTGCTTATGCAACAAAATCACCTTCCTGTCAGGACTAATCAACCTTAAATCAGTCCTATCAACTTGCAAAACCCTCGTCCTGTTGTGATCGTCGACTTCTTTTAAACTCCTCATCTCTAATTTTGACAAATCGAGATCTTCACTTCTGCTATCTTCTTCAGTAGGCGTGGCCGGGGATTCCTCAGTAGGCGTGGCCGGTGAATCATCATCAGCATCAACATCATCAGAGTATTCGCTGATGCGTTTGATGCAGACTGGGATTTTTCTATCGATATCTGGGGATTTTATCGCGAGGTTTGCGAGTAGGGAGTGTGAACGTTGCAGTTTTGAGTTTTGGTCTAGTGTTGATTTCACCAGAACTGTTTGAACCAATAGAATCCTGAAAAAATATCAAGATTCATTCTTTAATTTGATTGGTTCTCAGGTAAATTATAAGAAATGTATTAGTTATCGAATTGCGCGTATAATACCTATCAAATTTGATAAGCTCTCTATATAATTGTGTTTAGTATTTGGTTTAGTATTTCCACAGACAATTATACAGATAAAATGTTTAATGCAATAACTGTATGTTTTTGAGTTTACGTGATTATTACACATAAAAAAGCCTGTTATTCCTTACTTCACTTTTTATTTGTATTGTTAAATGTACATTTCGAGACACAAGGTGCTCATTATCAATAGTTTGTTATTGTGTTGTGTCTCTAAAATGTACATATAACGATACAAATAAAAAGTGAAGTAAGAAATAACACTATTTTTTATGTGTTCAATGCAATTATTTGGAAGCCAACAAATGGAATCAGGGATAAGATTGCGAGACAGTTTTACGTTTAAATAAAATATTATTACATCTGATTAATAATATATTAGCGAACAAAATTTTGTTTCAAACAAAATTAGGTTTCCTGTTTTCCCTATCCCATGGACTGTCTGTATAATTGTCTGTGGTATAGCCTTCATGGAAAGTAATTAACGAAGTTCATTAATTCTCAATTTATATGATTGATTTTGGCTCGTGTTGTTTTAAAATTACTAAATTATCTTTATTCTTAATGTCATATGCGCAGAATACTTACAGCTGATCCTCTGCGCAAGTCGATTTCGCTCTTTAGTCTGGCCAACTTTCTTCTGTTTTTATATAAGTCGTGCTGCTTGAATTTTTGTAAGGCGTCGTCGATGAACGAGTCAGGGACCTTTTTGTGCCACACCTTGATTTTGCCGATGTACAGCACTTCGAAGAAATTGCTAGGGGGATATGTCGACGCAGAGCGAGGTCAGGTTGGCAGTGGCGTTACTGTTATCTTTCATTTGTTGATACAAATCAGAAACCTAAAAAATAAATTGTAGAAATATACGTTCAGAATAATAGGTTGTATATTTAGTTGCATGAATATTACACTAGGGAGTATATTATTAGGTTGCTCTGTATCACTTGTATGTTTAGCTGCCTATAGACAAACTGTCTCCTGATTATAGACAACCAAACATACTAATAATTTATTTGCCCCACTGAGCAAACACATTTCAGTAATGTTTCATCAACATTTGAACAACATTTAATGTTGCTACAATGTTGATATACTAATAATTTATTTACCCCACTGAGCAAACACATTTCAGTAATGTTTCATCAATATTTGAACAACATTTAATGTTGCTACAATGTTGATATTCAATTCAAGGATATAGTCAGAAATGTTCAGTATTCCTCAGCACTGGGTCGGGACCACACTGAATTCCGAAACGCGTCTGTGGGTACCTGGTGCCGGAATACTGAACACAGATTCTATATTAATTAAAATATTTAGTTTGATGTTGTTTTTAGATAAGTATAATAATAAAATAGCGTTCATTACACATCCAGAAATGGATTTTTCTGTGCATAGATAACTTCAAAAAGTAAATATTTTGAATGTCACGCGAGCACGGAAACGTCCTTTTTTCTGGACTCCTAGTGAAATATACTATTCATCAAGTGATTAATGAGAACCAAATTGTAGATAATATATAATCAAACTGTTGCGTTTATAATATGTCTAGCCGTAATTTATTGAGAGAAACATTTATTATTCAATGAACGAACCACAAGTTTAAAAATTCCAACAAAAAACCCATCATTATAAAACATAAACAGCTCAAATAACTCCCTTAATTTCCCACCCAATAATGTATCATTACAATCCCTTTTCATTCTTCGCGTAAATAGGACCTATCATTAACTGTTTCTGTCAATTGAACCCCTTCGAATACAAGGTGTTAAATTGGCGGTCTTAATATTTTCCCAAATTACAGGCTCCGTATAAACGGCGTTTTTTTTTTGTAAGTCCTTAATTTACGTTCTGTCCTCTTTGTGTTGAATATGCATGTGTAATAAGTATTTAATAGGCGATCATGTGAAAGGATTTTTTTTGTAGTTATAAATAGGGGGGTCGCTGTTGTGTGGGTGTAAATTCGGCCATCTGTCCGTATACATTTACATAATATGCATTGTATGTAGGGTGTGATTATGTATTTATGTTGTGTTCAAAATTGAAAATCAATATTATATTAGAAACGCATAATAAATTCTGATATACAGGAAGGTTTTTATCAGTATACATGCAAGGATTACCTCTTTTAAGATAACATTCCTTCTTGAAGATGACCAATAGTCGAAACTAGTCGGACAAAATATAAATTAGTAAAACAAACCTAGTGTTTTAATTAAATATTCAGAATTACATACCCCAATATACTGTAAATGTTCAGAAATTCGTCGTATTTGAGTAGAGTTCAAATTGAAACTTTATAATAGTGTTTTGCACTCGCAGATTAAGCTTGAAGTAAAATTTCGAGTTTAGAAAAGCCTGGAAATTTGGTTTGGTCGCTCCGTGAAGCGGGGCGACTAAACCAAATTTCCAGGCTTTTCTAAACTCGAAATTTTACTTCAAGCGCCAAGCGTATAAAACACTGATTTCAAATGAAGTTCAAAATAGACTACTAAAGTAACATGCTAAAGATATACATCTTAAGTTTAACAATATTTCAGTGTTTTATACGCGTGGTGCATGAAGTAAAATTTCGAGTTTAGAAAAGCCCAGAAAATATGTCTCGGGTCGCTGCGCGACCCTCGACATATTTTCACGGGGCTTTTCTAAACTCGAAATTTTACTTCATGCGTAGTCTGGGAGAGGAAGTAAATATTTCAAGATTGGAAAAGCCTGAAAATTTGGATTAGTCGCTCCGCTTCGTTGGTCAACCGAGCTTTGAATAGCTAAGGCCATTAATTACGCAAAGAAAATTATTAGAAAAACGTTTTCAATATTTATTTAGTACTTACTTTCATCTTTCAGTATATTTAATGAATTTCTGTGTAAAATGCAAATTGTCGAGTGCAAATGCAGAATGTGAGAGAGTGCAAATGAGCCGGAGTGTAAAGTAAACGTGCAAAACACGCCGACATCTGTCAAACGAGGGGTGGGTGCTCAGACTGACCAACCCCGGAGGGTGGTTATTTTACAAGTCTAATAGCCTTCCCAACCCCCGGCTACCACCCCCCCAGTCCCTTCTGCCACCGGGGCATCTCCACTTATCTTGTTGTTTATGCATGAACTGGCACCCCTTAGCCCACCGTATGTAACTAGTAAAACCAAGTATAGCTACTGAACAACCCCACAATTAAACTGTATTATTGTCTAGCATGAAAATTGAGTTAGTGAAAATGTCTGAAGTAGTTTATTTATGTTAACTATTCAGTTAATTAAAATTGTAGAGCACAACAAAAACATCTTGAATAAGTTTTTATCTTTCAATTGCTAGTTATTCTGCAGTAATTTCATACTTTTCTGATTATTATCAAGAAACGTGCGGAAACAACATCAATTTTCTCTCACCTATCGCACTCGCAATACACATACCGCATTATAAAAAATAAATTATTGCCCCCGTTGTTTTTAATCTGAAATCACGCCGTTTTTACCCCAGTTGTATAAATATTTTATTAAGCGTGTAATTATAAAAATAAAGTACGGATCACGTGAGCACCCCGCGGTTTCAGCTTACGTGTATATTTATACGAGTTTCAGCACGAACTTTTCAAGTAATCCTGTAACGTTGTGTAACCATACTCTATAATCAGATTGAATGTTTAAGTTTTATCTAAATCACTCATTTGTTGGGGAAAACTTTGCGCGCGCGGGGGGTTGAGTTGTACGCCGAGGGGCGTATTTTAGGGGTCGATAGCCGGCTGTGTGTGGAAATTAGTTTAGTGCTAGTTCAAGTCGTTTCCTGTTTTTCCTAAAGGATACTCTGTAATTATGCTAATGTCTAATTAACTTTCACGAATATCTTATTTCAACAAGAGGGATTTCAATATTTTAATATGATATTATGTTTTACATTGTTAAGTTGAAAAATATTTTTCCTTAAACAAATATGTACACTAGACTGTGCCAAAAAAATCCTTATTTTTTTATTTTGCTCTTCATCAACAGTATACTTGATTCCCTAAATTTCAATCAAATCGAACAGTATTTAGAGGTCCATCAGGTCCAAAACGTGGTTTTAGATACTATTTCCCAATTTTTCAAATGTTTTATAACACCAATCTGCATTAATGACGGATCTGAATTTGTTATCTAAATATCTTGATTATTACTCATTTAAATAAAATGTTTTCAGTGTATTTCCAACTTCCACAATACAGAATATTTCAGTGTTTTATATGCGTGGCGCATGAAGTAAAATTTCGAGTTTAGAAAAGCCCCGTGAAAATTTGTCTCGGGTCGCTGCGCGACCCTCGACAAATTTTCTACGCGGGGCTTTTCTAAACTCGAAATTTTACTTCATGCTTAGTCTGGGAGTGGAAATATACGTTCTAAACTTTATATTGCACATAAAGACAATTTAACATAAAGAAGAATTGAGTTTGTCAATAGTTTGCAGAATATTAACAAAATATAAAATCGAATTAAAATTAATTTCGACTTTCTGTAAAATTTTTGTCTCATTGAGACAAGTCTCCAAATATTCATTAAAACAACTACTTCTCGAGCTAATACCCCGGCAAATATTGAATTATACAATGAATATTTCAGTTACACGACAGCTCTACTGTTCTATGCATAATTTATATGCAAAATGCAACATCAGGTCAAATTATTCTCTCACCAAACTAAATAAAACAACAGGAAATTAAAATAAATTGAAAAAATTAAAAACATTACAGGTAATGAACTATAATTGTTTTAAGCCAAACGCATCTATAGATGGCTTAATACAATTAAAATTCATTCCCTGTAACTTTTTCCACTTATTTAATTTATTTCAATTTCCTGTTGTTTTATTTAGTTTAGTGAGAGAATAATTTGACCTGATGTTGCATTTTGCATATAAATTATGCATAAAACAGTAGAGCTGTCGTGTATCTGAAATATTCTTTGTATAATTCAATATTTGTCGGGGTATTAGCTCGAGAAGTAGTTGTTTTAATGAATATTTGGAGACTTGTCTCAATGAGACAAGAAGTGCCGCGCCCTCGTCTATATTTGAGAATTTTTGGAGAGAATGTGTGGTTTAAAGGATAATTTTGAGTCGAATAGAACACCAAGGTATTTACAGGAATAAACGGGGATAATTGGAGTGTTATTGAGGGATACATATGGTGATCTGGGAGTGATTCTGTGGTAGAGAAAAAAAAGTTGGGATTTTAATGGGTTTATTTTGATTCGCCACTTTGAGCACCATTTTTGTAATGAATTCAAGAATATTTGAAGGGATATTTGGGCATTTTTTAGGGTTGGAGCATGGAAAATGAGGGCTGTATCATCAACAAAAAGGAGGAAATATCGCGAAGGGTTAAAGTATGTTGGGTCAGGATTGTATACATCACAGCAATATAAATTGTATAATATAGGGAATAAGGGAGAACCTTGAGGGACATCTTGTAGGAGGGGAAACGGAAATGAATATGATTGCCGGATTTTAATTTGGGATGTTCTCGTTGATAGGATGTTATTTAATAATATTATTAGGTGATGGGGTAGGTTTAAAAGGAAACATTTGTAAAGCAGACCTTGATGCCATACCGAATCAAAGGCCTTTTCTACATCGATAAAGAGCACTGCGGTTTTGTGAAGTTCAAGATGGGATGTTTGAATATTGGACGTCAGGATTGAAAGGAGGAGTGTTGTTGATTTTTGGAGGGAAGATTATAGGATTTTTTTTTATCAAGGATTCAAACATTTTTCCAATCACAGAGAGGAGTGTGATAGAACGATAATAGGAGATAAGTGAAGAATCATTACCTGTTTTGGGAATACATATTATTACATCTTTTTTCCATTCTAGCGGAAAATGTTAGTGTTTATAACAGTAATTAAATATTTTTAGGATAAATAGATGGATTTTAGTAAGCAATCTTTTAAGGATGGCTCGGGGGATGTTATCGGCACCAAAGGTGGAGTTTTTACCAGATTGCAATATCGTGTGATAGTCCATTTCGTCCAATGTATCATCGTCAGGAAGGAGTCTACTTTTAAGGTCGAATGACTTATACCAGTTTTTTACGGTGTTGTAAAAGTTATTGTCAAAATGAATGTTGTCTGTTATCTCATGCGTCTTTTTGAAACATCGTGCAAATGCATTAGCGACTGATAAATCGTCAGTCATTATTGAGCCGTCGCGACGGTAGGGTCTGTTAGATTAACCAACTAATTGATAACATGAACTAGAAATAAAAATCTTTTAAATAAAACATTACACAACTAATATTCAAGTTTATTGACTTTGATAATTTTGCAAATTTTTATAAATGTTGACGGTATTTATATATATATATATATATATATATATATATATATATATATATATATATATACAAATCTTTATTCAAGGGACTTTTACATTACATTAATTATAGTATTGCATAATAAAATATAATAAAAAATTGTTGGAGTTGCCTTTCATAGGCTATCGACCCGAGGTCTTTCTGCCATTGTTTAGCATTTAAAGTGTTATGATTGATGTATGGTATGAATAAATAAAAATGAATGTATGATGTCTAGTTAGGGTGATTATATGTCCGTGGGTGTTTCTAAGATGAAGTCAGCGATAGTGGAATCGGGGAATTTATATTTGGGGAATGTATTGGGGTTTCTGTATATGTAAAGGTGGTTTATGGGGTCATGGTTAGTGGATCTGGATTCAAATTTATGGGATAGGTGGGTAATTCGTATTTCTATAGGAACCACTTGTGTTTTTTCATAAAGAAGTTTGCTGGAGGGATTGTGGAGGGGGTTATTAGGGTGTCTGATTTTTCTCAACACTCTCAGGGCCGATCTTTCTGCTACTTGTAAATTTTTAAGGTTTATAGGGGGTTGCAGTAAAGGATGGCCGCGTAGTCATGAAGAGGGCGGCAGATCAGTTTGTATATAGTCACAGCAGATTGTAATGTGATTCCTTCGTTTTTGTATGTGAGACATCTAAAATGCCGAGCCCTCCTCTTGACCGCGGTTTTGATATTTTGGGTGTGGGCTTTAAAGGTTATTTTGGTGTCGTACAGGATTCCGAGATATTTACATGTAGGTAAGGGGGATATTGGGATGTGATATATGGAAATAGTGAAAGGAGAGTTGTGTAATTTATGATAGGGAATGAGCAGTTTAGTTTTTTGGGTATTGATTGAAATTCTCCATTTGTTAAACCAATCTGTAATCTGGTTGATCAGGACCTGAAGAGTGTTGACCGCTTTTGCTATGGTGGAAGCGTGTGAGATTAGGGCAGTATCATCAGCATATTGTAAAATATAGGAGGAGGGATTGTGGTGCGTAGGGTTAGAACTATATATATCGTGGACGAATATATTGTAGAGCAAGGGAGAAAGCGGGGAGCCTTGAGGGACACCTTGAAGTGGGGAGAAAGAGTATGAGAAGGAGTTTCTTATTTTAACTTTAAGGGAACGGTTGTGTAGGAAATTGTGTAGGATATTAATTAGGTGGGGAGGGATGTTAAGGCAGGCGCACTTATATAGTAGACCCTAATGCCATACTGTGTCGAATGCTTTTTTGATGTCAAGGAACAGGATTGCGGATTTATGACCATGAAGGTGAGTGGTATGTAGATTTGAGGTGAGGATAGCTAGGGGGAGTGTAGTAGAACGGTTTTGCATAAATTTAAATTGATATGGAGGGATGTGTTTGGAAACATGGGTAAGGATTTTATTTTTTAGGATATTTTCATATAGTTTGCCCAAGACTGGGAGCAGGGTAATAGGTCTGTAGCTAGATACGTTGCATCTGTTGTTGTCAGGTTTAAATATGCATGTTATGATACCCTGCTTCCATTCCTGAGGAAAGTGTTGTAAGGAGTATAGGTTGTTAAAGATCTTGAGGATATACTGGTGTATGTTGTCTGGAAGGGATTTAAGGATAATTCTAGGCATATTATCATAACCTGGCGCTGTGTTTTTACCTTTATGCAAGTTTTCGTAATACTCGTTCTCGTTGATATTATCATCCGGCGTTTGGGAGGTGTAGGAGTTAAGGAATGATTGGTACCAATTATCGACTGTTCCGAAAAAGTTATTGCCATATGTGTTGTTGTCTGTCTCTGTGTAATTATCCTTAAAATAGTCCGCAAAAATGTCGGTCATTGTCTGATCATCGGTAATTGTAATGTTCGTCACTGGGTGGTTTATACTTGTCAAGTAGTCCGTTTTTTTGTATTTAGATAATTTTTTTATCTCCTGCCAGTAGCTTTTTCCTCTCAGATCATTTATTTCTTTACAGGCTTTGATCCATTTGTCTTGTTTGTATTCGCCAATCAATCTGTGCATGTCTTTGTTAAGCTTATTATATTTTTGTTTCAAGGTTGTGTCCTCTGTCTGTCTTATGTCTCTGTACATCTGTCTTTTGTGTTTTATGAGTCTTAATATAAAGTTGGGGAGGGGGTATTTAAAGGGTTGTTTTGTATAGAAAGGAGTGTGGCGCTGTATGGAGGAAGAAAGATTGTTTAGAAACAAGGATATTGTTTTCGAATTAATGCTTGGGTGGGTGCTTATAAAATGTGTCATTTCCTCTGAGACTTTGTGGGTATCACAGCGCCTGAAGTTATAAATAGTTTTCGGGGTGGTAGGTATAGGAGCTGAGGTTGAGAGGGCAAATTGGATACTTAGATGATCTGAACCAACGTCAGGGGTTAAAGAGATGTTTTGGATTAGGTGCTGGATGTTGCTCGTACACAATATGGCATCAGGTGTTGTCGATTGATTTTGAGACATAATAAATGTAGGGGCAGTGTTTATGCGGACAAAGTTTGAGTGGGATATAAATGATGAGAGTTGTTTTCTTTTTGTGTTATTTATGTTAAAGTCGCCAATTATAATTACGTGATCGTAAAGGGAGGCTTTAGTTAGGATTGTATGTTCTATTGAGGATGAGTGATGAATATAGGTTAGGAAGATATGGAGCGTAAAAAGTGGTAGCTCGATAGTACAATGCAGACATTCGTTCATGACGTTATTTAATTTTGGCGGATTTGCTTTTCCTAGTTTAATTCCAGGTCTTGCAGAGATTATCGAGCCACCACGTCTGTTTTGATTGGGAGTAGAGGAGGGAGTTTGTATGTAGGACCATTGGTTGAAGTTAAAGGGTTTTTCCGTTTTGGTTTCGACCAGAAGGTTAATGTCAATGGGATGATTGGATAGGTAATTAAATAGAAGAAGGGCTTTTTTAGTAAGGGAATTAATGTTGGTGTAGAGGATGTTTATTTGGTTAGCAGTTGGAAGTGATTTGCGAAAATGCGGTGCGAATGCCTGACATGGGAACTACTGGTGGGATGATATTAGGTGATTCGAGGTCGAACATAACAATAAACATGCTATTACCCGAGAAATTGACGTGAGTATCTATGTTAAATGATTTGATGAAGCGTGATTTTAGTTGTTTTAACAGGGCTTGTCTATCGGTGTTAGTGGGTGAATTTATTTCTGTAGTGTATGCATCAATGATGAAGTCATGCTTTGTGATAGATGTATGAATTCGTGATTTTTTTGTTAGACTCGGGTCGATATCAGCCGATTTTTTATTGACGCATTTCATAGTAACATTGGGGATTCCTTGTATCGGTACCAGAGGTCTATTGGGGCATTTAGTGGACCATGCCCCATGGGTGGTGTCGCCGCATGCCTTGCACTTGGGTGGTAGTGTTGAATCGCATTTGTGCGTGGGGTGATTTCCTTTGCATTTGGAGCAAGTAATCTCTTCTGTGCAATTCGAAGTTACATGATCGTATTTGTTACAACGTGAACAGGGTTGTGGAATTGGTGCGGGTGGTGAACTCTCTATTACCGGGGACGATTTACACATGAAAGTAAACTGATTATGTAGGAGTTTTGTGAATGCTTGCGATGATCCAGTAATTACTCTTATCATTCTAGTTTTTGTGTTGTCCTTTTTTGCGATAATCCTGCGACAATAGCGATGAGTAATTCCGAGTGTATTTAGGTGCGTGCTTATTGTTTTTTCGTCGATCTCGAGCTCGACGCTCTTAATTATCAGGCAATAGCTTGGCATTGGCGCTGGCGCACCGCGGTTCCCCACCGCTCCTACGCCGGCGCCGGTCGAATTGTCGCGGAAAGTGTGAATGAGGCCTTTTTCATGCAGAGTTTCAAGTTGTTTTTCTAACACATCCTTACTTTCGTTGGATTTTAAAATAAATCCATGTTTTGTTTTTATGATTTCTGTGTTGTATGTATTGTAATTTAATTTCATCCAGGTTGCTACAAACTCTAGGCGTGCCACTTCTTTTGCAGTTGTAAAATTGTATGTGAGGTTGTATTTTTTAAATTGAGCGGGTTGTGTAGTTGTCGGTCGTGATACTTGATGAGGAATGTGTGTGTGTGGTAAGGTTTTTTGTGGGTGTGTGGGTTGTGCTTGTGTTTGTGGAGCTATTGCTTGTGCGTGGGATGGCCCTTCTAGGGAGTGTGGTTGCGAATGTTGTGTTTGGGTTTGTGAACGTGTTTGATGTGTTTTGGGGTATTAAGAGACTGACTGTGATATTTTACGTACACGTTTGCTTACGCTTGATCCTGTTGCAGATCCGCTGTCGTCTCCAACGTAGATTTTTTTGGGTTTGCCGCGACCTTTCCTTTTTGTTGGTGTGATGAAAGGCCCATCCCTTTCTTCGAGTTCCGATTCGTCCTCCATACTTGACATTGCGATTAAATCAGAATTTATTTAATTTTAAATTAAAGAGCTCAATTCGTACGTCTAGACTGTGCGAGAGTTCGCGAGCGTGTGTGCGGTATTTATATATTTTATTGTTTCGTGATTCTTAATAAATGTCAATAATTTTGATAATTTTCATAATTTCTGTTTATTTTTTTACTGTTTGCGATTTATTTAAAAGTGTTTTGGTCAATTTAAATGAAATTCCATGACTTTTCTCTGACTTTCCCGGATTTTATGATATTTAGTGAATTTTTTTACGTAATTTTGAGGCATTCGTCGATTTTATAAGAGAGTTCGATTTGAAGTTTTGAACTAGTGATTCCACTCCCAGACTAAGCATGAAGTAAAATTTCGAGTTTAGAAAAGCCCCGCGTAGAAAATTTGTCGAGGGTCGCGCAGCGACCCGAAACAAATTTTCACGGGGCTTTTCTAAACTCGAAATTTTACTTCATGCGCCACGCGTATAAAACACTGATTTCAAGTGAAGTTCAAAACACACAATTACATCTTTAAAATCAGATATTTAGTCTGTTATCAACGATAATAAATAATTAGGATTTAAATATTTTTGTTAAAATAATTGGTAACAATATTAAAATGTTAATGGTTGTAAGAAAGTTATAAAATTAAATGTATTCTTAAAGAATTTTTTTATTCGTGATTCGAAAAAACAGGATTCTAATCTTTGATTCGAATCATACGAGGGCAATCCAGATAGTGACAGACGTTTTGGCCTAGCGCGACAGTTGGCGGCACTGGCGCCACCATCTTGGATACAGAATTTTTCTACACCTAGTACGCAACCAGCCGTGGTGACTAGAGACTCGTGCATATTGTACTTTTTATACAGTGGCGTTTTAAAATGAGCGGTGCAATTGAAAATCCCGCCAGTTGGGAAGTGCGTGGTGTGACAAAGTTTTTGTTGGCGAAAAATTACAAACCTATTGAAATTTATCGCCAAATTTGTGATGTGTACGGCAATGGAATAATGAGTGAAAGCTGAGTGAGGCAGTGGTGCATTTATTTTAAAAATGACCGAACCAATGTTCACGATGAGGATCGCAGTGGTAGGCCTAGTCTTGTGAGTGATGAATTGTTGGTAAAAATTAATGAAACAATCCGTGAAAATCGTCGATTCACGATTATGGAACTCTCGGAACATTTTCCCCAAATTTCACGGAGTTTAGTTCATGAAATCGTAGTTGGTAAACTTGGATACCACAAATTTTGTGCCAGGTGGATTCCGAAAATACTAACAGAAGACCACAAAACCAAAAGACTTGCTGCAGCACTGACATTTTTGGAAGAGTACGACAAAATTGCAAACCATGTTTTCGATCGTATCGTAACTGGTGACGAGACTTGGATACAGTACGTTACCTGCGAAAAAAAAAAAAACGGCAGTCGATGCAATGGGGTCACACGCATTCGCTCCAGAAACCGAGGAAGTGTCTGCAGACGCTGTCAGCAAGAAAAATCATGGCTACTGTATTTTGGGATACTCAAGGAGCGATTTTGGTTAATTTTCTTAAACATGCTCAAACAATAAATTCAGAGAGGTATTGCGAAACACTCCGAAAATTAAGACGCGCGATACAAAACAAACATCGGGGAAAACTTAACGAGACATTTTTGTTTCTCCATGACAACGCTCGTCCACACACAGCCAATCGTACTCAAAAGCTCTTGCATGATTTTGTATGGGAAATTTTCAGTCATCCGCCATACAGTCCGGATTTGGCCCCGAGCGATTACCATCTGTTCCCAAAGATGAAGACGTAGCTCGGTACGCAACGCTTTGACACTGACGCTCAACTCCATGCTGGTGTAAACCAGTGGTTGAACTCGCAGGCGGCAGATTTCTACAAAGAGGGCATTGAAAATCTTGTAAAACGATAATAAATACCTTAATTTATATGGCGATTACGTCGAAAAATAGCCTAAGAGTTTACCTTCAAAATGAATATAATAAAAATTAGTTTTTTCACTTTGTTTATTTTTTATTTCAAAACGTCTGTCACTTTGTGGATTGCCCTCGTATTTATCTCTTACGAATAGTTAATTGTATTATTCGTGATTCGAATCATATTAGGTGATTCGGATTCGTTATTCAAATCCTTTTTACGAGGATTCGTCCCAACTCTGCTACGCTTTTATTTATTGATTTTACTAATTTCATAACATACTCCACTCTATAAAACTCGTCTTTATTACACTAATTTCAGAATAGTGTTTATAGTCGGTGGCGGGGAGGGGGTGTTAAAATGAGAGCACTCTGTAAACAAATGTTTGATTTTAGTTACGGGCGTTATTGTTTTGTGTTATTAATACCCCCGGCATAAAACAGTTTCTGTTGTTCGTGGAATGGAGTCGTAACAGTACGTTAATTACCGTGGAGTGGTTTCGAGTGTCCCGCCCTTAATTTTAATTATTTTAAGTGTACAATCATGGGCGTGTATTCAACAAAAATGAATATTTATTAAGTTAGATGTGAAATATAATTAAGTGCTAATTAAGGGCGCGAAAGGACTTTATAATTGAATCAAAAAAGAATGAGTTCAAAAAAAAATCACAAAGAATTAACGTTGTTGTGATCATTTGAGTTTTATTATTTGCTTTGATTTCGGTGTTCAAAATGTGTTAATAAACTACAAGATTTGGATTGATTGAGTTACTTGAAGATAATTATAACTTTGATTAAAACACTTAGAACCTTTCTTTCTAAAAGTGTTGAAGAAAGTGTTTTAACCACTTCATGCACACTTTAATTTTGAATTTCTGGTAAAAAAAAACACATTATTTTTAAATTTCTGGTAAAAAAATGATCACATTATTTTTTGATAAAAATATAGTTCGAAGCGGTAACGAGCAGGTAAAATTTATTGAGGAGATATAACAGCGCCCGTGACAGACACGAGAGCGCGTAAAATTTCTAATAAGCAACGCCCGTGACAGACACGAGCTTGTACAGGGTGGCCCAAATTGGATGTTACTACAGGGAATCTCGGTTATTAGAAGAGATAGAAAAAAATCGATGGCGCATCCTCGAGCTCTTTTTTCGAGGAAAATTCAATGTCGAAAACAGAAATTAACTATCGTCTTTTGTTTTCAAGTTATAGCCAAAAATGCAATATTTTCCATATTCTTAATTTTATTAATATCTCAGTCAATTATTATTTTATCAAGATAAGAATTGTATGTTCTACTTTTTCGAGGAGAATCGAAAATATAACATTTGGCTGTATCTCTTTTATTAATGAAAATAGAAATAATCCGTAAATTGTATTCGATTCTTCTCGAAAAAGTACTTCTAGAACATACAATTCTTATCTTGATAAAATAATAAATTGAGATATTAATAAAAATAGAAAATGGAAAATATTAAATTTTTAGCTATAACTTGAAAACAAAAGACGATAGCTAGAATTTGTTTTCGGGATTGAGTTTGTCTCGTAAAAGGAGCTAAAGGATGCGCTATCGATTTTTTTCTATCTCTTCTAATAACTGAGATTTCCTATAGTAACATCCAATTTGGGCCACCCTGTAGATGAAGTGGTTAATCAAAGTTAAAACTGTAAGATTCCTAAAATATCAACAAATTTCGTTGAAGAGTCAAAAGTCGTGTTGTTTAATATGCTTAAAAGTTGGGGGGGTCAGCATTTATATAAATATGTTTCACCACGTGAAAGATGATAAACTGATTCAAGTTATGGCATTTTTTGTCTTTTTAAATTAAAGCAACTTTTTTAAAACCTATTAAATTTTATTTTGAAGCGCAGACAAGTCTTAAAATACTGTCAGTGTGATGTTTGATACTATTTCTCACACTCTCGATAAATTTAAAAAAATAATATCGGATGTCCAACAATTATTGAAGTCCTGGGTGACTGTGGAATCAAACATGAATGTCGATTCTTATTTCACAATTATTGAATCTGACGTTTGTAAAGTTATAGCCTATTTCAGAGGGGTAAGAATCGACATTTATGTTTGATTCCACAGCCACCCAGGATTTCATAATTGTTGGATACCCGATAAAATCAGCTGTTTTTTTTATAAGCCAGTGCTTTTGCTGCAAGTCTATTTTTGTATGAGACTTTAAATTGAACTATAGACGAGGTGGCCGAGTGGTTAAGGCGTTGGACTGCTAATCCAATGGGCTCTGCCCGCGTGGGTTCGAATCCCATCCTCGTCGTAAACTTTTAATTTTCACGCAATTTATCAATTATGGGTTTTTATGTTTATATTCTAATAAGTTGGACCTGTATTTTATTGGTTTTAAAATTTGAAACAGAGGTAATGCTATCGACTTTGTATGTACTTTCTTTATGCCTTTTACCTTTGAACGAAACATTCATTGTGACAGATATCAGTGGCGTATCTATAGAGGTTCCGCGGAACCAGGGCCTGGTGGCTTTAGGGGCCCATAGAGCTTAACAACATGAAAATTCTTCGAAAATTAATTTTGACGAAAATCGTGTAGACTAATAAAAATGTCAACACATTGCATTCTTTGAATTGTGGAGGCTTCTACTTCGTTATACATGTTAATTGAACACAACAAAACACTTTTAACTTTGTTTGTATAACACAATTTATTTATTATATATAATTTAAAGCCGTTTTGTAATCCGTTTTCATGCAATCACCTTTTGTATATAACCGTATTGTTTCCAGTTTTAGACACTTCATGTTTGATAATGGCAAGCTGAATTTGCCGAAACTGCAGTCACATAAAAATAAATTGTGTTATACAAACAAAGTTAAAAGTGTTTTATTGTGTTACATTGCATTCTTATCAAAATTGTAACTTTTTAAAAATTAACTTTGGTAAAGTTATCGTTTTTGTATGTACTTTCTTTATGCCTTTTACCTTTAAACTGAACATTCATTGTGACAGATATCAGTGGCGTATTCATAGGGGCTCCGCGGAACCCGGGCCTGGCGGCTTTAGGGGCCCATAGAGCTTAACAACATTAAAAATTTTCAAAAATAAATTTTGGCGAGTATCGTGTAGACTAATGAAAATTTCAATACATTGCATTCTTATCAAAATTGTCGATAATCGAAATCATCATTTTTTAAGTTTAAACATTTATAAAAGTTTCAATGGGTATTTATTTTCTTAAGTTATCTTATTAATTGAGACATTTTACACGAATGTTTTCGTAATTTTATATATTGTATTTAAAGTATGTAAACTATAAGAAGCATGAGCTTATTTTCGCGAAATAAAATAGTTTTGAATTTGAATTATTTATGAAAGTGTTTAATTAATTTCTTATTTAACCCACGGTGAAACATTTTTAAAATTATTCTATATATTTAAAACACTCGGTTTGTTTCACTAGTTTAAACAAGCCAAGTGTTTTAAATATCGAGAATTATTTATGAAAGTGTTGAAACGTCGAATAAAAATTCGGACATTACTTGTGTGAACTCACAAAAATCGACAGTCAAAAGTATTTAATTCACGATTATCATAAATATCTAATAAGATTGAAAACGTAAAAAAGTTTCAAAAATATTTCCTCAGATATTTCTGAAACCCTTTTGCGTTTTGACGCTCAGTGGAAAGTGAAAAGTGGATGAAAATAGTCGAAACGACAACAGCAAATCGTTTGATGCAAACATTTTTTTTGCCTTGAGATGATAATTTTTTTAGTGTCAGTGATTTAATTTTAAAATGTATCATAACTATCGGCAAAGTCAAAGTATATTATAATTATTACAAAACATCACAAATAGCAGTCAAAATATATCAAATTTTACACAAATCATGTTTCCCAAAGTTTTACATTTAGAAACATGTTTTGTGAAAAATGTAATATTATTTGTGATTTTTTGTGATAATTATAATATATTTTGACTGATTTTATAGTTATGATACATTTTTAAATTAAATTGCCCCAGCAAATATGCTCCTGGCAATTTACATCATGCAGTCTATAATGTCACATTTAGTATATGTCAGATTTAGTTTATATTGTTACATGACATTTAGATTATTATGACAGTTGGCATTCGTGATATTTCTTAATGTGAAATGCCAATATCTTCACTCTAAATCAGTGTTACGTGCGCGAGATGCATAAAGTAAAATTTCGAATTGAGAAAAGCCAGAAAGTCCAAACCCAAATTCTTTGGGCTTTTCTCAACTCGAAATTTGACCTTATGCTTAATGCTTAATGAAAAACCCTTGCTTAATGAAAGACCCTTGCTTAATGAAAGACCCTTGCTTAATGAAAGAACCCTTGTTTAGTTTTTTGAAAATGTTGATGAACTTTCAAGATTTGAGTTAATTATTAAAGTTTGGACGATTTCTGGTAAATATCCAATATTTTACTTAATTTTTAACGCTTTTCGTAAATTTTCAAGATTTCCATTAAGTTTTAAAATCCTGACGGTCATCCTGAATTTCATAAATTTTATAAAAATGTAGATACCTTCAAAGATTTTTAAAATTTTCTTTAGTTTTCCAATTCTTGGGATTTTTTTATTAATTTCTTAAGTATTTGTTAATTTATAAATTTTGAAGTTTTCTATGAAAGTCTGGTAATTTTCAAAATTCTGACGGTTTTCGTAAAAATCTTGTCTTTGCGTTAATTTCTAAAAATTTACACTCATAAATTTTCGTCAATTTTTTTATTTGAATTTCATAAATTTCACAAAAATGTAGAAACTTTCAAACATTTTCAGTTTTTGATATTTCTCAATGTGAAATGACAATATCTTCACTTTAAATCAGTGTTTTGCACGCGTGGCGCATAAAGTAAAATTTCGAGTTGAGAAAAGCTAGAATTTGGATTTGGACGCTACGCTCCAAATACAAATTCTTTGGGCTTTTCTCACCTCGAAATTTTACTTTATGCTTAATATGGGAATGGAAGACCCTTGTTTAGTTTTTTGAAAATTTTGATGAATTTTTAAGATTTAAGTTAATTATTAATCATTAAAGTTTTTCTGGTGAATATCCAATATTTTACTTAATTTGTAACGCTTTGCCAAAATGTTCAAGATTTCTCTAATTTTTAAAATTCTGACGTTTTTCCTAAATTTTAAAAATTTTATAAAAATTTAAATACTTTCAAGGATTTTTTAAATTTTCTTCAGTTTTCCAATTCTTGACAATTTTCATGAATTTCTTGAATATGTGTTAATTAAAAAATGTTGAAGTTTTCTATGAAACTCCGGTAATTTTCAAAATTCTGACGGGTTTTCTGAAAATCATAAATTTGCGTTAATATTTAAAAATGTACACTCATTATTAATTTTCGTAATTTATTTTTTCAGAATTTCATAAATTCCACAAAAATGTAGAAACTTTCAAAAATTTTCAGATTTTGATATTTCTCAATGTGAAATGCCAATATCTTCACTTTAAATCAGTGTTTTGTACGCGTGGCGCATAAAGTAAAATTTCAAGTTAAGAAAAGTCCAAAGAATTTGGAATTGGACGCGTCCAAATCCAGATTCTTTGGACTTTTCTCAACTCGAAATTTTACTTTATGCTTAATCTGGGAATGGAAGACCCTTGTTTAGTTTTTTGAACATTTTTATGAATTTTTAAGATTTAAGTTAATGAATCATTAAAGTTTTTCTGGTGAATATCCAATATTTTACTTATTATGTACCGCTTTGCTTAAATTTTCAAGATTTCCTCTAATTCTTAAAATTCTGACGGTTTTCCTAAATTCCATAAATTTTATAAAAATTTAGATACTTTCAAATATTATAAAAATTTTCTTTAGTTCTCCAATTCTTGGCAATTTTTATTAATTTCTTAATTATTTGTTAATTTAAAAATTTTGGAGTTTTCTATGAAACTTCGGTAATTTCCAAAATTCTGACGGTTTTCCTAAAAATCTTAAATTTGCGTTAATTTTTAAACATTCACACTTATTATAAATTTTTTGAATATCTAATATTTTACTTAATTCTGAAATATTTAAATTTAAACATTTTGAAGTTTTCTATGAAATTTCGGTGATTTTAAAAATTCTGACGGTTTTCATGAAAATTTTAAATTTGTTTTAATTTTTAAACATTTACACTTATTGTAATTTTTTTTAATATCTAAAGTTATACTTAATTTGTAACACTTTTCGTACATTTTCAAGATATCTTTCAATTTTCATAAATCTGACGGTTTTCCTAAATTTCATAAATTTCATAAAAATTAAGATACTTTCTAAGATTTTCAAAATGTTCTTCAATTTTCCAACTCTTGGCATTTTTCATGAATTTCATAAATATTTGTTAATTCGAAAATGTTGACGTTTTCAATGGAACTTCAAGATTTCCGGTAATTTTCAAAATTCGGACGGTTTTCCTGATATTCTTTAATTCGCGTTAATTTTTTAAAATTTACACTTTTTATGAGTTTTCGTCAATTTTTTAAATCTTGGTCATTTCTGTAAACTTCCTAAATGTTTGTAAAATTTAATCATTTTGATCCTTTTCGTGAATTTTCAATGTCAAGACTTTCGTCAATATTTAAAATTAATTAATTAAAATTAAGTAATTAAAATTAATTAATTAAAATTAATTAATTAAAATTAATTAACAAAAATTAATTAATTAAAATTTATTAATATAAATTAGTTAATTAAAATTAATTAATTAATTATTAACGTTATTCGAAGACTTTGATTTAAAAAAATTGACAATTTATATGAATTTACGTCAGTTTTTTAAACGATGTTAATTTTCGAAAATTTCATAAATCTTCATTAATTTCCTCAATTCTAGTTAACTTCCAAAATCTCAACGATGCTTGTCAATTTCCAAGGTTTCCTTTAATTTTCAATTTTCGTTTCCTGAATTTCCTAGATTTTCATTAATTTTACAAATCTTGACAGTTTTTCGCATTTTTTAAGATTTAAATAATAATAAAAATATTGACGCTTTTCATAATTTCCAAGATTTTCAATAATTTTCAAGCAATGCATTTTTTATAGATTTTCCCTAGTTTTAAAAATCATGACGCTAACCAAATTTTTAGGCTTTCCTAATCTCGAGATTTTACTTCATGCGCCACGCGTATAAAACACTGATTTCAAGTAAAGTTTATTTATTCATTTATTTATCAAATCAACGGAAACCATTTACAAAAATACATAAATATAAACATGAATTACAATAGTAAAGGTATAAAATTTAAAACAAACTTAAATCTAATAACTAAGGCTTAAAAAATGTCACGTATATTTTGTTAACTCGTATTTTGTCCTAATTTTCTTTTGAGTTCACTTCAACATATTAACTTTAGTTTATTTTATTTGCGAATATTTGTTGTCTCGTTGAGAATTTTTCAAATATTTTATTTTATTTGTCAAATCAACGAATAAAAATATAAAAATTGATTTAATTAGTTAAGGTATAAAACTTATAATTAGCTTAAATCTCACTAAGGGTTAAAAAGGATCGAAGAGATTTTAAATTGCCATTGAAAAAATCAAAGTAAATTTTATTACAGTTTGCGCATAACTACTTAAACCGAAGTGAGTGCACAAACAATTGCACTCACTTCGGTTTACGTAGTTATGCGCAAACTGTAATAAAATTGATTTTGATTTTTTCAATGGCAATTTAAAATCTCTTCGAACCTTTTTAACCCTTAGTGAGATTTAAGCTAATTTTAAGTTTTATACCTTAACTAATTAAATCAATTTTTATAATTTTCTGCGCCTTTGAACAAAAAATGTCGTAGTATTCCGCAGTGGACGGTTTGGAACATAATTATTAATTAAATTCAACAGTTCTGGGCAGCACGTCAAACCATTATTTAGTTTGAATACAAAAATTATGTAAATATACATAAATTTCACTCTATTTTAGTGTTTTAGCCGCGTGGCGCATGAAGTAAAATTTCGAGTTTAGAAAAGACCAGAAAATTTGTCTGGGGTCGCTGCGCGACCCTCGACAAATTTTCACCGGGCTTTTCTAAACTCGAAATTTTACTTCATGCTTAGCCTGGGAGTGGAAAACACTTGCCCTAATTTTCTTAAATCCAATTTGTTTAAACAATTTAAACTGACTGTATCTCTAAATATCGTACAATCCTGCATTTTTAACAGACCCAGTCTCAAAAGCGCTTTATTCCCGACATCAATCAAATAATCCAACCACCTATATCATGTCAAACTTTCCTCCAAAAAAAAAAACAATCTGGGCATAAAAAAGTGAGAAGGGTAATTACATACTAACCGGTTAAGTGGGGACTGCAAGAGGATTAGTCTTCACCGGTGGTCAAAAAAAGGGTAGCTTGTTAAATAAATGTTAAACGATTCAGATGTTATCGGTGGATGTTTCGGATTACAATTAAAAATGTGTCCTCGGAGACAAATGCCGATAGGCATCGCAAGAAATTAAAAAAATTCGTGTAATATTAGAAGATGCTTATCAGAGGAGGAATAAAACGGCTGCGACATGGATACTAATAAGAAAGAATTCTGTCATCATGAAAATTTAATATACCACACACATTGAAGAAGAAGAAAAAAATAATGGAAAAACTATGGGGGAATCATGGGCGTAGCTAGAGGGGTGGAGGGCACTTGGACACCAAGAAATCGTATTTTTGTTAGATTTCACGTGCAAACATTTTTTATGTCAGAAGGTCGTCGTCTAACGAGTGTTTCCAATCCCAGATTAAGCATGAAGTAAAATTTCGAGTTTAGAAAAGCCCGAAAATTTGGCTCGGGCGCGTAGCGAAGCGAAGCGACCGAGCCAAATTAGGCTTTTCTAAACTCGAAATTTTACTTCATGCGCCACGCGTATAAAACGGTGGTTTAATGTGATACAGTCTTTAACCTATTAACAAGTGACATACGTTTAGTATGTTAATCATCAATCGTTTAATTGACGGGGAAAGTGCTATGATGGACCTATCATAATTTTTTGTACTTGGTTTTGTATAACTTTATAAAAATAAATTTATGAAACAAAATATCAACTCCAATCCCCCATTACAAGAAGCTACAGGGTGCGGCAAAACAGACAGTGCAGTTTGGAACGCCCAGTACATCCCGTGTGGGGGGGGGGGTCGCGGGGAGGTTGTGCCGTTTCTAGTCGTTACCATGGTTTGGTCTGGAGAACATCGGGGCTTCGCAGTTCCACACAGAAACGTAGGGGTTTAGGAAGACCCAGAACGGTAAGAACACCCAAAAATGTAGCAAGAGTAAGAGAAGCTATAGAACGGTCACCTACACGCTCTGCGCGGAAACATGCAACTGCATTGGCCATTGCTGATCGCTCTCTAAGACGGATATTGCATGAAGACTCATTCCACCCCTACAAGATGATGCTTGTTTCAAAGCTAATACCCCCTGATTATGATAACCGCATGAATTGTTCCCAAGAAATGTTGAACCGGATCCATGCGAGGTCAACTTTTTTCAATAGTTACAAGGCCCACTTCCATCTCTGTAGAGGGGTGAATAAACAAAATTTTCGATACTGGGCTGTAAATAACCCAAGGCAACTTCACGAGAGACCACTTCACTCCCCAAAAGTCACCGTGTGGTGTGCGATTTCCAAATTTGGGGTGATTTTGCTTTATTTTTTTGAAGAGGACGGACGAACCATAACTGTCACTGCTCAACGTTATGCTTTCATGTTGGATTTTTTTTTTCAACCTCCATTGGAAGAACTGCCGAAGGAAGCAGATCTGGGAGACATCTGGTTTCAGCAGGACAGAACTACGGCCCATACTGCTCGAGTTTCAATGACGAAACTGCGACAGGTGTTCCCTGGGCGCCTTGTTTCTCTGAGAGGTGATGTGGAGTGGCCCGCACGCTCCCCTGATCTGAGCATTTGCGACTTCTTCCTGTGGGGCTATCTGAAAGAAAAGGCTTTTAGGCATCGACTTCGCACCTTGAAAGAACTCAGGGATCGAATTCGGGAGAAAATCGCCGTTATACCCATGGAGATGTGCCAAAATGCGGTTGAAAATTTCAGAAATCGCCTTCATCAATGTATCGCTGCTGCGGGTCATCCTCTTTCTGATGTCATCTTCAGGACTTAATGCATAAAACGGCATGATGTACCGATTAAGATAAAATAAACTCCATTTCTATAAATTACACCGTTTTTTTTAAAGCCCTTCAAAACTACACTGCAAAACTGCCGCACCCTGTATCTACGCCGTTACTAATAAAGACAATGGGCTGGGGACTTGCTTAGTACCATAAAATGTATTATAAAAGAAAGAAGGATTTCGCAATTCATATAAAAATAATGAACTATTATTTAGTGCTCCTACCAAATTTCACATTTTACACTTACAAGGTGATTGATATTTTTTGACTTTAGGAATAAACAAAATCTTACATTTTGGACGTCTTATGTAAAACCAACTAACATAGAAACAGTGTTTGGTATGTGTATTAATTTAATGATTAATAAAATCCTTCTAAGTTACAAAGAATATTTTAATAATCACAAACGTGTTTTGTAATTATGCAAATTATCCATCAAGGGAAATTCTAATCACTATCCAACGTAATTAATTAAAACATTATTAACAACTCCTTAATTACCATAATGTCAGTGTTCGAGTTTCAGTTTCAGTTTTCGGGTATCGCGGGGAATTAATTCGGGAATTAACCGCCGAGAAAAGTATGAATATGTTTTTTTTTGATCCCGGAAAAATAATTTTCGCCGGGGCGTAATTAGATGGGACCTCTTAGATTAGGCCCTTGTTAAGGGGTCAAGAGAATAAATTATGGCCGCGGAGAAATAAGGTCACATAGGGCGCCACCAACTTTTCTTTTTTTCGCTCTTTACACGGAAAGATAAGAAAAACTCGCCCGCGCCTCGGCGTTTTGATGTATTACTGAAATTTGTAATTTTCGAAGGATAAAAAATATATAATATAAGCGTGATAAGCTGCGTGTACAAGAATTTATCTAGGGCAAGGATTTTTTTTTTAAACTAGGGTAGAATTTTATTGTTGATAAAAAGTGTGCCAGATTATAAAAAATAATCACTTTATACACTGTACTCTTTATGAAACGGATCAAGTTTAGTACGTATTTTGAACTTCACAGTATTTTAGTGTAGCGTAGCGTTCAAAATCCAAATTTTCAGAACTTTCTAAACTAGAAATTCTACTTTATGCGCCACGCGTTTATATGAAGTAAAATTTCTAGTTTAGAAAAGCCTGAAAATTTGGATTTTGAACCCTACGTGAAACGTAGCATCCAAATTTTCTAAACTCGAAATTTTACATCATGCTTATAATAATAATAATATTTATTACCCAACAGAAAAAATCCTAATTACAAGGCAATATGTACAATAATATAATAGAATAATATAATTTGTTGTTGCAAGAATTTGATGCCGTTTCTCTTTTAATTCGCAGATCAATTCAGGGGCAAATATTTTTATTTAAACTTATTAGGAATCAAATTGAATGCCCAGAATTGTTGAGTAAACTACCGTTTAATATTCCTTTAATTTCAACGAGAAATTATGCTGCTTTTATAACAGAACCACGCACTCAGATATAATGGAGCCCCACAAATTTCAGAGCGTTGTCCAAAGAAAATTCCTGTACGATTTATTGAGAATCCGACTTGGTTTAGTCGTCCAGGTGTTGCGTCAATTTTAACTCTAATTGAGGGAATGGTTCATGAATGAAGTACATCGGCGGCAGTAACAATTATACGAATTTGTGAGTTAAATGGAACTGCTATACGATTATCAACATCTAATAATCGGAAATCTGAGATTTCATTTTCATTTGTTGGAATTATGTATGAGTTCTACTCTTTGGAAATCATCGTATTCGTATGATCAGTATCATTGGTGGCCGATAGTCTTAACTGTAACTATTGGGTTATTAATTTCATCAAGTAGGTACAAAAGTTGTAATGAAGGTAATGCAATAAAAATAAGTACAACTGCTGGTAAAATAGTTCAAATTATTTCAATTGTTTGTTCTTCGAGTAAGTACCGATAACTAAAGCTATTGAACAATAGGGATGTTATAATGTACCCAACTAGAACTGTGACTATTAAAAGAACTATAATAGCATGATCATGGAAAAACAAGAGTTGCTCTATTAAAGGGGTAGCACTATCTTGGATGGTCAGAGTTTTTCATGTTGCCATCTAAAAAAAGAGGCTACTTTATAAATGGGGTTTAAATCCATTGCACTATTCTGCCATATTAGAATTTTGATAGTATTGGTAATTCTGAATATCTATGTTCGGCTGGAGGTATAAGTTGGAATCACTCAATTGAAGCAGGAAGATTTAATGAAGAAATTCTTTTTTGGTGAGAGATAAATCCTTCCCAAATAATGAAAAGTTATACCGGATTTGTAAATATTATAATACAGTATCAATGAAGTGTGATATATTTAACTGTACTTTAAAAGAATAAAATAATGTATTTTCAACTTAGTAAGTTATAAATTATTTAATTTCTCATTTGGTATTTAATAATAAGGATTTAATATGTGCTCTAGAATTTTGTATTTCTGTGTAATGCAATAAATGTATTTAGTTTTAAGATTTACACATGTACAAATATATTGTATGTTACTCTGTAGTTGGGTTGGTTAAACCTGTTGGGTGAATAAATACATAAAATATATTATTACTAATACTTAACAAATAATAATAACCAAAATAAATGATAAACTAAAACAATAAAATGTTAACTTTTAAGTTACATATTAAATTAACAATTAACAATTATAATGGAAACACCCGAAGAAACTCCGAATCTAACGCCTTGTAAAAATTAACGATTTCCGGAATGTGTATAGCGGAATATGTATACTTAAAAAGAAAATTCTATTCATATGTATTTTCTTGTTTGTTAAAATGTCCAAATGTATATTTGAGAAGCCCTCGGACTGATAATTGTGTGACACGTACTCGTGTACTAGGGTTTGCGGGGTCAGGAAATTCTGCATGTGTAACACATGCATTATGTAATGCTTTGCATAATAGAATTGTACAGAGCGGTGAAAAAGGGAGCACCCTGCCCCGCACCAGGGAATAAATTAACACCTGGGACTACGTGTCCCAACAAAAAATTTAAATAACACACGTGATGGTGTCGTTTAGCAGGCACGGTGTATTAAAATAGCCCATTTTAGTACTCGTGCAGAAGGTCGTATATATCGTGTAGAAAGTATGCGAGTAAAACAAACTATTAGTTTAAAGGTAAATATAAAGTTTACCAAGAATTATGAGAGTGTCGTTTCTCACAATTGATGTTTAACTCGTTCAGCCCTGGAATATTTCTGATGGCCAAAAATAAATGTTTTGTACACTGCATATTATTAATTATTATTATATCAGAGAGTTTTTCTTTAGGGTATGCATATCTCAATATACTGTATACGCTTTAAGTCTCTCAGATATTCTTTGTTTTTACAAATATTTCAAATTGAACTTTTAAACGAGTGTTTTCCACTCCCAGATCAAGCATGAAGTAAAATTTCGAGTTTAGAAAAGCCTGAAAATTTGGTTTGGTCGCGTAGCGCGAAGCGCGGAGCGACCAAAGCAAATTTTCAGGCTTTTCTAAACTCGAAATTTTACTTCATGCGTCACGCGTATAAAACACGGATTTCAAGTGATGTTCACGTGTTCACAATATTTCAAAGTTTGCAGTTTAATACCCGTGGCACATGAAGTAAAATTTCGCGTTTAGTAATGCCTGAAAATTTGGTTTGATCGCGTAGCGTCATAATTCTTAAAACTAGCGAAAATCTTAAAAACTACATTGCTTGAAAATTAATGAACATCTTGGAGTTTACACGGGGCTCTTCTAAACTAGAAATGTTACTTCATGCTTAGCCTGGGAGTGGAAAACACTCAATTAAAGCTTCAAATTGAACTCTTTTGATAAACTACGAATATCGGAAGGTTTAAGTATATACGCTGACCCTCGACAAATATTCACGGGGTTTTTCTAAACTCGATTTTTTATTTTTAAACAACAAAAATTGAGAAATGGAGTTAGATCACTTTGAAAATAAACGGTACATTATTTTGAAAGTGGCCTAACTCCATTTCTTAATTTTTGTTGTTGACTGTAATAATCTTGATAATTTGAGGTTATTTTGTTATAAACAACAACTTGTAACATTAAAAGTGCGATTCTTTCCGAAATCTACAACAAGTTAGTCTTACAAAGACTATATAAAACATTCATTGAAACAACTACTTCCCGGGCGAATACCCCGACGAAAATTGAATTATAGAACAAGTGTTTGTTTAGAGGGAATAGCGAAACTATACTGATGAGAGTTAAATCTCGAAACGCGTCTATAGATAGCCTGAATAATTTGACCCTAATTGCTACATTTGCAGTAGGTTACTGTATGTAACAGCAAACACTTGTTGTATAATTCAATGTCCGTCGGGGTGTTAGCCCGGGAAGTAGTTGTTTCAATGAGTGTTTGATATAGTCTTTGTAAGACTAACTTGTTGTAGATTGCGAAATGAATCGCACTTTTAATGTTTGAAGTATTCTGCAACCAAGAATTGGCAATTTCATTTATACAACAATTTGTGGTTAAGTATATTAAAAATATATATTTTTTAATATACTCAACCACAAATTGTTAATTGGGACTGAAAATCTCAAATTATAAAAGTTTTTGTAGTCAACAACAAAAAATTAAGATATGGAGTTAGGTCACTTACAAAATAAACGGCTCATTTATTTATAAATAACATATTTTAAACTAATTTTCTTTCGAATAATATCTTTCTTTTTGTTTGCAGGAAATGAAGAAATAACCTCCCCAGTTCTCTGGACCCCATCTGATGAAATTACGAATGTAAGTGCCGCCCTTTTGAAAAACTTCCCCTTCTCTAATGACAAACAAAAAGTTTTACATAATTTTATTGCGAAGTTTCATTAGCCCCCCGCCGCTCCCGACATCCCATCCCCTTCCACTCTTTTTTCAACCCCATCATCATCATCATCCCCATTATATTCATAACTCTTGTCGTAATGGCGAGACGCTGCCCTTAATGCTGAAAACGCTGAAACGCATTAAGATCCTCTCTCCACCCTTTACTTACACAAACGCACTGATACACAAGCAACATTCATTTGTTTGTATAAATACACACACGCTAGTCTGCACAAAGTACAATGAGAGTGAAGAAAAGGGGAATTAAGACGCATAATTATTTACCTACACATGCATAGATAGAATGAGACGATTTGTGTAGAAAACAAACTATCAATTTACGGAATTTGTTTCTTTTTTTAGTAAACATTCAATGCGAATTCAGAATTACAATACGTAAAATAGTACTTTAAGCACTGTTCCAAAATCACGTAGGCTATAAAAAGCAATTTTGGTAGCAGTTGTGTAATCAGGATTTCGTCTTATGGGAGAACCAATACAAATCAAATAGGATCAAGTTTTTAGATAAATAAAATGGGTCTAATTTAGTGAAATTATGTACTTATTTACTTAAAAAATGACAAAGAGTTGAAAAAATTGATTAAAAATTGTCGATAATCTTCTAAATAAATAAAAGTTCTATCCGTATTCTATTTGATTGATTGATAAGGCGCAGTTTAAATTCCTTCCTTTTTTCTCTGTATAGAGGATCTGGAATTCCTGATTGAAGTTGTGGTGTTCGGAGAGCAGGTGATTCGGATAGGTTGAGGTGTTTTATGTTTTCCCATGCACTTTTATGTTCTGCAATCCGTTTTCAAACGCTCGTCCTGTTTATAGAATGTATATTTTTGGGCAGTCATAGCATGTAAGCATATAAAGGCTGGGCCATCTCTTGGAATCTTTTTGAACTACCACTTTATTTTTACTTTAATGATATTTGACATCTGATGTATGATAGTTCTTCAGTATACAACACCCGGTTAACGAAATGGTACGCTACAAGCTCGATGAACGTTGGGAAATGTTAAAAATTTACTTTGAATGTAATTCGTATATTGCAGAATCAGTGCGAAAATTGCGTACAAAATTCGGTCGCGAATATGCACCAAATGCAAGTGTTCTGAAGAAATTTCTGCACAAAGTTGGTGAAACTGGTATGTTGGTGGACCGTACTAAAGTTCCACATGCTCGTCCGGTTCGTACACCCGAGAATATTGCTGCTGTAGCCCGTAGTGTGAAAACCAACCCGAGAACATCGACTCGTCATCGCTCTCAGCAATTGAACATTAGTCCATTACCTTGAGGTGTATTTTGCATAAAGACATCTGTTTATTCGCCTATAAGGTCCAAATAATACAGCAGTTGAAGAGAGTTGACCATCCACTTCGATACAACTTTGCTAATTGGGCCCTAGAGCAGCTGGAAGCCGATGGTGAATTTTGGCGAAAAATTATCTTTTCCGATAAAGCGCATTTTCACCACGGGGACTATGTAAACAAGCAAAACTGCAGGATTTGGGCACCGGAAAACCCACACGTGATCGCTAAGCAGCTAATGTATCCCGAACGAGTGACTGTATGGTGCGGATTATGGGCCGGCGGCATCATCGGCCCATTTTTCTTTGAATCTGGCGAAACGGTCAACGGAAACCGCTATAGGACCATGATAGCAAACTTTTTTTGGGAGAACATTGCTGGTTTGGATATGGGCAACATCTGGTTCCAACAAGATGGGGCGACATGCCACACTAGCAACGAAACTATCGACTAT
Organism: Philonthus cognatus; assembly: GCA_932526585.2. Lineage (NCBI taxonomy): Eukaryota > Metazoa > Arthropoda > Insecta > Coleoptera > Staphylinidae > Philonthus > Philonthus cognatus. The sequence goes on from OW052241.1 coordinate 45,235,965, forward strand.
TTGCGGTCAAAGTTCGAAAATCGTGTAATCAGCCGTCGTGGAGATCTGAATTGGCCAGCAAGAAGCTGCGATTTGACACCCATGGACTTTTATTTCTGGGGTGCCGTTAAAGAACGTTGTTATGCCAACGATCGAGCAACGATTGACGATCTTAAAGTCAATATCCAACATGCTATTGCTGAGATAGAACCGCAGACGTTTGAAAAAGTTCTGAAAAATTGGGTCGAGAGAATGGACTATTATTGTAAGGCCAGCCATGGCAGCCATTTGGCTGATGTCATATTCCATGTATAACCGGATACTCTTGGCTACAAAATAAATTCAAGATCATGAAATTCCATCTAGCCGTTTGTGTTTTATTAACATTTTAAGAAGATTCCTTGCGATGGCCTACCCTTTATATTCCACAACGATCGAGTCTGTTTTCTTTGTTTTTACTATTTTTAATTAATTTACCCAGGCTATTATTAGTTTTAAATGCTTTTTTAATATCTAATTCTATTATTTCTTTGCTGAGTTTGTTGTTTAAGGGTTAATTGAAAGTAATGGAGGCATAATTGCTATTATTTTTTGGAATGCTATTTATATTTATATTTTTTTTGGATCCTATTTACTTTTCTATATTCAAATTTACCAAGTTTACTACAAATACTCGAATATTACAAAATATAGCCAGAAGGTAATTTATAATCTCAGAAAATATAAATCTCTTACTACTTTTTGATTATTATGTGTAATTAATAAGATAAATAAAGTGTTTTGAAAATCCCACACTAAACCAGTGTTCAATACGCCTGGCGCATGAATTAAATATTTCGAGTTTAGAAAAGCCTGAAAATTCCTAGATCTCATTTACTAGAATTATTTTAAGTAAAAATATGTGAGCAATTATAAATCATCCCCCTCTTTTCACCCCCACCGCTCTCCATAAACGGCCTTAATATTGAGACTGATGTGGCATTATCATTAAGGGAGATAATTTATTATCCCCAACCTTTCATTATTGAAGTTATTAAATAAGTTCTTTTAATAAAACACACTTTTCCCTCACGCTTTTTTTCTCTCTTCTTTAATATTCGAGCCCGTGCGGATAATTCACTTTATCATCGGATATTTTAATAAAGTCCCAACATTAATAAAGGATGCGGAATATTTAGAGAAAAGTTGAAAACGCCGGTAGATTTAACGCGTGGCATGCAAACGTTAAAATATTTTTATCATTTCTTAATTTTAGAAAACCTTAACAGAATTTCTAGAAAAATGAAATATTACCTATATGAAATATATTAAAAGTGATTCTTTCTGCAATCTACAACAATTTTTTTTTAAAGAAACTGTTTGGGGGGTTTGTGCCCTATGAAATATTGTAACTCGCAGCGGGAGCTGCCGTGAATTTCATAGCAGGTTTTTGCGGCGGCCGACAACAAAGTCGGAGAAATTGCTAGGGAACGGTAGCGAGAGGAAACTGACCTTTGGTGTGTCGGTATCCGGGTCCTTACAGCGTCTCCTGAGGGTGTAGTTCCAAGGTAATTGTCACTACTTAACTAATCACCGGGGTGGCGCGAGATCGACCGTCGCGTGCCGCCGTACATTTACGACTCTCCTCTCTCGGTCAGCGGACCGAACAAGGATGGGGGGAAGTGTTGTGCATAGCAAAAAAAGGGTGAAATGGAAAAAAGCGAGCATGTTGCCAACCGATTAGAAAAACCGCTTGTTTGTACTGAACAAAACTAATTTAAACACCTATCAAAACAGCCACTTTCCAGGCTAATGCCCCGACGAATATTGGATTATAGAATATTGGGTTATACAATAAGGTGTTAGCTATAAATAGCATATATTTCGAAAACACATGCAGATTTTAAGCACAATTTTGGTATCACTGATTTATTTCTACTCTCAATTAGAGGCACAGTAAAATAAATGTAATTGTAACTTGAATAACAACTGAATGTTCTTTAAATAAAGTAATCAGTTATTAATATTAATACTAATATTAATATTAAAATATATGAAGCGTGTGTTTGAACTTTACTTTAAACCAATTTTTGTACGCGTGACAAAATTAAATTTACTTTTGTCACGCGTACAAAACATTGGTTCTAAGTAAAATTCAAACACACACTTCATATATTTTAATATTAATAGTCTTTTTTTTGGTTTTTCTCTTTTACCATTTGTATTTTATTATTTCTCAAAACTATTTCCTCTATTAAATAGAGTGCTATTTTGCCAAATAATACTTTTGAGAAATAGTGGAATACAATTGACAAAAAAAAAGAAATTCAAAAGAAAAAGACTGTATCATACATTATCATGGGCGCCCGCACATATGGGCTAACATATGGGTTACAATAAATTCATATATTTTAATATCCAGGGCATTACTAATTTCTAGTTTAGAAAAGAGAGAGTGAAACAAATCTTCAAAAGTTTAAAATTGAACGATTTTCAAAAACAATTGCCTGAAAATTGACAGAGTATGTATTTAATTAAAACGGAGTTATATTCCTTTCTTCACTTTTATTTTTCGATACTAGATGTACATTTCGGGTACTATGTACCCATTATCAATAGCTAACTCAAGAGTATGTATTGGTAGATGTATACTTTTTATAATACGATTTAGTTTTTTTTTATTATGTTTCCTAATTTCTCAGCAATCTATGTCAACTTCATAATTATCAGATGTCGAAATCAAACACATTTTTTTTGTAAGTAGTTCACTTAGAAATATGAACAATTTTGAGAATTCCTTAATAAAGCTAAGATTGTAGAAATAATTAATGTTTAGACTTGGGGAAAATTATCAACTGTTAGGCAATTTATTGAATATAATCAAAGTAAGTGAATAAAAACGGCAACATTCGTTGTATTTATATAAATATTTATATTATGAACAATATACTGCTTTTTTTAATTTAGGTATAGTTTTACATATTTTATATAAAAATTTGCAAAATTAATCAACATGAGACCAAACCTAGGTAGTATATTTTTAACTTCACAATATTTCAGTGTCTATACACCTGGAGCACGAAGTAAAATTTCGAGTTTGGAAAAGCCTAATTTGGATTGGTCGCTCCACTTCGCTATCTACGCCACTGCTGAAGCTTCAAATTACAAAAACAACTAATTCCTGACAATTTAATCATCGTTTTAATAAAAACGTTCAATTTGGAGCTTCTAACTAGCAGTGGCGTAGATAGCTTCTTGTGATGGGGGATTTGAGTTAGTATTTTGTTTCACAAATTTATTACTCTAAAGTTATACAAAATTAAGTACGAAAAATGATGGTATGTCCAACATAGCACTTTCACCGTCATTTAAACGATTGATGATTAACATACTAAACGTATTTCACTTGTTAATAGGTTAAAGACTATTTCACATTAAACCAGCGTTTTATACGCGTGGCGCATGAAGCAAAATTTCGAGTTTAGAAAAGCCTAATTTGGCTCGGTCGCTTCGCTTCGCTACGCGCCCGAGCCAAATTTTCAGGCTTTTCTAAACTCGAAATTTTACTTCATGCTTAATCTGGGATTGGAAACACTAGTTATAAGCTTTAAATTGAAAGCTTTTACTAACACAACGGATGTCTAAATTCCCTGAATATTGCATTATTTATCAAATTATTTAATTAATTAAAGATATTTGTATAATTGTCTGATAGTTATTAAAATGCACTAATTAAATGAAATTGATCAAACATTTTATAAGTTAATGAAATTCTAGAAAATTCACGAACACTTTTTACGTTCAAGTGAAAATAACCTAGTTTTATGAAGATATCTCAAATGGTATCCAAGTTGTAAGTCTTGACATTTTTATATCACTAAAAATAATTAAAATTTACTCCTGTTTCAAGTTCAAGTGAAAATTCCTCAAAAACTGTCGACGGGGTATATTTTGATTTTCACATATTTTAAAAGACAAATAACTGAGTAATATGCACACTAAGTTTTATAAAAATATCTTAGATAGTATCCAAGTTATGAACTCTTGAAATTTCTATTTCACTCAAAATAATCAAAATTGATTACTGTTTCACGTTCAAGTGAAAATACCTCAATAACAATTGATGGAGTATATTTTGATTTTTACATATTTTGAAAGATCAATAATTGAGTAATATGCACACTAAGTTTTATAAAGATATCTTAAATAGTATCCAAGTTATTAACTCTTGAAATTTCCATATCACTCAAAATAATGAAAATTGACTCCTGTTCACGTTCAAGTGAACATTCCTCAAAAACTATCGATGGAGTATATTTTGATTTTCACATATTTTTAAAGATCAATAATTGAGTAGTATGCACACTACGTTTTATAAAGATATCTTAAATAGTATCCAAGTTATGAACTATTTAAATTTCTATATTACTCAAAATAACCAAAATTGACTCCTGTTTCACGTTCAAGTGAAAATACCTCAAAAACTATCAATAGGATATATTTTGATTTTTACATATTTTGAAAGATCAATAATTGAGTAATATGCACACTAAGTTTTATAAAGATATTTTAAGTAGTATCCAAGTTATAAACTCTTGCAATTTCTATATCACTCAAAATAATCAAAATTGACTCGTGTTTCACGTTCAAGTAAAAATACCTCAAAAACTATTGATAGGGTATATTTTGATTTTCAGTTATTGTGAAAGATCAATAATTGAGTAATATGCACACTAAGTTTTATATAGATATCTTATATAGTATCGAAGTTATAAACTCTTCAAATTTCTATATTACTCAAAATAATCAAAATTGACTCCTGTTTCACGTTGAAGTGAAAATACCTCAAAAACTATCAATGGGGTATATTTTGATTCTTACATATTTTAAAAGATCAATAATTGAGTAATATGCACACTAAGTTTTCTAAAGATATCTTAAGTAGTATCCAAGTTATAAACTCTTGCAATTTCTATATCACTCAAAATAATCAAAATTGACTCGTGTTTCATGTTCAAGTAAAAATACCTCAAAAACTATTGATAGGGTATATTTTGATTTTTAGTTATTGTGAAAGATCAATAATTGAGTAATATGCACACTAAGTTTTATAAAGATATCTTAAGTAGTATCCAAGTTATACACTCTTGCAATTTCTATATCACTCAAAATAATCAAAATTGACTCGTGTTTCACGTTCAAGTAAAATTACCTCAAAAACTATTGATAGGGTATATTTTGATTTTTAGTTATTGTGAAAGATCAATAATTGAGTAATATGCACACTAAGTTTTATATAGATATCTTATATAGTATCGAAGTTATAAACTCTTCAAATTTCTATATTACTTAAAATAATCAAAATTGACTCCTGTTTCACGGTCAAGTGAAAATACCTCAAAAACTATCAATGGGGTATATTTTGATTCTTACATATTTTAAAAGATTAATAATTGAGTAATATGCACACTAAGTTTTATAAAGATATCTCAAATTGTATTCAAGTTATGAACTCTTGACATTTCTAAATCACTCAAAATAATCAAAATTGACTCCTGTTTGACGTTCAAGTGATAATACCTCAAAAACTATCGATGGAGTATATTATTATATTTACATATTATAAAAGACCAATAATTGGGTAACATGCACACCAAGTTTTATAGAGATATCTCAAATAGTATCCAAGTTATGTACTCTTGAAATTTCTATATCACTCAAAATAATCAAAATTTACTCTCATTTCGCGATCAAGTGAAAATTACTCAAAAACTATTATTGGGGTATATTTTGATTTTCAGATATTTTGAAAGACTAATAATTTAGTGATATATACACTAAGTTTTAAAATATCTTAAATAATATCCCATTTATAAACTCCTAAAATTTCCATATCACTTAAAATCATCAAAATTGCCTTCCGTTTCATGTTCAAGTGAATATAACTTAAAAACTATCGATGGGGTATATTTTTATTTTTGCATATTTTAAAAGAACATTAATTGAGTGATATACACCTTAAGATATAAACAGATATCTTCAATAGTGTCCAAGTTATGATCTCTCGAAATTTCAATATCACTCGAATTTATCAAAATTGACTCCCGTTTGACGTTCAAGTGAAAATAACTCAAAAACTATTGATAGGGTATATTTTGATTTTTACAATTTTTTTTTTTTTTTTTTATTTTGGGTTTTACGTCATCTATTTCCGCTGCTAAGGCCAATCATGACGCCGGAGATTAGGTCTACAGCTATCCGGGAATTTTGCCGAACCCGGTGGGAGTTCCAACCCACGGGTAGGGATCTTTAACGTGCACGCAACATCCAGGCAGTACACGGGTCCTACATGCATTTAACGTCATATCCGAGAAGACGGAGTGTTTGGCATTTTTATCCTAACCTATATAAATGCAGACAACTTGTTAGGCCGGTATTTGAACCCCGGTCCGTGGCGTGGCAGTACAACACTCTAACCACTACACCACCAAGCTGCCCATTACAAATTTTAAAAGAACAATATTTGATTAATATGCACACAAAATCTTATAAAAATATCAATAATAATTGTCAAGCTATGATCTCTTAAAATTTGTATATTACTCAAATTTATCAAAATTGTCTCAATTGACGATTAACTGAAAATAAATAAAAAATTTATAGTACGATATATTCTGATGTTTACATATTTTGAAAAAGCAATATTTGATTATTAATCACACACAATTTTATAAAGATATCTCAAAAAGTTTTCAAATTGTGACCCCTTGAGATTTCAATACCATTCACGTTTGATATTGAAGTTAATGCGATATATAATTGCAGACATTCATTGCTTTTTTAAAAGCGGTCAATTTAAAGCGCCTAACGAGTATTTCCACACCTTGGTTAAGCATGAAGTAAAATTTCGAGTTTAAAAAAGCCTAAAAATTTGGATTTGCCAGGGCGCGCGAGCGAAGCGAGTCGCGCCCAGGCAAATACAAATTTTCAGGCTTTTCTTAACTCGAAATTTTACTTCATGCGCCACGCGTATTGAACACTGATTTGATATAAAGTTCAGAATATACGTATTTAGCATACTGCTATACTGTTCTGAACTTCACTTGAAATGAAGTTTTTAATCTTTTCTAAAGTTGAAATTTTACTTTATGCTTATTCTGGGAGTGGAAGACACTCGTTTAAACGTTAATGCAAAACTTTTTAAAAAGCAACGAATGAATATTCGATTATTTTGTAAATGTTGATTGAAATTCATCACGTTTCAGTATAAATTAATTTCGTCAATGTTTTCGATCCAAAGAGAGGCATATAATAAGATACAGGATTGTAAGGACTATGCGTTTACTTAAAGCCATCCGAGCCAATATATATTTATATTTTATTCTTTATATTTCGTGTTTTATGTTTTATGTGTTATGCTTTACGATTTAGATTTTATTTTATATTTTACATATAATTCTTGACCTGCCTAATATTGTAATTGAACAATTTACTAGAGCAATAAACTTGTTTTGATTTGATTTGATTTGAGTTATTAACACTTATTGATGATTTTTAACTATGTGTCAAAATGTGTCGGATTGCTTTCACGAAAATATTTACGAATTTACGAAAAAACTACAATAATCATTAAATTTTACTACATTTATCGACTCTTGTGGAAAAATAGACTGTTATTCCTTACCTCCTTAATAAAAAGTTATGTAAGAAATAACAGTCTTTTTAGTGAAATTAATTAATTTTTAAAAAATTTCATTTTATTTTTATAACTATAAGAATTGCAGTAATGAAATAAATAAATATCCATTTGTTTTGATATTCTCGATATTTTTAAATTGAATTTGGCATATATTATTATTTTGTACCCTACCGTGCTCAAAATTCTAACTATGCTAAGTGGGCATAGCTGTAGTCATTTTCTGTGTTCAAATAAAAAAGAAAAATATTCAGATAACTATATATTAAACAAATGTTTTAACTGTATATTATTTTGACCTCGAAATGTCATTTTAGTACGCATTTCGTAATGCAATATGTTTTATATTCAAATGAAAACAAACAACATTGAGATAACTATTTAACAAATATATTCTCTAAGTATTATTTTTACCTTAAATGTAATTTTAGTATGCATTTTGTAATAAAATTAAGTCCTACGTATATGGATGATAAATCCCAGGAGTGCGGTTTTGGTCTTGGGTCAAAACCCCAGGGTTGTGTTAAGAGCGATGGAGAGGGCGGGAATTGAATTCCAACTTTCCAATTTAAGTTACAACTACAATACACGATCCTCTAATCAAAGGGCCCAACAATTTCCGATATTGTTAACATGCACGTTTACAACAATTTACTAGCACTATCTCACAAATAAAACATCCAGTCTCCTTTAACATCTAGTAATTTTATTAAGTACATGCATAAAAATTACAAAGAAACCACAATTCAATATAATAACTTGAAATAAAACACTAAAGTTAGTTACTTAGATAAAACTAGAAATTAGATTTTGATTTATCTCTTATTCTCTTAGTAAATATTTTTCGAGATGAATGGAACGCCCAATGTAATTCCTTGGACGAAATTCATCCCATTCACGTGTACATTATAAAATAAATTGGATAATACGTTAGGTATGTCGTAAATTGAATAATTATAAACCATAACCATAATTCATCCCTTAATGCGGGACAGAAGGCATGAAATATGCATCAGGACGGAATTGCCTCGCTGCTCGTGTGTTTATATTTAGTTAGGGCTGACACCCCTCAAAAAGGGGTTGTCACGATGTTTTATACATCTGCTAAGAGTCTGCAATCAACCCACGCACACACGCAAACATGAAAATATCAACCCCAATGTTTATGCAGATATTACCGTCCGTGTATTTATTAGACACTTTTTTTTCCAACCCTTTGTTAAGTCCTTGTTAAAAGGGGTTTAAATGACTTCCGCCTCACAAATGTAGATTTTTTTTATTTTTGGTTAGAAAGAATGCGTCATGTGTGTATGTGTCACGTGTGATGGATTTAAATCAATTAAGTTTGAAAAAATGAGTAGGGTTTGTTTTTTTTATTTTTTAAAGTCTTACATTAAAGTTTAACAAGATATAAAAAACGTTTTAACGTATATTAAATGATTAATTCTTTTACTTCACGCGCGTGGCTCATAAAGTAAAATTTCCAGTTTAGAAAAGCCTAAAAATTCAGTACAACAGAGCTTTAGCAATGAATTTCTTTGAGCTTCGGTATTTTCAACAAAGGGTTTGAAAAAATGTATGAAAAGTCTGTGACGTTGATGAATGGATGTGAAATGTGTTTTTAACGTTAAATAAATAATTTAATGCGTTCAACCTCGGATTTATTCCGAACTTTCACGTCATGCGGGCTCGAGTTTATTTAAACTTTGCGCCCTGTGATAAATTGTTGTTTATAGGAGTACATATTCTGTCCTGAAACTAATATATCTGCAAGTGAACAAATTTATTAAAAAGAAAAACAACCACCACATTGTAATAAGATAAATTGACAAATAGTATTAGTAAGTGAATTTTCAAAGACCGTGCCAACTGAGTCTTTATACAAAAATTACTATCTAGAGCATAAACAATAAATCGCAAAGTTGTATACTAAACCTACGTGAAAATTGGAAATATTTAGTCTTTAATTGAGTACAAAAATTACGATCTAGAGCATAAACAATAAATCGCAAAGTTGTATACTAAACCTGCTTGAAAATTGGAAATATTTATGCGCATCATTAAATACTTTGTCGAAATTAAAGTTTTCCACTATCCTTCTTTTCCCCGATTAATTCACTCACTCAGTACTCTCTCTCTCTTTTTTTATCGTTTATTCATTTTCTGAAAGGAGAACAACGCGCAACGGCGATAAATCATCAACTGGCGAAGTTATTCGCACAAGAAAAGCGCCCCCTCGCGGTGAGACCGCGGTGTATTTCGCCGACCAGCTTCCGGTTTCCGGTCTATTCATACAACACCAAACTTTAGCCCTCGCGAATAGCACAAAAAAAACGCGAATCCATAAAGTTTGGAAAAAAATGTATTTATGTATGGACTTACTGAAAGCGAAAAGGGAAAAAAGTGGTATACCTGCAGAGAATTTATTTTATAAAGCCTTAGCCAGAGCCCAACAAAATTTATTAAATTATTATTTATTAAATAATAACACTAATCCTACCACAGAGCTGCCCATTTTTAAATCGATTCATTATCCTGCAAATAATCATATACAGCATCATTATTATTCATTTTAGTCTCTCAAAATCATGATTAAAAATGTAATTGACTAGTTTTGCACTTGATTGACAGAGTAATAATAAAATATCATTTAATAGTTTTTTGCGGCAAAGTTGTCATAAACTTCTATAAACTTTTTAAAAAAAGAAAATTCGGTTTGGTTGCACACCAAATTGTTTGGCTTTTTTAAACACGAAATTTTACTTCATGCGCCACGCGTATAGAACACTGAACTATTTTGGAGTTTGGAGTTAAAAATATCCTGCTAAAGTAGTACCATGCGATCATTTAAAACGTGATTTAGGGTAGGCTTTGAATTTTAAACTAGATTGGCACTACTGACTGTTAACACATAGTTTACCATAACCTCAAATTTATTCCATCATTCAATTAACATTCTGGGCAACCGCACACAACTTTCATATACAGACTTTTTATCGCTTCATCACTCTTTTAGTTTTGAAAATATCCCCAAAAATTGGGATATTTCCGCCATGTTTATCAGTTATAACCTGTATATGAGGGAGTCACTTAAAAGACACTGTCGAGGTTAATAATAATTTATTTTACACAAATACAAATAACCTACAAAATTTCGTTTTCTCCTTACACGTAAGGTCCATAGAAATATATATCTTGAGTAGCCACTAGTTTTAGGCAAGGTTGTTATGTTTAAAACACTTTGTTTTAAAACAGTGTTTTAAACATGTTAAAAAACAGCCGTTGTGTTTTAAACGGTTTTGTTTTAAACATGATTTAAATTTTAAATTTGTTAAAAACATGTTTTAAACGTTAAATTTGCTTAAAACTTTTTATTTTCATTATCTAAAATTTGCTAAATTATATTTTATACTACTTTATTAGGTTTTTTTGTTTACGTTTTTAAATGTTAGCTAAATTGTTAAAGATATTTCAAATTACATTAATAAACATAACATTTTATGGCAATAAAATATCACAACTGTGTGTGCATAAATTTGATTTTTAAATACATGGAATTTTTCTTTCAGGTATACATTGTATATTTTACGACAATTGTTGTTTTTTTTATTTTAATTTGAATCTTTAAACGAGGGTTTTCCACTCCCAGACTTAGCATGAAGTAAAATTTCGAGTTTTGAAAAGCCTGAAAATTTGGATTGGCCGCGTAGCGAAGCGGAGCGGCCAATCCAAATTAGGCTTTTCTAAACTCGAAATTTTACTTCATGCGCCACCCGTATAAAACACTAAAATATCACAAGTATAAAATATACGGCTATAGCAATCTACTATGTAGATGTAAATAAAACGTGAGTCAAATTCTGCGCTGAACAAATTGTTTAAAACAGTGATTATAGGCAACCCGATAACTCTAACGTATATTAGGTTGCCTACAATCACTGTTGTGTGTGTGTGTTTTTTGAACTTCACTGTAAATCAGTGTTTTTAAGCGTGGCGCATGAAGTAAAATTTCGAGTTTAGAAAAGCCTAATTTGGATTGGCCGCTCCGCTTCGCTACGCGGCCAATCCAAATTCTTAGGCTTTTCTAAACTCGAAATTTTACTTCATGCTTAGTCTGGGAGTGGAAAACACTCGTTAAAAGCATCAAATTATTCGCTTTGAAACAACGAACTGCCAAAAATTTAAAAAAAAACGCTGTTATTATCGGGATATGTATACTCCAAAGAAAAATGCCCTTTATGTTCTGTTTTAAACACGTTTTAAACGTGTTTTATACATGTTTTTAATTGACATTAACAATTAAAAACATGTTTAAAACACGTTTAAAACGTGTTAAAAACAGAACACAAAGGGTATTTTAAAACGCTGTTTTTATGAAAAAAATACGTTTTGTAAAAAAATACTGTTTGTTTTAATTAAAATAAAAAATAGGTTTTTTTAACAACCCTTTTTTTGGGGGCCACTAGTAAAAAAAGGTTGAGAAACACTAAACTGATTCTTACTTTTTGTAAAAAAATCATTCGTTACGGCAATACCAACATCGTCCAAAACACCACTCCACATACGAGGGTTTCAACCCCCGCATGTGAACGCACACATGGCATTTTCTGGAATTAAATGCCATGGGGGTGAAATAAGAAAAATTGATCTTTTTTTTTTAACTACCCACACCATTCTTAATGACCAATTACACGTATTCAATTTAATTAATACCCTCTCATTAAAATGAAAAATAGGGAGTTTCGTAGACAGAATACGAAACACTTTGAATTTAACAAAAATATATATTAATTTTTCTGCAAATCCAAACGATGAGTCAGAATATTTTCTTAATTGGAAGCAGTTTCTTTTTCAGTGAGCTTGCTTTAATAAAGCATTTTTTTATTAAAAAAAATTATGATTTATTTAATATAGGATATTTTTGATGTGAAAAGTGATGGTAAGCATGTGCTCTTTACGAGTTGTGTATTTAATCGTTAATTATGTGACTGCTGCGTTTAATCGTTAATTACTTCAATTAAGGTTGATTAAACGAAACGAAAAATTGTATAAATACGAGAGCGACTTATCATTTTTTATGGCTTTCGAGGGGAGGAGGGTTATTAAATTTTCACACTTCGTTTGATACATCATGTACACTTATAAACGCACCCGGGGATTCGAATACATATTTTTTCTACAGATTTTAATTAAATGGAAAATTGTTGAAAAATTATGATTAATTGAAACATTTAAACAAATATTTTTATTCGCTAAAGCCAAATTATTAGATTTTGCTGTCTTCAACAAGTTTCTCATCTTTCTCATGATGAAACATATTAAACTATGATTTGAAAAAGAAAACACTTGGATAAATTACACTAATATTAGTGAAATTTAACCTAGTGTTTTCTTTTTCAAATCATAGATTTGCTGTGTACAACAACAAAAAAATAACATTTCTCATTACGCGTCCGAAATTCCATTCCTGAAAACTGAAAACAAACTTTTCGGAAGCCGGAAACTTTCCCCCCTGTTCCTTCCCATACGCAAAATAACGTGCATATTTAATACACGCGTAAAGTCACGTGCCCGAACTTTCGGAAATGAACTTTACTCGTTATTACACGCTCGGAAATGTATTTTAGATGACTACACATAAACATATTAATTTCGTTGGGAACTTCGTAACTGAATAAGAAAGTTCAATATCACAAAGTGTTGGAAAGTGGGAAGCAATATACAGCACCCGGAATGTAATGCTGACAGAGGTAAGTAAGCCCAGCCCATTAGATGCGCGGTACACGCAGACGCAATCAAATACTCAGTTTCGCGCAGGCTAGGTTATGTTGAGCGGCATTGTTACATATTACATATTTTTTTGAAACTTACAACCCCATTAATAGGCTCGATTATGTTGAGAGGCAACAATACGATCTGTATGCTGTAGCAATTTTTCGAAATTTACAACCCTATTGATAAATGTAGAATTTGTTTCGCGCAGGCTTAAGTATCTTTAGTGACAACGTTACGATCTCTACGCTGTAACTATCTGTAAGCTGTATTTTTCGGAAACTTACAACCCCATTAATAGGCTCGATTATGTTGAGAGGCAATACGATCTGTATGCTGTAACAATTTTTCCAAATTTATAACCCTATTGATAAATGTAGAATTTGTTTCGCGCAGACTTAAGTATCTTTAGTGACAACGATACGATCTCTACTCTGTAACTATATTTTGAAATAAACAGCATTGGATCGGGCAAGGGGAGCCAATGCTTATGGGGGAATTGGAAATCGAGTAGAGAAAGAGAGACTATGGTCAGGATATGGGGCAAGAGTAAGACAAACGACACACCACTTCATATTCTGATAGTGGGGGAGGCAAGATTGATATAAGAGTTGGCACGCCAGACAGAAGACTCTTGACAGCCATAGGGGGACCTTTCTTGCAGATGAATTCAGACCATATGACAGTCAGATATCTTGAAAACGCACTCTTTAAAGTTACTATTCTAGACCGCAACGAATGGAACAACTTTAGGGAAGACATTCACAAACATAGCATGATCTAGTATACGGATGGTTCTAAATCAGACATAGGTACTGGATCAGGAATCTAAAATAAAAACATGCTCACTCGCTGGGCTGCCTGGCATCAGTCTTTCAAGCCGAAATATTCGCAGTTATAGAGTGTTCGAGAACCAGCATAGAGAAGGACTGTCGTGACAGACAAATCTACATTGTGTCGGATAGCCAGGCGGCACTGAAGGCTCTAAAGAGCCTGTTCGGAGAGATATTGAATGGAAAGACAGATTGGCTCAAATTCCCAATTTATTTCTATACCCTTTTTTGTTTACCCCCATCACCCCACACTTATGCGCAGCGGGCGCGTGAGTGAGAGTCGCAAAGAAGTCACGGAAGATGGTGGACGTGAAACTCGTGTGACTAATGTGATCGTCTTTTTGGAAGTCAAGTAATGAAGGCTTGACGCTCTTTATGTTATTGTTGGGGACTGTAAAGGGCATCTGAGTATTAGTGACGTCGATAGTTTTTGTAGAATGCATTATAAACTTTACTAGTGATCAGCCGCATGTGTGTAGTGATCAGTGATCGCCTGCCAGAAACCTCTGGACCCGATCAATACGTGGGGCAACGCGCGTAAGAACCTAACAACCCTTCCGCCTACGTTGCGCACGTCACAGAAGCTAAGTCAGGTGAGTGTGGGTTCCATTTGCCAACAATCAATCTAGCCTGGGTCAGTCTGTCTGTTTACAGGCCGGAAATATTCCGTACTCTCCTCTGAGAGGCTCGTTATCTCGACCGTTTCCGGAAAGTTTAAAAACCCCCCCCAAACAGAGCCAAAAGACTCTAAACGTGTTGGACTGCTTCGACACACTGAATTACCGGGCAAGACAGAACAAGGTCGCAATTGTCTGGACGCCGGGTCATTCAGGTATCGGGGGAAATGAAAAAGCTGACGAGCTAGCAAGGCAGGGAGCTATCATATCATTTATGGGAGCTGAACCTGTCTTGGGCATCACAAAAAAGTCGAGTTGCCTAGAAGTCAGAAAGTGAATTCGCAACAAACACAAGGAATACTGGGTAAACAGACCAGGCCTTAACCACAGTAAGGCCATTTTAAATGGACCTAACTCTAACCAAGCTGCAGAACTACTGACACTAAGTAGGACACAGGTAAAAACAACCATAGCACTACTGACAGGCCACATGACTGTTAATGAGCACATAAGGAAAATCGGCCTATACAACGGCGACACTAGTTATCGGCTCTGTGATAGGGCACCGGAAACTACAATGCACATTTTGGTAGCTGCAATGCGCTGAAAAACAAAAGACAGCTCATATTTGGAAATAGTTAAATTGGACCAAATGATTTCCACGGGCAACCCCCGAAGGACCTGCACAAGCTAGTGCAGGGGATTGAATTTGGAATCATTGCTTGAGTAAGACAATATGGGGTAGCACAATAAGCCACCTAGGCTGCAGTACATCCGGATCCGCAAGGAAGACGCCCCCCAATCACCGGTCTCGTATCTGGATGCAGCATCCAAACACGGTTACCAAATTTTATATAGAGACTGGCTAACTGGATAAATACGAACTATGGATCAGGCCATTAAGGATTAAGGTTGTCGGAAGGGCAGCCGTAGCCGCACCCACCTAGGCCAAGTTTTAGGCCCATTGTAGTGCCTTCCTCCTGATGGTCAGACCCACTCGGCACTGTTAGCGATTGCCAATATTTCTGCGGCCAGTTCCATCCGGATCCTTCACGTTTGGGGGGGTTTTCCCTTGACATAATGTCCCTTAGTTTTGACAGCGCCGGGCACTCGTGAAGTATGTGCCTTGCTGTGTCATCTTCTTCGTTGCATCATCGGCATATGGTATCGTTGGTGATTCCCATTTTGGCGAGGTGCTTTTGGAAGCTGTAGTGTCCGGTGATGTAGCCGGTTAGTGTTCTAAGGTTTTGTTTGGAGAGTTCTAGGAACTTCTTTGTTTTTTTACGGTCAAGTGTTGGTAAGTATGCCTTGGTTTGGCCGCATGTTGTTAAGTTTTCCCACCTGGTTTTCCCACTCGCGCATGTGTCTACTCAAGGACCGAGGGGATAGTTCTACTTTTGCATAGTTTGTTGTTGTTGTTTATGCTACTTCACGCGCAAGTTCGTCCGAGTTGTTGTTTCCCTCTTTATTATTATGGCCTTTCGTCCATGTTAGTGTTATGCGGTTGAGTGTCGCTGCTATGTTCAGTTGGATCAGGCCATACTGAAACGAACCTTGAAGTCCGAAACGCATCTGTGCAGGAATACTGAAGACAAATTCAATTTTACTCAGCATTATTTAACATACTCAGTTGATTCTTGAATCTTAGAGGCGTTCACTCCATGGTAAATTTTCGATTTTGATATAAAGAAAACACCTAACTTTTATTAATAAATACATAAAAGTGGTATAAAAAAGTTATGTATTTTCTTTATATCAAAATACTCAGTTGATTCTAAAAATGTTCTTGAATCTTGTAGGCGTTCACTTCGTGGTACATTTTCAATTTGATATAAAGTAAACACTTTACTTTTTTATACCACTTTAAATAAAAGTGGTATCAAAAAGTTAAATGTTTT
Organism: Philonthus cognatus; assembly: GCA_932526585.2. Taxonomy (NCBI): domain Eukaryota; kingdom Metazoa; phylum Arthropoda; class Insecta; order Coleoptera; family Staphylinidae; genus Philonthus; species Philonthus cognatus. Next base: position 45,252,739 of record OW052241.1, read on the forward strand.
CTTTATATCAAATTAAAATGTTCTATTAACATCAGGATAATTTCCATTCTCTTTAAAACAAGATGATATTGTTTGACTTTAATTATGACACGTGTTTACAATTTGCTGTTTGTGTGTAATTTTTAGTGAAGCATCTGTCAAATATGCGCCCTCTTCCGTTCCACGCGTACGAATACGCACACACTCAGTATTATTTGCGTTTCGATATTAAATTGAAATAATTAAATTTAAACATAAGTTTTAATTATGTTTGCGCACGATACACTTTCCTTCCCCCCGCCGTCACGGTTCCTTGTTTTCTCTTAAAAGGGGTTGAATTGGAATATGTTATTTCATCCCTTTTGGGGGGAGAGGAAAACAACAGCTCGTTAAATCTACTTCAAATCAAGAGTAGAATTGTTAAATAGAAAAATAATAAACGAGTTTAAAGAGAATTATGAAAATGTTAGAAACATTCGTTTCCCCCCTCTTTGATTTAAGCATGAAGTAAATATCAAAATAGTTTAGAAAGCGTGAAAATTACGATTATTATGAAAATGTTAGAAACAATCGCTTCCCCTCTCTTTGATTTAAGCATGAAGTAAATATCAAAATAGTTTAGAAAGCGTGAAAATTACGATTCAAATATTAAATGGGTGTTGTCTCCTAACTCAATAGAAAATCAATCGATCAAAATCCATGTTTAGGCGTTTATACTAACCTCAAAATTTAAGTTATAAAAACTAATTATAGCTTAATTTCATCACGAATTGATTACACAAGTATACACGGTTTCGGACCTGAACAACCAAAAGCTGTTTATAAGATAAATTTGGGGGCTGAATCCAAATCAGGAGCCCGTTTTGGTAATACTGTATATTCACTCTTAAATATCGTTAAAGCTTTACTGTCTTTTCAAATGTGTTGATAATACCGGGCGTCAAGGAGACACAAAATTGTTTACCAAAAAATTATGAATTCTCTATTGACCGGGCGCCAGGGAGACAAAAAATTGTTTACAGAAAAGTGATGAATTCTCTATTGTATGTTTTAACTTTTATAATAGATAATTAAAATATCTCGATAATGTATCTTAAAAATAAAGTAAAAGTAAAGAACTATTTGCTCTTGTTTAATTCAACTTGCAACTTGCAGAACTGCAATTTCCGACATCAAATCTCATCTCATTATAAAACCTCATCAAATCGTAGTGTATTTTATTAAATCATAATAATGTTCTTGAGTGGTTCACTAAGAACACTCATATTTATAATTCGAGCACAAACAAAAATCAGTTGCATTTGTGAACTGAAGTTATAATATTCGAACAAAGCTAGCAAAAATTCTGGGCAGTGAAATATAAAAAAAAGTTACGCCCTTCCAACATGATGTGAGCGTTTTTCCTAAATGAATTCCCCCCGAGGGCTTAAAATTATTAAGATGTTCCCCAGCGTGCCGGATTTTTTTTCTGCATTCGCATCCATCTCATGCATTTCCGCTTCCCTCATTCCGAACAGGATAATTAAAAAACGTTGAAAGGAAGAGAAAATAAAGAAATACCTCCAAGGCAACTTTTGTTTGCACACAATGCATGAAGAAAAATACACACTGTATATTATTTGTTAGTGTGTTTATAATTATACGTACAGGGGATTTTTGTTTTAAGTATACACATCCCGCGTGTGAGCTGTAAAATTCAGGAAAAAGGTAAATTGAATTGACAATTAGTTGCCGAATATTTACCATATATTGTAGGCAAGGCCGTAGCCAATGGAAGGGGTGGGTATGGGGGTTCAAGTGTAATTTAATTTAATTGATCCGTGGTTTCTTTTAAATTATTTATCTTTTAATAAACATCTGTCATTTCTATCTTTCTACAGTAAAACCTGGACTCCTATTATTTTATAATATATTACGTCACGAGAGTGGTATGCAGCATATTACATATGAGAGGATATGTAGCACACGAGCCGCGCAGCGGCGAGTGCAGTATTCCGTGAGTATTGAATTGCCATACCACTCGAGAAACGTACGATACTTTACCTACGCCCTAATAAAATAAACAATGAGCATGAAAGAACAACTTATTTATTCAATAATTTTTGACAGTAACATGACATTGATGAAAACTAAATTACTACTTGATCAATATAGATCAAAGAAATGTCATTTGGTTGTGCAGTAATCAATCAGCTATTCAGCTGTCAGCATGTAATATACTTGTCAAATGCATGTGCAGGTAATGTCAATCACACGCGTCGAGATGACAGTATGGTATGATGCGGTTACTAGATAGGGCGAAGGTAATAGTATATTACGTAACGAGAGTGGTATGCAGCATATTACATATGAGCGGACATGTTGCCCACGAGCCGCGCAGCGGCGAGTGCAGTATTCCGCGAGTATGTAATTGCCATACCACTTGAGAAACGTATGATACTTTACCTACGCTCTAACAAAATAAGCGATGAGAATGAAAGAACAACTTATTTATTGTAATAATTTTTAATAGTACCATGACAATGATGAAAACTAAATTAGCACTTGATCAATATACAAGGAAGAAAGCTGTACAATTTCCGACATTCGTTGTTTTTAAAAGAGTTCAATTTGAATCTTTAAACGAGTGTTTTCACTCCCAGACTAAGCATGAAGTAAAATTTCGAGTTTAGAAAAGCCCCGTGAAAATTTGTCGAGGGTCGCGCAGCGACCCGAGACAAATTTTCTGGGCTTTTCTAAACTCGAAATTTTACTTCATGCGCCACGCGTATAAAACACTGATTTCAAGTGAGATTCTAATATACGTAGAGTTCACAATATTTGAGTGTAAAGCTATACATTTTCCGACATTTATTGTTTTTAAAAGAGTTCAATTTGAATCTTTGAACGAGTGTTTTCCACTCCCAGACTAAGCATGAAGTAAAATTTCGAGTTTATAAAAGCACCGTGAAAATTTGTCTAGGGTCGCGCAGCGACCCAAGACAAATTTTCTCGGCTTTTCTAAACTCGAAATTTTACTTCATGCGCCACGCGTATAAAACACTGATTTCAAGTGAGGTTCAAATATACATAGAGTTCACAATATTTGAGTGTTTTATACGCGTGGTCCATGAAGTAAAATTTCGAGTTTAGAAAAGCCCAGAAAATTTGTCTTGGGTTGCTGCGCCACACTCGGCAAATTTTCACGGGGCTTTTCTAAACTCGAAATTTAACTTCATGCTTAGTCTGGGAGTGCAAAACACTCGTTTAAAGCTTCAAATTAAACACCTAAAAGAAAAACAACGAATAACTAAAGATTTAAATAAAATAAGCTGAATTTAGAGTACGTATACTTTAAAGAAAAACTCCCTGTACATCAAAGAAATGTCATTTGGTTGTACGGCAAGCAATCAGCTGTTCAGCTGTCAGCACTTAATGTACTTGTCAAAGCTATTACGTGCATGTGTACGTAATGTCAATCATACTTGTCAAGATGACAGTGTGGTATGATGCAGTTACCAGATAGGGCGTAGATAAAATAATATTATGTCATATATTTAATTAAATCATAGTTTCGTTCTTCTTATTTATCTTCTAATAAATTTCTGTCGTTTCAAATCTTCTACAAATTTCCTGTTGTATATTTTGAAATTAATTTTTTAACTTTTCGGGAGACGACGTGCACACATGACGGACACGTCACGTCGGAATGGTGGAAGACATGTAAGGGCCAGAAGGGCAAAAAGGAATGTGATCAATATTTCAGAAAGGGCTTTCCCTCCCTTTCCACCCCTCCGGCCTCTGGGGATTCTTTCATTCAGCATGCACAGGAATTAGATGTGTGCTTAAATTTTGATAAACGCCACCCTCTCTATAATATTTTAGGAATCAAGCCTCCCTCGAATTTTCACTCTCATAAATAAATGAAACAGGGAAATAAAAATAACAGTGTCTTTTAAAATCATATGAAAACATCTTTTAATAAAAATGTAATCAAAAAATGGGGTTTGTAATAGCAGAGTGGGGCAGTATTCGAGTGCTTTTGAATTTTGAGTAAAGTATTTAATTACAAATGTACTTGATTACAAATTTACTCAAGTTTAGAAAAGCCCCGTGAAAATTTGTCTCAGGTCGCTGCACGACCCTCCACAAATTTTCTACGCGGGGCTTTTCTAAACCCGAAATTTTACTTCATGCTTAGTCTGGGAGTGAAAGACACTCGTTACTTTAAAATATGTCACAAGTGTAAAATGTGTCTCCTGTATGTTAATATTAATAGATAGTTTTGGAATAATAATAATAAAACTAGAATAAATTTAGTTTGAGCAACTTTTCCATGTTATTGATATTGTAAATATCATAAATTTACTGGGAAAGTGCTATTTGGACACATCACCATTTTTTTTTATTTTACGTTGCTGCATTTTTGACAAATTTAGCATGCCATTATTAAATACTTCATACAAGATAAATTTAAATTCAAAACTATTTGAATTCGAAAAAATAAGCTTACGCTTCTTATAGTTTGCACACTTTAAACATAATATATAAAATTACGAAAAAACCATTCGTGTAAATGCAAACAGTGTCTTAATTAATAAGACAATTTAAGACGATAAATATCCATTGAAACAACTGCTTCCCGTGCAAATACGCCTCCGGATATTGAATTATACAATGAAATATTTAAAATCTTATTTTTTTCGTAATTTTATATATTATAAATACTTCATGTTTTTAAGAATAGCAAGCTAAATTTCCCAAAACTGCAGCCACGTTACAATAAAAACTGTTATACACACAAAATTTAAAGTTTTTTTATTGTTAAATCATTTATTCTATAATTTCTTGATTAAAGATCATTAAATTTTACACTAACCACAATTAATTATTAACCAAACTTTTTTAATTGTAACTATTAGACTCACAAAGCCCTGAGTTTATGCCTCCAGTTAATTAATTAAACTAAAGAATACAATATTACATAATTCACTTCATTTTCTCGATCTACGAGTGAACTTAAGGAAAAGTTAAACATTGGATTTGTGCTTTGGCGGAATGAAAGAAAATTAGGGCGGTTAATTAATAACCGGAAGGCCTTTGTGAAAAAGTCGAGCGGCAGGGATGAGATTTCTATATATATATATATATAGAATAAACATAATTTTAGTTGGAAAGCGGGATGTTTTCGCTCTTTGATATCAAAAATCTTATTTACTCAATCCAATCAAATTTGTTTTAATCTTAATCTTCCGCTGTGGATTTTTTCTCCGATGTTTTGAATTAGATGCGCTGCTCCTGTGGTTTTTAATAAATTCGTGTAATTTGTGTTCGATTAAATATTTACGGGGTTGTGTTAATATTTGTTTTTTGTGGGGACTTACGTAGGGTTTATTAAAATTATTCGAGGGTGTAAAGTTAACAAAGAAGTATTTAATTAAAATTATTAATAATAATGATTTTACACAGTGAATTGTCCTTTTAGTTATACATACACATTTGAAAGCAAATTGCTTTAAGATTTAGTTAGGTAAAATAAACACTTTATTCTATTGTTTACTGGCATATGTTTAACAATTCAGCCACTAACGCTTGATTTAATAAAATGTTATCAAAAGTAACTCGAATTAAACAGGAATACAGAGAGGATGAGTATCCTCTCTTTATTCCTGTTTAATTCGAGTTACTTTTACGCCAAGGGGTAGATCGAGGCGACTTTAACAATAAACAGGTATACCACGGTTAATAGGTTTATACTACAAAGGAAAATAAACACTTGTAAACAAATAAATTTTCTATTTACGGAATACTCCGTACAATAATAGAAAATATGAGGGGTGTAGATACAAAGGTGAATATTTTCACTTGATGTTTTTATGAACTTATAATTTCTTATCATATTGTCCATAAATCTCTATGTGAATTTGGTTCATACTTGCTTGAAGAGAGATAAATCTCGAAACGAGTCTATAGATGGCCAATGATATTAATTTTAATCCAAGTCCTTTCATTTCTAATTTTTTGTAATTTCTCCTTTCATTTTTATTTGTTAGTTGGTTTGAAGAGAATTTGACCTAAATGTTACATATACTTTGATAGAGCGTTGTAACAAATCAATTAAAATAAGATTTTAAATATTTCATTATATAATTTAATATCCTGAGGTGTATTTGCACGGTAAGTAGTTGTTTCAGTGGATATTTATTGTCTTAAGTTGTCTTATTAATTAAAACACATTGTTCGCATTTTACACAAAAAAACATTTTCGTAATTTTATATATTACCTGCTTTATATCTTCATTCAATTCTATTCTACTGAAGAGTAAAACATACAGTATAATAAATATGTGTATCTTGTAATAAATACCAAATACCTGTATCCCTGGGTTTTTGTAATTTATTACAGAAAATACATTAAAGTGGAAAATGCTAACTTTGTTTCAATACCCCTCATGTTGCACATTTATGTCCGGTTTCACCAACTTCAATTAAATCTAATTTGTAGATTACATGTGTTTGTAGATAGAAATAGACATTTTCCATATCATAAACATCAATGTCATGTGAATTGATGGATTTTTTTGAAATGTATGCTGTCATCACAGGAAAGAAAGCATTTAAATGTGATGATAAATAAGCATGGCGTCCATAAGAAATAAGAAAGTTGATTGACAGAAACTAAACATTTTATAAAGAAATTAATTACGCTATTACAAAAATCTAGTAATACATATACTAAAGAGAGATAAATCTTGAAACGCGTCTATAGATGGCCTAAGACATTATTTTTCTAGTTTCTTGTAATTTCTCTTTTCATTTTTCATTTATATTAATTATTTGTCGATTTAACTGACGTTAAACGTCAGTTAAATCGAAAAATAATTAATAAAATTGAAAAATAAAAAGAGACATTTCAAGAAATTAATGTCTTGGGCCATCTATAATAATTAATTAGAATTAGTAACATTGATTAACGTAAAAGAGAGGAGTATATTAAAAACTTCACTTAAAATCAGTGATTTATACGCGTGGCGCATGAAGTAAAATTTCGAGTTTAGAAAAGCCTGAAAATTTGGTTTGGCCGCTCCGCGCTTCGCGCTACGCGACCAAACCAAATTTTCAGGCTTTTCTAAACTCGAAATTTTACTTCATGCTTAGTCTGGGAGTGGAAACCCTCGTTAGAAGCTTTAAATTGAAGGCTTTTATAACGTATTCATCTAGATATCCATATTTAAAAAAAAAGTACTAATGTCTATTTCCTCTAAACTAATTTTGCGCCTTCAAAATTCGCCTGCTAAACAAACTCCGATGTCTATTAAGAAAATTAAAGTTTCCTGAAATTTGTCTTATCTCATAATATGATTAATACAAGATTGTTTTACAGCAAGAAAAGTAGATAATATTTTTCGCTGAAAGTCCAGTTTTATTCCCAACTGTTTCTGACGTGAGCCAATTTAAGCAATGTGATTGTTTCTAAAGTGATATGTGATTACGGTAACTTCGCGTATTTCTCTAAAATTAATGTTAACAGTGCATTTTACAAACACGTTTCCTTTCCATTATTAGGAAGAATAATACTTTCATTATTGTTAGAAAGAATTAAAATGTTTTAATAAAAAGCATAAATTTGGGACAAAAATCCTGAGTTATAAGAATAGTTAATTTCCAAATTATTATTTACACAATATTTAAAACTTTTATTTTTTTATCTGACTGAGACTTATAAATATTCAATAAGCAGTTGTTTCAATGAATATTTAAAACACTCCATGAGATAAAAAAAATATTTTTCGAAAACAAGATAAGTCAAATTTTATGGGGCAGAAAGACCTCTAGTCGATAGCCTAGATAGACTAACCCCATCGTGTAAATAGATAAATAAATATATATGTATTATATCATTTCATTGTAATTTTCTGAATAAAGATGTTCAAATATATCAAATTTTATATTTTCTGAATTTAATTCAGTTTTCTTAGAGTTAAGTGAGTTTGAGTTACTTTGAAGAAAATCATACTTGTTTTCTAAATAATTTATCCAACTTTGAAGCTTTGTTAAAAAGTATGAATATTCAGGGTTTAAAACACCCTGAATATTCACATTCATATTCATATTCATATTCATATTCATATTAATTTTAACAAAGCTTCAAAGTTGGATAAATTATTTAGAAAAACAAGTATTATTTTCTTCAAAGTAGCTCAAACTCATTTAACTATAAGAAAACTAAATTAAATTCAAGAAATATAAAATTATGATTCTCATTTAACTCTAAGAAAACTGAATTAAATTCAGGAAATATAAAATTTAATTTATCTCGATTTCTACAATTATTTCTTTTGCAAGCCTTACAATAGGGAATACGCAAGTTATAGGAAATGATGGGTATATTTTAATTCGTCACTTTTGCAAATTTTATGCTGATTAATAATCCGTTGAAAAACATGTATGTTGTGTTGTATCGCTGTCATCACAGGAAATAAAGCATTTAAATGTGATAATAAATAAGCATTACGTCCATAAGAAATAAGGAAGTTGATTTTAGTTTAACAGAAACTAAACATTTTATAAAGAAATCAATTACGCTTACTTTTAGGTAATAGAAAAGTGCTATAAGTAGGTAGATTGTAAAATATTGCCTGAAATTTACTCGAAAACAAAAGAGTATAAGTCATTTTTTTAATGGATTATTAATCAATACAAAATTCTACAAAAGTGCGGAATTTAAACCTACCCTCATCTTCTATAATAAGCGAGATCCCCATGATAAGGCTTACATTTGAAACACCCTGTATAAGAGAACATTGCAGATACAAGTATTTATAAAATAAATAGACAAATATAACTTAATGAGTTTAACTGTACGGTACTCACTAAGAACAGGGGAATCCCAAAAATCATTTTCTTTAAATGTGTGCCATATTTAATAAAAAATAATCTTCGCTCCATTTTCTAAATTATTTAGACAAAGTTGAAGATTTTTTAAAATCTATAAATATTATCATTAAAACATGCTTGGTAAATTTGAGCATAAGATGATATTTTATAAAATAATAACGATTAATTGATTTTACTTAGAAAAAATGTTAATAATTAGGAGATTTTTTCAAAATGCTCATATTTAACTAAGAAATAATTAAAATGATTAAAATCTCCCTTCTAAGATTTATTAAAAGTTATTTCCGTAAAATTGTTGTATAGTAGATTGCACTTCATCACCGTTATTGTTTTAATTAAGTTGAAAATCGGCTGAACTTTCAAAAACGCTGAGATGATATTTTGAAAAAAATAACAATTAATAAATGTTGCTTAGAAAAAATATACATAACTAAGAGATTTTCCCGGAACTTTCATAATTGACTTTGAAATAATGAAACTTGAACCTTCTTTGAAAATAATTACAAGCTCCCAACTAATATTTATTAAATATAATTTCTTTAAAATTGTCCTATATTAGCCTTTACTTAATCAAGGTTTTTTTTCTAATTAGCTGAAAATCGGCTAAACTTTCAAAAATATCAAAATGAAATTTCGTAAAAAATACGATTCATTAATTTTGTTTAGAAAAATGAAAATAATTAAGAGATTTTCTCGAAATCCTCATAATTTACTCGGAAATAATTAAACCTTCTATACAAAATAATTATAATCTCCCTACTAATTTTGATTAGAAATAAGATATGGGTCGTTCGTGAATGATTAGTTCAAAAAGAACGATTCTGTACGGTGATTTGAATGAACTGATTCCGTATTTCAAGAAGAATTGATTCGTTAATGATTCATTCACTCGAGACGACTGACCGAACGATTTTGGTCGAGCGGAATCGTATTCCCGATTCGGATTTATACATGCGGTCTGAATCTGCCCGAATCGGATGACTAATTCGTTTGCTCGAATCCGCGCGCAATTTCAACTCCGTTTTGTGCAGGGTGGTTTAATTTCGATGTTGCTTGTGGGCATATCGGTAAATATAAAAGTAACAAAAAATCCGATGGCGCTGTCGCGATCTCTTTTTTGAGACTAGGATAATGCTGAAAACAGCAATGCACCATCTTCTTTTTTCAGAAGTTATAGGGCAAAATCGGGTTTTCTTGATTTTTAACTTTAATTAATATCTTGCGTAATTTGTAAGATAGACAAAAACTATAAATACCTTCTTAAGGCACTTTTTTTAGTAGGATCCAGTGGCGTAGGTATTTTTTATTTTATGCACACATTTTCGAGTTATGGCCAAATTATTTTTTTTAAATGTAAATCATAGTTGGCTTTAACATAGTTGATAAGAGTGTTTTTCACTGATTTTAAAAATATAAAGTTTTGTAAATTTATCTTAAAAAACAGTGTTACTATAGAGTAGAAACTAGCTTTAAATCTGCCAAATAATATAATACCATCTTCTTAAGGCACTTTTTTTAGTAGTATCCAGTGGCGTAGGTATTTTTTATTTTATGCACACATTTTCGAGTTATGGCCAAATTATTTTTTTTAAATGTAAATCATAGTTGGCTTTAACATAGTTGATAAGAGTGTTTTTCACTGATTTTAAAAATATAAAGTTTCGTAAATTTATCTTAAAAAACAGTGTTACTATAGAGTAGAAACTAGCTTTAAATCTGCCAAATAATATAATACCGAAGACAATAGCCATTTTTGATAATTTGCATGCTCAGTTTTAATTATGATAAGCATTATAAATAATAAAAATTCATTTTTGAGTAATAAATATTTTATTAGGCAGAACATAATTTCATTTTCTTATCTTGTTGGAAGAACAGAACTCTTTGCTGTTGCAACGGAATAATTAATAAAAATTAAGCATGCAAATGATCAAAAATGGCTATTGTCTTCCGTATTATATTATTTAGCAGATTGAAAGCTAGTTTCTACTCTATAATAACATTGTTTTTTAATATAAATTCACAAAAGTATATATTTTTGAAATCATTAAGAAACACTCTTATCAACTGTGTCAAAGCCAACTATAATTTACATTAAAAAAAAAATAATTTAGCTATAACTCGAAAATGTGTGCATCAAATAGAAAAATGCCTACGCTACTAGATTCTACTTAATAAGGTGTCTCAAGAAGATATTTATAGTTTTTATCTATCTTACAAATTACGCAAGATATTAATTAAAGTTAAAAATCAAGAAATCCCGATTTTGCCCCACAACTTCTGAAAAGAAACAAGATGCTGCATTTTTGTTTTAGGCATTATCCTAGGCTCAAAAAAAAAGATCGCGATTGCGCCATCGGTTTTTATCTAACTCTTATATTTACCGAGATGCCCATAAGCAACATCGAGATTAGACCACCCTGTACATGCGATCTGAATCTGAACAATGGGTGTTTACTAATTATTTCTTCTAATGAATTCATGAAAATTTCGGCAAGTAATTTCGCTAATCCTTTGTTTTGGATGAAGAAGTTGTTATTGAATTGATGGGTAATCCCCTCAGTCCGTTACTTGCCGAAATTTTCATGAATTCATTAGAAGAAATAATTAGTAAACACCCATTGTTTAATAAATGCCTATACTGGTTTAGATATGTTGATGATATTCTCACCTGTTTCACAGGAACGGAGAGACAGTTAGATCAACTTTTAAATTTCATTAATTCAATTCACAAGGATATTTCATTCACTAGGGAGATCGAATCTAATGAATCTATTAATTTTTTAGACTTAACAATTTCACATCCAGGTCAAAAACATGAATTCAATATTTTTCACAAGCCGACCCATACAGATACTACGATCCATAGCACATCATTTCATCCTATGCAACATAAACTAGCAGCTTACCATTCCATGTTGCATAGGCTAACCACTATCCCCCTATCAATTAATAATTTTAATAATGAGCTCAACAGAATTCTCATAATAGCTAATAACAACGGCTTTCGTCAAAAGCTTATCTTAGACATCCTTTATAAAAAACAAAAACAACAAGCCCTGAAATTAGTATATCCCACCAATTTTCAAAATCAGAATAATAAATATTGCTCATTAACATTTAACGGCCCCCCTTCGATTGCCATCAGCAAAAAACTCAAATCCTTAAACCTAACTCCTTCTTTTAGAACGGTCAATTCACTTAATAAATTCATTGATAATTCTAAAGACAAATCTGATAAAACTACGAACTCTGGCGTGTATTTGCTGGAGTGTGGAGATTGCCCTAAGGTATACGTTGGACAAACTGGACGTAGCTTCCCAGATCGCATTTCAGAACATCAAAAATGCTTTCAATTTAAGAAAACCTAGTCAACCTACGCCAATCATTTAATCGAATACCAACATAACTTTAACCTTAAATTCAAAATTTTGCACGAATGTAACAAAAGTCGTAAATTAAACTTATTAGAAGAATTAGAAATTAATAAATATAACAAAAAAGGTATTCTATTAAATGACCAAATAGAAGTAAACAATTCACCCCTAATCAATATTTAGTCGCTTAAAATTGTTTGTATTAGTTTCAGCCTAATTACCTCATTACCCCCCCCCCCCCCCTTCTATTAACTTAATTGCATTAGTATATAAGCTTTTACCTGTACTTTGTAAAATCATCATTTCATCTGCCTGATGAAGCCACTCTGTTTGGTAAAACATGTTGCAGTGTTCAACAATAAAAGTGAAACCCTCCCAACTGCCTTGTTTTATTTCAAATAGTATTATGGAGTTTCATCATGTATCCGCCTCATCAATTAAATACTAATGCGTTTGCTCGAATCCGCGCACAACATCAACTCCGCTAGTACATTCGATCTGAATCTGAATCCGCCCGAATCGGATCACTAATGCGTTTGCTCGAATCCGCGCACAACATCAACTCCGCTGGTACATTCGATCTGAATCTAAATCCGCCCGAATCGGATGACTAATGCGTCTGCTCGAATCCGCGCACAACCTCAACTCCGCTTGTACATTCGATCCGAATCTGAATCCGCCCGAATCGAATGAATAATGCGTTTGCTCGAATCCGCGCACTACTTCAACTCCGCTTTGTACATGTTATCTGAGTCCGCCCGAAACGATTTTTCACGACTTGCAGAATCGAACCCGCTGCGCCAGCCTTTATTGGTATTTTTTATGACTTGACGCGTAACTTTATCAGCTAATGTTTGTTCTCTACTTATGAGGCAAATCACAAAATATCTACAAGATGAATTCAAGCCACCGAAGTTTTAAGTGAATTGGATAACTAACGCCATCTAATGCTCCATCGTCAATGACACGAATGCACAAGTGCATATACAGGTCACTGTTTCGTCCACGGAGCTAAACTCTGTGTAACCACAGAAAACAAATATCAAAATTGTATTTGAGTTCAGTATTCCGAAGTTTTATTTAGAACAGCTTTGCTACTGAAAAGGCAAAATTATTTGATAATTTAAAAATAAATATAACAAAACAATTTGAATTATGGTTAAATTTGTATATATTTGCTTTATTTTTTATAGACATATCTTTCAAATAAACCTAGCATCTTTGTTTAAATTATACAAGTCAATTCCCTTAAAACGGTATTCGCTCGTTTAATAGATATTTAATTGACGGTAAGTAAATGGTCACGGTTTATGAAACAAGTGTCTATCATCACTATAAAAGGAGATTAAGGCGAGAACGAACTATATTATTATTATTATTATTATTATCATTATTATTATTATCATTATTATTATTATCATTATTATTATTATCATTATTATTATTATTATTATAAGTGATTCGTTTACGAACGATTCATAAAGAACGAATCACTTTTAAGAAATAATTCGGTTGATTCGAATCACCTAAATGATTCAAACTTCCCATATCTATTAGAATTCATTTCGATAAAATTGTACATCTTAAATTAGCCTTCACTTCATCGGCGTCCCTTTTTTTTAACGAGTGGCTTAAACATTTTTCAGTGTAGCCCATTACAATTCTATAAAATAGTTATGACGTTGCATTAACGGTGCAGACGCGTATAGGAAAAGGATGGCAGTAAAATTAAATTGCCCCGCATTAAAATGATATAAAATTGTTATATTGTGGACACTAAAACGTCTACACCTGGGGTGATAAAAATTTTACCTACTGAAAATTTATGAGTACGTGCCATGCATTTCTAGATGTTAAATTCTTTGAAATAAAGGTAGAGAAATGTTAACAATATGAGGATTTTATTAAAAAAATTTATATCTTGAATTTGGATAGACGACAATTAATATGACACAGTTGATAATACGAGACTACTTTGATTAACTTTGATTAATATTCAAATCAGCTGAATTTTAAGGAATTTTATAAAGTTTCTACAGGTTTAAGTTAACAGTTCTTTATGTGGGAGGTAAATCAGACCAAGTCACATTTTAAAAAATTTACAGTGCTATTTACTTTTCGATTAAATAACAATCTTGATTCCAACAGTATAAAAAACGTATTTAAAAAAATACTTTTTGTAGTTTACCTCCTTCATACAGAATTATTTATCTGCTAATGATTACACTTAAAAGATTTTTTTTAGTAAAAATATCTGTACAGAAATATAATAACTACTTTTATATTTTTTTAGATGTTCATTTATTTTTTATAGTATATTTGTACTTCATGCGCCTAGGGTTGTTAAAAAAGGTTTCTTTTAAATTTTAATTAAAACAAATAGTTTTTTATCACAAAACGTGTTTTTTTCATTAAAACAGCGTTTAAAACATTAACAATTAAAAATATGTTTAAAACCCGTTTAAAACATGTTTAAAACCGAATATACAGGCCATTTTTTTTTTTAATATACATATCCCGATAATTACAGTGTTTTTTAAATTTGCGAAAATTCGTTGTTTCAAAGCCTTTAATTTGAGGCTTTTAACGAGTGTTTTCCACTCCCAGACTAAGCATGAAGTAAAATTTCGAGTTTAGAAAAGCCTAAGAATTTGGATTGGCCGCGTAGCGAAGCGGAGCGGCCAATCCAAATTAGGCTTTTCTAAACTCGAAATTTTACTTCATGCGCCACTCTTAAAAAGACTGATTTATAGTAAAGTTAAAAAAACACACACATACAACAAAGACTATAAGCAACCTAATATACGTTAGAATAATTGGGTTGCCTATAATCACTGTTTTAAATAATTTGTTCATTTATTTTATTTTATTGTTATTTTATTTATTTATTTATTCCCAACAGAAATAATCCAATTACAGGGAAAATTTTAAAATATAACTATTATAACATATGAAAAATTAAACTAAATTATATATAAAGACTAATCTAAAAATATATTTACATATATATACTCGTACATAACGATAATTATAAAAAAATTAAAAACAAAAAAGAAAAGAATTACGAACGGCTAATGGCCAGTTTACAATTGTGTGAAAATTCAAAAAGACTTGACATAAATACATCGACATAATCTTCAACACTATGGTAACAATTTAACATATTATGCATAGGTGATTGAGAAAAGTGAAGAGTATTAGGTTGTTTGCTGTAGAACGTTAACGAATTGCGTGTGATAAATTTAGGAGCATGAACGCAAAGTATGTTAAAGATTTTGACTCACGTTTTATTTACATCTACATATTAGATTGCTAAAGCCGTATATTTTAAACTTTACGATATTTCAGTGTTTTATACGGGTGGCGCATGAAGTAAAATTTCGAGTTTAGAAAAGCCTAATTTGGATTGGCCGCTCCGCTTCGCTACGCGGCCAATCCAAATTTTCAGGCTTTTCTAAACTCGAAATTTTACTTCATGCTTAGTCTGGGAGTGGAAAACCCTCGTTTAAAGATTCAACTTAAAATCTTTTAAAAAAACAACGAATGTCGTAATATTTACAGTGTATGCATATGTATACCTGAAAGAAAAATTTCCTGTATTTGAAAATCACATTTATGCACACACAGTTGTGATATTTTCTTGTAATAGAATGTTATATTTAATAATGTAATTTGAAATATCTTCAAGAATTAAGCTAAAATTTAAAAACGTAAACAAAAAATTGTAATGAAGTATTATAAAATACAATTTGGCAAATTTAAGATAATAAAAAGAACATAATACTGGATATTTAATTAAAACACTTGGTTTGTTTCACTAAAAATTAGTGAAACAAACCAAGTGTTTTAATTAAATATCCAGTATTATATTCAAAAATGTTTCACCACGGGTTAAGTGAGAAATTAATTAAAGATAAAATAAAAAGAACCTTTTAGACCAATTTAAGATTTAAAATATGTTTCAAACAAAACAGTTTAAAACACGACGGCTGTTTTTAAACATGTTTAAAACAAAGTGTTTTAAACATAACAACCCTGCATGCGCCACGCGTATATAACACCGATTAAGTCAAGTTTAAAATCTACTGCGCTTAGTTAACTAAGCACGTTTGTGACAATTCATGACATACTAATAATATTAGTTGCATTCACATTAATATAGTATTTAGATAGGGAATAAGGAATTTGAGGTATTTGCACTAGAAATTACTCTTTGGGTTATTAAAGGTAAATACGACTAATCCTAGCATTCGTGCATGCTACAAATGTTTGAATTGAATATGCATTCAAAAAGAAATGTTGAAGCACTAATCCAATTACACGTACAACTAATACATTGAATAAACCTAATTATGCAATTGGAAATATGTGCGCTTAACTAATTCAAATGCATGTTAATAATTATAATCTATATTTTACAGTAATAATAATAATCTATATTTTACACCTATTACATAAATTTACAGACAACATAATACAGTAATAATACAGGGTGCCTGTATTTCAACAGAATGTATGGGAATCTCGGTTATTTGAAAATATAGAGAGTCAGTTAAATTGGGGCAAAGTTGTGTTTGTTAAGGCCTAATAATAATCTAAAAACAAATTTAATATATCTTGTTTCGTTTTTGAGATATTGTCAAAAAATTGATTTTTTGAAATTTCGTTTTTATATTTTTATTCAAAAACTATTGAATCCAACCATTTTCGACTTTGACATTATAGAGGCACTTTTTATCAACAAATATATTAACATATTTTATTTTAAGATAACTATAACATTTACCCAGGGACCATAGCCAACTTAAATTTTTCTTATGGGCGCCATTTTGGATTTGCATATTTTTTTAAAAGAATATTTATTTCTGAATTCAATGATGTAACACACTTATAGTTTATTGTATATTTCATATGTAAAATTTTAATCTTTTGTTTTTTGGAAACAGTTGAGTAACTGACTCATTTGAAAACTCATAGGAGCCATAATTTGCTTACACTAAAGACAGTTACGATACATATTTTAACAGTAGTAATTTATTTTAAAGTGAAGAGTGTCTTCCACTCCC
This sequence comes from Philonthus cognatus, assembly GCA_932526585.2. Taxonomy (NCBI): domain Eukaryota; kingdom Metazoa; phylum Arthropoda; class Insecta; order Coleoptera; family Staphylinidae; genus Philonthus; species Philonthus cognatus. Next base: position 45,270,038 of record OW052241.1, read on the forward strand.
AGACTGAGCATGAAGTAAAATTTCGAGTTTAGAAAAGCCCCGCGTAGAAAATTTGTCGAGGGTCGCGCAGCGACCGGAGACAAATTTTCACGGGGCTTTTCTAAACTCGAAATTTTACTTGATGCGCCACGCGTATAAACCACTGATTTACAATAAAGTTAAAAATATATAGCGCTTAGATATGATAGTGATCAATATTTATTGAGATGTAGCGAAAAATGCAAGAATTACTTTTCTGTAAATAGTTTTGGAGTAATCAAAATAAATGTAGAATAAATTTAGTTTGTGCAAATAGTAGTAGTAGTAGTTGTAGTAGTTTATTCATGTTAAGTGCATAATTAGCTTACATTCGTCAAGTGTGAATAATAAAATATAAAAAGTAGAACAAACCAATAAATAATGACTTCTTACAATACTGTGCATATATAATACAAAGTTGAAAAAAATACATAAATACATAAACAAGACAACTAGTTGGTTATATAGTAAAATCTAATGATTTATTGGATAGGGGACGCTTCCCGGGCACTTGCATTAAATTGTGTACTTATCGGTTAAGCATTCGTTCATGCTATAGAATGTTTGCCCCTTGAGGTAGTTTTTTTATTGTGTTCTTAAATTGTTTAATACCAAGAGATTTAACCGGTTCTGGCAAAAGATTAAATATTTTTGGTCCGAAATAGTTGGTACCATTCTGTGACTTACATAAGCGAATGTTTGGTAGGCAAATGTTGCGACTTGCTCTAGTGTTGTGATGGTGTATGTCCGTATGAGTAGGATAAGATGCTAAGATTTTTCGAACATGCATCAGACATTCCAATACATACAATGAGGGGAGTGTTAGAATACCAAGATTTATGAATGTAGCTTTGCAGTCATGTTGGTATCCTAAACCCGATATTACCCTTACCTCGCGTCTTTGGAGGCCAAACATGCGCTGCATAGTAGCAGAATGTCCCTATGCCAGAATGCTGTACGATAGGTGGGATTCTCACAAAGCAAAGTATGCAGTACGTAAGGCTGCAGCTGGCAGACTTGATTTTAATTGACGCAGCAGGTATATTGACTTGCATAATTTCCCTGACACTGCCTCTCCATGTCCGTGCCACGATAATTTGTGATCTAGGCACACACCCAGAAAACGTGCTGTTATCTCCCTGGAAATGTCGGTTCGCAGCGAGAATGTTAAATCGACAGTTTTATTGGTGTTTAAGGAGGGCCCATTTAACACAAACCAGTTACCAATCCTTTCTTTACATACCTCGTGTTCTACATTCGCTTGCAGGATATCATGTGATCTGTTGATGTATGTGGTATCGTCTGCAAATTGAAAGAATATAGAGGACATAGACGCAGATGGTAAGTCATTGATGTAAAGTATAAAAAGGACCGGTCCGAGGATTGATCCCTGGGGTACCCCAAGTTTTAGGTTAATCTGATTAGATGTTCTTTGCCCTATGACGACTGATTGCTCTCGCTTAATTAAGTACGTATTAATTAAGCGACAGGTGGTGGGATGGAAATTATAAAAATATATTCAATTTCCGTAAAAGGATATCATGGTCGATGCAATTGAATGCCTTACTAAGGTCCAGAAATGATGTCACTGAGTGCATACCAGCTTCGAAATTGCTAGTAATTTCCTCAGTTAGGTTCACGATCGCATCGGCCGTAGACTTACCCCTCCGAAAACCGTATTGCGTGAGGGAAAGAAGTTGATGGGTCTTCAAAAAGTCTATAATTTGATTTAGTAAGACCTTGTCAAATACTTTTGCAACACTGGTAGTATAGCAATTGGTCGATAGTTGCTAACATTTTCCTGATCGCCTTTCTTAAAAATAGGAGTGATATACGCTTTTTTAAGGGATGATGGAAATACGCTATCCTCAATACAGATGTTTATCAGCTTCGTTAGTGGAGTAACTATGACATCTATAACACTCATAAGCAAACCTGTTGTAAGACTATAGATGTCTCTCGATGGGGAGTTTTTTAGTCCGAGTACTATATCTCTGACTTGTACAGAACTGGTTTTCTTAAACAAAAAATATGTTGAGCAGTTAATGGAACAGTCTAACATAAATGTTGAGGGTGTTTGAGTTGGGTCAGGAAGGCTTTGTGAAATGTTCACCGCCACATTAGCAAAGTAAGTATTAAAAGAATTTGGACTAATATCACAGGTTATATCACGGTGTGTTGATGGTTTTTTATTGATTAAGGACCAAAGTGCTTTCGGGCTGTTTTTTTTAGTTTTTGATAAAGGAATCATTGGCTGTTATTTTTGCCTCGATAAGAGCAGAGTGGTAACCGCGCTTGTATTTTGTGTAGTATTCTTTCAATGAAGAGTTTCTATTATATGCCGATTTTAATAATAAAAGCGTTTCTCGCATGTTATACAGCTTTGTATTAAACCATTTTATATGATTATTCCTTGTCGACACTTTTGTTTCGGGAAATGAGTATATGCAGTATTCGTGTAATATATCTGTGAATGTGTTAAATTTAGATTCGGGGCTGTTGTTATTGTTAATAAAACTCCAGTCTGTTGATTCGAGTAGCCGATAGTAAGTATTTGTGCCAACTTTAGTAATTGGACGGATTATTTTTTGTCTTCCAGTATTTGGAAGGTTATTTATTTTGTAATTAACCTCTATGCCAGTGTGGTCGGACAGTCCTGCGTCACAGGGTTGTGTATTTATATTGCAAGTTTGGATGCAAGTTCGAAAAAACGTTATCTAGGCAATTACGCTTACGTGTATTAAAATTTACTGTGGTCGAGAGACCATAAGTAGCCAGTAAGTCGCATAGGTTTCCGGCCCGGGAATCACTGGTATTAAACTTAACGTTGAAGTCTCCGCCAAGGAGTACGGTTTTGCGAAAGTCAACACTATCCAATAAATCACCTAAAATTGACAAAAACAAAGTAAAATCTGCATCTGGAGGTCTATATATACAAATAATAATAGTCTCGAGAGATGGCAGGAATGACGCAGCTATTTCACAATGTTTCTCTACTGATAGACTAATGAGATCTGTAAGGCATTTGCTTTCTATATTATTGTGCTGCATCACTCCTCCATGTTGAAAATTTCTCCGAGCAAAACTAGAGGCCACTTGGTAATTTTCTAGTGACAGGACCGAAATTTCTAGCTCTTTGGGCCAGTGTTCGCTAATGTACACGATATTTATGTTGCGATTGCTTATGAGAAAAGCTTCTAGTTCGTTTATTTTGTTTCTTAAACATTGAATGTTGATAAAATACATTTTTATATTCATTTCTCGGTCGGTTGAGGTTGCCCTGGATTCGTTACTTAAAGTCCGGATGTTATATATATAAAATAAACAATTTAGCAGTATATTCATACATTATTAGAAACACTATTGCAAACATAGATTTGATATGTAGTTACCATATCAATAGACAGAATTTACACGACGCGTCAGAAATGTTTTGCCCGAGATAAGCCTATCCCCTGTTTTGAGTTTAGGCCCAACAATCACGATCGCACGACATTCCGTGTTTATTGTTTACGAGGAGAACGTGCACGAAATGAAATTATGCGTAAATGGCATCAAGTTATCGTATGCGTGCCATGACGTGCTAACTACCACCCCAAACACACCCCCCACAAAAATAATCACTACATTATTACTACATTAAAATAATAATTATAAAAACAAGAATGCAGCGACGGCTCGCAGCCTAACTTCAGGGTAGGCCACAGCGCCAATGCACACAAAATTTGAGGTTAGGATCACGCTTTATAAATACAAGTAATTGCACAACAAATTCATCTTTCAATAACGAATACATTTATTTTACCTTGGGTCTCTGGCCTACCCTGAAGTTAGGCTGCGAGTCTCCGCTGCAAGAATGCAACTCTAAATAATTACAAAGGTCGAGATTCAGTTGATACCTTATCAATTTTTAATTAAAACAAATCAATATCAAATTTGGTATAAACAATTTTTAATTGAGACTTTAAATATGGCTGGAAATTTCTACGTAAAATTATGGCTGGAAAATTCTAAGTAAAATTAGGGCTGGAAAATTCTAAGTAAAATTATGGCTAGAAAATTCTAAGTAAAATTATACCAAAACAATTTTTGCTGAGTTAGATGTAGGTATACCATATTTTGTGTAAACCCTATAAGAGTCTGTTCATTAATTTAAATACTACCTGGTTTTATTTTAAACATACGAGAACAAATTTGAAAATGTTTTTTTCTCTCATTAAAGAAAGCTCCATATAAATAAACTCTTGAACATAACACAAATGAGAGTCGAAAATAAAAAAATCGTACGGTTTGTATTACAAGAAAACATTAGTATACGCAGACGTAGTCATTATATGCCTACCGCGGAAAGATTAACTGTCCCGAAAGAAATTTATAACAAGAAAACCCAGACTACTTGGATTAAATATATCATTCGCTACTTTTTTTATTCTTTCCGTATTTTTTTCACGGATCGTTTATTCACCACGACGAATTTCGTTTATTTACGTACAAATTTCAACCAGCTGAACGCAATAACACGCCTCTGTAAACGCAAGAGTTTTCCCCCTAATTAATTAACGCAAGATATAATGGAAACATACACGTACACCATTATTGTATCCAGATATACAAGCGAATATAACTAAATTATATTAGTTTCTAGTTTAGAAAAGCCTCTATTGAAAGCAGGACAATACACATCTTTGTTCTGATTTTATTAGAGGTATTTGTAAACTCGAAACTTTAATGTTATGCAGTGATAACACATCTTGTGATTTTATTTTAAATGCTAGGAGTGATTTTATAACATCTGTACTTTTTGATTACTCAACAAAACATACACTGCACTGTGTGTTTTATAAAATGTTGTTCTTTAAACAGTTAAAGGTGGATCTACTTCGTTATACATCATAGATAGATAGATAGATAGATAAATTTACTCATTTTAATACATGTATGGTGTGTGTTTGCACCTGTCAGAATAAATTGATAATAATAAAATTTCATAATAGTAATAGTAAAAAATAATAATAATAATTTGAATATAGTAACATTTACTACAGGCTACGAAAGAGAGAACAAAAATTAAATAAAATAAAATAAGATTGATAGAGCAGAGTTTGTTAAAAAAAATGGTAGTAATAAATAATTAAAAAATATAAAATAAGAAGCAATTGAAATGACATAAATAACTACATTTTTAAAATATCACTGCAATAAAGATAATGAAAAAAAAAAATGTTTAAAAATAGTTATGTATACAAGCAGAATTCTAAGGCTCGTTAACGAATTCGTCTATTGTAAAGAACGCTTTATCGATGAGATATTTTTTCATGTACACTTTTATAGTGTTTGTACGGCAGGCATTAAATCATAGTAGGTAGTTCAACAAACTACCTACTATGATTAAGTGCCTGCCATACAAAAACTTTAATGCCTGCCATACAAAAACTTTAAAGTGTACATGAAAAAATATCAGCATTTCAGTCCCCAATATTTTGGACCATTTCTTGATTTTATAAGTCTGTTATTTTGTATGTAAATGTCATCTCATTGTCTAGTGTTATAATTACGTATACAGTTTGTGATGGTGTAATCATTAATATTTTTCTTTGCGTACAATAATATTGAAATATATCTATATATATATATATATATATATATATATATATATATATATATATATATATACCGGGTGTTGACTTGGCAGACGCAACATAGAAAATCGCATGTTAATTTTTAAGTGTTCAAATATTGGCTTCCCTATTTATTTTAGAGTCAAAATGTATTTTACTTTTTTGTAGACAGTAAAATTCTAAATTTATTAATGTTCACACTTAACATCACGTTTCTCACGGGGCTTTTCTAAACTCGAAATTTTACTTTATGCTTAGTTTAAAGCTTCAAATTGAAATTGTTAAGAAAAACAACGGATGTCGGAAAATTTACAGCTTATGCATATGTATACCTCAATGATAACTGTTCCAATGCGTTTTTATCTAGGTAAACAGGGATTTGTATACCAAAACAAAAAAATCCGAAAATTTACAGCAAATTCAGCTTATTTTCTTTAAATCTTTTGATATTCGTTGTTTATTAAAAGAGTTCTATTCGAAACTTTAATCGAGTGTTGTCCACTTCTAGACTAAGCATGAAGTAACATTTTGAGTTTAGAAAAGCACCGTGAAAATTTGTCGAGGGTCGCGCAGCGACCCGAGACAAATTATCTGGGATTTTCTAATCTCGAAATTTTACTTCATGCACCACGCGTATATAACACAGATTTTAAGTGAGGTTCGAATATACATAAATTTGACAATATTATAGTGTTTTATACGCGTGGCGCATGAAGTAAAATTTCGAGTTTAGAAAAGCCCAGAAAATTTGTCTCGGGTCGCTGCGCGACCCTCGACAAATGTTCACGGGGCTTTTCTAAACTCAAAATTTTACTTTATGCTTAGTCTGGGAGTAGAAAACACTTGCTTAAAGCTTTAAATTGAATTTGAAAAAAAACAAGGAATACCCGCAATTGTTGTATCATGGTCTGTCATTATTTTTATAAAATCACATTACTGTTTCTTAATTATTTTAACTTGGAGAAATGTAAAGTATTAAGTGTGAACAATAATAAATTCAGAATTTTTCCCTCTACAAATATGTGAAATACATTTTGTCTCTAAAATAAATAGGGAAGCCAATATTTGAACACTTTAAAATTAACATGCGTATATATATATATATATATATATATATATATATATATATATATATATATATATATATATATATATATATATATATATATATGCTTATGGTAGTGTCATTATGCGGATATATATATATATATATATATATATATATATGCTTATGGTAGTGTCATTATGCGGATATTAAAAAATAATGGTTTACAATCATCCCTGTACTAAGCTCAGGAGATAATTGGAACCGCCCATCTCTGTAAACCAAAGATTCAACCACAAATGGCCGAATGACCCCAAGCCACAAGACAATATGTCATATAGGAACGACATGTTGCGTAGTAACTCGCCAGTAGAACATCTGGTGAAACACAATGAGAAAGATTTCGAAGAAAGAATATAGTTTTTTAGATAGCACATCACCCTGAATTTCCCAAGTAAATACAGTGTCTAAATGAACTCCCAAAAAATAGGTGGAACCCACATATTCGAATTCATATCTATTAGTGTAAACATGACGTTAACTGTTTTGGATGTATTTAAGTGCAATTTATTGGCGTTCCAGGAACGTTGGAAATGTTTAGATTTCATTCATTTGAGCAACTTTAGTTCCAAAGCTTGATCATAATCACAGTTCATATATATCCAGTTAGCCAGTCACTGTATAAAATTTGGTAGCAGCATTTGGAGGCTGCATCCAGAAACGAGACCGGTGATTGGCGTATATAGTCGTCGGTCTTACCCGTCCCCCTAATCTTGACCATAGTCTCTCCTTTTCTACTCGATTTTCAGTTCTCCCATAAGCATTGGCTCTCCTTGTCATAATGTTGATATGTGTTCAAGATATTTATATCATCGGCTTGTATAATTGTTGATGACATAGGTATAGATTTGCTAAAATCATTTACATAGATGATGAATGACAGTGGTCCTTGAATAGATCCTTGGGGAACACCATTATGAGTAGGTAACATTTTCGATGTTTTCCCATTAACCAAGACAACTTGGAATCTTTCTGAAAGATACGATATTTAATTCGGTGGCTTTTTGATCGAAGCCATAGCTTCTAACTTGCGAATAAGGATATCATGATTTAAGCAATCGAACGCTTTCGAAAGATCCAAAAAGCTGGTCATACAAAAGAAACGATTTTCCAGGGATTGCAGTACAGGGCTATTCAAATAGAAGGAACAGATTTCAAACATTTATTTCTTCCAAACTACAAAAGGTGGAACTATAATTCCAACGTTCCTGGACAGACAAAAGTGTAAAATTTGAACAGTCTAGGCAGAAGTTCCAACCACGGCCGCATTGGCGCTGTTGCTTGTCATTATGATTGTCTGTAGTAAAATGGCGACACAACAAGAAAAACACTTTGTGTGCTGCAATTAGCAAGACTAGAGTCCATTATTGAAGTTGTACGTGCTTTTTACCGCCTCGTCATAAGCAGATTTACCAGTGGCATCGAAAAATCGTAGACGATGGTTGCATCTACAAACAGAAAATCACGAGACGTCGGCGCACATCGAATGAAAATGTCGAGCGTATTCGTACAGTTTACGAAAGGAGCCCAAAAAAATCCACAGCACGGGAAACACATGGTGCTCATATTGAATGCATAAAAAAAATAACTTTTCTCTTTCCAGGAACGTTTAAATTGTGTTTCTATCTTTTGTAGTTTGGAAGAAATAAATGTTTAAAATCTGTTCCTTTATTTTAAATAACCCTGTATATATTCAATGAGACAGAATTGCATCTGTTGTAGATATTATGCTTCCAAATCCAAACAGATATCTATTCAGTAAGTTTTTATTTTCTAAGTAATTGAAAATTTGTAAAAACATTACCTTTTCCATGACTTTAGAGAAGACAGGTAGAATGGATATTGGCGTATAATTATTTGGGTTAGATTTATCACCCTTTTTGAAAACTGGTATTACAGATACAATTTTCATATCTTTTGGAAATGTACCACATATTAAACCATAGTTGACAATGTCAATTAATGGTTGTACCATCATGTCTTTACAGGCTTTAAGAGTATCCACTGTTATTCCAAAATAATCTTTGGTTCTGCTGTTTTTTAATGAACATTTTACATCTCTTATTTTGACTTCTGATATTGGTTGGAAAGAACAGGTGCAGTTAGTATTTTCCACAAAATTTACTGCATCATCTTTACTTGGTGGTATTGGTTTTAGAATATTGTTAAATGATTCTTTGAAAGTTAGATTATAATCGTCTGGTGGTATTGATTTTAGAAAATTATTAACTGATTCTATAAAAGTTAGATTAAAATCGTCTGGTGGTATGACATGGCGTTCTGTATGTAGTATTCATCAGTTTAGTATTTGACTTAATAACGTGCCACATAGCTCTACTTTTGTTATTCAATTTTTGTACGAAACTCGTGTTTGCTCTAATTTCTTTTAATGCAATTCTGTAAAATATTGTATAACGTCTTAAGGTTTCTCGAAGATGCTGTGTTTTATAAAGATTGTATAGTTCACGGATAAATTAAAGGTGATATCTCATCTTGTGGAGATCTTTGGTGAACCACAGTGCTCCGTTTATTTTAGTTTTTTTTTTTAAATAACTTGTTTGAGTGGAAAACATACCATGCATTTTATTTAAGTATAGCCATAAGGATTTACATGGTACAAATTGTACCCTATGTTAACTTTTGTTGTCCAAATTTAAAACAATTTTTTGTTTTTATTAATAAATCAAATACTTTTCTGCGAAATTTTTATTGTTAAAACGACATTAACATGTTAGAATTCTTTATTTTAGTTTTCAAGTTTATCAAAACAAATACTTACATTATGACATTTTCGCCAAGTCGATTATTATTATATTTATATTATATTTTTATTTCTTCACAAATAAAATATTTTATAACATGAACATTCATTACAGTATTGTATTTATTCTACACTGCGAAAAGGCTATCGACCTGAGGTCTTTCTGCCTAGGATTGTTTAAATAATTTTCATTATGGGGTTAATGAATGAATAAATGATGTGAGATTATTAAGTAATTGACTGATGAGGAGATAAGATGATGTAGGGATAAGAGTCGATTTTTTGACTTATATATTTGTATTATTAATTTCAACTTTGAAAGCAAAAATACGCATTTCTTTCTTTGTTTATGCCCTTTTAGCATTCTACATTTTGTTGAAAAAAATTTGATTTATTAATAAAACCAAAAAATTGTTTCAAACTTCTACGACAACAAAACTTAACTTGGGGTACATTTTTTACCATGTACATCCCTAGGGCCATACTTAAATAAAACGCACGGTATATTGAAGTTAAATATAAATCGTAAATAATTTACAAATTAAACACGTTTTAACTTTGTTTGTATAACTGAAATAAAGTTTTACAAACAAAGTTATAATGTGTTTCATTTGTGTATTATAACATTCCTAATTTTCTTACTATCATTTATTCCACCTATTTCTATATTTTTTCTGTATATCAAAGGACTTCCGAAGTCAATACAACCATAGGTATTGACTTCGAAGAGCCTTTGTTCCCGCATTCTGGACTCCGAATTCCGGTGTGTGTTTCTCAAAGAATTTCCTCTCTCGCCACACAAGCCAGACGATACAAGCATCCTTATCTTGCCCAAATGCAGATTCCTCTCTCCGTCCTTGTCTAGATAGATATTCCCTCGGATGGAAAATAAACAATGGATTGAGAGCCTTCGATTTCGGATCTCCACCGAATTAAAATAATTCGAATCGCTCTCGCGCTATTTGTTTATTTCGCGTGTACCTAAAAGGTATTCCTGTGTTTTGAGTTTGTTTGCGAGTTTCGCACGTGAAGCGTTCTGTCTGGGGAAAATCCCATAATTACGTTTCGACTTTTTTCGCGTTAATTAATTTCCTTTGGCTGCGTTTAATTAAGCCCTTGACTAACGATTTCTACTTTTGTTTTTATTTTAAGATAGATAGAGGGATTTTTTCTTTTAGGATTGGTCACTCAAAATATTGTGAAGTATAAAATATACTGGTTAGGTTTAATCTCATGTTCATTAATTTTACAAAAGTTTATATAAAATAGAAGTATACTACATATTTTATATAAACATTTGTGAAATTAATCAACATGAGATTAAACCTAACTAGTATATGATTTAAAAAAATATATTAGTGAAATTTAAGCAAGTGTTTTCTTTTTTAAATCATAGTTAAATATGTTAGAACACGTAAAAGATGAGAAACTTGTTCAAGACTAATAACCAGTACTAAATAACTTAATTTGATATATTATATTATTTAAGTGTCTTCCACTCCCAGGCTAAGCATGAAGTAAAATTTCGAGTTTATAAAAGCCTCGCGTAGAAAATTTGCCGAAACAAATTTTCACGGGGCTTTTCTAAACTCGAAATTTTACTTCATGAGCCACGCGTATAAACCATTGATTAAAAATAAACTTAAAAATATATACTGTTAAGATGTGACAGATATTTACTAAGATATTGCGAAAAAACATGAGGTTCATGATATTATGACGCTTTCATAGATTAATGTCGGCTGATGGCAGCCCATGTCAAGTTGACACAATGTAACTTAAAATGTTACTAACAAACTAAAATTTAACACCAAACAAATCAATTATTAACTATAATATAATAGTATTTTATTAAAAATAAATAAACTCGTTCCTTTTTATTTCTTATGAATAAAAATCTATCAAAACATGAAATAACAATTTCTCATTGTTGCTCCGACGTAATTTCCTTTATGCATCCATAACAATATACTGATTTTTCAACAATGGCCCTTCGTGTATACAGCAATATTTACTTTGCCGGAGAGCGCGCGCGAGTGAGTGAGTGAGCGAGAGAGAAAAAAGGGCAAGAATGAATCCATCACGGGCCGACACGCTAACAATGTAAATTTTATATTTGCCCGCCTGTGAAAGGGTTAACATTTGCTTTAACATTTTAAGGGACGGATGAAAAGGTGAAAAGTGCACGCTGTCTGAATAACTATACCTAGGGAGGATCAAAATAAAAAAACAACACTAACAAAAAATACAATAAGAGCAAATTGGGGTATTGTAATACGTTCATCGACGTAATCATCCAAAGATAATTTATCTAAAACCTAATTTATAATATACTTTTATTTGCTACGTGTAAAAAATAATAAATATTTTAACAATAACTTCATTAATTAAAAAATGATATTCTAAAACTATGCAAGACATAATTTAAATTAAAAATTAATACAATGAATCGTGAAAACAAAATCAACACTTTAGATTTGTGTTTTATACTATTTATAAATATATTATATATTTTAGCTGTATATTTTAAACTTCCCTTAAAATCAGTAATTTCTAGTAGTGGCCGATTTCTGAAGTTTGTCATGGCTCTTGCCAACATATAAGGCGTTATGTTGGTAATTTCTTCCTGGACATGGGCCTTCAAATCTTGTAGGGTCCTTGGACGGTTCACATAAACACGGGATTTCAAAAAACCCCATACAAAAAAATCGCAAGTGGTCAAATCGGGAGAGCGGGTCGGCCACTCCAAATCTCCCCTAATTGAGATGAGGCGCTCTGGGAAGTGTTCCCTCAAAACAGCCATCGATGTTCTTGAAGTATGTGCCGTTGCGCAGTCTTGTTGGAACCAAATGTCCCCTAAGTTCAACATATCTAGCCGTGGGAAAAAAATCCTGCAACATGTTTAAATACCAGTCCGAATTCACTGTAACAGACTTCATTTTTCTCAAAGAACCAGGAACCAATAATTCCAGCTGAGGAAACTGCACACCACACTGTGACTTTAGGTGAATGTAAAGGCCTTTGATGCAGTTCTCGCGGATTGGTGTCAGCCCAGAAGGGCATGTTTTGTTTATTGACGGATCCACACAAATGTAAATAGGCTTCAACACTAAAATAAAAACAAAAAAACAATAGCGACCTTGAGAAGAACCTCACACGCGTTTCTCCGAGAATTGAAGTCACGTTCAGAAAGTTCCTGCACATTATTTTGTAAGAGTGGAAATAAAGATCATCATGAAGAATTCTCCTCACAGAACGATCGGAAAGTCCAAGGATAGACGCATGTTTGCGCGCAAAACGCCGTGGTGATTCCAACACTGAAGCTCGCATTGCCTCATTGTTCTCAAGTGATCTAATGGGCCGAGGAACTACAGTTCTTCGTCTTGTCGCACTTGCAGTTTATCTGAACGTAGTGACGCACGTAACAATTGATTTGGGGTCCGGGACAGGGGACAAAGGGGCTAAATTAAAGCGATTCCGAAAGGCACGCTGGGTTGCGATCACAGAACATCCGCTCGAAAAGTAAGCCTCAACGGCAAAAGCACGTTCCTCACTGTTTCAAGGCATGATGGCGAATGAGCAAACAAAACTTTATAGTCCCGCCTCTCGAACGAGACCACTAGCGCTCCGCTACGACATCAACCGACTGAATGGCGCGCATTTTAAAAAAAAGGAAGTTATACTGCCGCACCCTGTACTTTACTCAAGAAATAATCTGCTTACTACTAACTGCATGTTTTTGAGTTTACGTAAAATGATTATTTCACTAAAAAACACTGTTATTCCTTACTTCACTGTTTATTTGTATCGTTAGATGTACATTTCGAGAAACAAGGTGCTCATTATCAATAACAAACTGATGTACATCTAACGATACAAATGAACAGTGAAGTAAGGAATAACAGTCTTTTTTAGTGTACTTAGTACTATACTTTACCTTCAATGGCTTTAGAAAATGATCTTAATTTTTCGTTTCTTATAATAGTTGGTGAAGATGAAATTGATGATAAGTTGAGAAAACAATTTGTAAATGAAGATTTACGATAGATAATTGTGTCTTAAATCTTGTTTACGTAACTTAATCATCTCTTATTTTCCGCTTACCACCCTCAACGTTTTTTAATTTATTTCTCCAACTTACCACCACCACCTTAAATCACACCAAGTACATAAATATCACCCAGAGGGCTAGCGAAAAAAATCCCTCCCACCAATCACTCCACCCTCTTACTCTTGAAAAAGTAATAAAAACACTTGCCCTTGGGCTAAAGCCCGCTTTAATTCACAAAGTGAAAAATGCACTCGGCTAAAACAATATTTATTCGCGGCAATAAAAAATGCACCCCTCGGACTGTCTACTGCATTTATTCGACGGCGTCCCAGGGGTCGAAAGATCTTTTCGGGCCCCAAAGTCAGAGAGAGACTTGGATAGGGGGAGGGCTGGTTCTTGAGTTGCATACTAATGCCGCGAGAGCACGAAAGGGCGTTTATCCTTTATTAATGACTTCATTTTAGATTTTTATCATCGGCTGTTTGTTACAGTCTATACACTTTCTAATTTCCTGTATTGTCGCCGTGTTGTTTCTGGATGGTTAATTCTTTCCACTTTGAGGGGAGGATTCTGGATGGGCTGTGTTTTTGAGGTTTTGTTAACTTAAATGAAAATACCATTAAACTTGCAGGATTTATAAAAAAAATCTTGTAAATACATTAAAAATACAATTTCGTAAATTAAAATGTACACAACGATTAAATTTACTTGTTGCTTGATTTATTCATCAAGCAATTTTTGTGTTATCAACGTCAATAAGTAGTTGTTGAATTTGGAAAAAGTATTGGGGTTTCTTACTAGACTGAGGTGATTGAGGATGTCATGGATGTGTGGGTGAGATGCGAATTTTTGGGACGAATAATCATTATTTATAATTAAAAACAATTTTCTGTACCTGTTTTATTTTCTTCTTCGTAATTTATTATTTGTTAAATGTTGATCCCTACAGGTTTCTGCTTTCCCCTTTCGGAAAATGTAAACTTTTCATTAACACCGCTTGCGGTTTCTGATGGTGAATTTTAAATGACATCGAATGTACAAAAGTTTAATTACGTTTTTCGGGTAACAATGCCCTCCTGGAATTTGTAAATTATTCATTTGTTCTTCTTTCGCGGTGCGCACCCCGGCGAGTTAAATTAAATGTTATTACAAACCTCCAAGCTGGATATACCGCATCAAATATGTAACGTATCCGAGTTTTTAATCCCACCAGGAATTTATTCAAATTCGGTATTACGCAATTATTTAACAATACACGCAACACGATATTTATAAATATATTTGAAGGAATGTAATTAAGCGAACTAGTAAATTTTTCAATATTACTGATTGAATATGGTGTTGAGAAACGCTAAGTCCATCAAAAATATGAATTTGTGTTCAGTACTCATTCATTCACCGAATAAATAATGTTTGTCTAATACCTGATTAGACAAGTATGGTACGATTAACGAGAGGTGTAGTGCTTTCTGCACCAATACATGTATAATACGAAAATAGTTTGATGTCATAAGATTACGTGTATGAAAAGAGACAGAAAACTCCATTATATGTCTGCTATGGTTTTTAGATGGAACATGCGAAAACGTATGTTCCGGCATGCAGCTTTAAAGTTTTAAGGTTTAACGTCACATTTTGACAATGTCTTTGTAGAACTTAATCTGCAAAAACCCAGCCATTAATGTGCACAATCGTGAGTTTATGTGAGTTTAAGTGGTATAATTCCAATTTCCACATCTACTAAATAATTCAGGAATTTACAGAAATAAATAATGCATTTTTGTTTATTTTGTGTCAGCTCAATCGAAAATGTTAGTTGAATCGAATGCGCATTCACTAGATTTGGCAAATAGTCATCGGATTAATCTGTTAATACAGGAAATGTTTCTTATAAGTATACGTATAGGGAGTTTTTTTATTAGTTAACTTTGAAACTTAAAACGAGTGTTTTCCACTCCCAGACTAAGCATGAAGTAAAATTTCGAGTTTAGAAAAGCCCCGCGCAGCGACCCGAGACAAATTTTCACGGGGCTTTTCTAAACTCGAAATTTTACTTCATGCGCCACGCGTATTAAACACTGAAACTACTAAAATATTGTGAACGAGTAAGCTTCGCTGGAAATCGGTGTCTTATACGCGTGGCGCATGAAGTAAAATTTCGAGTTTAGAAAAGCCTGAAAATTTGGTTTGGTCGCTCCGCGCTTCGCGCTACGCGACCAAACCAAATTTTCAGGCTTTTCTAAACTCGAAATTTTACTTCATGTTTAACCTGGGAGTGGAAAACACTCGTTTAAACTTTAAATTGACTTCTTTTAAGAAAACAAGGAATATTTAAAAATCTACAACACGTAAATGGGATATGTATAATATAAAAAAAACACCATAAATTATGATTTATAGCTTTTCTAAAAGAAAGAACACTAATATACTCGCGACCTAAACAGTATGACATTGTCATGTAACGCCAAAATTTGACAGAACTAGGAAAAATCGTTGCAGATACAACTGTCGACATACTCTCTAAAAAATTTAACCACAAATTCCGCATCAATAAATCATAGGACATCTTTCCCGAGTTCTACTATACCAGGTCTGTAAATATGAAACCGGAATTTGCTCATATATGGCTCTAGTTCTCAATATAGTAACTGCCAAATCGCGTCTTTGGTTCAATTTTCTTTTGTATACATTTGGCAAAGACATTTAACACACAACATTACAAGTTTAATACAATACTACCTATGTTATCATAGCGTTATAAATGAGTTTTTGTGCCTGAAAACTATGATTTGCAGACATCATTGATTTTCTGTTGCCACTTAAAGAAAACTGCTGCAGAATCGTATCGAATGCTTCTCGAAGCTTACAGTGAGCATGCTTTTGGTAAATGACAGTGCTTTGAGTGGTTTAAAAAATTCCAAAGTGGCGATTTTGACGCGAGAAACCAAGAACGTGGAAGACCACCGAGACATTTTGATGACGCCAAATTGCAAGAATTGATAGACGAATATGACAACAAATTACTGACCAATTAGATGTGACACGAGAACCCGTCTTCATACGTTTGAAAGCCATGGGAAAGATTCAGAAGGTAGGAAAATGGGCTCCACATGAACTGATTGAAAGACAGCAGGAAAACCGAAAAACCACCTGCAAAATGCTGCTCGCCAGGTACAAAAGTAAATCATTTCTCAATCGAATTGTGACTGGCAATAAAAAATAGATATATTTCGAGAATACTAAGCGTAAAAGATCATGGGTAACTCTAAGTAAACCAGCAACATCGACTACAAGGCCAAATCGCTATGGAAGGAAGACAATGCTCTGTGTTTGGTGAGATCAGAAGAGTGTTAGCTATTATGAACTGCTAAAACCGTTAATACTCAACGCTACCGACAATAAATGATGGATTTTAACCAGGCATTACGTAAAAAACGACCAGAATATCAAAAGAGGCAGCACTATGTGATATTATTTCATGATAATGCACCATCTCACAAAGCAAAACCGGTCATGGAAACAATTGAGGCGTTTAGGTGGCAAATACTTTCGCATGCGGCTAACCAGACTTGGCTTCATCTGATTACTACTTATCTGCATCGATGGGAACACACTTGCTGAGCAGCGCTTCACTTCCTACGAACATTTACGAACATGGCTCGATGATTGGTTTGCCTCAAAGGAGGAACAGTTTTTTTGGCGTGGCATTCACAAATTGGCAGAGAGATGGGGAACATATGTAGCTAGCGATGGGCAATACTTTGAATAACATATTTTGTTCCATTTACTTTCAATAAACGCGAATTGTCTATAAAAAAAATCCGGTTTTATATTTACAGACCTGGTATATGCATTTCGTGCCTTAAACAAGGGGTTACACTATTAAATAATTTGTTGTAAAGTAACAATAGTAATCTACTACAAATATGTTTTAATACAAAAATGTTAATCCAACTTTAGACCCGCATTAAAGCTGTCTGCTATGTAATAATATGACTGTTAATCTTTTGCAGTTATAATTAAAAAAAATACAATATTGCACTTTTGCAAAGTTTCCTGTAATAATATTTATTCTCGGATAATAATAACTATAACAACACAGTATGCAAATATTGAAGCCTTTATTAGAATCATTTCTGGGGCGCAGCTATTTGCATATAGAACGGGGATGGTTAACAAGCTTAACAGGGCTGGGGGATGAAAAAGGCCACGGGTGAATGCACTTATATACCAATTATGTGCGTTATCACGCATAATATATCCAGATAATTGGATGGAGGAAAATAAAAGAAAATATGTGCAATTGTACTCGTAAGTTGACAAAAGAAAAAATGGTGAAACGCACTTCTGTAAAACTGATAAAGTTGCAGTATCAATAAATGTATTAATACAAAATAAATCCATAACTAATTAATACTTATATATAAAAAATATCTTAATTGGCAGAATTACGTACATAAATCAATATGAATACATATAAATATAAGTAAAAAAATAAATTATTTCTTCTGCCAATTGGCTATCGACCTGTCACTCTCGATTATGGTGTACAAAAGGGTCATGATTGTTAGTGTCGTTAATTGTCTTGTCAAAATGGTACTGTCCTTCAATTGTCATGATAGTTAATGATATGTTGAAATGAAATCATAAGTGGATGTGCTGGGGTGTTGTCGCTTGGGTGTTGTGTTCTTGTCTCGGGAAATACATAACGGGTTAAGAAGGTCGTAGAGGATAGGGTTTACCGCAAATTTTGCAGCTAAGTGAGCTAGGCGGTCTTTTATGGGGATAACTTTAGTCAGCTCATACAGAAGCGTGTTTAAAGGATTATGCAGGGGGTTTTAGGGGTGTCGCATTTTGGTTAGCACTCTAAGGGCCGATCTTTCCGAACTTGGATGTTTCTAGCGTCACAGGATAAGGGTTCTAATATAGGAGCATGGCAGCATAGTCAAGGGGCCGCATATCATTTTATATATATCTACAGTCGGCGCAACCCAAATCTGAACGCCAAAATGTAATGTTGTAATTTACACTTTGCATCATAGTCGTTCGTCGCAATTAAATTTGACAGCTCTCAAAAATTATTGTCAAAAATTGCCGATGATGCCTTTCTTTGTAATACCACTGGCAAAAGCCAGAATTACAGGAACGAATTTCAGTAACAAATACCATGACAACCAAAGAGCGTTCACATTTGGGCTGCGTCAACTATACAGATGTGTCTATACTTATGCCATGTTTATTATAGGTTAAACTTCTAAAGTATGCCTCCCGATTCTTGACTTTTGCTTTGAGGGTTACGGAGTGGTTCTTAAATGTAAGTTTAGGATCGAATTGTTTACCTAGGCATTTACACGTGACTGAGGGATGTATAACATGACTGTTTATGGAAATAGAGAAACGGGAGTTGTGCGGTCGGTGAAAGGTAATTAGGAGTTGAGATTTATTCGGGTTGATTGATACTCGCCATTTCGCGAATCACGTTTGGATGGTGTCGATTAGGCGCTGTAGAATGCTTAGGGCTTTGGGTAGTGTGGAGGCATGAGCGATCAGCGCAGTGTCATCGGCATAGAAGAAGGGATAAGCCGATTTATTTATATAGTTAGGCTTAGGGTTGTAAATATCATGTACAAGGAGGTTATAGAGGAGTGGTGATAAGGGAGAACCTTGAGGCAAGCCTTGTTCAAGAGTAAAGGAGCTGGAGACAGAATGGCGTATTTTGACTTGGAGAGATCTATTGTGGAGGGAACTATCTAGGAGATTAATTACGTGTGAGGGTATTTTGAGAGAGTTGCACTTGTACAGCAAGTCTGGAGGTCCAGCATAGCACCTTAACAGAAGGCGTCTGGGGCAGACCTGAGTCTTCGGACGATGGATGTTTGAGGGGGACGATTGTCCAAATCGGAGCTGTAGACCTTCCTGAGGTAACCTCTGTGCCCCTATCTTGGATAGGGCTAACTTACACACGGCGGGGTTGCTTGTCGCCGCTAAATGAGGAGTCGGGGGTGGGACTTGAAAAGCCCAGGGGTGCCTACTCGCCCATCCGGTCCACACGTGGGTTGTGATTCGCAGAAATGGCGGTGATCCATGGGTCCTTAGACGAATGATCGAAAGATATACACCGAAAAGTAAAAATCTGAGCACACCAAGTTTGTACAGCAAGCCTTGGTGCCAGACAAAGTCGAATATTTTTTTTATGTCTAAGAATAATTCCACAGCCTTCGAGGCTTGCTGTTTGGCAATTTGAAGTAAGGATAGATAGAGGTATAGTTGTTCGAGGAATCCAAATTGGTAGGGGGGGATAATATCGGATACGCAGGTAATAAGTTACTTTTAACTATTGCTTCAAACATTTTGCCAAGGACAGGGAGCAGAGTAATGGGATTATAGCTGCTGGGTTCTAATGGTTCATTTCCTGGTTTGTGTATGTAGGTAATTATACCTCGTTTCCACTCCAATGGAATGGCTGTAGATGTAGTTGAATATTTTTACTATATATGCGTGGATGCTCGTTGGAAGGGATTTTTGGATAACTCCAGGAGTGTTGTCGTAACCGGGAGCAGTGTTTTTGCCCTTATTGAGGTTTTCAAAGTACTCTTCCTCCTTTATATCATCATTTGAAATAAGGGAAATTTAGGTGGTTTTAAAAGACGTACCAGGAATTAACTCTGTTGAGGAAGTCGTTGTCATAGTCGATGTAGTCTGCCATTGTGTAAGATTGTTCGAAATATTTAGCAAATATTTTTGTAATATCAATATCATCCGTCACTGTCTTTTTTGTCGTAGGGTCTATGATCTTTTGGATAAAATCTGTCTTACGATACTTACTGAGTTTCTTTATTTCTTGACAGTATTGTTTGCCATGTAAATCATTTATTTTTTCACATGATTTGATCCATAGATCACTTTTGTATTATGCAATCATAGTGTGGATGTCTTTATTGATTTTATTAAATGTTTGTTTAAGGGTCGTATCGTCAGTCTGTCTAAAGTCTCTGTATAATTATCGTTTATATTAAATTAGGCGGAGGATATACTTTGAAAAAGGATATTTGTAGGTTTTTTTCGCAAAAGTAACTGACGAAATGACTAAATTTATCTCTACAAACAAATTAGTCAACCCTAACACCATCTCCCTTTTCACAGATACCCTAACCAAATCAATACAACAACTCACACCTTGTTGTATTGTTTTGGTTAGGGTATCTGTGAAAAGGAAGATGGTGTTAGGGTTGACTAATTGGTTTGTAGAGATAAATTTAGTCATTTCGTCAGTTACTTTTACGATGTCACAGTTTTTATCGTTTAGAATTGTCTTAGGAGGGGAAGGGAGCAAGGAGCAAAAATTATATAAAAATATTATTAATTTATATTAATAATATATTAATACGTTATTATTATTACTATAAAATAATGCACATATAAATAATATTATTAACTATATTATTATTTCTTGTTAGATGTGTGAAATTGTAAGAAAAGAGTTGAAATCCGCACTCTGGGAATGATTACAAGTAAAATTTACGATCACGTAATGTGGCGATCATTCATTTTCGCCCGTGTCAACTTAATCCGGGCCCAATTTATTTAAGCCGCGATTATTTATGCTTTTGTTAATGTTTACGGTGCGCGGAGGGGTATTATAAATCAAGGCGGCGTAATCGCTGCCTAATCTGAAAATTGAACACAAGTTAAAAGGTGGGTAAATGTAATTATTTCCAGTCTTGGGGCGTAATTATTTTCGGTAAACGGAGGTAAGTCACAAGACGGATGAATAATTTATTAATCGTTCTCAGGGATTACACTTTGATTTTGATAAATTTGCGAGAATTTCGCTTCTGCTTTTAATGATAAAGGGAAATTGATTACGTTTGTTGGGATTCAACGAATTTTATTAATGATATTCAGTTTCTTCTTTACAATAAATTATTACGATATGTAAAAAGGTACTACTAAATTATTCTATAGCTTTATACAATTTTAATTGCCAGTAAAAGACCACGCAAAAACTTAAAATAAAGGGAAATTGATTACGTTTGCTGGGATTCAAAGAATTGTATTAATGATATTCAATTTCTTCTTAAAATAAATTATTACGATATGGAAAAAGGTACTACTAAATTATTCTTTAACTTCATTCATATTTAATTGTCAGTGAAAGACCACGCAAAAACGTTGATATTAACAACATCCTAATTAACAGAAAATCAGTGAAACAAACCAAGTGTTTTAATTAAATAGCCAGAATTAATTAATAGATGTTAGCATGCAGCTTTAACACAGTTCTAAGTAAGGCTCGGATTGTATAAAAATAATAATAATTCTTTATTCCATATAATCCGAGCCTTAGTTCTAACATTTTACTTATTAATAAAACATTTGAGATTTATTTATAAGTAATAATTTCATAGCGTAATACCTTTATATTAAGCCATAGCAAAGCAAGTTAATTTAGAATTAAAATGCTATAAATCATAAATATTCATATTTATTTAGTATATTTGAACTTCAAATTAAATCAGTGGTTTATACGCGTGGCGCATGAAGTAAAATTTCGAGTTTAGAAAAGCCTGAAAATTTGGTTTGGTCGCTCCGCGCTTCGCGCTACGCGACCAAACCAAATTTTCAGGCTTTTCTAAACTCGAAATTTTACTTCATGCTTAATCTGGGAGTGGAAATACTTGTTAGAAGCAAATTTCAATTAAATAATTCAGCAGGAAAAAAATATTTAAACTAGCATTAAATGTAACTAATATTAACAGCAATTCTATTGTTAATTGAGTCGCCTTTTTCCAAAAACCCCTAAATCTATTCAAAAACAATGGATTTGGAGATTTTCAGAAATAGTGTGTACAATATATTTTATTAATTTTGTGCATCTAATTTGCATTTTGATATTTTAAACAATTGTTTAAAACTTCGCAATACAAATTCGATGCACAAAATTGATGAAATAAATTGTACACTATACACCGTTCCATTTGTTTCTGGATCTCGCCTAGCCATGCTTTCGTGTTGTTATGTTGCAGTATCAACATTTACATTTTTTATTAATTGCCACTCCTGATTCCTTATTTTAACAGTGTTGCAATAATTTATGATATCATAAGTAATCCTCTTTTTAATTTTCAAGAGGTTTATTGTTAATCTTGCAACAATTATTTCGCCACGCGGTCGCTTCTTCGAGCATTTTATTATTAAATCAAATTAATCTAGTGTTGCAATGCTGTGTCAATGTCAAAGTGAAAAATAATTTCAGGCACATATTTAATATTAACATGCCAAAGATTATCTATGAATCAAAAAGGTTACAAATTCTGAAATCCTACAAACATTTTAGGCAAAGTAATCCAAATCTACAGCATCACAATATTATTACGATTTTAATAGATATTTTTGGGGTATGTCTAGTATTTTAATTATCATATATATTTAATTAAGGATAATTACGTTTCAGGTAGGGAGATCTTAATTACAATTAATTTTACGACAAAGACCTGACGAATTGAAATCTACTACTTCTGGCAAACGATCTAAAAACAGCCATTTTTGGAATCACCTAGCTAGAAAAGATCTGCAACAACTAATTTGGCAATATAACTCTAGAAATCAGTATATTACTTTGAGAGATCTTTTGAATTATATAACAGAAAATTATGTTCCATGGGAGTAGAACAACACTTTATAGGGTTGTTAAAAGTATGGGGTATAAATTCAAATTAATTAATGGGCGCAAAATTCTCTGTGAACAAAAACATGTTGTTGCAGCTAAAATTATTTTCCTTAGAAAATTTTTACAGTATCAAAATTCCAGTGAAGATATCCAATTCGTATACCTGGATGAAACATGGATATATCAGAATGGATCCGTGGTTCGACGCTGGGTACATGAAACGGATATAAAAAGTAATCCAACTAAATTCAAAAATGAAGGCAAACGGTTCACCATTCTACATGCTGGGTAAAGGGGTGGGTTTTTGGATGGGTGCGATTTTTTATTACATTCGAAAAACAATGACCGAGATTACCATGCCACAATGGATGGTAATACTTTTCAAAATTGGGTGGTTAATCAACTTATTCCTGCTTTGGCTAAGCTTTCAGGGAAATGTGTAGTTATTATGGATAATGCTGCATACCATTCTGTGCAATTAGACAAAACTCCTTCATTTTCTTGTAAGAAATGCGAAATGCAGGAGTGGTTGGTTAAACACAATGTAAAAATCAATCCAAACCAAAAGGGAACTATAGGCTTTATTTATACCTTTTCGATCAAATGACAAAATTTACGTAGTTCATGACATTTTGAGAAAGAACGGGCACGAAGTTCTTAGATTACCGCCATACCATTGTCAATACAATCCAATTGAAATGGCATGGGGGTTTTGTAAGACTTACTACAATAAGCACATAAATTCTAAGCAACCATCTAAGGATCGTGTTCAGAATTTATGGCTTGAGTCTCTCTCAAAATGTACATCCGATATGTGGCAAAATTTCTGTGATCATTGTGAAAAACTTATTTCGGATGACTGGACAAAACACATGGGGAACCTTTCTTTTGAAACCATTCCTCCTTTTATTATTTCGCTTGGGGAATCTGGCTCAGAACAAACATCAGAAGATTCAGATGCAGGTTCTCTTGACTAAATAATAAAAGTGGAATGAGGGCTTAAAAATTGTTTGACATGAAAATTATCAGTATCACAAGAGGGTGGGAATAAATTTGCAATTCTACAAAAAAATACTGAGGGCCAACAGAAGAGAGAATGACCAAAATTAAGGTGGATGGATGGAGTTGATCAAAATGTGTTAACGGGAAGACCCAACCGAGAAATACAAATGGATGACGAAATAAGTTTGCAGAGCCGAATTCATTATATTTGTTATATACAATATTATTGCTGTGTTTGTATGTACAAAAACCAAGTAGTAAATTTTGTTAATCTTAAAACTGCATATTATTATCCTTTTATATCTGAAAATTTATAAAACAGGCAACAGTGTACGATCACAATGGTCAGAAATTATAACCTTAAAATCGAACATCTGACAGTGACATTTAAATACCCTGATTTAAAACACAACCAGCCCCATTTACAATACTTAAACTGTCACTTTTCCATAGCTAGGCGAGATCCAGAAACAAATGGAATATATTATAGTACACTAGTTTCAATGATGAAACGTAATAAGGTAGAAATTAATTAGTTTGTCCACACACACATGAGGAAATATTAATTAGCAATAATAACACCAATTAGTTTTATTACAAAAATTAACATACATTTATAACGTAATTTACAGCAACTTTTCACTCTGATTAAGCAATTGTTTATTGCACAGCCCGTAGGGAAGTTGTATTTTATAATTAAATAATGAGATGGCTGACGTATATTGGCTATAAATTAAACACTACAAATAATCACGTGCACATTCCATTCCGACTACCCACATTATTTTATTGGACTTGGACTTTTTTACGACCAGACAGCTTTTCCGAGTAATCTAATTATTTTAATTGCTCGACTTAAATGGAAGAATTGAATTAATTTAAAGACACGCCAATAGCATACTTTTCAGCGTGTTTTCAACTCAGAGTATTTGTAATTAAGTTTACGAAAATGTAAGACACGAGTGTAGGCGAAAAGGCATTTCGAAAATATATTTAGATGTTTCGCAAGATGATAAAGAATTTGAAGCTAAAGTTTGCCTATTTTAAATAAAATTATTAATTTCGAAAATTTGGATTGTGAATTTTGTTTTGAAAATATTACCAAAATTATAATACAGGGAATTTATTTTAAGTATACATATCCCGATTTATACGCTGTATTGGTTCAGATATTCGTCGTTTTTGAAAATCGTTAACAATGCAAACAATGTCTTATTAATTAAGACATTGTTTGCATTTTCACGAATAACATTTACGTAATTTTATATATTATGTTTAAAGTGTGCAAACTATAAGAAGCGTAAGCTTATTTTCTCGAATTCAAATAGTTTTGAACTTAAATTATTCTTGTTATAAAAAAAATCATTTACAAAAAATCAGTTTGACGAATAAAGCACTAATAACCTTTCTTCACACTTTTATTTGAATTACCAAATGTACATTTCGGACACAAAGTGACCATTATCAATGGATTAACACAGTGTTTCTTCACACTTTTATTTGAATTACCAAATGTACATTTCGGACACAAAGTGACCATTATCAATGAATTAACACTGTGTTAATCCATTGATAATGGTCACTTTGTGTCCGAAATGTACATTTGGTAATTCAAATAAAAGTGTGAAGAAAGGTTATTAGTGCTTTATTCGTCAAATAAATTTGATCTTCGCGTAACTCACAATTAATTTATAAAATCAGTTGTTTAACAACATTTAAAAACTGTTTAAAACCAATGTTAAAATTGGGAAAAGTCAAAGAATAATTTTTTTCTTAAAGAAATAAATAGCTTAGGTTGTTTTTGATAGCAGTAAGAGCTTCTGTGATTTATTTCGGATTTTTCTGATTTTTTTTTTGTGTAAAAATCTTGATCTATCTTCTGTTTTCAAATATTCACCCGCTATATTATATTTTTTCTCGTGTACTATTTAAAGTAAGATTTACTTTATAGTACATTGAAGTTCAATTGAAGTTTTAAACACGTTTGAGAGATGAGGTTTTATTTATTAAATTATTGTTGTGAAAAAGGGAATTTTTCGAGCTAATATTTTCATTTCGTGTGAATTGTGCCGGTCGGCGATATTTCTCTTTATTTTCTTGCTAGAATTAAGTGTGGGCAGCGGAAATTTAAGTTCGCCTATTTAAATAATTGCCACTTGCTCGAGAGTACTAATCAAGTAAATTTACTTACTTACTTAATATATTAAGGACATTTAAGAGATGCACTTGCCTCTACTCTGTTTTATGTTCGCAGGCACTAATTTTAATGAATTGTTATTGAATTAAATTTAAAGTGTTCAATGGAAAATTCGCGAAGGATAAAATTTTAAGGAGAATTAATTGAAAGCGTAAGATGCTTTTGGAGACCCTCCTGGTCTAGCATTGGGCAAGAGAGTCGTACGTTCGAATCTCACTTTCTTATAAGTCGAATTTCCTCCAAAAAAATAAACACTAATATAACTTTTTATTATAAAAATAAATAAACGTTTGTGCTTTATAATTTAATTTATAAGTGACGGCTTGTTTACAGATCATCAACAATGTGTTGGACAAGAATGACATCATCAAAGACAGCTGCAATACACGCAACTCATTGCTCGTTTATACCCCTATAAACTTTTCACTCGAGAGGAAAAAGAGAGACGAGACCACCGCGCAAAGTTGCAATAAAGAGAGAGATAATAATGGGTGTCAGTGCATGTATGCATGCATGTGTGTGTGTCACTTTCGGCCCCCCTTACAATAAAAATATATTTTAATTATTTCTCTGTTGGAGTTTCGAAACCTCTCGTGACGGCAAATGACATTATAAAAGGGACTGAAAATACCGCCTTGTGTGGCTGAATGACTCTGGAGATTCTTCCTTGTGGTGGTTGAATGACTTGGAAAATACCATTGATGATTTTTCTTCTTCTATTATTTTTTTTGTTGTTGAGAAATTACAATGAGTTATTGTGATTGATTGCTGGTTGTTGTTAAATCGAGCATATTGATTCGGTTATTTAAGGGATTATTGAGTAAGTTGTTATATTTCGATTAATCAAAACATGTTCAAGAAATGATTATATTTGTTTGCATAAAAAGTGATATTGTTTATAACAGGTGATTTTACATTCCTTAATTAAGCATGTAATAAATATTTAGAGTTTGGAAAAGCCTGAGAATTTGGCTTTAGCGGATGACAGGGAGTTGTCGCTACTGTGTTTAATTAAGTCACTGTAGTTGTAGTATACTTGAAAATATCAAAAGTACGCTTATTTTTTATTGTATCATAGCAAACTTGATTACAATTCTACTTATGAAAATTCGACTCATTGAATTTGTACATTGTATTGGCTACCAAGATTTTTTTAGCAAAATAATTGGAGTAATATTTTATTTGATGTTTCATATAATCTTTGGAGATCTTAATTAAAAATAGAATATCATTAATTAAACAGGGAGCGAGAGTGAGTAATTAGCAACAGGGCTCATATTCGGCAATAACATTTGCTCCATCATCAGTCACCGCCGACGGTTGACAGTTATGACATTTCAGTTAACCTTTTAGTTGGATCGGTTTAATCCAATTTGTCACCCCGTGTAATATTCAATTAATTTCCCCCACTCTCTTATCCAGCACATTAATAAATTAATTATAACTCGCGTAGTCAATACAATTCATATTTTCCCTCTTTAATAATTACATGAATAATTAAGGAGATAATTATTAAAAAAAGGGATTACTCACAAAATGAATGGTTTAGAATTGTCATATAGAATTAAAATAGGTGTGGTTTCCAGTGGTGTAACTAGAAAGAATTTGAAAACTTTCGTGCATTTTAAAATATATTATTGATGCGTTTTACCAGCACTCACTGTTTATATCTATTAACTCAGGTGCTACGTGTTATGCCCCAGAGAATGAACCTACGATGAATCGCTTTCGTTGGTTGGGTAACAGATTCAAATGTAATTCTCTTTTTGTCATGATTAAAAAATGTCACTCATCAAATATTAACTCAGTTGAATTTATATAAATTTTATAATAGTTACAATTAAATGTCACAGTTTGTTGAATATGTTATATACAGTATGTTTTTTACAAACATTCATGTTTGTTATACTTATACTCCATTTAATCTTGTAGCAAAGCTGGGCAGGATTCGAATATTTTTAGAGGATTCGAAAGAGGCATTCGAATACTTTAGTTCAACTGGATTCGTGATCCGGATTCGTTCCGTTTTTTCAAGAGGATTCGTATTCGAATCCATATGTGGGTGATTCGAATCCTTATAAAAGGATTCGAATATTTATAAAAAGATTCGAATATTTATAAAACGATTCGAATATTTATAAAAGGATTCGAATACTTACAAAAGTATTTTTTCGTTCCGTTTTTTTCAAGAGGATTCGTATTCGAATCCATATGTGGGTGATTCGAATCCTTATAAAAGGATTCGAATCCTTATAAAAGGATTCGAATCCTTATAAAAGGATTCGAATATTTATAAAAAGATTCGAATATTTATAAAAGGATTCGAATATTTATAAAAGGATTGAAAAACTTACAAAAGGATTTGAATCGTCAAAAATAATTCGAATTAATTGTGAGGATTAACATGAAAACTGTCTTTCGTGTTTTTAAATTTCTCGTTAAATCACTGTTTTATACGCGTGGCGCATGAAGTAAAATTTCGAGTTTAGAAAAGCCCAGAAAATTTGTCTCGGGTCGCTGCGCGACCCGAGACAAATTTTCACAGGGCTTTTCTAAACTCGAAATTTTACTTCATGCTTAGTCTGGGAGTGGAAAACACTCGTTTAAAGCTTCGAACTGAACTTAATAAAAAACAAGAAATATCTAAAGATTTACAGAAAATAGGCTGTTTTGTGGAAAACACTATTTCTACTAGCAGAAACAACTAGCACTATTACCAGCCAGAACTTCTAGCTCAGATAGTTGTAGCTTCAGATATCTTGCTCCCGGCAGACGAGGCCTGTACTAGTATAACTAAGTACTATTAGCCGAAAGAACCACTACTACAAAATGTAACGTTTACTTTTATCAGTTATAAACGATTTGTCCAATAGCAGAAAAAACTGCCGCTATTAGCAGACAGAGCTTCTAGTTCCGCAGACGGAGCCTGTACTACTACTACTACTACTACTACTAGTAACAGAAAAAACTAGTGGTAGTAGAATAAAAACCTACTATTAAGCTGAAAGAACGACTAAGGCCGCAGCCAGAAAAAAACATCGGAGGGGGTTATAAAAATTTTATAGTTGTGCTTACGGAAAAATATTGTTATTGCTCTTACAGTCCCGCTTTTACATACACAAATTTATCATTTTGAAAATTTCAGGGGGGGGGGGGTTGAACCCCCACATCCTCCCCTCCTCCGGCTACGGTCTTGAGAACAACTGCTACTAGCTAAAAGAATTACTACAGCAGAAAGAACTACCGCTATTAACGGAGCTTCTAGTTCAGATGGTTCTAGCTTCAGATGTCTTCAGCAGACGGAACCTGTAGTATAGGTTCCGTCCGTACTAGTAGTAGAAAGACCTACTTGTAGTAGTAGTAGAAGGAAGAAAATAATAGTTGTTCTTTCTACTAGTCATAGGACGAACGCTACTATCACAAAGAAATTGTACTACTAGCTGAAATAACTACTACTACTGATAGAAACGTTTACTTTTTAGCAAAACACGCTATTTCTACTAGCAGAAACAACTACCGCTATTGGCAGACAAGGCTTCTGGTTCAGATGGTTCTAGCTTCAAATTTTGCCACCGGCAGGTGAAGCCTGTACTACTACTAGTAGCAGAAAGACCTAGTAGTCGTTTTTTTGTAGCAAAAAACACAATTTCTACTGGCAGAAAGAACTACTGCTATTAACAGAGCGTCTAGTTCAGATGGTTTTGGCTTATCGTGTCTTGCCACCAGCAGACGGAGTCTGTACTACAGCTAGTTGCAGAAAGTCCTAGTAATAGTAGAAGGAACAAAATAGTAGTTGTTTTATCTACTACTAAAAGTACGATTGCTGCTAGCAGAAAGAACTTGTACTACTAGCTGAAAGATAGATAGTTTATTTCTTTTAACATAAAATTTACTCTGCAAAATCTATTTAAATCTTTTAACTTATCTTCTTTTAATCTAAATAGTGAACCTACCAGAGTATGCAGAAATGGACTTAATGTAAGCATGACTGAAATTGACTACATAGTAACAACAGCTTCAGGAAGTAAGTCGTTCTGTATTGTGGAGCCGAATATATCGGACCATACTGCACAGATCTTAAACTGCGAAGGAATAACCATCGTAAAAAATCAAATAAAAAATATAACAAAGTGCGCTAGATATTTTACTGACGAAAACATCTCTAAATTCAGATATATGTATTCTAATACAAGGCCACACCTTTCCTACAGAGAGTACACAAATATTGATGTTGCATATAAAGAATTCTGGGACTGCTTTTCCGAATGTTTCAATAAATGTTTTCCCCTTGTGACCAAAAGAACTAAGAAACCAACAAAAAGTTTACCATGGTATACTCAATCCTTAAGAACTCTGTCAGAGGAATTAAAAAAATTAAACTGGCTTCGTAAAGTTGTAGTCTCAAACGAAATGAATAATAAATATAGATCTCTTAAAAATAAATACAGAAAAGCAATTATATAATGTAAAAAAGAATACTATTCAAATAAAATACATTCATCTCCAAATGTATCAAAGACAACATGGAATATTATTAATAACCACATAAAAAAAATAAAAAAGACGCCACTCCACCAAAAATTAATACTAACAATAAAGTAATAACAAATTTAAAGCAAATTGCAAACATATTTGGAGAACAATTCTCGACGAATATAAACATACAAAAGCATAATCATTTCAATGGCATAATGTCGAAGAACTGCACCACAACAAACACTGTTTCACAAACATCCATGTATTTTAATCCTATTACTGCATCAGATGTCATCATTGCAATGAGTGAACTGAAATCTAAGCACTCAGCTGGCCATGACGAGATACCGATCACAATAATTAAAAAATGCAGTAATGAATTAGCACCGGCGCTTGCTGAAATCATAAATAAGTCAGTATCGCTAGGTCAATTTCCAAATTTCCTTAAACTGTCAAGTATTAGGCCAATTCATAAAAAAGGTTCAACCCTTGATGTGCAGAACTACCGACCAATATCTATGCTTAGCTCCTTTTCCAAAATAATCGAGAAAGTAGTCTGCACAAAAGTTGTAAATTACATGGATAAATTTAATAAATTCAGTCCCCAACAGCACGGTTTTAGGCACAACCATTCAACTGAAACAGCTTCAATTAATTTTATCCAGCACATATACGATGAAGTGGATAAAAATCACAAAGTTGTTGGTGCGTTCTTCGACTTGTCGAAAGCTTTCGACACTTTAGATTATGCATTTATTGCCACGAAGCTTCACTCGCTTGGAATCCGAGGTCCAATTAACAACTGGATAAACTCATACCTACTAAACCGACAATTACAGGTTAAAATAGACACCACAACGGCAGAATTGTTCGACATAAACTTAGGTGTACCACAAGGTAGTGTAGCTGGTGCTCTCCTCTTCATTCTATTTATCAACGATCTACCTGATCATATGATCGACTCACACATCTGTATGTTTGCCGATGACACATCGGTTATTGTTAGTGGATCTAGTGTAAAAACATGTAATGATAAATTAAATAATATGCTTAACCAATTCAATGCATGGTGTAACTCAAATAACCTAATTATCAATTACTCTAAAACAGTCTTTATAGAATTCTACAATAGAACAAATCCTTCTAACTTTACAATCAGTTTAAATAATAACATTACTGAAATAAGCAGATCCACGACATTTCTAGGAATAGAAATAGACGGTAATTTGGCATGGAATGAACATACCAACAAACTCTTCTCCAAACTTAATAAACCGTATTTTGCCATAACACGATTAAGAGAGGTATTAGACATAAATGGCTTACTGTCTGTGTATTATGGTTTGGTCTATTCGGCCCTAACCTATGGAGTTGTTTTTTGGGGGCAATCCACTGGTGCGAACAAAATATTTGTAATGCAAAAACGCATCATAAGATTATTATTTAATATTAAGCATAACGAATCATACAGAACGGCATTTAAAACAAAAAATATACTAACTTTAACATCAATATATTTACTGAAGTTGTTGTGCTACATTCACGATCACAATAAACACTATAAAAGAAGTAACAATATCCATGATCACAACACAAGATGTTCAAAGAACATATATCTACAGAAACCCTCTAGTGAAAGATATAAAAAGTCCCCTCTCTATGCTGGTAGTTTCATATATAACAAGCTTCCTGATATTTATAAAAAATTAAATCTTAAATGTTTCAAAGCAAAATTAAAAAAACTCTTGATTGACAATTGCATCTATACTATAGACGAATTTTATAAACTATTGTAAATGTGCTGATTATTATTGACAACTGTATCTGTACTATGTATGGCAATATGCAGAAATAAATTATCTATCTATCTATCTATCTATCTAAAACGCATTTCTACTAGAAGATTAAAAATGGTGATGTGTTCATCATAGTACTTTCCCCCGTAAATTGCGTATTAAATCACTTTTAAAATATTTGTAGCATTATTATTTTCAAAA
The DNA here is from genome assembly GCA_932526585.2 of Philonthus cognatus. NCBI lineage: Eukaryota > Metazoa > Arthropoda > Insecta > Coleoptera > Staphylinidae > Philonthus > Philonthus cognatus. The sequence continues at coordinate 45,302,933 of OW052241.1, forward strand.
TGTCTTCAACTCTTTGATAACTACAACTTTTATTTGAAACATTTTTCAATTGGATCAACACATACTGACACAAACCAATGACTAGATAAAAAACACTATTTATTGAATATCTCAAAAACTAAGAGTGCTATGACAAAAAGTGAAGATACAAAAAATCTTTAATATTTTATTACCTACAACTTTTATTTAAAACATTTTCCAATTGTATCAACACACACATTGACACAAATCAATGACTAGATAAAAAACACTATTTATTAAATATCTCAAAAACTAAGAGGGCTATGAGAAAAAGTAAGTCTGCAAAAAATCTTTAGTTTTTCATTTCCTACAACTTTTATTTGAAACATTTTTCAATTGTATCGACAAATACACTGTCACACACCAATAACTAGATAAAACACACAACTTTTGAAATATCTCAAAAACTAAGACTGCTATGACAAAAAGTAAATTAACAATACATCTTTATTTTGTTTTTATCTACAACTTTTATTTGAAAGAATTTTTTGTTTGATGAACATTTATTGAAAAAATCTGAAAAAACTGAAAAACGCTAAGAGTAAAGTACCACTTCCGGTTTTCCGATTTTTACCAAAAGCTTTTCAGTTCTTCCGATTGTAACAAAAAGCTTAAGTTTCAAGTTTCATCTCGATATCCTTAGCGGTTTTTGCGGTACAGCGCACACAGCCACACACACAGCCACACAGACAGACAGACAGACATTTTTCAAAAATGGTCTTATTCGACTCAGGGGACCTCAAAACGGATATTTCCGCGAAAATTTTTGATTCGAAAATTTTCACGAAAACAATACTTTCCGTTTGTATTACATACGGGGGAAAGTAAAAATACATGTTTTATCTTTGCCATTGTTTAACAAACGCCAATTGTGTATAATATTAATTACCGAGTGTTTTTTGAGAAATTATTGTTATCTTCATTATGGTTTTTAATTATTTATATTTCTTCGGAGCAAACAGATACAGGGAGTTTTTCTTTTAAGTATACGTATTCCAAATTCAGCCTATTTTTTGTAAATCTTTAGATATTTTAATGATTTTCAGTGAATTTTTTATCTACGTAATTTTCAGGCATTCGTCTATTTTATAATAGAGTTCAATTTGAAGCTTTAAACGAGTGTTTTCCACTCCCAGACTAAGCATGAAGTAAAATTTCGAGTTTAGAAAAGCCCCATGAAAATTTGTCTCGGGTCGCGCAGCGACCCGAGACAAATTTTCGGGCTTTTCTAAACCCGAAATTTTACTTCATGCGCCACGCGTACAGAACATTGATTTGAAGTGAAATTCAGAAACACACAAATACATCTTTGATCAGAGTAACAGGGAGTCAGATATTTAGTCTATTATCAACGATGTTTAGTGTTAATAATAAATAATTAGGTTTTGAGTATTTTTGTTAAAACAACTGGTAACGATATTTATATAATAATGGTTGCAACAAAATAATAAAATCAAATTTATTCTTAAAGGATTTGTATTCGTAATTCGAAAAAACAGGATTCGAATCTTTGATTCGAATCATATTTATCTCTTACGAATCCTTTATTCGAGTATTCATGATTCGAATCATATTAGGTGATTTGGATTCGTGATTCGAATCCTTTTTACGAGGATTCATCCCAGCTCTGTCTTGTAGTATAAAACCCTGAAGAAGGAGACAAATAATTTCCGAAAGCTTGGTTGATTTCAATAAATTGATTATTTGAAATAAGAAAGCCTACTCACTGGTCGACGTACCTGTTACTAATTCCTGAGTATATCTATTACCTCTAATATTTGATAGTTATATACATTTTTTTGCTAATAACTATTAACAGTGACAGTTTCACATATATTTATTCTCATGAAATATTTGGAACTCCTCCCTGAACAGACACCATTTACCATTAAAGCTGCACCCAAAACGAACACGCCACGACAATCAAATTTATATCCACAACAGACACACACACACACAAAAATAATAACCATGATTCACAACCGAACAGCAAACAATAGGTTTTTTCTTCTATTAAAAGGGATGAACACGCGCTAGAGAGTAGATCAATAAATATTTACATTAATTATGTGGGGAGAAAATAATTCGATTTATGGCGTATCGCGTAGTAAAGAAATCAGGTCATGTCATTTTCTTTAGTTAGTGCAGTCACGGAAAGGCAACTAAATCCCATTCTTATTAATCCTCGCCCTTCACTGCCCTATATTTTAGGGGTGGAAGAGGAGCTTGATTAGAAAATGTGTAGGCCGTAATGAAATTTATGCGTCGGTGGCTCGTCATTGGCTTATTTTTGGCTGATTGGCCGATCGGAGGGCAAATGCTGAATAACAATGAGATTGCTTGGAATTGTGTTCCTTTTGAAAAAAAATTATTTCTTTTTTTCTACAAAATTTTATCTTTGAAATGTTTTCAAAAAGAAAAATAAAACAAATAATTTTGTACAAATACTGTTGATTTCAAAAAGGCTGTTATAGTCATCTAATTGGTGTTGTTTATACCAAGTCAATTATAGATAATATGAAATTACAGGGCAGAAAAACCTTTGGTCGATAGCCCGGACAGACTAACACTAACATGTATGATAGGTATATACATTTTTGTACCGTATATTGTATTGACTGAATAAAGATGTTTGTATATATATTGAAATTGTTTTTGTTTTAAAAACAAATCTAAATAATTTCTGCAAATTTTGAGAAGCCTCTAAATACTGCTTACAGGCAGCTGATAATCCATTGCTGGAATACAGTGTATGTATCAGAACTGGGACGACTCCTCGTAAAAAGGATTCGAATCACGAATCCGAATCACCTAATATGATTCGAATCACAAATACTCGAATAAAGGATTTGTAAGAGATAAATATGATTCGAATCATAGATTTGAATGCTGCTTTTTCGAATCACGAATACAAATCCTTTAAGAATAAATTTGATTTTTTTTTTTCAACCATTTATATATAAATATCGTTACCAGTTGTTTTAACAGAAATACTTAAAACCTAATTATTTAATATAACCACTGAACATCGTTGATAACAAACTAAATATCTGATTCCCTGTTATACTGATTAATGATGTATTTGTGTGTTTCTAAACTTCATTTCAAATTAGTGTTTTGTACGCGTGGCGCATGAAGTAAAATTTCGAGTTTAGAAAAGCCCGAAAATTTGTCTCGGGTCGCTGCGCGACCCGAGACAAATTTTCATGGGGCTTTTCTAAACTCGAAATTTTACTTCATGCTTAGTCTGGGAGTGGAAAACACTCGTTTAAAGCTTCAAATTGAACTCTATTATAAAATCGACGAATGCCTGAAAATTACGTAGATAAAAAATTCACTGAATACCATTGAAACCGGGAAAGTCATGAAATTATATTTAAATTGACCAAAACACTAACAAAAAAGCCATATGACGTTATTATATTTGTCAAAATCAGCAGGCAAATTACAAAACACGTAAAAATTTATAAAATTAACTTAAATATTGACAAAAACAATGAAAACAATTTAACAAAATGGAGGTTTCCCACAAAAGAAAGTTATATTAAAAGGCCAGGGAAAAAATCTTGAATCAGGGAAATGTCGGAAAAATTTAACATTACAGATTGTGTTTAATATTATTTGAAGTAAAACTGACATGGTAAGTTTTACTTCAAATAATATTAAACATAATTTTGAAAACTAGATTATTATCTCTAAAAACATTTTTAGTCATTTAATGTTCTTATCAAAGCATTCAGTTTGAAGTTTCGAACGAGCGTTTCCACTCCCTGTGGGTCTTTTTGAAATTTCGCATTTACCACAACAAACCACGAACCATGCAAGTCTTGAAAGCCAACATTGAATAAGAGATCAGCAAGTTGGGGCCAGATGTTTTACGAACAACAATTCAAAATGCTGTAAAACGAGCACAACCAACATCAGCTCAGGAGATGGTCATTTGACCGATATCATTTTTTTTTAACTTTATAATACAAATTTTATACCTTTAAATTAACTTTCAGTCAAAACATTGCCCATTTTTTTCATTTCTAATAAAATGGCAGCTAATTCATAATATGACATTACTTTTGCCTTATATTACACGAGACAAAAAGTTAATATCTTAAGAAATGTTAATTTTTGTTTATTAACATAGATTTACTATCCTTGTTCACGCACGAAGTAAAATATAGAGTTTAGAAAATTCTGAAAATTTGGTTTAGTTGCGTAGCGAAACGGATAAAACACTGAAGTATTGTGAAATTGAAAATATACTGGTTTTACTCATTATGTTGAATTTCATAGCAAATTCATTTTGATTTTATTAGAAATATCTATGTCCCGAGCAATACCGGGACTTTTTCTGACGTCACACATGAAATTCCTCGCGTGACGTAAAAAGTCAATGTAATTAAACTAACAAGGTCGACTCGGTTTTAAATTAAGACAACCTTATGCACTAACCACCTTTATTGCTGACGTCACGCGTGGAAGTCCTCACGTGACGTCAACAATCAAGGTAATTCAACAATACAAAGTCGGCTCGGTTTAAATCAAGACAAACTTACTTACACACCTTGGTTGATGTCGTCACGCGTGGAAATCCGTACGTGGCGTCAAAACCAAGATCACTACTGTGCAAGGTTGTCTCGATTTAAACCGAGCCGATCTTACACGTGCGAAAATCCTCACATGACGTCAAAATTAAAGTCATTACTGTATAAGGTCGACTCTGTTTAAACTGAGACAGTCTTGTATAAGGTTGTCTTTATTTAAACGAGTGTTTTCCACTCCCAGACTAAGCATGATGTAAAATTTCGAGTTTAGAAAAGCCCCGTGAAAATTTGTCGAGGGTCGCGCAGCGACCCGAGACAAATTTTCTGGGCTTTTCTAAACTCGAAATTTTACTTCATGCGCCACGCATATAAAACAGTGATTTAACGAGAAATTTAAAAACACACAAAAGACATTTTATATGTTAATAGTCACAATTAATTCGAATTATTTTTGACGATTCAAACCCTTTTGTAAGTATTCGAATCCTTTTATAAATATTCGAATCCTTTTATAAATATTCGAATCCTTTTATAAATATTCAAATCCTTTCATAAGGATTCGAATCCTTTTATATGGATTCGAATCACCCACATTTGGATTCGAATACGAATCCTCTTAAAAAAAATGTAACGAATCCGGATCACGAATCCAGTTGAACTAATGTATTCGAATGCCTCTTTTGAATCCTCTAAAAAAAATCGAATCCAGGATTCGAATCCTGAATGATTCGAATCCTGCCCAGCTCTGGTATGTATGATATCATCTCTATGTACACTACATGCATACGTGTCCTTTGTATAATGTTATATACATAAATTAAGCGTGTAATAGCTGAAGCCAGCGGCAGCAGCGGTGGCAATGACAAAACGCGAAAACCCTGACCCTCGGGGCCCTTAGCGTTGGTGTTGGGGTAGGTATTGATTGTTCGCCCCCTATGCACTTAGTGTACACTGTGTATAGCATGTAGCTCTTGTCTTTGGTCATTACTTTTGCAGCGAAATTGAGGGGTGCGTATCCCCAGTGGACTCTAGGGGAAGAGAGCCTGAAACGTGGAACACAAGAACATTCCATTTGGCCACACGCACACGATCATTTGTTAAAATCAGTGTACCGTTTTGTAAAAGGTTTTTTTTAGTAATTGTTGTCAGAATTTGCAATTTGTATAATTAAATCTCACAAAGGGTGATTTTTTAAGTATGATAGAACGTACGAATATATGAAATTAGATATTTTTAGAATAAGAAAAGGATGAGTATAGTCGTGACATATTAAAATTAGTAATAAAAGAACTTAAATTACAGTTGGAAATCCTAAACTATAAGAAGCATCAAAAGAAAAAGATCAAGGATATAATGTTAATACTATCTAAGACATTTCAATGTTATTCAATTTCATTCAAAAAACTTGATATAAATACAGTGGGATCTAAAAACATACGATATGTGAGTCGCCTATTTCCAAAAACTCCTAAATCCATTTGAAAACAATGGATTTAGAGATTTTTGGAAATAGGCGACTCATATATCGAATGTTAAATAAAATAAAACCTCTAGAGTGCCATGGAAATTATTGTAGGTTGGCAACTCTGAAGTTGTGTATTATAGTCATCATATCTGACATTTTATATGTCAATGCCCAACGTGTGTAGCCAACCTAAATTAAAAGAAGATTAAATCTTTAATTTGGTTAGCGTTCACTTTGTGGAACATTTTCATAACAATTTAATTATAACACTTAACTTTGTTTTACCACTTTTATTTTACTTTTCAGTGAATATAGTTGTCATAGGGGTGCCCCGAATGCAATTCCAGCTAGCTCAGAGGTTTAGGGATGAAGAGCACGAGCAACTAGTCTTTAAAACACCAATCCAACAACATCAAATATATTTACACAAAAAAATACAGCAAAATAATAACCACAGCACAAAAAAACACAGCAACAAATAATAACTAATACGTGGGCGTGGTAGGCGTGGACCGTGGCAGGCTGGTTGTCAGAGGTGGTGAGTTGCGGCAGCGAAATCCGGACGAAATCGGCAAAGTACGACGATAAGGTCCGGACGCCTTCAGAAAAGTCCGGATGTATCCGGAAGGCGTCGGCGGAGTCTGTAAAGCAGAGATAAAGACCGGCGGCGTCGGAAAAGTCCGGAAGGCGTCGTCAGGAGTCGAGCGGTATTCGGAAAACGTCCGGAGGGTTTCGGAAAGCAACGACCAAAGGCTGCTTTGGCAGTAACGAAGACCGGAGCGGTGACAGGCGGCACTGGGAGCAATTCCGGTTCTTCTGATTAGTGCACTTGCGCTAATCAAAAACAATTTGACAAAAAAAACACAACACGAAGTTGTCAAAAAAAATTATACACCAGTGACTACATTTCACTTGGACTTGTTGCTTTTGTTACTGGTTCGCCACTGATGCAGAAGTGCCGTCCTCCATTATTTAAATGCCAAAAACGAGGGTGGGGAATCTCATCTAATTCGTTCTTCGGAAAGGAGAATGCACACATCTCTTTTCTGATTGACCTCTAGGAGGTCTGCTAGGAGTGCCCTCCAGGTGTTCTGACTCTAGTCTTACAAATTACACGAGATAATCCCCGATCGGTTGTCAGGTAATTGCTGTGGATAAACTCATTTTAGATACAAAAATAATTTAAATTAGAAATTTAATTTTTGTTGCCGACAATTAAAACAATCGCCGGTAACATAGTTTCGACTACAAGCTAGTCATTATCAAACTAAGTTAGTTTGATAATGACTAGCTTGTAGTCGAAACCAGAGTAACTGAAAAAGTAAAATAAAAGTGGCAAAACAAAGTTAAGTGTTTTAATTAAAAAAGAAAATTAAATCATGGCACTCTAGAGGACTTGTTTTATTGAACATACGATAATAGTTGAAAGAGTGAGAGAGTTAGTTTCTCTTAGTTTAAATCTTCAACTGTATTTATCTTTTTAAATCACACTGTTCTTCAATGTAGATTTGAAAATAAAGAATTTATTAAATTACAATAGCAGCATAGACTATTAGTATTTATTACATAAATAAATCATCAAAGATGAGGTGTTAACAAAAGGTGGTTTTTAAATAACAATGACATTATTACCCGAGACAGAAGAGGGCGTCGCGCTAGACAAAAGGAATTATTCTCTCATTACTCGATTGTTAGAATATTTTATCCCTATGTACCTACCTTACATATGTATGTATGTAAAGAGCGTTATTTATGTATTATTTAACATTGAATGGTCTCACACCTTCAACACCTATCCTATTTATAGAGACGTGCATGTTATGTATATTTTACATAAATGACGGGGTAAATTGACACGCGTCTTTCACGCTTCCTATTAAATTCATTTATCGTTTATTTAAGGGTTTATAAATTCAATTGAATTAAATTATTGATGGATGTTCTGATTTATTACAGTGTGAAATGACATCTAACTATTTAAGCTAAACAAATTCTAAACTATCTTTATTATTTAATTGATGAGGCGGATACATGATGAAACTCCATAATACTATTTGAAATAAAACAGCACAGTTGGGAGGGTTTCACTTTTATTGTTGAACACTGCAACATGTTTCACCACACAGTGGCTTCATCAGGCAGATGAAATAATTATTTCATCTGCCTGATGAAGATTTCATCTGCCTGATGAAGCCACTGTGTGGTGAAACATGTTGCAGTGTTCAACAATAAAAGTGAAACCCTCCCAACTGTGTTGTTTTATTTCAAATATCTTTATTATTACTTCAATTATTTTATGTAATGTTAATGTATAGGATGGGCCATCTAGTGATTTCTTTTTAAATCATAGGTTATTTTGACACTGACATCTTTTTCCGGCTCGAAATCTTGACAGAAAGTCGGTATCATTCCTCCTCGGTACGAAATGAGTCGCTTTACGCTTGAACAACGTTGGGAAATTTTGCAATCTTATTTCCAAAGTGAGTGCTGTGTAGCCCAAACAGTGCGTGTGTTGAAAAGAAGTTTAGGCCGAAATAAATCACCCACCGCGCCTGCTGTACGCAAGTTTGTGCAAAAAGTTCGTGAGACTGGCATGCTAGTGGACAACACTCATGGTCCTCGTTCTCGTACGGTGCACACAGAGAATGTGGCTGCTGTAACCGAGAGTGTGAGACTCAATCCCCGAACATCAACTCGCCGTCGATCTCAACAGCTCAACATTGCACGCACTAACCTGAGGAGAATTCTGCACAAAGATCTCGGATTATTCGCTTACAAGGTCAAATTGACTCAGCAATTGAAGGCGCATGACCATCCGCTTCGTTATCGCTTCGCAGTTTGGGCCTTAGAACAGCTTGAATTGGACAACGATTTTGGGCGAAAAATCATCTTTTCTGACGAGGCTCATTTTCATCTTGGCGGCTACGATAACAAACAAAATTGCCGCATCTGGGGCTCGGAAAACCCGCACGTTATTGTCGAGAAGCCAATGCATCCCCGGAGAGTGACAGTTTGGTGCGGATTGTGGAGTGGTGGCAGCATTGGACCATTTTTCTTCGAAAATGAGGCTGGAAATAACGTTTCGGTCAACGGTGAGCGTTACAGAGCCATGTTATCCGACTTTTTTTAATGAAATTGAAGACATGGATTTGGACCTCTGATTCATGCAGGATGGCGCGCCATGCCACACAGCCCATGCCACAATCAATCTTTTGCGCACCGAATTCCCAAATCGTGTTATCAGCCGTCTTGGCGATGTTAATTGGCAGCCTTGGAGCTGCGATTTAACCCCTTTGGATTTTTTTGTGGGAAACCGTGAAGGTCCGATGTTATGCCAACAATCCAGAAACGATTCAAGCACTTCAGGCCAATATCATCCAAGCAATCCGTGAGCTACAGCTCGAAACCATCAACAAGGTCTTGGAAAATTGAAGTGACAGAATGCGCTACTGCGAAGCCAGCCGAGGCAGCCACTTGAGCGAAGTTGTGTTCCATAATTAATGGGAATGTTTGCTCTTACTAATAAAACCATAATACATGGAAAAAAAAATGTTGTTCATTTTATTGCATTTTTAAAAAGAAACCACTAGATGGCCCACCCGTTATGTTTCACCACATATACGTAGTATGGTATATTAAAGTACAAAATGATTCCACCTGGGTCCATGGATGTGTGTGAATGTGTTTGTGGCGTCTAAATATAGTAAAAATACAAAAATATGAAGTTGGAATGGGGGAATGGTCTGGGACCAAAATCCTGTAAATGTATATAAAAATGTAGAAAAATATATAATTTTTTCAGTCGATTGGGCATATAATGAATTTTACTTGTGTACATTTAATCCATTTTTACAAATTATATTCCGTCTGTAATTATGAAACGCCGGTGAGGGCCTTTGTTGGGCGCACCGTATATTATACCGTAACGCAATCAAAAGGGTTCAATTAACCATAATTACCGAAACTATGAGCAATTATGCTGATGCGAATGTGATATACGAATTGAATCGGTCCGCATATTTACTAACGAGTTTGTTAATGAAAATTAACACGCTGATATCGCTTGATAGGTCGTGATGTGCATTCAAATTAATATTAAATTAATACAAAGTATGTATTATGATGATTACTGTTAGTTTTCTAAAAAAAAACTTATGAAAACTGAAATTAATCAAAGGATTTTGTAATTTTTATAAACATTCAATTCGTTTCAAAGTTCTTTTATCAAGAAATTTGTGTGTGTAATTTTTACACTGTTAGATACATTTTTAACTAGAATTAAGTCCTACTTCTTTATTCAGTATTAATGTCCTTACTCACTGAGCAAACACATTAAGGTAATGTTTGATCAACATTAAAACAACGTTTAATGTTGCTACAATGTTGATGTAGAGTTATTTGTTTGTTTTTTGCTCAGTGGGTAGTTTTCAATTTTTTCTGTCAAAGACAGCTCAATTTATTTTAATAACCCTTCTTCCATGAATTTATGAATATATTGATGTAAATATATAAACCAATTAAAATTAACATCGACTTTCTGCAACAATTAAGTATCGTTGAGACTTCCAAATATTTATATATAATTAACTACTTTTATGCCCGGTATTATAAAACGTTTTATTTCCCAAATAAAATTTACTTTACGACTAAATTAATTTATTTCAAAGATTTCAGTATTATAAACACAAAATAACTTTATTTGGCTAATAAATCTCCTCAGTAAATAATTTGTTTGTTTTTCTACCAAGTAAATTTTATTCTCTAAATAATTTGACAGTTAAAAGTCAAAAGTGAATTATATTATTATAACTACTTTAGATTCTACTACTTGTATTTATTAATTTCATTACGGTTATCATGTCTGCCATATCATTCGTATCAGATTTAATTTCGCTTATATTATATTCCCTGACAATAATTAATTTGAACCACAAGAAATTCGAAGGCGTCGAAGACCTAGAGTTTTTCAAGTCGGAAGCATAACAGGGATTTTTATACATATGCATACGCTTCTTGTAAATTAGTTCCATTTGAAGCTATAAACGAGTGCTTTCCACCCCTAGATTAAGCATGAAGTAAAATTTCGAGTTTAGAAAAGCATGAAAATTTTAACTGTACAGGGAAGATTTTTTTAAGTGTACATATTTCGATGCATGCGTTGTAAAATTTGAGGCATTTATTGCTTTATATATACGCTGCAAATTTTTAGACGTTCGTCGATTTTTTAAAAACGTTCAATTTAAAGTTTCGAACGAGTATTTCCACTCCCAGACTAAGCATGAAGTAAAATTTCGAGTTTAGAAAAGCCTGAAAATTTGGTTTGGTTGCGTAGCGCGAAGCGCGGAGCGACCAAACCAAATTTTCAGGCTTTTCTAAACTCGAAATTTTACTTCATGCGCCACGCTATTAAACACTGAAGACACTGAAATATTGTGAACAAGTGAACTTCACTTGAAATCAGTGTATTATACGCGTGGCGCATGAAGTAAAATTTCGAGTTTAGAAAAGCCTGAAAATTTGGTTTGGTCGCTCCGCGCTTCGCGCTACGCGACCAAACCAAATTTTCAGGCTTTTCTAAACTCGAAATTTTACTTCATGCTTAGCCTGGGAGTGGAAAACACTCGTTTAAATCTTTTATAATTTCTAATAAGCTCTCTTTTTCTTGTTCTTTTTAATTCTTACCCATTTCACGGTTATTCTCCATAATTATAAGCAATTATACTAAACTTCCAATTTGATTAAAAATTAAGTTTGAAAGATTGTCAATTCAATTTTAAAAATTGGTGGTTCCATCTATCGCCACAATGAAAATGTATAATTGCGGTCGGTAATCTACTAAATAAATTATTTATTTCTAGAATTGCTATTTGCTTTATAATACGCAATTTCATTCGCCCATTATTTTACTAGGTAAATAAATTTACTCCACAAATAGTTATCTAATGATTTATTAATCGTTTATAATACCGGGCATTAATTGGCAAATAATATGAAATAACTAAGAATCAATTAAAAATTAGATATACAATAAGTTTACCTAGTATTATCCGGTGTTAAAAAATGAATACAAGCATTTAAACCCGTAAATTTCAACTAGAATATATAATATAGAATTTCAGTATTTTATCAAACCCGCATCCGGAAACTAATTTTAATTGCCTCGCAATAATCCGCACGGTTTCATAGTTTCATAATCACCCCACGCCAAAGACGATAACGAGGCTTGTTTCAGTTGTTGTTGCTCGGGGATGTAAATTGGGGTCAGGGGCGCACGTCGAAGGGTCAATTTGTGAAACTTCAGGTACAAATTGTGCGCCCGGGCCCACTATGATTCAAAGCGCCGAGAGCTAATTGATTGCCTCTTTGCATGAAACATTCGGGGGGATGGGAAAGTATCGGAAAAGCACTCGAGGAAAGCTCGTCCGAATAAATTGTGGCGGTATAGTTTTTCCTATATTGATCCTAAACACGAAGATTTAATAAAGTACTTTCTAACTCGATAAGAATTATATTTTATATTGACATCAAAGCTTTTCACATCAATCTTATCAAATATTTTTGTTATTTTAATATTGATATAATTTAATTTTATACGTCTTTTATTTCCTTTTTTAAGTATATTGTATATCCCAGTTACAACGTGTATGCTGTAAATCTTCAGATATATGTGCTTTTTGTTTAACAGTTGAAGCTTTAAATGCTTGTTTTCCTCTCCCGAGTTAAGCGTGAAGTAAAATTTCAAGTTAAGAAAAGCATGAAAATATAATAATTTGACCTGATGTTACATTTTACGTATAATTTTTGCATGAAACGGTAAATCTGTTTGTTTAACTTAAGTATTAATTGTATAATTCAATATTCTCGGGAAATAGTTGTTTCAAGGAATCCCACTGAGCACACACAATTAAGTCATGTTTCATTAACATTAAAACAACATTTAATGTTGCTACAATGTTGGTATAACGTTATTTGCTTGTTATTTGCGCAGTGGGATATTTAGAAAAGTTTTAAATAGACTACATTTTTGCGAGAAGTCGATATTAATTCGTTTTTATATTTTTATTCAACGAATGTTTTAAACGCGTGGCGCAGGAAGTAAAATTTCGAGTTTAGGAAAGCCTGAAAATTTGGTATGGTCGCTCCGCGCTTCGCGCTACGCAACCAAAACAACGTTTAATGTTGCTACAATGTTGGTATAACGTTATTTGTTTGTTTTTTGCTCAGTGGGATATTTAGTAAAGTTTTAAATAGACTACATTTTTGCGGGAAGTCGATATTAATTCGTTTTTATATTTTTATTCAACGAATGTTTTAAACGCGTGGCGCATGAAGTAAAATTTCGAATTTAGAAAAGCCTGAAAATTTGGTTTGGTCGCTCAGGCTTTTCTAAACCCGAAATTTTACTTCATGCTTAATCTGGTATCGGAAACACTCGTTAGAAGCTTTAAACTAACACATTTATAAAATCAGCGATTGCTTGAAAGTTTACAGAGTGTACACTGAATATGTTACTTAAAAGAAAAATTCTCTGTATATTAATAAATATTTAGAAACTATAAATATTATAGAATAGATTGTACCCTTCTGCCTCACAGAAAATAGAGGATGATACACTATTCTCTTGAGTTGGCCATATATTCCATTTATTTATGACCATTATAAATAATGTATCGTTTTTATGACTTATAGCGCTATAATTCATTGAATTTTATGTCTCTAGCCAATACTAAATATTGTGAATTATAGTCCAGACTAATAAAATTCCGTTCAGTACATTAGATGGGGATTATTTATATTTTATGTCGAAAAATTCTTACTTTAAATAAACTGATATTTTAAAATACATAATCATACAATACAATAATAGTGCATATGAGATATGGTTGTGGGTAAGTGCCTATGCTTAGGATCATCGAACATAAATATTAAGAAAATATATTATTTAAAAGTCAGAAGTAATGAGCTATTTGTGATGTTATGTATTAATGAATCAGGTAAAATTTTCAACTTGTAAATGCAACACATCATGCATATTTCGCCATCATACAAAATTTTAACTTGAAAATAAAATATTGGAAGTAATAGTATATTGTACAACGATCATATAATAATAGCTATTAATCACGAGAACGATGTTTGACGTGATTACACCAAATTTTCAAGCTTTACTAAACTTGAAATTTTACTTCATGCTTAAGCACTCAAGGAGTCGAGCGTTTTCCACTCCTTGATTAAGCATGAAGTAAAATTTCGAGTTTAGAAGAGCCTGAAAACTTGGTTTGGTTGGTTTGAATTTAACGATTTTTTTTTATTAAAATAAAATAGTTCGAGTGATTTCTAATATCAAGAAGAATAACCTAGTTTTTTTTCTGATTTTTCTAAAAATTATAATGTTCATCGAAAAATCGCAATGTTCGTAGGGTATGCATGGAAAAAATCATTTTTTTACGCAAAAAAAAATATTTTCATAAATATCTAAAAAAAATCACAGAGGCTCTTACTACAAATAAAAATAATCTGAGCTATTTATTTCTTTAACAAAAAACTAATTCTTTGACTTTTCTTACTTTTTAGATTGATTTTAACAGTTTTCAAATGCTGCTGATTTTTTGTAAAATGATTTTTTTTTATAAATATAAAATAGTTCGAGTAATTTCTAATATCAAGAAGAATAACCAAGATTCTTTTCAGATTTTTCTAAAAACTAAAATATTCATAGAAAAATTGCAATTTTCGTGAGGATATTATATTATGCATGAAAAAAATCAAGATTTTTACACAAACATTTTTTTTTGTATAAATCCAAAAAAATCACAGAAGCTCTTACTACTATTAAATATAATCTGAGCTCTTTATTTCTTTAAGCAAGAAATAATTCTTCGACTTTTCTTAATTTTTTATTGGTTTTAAGCAGTTGTCAAATGTTAAATAGCTGATTTTTTGTGAAATAATTTTTTTTTTTGTAAAAATTAAATAGCTCAAATGATTTCTAATATCAAGAAGAATAACCTAGATTTTCTTCAGATTTTTCTAAATATTAAAATTGTTATCGAAAAATCGCAATTTTCATAAAAGATGAAAAAAAATCAAGATTTTTACACAAAAAAAATATTTTTATAAAAATCCATACAAATCATATGCATACATACGTATGCACGGAAAAAATGAAGATTTTTAAACAAAATAATTTTTTTTATAAAAATCAAAAAAAAAACACAGAAGCTCTTACTACTATTAAATATAGTCTGAGCTATATATTTCTTCAAGAAAAAAATAATTCTTCGACTTTTTCAATTTTAACATTGGTTTTACTTTAAACAGCTTTCAAATGTTGTTAAATAACTGATTTTTGTGAAATGATTTTTTTTATAAAAATAGAATAGTTCAATTAGAAATCATATCAAGAAGAAAAACCTAGATTTTTTTTCAGATTTTTCTAAAAATAATTTTTTTATCGAAAAACCATAATTTTCCTAAGAGATGGACAAAAATCAAGATTTTTGCACAAAAAAATATATTTTTATAAAAATCCAAAAAAATCACAGAAGCTTTTACTACTATTAAAAATAATCTGAGCTATTTATTTCTTTTAAGAAAAAAATAATTCTTCAACTTTTCACAATTTTAAAATTTGACGGAAAAATTAATAAAACTACTAAAATTTGATTTTGAGCGCTCGTTCTAAGCAAAAAGTATTCGCCCGGTATATTACAAATACATTTCTAATTGGAGATTGTTGAGTTAGGTTAGCCTGAAAATTTGAATTTGGACGCGGAATTTTGATTTAGGTAATAATTCGTAAAATAATACTCGGTTTTATGCCGATTTTAATTATTAAATTATTTAAAACTTTTGATCCCTTAAGCCCATTTAACACGATAATATTTTGTACAAAATCGCATAAATGTAAACAATCTGAACAATTTTATACACAAAAAGTTCAAAACCTAGTTATATCATTATATATTAAATAAATTTTAATACCTGGTTGTAGAAAATTCCAAATATATTATACGTGCGATTTTATTAGCAAATCTACAACTAATTTGTCTTACAAAAATAATATGAGTTTGAATTTGTAGGACCCGATCAAAATATCCACAGGGCCTCCCTGAAGAATGCCTTAAGAATAAAATTTTAAGTTTCTTGTAAAAAATACATCGTTCGTATTAGCATAGTGTTCTTTGGAAACAAAATCAATACAATTGGTTTTAAATTTAATATTTACAAGTCGCATTTCATTAAGCATGTTATTTTTCATTTAAAATTGCATTTTTGTAGTGGAGTAACTGGAAAATATTATAACTATTTCAATTTCTAAGAATTAATACATACATTAAATTTATTTTTTTATTTAATATAAATTATCGAAATTATGTAATATCGGTATATTTTAAAGTAAATAGATTACGAGTAAAACGGTCAGAAAAAATGTGTGGATGTTTTGATAGGGTTTCGAATTCGTCTTTGTGGGAAATATAAGTTGTAGATTTACAAAACTATTCGCACTTTTAATATTATTTAATTATTTCCTGATAACATACAAAATATCTGATTCCGTGTTATTAAAAAATGTGATACTGTTATGTGTTTTATAACTTCACTTTAATCAATGTTTTATACGCGTGGCGCATGAAGTAAAATTTCGAGTTTAGAAAAGCCTGAAAATTTGGATTTGCCGGGGCGCGACTCGCTTCGCTCGCGCGCACCGGCATATTCAAATTTCAGGCTTTTCTAAACTCGAAATTTTACTTCATGCTTAATCTGGGAGTGGAAAACCATCATTTAAAGCTTCGAATTAAACTAAAAAAAAAAAGAACAACGAAAATCTGAAGATTTACAGCATAAGCAAATGGCCATTAGATGGCCTTTAATATATGTAAAATAATTACCCTATTTTTTAACTCTTATTAAATTTAAACATATTTGTACAGTATTGAGCGTTACTACGTAGTAATCCATATTAATTAATCAATATTGAGACGTGTTTCAAATAAAGTGGTAAAAAACATTGAAACACGTCTCAATATTGATAAATTTAAACATATTGTTATTTATTTTTTCATCACTGGCCATTTTTAATAAGTATTAATAATTCATTTCATTAATAATAATGGTTATACAGTTAAAAAATGCATGCAAATTAAATTGAATGGGATTTCAATTGAATCCAATCAAATTCACTTCAATTAATTAAACCCATGCGGTTGGTGTGAATATGTGTGCACGTTCAAGGTTTGTTAACAACAAACATCGCATACATATCAACACGCACACCTATGGAATTGAATCTGTATTCAGGACTGGAAAACATCAACATTATTAAGTTTTTATTCAATTTTACGCCGTTGTTTATTACAAAACTGAAGTTAAAAATATACTGATTAGGTATGCACATTTATAAATCATTGCATACATAAATGAATTTGGTTTTCATGCGTTTGGTTATAGCCGTTCAATTAATTTTCAATTGCTCCCTATTTAAACTTAAAGTACCCCCTGTTGGGAACCACTTGTCTAGTGTCCATCCAGGGGTCGCGACAAATTTACTGAAAATTCCATGCGATCATTTAAAATATAAATTAGAGTAGCCGGCATTTTTCTGTGCGGTTGCCAAGAATGCTATTTAATTGATAGAATAAATTTAAGGTTATGGCAAACTGTGTTAACTGTCAGCAGGGATGGGGCTGACGTGTCGACTTTAATTGTCGACGTGACAGAACGTCGACAATGTCAAGAACGTCAACAATGTCGACAATAGGCTCGTTCATCAAAATATTCAACATTCAACGTGTTTGGATTTTGTTTGCGATGTATGTTGGTATCTGATGAGCGATGGTCCGGCCATTTTGATTTTGTGTGTTGTTTGTTTTTGTTTTAGCTGTATATTAAATACATTTATCAATGGATAATGCCCAATTACACTTTATTTTATTTGATGGCAGAGAAAATTTAGTTCCATTGCTGAATATAATTAGTTAAATACTCATTTACACAAACAATACTCTATTTACACAAACACTATTATTTTTGACCTTTCAGTAATTTACGAATCTTCTTACGTTTAGTAATTTCATTAAAGATATTATTAAATACATAATTTCGCACATCCATAACCTCGACTAGGTTAAAAGTTTAACGCGCCAATACCAATCGGCAACATTAATGGGTCTAAATAGCACGATTGCAAAAATGGCGACCGCTGCCCTAACATGTTCACGATTAACAGTCCAGTCATCAGAGAATTCCCCAACAGTTGTCTCGGATGAACGAGCCCAATGTCAACAGTAATATTTAAAGGTTATGTTATTATAATTTGTATGCTGTGGTTTTGGATAATTTTGAGAGTTTTGGATACTCTGTTACCTTCCAGGTAATCTGCCAAACTCGCATCGTAATACGCTGAATAGTTCAAATGTTACACTAATAAAAAATGATTGTCGACATTGTCGATGTCACGAACGTTGTCTAAATAGTCGACGTCGAAGTGAAATTTGACGCGTCGAGAATGGCATTGTCGATGTGACATTGCCCATCTCTGACTGTTAGTAGTGCCAATCTAATTTCAAATTCAAAGCCTGCTCTTATTTATATTTTAAATGACTAGGCGGTACTTTCATCTCTATTAATAGCCTAATTTTAAACGCACCTTAATAAATCCCGCATACACTTACCAACAGAACAGATTTACAAATAAACCCTAACGTTTACTAATGGAATTACTAAAAACGTGTAACTTATGTCTTATTTCGTGTGGAATTATGGTGTTTGCGTCGGGGAGACGGCAAACAACACAATTCACCGCTAAAAGGGATTTTTACTTTACACTTTTAAAGCGGACTCGAAAGTAGATATTGTTTATTTTAGCATTCGTATTCGTATTCGTATTCAAGGAAGAGGGAATCCTTTCCTGAATACGGAAACAGGATCTATGCAAATAGAACACACACACACACACACACGTACTTGGGAATAAATAAAAGGGAAGGGTGTGAAACGAGGACGTCTCAAGGTTTATTTCTGAATCAATTAAAATACATTCGCTTTACAAGAGAAAAAGTTGACTCAAAATTTTACTTCATGCTTAATCTGGGAGTGGAAAACACTCGTTTTAAGATTCAAAATTTAACGCTTTAAAAAGAACAACGAATGTCAACTAATATTTAAAAGAATTACTTGCGGTATGTTCATTTAATAATAAAACACTTTTAACTTTGACTAATGGCATACCAACCAAAGCCTGGCATTGGCAATAATATTAATAGAATATAAAAAAATACTATAAAAAAAAATCTGTTATCAAAATGAATTATGCATATTATATTTGTATGCCGTTTTAACAACTAATAATCATTACCATTATTCTTTCTATTTATGCGTCCGCAAAACGATATTCGGAAACGCTAATCGAAATAATAAATTAAGCCCTTCCCCGCCGGTTTTTGGTAGAATTAATGATCCACGACCCACGAAAACTAACCTCCCCTTCTCCCTTCCCTAGCTCCGAATATCCGGTACACTTCGTGGAATATATATCAGTAAAACGAGGGTGGTACGAATTAGGCACCATCTATCTTCTTCGACCTAATTTGAATAATTGATTACGCTAATTGCTAAAATAAATATGTGTGGTTTGTTAACTGAAATTTAACAATGGAACGGAATGGAATGGAAAAGAATAATGCTTGAAATACACTGAAATGTGTTGTAAGGTACAATGAAATAATTAAATTAATGAACATACAGGAAAATCACCATAAATATAATTAAAATTCTTATAAAGTGAAATTAAATAATGAATTTATACAATTATCAAAGGGTATTGTAATTTTTGCAGATTATTAGAGACAAAAAAGAAATTCACCGAAATTCGACAATTTCGTAAGGGGCATTTTTAGAGAGAGAAAATAATCACCGAAACTCGACAATTTCGCAAATCCAAAAATCGCCAAATGAATTTATATTATACCAAAATGTAGCTAACGAATATGAGCGTAATCTGTGAGAAGTTGAGCTGAAACGGATAATTAGTTGTCGTTTAGCCCGCTCTCAAAGCAGGCCTTCGCAAATCAGGCAAACATTTTGCACGACTTTGCGATTTTTTCTGGTAGTCACAGATGGCCTAAGAAGATGACTTTTAGTGAAAATATAGCTCCATTCTTCGAAAACCCAATGTTGAACAGGGGATCCTTCCATCTCTTCTGTGAACCTTGCAATCTTGGTTCAACCGCAGACGCGTCCGAAACGGCCAATCGGAGGGCTAAACCGTTCCCACTTAAGTGGCCAAAATGGTTATAAATGTTTATTTTTCGGGAAACTAAACAGTCCAAGTTCTTTTTACTATTATCAAAGGCCTTCGTGAATTTTTTTTAGGAAGAAAACAAAATTACCGTAATTTGACAATATTGTAAGGGGTAAAAAAATCAAATTTCGGCGAAAATCCGAAAATCACCAAATGATTACATATTATACAAAAATATAGCGAAAGAATTGGTGCATATTATGTGAAAAATTGAGTTGAATCAGATAATTAGTTTTCGTTTAGCCCGCTCTCAAAGCGGGCCTTCACAAACCAGGCAAACATTTTTCTCGACTTTGCGATTTTTTTGCTGCGGTCACAGACGACCTAAGACAATGACTTTTTGTGAAAATATAGCTGCATTCTTCGAAAAACCAACGCTGAACAGGAGGTCTTTCTATCTTTTTTGTGAATCTTGCAATCTTGGTCCAACCGCAGACGCATCCGAAACGGCCAATCGTTAATTTCTCGGAGCGACACAAGTGGCTCAAAACGGTTGAGAATGATTATTTTTCGAGAAACTAAATAGTCCACGTTCTTTTTACTATCATCAAAGACCTTCGTAAATTTTTCAGATTTTATGAGAAAAAAAAACATGGATAAAAGTCAAATTTCGGCGAAAATCCGAAAATTACTAAATGACTTCATATTATACCAAAATCAGTTCATATTATATAAAAATATAGCGAAAGAATTGGTGCATATTCTTTAAGAAATTGAGCTGAATCGGATAATTAGTTTTTGTTTTGCCCGCTCTCAAAGCGGGCCTTTGTAAACCAGGCAAACATTGTGCTCGACTTAGTGATTTTATTCTGGCAGTCACCGAAGACCTAGGAAGATGAGTGTTAGAAATATAGCTGCATTCTACAAGAAATCAATGCTGAAAACCCCGTCCTTCTATCTGTTCTGTAAACCTTGCAATCGTGGTGCAACCGCAGACGCGTCCGAAACGGCGAATCGGCATGCCTACCTTAAACCGTTCCCATAAGGCCCCATGTTACCCAAGTTGCCAAAAATGGATAAAAATGATTTTTTCAAATTTTTTGGAGAGAAAAAAATTCACTGAAATTTGACAATTTCCGAAGGGACAAAAAGTCAAATTTCGGCGAAAATCCGAAAATCGCCAAATGACTTCATATTATACCAAAATGTAGCTAAAGAATTGTAGCATAATCTGTTAGCAGTTGAGCTGAATAGGAAAATTAGTTTTCGTTTAGCCCGTTCTCAAAACGGGCCTTCGTAAACCAGGCAAATAATTTGCTCGACTTTGCGATTTTTTTCTAGCGGTCACAGACAACCTAGGAAGATGACTGTTAGTGAAAATATAGTTGCGTTCTTCAAGAAATCAATGCCGAAAACACCATCCTGCTATCTTTTCTGTGAACCTCGCAATCTTGGTCCAACCGCAGACGCGTCCGAAACGGCCAATCGGCGCGGCGGGCCAACCTTAAACCGTTCCCGTAAGGCCCCATGTTAATTTCTCGGGGCGACCCAAGTGGTCCAAAATGGTTGAAAGTGATTATTTTTTGGGAAACTAAATAGTCCACGCTCTTTTTACTATCATGGAAGGCCTGCGTGGTTTTTCAGATTTTATGGAAAGAAAATAAATCACCGAAATTTGATAATTTTGTAAGGAGTATACGTGGAAAATAGGCAAATTTCGGCGAAAATCTGAAAATCGCCAAATGACTTCATATTATACTAAAATGTAGCTAAAGAATTGGAGCATAATTTGTAAGAAGTTGAGCTAATTAGAAAAGTTAGTTTTCGTTTAGCCGGCTCTCAAAACGGGCCTTCGTAAAAAAGGCAAACATTTTGCTCGACTTTGCAATTTTTTTCTAGCGGTCACAGAGGACCTAAGAAGATGACTTTCTGTTAAAATATAGTTGCATTTTTCAAAAAACTAATGCGGAAAACCCCGTCCTCCTATCGTTTCTGTGAACCTCGCAATCTTGGTCCAACCGCAGACGCGTCCGAAACGGCTAATCCGCGGGCCTACCTTAATCCGGTCCTATAAGGCCCCGTGGTAATTTCTCGGGGCGACCCAAAATGGTTGAAAATGATTATTTTACGGAAAACTAAATAGTCCACTTTTTTTTACTATTATCAAAGGCCTTGATGTTGATTAAAAATATCACTCACAAGCAAGATCAATTACCTGATGAATTAAACATGCCGCAATTATTAACACTTGGTAAATCTAATCAAATTTATAATATTTTTTTATGTAAGCTCATATTTTACACGAAAACTATCACAATCAATGGAGTGTACTTAATTTCCTCATACATATTCAAAGCCATATATCATGACACCTATGTAAATTAAAGACGTCGAGGTAATTTATTCAAAAAAATAAAAGAAAAATGATAACGAGGACGCGTTCAGGGCCTTAATGTAGTTCGGTATAATAAAAGGTGTCTACTACAACATCAAAAAATAATATAAATGAAGAACCGATAATTTGTACTGATCTGAAGATTTAATGTTGCGTGGTAAAGAGGCGTGTGGAAGAGAATGTTTTGTAATATGTGAGAATTTAAAAGAGTGCTGGAATTTCTTAAAATATGAATTAAAATCATTTGAAATTTTATAATTTTATATGACTTCGTTGTTTTTCTAATAATGTCAAACTTGAAACGTCTAACGAGGGTTTCCACTCCCAGATTAAGCATGAAGTAAAATTTCGAGTTTAGAAAAGCCTGAAAATTTGGTTTAGTCGCGTAGCGCGAAGCGCGGAGCGGCCAACCCAAATTTTCAGGCTTTTCTAAACTCGAAATTTTACTTCATGCGCCACGCGTATATAACAGTGATGCCAATTAAAGTTCGAAATACACTAATAAAGTAGTATGCTAAAGACGCACATTCTGAACTTCACATCAAATCAGTGTTTGAACGCGTAGCGCATGAAGTAAAATTTCGAGTTTAGAAAAGCCTGAAAATTTGGTTTGGCCGCTCCGCGCTTCGCGCTACGCGACCAAACCAAATTTTCAGGCTTTTCTAAACTCGAAATTTTACTTCATGCTTAGTCTGGGAGTGGAAACACTCGTGTGTACTTAAAATTTTACTTCATGCGCCACGCGTATATAACAGTGATGCCAATTAAAGTTCGAAATACACTAATAAAGTAGTATGCTAAAGACGCACATTCTGAACTTCACATCAAACCAGTGTTTGAACGCGTGGCGCATGAAGTAAAATTTCGAGTTTAGAAAAGCCTGAAAATTTAGTTTGGCCGCTCCGCGATTCGCGCTACGCGACCAAACCATATTTTTAGGCTTTTCTAAACTCGAAATTTTACTTCATGCTTAGTCTGGGAGTGGAAACACTCGTGTGTACTTTAAATTTTACTTCATGCGCCACGCGTATATAACAGTGATGCCAATTAAAGTTCGAAATACACTAATAAAGTAGTATGCTAAAGACGCACATTCTGAACTTCACATCAAATCAGTGTTTGAACGCGTAGAGCATGAAGTAAAATTTCGAGTTTAGAACAGCCTGAAAATTTGGTTTGGCCGCTCCGCGCTTCGCGCTACGCGACCAAACCAAATTTTCAGGCTTTTCTAAACTCGAAATTTTACTTCATGCTTAGTCTGGGAGTGGAAACACTCGTGTGAACTTTAAATTTAACTCTTTTATAAAATCGACGTATGTAATATAGTAAATCATTCATTGAGATATTTGCTTTTTTTGAAAAGAGTAAATGGTGTTAAATAATTTCTCAAAAATATCTATTAATAAGGCTTTCAATTCCACAAAGAGCATTTGGTCATTACTTTATATTTAAATTTAAATTACTTAATTGTTACTAATCCATAATTTATGTAATAGGTATACATACAGAGAGTGTTATGTAACACCGAACATTTTCATAACGATAAGTTTTCTTTGAAGTATCCATATGCATACGTTGCACATTTTCTGATGCTCGGTTTATTAAAAGAATTCAATATGAAGCTTTAAACGAGTGCTTTTCACTCCCAGGCTAAGCATGAAGTAAAATTTCGAGTTTAAAAAAGCCTGGAAATTTGGTTTGGTCGCGTAGCGAGAAGCGCGGAGCGGAAAAACCAAATTTTCAGGCTTTTCTAAACTCGAAATTTTACTTCATGCGCCACCGGTACAAAACACTGACATATTACGAAGTTTAAAACACACGGCTAAACTTTACATTGAATCAGTGTTTTGTACCGGTGACGCATGAAGTAAAATTTCGAGTTTAGAAAAGCCTGAAAATTTGGTTTGGCCGCTCCGCGCTTCGCGCTACGCGACCAAACCAAATTTTCAGGCTTTTCTAAACTCGAAATTTTACTTCATGCTTAGCCTGGGAGTTGAAAACACTCGCTTAATGCTTCAAATTAAATTCTTTTAATAAACCGAGCATCGAAAAATGTGCAACGTATGCATATGGATACTTTAAAAAAAATAACTTGTTATGAATATGTTCGGTGTTACATAAAACTCTCTGTATGTGTGTTATATATAACAAATAAAAACTTGTAATTTATGTATGTACAATAAATAAAAAAGAAAGTACCCCCATGGTAACCATTTGTATGTATGCATATGCAGATGAATGAAAGCACACAATACATAAATGCATTAGATCGTTATAAAACGGTGCCAAGAAATGAGAAGAAGAAAAATTTTCCTGTGTGGCTATAATTAAAGTCAAGTCATCTTGAGTAGCATAGGTAATGTGTTTGGGTATACACATTCGGTGTTGATGGCGTGCGATGATTAATGTATTTCTATTGAAATGCCATTGAATAACATTTCAAAATTGTGTTATTGTTGTGTGGTATACAGCATACATGTATACATCATTTATGCACAGGTACAAATATTTACAAATAAAATTATACTATGAAAATAATTTAATTTGTTGGGTGCACCTAATATTCACTTTCAGAAATTACAATTATCTAACAAAAACGAGTGGTAATTAGTGTTTTTTTGTTGTTTTTATAGAACTAGATTAAATTGTAGATACATTATTCTTGAAAATGGTATTAAGCTATTTGAAAATAATTTATTAGAAAATAATTTATTAGTAAAACAAACCATATAGAAAAACTTATAAATATACATATATTAATTTTACAAAAGCGTTGACTTTAAGATTTCTAACGACAGTTTTTACTCCTTAACCCATTAACGGCCGAGCAATTATAGAGTTAACTCTACAAGTTGATTATAGGTAAAATTCTGCACTTTATCTTATGATTTCCATGAATGACTATATTGTATTACATATTATGAATGCTTCTTTTAAATATACATAATGTATACGCTGTAAAATTTCAAAAATACTCCCATTGTATATAAAAACATGCAATATGTAGTTTAGAACGAGTGTTTCCACTCCCAGACTAAGCATGAAGTAAAATTTCGAGTTTAGAAAAGCCTTAAAACTTGGTTCGGTCGCTCCGCGAAGCGGAGCGGCCAAACCAAGTTTTCAGGCTTTTCTAAACTCGAAATTTTACTTCATGCGCCACGCGTATAAATCACTGAAATATTGTAAAGTTAGAAATACATTGACATATTTTTTTTTTTTCAAATTAGTAATAATTAAAATATTTAAATAAAAAGATATTTACATTTTTCTTTATACATTTTCAAATCAGGTCAAATAATGTAATATATCGAAGTAAGTTATTTAGTAATTTAATTAACAAAAAATTAATAATGTTGCGTATATGCATCAATGGTGCTTAATGGGTTAATGAAGCATGAAGTACAATGCGTTTTTATGTGTAAATCTTTCAATCTGTTTCTTATTTAACGAAATTCATTTGAGTTTAAATACATGTACATATCACAATGAAAAAACTGTTTTTATTCCTTACTTCACTTTTATTTTTATGTGTTAGATGTACATTTCGAGTGCTAAGCACTCATTATCAATGAGTGCTTAGCACTCGAAATGTACATCTAACACATAAAAATAAAAGTGAAGTAAGGAATAAAAACAGTTTTTTCATTGTGATTAAATACTCCACATAACTCAAATCAAACAATTAGTGACATGTACATATGTTTGAAACCGTAAACGCCATCTAATGCCCATTTGCTTAAGTAGCATCAATAGCTGGCAAACTATACTGGTTCGGGACTATACTAATGATCGCGTTGAAGCCTGAATCGCGTATATAGTTTTCCGGTGAATGAATGAGTACTGAACACAAATTTATATTCTTGATATTTGTATTCTATAAAATAAAGCCCTGTTGTGGACGAACAATTGCTGTGTACAAACTATTGCCAGCTATTGACGATGCTACTTAAGCTAATAGGCATTAGATGGCGCTTACGCGTTCGAACATATATAAATTGCACAGGCCATAATAAATGGTCAAAGATGTTCAGTTTTCTTCAAGCACTGGTTCAGGACTATACTGATGATGTTGAAGCCTGAAACCCGTATATAGTTATCCGGTGAATGAATGAGTACTGAATACAAATTCATATTCTTGATATTTGCATTAAATACATTTATTAAAAAATAAATCTCTGAGTTTAATGAAAATGTAAATCAACAGTTGTAATAATTCCGTGTTTATGTATCAACATCATAAAATCAAAATCAATTTTTCTCTGCACGCACAAAGCAAGTTAACAGATTATATCCGCACACACACATACGCGCATACACAAAGCAAAAGCAAAACAAACATAGAATTGTAAATGTGAGCCGCCCCGCAATTTTGCGTGAAAAATCCGCACGCCAATGCTTTACGAATGCGACTGATTCGTGCCAGGAATATCAATTCACCCTCGAATTCACAAATTCCTCTCTATTTGAAAATGTTCTGTACTGAATTACATTAACAACATAAAACACAGGATTATATACACAAATTCCTGACTATTTTTATAATTATAATCAGGCAAGGCCGTAGCCAGAAAAAAAAATCGGGGGAAGATATAAAAATTTCAGGGGGGGTTTTAATGGGAAACATTTTGTTTTTGACCTAACGGGGCAGCTTTTACATAATAAAATTTAACATTTTAAAACTTTTGGGGGAGGGGGTTGAACCCCCATAGCCCCCCTCCTGGCTACGGCCTTGTAATCAGGAATTTTTAAGATACAGCATATGTAGCTTAAAAAATCACAGAATCAAAACAGTAAACTTGTTACACTTCTTCAAATTTTTAAAGGTTTGCTTTAAGTCTAGATTCTAGACTTACAGCAAACCATTCGAAATTAGAAGATCTTGTATATTTGTATCAATTATAAATAACTAATGATGGAAATAAGAAAATAAATCAATAAACAAAATAATCTCAGTGATGAACAGCTCTTGTTGTGATCAAGATAAATATCACCATTATATTGTTTTTACTACTAACAAATCCTTATTCCCTCATAACATAAACACAGTTTAATAATTTATTATAATACATAAAATAATGATTAATTATTATAAATAAATATATTGTTTATTGCATGCAAATACATGCATTAAACAATATATTTCCCAATTATCAACCAAACGTCTTTCTGCCCGTATAAAGTTTTTATTTTTTTCTGATTTCAGATGAATTCAACAAGATCCACCTGAGTCAATTGGCGGAATTAATTCCCGTCTCCTAATATTAAAAAGGTAATTTAAAATCTGTAGTCTACAAACCTGAACTTTCGCACAGACAATAAAATGACCGGAAAATCATACATTTACAAAAAAAGTAATACAAAATAAAGTGACCAGACTTGGTGTGATGCACAGTGGCCGATTTTCAAATTTAACTGAACATTTCGCCAATAATAAAGTGTTTAGAAAACCATTCATTCCCGTGAATATAATTAGTAAAATTACTAAAGAGTGCGGAGTTAAAATTATAATCCGCACAACCCCTGTTAACGATAATTACAGGTACCTAAACAATAAATCAGTTGATTGAATGCGCTAAGAAGTGTACGTTTTATATATTTATTTTTCGATTGTGTTGAGTAAAATTTAAAAAACAACGATGTAAGTCCTACTAGTATGTAGTTATTACTTGTGTACAATATTTTTTTATATATTTTTACAACATAAACAAATATTGACAAATTCTAGACACTTTTTAATTGAAATTTTCTATTATTAAACTTTCATGGAGCAATAGTATATTAAGTACACTTCAGTATACGACAGTACTATTTTTAATAAATAATATAACTATTTAGCTTAACATACAAACAGAAATTATCTGCAGCCCCTTGCATCCGTACATGATATATATTTTTTTAGATAACCGCTCGCCGAAGCGCTCTGTTCAATATTTGGCGCGCTGAACATACACTGGAAGGAAAAAACAACTGTGTGCAGAAATTTATCATGGATTTGATGAATGTCGATATTGAAGAAAATAAACAAAATCTTGATGTATTAATACAACAAATACGCAGTCTTACATCCAGTTTAACATTAAGATGGCAAAAAGTGCACAAAGTATTTTCAAGATTTGAAATTAAATTGTTACTCATTCATGATGTATCGGGGAATTCAGACTCTGATACTGATTTACCATCACTACCAGTTTGGATAAATATATGCAAAATGTATCTAAGATTCTGGAATGTACAGCAAACATGTAATTATAAACATATATTTTTTACCTACAACGAATTTTAGTCGCATTTAATAAATAATAACGAAATGTTCAATTAAATATGAAAATCGAGCACTGTGTGATGGTGTAAATATACTTCTATGACGCATCTTGCTGTTGTGCAGTTTTTTAATAAAATGTTTTGTTCACAAATAATCAATTGCCAATTTACAGATCAATTAGAATGACAATAAATTAAAATGATATTGTTTGAAAATGCAAGTAGCTATTTAAAAACTGCGCAAAAAAATGTATTTTGCAAATAATCTGGGAATTTCTGTTTTTTCTATCTTTTGGCACACAGTTAAAAACAAAACTTATTTATTTTCACCGTTACATCTGGTAATGTCTCTATCTGTTTTTTTTTTCTCTTTCTTTCAGCTTAATGGTTAAGTAAATTTATAAATTGTCGGAATTCTGCATTTATCTAAAATTAGTTCAAAATACCTTCTTATTTCTAAGAATTATATTATAAGTTGTTGAAACCCGAGATTAGTTTGATAATGACTAGCTTATAGTCGAAACTATAATCACCGTGAAAGTTTAAATAAAAGTGGGAAAAGAAAGTTAAGTGTTTTTAAAGTTACTTTTACTAAAATGTACCATAAACTGAATGCCAACCAAATCAGAGACTCGTATTTAGGTATAATTTTTTGAAAATATTTTTTAACTCACCTACACAAAAATGCAAATAATTTAGAGTTGTTAAAACATAATTTTCCTTTTATATACGCCATAAAATTAAGTAATAAAACTTTAATTATAGATAAAGTATAAGATATGGAGTGTTATTAAAAAAAAACAGCCCAATTATAATACCCGCAATTTCTTTAATATCCTATTAGCATGTTATTAAATATGATGGATTATTTCCTAGATAAAAGAAATCGTAGCTGCAAACATGCAATTTTGCATGTTGGCCGGTGTGTATAATATGATTCTTAGAAAACAGAAGGCATTTTAAACTAATTTTAGGTAAATGCAGTATTCCGACTATTCATCAAATTTACTTAACACGTTAGGCTGAGAGAAAGAAAAATACAGATAGAAAAATGTCCAGATTTAACGGTGAGAATAAATAAGGTTTAAAATTGAATTTGAGTTCAGTATTCCGGCACGAGATACCTACAGATGCGTTTCGAAGTTCAAGATCCTTTTCTGTGTGGTCGAGACCCAAGGCTGAGGAATACTGAACATTTTTAACTATATCAAGCCAATATGTGAAAACTATCAATGGATTCGATTGCTAAACGTTTAACTAAATAAGGTTTGTTTATCAACTGTGTGCTGACAGAAACTAATTTTAGGTAAATACAGAATTCCTACTATTTATCAAGTTTTCTTAACACGTTAAACTGGAAAAGAAAATTAAAAAACTGCATCCGGTAAGCGAAAATGAACTTCTGAATATCATAACGGACCTACCTTCAAATAAAGCAGCCGGATGTGATGAAAATCCGGGCTTTCTAATCAAAGATATCTCATTGAGAATACAACTCATAGCCTACTAGAATGTATTTTCAGCCAATCAGATGCAAGTACATACGTAGCAGTAGGTGTATCGCAGCGATGATAAAAAATCATCGCAATGATAAGTTTGTTGTGGTCATAAATTGTTTTTTAAACGTCAAAGTGGTTAGACGTCAGAATTCCAAATATTAAAATGGACGTTGGAAATCATTTTGGTACGGCTTCTAGCAGCAATATAAGTGAAGTAGTGAAAAATACGATACCGAAAAACACAGTGCGAAATAGAGAGTCGCATTGGCGACAATTTTCGGAGTTTTGTGCCGCTAGGAAGTTTCAGATAAGTAAGATTATAACATTTTATTCGTTATATTCTCTCACTAAATATAACTCGTGGTACGATTAATACCAGATGATATTTAGTCGTTAAAACCGAAGCAGCACATTCAACTCGTCCTACGGACTCGTTGAATCTGCAACTCGGTTTCAACTTCAAAATATCATCGGTAATAATCTTACCACTCGTTGTATTATGGCTGAGAATACAACTCATAGCCTACTAGAACGAATTTTCAACCAATGAGATGCGAGGAAAGCCGTAGGTACATGTCTATCACCGCGATGATAAAAAACATAAGAAGCGGTGGGTGATAAGTTGTCCTGTCATTCGAAACGTCAAATGAGGTAAAGTTTCGTGCAGTGATATTAATAGAAAAGTGAAAAGTGCGACGCCAAAAAACACCGTCATGAACAAAGAATCACAGTGGCGGCACTTTACGAACTTTTGTGCGGTTAAAAAATTCTCAATCAATAGGGAAACAACAATATCTCAGCTGTCGATAATGTTAAGGGACTCACATTATTTTATTCGTTATATTCTCTCACCAAATATAACTCGTAATATGATTAAGTATCGATGATATTTTGTCGTTGAAACCGAAGCAGCACATTCAACTCGCCCTTCGGGCTCGTTGAATCTGCAGCTCGGTTTCAACTCCAAAATATCATCGATAATAATCATACCACTCGTTATATTACGGCTGATAATAGCACGTCCTTTAACGCATCTTATAAACCAGTCTTATGAGAAAGGTATCTTTCCAACTGTTCTAAAGGAAGCAATTGTTATACCAATTTATAAACAGAAAGACAGACGCAATATCGAAAATTATAGGCCCGTGTCTGTGCTATCATTTTTTGCCAAAATATTTGAACAAACGTTGCTAGACCGCCTAATATCATATTTCTCTAAATTTAATCTTCTTCATTCCAGTCAATCCGGTTTTATGAAGGGAAAGTCGACAATGGATACAATTTTTGACTCTTTAACAACCATTTACAATGCACTTGATAGGAAAGAAATAACATTAAGCATCTACTTCGATCTAACCAAAGCATTTGATCTAATAGATCACGAACTACTTCTAAAAAAGCTTTCAGCGTACGGCTTAATTGGTAATATATGTAATGTAATCAAATCATTTCTAGCAGACAGACTACAGTCCGTTGTATTAATAGACAAAAAAGATACAATAATTAACCACAAATATAGGTCACATAAAATAAAGTTAGAAAGAGGAACTCCTCAGTGATCAACTCTAGCTCCATTTCTATTCATTATATTCATGAATGACGTGGATATGATGTTTGAGGATATCCCGAAACTTACTCTATGTAAATATGCGGATGATACATCCTTAACCATCAGCAATTCATCCCCGCAAACTATCGAAGAGCTAGCAAATGATGCGATTAAAAAAATTTCTCGTAGTGCACTTGCAACAAGTTAGTGCCAAATTTATCTAAAACTGGCTATATTCAATTTAAAAATACCAGAAATAAAAATTTACCAACAGTTGCTGGTCTGAAACACAATGAGCAATCAATAGAGCATGTAACACCGGAGAAATTCTTAGGAGTAATCTTGACACCTACATTAGATTGGGGAATGCATATTGATAACGTATGCCAAAAGCTCCGTACCAGTTCCTTTGCTATTTTGTCAATAAGAGACTCGGTCAGTCGCTCTTCACTCTTAGCTTACTACTATGCTCATGTCCAG
Organism: Philonthus cognatus; assembly: GCA_932526585.2. Lineage (NCBI taxonomy): Eukaryota > Metazoa > Arthropoda > Insecta > Coleoptera > Staphylinidae > Philonthus > Philonthus cognatus. The sequence continues at coordinate 45,335,383 of OW052241.1, forward strand.
AGCCATCTAACGTACGGTATTATTTTTTGGGGTCAATCAAGTCAATCACACAGATTATTTATACTGCAAAAAATGATTATTCGAAGAATTATGCATGCTAATTATCGTGATAGCTGTCGTGACTTTTTTAGAGATCTGCAGATAATGACATTTCATTCATTGTACATATATAAGTCCTTTTTATATGTTGTTTGTAACAAAAATAAATTTTGTACAAATTCTAAATTCAACAAAGTTGCAGTAACTCGTAATCGGAATGAACTTGCTGTGCCTTCTTATTCCACGACACTATTTAAAAAAAAGTCCTTATTATATGTGTGTAACTTTATTTAATAATTTGCCAAAAAATATAAAACATTTATCATCACTTAAGGACTTTAAATATTAGCTTAAATTACTGCTAATAGAGAAAGCATACTATTCAATACCAGAATATTTAAATGATTGATGTTTGAAATTGTTTTAATGTTTTGTGTGTGTTTCTGTTTAATTTGATAATACTTTTTATATTAGATTTTAAGAAAATTATATATATATATAACCATGTTGACTATTGTAATACATATTTTTATGTCTACTTACAAATAAATAAATTATTATTATTATTATTATTATTATTATTAGATATTACCAGATTTAGCAATGAAAATAAATAAGTTTTGTTCATTAACTGTATACTTAATGAAACAAAAAAACAGATATACCCAGACCTACAGTCAGGATCGACGTTTCGGTGTGATTTTTTGTTTTTTTTTTTTTTCTCAAAAACTAACAGTCATATTAAAAAACAAATGTCCACATTTACAAATTCTGTATTTCTACGTACTTTTTCAATTTTATCGAAAGAAAAATATTCCTAAATGGTGAAAAAATAGCAGTTCTTTAGGGGCGCCTTTCAGCGGAAGGGGTTCGTGGTAGATACGATAACTTATCTCAAACAAAAAAACCCGAATTGATACAAGTAATATATTAAAACTTGCCCTTGAACGCAGGAGATTAAAATATGCTGCTTTTAAACAAAATGGCGGCCGTCTGAAAAACGTCACTTTTTGACATAAAATTTGGCTGGTTTTCGTTTCAGATAAACGGCTCACGAGTTATCGTGTCCTCCGTGAAGGGGTTCAAAGAACAGCAAACTTTTCGCCATTTTAGATTTTTTTTTTTTTTTTTCGATAAAATTGTAGAAGTAAAGAGAAATACGGACCTTTTAAACGTACTAATTTGTATTTCAATGTGATTGTTAGTTTTGGAGGAAAAAAAATCCAAAAATCACATTGAAACATCGATCCAGAATGTACCCACTAAAGGCAGAATTGTTAAAAAATAGGTTTTTTTTAATTTTAATTATGTTTTTTGCATAGAAACGGCGTTTAAAACATCAACAACTAAAAATATGTTTAGAACGTGTTTAATACATATTTAAAACACGTTTAAAACGTAAAACAATACATACAGGGCATTTTTATTTTGAGTAGACAGATACCGATAATTACAGCGTTTTTTAAATTTGCGAGAATTTGTTGTTTTAAAGCGGTTAATTTGAGGCTTTTAACGGGTGTTTTCCACTCCCAGACTAAGCATGAAGTAAAATTTCGAGTTTAGAAAAGCCTAAGAATTTGGATTGGCCGCGTAGCGAAGCGGAGCGGCCAATCCAAATTAGGCTTTTCTAAACTCGAAATTTTACTTCATGCGCCACGCGTGTAAAACACTGATTTACAGTGAAGTTCAAAAAACACACACATACAACAGCGATTATAGGCAACCTAATATACGTTAGAGTTATGAGGTTGCCTATAATCACAGTTTTAAATTATTTGTTTTACGCAGAATTTGACTCACGTTATATTCGCATCTACATATTAAATTGCTAAAGCCGTGTATTTTAAACTTTGCGATATTTCAGTGTTTTATACGTGTGGCGCATGAAGTAAAATTTTCAGGCTTTTCTAAACTCGAAATTTTACTTCATGCTTAGTCTGGGAATGGAAAACACTCGTTAAAAGCCTCAAATTAACCGCTTTAAAACAATTTAACTTCATGCTTAATCAAGGATTGGAAACACTCGTTAAAAGCATGAAGTTTTACGCTTTTCAAAAACAGCGAATCTTTTAAAATTTACAAAGTATACTTTGGGATATGTATACTTTAAAAACAAAAAAACACACGTTAAAAGCCTCAAATTAACGGCGTTAAAACAATTTAACTTCATGCTTAATCAAGGATTGGAAACACTCGTTAAAAGCATGAAGTTTTACGCTTTTCAAAAACAGCGAATCTTTTAAAATTTACAATCCAAATTTTCAGGCTTTTGTACCGGTGGCGCATGAAGTAAAATTTCGAGTTTAGAGAAGCCTGAAAATTTGGTTTGGCCGCTCCGCGCTTCGCGCTACGCAACCAAACCAAATTTTCAGGCTTTTCTAAACTCGAAATTTTACTTCATGCTTAGTCTGGGAGTGGAAAACACTCGTTAAAAGCCTCAAATTAATTACAAAAATCTTTGCAACAAAAATTATTGCTCAGAAAATGCTCATTTTTCATTTATATCAATTACTTAAATAGGGTCTATCAACTTGGCCCCCCCAACTCAAAATTTTCAAATAAAAAATATTGCGCCCAAAAGGTCTTAACTTGCGCTCACTTGCGCCCAAATATTAAAACTTGCGCTGTTAAGGGTAGAAAGTTATAGCGATTTGAAAATAGGGGGGGCTAAGTTGACGCCAGCCCCCCCATCTCGGAATTTTTAACTTTTTCTTTCATAAATACATTCTATGGAACTTGCGCTGTCGATACCACCTAATTTTACAAGTTGCGCTGCAAAAATACACCCCCTATAAACGAAATAAAGGAGGGTGCCAGCCCCCCCACTTTACATTTTTTAAGTTTTGTTGCATTGTACACAAAGCTTAGAAGTTGCGCTCACTTGCGCCATCGAAATTTCTTCAATATCAGTTCTCATGAAAAAGTTATGGAATATTTTACATATACTCGAATCCAGTGCGCGTATTCCCATAATCTCCACGCAACTACAGAAGAGTAATACAATAAAAATACTTAACTCACAACTACTGTCCTTCTTCGTCGAAAAGCATACATTATACAACAGTAATTTTCTATAATATTTGCATATTTATTCCATTGCCGTATCATGGTGGAAATTTATATTTTTATTATTACTTAAATAATTTCATTTCGATAACAAATAACAATAATTCGATTCAATTAATAAATATAACTTTAACAATGTATTTAAAATGCATTTCTGCTGAAAAGTTGCGCTGTTTTCCCAGTAGCGTTACAAATAATTTATTATTTAATTTAATTAAATATTTTCAAAACCAAACGTGAAAATTTAAATTTTTTAAGTGATTTTACTTGAACAATGCATGAGAAATGCATCTATGCTAATGAGAAAAGTTGCGCTGTTTTCCCAGTGGCGTCACAATTAATTTATAATTATTGAATTAAATTAAATATTTTCAAAACCAAACGGAAAATTTTAAATTTTCTAAGTGATATTACTTTAACAATGAATAGGAAATGCATTTATGCTAATGAGAAAAGTTGCGCTGTTTTCCCAGTGGCGTCAGTGATCATTCCCAAAAACAGATGGTTTCCGTCGGTCACCCTACATTGTATATAGCAACATATTAACAAACAATATATTATTTCCTGTTCATTGTTAAAGTAATATCGCTTAGAAAATTCAAAATTTCCCGATTGGTTTTGAAAATATTTAATTTAATTGAATAATTATAAATTAATTGTGACGCCACTGGGAAAACAGCGCAACTTCTCTCATTAGCATAGATGCATTTTCTATTCATTGTTAAAGTAATATCACTTAAAAAATTTAAAATTTTCCGTTTGGTTTTGAAAAGATTTAATTTAATTCAATAATAATATATTAATTGTGACGCCACTGGGAAAGCAGCGAAACTTTTTTCATTAGCATAAATGCATTTCCTATGCATTGTTAAAGTAATATCACTTAGAAAATCCAAAATTTTTCTTTTGGTTTTAAAAATATTTAATTTAATTCAATAATTATAAATTAATTGTGACGCCACTGGGAGAACAGCGCAACTTTTCTCATTAGCATAAATGCATTTCCTATGCATTGTTAAAGTAATATCACTTAGAAAATTTAAAATTTTCCGTTTGGTTTTGAAAATATTTAATTTAATTCAATAATAATAAATTAATTGTGACGCCACTGGGGAAACAGCGCAACTTTTCTGATTAGCATAAGTGCATTTCCTATTCATTGTTAAAGTAATATCACTTAGAAAATTCAAAATTTTCCGTTTGGTTTTGAAAATATTTAATTTAATTGAATAATTATAAATTAATTGTGACGCCACTGGAAAAACAGCGCAACTTTTCTCATTAGCATAAATGCATTTCCTATTCATTGTTAAAGTAATATCACTTAGAAAATTCAAAGTTTCCGGTTTGGTTTTGAAAATATTAAATTTAATTCAATAATAATATATTAATTGTGACGCCACTGAGAAAACAGCGCAACTTTTCTCATAGGCATAAATGCATTTCCTATGCATTGTTAAAGTAATATCACTCAGAAAATATAAAATTTTCTGTTTGGTTTTGAAAATATTTAATTTAATTCAATAATAATAAATTTATTGTGACGCCACTGGGAAAACAGCGCAACTTTTCTCATTAGCATAAATGCATTTCCTATGCATTGTTAAAGTAATATCACTTAGAAAATTCAAAATTTTCCGTTTGGTTTTGAAAATATTTAATTTAATTCAATAATTATAAATTAATTGTGACGCCACAGGGGAAACAGCGCAACTTTTTTCATTAGCATAAATGCATTTCCTATGCATTGTTTAAGTAATATCACTTGGAAAATTCAAAATTTTTCGTGTGGTTTGAAAAATATTTAATTTAATTAAATAATAATAAATTAATTGTGACGCCACTGGGAAAACAGCGCAACTTTTCTCATTGGCATAGATGCATTTCTTATGCATTGTTTAAGTAAAATCACTTAAAAAATTTAAATTTTCACGTTTGGTTTTGAAAATATTTAATTAAATTAAATAATAAATTATTTGTAACGCTACTGGGAAAACAGCGCAACTTTTCTAATCAGCAGAAATGCATTTTAAATACATTGTTAAAGTTACATTTATTAATTGAATCGAATTATTGTTATTTGTTTTAGAAATAAAATTATTTAAGTAATAATAAAAATATATATTTCCACCATGATACGGCGCTGGAATAAATATGCAAATATTATAGAAAATTACTGTTTTGGTTGTATAATGTATGGTTTTTGACGAAGACGGACAGTGGTTGTGAGTTAAGTATGTTTATTGTATTACTCTTCTGTAGTTGCGTGGAGATTATGGGAATACGCGCACTGGATTCGAGTATATATAAAATATGCCATAACTTTTTCATGAGAACTGATATTGAAGAAATTTCGATGGCGCAAGTGAGCGCAACTTCTAAGCTTTGTGTACAATGCAATAACACTTAAAAAATGTAAAGTGGGGGGGCTGGCACCCACCTTTATTTCTTTTATAGGGGGTGTATTTTTGCAGCGCAACTTGTAAAATTAGGTGGTATCGACAGCGCAAGTTCCATAGAATGTATTTATGAAAGAAAAAGTTAAAAATTCCGAGATGGGGGGGCTGGCGTCAACTTAGCCCCCCCTATTTTCAAATCGCTATAACTTTCTACCCTTAACAGCGCAAGTTTTAATATTTGGGCGCAAGTGAGCGCAAGTTAAGACCTTTCGGGCGCAATATTTTTTATTTGAAAATTTTGAGTTGGGGGGGCCAAGTTGACAGACCCACTTAAATAATACAAATTAAAAATGTGCCATTTATCCCGGCGCATTTACCATATTTTAAAATTGTCTTAGAGCAATTAAAACAAAGTGAATGTAATTACTTATTAACTACAAAACAAAATTAAAAACTGATTAAAAATATCTTGTATAATCGAATTTAAGAAACGTGTTCTATGATTATAAATTAAAAATACATGGCAATACTTTATCTTTGAGGTATTTTCATATTAACATTGTTTCTCCTACTTTTTCTGTGTTCAATTGCAACTTATGCTAACCTCTCTTGATTAGGGGGATTCATATTATTATAGTTATTTTAATTTTAACTTAAATGTTACAGGACACCTCTCGTTAAGTTTATTTCTTTTACTGCATTGTGTATTCTATATCTAAATGTAATTTCTGAATACAAATCGACCTCTCGTAAATATTTATTCGGGTCATTTAAACTCGATTCTTTTTTTTGTAATAAAAACAAATTTCAGTACATAAACGTTGTGACAGCGTATAGACGTGAATGATAGATATGTCCACTTTATATCCGTCAAATATCACACAAGCGCATACACGGGGGGTTTTATGGGACTTATCAATTTGGGTCGTAAATAAAATTCGAATGAAAATTCAGATAAATCCCGTCCTCCGTATAAATCATCCGATAGTATTCCTGATATAAACCCACAGGATTCAGATTCAATGTGTGCCATAATTTACAGTTAAAAATATTACGGAAAAAGTGTAATCTCAATGGATTCATTAAATTTACCCACTAATATTTTAATAATGTTAATTTGAAGTTTGACACTTAGGGATTGTTTTAGTAAATTATTCTTTAGTATTTTTAAACTTATAAAAAGTAAAATGACTAACACTATCAATAACCCAGCAAACCAACCAAATTATATAATATACAGGATGTCCGTATTTCAACAGAATGTATGGAATCTCGGTTGTTTGAAGAGCTAGAGGGTCCGTGAATTGGGGCAAAATTGCGTAATTTTGGGCCCAATAATAATCTAATAACAAATTTGAAATATCTTTTTTCGTATTGGAGATATTGTCAAAATAACAGATTTTTTGGAAATTTTGTTTTTATTTTTTTATTCAAAAACTATTGAATCCAGTCATTTACAACTTTGACATTTTACAGGCACTTTTCAACGATTAATCTAGTAAAATATTTTATTACTATAACATTTTCTCAGAAACTATAGCTAACTTTTGTTTTTCTTATGGGCGTCATTTTGGATTTTCATATTTTTTAGAAGAATATTTTTTTCTGAATACAACTATGTTTCACACTTATAGTTTATTGTACATTTTATATGTAAAATTTTAATCTTTTGTTTTTTGTAAAGAGTGCCTTGGAAACAGTTGAGTAATTCACTAATTTGACAGCTCCTAGGACCCATAATTTGCTTACATATCACCCCGACGATATGTATATTTTAACAGTTGTGATATGTTTTAAACTAACGAGTGTCTTCCACTCCCAGACTAAGCATGAAGTAAAATTTCGAGTTTAGAAAAGCCCCGCGTAGAAAATTTGTCGAGGGTCGCGCAGCGACCCGAGACTAATTTTCACGGGGCTTTTCTAAACTCGAAATTTTACTTCATGCACCACGCGTATAAACCACTGCTTTACAGTAAAGTTAAAAATATCTAACGCTTAGATGTGATGGTGATCAATATTTACCGAGATGTAGCAAGAATTACTATTTTTGTTAATAGTTTTGGAATAATAATAATAAAAGTGGAATAAATTCAGTTTGTGTAATTTTTATGTGATAATCGATACTTATTATTATTATTACAAAAGATTGACAGTTACTAATTAATTATTAGTGCTAACAATGATTGACTGCTGTCAAGATTTTATTGATTACCAGATATGACGTCATTGTTTCCAAGGCACTCTTGGCAAAAAAGAAAATATTATAATTTTAAATATAAAAGTAAAGTTAAAAGGGTAACTAGATATTTTGAAATATGTCAAAAGTGTCGAATTTTTCAAATCGTTTTTTCTCAGTTATTAAAAGGGATAGAAGAAAACTGTAAAGGGTAAAGTTCTTGATAATTATTCCAACACAGGAAGTCGTTGTTTCAGTGGAAATCTATTGTCTTAGTAGTCTTCTAAGACAATAGATATCCACTGAAACAACGACTTCTTGTGTTAGAATAATTTTCTAAAACTTTACACTTTACAGTTTTTTTCTGTCCCTTTTAACAACTGAGATAAATCGATTTGAAAAATTTGACTCTTTAATTAAGCAGTTTATAGGAATATTATCGTAATTTTATATATAAAGTTTATATTTAACAATGAATAAAGCAACTAATCCTTATTCAAAATATCTTGCTAAAATAAGTCTGTAATGTTTTAATTCCCTTATTATTATATGCAATGTAGTAAAACTGAATACGGTGGGTGAGGATTAGCAACGAACGCCGCTAGAATCTGAAATAATGTGGATTGTAATTACCGCAAAATTGTGATTAAAATTCAAAAAGAGATTATAATTCCCGTGTGCATATACGTTTTGATTAAGCGAAATTATATGCGAGCTGCGAGAAGGCCGAGAGTCAATTTGTGCTCAATTCGGGTTAAGCTTTAATTAAAAAAAAAAGAATGCGAATTGTTCATAAATTGTTTGGAATTTAATTTTAATAATTAGAAATTGTATGCGTGTGTGTGTGTGTGTGGATAGATGCTGCTGATTACGTGGGAATAATTAGTGTGAATTTTGATATTTTAATCATGCCTGCTCGTGTTTCATTTTATTAAAATTTGGTATCTATGGATCTCTGATTATAAAATGTAATTGAATTATAAATAAGGGTTTTATATTATTTTTTATTTTACACACAAAACAAACAGGTATTGGCAATGGGATTTAACTATATTTTCATAATTAATTATTTTTAGCTGAAGTAATATACAGGGTCCGCCAACCGGTATTGACAATGTTTAAGGTATGATTGTGAGTCTAATAAGTGAAACACATAGATTGGTATGGCATTTATTTCTAGGATACACAATGCAGTTTTTAATACAAAGAAGTTTTTAAAAATTACATTTGACAAATACGCTCCATTTCGTCTTTCGATTTCTTGGAGCCAATTATGAAATAACTGCACGGTGCAAAATATTAGGACCGATATCTCTTATATCATTTCTAATGTTGTTTATTTTCTTCCAATGTTTGAGGCCTGCTTATGTTCACTTTAAATTTCAAATACCCTCATAAGAAAAAATCACAAGGTCTTAAATCCGGTGATATTGCGGGCCAATTGAAATTACTACGCCGAGAAATTATTCTGTCAGGAAACATTTGTTCCAAAAATCTGATACAGGCTCGAGCAGTGTGACTTGTTGCCCCATCTTGTTGAAACCATAGTTCATTGATGCCCCTTCTCAACCTCTGCAGTTCTACTGGTAAAAATGTTTCAAGTATTACCAAATATCGTTGCAAATTAACAATAACCGTCCGATTCTGTTTTTCGATGAAATCCCGAAAACAGATACGCCACAGCACTTTCTGGGAGTGTAAGGGTCGTTGTTAAATTTATTGGGGTTGCTCTGTTGATCAGTACAGCGTGTTGTGTTTATTTACATAACCTGGAATTGCAGCTGAACCTCAATTATGGATTCGGTTCGAAGAAATGCCGTTACACAAAAAATACGTTGCTGCACCAGCCGAGAATTCATGGTTACTAAAACTGCTTTATATACGAAGTAGGTTTTGCCACAGACTTTCCCCCACCCGTTATTAACAACCCCCTACAACCCTCTGACATTCGTCAGTACCTGTTGGCGGACCCTGTAGAACTAATATTCGATTAAGTTAAAGATAAAGGTGATTAAGCACATAGCTTTCGTTGACCTCAAATTTGTATATTTAAGTAATATAATTGCAACCTCAAAATATTTCAGTGTTAAATACGCGTGACGCATGAAGTAATATTTCGAGTTTAGAAAATATCGCTCCTTAATTGCTTTGAATTTTACTCTGTCAGTTGACAAAGCAAATATAAAGTTGATGAATTTGTAACTATTTAGAAACAAAAACAGACAGAAATGTCAAATGGTCTACGAGACAAAATAGTTTAGTAACCTATGTTCTAAAATCACTTTTGGGTTCAGAGTTGAACCAGTCCAACGTGTTTGATGCAAATGACCCTAAATAAGTTATCGAATTGATAATTAAGGGCACCTAAATGCTGTTAATTATTAATTATTCAAATTAACTTAATTTAAAAATTGATGATACAATAATTGTTTTTAAAATAGGTAGACATTTTTTTGTTAAGCATACTTTTTTTCGAAAAATTGGGTCAACAAGAAAATATGATTGGGTTCATTTTTATTATTGTAATAATTATAAAATATTACCGAGCGACGTCAGCGACGCAGAAACACACACACATTCATACATTCAACTCGAATAAAATGGCAATTTCGTAAAACGCCATTAGCCACCGTGCTTCCAACAATAAATTATTTCACACGGCGTTAAATCGATAATTACAAAAATATGTGTATGTGCTTTAATGCTTTATGCATGCATGGATATTTCTAAAACTGCACTAACCATCAATTTTGAGTGCTATGTTTTGGCTTCCTTGCACATTTAACTAATTTCCAGCAGTAAATTTGTAATGTTTTTTCCCGCCTTTCCTCTCGTTGTAATTCACAGAATTATTGCTGAAATCTATGCGAGGTGGAATAATTATTCATGTTGTGGAAAATTTCCCACTGAGCAAATCCATTTAAGTAATGTTTCATCAACATTAAAACAACGTTTAATGTTGCTACAATGTTGATATAACGTTATTTGTTTGTTTTTTGCTCAGTCGGTTGTTATTTAATAGAAATCAGATGCATAAAAGTCCAAGGATGACATATACAAGGTGGCTAGAAAATAAGTGAAATGCGCCAGGTAACTTGATTCATTGAGAATGACTCAAAGTCGAAACTAGTTGGAATAAAAAAAAATATTAGTGAGATCAATTTTTAGGAGAAAATCCAAATAAAAAATGTTGTATGGTTCTTGGTTTAGGTTCGCGAGGCTATTGAAATAACAAATATATGACTAGAAATCCGTAATATTTTTTAAATATTTTAATTAAAATCATTTCTATTAACATCCAGCTAAACATTTACTTCATGAGCCAGGCTGATGATTTTAAGCAAAGTTCAAAATATACTGTTTAAGATGTGTAACACTACTTTTATATTAAGAAACATTTCATTAAGTTATTTTTATTGTATATTTATTTCTATTTGTAATACAAACATTATTTAATTAATTAAAACATAATCATCATCACATCTAAGCGTTATATATTCTTAACTTTACTGCAAATCAGTGTTTTATACGTATGGCGCATGAAGTAAAGTTTCGAGTTTAGAAAAGCCCCGTCAAAATTTACTTACTTAAAGAGAGGGCGTATAATTTTTTGGTATCTAGAAAAGGGCCCGGGCACCACCTTTTATAGTAACGAGTGTTTTCCACTCCCAGTCTAAGCATAAAGTAAAATTTCGAGTTTAGAAAAGCCCCGCGTAGAAAATTTGTCTCGGGTCGCGCAGCGACCCGAGACAAATTTTCATGGGGCTTTTCTAAACTCGAAATTTTACTTCATGCGCCACGAATAAAACCCTGATTTACAGTAAAGTTAAAAATATATAACGCTTCGATGTGCTGAAGTTAAAAATATAGAACCCTGATGTGCTGATGTGGTGGTAAAAGTAGAATACATTTAGTTTGAGGCAGTTTTCCATATTGTTGATATTTAAATCATCATATCTTTAACAGGGAAAGTGCTATGATGGACACATCACAATTTTTAAAATTGATGTCATTTTCGGTGAAACTGGAAGTGCAAATACGGTTAATATCTCACAAAATAAAAAAAAACTGTGTTGTTTTGTCGCATTTTGGTGGGTTTCAGACAACTGTGCGTCGCTCAATTCAAAGAGTTGGCGAATCAGATGGATCTCTAAGAGTCAGAACTCTTAGCGGATCACTAGCTCGTAACTGAGTCAAATCTTTTAAACCGGCTCGCTGAACCAGCTCTTTAAAGAGCGGATAGCTAGCTCGTAACTAAGTCATGTAACTCTTTTCAGCCGGCTCACTGAACCAGCTCTTTAAAGTGAGTCAGATCTAGTGAAGCAGCTCACCAAAATGAGTAATTTGGGCAAGATGGGCGATCTCTACTCTACAGTTAACAATATAAATTCACAATAAAACACTTTTTACTTTGTATAACACTTTTTCATTAAATATGACTGCAGTTTCGACAAATTTAGCTTGTCGTTATCAAACATGGAGTTCATGTTTGATAATGGCAAGCTAAATTTGTTGAAACTGCAGTCACATTCAATAAAAATAAGTGTTATACAAACAAACTAAAAAGTGTTTTATTGTGAAATTACCATCGTAAGGTTCAATCAGTAAAAAAAGAAAATTAAATTTTTGTATTGTGGAGGTTTCTACTTCGTTATACCTCCACAATACAAAAATTTAATTTTCTTTTTTTACTGATTGAACCTAAATTCATATTTATTACTACAAAATAATTACAAATCTGAACGAAAAAAAATGAACTAATAAAATTTAAATATCAACTCTTTTTTCTATTGCACTGGATTTTATAATCCTCCCATCTTTCACTGCCGTGTAATTATAGTATGATGCATTTATTTAATTCCGAGTCTCGAGTTCGAGTACTCGTAAAACCAGTTTTATAAGATACGGTGGAAAGGTGCAAGAAGAGAGTAAATGATGGGCTCCGTTGGAATCGTTAAAAAGCAGGTGCAACGAGAGGAGAGTAAATGACCCTTCCAGACACAATCCCCAATAATTTGTTTTCCTTTTCTCTTCAACCTTTTTACTCCTGTAATCTCCGATCTTTGGCACCTGCCCATTTTTTCAACACTCCACTGATTTTAATCTACTCTGTTCGTCTAGATCTAGATTGTGTCCGAGAAAAATCACTAGGTCTATAACAATAGGATAATTACAGATGGTTATCATGAAAAATTGTGTTTCTTTTAAATACTGGATTTATTAAAAGGAAAATCTGGCGATTTTTCATTGTGTGCAGAAATCAATTAACACACTGACTACCGCATTTTTTTACATATGGAAAGTTCCATTTAACGTGAATCGTATTTGATTCACAAGGCAGCCAACGTGTTAAAGAATTAATCATTCGTAGATAGTTACGGTGCTTAATTATTTTAAATCGATCATCAATCAAATAAACAATAATTAAATCATTCTCAAACCAAATTCGAGAATGTATTAATATTTCTTAAAAACATACAGGGAATTTATCTTATCCCGGTAATTAGAGCGTTTTGCAAATTTGCAGGATTCATCGTTTTTATAAAAGCGTTCAATTCAAAGCTTTTAACGAGTATTTCCACTCCCAGGCTAAGCATGAAGTAAAATTTCGAGTTTAGAAAAGCCTGAAAATTTGGTTTGGTCGCGTAGCGCGAAGCGCGTAGCGGCCAAACCAAATTTTCAGGCTTTTCTAAACTCGAAATTTTACTTCATGCGCTACGCGTACTAAAATTATTATAATTGATGATTTACCACTACTATTCGATGACCATTGTAATAAAAAAAAAAACACTGAAATTTTCTGAGGTTATAGCTATACTGCTTAAATAACTTAATGTAAAGTTAAGAAGCACACGCTTTGAATTTAACTAAACCAACACAAGATTAATAAGTGCCTCTAAAGGATTGTCTTTTAAAGATAATCACTAATTAAAATCAACATTTTAATTTTTTTCATACACTATTTAGCTTACATCTTTCGGTAATTTAGTGGCCTTTGGATTCAACATCTTTTCGGATTTTTAACATAATTTTAGACACATAAAAAAAAATCTGTGATAATCCGAGCGTTTTTTTATATGCTCCTTTATAAAACTTTCAAATTTTCGATAATTTTTTTTTTTTTAAGTAAATATTCTCAGATATTCTTTTTCATTTTAGAAATAAACCAGATTTCCGGTGAAAATTTAAGCCGGCCGCCAGATGTTCGGCTATCCTGCCTAGATTTTTATCCCCTTATAAGACATTCAAATTTTCGATGAAAATTTTCATTTAAGTAAATATTAGCAGATATTCTATTTAGTTTTAGAAATGAACCGGATAACCGGTGAAAATTTAAGCCGGCCGCCAGATATCCGGCTATTCTGCCTAGATTTTTTCCACTTATAAGACATTCAAATTTTCGATGAAAATTTTTATTTAAATAAATATTAGCAGATATTCTATTTGGTTTTTGAAATTAATCGGATATCCTGTGAAAATTTAAGCCGGCCGCCAGATATCCGGCTATCCTGTCTAGATTTTTTCCACTTATAAAATTATTTAAGTTTATTTAAGTAAATATTCTCAGATATTTTATTTACTTTTAGCAATAAACCGGATATCCGGTGAAAATTTAAGCCGGCCACCAAATATCGGGCTATCCAGCCTAGATTTTTGTAGGATATCCGGTATCTAGCCAAATTACTATCCGTTGAATCTCTAATAAAAACAATTCGATGAGATGTTATCAAATATTACAAACACATTGTATTTAATAAAAGAAAAATAATACATATCTTTTTAAATAATATTTTGTATAGTGCAGGAAACGCATGTATGTAGTTTGCATTAATTTTTGGCCATAAACCGGTATTCCAATTCTTATACACGCGTGGCACATAAAGTAAAATTTCGAGTTTAGTATAGCAAATCCAAATATTCATGCTTTTCTAAACACCATATATTTTCAGCCGTAATATAACGAGTGATATGATTATTATCGATGATATTTTGGAGTTGAAACCGAGCTGCAGATTCAACGAGTGTGCAGCACGAGTTGAATGTGCTGCTTCGGTTTCAACGACAAAATATCATCGATAATTAGTCATATCACGAGTTAAATTTAGTGAGAGAATATAACGAATAAAATAATGTGAATCCCTTAACATTATCGACAGCTGTGACATTGTTGTTTCCCTATTGATTGTGATTTTTTTAACCGCACAAAAGTTCGTAAACTGCCGTCACTGTAATTCTTTGTTCATGACGGTGTTTTTTGGCGTAGCACTTTTCACTTTTCTATTAATATCACTGCGCGAAACTTTACCTATTTTGACGTTTCGAATGACAGGACAACTTATCACCCACCGCTTCTTTTGTTTTTTATCATCGCGGTGATAGACATGCACCTACCGCTTTCCTTGCATCTCATTAGTTGAAAATTCGTTCTAGTAGGCTATGAGTTGTATTCTCAGCCGTAATATAACGAGTGGTATGATTACTATCGATGATATTTTGGAGTTGAAACCGAGCTGCAGATTCAACGAGCCCGAAGGGCGAGTTGAATGTGCTGCTTCGTTTTCAACGACAAAATATCATCGATAATTAATCATATAACGAGTTATATTTAGTGAGAGAATATAACGAATAAAATAATGTGAGTCCCTTAACATTATCGACAGCTGAGATATTGTTGTTTCCCTATTAATTGAGAACTTTCTAACCGCACAAAAGTTCGTAAACTGCCTCCACTGTGATTCTTTGTTCATGACGGTGGTTTTTGGCGTCGCACTTTTCACTTTTCTATTAATATCACTGCACGAAACTTATCACCCACCGCTTCTTTTGTTTTTTATCATCGCGGTGATAGACATGTACCTACGGCTTTCCTTGCATCTCATTGGTTGAAAATTCGTTCTAGTAGGCTATGAGCTGTATTCTCAGAGTTATATAGAAAAATAGTTTAAGGTTTGAAGATTATTTCACAATATTTTTTTTTTTTAATATGAACTTGATTTCTTTAACCAGTCAAAGGGAACTTACTTTGTGGATATACCACGTATACGTAAAATTCGAATTTCTTGTAACACATGCAAAAAAAAGGAATGTAGCACACATCTGAATTTTTGATGATTTTTAAAATCGAGTATTGAACACAAACATTGATGAATCGTTCTATCTGTAAATGCACACGTCATGAAATATTTAAATCCGCGTGTCGCTCTGAGCAAACATAAAACTCCGCCGGCGCCCCAAATGCTGGGGTAATTAATTTTTAATTCAAAGTGCAAATATTTGTATTTGTAATGCGTTGCTTTGACTCGGCATGTTTTCATCTCTGCTGCACGCGAATAGATTCAACATTTTTGCAATTTTCAGATTCCGATAAACAGAACATTAATTAATTAATGTGAATAAATATACACGGTTCATATGAAAATATGTTTTTTACCTCGACTACGTTATGGTATAAGATTTATCAGTTTATTTAATTTCAAAAGAAGATTTACAAGGTGTGTCCGGAAAGTAATGAGAATGATTTTTCTGCGCTAAGCTGGAGGGTCTGCGAGTGGAGTCTTCGTGTGTAATCGGTGATGGGGAATGTTAGCTAATTGGTTTAACCCAGTTTTCTAGCCTCTGAGATTGTACAAAGTGTAAATCGACGACAAAGTGGACTGCCCTTTGAGGGTCGCCTCACGGTTCAAAATTGATACGGGATAACTTTTTGTGTTAAGCTTCAAATAAGCAACTGAAACGATTGCTATCAATTAGAATGCATACTTGGAGAATGTTTGAGGAAAAGTACAATTGTTTAATTGACAAAAACCGTTCTGGAAAAATAAATAGAACACAACTAGAATGAACATCGTGCAAAGCGGTCACCAAAATCTTATGTCCGTTTGCACCCAAATTGATTAACTTAATCAGTGATTAGTACTCCTTAAAAGCACAATGGATTTATTTATAAATTGCTTACACAATGGCAAATCGATGAAAGAGATATGTTTATGATATTTTACAAATTTAAAACATTCTTATATTCTAGAATTTTGGCTAAATCTGAGGTTTATTTAATGATTTAATGATTTAAAGTTGCTTTTATCTTAGCTACCTTTTTGAATTCTAATGCCTATTTCCACCCTTACTGATTAACTTTAATAGTACATGATTAAAGTTAATCAGTAGGGGTGAAAATGGACATTAGAATTGAATAAGGTAGCTAAGATGAAAGCAACTTTGAACTGTAATTGACATTTCCATTTCAGATTACTAGTAGATAATTTAATAGCATTTTAACATCCATTGTTTGTGAAATTATTCCAACAAAATTACAGAAGTTCTCTCTGAACTCTCCGTCTGTACTACATTTCGACACTACGAAACATTTTTCGTTGATATTGGCACAGTTCGTATATATCCAGTTAGCCAGTCTCTATATAAAATTTGCTAACCGTGTTTGGATGCTGTATCCAGAAGCGAGACCGGTGATTGGTGTATACAGTCGTCTATCTTACTCTTACCCTACATCCTAACTATAGTCTCTCCTTTTCTACTCAATATCCAAAAAAAAAATACAACGCACTCACGTAAAATCTCGACATTT
Organism: Philonthus cognatus; assembly: GCA_932526585.2. Classification (NCBI taxonomy): domain Eukaryota; kingdom Metazoa; phylum Arthropoda; class Insecta; order Coleoptera; family Staphylinidae; genus Philonthus; species Philonthus cognatus. Next base: position 45,352,646 of record OW052241.1, read on the forward strand.
TTCAATTTTGACAAAAAACGTTATAACTCAAAAACTATTTGAGCTACAGAAATTATACCTTACATGCATTTCAGCTATTGTGACGAGATCTACAAGATGGGCTTATTTGTTTTTATACAGGGTGATCCATAAAGTATGTAAAACAAAATGTTAATTGTTTTTTATTCCACATCAAGAAGGCGAGTATTTATCAAAGTTATCAATATTATATACAAGACTGTTTTCCAATCCCAAACTAAGCATGAAGTAAAATTTCAAGTTTAGAAAAGTCTGAGCGCCCGAGCGCCCGAGCCAAATTAGGCTTTTCTAAACTCGAAATTTTACTTCATGCGCCACGCGCGTAAAACGTTGATTTATCCCGAAGTTCAAAAACACACACAAGTTCCAATAAATAGTTTTAAGAATTTATTCCATGATTCTATGAAAATTATAAGTTTTTACGAATCTTTCAACAAACTGTCGATTTTCTCCAAGAAAAAAGATAGCTACGAAAAAACTTAAACATAGAAAAATTATCCAAAATTTTATTATCTAAAACTTTCATTCCGACAATGTTTCTGTATTCCCATTAGTTATTGAGTTAATCGCAACTTTTGCGAAATACAAAAAAAACGAGCGTAAATTCTCGACATTTTTCAATTTTGACAAAAAAACGTTATAACTTAAAAAGTAGTCTAGCTACAGAAAAGTATAATACATGCATTTCAGCTATTGCGACGAGATCTGCAAGATGGGCGTATTTGCTTGTATACAGGGTGATCCATAAAGTATCTAAAAGAAAATGTGAATTGTTTTTTACTCTAAATCAAGAAGGCGAGTGTTTATCAAAGTTATCAATATTATATACAAGAATGTTTTCCACTCCCAGACTAAGCATAAAGTAAAATTTCGAGTTTAGAAAAGCCTGGAAATTTACCAAATTTCTAGGCTTTTCTAAACTCGTAATTTTATAAAATTATAAGTTTTTACGAATCTTTCGACAAACTGTCGATTTTCTCTAAGAAAAAAAATAGCTACGAAAAAACTTTAAGATAAAAAAAATATTCAAAATTTAATTATCTAAAACTTTTGTTTAAACAATTTTTCTGTATTCCCATTAGTTGTTGAGTTATTTGCGACTTTTGCGAAATACAAAAAATGCGAGCGCACAAGCGTAAATTCTCGACATCTTTCAATTTTGACAAAAAAAAACGTTATAACTCAAAAACTATTCGAGCTACAAAAAAGTATAATACACGCATTTTAGCTATTGCGACGAGATCTACAAGATAGGTGAGTTTGTTTTTATACAAGGTGATCCATAAAGTATCTAAAGGAAAATGTCAATTGTTTATTATTCAAAATCAATTAGGCTTTTCTAAACTCTAAATTTTACTTCATGCGCCACGCGCGTAAAACGCGGGTCTATTCCGAAGTTCAAAAACATACACAAATACCAATAAATAGTTCTAAGAAGTTATTCCATGATTTTGTGAAAATTATAAGTTTTTACGAATCTTTAAACAAACTGTCGACTTTCTCCAAGAAAAAAGATAGCTACGAAAACACTTAAAGATAGAAAAATTATCCAAAATATAATCACCTAAAACTCTTATTTTAACAATTTTTCTGTATTCCCATTAGTTATTGAGTTATTCGTAACTTTTGCGAAATACAAAAAAAACGAGCGTAAATTCTCGACATTTTTCAATTTTGACAAAAAACGTTATAACTCAAAAACTATTCGAACTATAGAAAATGCAATCTAGCTATTGCGACAAGATCTACAAGATAGGCGTATTGGCTTTTATACAGGGTAATCCATAAAGTATCTAAAAGTAAATGTCAGTTGTTTTTTTTTATTCTAAATCAAGAAGGCGAGTGTTTATCAAAATTATCAATATCATATGCAAGACTGTTTTCCACTCCCAAACTAAGCATGAAGTAAAATTTCGAGTTTAGAAAAGCCTGAAAATTTTGCTCGGGCGTGTAGCGAAGCGAAGCGAAGCGAAGCGACCGAGCCAAATTAGGCTTTTCTAAACTCGAAATGTTACTTCATGGGCCACGCGCATAAAACGCTAGTCTATCGCGAAGTTTAAAAACATACACAAATTCCAATAAATAGTTCTAAGAAGTTATTCCGTGATTTTGTGAAAATTATAAGTTTTAACGAATCTTTCAACAAACTGTCGACTTTCTCCAAGAAAAAAGATAGCTACGAAAAAACTTAAAAATAGAAAAATGATCCAAAATTTTATTAACTAAAACTTTTGTTTTAACCATTTTTCTGTATTCCCATTAGTTATTGAGTTATTTTTCCACAGAAAACAGCCGTTATTATTTTTGGATTTTCTATATATTGCTGACGGCTTTGCATGTATAAGTTTAATTATGTAATTTTTTCATTGTAAAATAAATGCATATTATTATTATTATTAATTATTCCACCACTACCAATAATCCAGCGATTTGGAATGGTTTTTTATAAATATTCCCGAACATCTACTCCAAAATGCGCTGAGCAGCCATCTTGTTGTAACCAAACCTCCTGTCACGTGTTGCTCCTTCTACTACAAGGCCAACTGTGCTGATTAAAAGTTCTAAAAATGATTTCGAATTTAAATTTCCGATAATTTCGAACGGTCCAATAATTGTATTGTGCAAAATTCCCCCTCAAATATTGATTTTTTGAGGGTACTGCGCCCTTGTGCAAAAACTAAATAAATCATGCAAATTCCTTATGCGGTCCAGTATAAAACGTGTTTACTATTAAAATTCCTTCTTCAATGGTATAATTGATATTCATTCAAAAATTTCTATCGCTTCCCAATTTTATCTGTAATCTAGATCTGCTTCTCATTGGCATCTATTTATTTCCTAGGTTGTTATTCAAATTAAAAAGACATTTTGATACTATTAAATTCGTACTGAAAAAAAATGCGAGAAATGGTATATTGATGCCCAAACAATGTATGTTCTGAATTTAAATATATGTTTAAATATAAAAAAGTTCTGGCAATATTCTCATTCCCGGACAAACCATGTAATTAAAATTCTTGCAATTAAACAAAAAAAATTTGGCTACATAAAGTTTGCAAATTTTGAGGGATAAAACTTTATGGGTAACAAATATTTAATTGTTTAAACATATTTTACTAAGGGTTCAGTGAAAGTAATATTTATTAATTATTAAATTATTATTATAATCAGTGTTAATCTATTGATAATGGTCATTTTGTGTCCAAAATGTATGTACATCTGGTAATTCAAATGAACGTGTGAGAAAAGGTTATTAGTGCTTTATTCGTCAAATTATTATAATCGTTGGCTCAAATTTCATCTTTACTTTTTCTATAGACCATGTCTTCATTCACTTTTTCACTTCATCCAGTTTTTCTATAAACCATATATTTTTCACAATTTTATAAATTATTTGTTTTAAAAAATGAAATCACAGTATTTTCCATCGTGTACTTTTCTCTTCTAACTTTGTCTGGCCAAAACGACTGTTTTATGCACGAGAGGCACACACAATCAATTGTATGCACACCTGCCTACCTGCTCAACCCTCCACAAGACCTATATTCATACGAAGAGCCCCCTCACCCCTCTTTACCTCTAGGGAGTCACTCACGTATTCCGATAGAAAATTTTAAGCGAACGAAACCGAAAACACGTTATTCAGCCCTTTGTCGAGGGTCACAAAAGACACCGCAAGACACGCGCGTATTACTTAAAATAAAATGTGAAGGAAACGATCTTTTCAGAGGCATGAAATAGAGATGTTGGTACGTACTCGTGTCAGCGAAGAATTGAAAAAGTCTAGGTACTTGTGCCATTGAAGATTTGTTTCTTGTGAGAAATAACTCGTGCCCTTCAATGGCACGAGATGTTTCTTAGAAGTCTGTAAAAGACATTATTTAACATATCATTAATTTTAAATAAATGTAATTAGGCCCATTCATCAAATACAACAGTTTTAAGTTTACTGCCAACTGTTGGGGAATTCTCTGATGACCGGAATGTTAATCGTGAAAGTGTTTGGGATTTTTGCAATCATACAAAATAAACCGATTGGTGTTGGCGATTGATGTTGACAGTACCGTTCATCATATACCAACATGCATCCCAAACAAATCCAAACATGTTGAATGTTGAACATTTTGATGAACGGGTCCCATTAACCTGGTTCGATTGTTAAAATATGTAAAAACTATGGTGACCATATTATACAATTCAAAATTAGGGACGCTATATTTTAGTGAAGGTGTAAGGTTAACAAATTATTGAAATTAAATTATTAAAAATATCTTATTTGTCAAATATAGACATATTATCAAAACAATTGCAACTGCTGTGAGAAACAACTGTCGCAAAAATAATATTTAAATTTAAGTTGGCTATACGCTTTAGAAACTGACATATCAAACGTCAGACATAATAATTATAACACTTAATTTCAGAATTGCCAATCTACAATATTTTCCATGGCACTCTAGAGATTTTTTTTCTTTTATTGAACATACGATATGATCGACAATAATCGAGAGATCAAAGCGTATTTAATTTACTTTCAACAGTCGATTAATTATCGGTTTATAGCAAAAAGTATTTTTGTTTATACAAGGTGGCCAGAAAAGGTGTGATAATCTTCAGGTACAGTGGTTCATTGATTAATTTCAAGCAGAAAATTTAAGTAAAAAAATATTGTATTGTGGCTTATAACTCCTCACGAGCCAATTTAAAGAAATGTAAATTTGGCAACAATGGATCAAACAAGTGTTTAATTTAATAATAATCATAATTTATCAAATCACAAAAATTAATATTTGAAGTATACATCAAAAATGAAAGATTAAAGTAAATGTTCAAATTGATAACCATCCGTTTCTAAGCAGATCTGGAGCCGTCGTGGGAAAGAATTAATTACTCGGAGCAACATCTCTTCAGTAATTTATTCCACTGCAACACGAATTCTATTCATGACATCTACATTGTCCACTGGAGGTGTTGCATACACCTTTTCATTTAAAAATCCCCAAATGAAAAAATCAAGTGGATTCATATCCGGCGACCTTGCTGGCCATAGTATGGGTCCATTGCGCCTAATCCATCTATTTGGAAAATGTTCGTCCAACCATTCTCTTGAAATTCTTGCTGTATGAGGTGGTGCACCATCATGCATGTACAGCATGTTGTTTACTAAATTTAGTGGAACATTCTCCAAAACATCTTCTAAAATAATTACATAATTTAAGGCATTTAATCTTTGATGATTAAAAAAAGGCCCAATTACACGTAAATTTAGAATACCAAGCCAGACGTTAACTGAACATTTCCTTTGATGTCCCATTTCTCTAACCGCCCGAGGATTTTCTTCTGCCCAAAAGTGATAATTATGACAATTAAATACCCCATCTCTAGTGAATGTACATTCATCACTCCAAAGAATTTTAAATAAAAAATTTGGTTTTTCCCGAAATTGATCTAAAATCCTGTCACAAAACATACGTCTACGCTCGTTATCATTTTCATACAGTGGTTGAACTTTTCTTGCATGAAATGGACGCATTCGATTTTCTTTCAATACTGCATGGACTGTTGTTTTACTGGGGACATTTAACTGTTGAGCTATTTGTCTCGTACTAATATTGGGATCTTCTTGAACTGCATTCAATATCTGTTCTTCTAGGTGAACAGTGCGACGTTCCCTAGGTCTCCCTCCATCTATGTTATTATAAACGAACGACCCAAAAGTACGTAGCCTTTGGTCTAATTTTCTAAACGTATTTATGCAGGGCTGTTGGCGATTTGGATATCTTCTTTGGTACTCATCTTTGGCACTAGTTGCATTACCATTGCAGAATCCAAATATCATGTACATATCTGCATACTCGTTAAATGTGACATCTTCAAAAAGTATGATGAACTTATACAAACTTACACAAATAAATTATGACAAGTATATGTCAAAGTCAAGTGAAATTTAATAAGGTTACATATGAAAATACATAGTTGCCAGGTCTATTTTTATTAAAAAAATGCTTCTGAAGAAGTTATTAATTTGTTAAAGTTTCCAATTTATTTATCACCTATGTCATTTAAATTTTACAAATGTGTAATTGATTGTAAGTTCTATTGATTATTTCCAAAATAATAGAAAATAACACTAATTTTCAGAGATACGTTTAATATTTTAACGACCTCGTGAGATGTTACGAGGAACAATACAATATTTTTTTATTTAGATTTTTTATCCAAAATTAATCAACGAATCACACTACCTGAAGATTATCACACCTTTTCTGGCCACCTTGTATAGTATTAGTTAATATACATACAGAGATTTATTCTTTAAAATATACCTACTATCCTAAAGCAAATTTAAGAAATAAAAATAGGCGTGAGAGAATCACTCATAGTAAACATATACATTCATAGGTGTCTGCTTCCGAGTAATATTTATGCGCATGCATGTATGCAAAACCCTGTTCGTTAACATTTATCTTATATCTAAACATCGCATATGTTACCCCCACCCCCGCACCCTTAAAACATATCCCTCAACATGTTACGCCCATGCGCTATCTCCATTTGTAACGTGCACGAGCTTGCCATTTCAAATTTTCGCGTTTCGTGCACGTTTTTATTTGTTATGTTCATTTCGGGCGAGGAACGCCGACCGTTTATTTTTTTGCGCATCAAAATTTTTGTCAGCCCGTGATAAACCGTGTACGGGGCGCGATTTATGCAAGCGCTGTTTTAAATTCAGGTGTAAGTTCCGAAGTTTTGTTGTAAGCTGTATGCGAAAAATAAAGTGATTGATGTTGTACAAGGCGAATAAATGCATGGTGTGCATGATATTACATGGGAATTGGTTTAAATTGTAAATTTTGTTTACCCACTTATTTATACTGTGTTCATGAATGTACATTTCATTATCTAAAATATAATAATAAGAATTATACGATTTTATTAATTATTGTACTCTTGAAATAATTCAAAAAGGTACAATATTTCCCCTGATTCTGTAAGCAAAATATTAAATTTAATATTTTATTTATAGAATCAGGGGGAATATTGTACTTTTACATGTTATTTCTTAACTCTTACAAAATTATCAATATTCACCTTTTACAAAATAATAATAATATTTCAATGTTTTATACGCGTAGCGCATGAAGTAAAATTTCGAGTTTAGAAAAGCCTAATTTGGCTCGGTCGCTCCGCTTCGCTACGCGCCCGAGCCAAATTTTCAGGCTTTTCTAAACTCGAAATTTTACTTCATGCTTAGTCTGGGAGTGGAAAAACTCGTTCTAAACTTTATATTGCACGTTTTTATATGTGATCGAAGAATGTCTGAAAGTTTACAAAGTATACATTATGTATATTTAAAAGAAAAATTCACAATATGTAATACAATAGGTTATTCATAGAAATCATAAGAAAATGAAGAATTTCACCTGAAATCTATTTTACCTAAAATCAACTTTTAGAGTTAATTATACATTAAAAGTGCGATTCATTTCGCAATCTACAAGAAGTTAGTCTTACAAAGACTATATCAAACACTCATTGAAACAACTACTTCCCGAGCTAATACCCCGACGGACATTGAATTATACAACAAGTGTTTGCTGTTACATATAGTAACCTACTGCAAATGCAACAATTTGAGTCAAATTATTCAGGCCATCTATAGACGCGTTTCGAGATTTATCTCTCATCAGTATAGCTTTGTTATTCCCTCTAAGTAATTTGACACCTTAGACTGGCGGTCACGTTACCGTTCAAACATAAGTATAAATGAAATTGCCAATTCTTGGTTGCAAAATACTTCAAACATTAAAATTGTTGCATTTGCAGTAGGTTACTATATGTAACAGCAAACACTTGTTGTATAATTCAATGTCCGTCTGGGTATTAGCTCGTCAAGTAGTTGTTTCAATAAGTGTTTGATATATTCTTTGTAAGACTACCTTGTAGATTGCGAAATTAATCGCACTTTTAATGTTTGAAGTATTCTGCAACCAAGAATCGGCAATTTCATTTATACTTATGTTTGAACGGTAACGTGACCGGCAGTCTAAGGTGTCAAATTACTTAGAGGGAATAGCAAAGCTATACTGATGAGAGATAAATCTCGAAACGCGTCTATAGATGGCCTGAATAATTTAACTCAAATTGTTGCATTTGCAGTAGGTTACTATATGTAACAGGAAACACTTGTTGTATAATTTAATGTCCGTCGGGGTATTAGCTCGGGAAATAGTTGTTTCAATGAGTGTTTGATATAGTCTTTGTAAAACTAACTTGTTGTAGATTGCGAAATAAATCGCACTTTTAATGTTTGAAGTATTCTGCAACCAAGAATTGGCAATTTCATTTATATTTAATTATAGAGTGAACTCTAAAAGTTGATTTTAGGAAAAATAGGTTTTAGGTAAATTTCTATGAATAACCTATTGTATTACATACTTAGCCGTTATTGGGTTAAAAGAAAAACTCTCTGTGTATTTTAACTAAATCGCATCACCTGTAAGATAAAATAATCTTAATAATCTTAGCACTCAAACGCAAAAGTTTTTTTTAAATCATTGTTTGAAATTCTAATAATTACAGTACATAATAAACAAATAAATAACACTAAAATAGACTATATTATACGAAACTTTCTAGACAAAACTAACATTTAGAAGTAATAAATAATGAAAAAAAAGGAACTAACGCACTGCCCTTAATAACCCTCAACATCTTTTTCACAAAATCACGAAAAGGAAAAATTATTATATTTACTCGCTCGGCCAAGAGATTTTTATTTATTCAGCCCCGACCCCTATTGTTTGCAAAGAATGAAAATACAACGGTTTTTTTTTATTATCACTCCACTCCCTCCTCGTATACTGTATTTCTGTATATTATATAATATTTCCGCGGCAAAAGGAGTTTTGATATATTTTAATTTCCACTAACCCGGCAAACGCGGAGTAGAAAATTTAATTATTTCAAACGGTCCACATGCATGTGTACGTTTTCAACCCTTAAATTAAATTTTCAAATCCTTAAACAAAGGCATTCGCCGGGGTTAAAGAAAATTGCATTGTGTGTACGTGGACTGTAATTTTGTGTGTTTGTGTGTGCATTCTTGTGCTTATTAAATAATTTTAGGTTTTAATAATTGGATGGTCGCACAGACTACACGAATTCCTCTTTACTTTTATCTTAACTTATTAAATAATTATATAATTAAATTAATAATTTAATTTGAAGTTTCTAATGAGTGTTTCCAATCCCGGATTAGGCATGAAGTAAAATGTCGAGTTTAGAATAGAAAATTTGGTTTGGACCAAGCACTCCTTCGAAACTTTAAATTGAATGCCTTTATAAAATCGTCGAATTTAACAGCGTATACGTTATGTATATTTACAGCGTATGTATTATGTATATTTAAAAGAAAAATTCCCAGTATGTTATAGAATAAGTCATTAAATGAAATTATAAAAAGAAGTGTACAATTTTACCTAAAGTCAAGTGTTAACTTTATAATTGCTGGGCCGTTAATAGGTTAATATAGACTTGTAGAATTAATTACTTTATATATGTTCGAAAGCGTAAACGCCATCTTATGCCCATTATCTGAAGTAGAATCGTCAGTAGCTGGCAAACTAAAATAAGATGGCGTTTACGCTTTCGAACATATGTAAATTGCACAGGCCATAATAAATACTCAAAGATGTTCAGTTTTCTTCAAGCACTGATTCGGGACTGTACTGATGATGACGCGTATATGGTAATCCGGAGAATGAATAAGTACTGAACACAAATTCATATTGTTAATTACTTTATGTTTATGATGTTAACTATACTTTATTTGTATAAATGAAATTGTCAATTCTTGGTTGCAGAAAACTTAAAACATTAAAAGTGCGATTCTTTTCGCAATTCACAACAAGTTAGTCTTACAAAGACTATATCAAACACTCATTGAAACAACTACTTCCCGTGCTAAGTAAGACTAACTTGTTGCAGATTGCGAAAAGAATCGCACTTTTAATGTTTTAAGTATTTTGCAACCAAGAACTGGCAATTTCATGTATGTTTGAACCCCAACCTAGCTGCCAGTCTAAGGTGTTAAATTGTTTAGAGGGAATGGCAAAGTTATACTGATTAGAGGTATCTTGAAACGCGTCTATAGATGGCCTGAATAATTTGACCCAAATTGTTACATTTGCAGTAGGTTACTGTATGTAGCAGCAAACACTTGTTGTATAATTCAATGTCCGTCGGGGTATTAGCTCGGGAAGTAGTTATTTCAATGAGTGTTTGACATCGTCTTTGTAAGACTAACTTGTTGTAGATTGCGAAAAGAATCGCACTTTTAATGTTACTTTTTTTGTTATGATTTTTGTCATTGCCGTAAGTAAATATTATTATGTATATAATATTATATATCTACAATTATATACATATGTATTTAGGAGAGGATGAAGAAGAATGAACAGGGACAGAGCGAGCCGCAAACTCGATTAGCACACGCCTAATGAAATGTCGTATGCTAAAACGGACTTGTTTTGCTCTCAGCTCAAGTTTTTTATTGAATTAAGACCCGCCATTTGCATTCGCTGCATGCTGATGGCGACGGCGACGGGCATTTCCTATTTCCTGTTGCCGGTTTGTTCCAAACAGGCAGGACCGCCGAAATTACCAGAAAACGCATACATTATCAAATAATGTTAAATAAGCCACTCGCCTCGACGAAACTTACAACGAACAGTAAATTTAAACAGATAATCCAATTTGTAATTAGAAATGTTAATCTGGAAGAATATTTGTTAAGTATAAACTAGTTTAGAGATGAATAAAGAAAATAACAAGTAATTAATGTGCTAAGAAAGATGCGAATATATTTGGTGAATGCGCCGGGATGCGCGTGTTATTGTGCCAATTAAAATTGAGATTAAGTTCTAAATAGCTCAAAATGTAAGGCAAATGGATCAGTGGTGCGCAAACTGTTTTAATGTATGACCCCCTATCTTGTGTATAAATTTGTCGCGGTCCCTGGATAGACAGTAGACCAGTGGTTCCCAACAGGGAGGCAATTATACCATTCAATAAAACACTTTTTACTTTGTAATTAAAACACTTTTTACTTTGTTTAACCACTATATCTTGCACATAATTTGTGACTATAGTTTTGACCATCTAGTAGTCATTATCAAACAGTTTGACTACAAGATAGTCGAAACTATAGTTACAAATTAAGTGCAAAATATAGTGGTTAAACAAAGTAAAAAGTGTTTTATTTACAAGTCTATCTAAGATGTACCACAAAGTGAATGCCTACAATACAAAACATTCACTTTTTATTTTGTTAAATGTGACTGCATTTCGACAAATTTAGTTTGTCATTGTCAAACATGAAGTACTTCATGTTTGGTAATGACAAGCTGAATTTGTCGAAACTGCAGTCCCATTCAATAAAAAGTGTTATACAAACAAAGTTAAAAGTGTTTTATTGTGAAATTAACATATATGACGAAGTAGAAGCCTCCACAATACAGAAATTATACTTTACTTTATTAACGGAATCCATTTGATTACATAAAACAGCGTAAGAATAAAATACAAATACACAATAATAAATAACTAATAATTCAAACTAAACGAGTGTCTTTCACTCCCAGACTAAGCATGAAGTAAAATTTCGAGTTGAGAAAAGCCCTAAGAATTTGGATTTGGACGCGTAGCGTCCAAATCCAAATTCGGGCTTTTCTCAACTCGAAATTTTACTTCATGCGCCACGCGTACAAAACACCGATTTAAAGTGAAGATATTGGCATTTCAAACTGAGAAATATTACGAATGCCAACTGTCATAATAATCTAAATGTCATCATGAACGCCAACTGTTATAATAATCTAAATTCTGTAAGAAAATTCATTCCCCCACTCACAGGGAAGGCTGGGGAAGGGGTAGCTTTGAAATCTTAAATGTGAACCTCTATTTTTATTACAGATTTGAATAAAGCGTGAAAAAGTAAGTATTTTTTATCAAAAAACATTTTTTGTTAATTTGATACAAACGATTTCGAGGAAGACATCCAATTCTGTAAGAAAATTCAACCCCCTCACCCCCAGGGGAGGCTGGGTAGAAGGTAGCTTTAAAATCTTAAATGCGAATCCCTATTTTTGATTATAGATTTGAGTAAAGCGTGAAAAAGTAAGTATTTTTTATTTAAAAACATGTTTTGTTAATTTGATACATGGCGCTGCAATCAACAAAATTGAACTACTGATAATTGACATACTAAATTTATTTTACTCTAAGCAATTAGATGAAGATTTCACTCGAAGTTAGTGATTTATACGCGTGGTGCATGAAGTAAAATTTCGAGTTTAGAAAAGCCTGAAAATTTGGATTTGCAAATCCAAATTTTCAGGCTTTTCTAAACTCGAAATTTTACTTCATGCTTAATCTGGGAGTGGAAACCCTCGTTACACAATCAATCAGGAACTTAGATTGCAATTTCCTTTATTGTCAAAGTTATGACGTAAAATAAATAGAGTTGATGTTTTTTCTTACTTCAAATTTAGAACTAAAACAAATTCCTGTGCATTATTTATCAACTTCATTCTTTATTTAAATGATTTTCACGTATAAAAAAGCAATTCCCATACTTCATCAATTTATTTATTTCCATCTTAATCTAAGCTAAAGTGTAAAACGTTGTAAACCCCCTCCCCCCCTTCCCAAAAAAAACAAAACGAATTATTCCCCGTCCCTCGGCCGCAATTACGTTTTAAAGAAAATCCCACCCTTGAGGATAAGGAGTGAGGCGAAATTGCGCGCACGCTAATTATTTTCACTCGGCCATTTAAAAAGGTGACGCCATTATCGTTGTTATCGCATCCACTCGACCGTTATTATTATTTTTTTTACAAACAACCCCCCAACGCACACACACACACACACACGCGCAAAACAAAAAAACACGGAAAGATGTACATGATAAAACAAATGGATTTAATTAAACTTCGGGATTGAATTAAATTTGTCTGAACGGTAATTCTCTGGGAAAAAAAGCCTCGGAATTTTTTTTTCGAAACATTTTAATTATTTCCTCCCTGCCCATACCCCATACCCCACTTCACGTTTTTATTCGGTCTTTATTTTCAGAGAGTGTAATTAGAAATACAGATACAGATATTGATATCAAAAGGCAGGTAATTTTTTACACTTTTAATTACTTTTATAGCGTTTTATTTTATTTATATTTTTGCAATTCTAAATATATCAATCGTACAATGAAATTTTATATAAAAAAAGTAATATTGGAAATATAATATAAAACAGGTAATATAAATTGATTTTTGTGTTGTTTTATATCATAAAATGATAGCTTATACAGTGAGGATTTTTTTTTCCGCTGGATATACGTTGCATATGTTCAGTATTAACAAGTCCATGTCAATACAATATTTCATTAATTTCTTGGATTAAGCAACGAAACTTACAAATATTTTATTTATGCTTTTAAAGGGACTGACATTTTATTTTAGGTTTTGTACAAATGATTAAAGTGACCACTTTCCTGCTCCGAGCAATATGCCAAGCGATTGTAAAATCCTTGTACAGTATATCTTAAAAAAACTGGATTTATTTCATTGCAGGCGGCACTTATTCTGTTTTCTAGTTCTTCTGTAGAGAGTACAGAAGAACTAAAACACAGAGTAAGTACCGCCTGCAATGGAATAAATCCAGTTTTTTGAAGATTGCTATATTATTGTAGATTGAGGGTTTGGTGAGGGTTTGCAGGATATAAAGAAGCAATGCCCTAAGGACTGTGCCAGCCTAGACCTCCTAGCGGAGGAAGTGCAGGCAAAGATTCTTAGGGCATATAAACTGTCCTGCCCACTTAAGAGGAGGCCTGAGACAGGGACGGCCACCCCATGGTGGTGCCCAGATCTCGACTCCTTAAAAGATGAGGCCAGGAAAGCATTCAATAGAGCGCAACGCTCCAAAGAGGCCTCCGACTGGACCATCTACAAGGTCCGCCTTAGAGAGTACAAAAAGCTCATAAGGTAATGTCAAAGAGCGTCATGGCGTGCCTTCTGCGAAGGAATTGAAAGCACTCAAGAAGTTAGCAGACTTAAGAAGACTCTATCACAGGACCAACATCAATCTGTGGGAGTCCTGAAGAAGGAGGACGGCACCATGACTGACGACCTCCATGAAAGTCTGCAACTATTGCTCAAGACTCACTTCCCTGGATGCACTCTACTATCTACGCAATCTAGGGATGTGGTTGAAATCACTTCGGCAATACCAGAAGACTGGGAACTGGCTCATGAAGTGATAAATGAAGAAATCACCCTTAGAGCAATTGCAAGCTTTTCCGCCTTTAAAACACCCGGACCCGACGGCATCTTTCCCGCCCTGCTACAGTGGGGACGGGATGAACTAGCTGAGTTTGTAATGATGCTGTTTCTGTCCAGTTTGGCGCTGGGATATGTCCCTACGGTTTGGAAACGAGCCAGGGTTGTTTTCATACCGAAGCCCGGTAGAGCAGACTATACTGCTCCCAAGGCATACAGACCAATCACACTTTCCTCGTTTCTCCTTAAAACACAAAAAAGGATTTGTGAATGGCACATAAGAACATCAGCTCCAGTCAGACAGCCGCTGATGGCGACACAACATACATACACACGGGGGAGGTCCACTGATTCAGCCCTGCATAGTGTAGTGAGCAGAATTGAGAGAAAGAATCCACCCTAGGTGTTTTTGTTGACATAGAAGGTGCGTTTGATAAAACGACCATACCGAAGATAGGAGACGCGCTAAGCAAGCGCGGAGTACCATCTAAAATGTGTGAATGGATTGGCAATGCACTGGCCAATCGTATAGTCACAGTGGAACAGGGAAGGGAACGTATAACCTGTAAAATTGACAGCGGCTGTCCTTAGGGAGGTGTTTTATCACCACAATTATGGAACATGGTTCTGGACAGCCTACTAGACGAATTTCAGCAACTAGGCTTGTTTGTGACAGCCTATGCTGATGATCTGGCCATATTAGTATGTGGTAAGTTTGAAGACGCCCTATGCGACCAGATGCAAGGAGCTCTAAACATAGTTTCTAGGTGGTGCAATGATCACTCCCTATCGGTAAACCCTGCCAAAACGGAGATGGTCCTGTTCATCAAGAAAAGGAAGGTGTCGAAAAAAGCACCAAAATTATTGAATACGATGTTGCAGTACAGCGACGAGGGGAAATACCTGGGCATCACTCTCGACGGGAAACTGAGCTGGAAAGCGCACATCGACATCAAAATAGACAAAGCTATAAGGGCCTTCTGGCAATGTCGTCGGGCAGTGGGGAAAACCTGGGGTTTGAAACCATACACGACTCTGTGGTTGTACACAGTTGTCATAAGGCCCATGCTGACTTACGGAGCTTCAGTTTGGTGGCCCAGAACCAAACAAAAGACCACGAGGAAGCAACTCTCGCAAGTGCAGCGGACAGTCTGTCTTAGTGTAACAGGCGCCATGCACACTACTCCGACGATGGCGATGGAAGTCATGCTATGCCTTCCACCACTTGATATCCACGTGGAGAAGGAGGCCATGACGACTATACTTCGCCTTCAGTGCAGTGGGATTTGGAACAGTAACAGCTGTGGGGAAGTTAGAGGACACCTCTGGAGGAATGTCTGTAGAGATATACCTCTTTTAGAGGCTGTTAATGACTGCTGTGTACCAACACTAATACGGAACACACCCTACAACGTTACTGTTCAACCCACTAAGTGGATGAGAGAGTCTGCTATAAGGATCTACACAGATGGATCTAAAAGGAGAGAAGGATCGGGCCTCGGAGTTTTCTCTAAAACCCTAAAAATCCAAGCAAAGGTTCCGATGGGAATTCATGGAACCATCACGCAACTGGAGCTGATGGGAATAACACTTGCGGCTGAGTACATCATAAACCGCAAGGTGACAAATGTAGCCATACTAATCTTAACGGATAGCAGGCAAGCGATTCTGTCTCTGCAGAAAGCCTATGCTTCGTCAGAGACCGAAATAGAGTGCCACGGGAAACTCAGACAGGCAACAATGCACAACAACATTGAAGTCTGCTGGCAAGAGCTGCAGCTGGGATGAATCTACTCTCACCGGAGCCGCTAGTGCGGTTAGCTCCTCTCTCCCTGTGTAACATGTTACAAACCAATGCCCTGGAGAAATTCAGGATGCGTTGGGATGATATCGAGGGCTGCAAGCTCTCTAAGGAAACAATGGTGTATCCCAATGAGAGATCAGCGAAACGGTACCTGCAGCTGGCTAGAGGGAATCCCAGGCGCTTAACTGCCATCCTTACTGGTCACTGTGGACTAAACGGGCACCTCTATAGGATGGGGATAGTTGACTCCCCATCTTGTAGAGGTTGCAGCATGGAAGACGAGACTGCATGGCATTTTCTTTGTGAATGCCCGGCACTATCGTCAATCAGGGAATCCATATTGGGTGATAGATGGCCTACAATGGCCTACATAAGAGTTCTACCCACCTCAGCTATGCTAGAATACCTAAACAAGGTGGGCTGGCTAAACTGAGGATGGGTGATCTACGGGAGGTGGCACAATGGGCCTAATGAGGCCTAAGTGCAGTGCAGAACTGCACACTCCCCTTTGAACCAGAACCAGAACCATTGTTGTAGATTTTGGATTGAAGATAAACCCAAAGAAAGAAATCGTTTGGCCGAGGGGGACCGAGGTGGCCAAGCTATGGGTCCAAATCTTCCAATCCAGCGATCCTGGAAGGTTTTATTCAGGAAACGTGTAACAGAGCCTGCGGAATGTGGTGGAGCGCCGTCCATTTGAAACCATGCGGTCTCAGTATTGAAGACTTGTAGTTGTGGTACAATGTCTCTTCAAAGAAGTTCCAAACATTTAACAGCAGTTAGGTTACCTCAATAAAAAAGGGAGCAAGGGTAGTGTCAACTATTCCAGCCCAAAGATTACATCTCCTATTATATTGAGTGACATTAATGACAATAATTTTATCAGAGGTTATTCGGATATATTGTAATTGCTTGTAATGTATTGAGATAATTTACCGTAAAATAAATAAAACAATGTATTGACATGGACTTTCAAAAACTGAACATAGGAAACCTATGTTCAAGGGGAAAAAAATCCTCGCCGTATAAACATTTAATTATTAGAAATAAAATCAAAGAAAAAGGTAGTATAAATAACACAGTAAAATTATTATTATTTCTAAACATAATAACAATACATATAAAATTTCAAAATCTCTGTGCTTTGGAAAATAAAACTACATATATTTCTTTTTATACATTTGTTGGATATTCGTTTCAAACCATTCCACCATTTCGCCTTTGTATTTTGTAATTTGCTATATACACATTCACACACACCTATGGAATCA
Source organism: Philonthus cognatus (assembly GCA_932526585.2). Classification (NCBI taxonomy): domain Eukaryota; kingdom Metazoa; phylum Arthropoda; class Insecta; order Coleoptera; family Staphylinidae; genus Philonthus; species Philonthus cognatus. The sequence goes on from OW052241.1 coordinate 45,370,075, forward strand.
TTTTCTACTTTAAAATGACCCTTACCCGGCCGGACTCGAACCCGCGACCCCTGGGTTAGGAGGCAGGGACCTATATGTAGTCCCCGAAATTCATATTCCAAAGCAATTTTGAATCGTGATTTTTTTTAGTTTCTTACACTATTACATTATTATACTAATTGTACGATGCTATAATAAACGATAATAATATTAAATCTAAAATGTTGAAATTTTATTAAAAATTAAACACAAAATATGTTATGTGATTTACAGCATATTTCTCGTATAATGTTATGAGCGTTCTAAATAAATAACGCCTATTCAAAAAATATCAAATATTTTTTTGTGCTAAAATTAATTAGCGCCAAATGTTAAACTTTAAAGGTTAATAAACTTAAACCTTGATCATTTTTATCTACTTTTTAAAAATTTACAATATAATTTGTTACATTCTGTAAAATAAGAAAAAAAACTAGTGATCAGTACCTATTCTTCATGTAATTAATCTACTACTCCTAATATTTTGTTTCTCTTATTATTCATTCTTCATGTTACAATGTAGCAATTTCATTTCTTTTGTTTGTTACTTTGAAAACAATGGACTCATAAGTCTTAATAGATAATTATTTTCTACATTAAGTGCGTGCTGTGTAAGAAGAGAGGATTTATTAATGGCCATTAAAGTAATTGTCTTTAAATAAAGATTTATGCGGTCGTGTTTTTATCATTGGACACGCTTCAAGAATACATTTGATGTTTTCTTGATGAATACGTCTTCGATGTTTTAACTTATGCCTTATTATTTTGAAGTAGGGGTTTAATTAAAAATAATAATACAGGGTGGCCCATCAATGTGGGGATATAGATAAACCATAGATTTCTGGGATCAATCCATCTTAAAAGATTAGTTTATTTAAGAGCTTTTGTGTCTCTTAATAATGTTTGATATCTTGTACTGTTTTGATACAAATAAATAAAATGCAAATAAATATATTTTTATTATTTTTAGTAAACACGAAATCCAGTTTTTCGGGTGATTAAAAATTGATATTTTCCTTTGTCATCGCCATTGTTTAACAAACGTCAATTGTGTGTAATATTAATTAACGAGTGTTTTTATAGAATTAATTGTAATCTTCATTATGGTTTATAATTATTCATATTTCTCCGGAGCAAACAGATACAGGGAGTTTTTCTTCAAAGTATACGTATTCCAAATTCAACTTATTTTCTGTAAATCATTAGATATTACTTGTGTTTTTTTTTAAGTTCAATTTGAAGCTTTAGACGAGTGTTTTCCACTCCCAGACTAAGCATGAAGTAAAATTTCGAGTTTAGAAAAGCCCTGTGAAAATTTGTCGAGGGTCGCGCAGCGACCCGAGACAAATTTTCTGGGCTTTTCTAAACTCGAAATTTTACTTCATGCGCCACGCGTATAAAATACTAAAATATTGTGAAATTTATGTATATTCGAACATTTTCGAGTTTAGAAAAGCCCAGAAAATTTGTCTCGGGTCGCTGCCCTCGACAAATTTTCACGGGGCTTTTCTAAACTCGAAATTTTACTTCATGCTTAGTCTGGGAGTGGAAAACACTCGTTTATTTATTTAGTAAAGAGAGTTCATTTAAAAAAACACATATCTTGAATCTTGGTGGAGTTGACTTCGTGGTACATTTTCAATTTTGATATAAAGAAAACACTTAACTTTTTTTATACCACTTTTATTTTACTTTTGTGACTAGTTTCAATTACACGGTAATCATTATCTACTACTAATTGAAACTAGTCACAAAAGTAAAATAAAAGTGGTATAAAAAGTTAAGTTTTCTGTTTTGTGTTGTAGGCCTTTACTGTGGTACATCCAAAATACACTTGTAAATAAAACACTTTTTACTTTGTTTAACCACTGTATTTTGCATTTAATTTGTGACTATAGTTTCGACAATCTAGTAGTCACTATCAAACTAAATCACTTAGTAATGGACATAGAAATTCAAATTGAAAAATTAACATGGGAATTCTCTATGATGCATCTTGAAACGATACACACGGTTTGTGGAATCGCTATTAGGTTTTGCAAAATCCTCGTAGAAACATCTGTCCACCGAAAATTAACACACAAAGCTCAACAATTACAAAGCCCTCCACAATTTTTCAACCTGGTGCAAAAGATAAATAACACCAACCATTTCTTTTCACCCGTCTAAAATAAGCACCACAATAGTCGGTCAGTGTGCTATGAATGGGGGATGAAGGTAATATAAAATCTATTCGAACGGCATTACGTCTTCAGGAGTCTTTCAGCGTTGAATAAAAAGGGAGGGAAAGGTATAAAGTCTCGGACGTGCGCTGTTATCTTTAGCACCTGCCCTCTATTTCGCAAACCGGCGGAGAAATTAAGAAAACCGCCGTCCGCACGTTTGCCGTTCGGTGCGTAAAAACACCCTTTTTGTGATCTCCCAGGGCTCGTAGGGACAAGGCAAATTGTTTCGGGGCGGCCGGAGATGAATATAATGGGGAAAATCAACGTTTTGTTTGTATACAAAACAAAGAAATACGGAAACAAACGAAATAATTTGATATAAGATAAAAGTTAATATGCCAATTATTATTAGCAAAATATTTCAAAACATAAATAAATAATTATTTGGATTGATTGAGTTACTTGAAGATAATTATAACTTTGATTAAAACGCTTTGAACCTTTCTTCAACACATTATTTTGTAACCAAATGTACATTTTGGATACAAAGTGTCTATTATCAATGGTTTGATACTAATTACTTTTTCTCAACTTTTAAAATCGACAAAAAAATTATAAACACCCTAATGTTTCATTTTCAGCGGTCGTTCTAAGCACAATTTTTGAGTCTCGAATAATATTTATACATCAAATAAAAAACTCTTTTAATTCCAAATTATGCTTTTTGAATGAATTAAACTAGTTAAATGCTGTGTGTTTACCTATAAATACCGACCATCATTTTCACTCATTCCATTTCTGTGTACCTTTGTTTAATTTTATTCCTAATTTTTTTTTAAACGTCATAAGCAAAGCTATACTGAAGAGAGATAAATCTCGAAACGCGTCTATAGATGGCCTAAGACATTAATTTTAATCCAAGCCCTTTCACTTCTAATTTGTTTTTATCTCTGCTTTTATTTTAAATTGTATTGTTAGTTGGTTTGAAGAGAATTTGACCTAAACGTTACATATGTATACTTTAATAGAGCGTTGTAACAAATCAAATTAAATAAGATTTTAAATATTTCATTGTATAATTCAATATCCGGAGGTGTATTTGCACGGGAAGTAGTTGATTCAATGGATATTTATCGTCTTAAATTGTCTTATTAATTAGGACACTGTTTGCATTTTCACGAATAGTTTTTTCGTAATTTTATATACTACTTTAATGCTAAATAAAATGTAGCACTTTAAACACAATAAGTAAAAATTTAAAAATTTTCCGTTTCCAATAAAAACTTGACTAAAAATTAAATGTTTTAAGATGATGTTTGTACGAATATAATAAGCTTAAAATAAATGTTAATTACGCATTCGTATATTGAAAATTGCGCTTATTACGGATGCTTAATTGTAGTCACATTGGTTTTAAACAGTTTTTAAATGTTGTTAAATAGCTGAATTCTTTTGAAAAGATTTTTTTTATAAGAATAAAAATAGTACTCGTATCTTAAAAATTGTGCTCGTTACGGATGCGTAATTGTGGTCACATTGGTTTTAAACAGTTTTCAAATATTGTTAAACAGCTGATTTTTTGTAAAATTATTTTTTTTTTTTATAAAAAAAATAGGTCACGTGATTTTAAATACTAAGAAGAATAATCCAGCCTATTGATAGATTTTTCTAGAAATAAAAATGTTCTTCAAATAATCGCAATTTTCGTATAGATAAAATCAAGAATTTTATATATAAAAAAATATTTTCATATAAACCGCGAAAAAATCACAGACGCTCTTACTAATATTAAAAATAATCTGAGCTATTTATTTCCTCAAGAAAAAAAGAATTCGTCGACTGCTCAACTTTTAAAATTAACGAAAAATTAACAAACCTACTAAAATTTGATTTTGAGCGCACGTTCTAAGCACAATTGTATAGTTTCAAACAATGTTCACTCCTTAAATGAAAGCTCTTTTAATCTTGAATTGCTTACTTTTTAAATGAATCAAATCGGTTGAATACTTAATAAAATGTAGCACTTTAAACACAATAAGTGACACATCGACTCGTTCGTTTCGAATAAAAACTGAATTTAAAGTTAAATTTACTAAACGAACAATATTTTTTTCTAAGATGATGTTACGAACAAAATAAGCTTAAGATAAATGTTAATTACGCATTCGTATATTGAAAATTGCGCTTATTACGGATGCTTAATTGTAGTCACATTGGTTTTAATCAGGTTTTAAATGTTGTTAAATAGATGATTTTTTTTGAAAAAAACTTTTTTATCAAAAGAAGTAGATAGTTTAATCGATTCTAATATCAGAATAAATAACTGAGATTTCTTTTCAAATTTAGTTTTAAAATAAAAATGTTCATCGAAAAATCACAATTTTCGTAAGATTATTTTTATAAAAAGAAAAATAGTTTATTCGATTTCTAATACCTGAATAAATAAATGAGATCTTTTTCAGATTAATTTTAAAAATAAATATTTTCATAAAAATCAATAAAAATCGAAAAAATCACTGACGCTTTTACTAATATTGAAAATAATCTGAGTTATTTATTTTCTCAAGAAAAAAATTATTTGTCGTCTTTTCTCAACTTTAAAAATTGACGGAAAACTAACAAACCCACTAAAATTTAATTTTGAGCTCTCGTTCTAAGCACAATTTTTAAGTCTCAAAGCATGTTTATACATCAAATAAAAGCTCGTTTATTGGCAAATTGGTTATTTTTTGAATAAACTAAATCAATTATTTACTTTGTTGAATGTGTAGCACTTTAAACACAATCAAAGAAAAATCGGCAAATTTTCCGGTTCGAATAAAAACTGCATTTAAAGTTTAACTTACAAAACAAAGGATGTTTGCCTTAAAACATTGTTTTACGAACAAAATAAGCTTGAAATAAATGTTAATTAAGTATTCGTATTTTAAAAATTGTGCTTATTATGGATAATAATAATAATAATAACAATAATCTTTATTCCCAACAGAATTACATCTTACGGGGAAATACATAAACAATTGTTACATTTAAGAAATTACTATAACAAATAAAAATAAATATATATATATATATATATATATATATATATATATATATATATATATATATATATATATTACAAAGCGATGAAACGAAAACAATGAGACTAACATAATGTTCCGGTGAAGTGTGGCAACTACATACAACAAACAAAGTTAACCATATTCAGGTTTAGATCATAACTGCACCCTGATAAGCATACACTCCTGAGCCTTTTGTTTATCTGCAAATTTTATTAATTGGGGAATGGTTGTGTTGGTTAGTGTTGGGCGTTTGGAAGGAAAAAGTTAGACAATTTCTAGCATTTAATCGAGGTACATGAAATTATAACGACTCTAACAAATTCATATCATCTAGTTGATTATGTAGGATTTTGTTCAGTGTAATAACATTAATTAAATTATGATTATCGGCAATGGACAAAGTGTTAAATTCCGAAAGCAAACTATCGTATGGGTATCCGCGAGTCGGATAGATGCCATGCTTTTTCCAAAATAAGAATGGATGCTTAATTGTAGTCACAATTGGTCTGAAACAGTTTTCAAATGTTATTAAACAGCTGGATTTCAGTGAAACATTTTTTTTTTTTTATAAGAAAAAGAAAATGTTTAAGTGATTTCTGACATCAAGGAGAATAACTGAGAATTTTTTCAGATTTTTATAAAAAATAAAAATGTTATCAAGTAATCGCAAATTTTGGAACCCATTACGAAATTTGCGATTATTTGATAAATATTTTAATTTTTATAAACATCTGAAAAAAATCATAGTTATTCTTCTTGATATCAGAAATCACTTGAAGAATTTATTCGTGGAAAAAATTAAGATTATTACACAAAATGAAAATATTTTCACAAAAATCTGAAAAAGAAACAGACACTCTTACTAGTATTAGAAATAATCTGAACTATTTATTTCCTCAAGAAAAAATATTTCCACGGCTTTTCTCGACTTTTAAAATCGACAAAAAAACTAATAAACACCCAAAAATTTAATTTTGAGCTCTCGTTCTAAGCACAGTTTTTAAGTTTCAAACAATTTTTATAGTTATAAGTTGAAATAGGTGGCAGCAATCTGCAAAAAGCTTTTTTCCTATGTTAATTGCTTATGTTTGGTTTACGAATATTTACCCGGTTATGTATATTGTTGTTGTTGTTGTTGTAACATTAACTCAAACTTAACATTTTGATAACAGTTTACAAATATAGAATTAAATTTATTAATTAAAAGTGTCCAAAAACGTTAGAATTATGGTTCTTCTTTTTGTAGTTTACAAAAGGTAGAACCATAATTCTAACGTTCTTGGACAGATCAAAATTTTAAAATACTAAAGCAGTATATTTTGAACTTCACTTTAAATCAGTGCTTTATACGCGTGGCGCATGAAGTAAAATTTCGAGTTTAGAAAAGCCTGAAAATTTGGTTTGGTCGCTCCGCGCTTCGCGCTACGCGACCAAACCAAATTTTCAGGCTTTTCTAAACTCGAAATTTTACTTCATGCTTAGTCTGGGAGTGGAAAACACTCGTTTAAATAATATTGAACACTTAAATATATATAAAAATCTAAAAGTAATAAATTGAATTACCTTTACTTCAATAACTATTTCCTTAATTTAAAGAAAACTAACTTGTTTTTCAAAATTAAAACTATTAAGCCACAATTAAATTTGATTCGCAAAGGAAACGGTTAAAATATATTTGAAATAAAACAACGCAGTTGGGAGGGTTTCACTTTTATTGTTGAACACTGCAACATGTTTCACCACACAGTGGCTTCATCAGGCAGATGAAATAATGATTTTACAAAGTGCAGGTAAAAGCTTATATACTAATGCAATTAAATTAATAGAAGGGGGGGGGGTAATGAGGTAATTAGGCTGAAACTAATTACAAGTATTAGTTTCAGCCTAATTACCTCATTACCCCCCCCCCTTCTATTAATTTAATTGCATTAGTATATAAGCTTTTACCTGCACTTTGTAAAATCATTATTTCATCTGCCTGATGAAGCCACTGTGTGGTGAAACATGTTGCAGTGTTCAACAATAAAAGTGAAACCCTCCCAACTGCGTTGTTTTATTTCAAATAGTATTATGGAGTTTCATCATGTATCCGCCTCATCAATTAAATAGTTAAAATATATGTTATTGTCTCAGATTTATAAAATAAATATATATAAAAGACAATAAATAGAAATAAAGAAAAAAAAATATTTGAAAACTTTGCAAATTTCATGTCATATTATCAAATTAACAAACCAAAACTTCTATACTTTCTATGATTCTTAATTCATTTGTTGATTGTTAGAATGTCAAGAAGACTTTCAGAATATGCTTAAAACAAACAGTTTTCGAGTTATTTTCGATTGAAAGTCGAAAAAGTTGAATTTTATGAAAAAATTTAGAGAAATTAAAGTTTAAAACATGTACAACATGATAATTCTTTGAGAAATCATCATAATATTTCAAGTAGATGTTATTTTATATAGGTGTTTTTCTTCTCCTTTGACAATTGTAGTACATGTGAAACATATGTCTTGTACAAATAAATAAAAAAAAGACGTTGCTTTTTTAGAATATGCTAAAACAAAAAAAAAGCCTATGCGCGTTTTCAAGTTATTTACAATTGAAAGTCAAAAAAGTAGAATTTTCAGGAAATATTTAGGCAAATTAAAGTTTAAAACATTCACAGCATGAAATTTCCTTGTGAAATTTTTATACAATTTCGTGTCGATATTAAAAACACATTGCTCTTTTAAAATATGCCAAAAACAAAAAATACGCTATTAACAGTTTTCGAGTTATGTTCAATTGAATGTCGAAGAAGTTGAATTTTATGTAAATATTTAGAGAAATTACAGTTTAAAACATTCACAACATAGAAATTCCTCAAGAAATCTTCATGAAATTTCGAGTGAATGTTAAAAAGACGTTGTTTTTTCAGAATATGTTAAAATAGAAGAGAAGCCTTAGCTGTGTTTTGAGTTATTTACAATTGAAAGTCGAAAAATTCAAATTTTTAGAAAATATTTAAGGGAATTGCAGTTTAAAACATTCGCAGCATGAAATTTTTTTGTAAAATCTTTATAAAATTTCGTGTGTATATTAAAAACACATTGCTCTTTAAAAATATGCCAAAAACGGAAAATACGCCATTAACAGTTTTCGAGTTATTTTCAATTGAAAGTCGAAAAATTTGAATTTTATGTAAATATTTAAAGAAATTCAAGTTGAAAACATTCACAACATGAAAATTCTTTAAGAAATCTTTATCAAATTTCGTGTGAATGTTAAAAAGACATTATATTTTCAGAATATGTTAAAACAAAAAATATGCCTTTAATAGTTTTTGAGTTATTTACAATTTAAAGTCGAAAAAGTACAATTTCTAGAAAATATTTAGGAAAATTGAAGTTTAAAACTACTTCTTTAAATAACATTGTTTAATCACTGCACGGAATTCGTTTTTTTCATTTTTACTGAATCCACTAAGCCACTCACGATTACCAAACGTGAACTGCATGTCACTTCTGGCTGAAATTTGTCCTAAGGAGGTTTGAACAGTGGATCTTTCCAAGTGCCACATCACCAAATGGATTTTATAACCATTTCATAGAAATTTACCAAACTTATCAAACGACCCACGTTTATCTGAAATAACTTACCACAATTATATTTATTTACTTTTTAGAAAATTTATAAAAACACCACAGCACGAGTGATAAAATTATCGATGGAGTTTAAATGTCTTGAATTTATATAGATACTGAAAATCGTGTTAGTTAAAATTAATGTAATGTTTATTTTATTTATAATGAAAATATAAATTAAAAACGCGAAGTCGTAAAGTTTCTTCAACTATAGTTAAAGATATATAAAAAAAACTAGTTGAGCTATTTAATTTTTCATTTAAGAATCTTAGAATGCATTCAATTCTATATAAATTCAGGCAATTTATGTTAAATGATTAATTTTTAATTTTGCACAATATTTTTAACAGATTAGAATATAATAGGTTATATATAAATATTGTGCAAAATATAAAAAAAATCCGTTTGTTTTAAGTTTTTGACAATTTCTTCGAAAAACGGGTAGATTATATAATTATCTATAAAAAAAGTTATTGTTCCATCATTTCTATGTAAATTCTGTGATTTTTATGTTGATTAAATAATCTTTTAATCTCATACATTTGTTCGAACTTTTGAAAAGTGTTAACAAAATGCTTGTTTAAAAATGTGTGGAAAATAAGAGTAATATTTAGTTTGAATTCCTTCTTTCCTATCTTTATTATATTAAAGTGTTCAATAATATTAGAACGAGTGTTGTCCACTCCCAGATTAAGCATGAAGTAAAATTTCGAGTTTAGAAAAGCCTGAAAATTTGGTTTGGTCGCGTAGCGCGAAGCGCGGAGCGACCAAACCAAATTTTCAGGCTCACAAATTAAAGTAAGTGCAAAATACAGTGACCAAACAAAGAAAAAAGTGTTTTATTAACAAGTGAAAATAAAGAATTTTTTATTTGATTTGATTTAACAAGGAAACCTACTTTTCATGATATTTATAATAGTAATAATAATAATAAATTATCTTTATTCTAATAATAATAATAATAACTTTATTAATACCCAGGTACATAAGTCTATACAAAAGAAACAATAATACATCTAATATTTAAATTTAACAAAGAAATCTTCTATGGAATAAAACGCATTTTCTATTAACATTGACTTAATTTCATACTTAAAATCATTTGACGTTAGCTGTTTATATTTTTCTGGAATTGAGTTATATAAACGTATTCCAAAAAATCGAGTACCAATAGTTTAGTTTAGTTTTTTAGTTTAATTTTTATTTATCGTGTTACTACATCAATTTGTTTACACTTGTCAGTAAAATAAGCTTAAAACTATGTCTAATTCTAAAAGTATAAAACAATAATTCACAAAACATTGTATTTCACGAACACAGTACTTATAATATCACTACTCAAGATCACAGAATCTGTTGCACAGGCAGTCTTGGACGGTATAAAAAGCCTTAGACTGAAGGTATGATTTTAGTCTTGATTTCATTTTACTTATATCTAACGTTTTGATGGCATCTGGAAGTGTGTTATATAGGTGTGGACCATAGTAGTTTACACCATCCATGCACTTCGTTAGACGTATAGGCTTTTTGCAAATATCCATTTTATGTCTCGTCTCACGATTATGTGTTTGATAATTGGTGACATATGACTTAATATGTGTTTTGGTATACAATATGCACTCAAGTATGAAGACGCATGGAAGCGTTAAGATGTGTTGATCGATAAAGGATTGCTTACAATCAGCTCTGTATGCCAGACCTAGCATTGCACGAATTGCACGTCGCTGTAGGCCAAACAATCTACTGGTTATACTTGAGTGTCCCCAGGATAACAACCCATATGTTAAACGGGAATGAAAAAGCGCGAAGTAAGCTGTTTTTAATGCCGAGAAAGGTAAATGTGAACTTAAATTTCTTAAAAGGTAGATTACACTACATAATTTCCCTGCAGTGTCACTACCATGGGCATTCCAATTTAGTTTGGTATCTAGGGTTATACCCAAGAAACGGGCAGAGGATATTTCAATGTTTAAAAAAATACAGGAAAATTTGATTTCATTTGATTTGAAAAGGAAACCTACTTTTCATGATATTTATAATAGTAATAATAATAATAGTAAATTGTCTTTATTCAAATCCAATAAAAAAATACAGGAGAAAAATAATAATACAATACAGGGGAATTTCAACCAGCCAAGTATGACTTTAGACATGTATGTTGTATGTAATAAGAATTGACAATTCCTAAGGTCTAAACATTTTTGGACACATTGCATTGTTAATATTATTTATTTTGTAGGAATGTGTAAAGTATTTTTTGACTAATTTAAGAAAATAACATTAATTTTAAGGTTTGAGTTACGTAAAGAGTTGAATATTAAGTTCTTAACTTAATAAAACACTTTCTTCACAAAAAACACAATTTTATCGATTTCTTAGCTAGTGAACTTCCTTGAAAAACGTTTAGTCATGACATTTGGGAACATCTGCTATGTATATAAAAATTAACACACACAAAGCTGTACCGATTACAAAGCCCACCTCAATTTTTCATCCATTCATTTTTCTTTAAACGTTCCATTCAAATCCGAACGTAAATACGGCCAAAATTTCTTTTGATCTCCCTTCTGGAACATAATGGACTAGTTGGGGATACGGCTAGATTTACTTGTAAAGACATAATAGGCGAGTTAGGGCCGCAAGTCGCGGTCAAAAATACACACAAATGACGGATGAAGAAAATTCGAAATCCATTCGAAGGGAATTACGTCTTTTGAGGAATCGGAGGGATGAGGGAGAAAAGGTATGAAGTCTTCGACGTGTGTTGTTATTTTTAACACCTGGCAGTTTTTAGTTATTTTAAAAAAACAAATTATATTTTTAAATGTTTCTTTAACCCATTAAGCGCGATTTATGCAATAATGCGACATAATAATTTGTTTGTTATTTAAATTACTAATATAGTAAATTTGATACATTCTATTGTTTGATTTGATTTGAAATTGTGTGAAGAAAAATTTAAATATTTTGTTATTTAAATATTTTGATTGTTACTTATTTTCAAATAGTATTTTTATGTGTATTTCTGATTTCACAATATTTCAGTGTTTTATACGCGTGGCGCATGAAGTAAAATTTCGAGTTTAGAAAAGCCCCGTGAAAATTTGTCTCGGGTCGCTGCGCGACCCTCGACAAATTTTCTACGCGGGGCTTTTCTAAACTCGAAATTTTACTTCATGCTTAGTCTGGGAGTGGAAACACTCGTTCGAAACTTCAAATTAAACACTTTTGTCAATTAGACGAATGCCTGAAAATTTACAGCATAAACATTATGTAGATTTAAAAGAAAAACTCCGACTATGTAACAACTGGGAATTTTTCTTTTAAATATATATAATGTTTACGCTGTACATTTTCAGGCGTAAATTTTCTCTCATTCGTGGATTTAAATTTGAAGTTTCGAACGAGTGTTTCCACTCCCAGGTTAAGCATGAAGTAAAATTTCGAGTTTAGAAAAGCCTGAAAATTTGGTTTGGTCGCGTAGCGCGAAGCGCGAGAAAATATTTAAAATTAAGTAAAGTTGCAGTAGATTAAGAATTTCTTATTTTTGACGTATCTTCGTTTGGCATTTATTTGATTAAAACTTGTTTTTATTTTGTATGATAGATATTGTGCCCTCTAGCGGCAAAGCTAGAAACTTACAAATTATTTCCAGGGATTTCTCTTTCTCGCTGCGCGACCCTCGAAAAATTTTCTACGCGGGGCTTTTCCAAACTCGAAATTTTACTTCATGCTTAGCCTGGGAGTGGAAACAGTCATCAAAAGCTTCAATTTTACAGAATTTTAATTGTTGTGCTATGTCTAATATACAAATTAAATTATCTAGTTCTATAAATCTACAAATCTTAAATTATCATGTCCTGTCTAATTTACAAAATTTAAATTGTTATGTAATGTCCCATATACAATTTTAATTGTTTTGTTCTGTCCAATTTACAAATTTTAAACTATCGTGATTATTACACTATTTTTTTTATACACACTGAAATCTTTACTTCTGAGTTGACTACAAAAGAGATATAATACATACAATATAATACATTTTGATTTTATATTTTTTTCAAATCGAAAACAGGCTATCGACTAGCGGTCTTTAAGCCTTATTTTTATATTTATGACATATATCCCTCTTATATGTGTACATAATGACAACTACTTATATTTTCGAGTTTCAATCTGCTATACTTAATTTATTAGTACTCTACATAATGACTTAACTACTTATATTTTCCTGTTTCAACCTGCTATACTAAATTTATTAGTACTCTAGGCCCAGGAATAGTTTTAAGCTTATTTTTTGGCATGTGTAAACAATTGTATTAACACAAATAAATTAAAATTAAATAAAATAAAAAATAAATTGAACACTAAGGAGCTCTTATATGGACGTTTTTAACGCGAGGCGGGTGATGGCGTTTTCTCCGCCTCACGCCTGTGCTTCTAGGAACTCTCATATAAACCCATGTGTTAAAACGCAAACACTTGCGCCCGCTCCCGTTCCGCCTCGCGTTCAAAACGTCCATATAAGAGCGCCCTTATACATCGAGATATGTATATTTAAATAAAAATCCCCGTATGTGCATGAATTTCCATGAAATCTTGTCTGATTATTTATTTATGAAATGAATATAGAAAAACCATAAATCTCTTTGTTGTTTTATTCTTTCCAAGAATTTGTGATTTAGCAATATAAAAATAATAAATTCAAATCATTTTACTAGAAATGCATACGCATACAATGTATTGCAGAAGTAAGTTCAGTGACTTATAATTATCTTTTTCCTTGTAATTTAATTTTTCAAAGAGCAACTGCTTTTTAATAAATAACACATCATTAATCCAATTACAGCTGCATCTCTTACCCCAGCAATTTCCACTTTACCTGTAATCAATAAGCAATAACCGATAACCGATAATTTACATAATGCATCTGAATACACAAGTACACACATCCCCGCTTAAAAATAAACAAAAATCACCAACTACCACTAACTCCACGCGCACTTGATGATTTTCATTGTTAAACAGGCGTTATATTACAAGTGCTTATTACGAATCGATTTCTGGTTTGAAAAAAATATGAGTGCGATGTTTCAACATACCATATACATAATGCTGTTTAAATTATGTGCACTGGTTTTACTTGAATTATCGACCCCTCTATATCCATATCCGCTTTTCTCTCTCTCTCGCTCACACTCACTCTTTCAGGCGTCCGAAGCTCGGGAAAACAAAGTTTTCCCCCTATCCTGTTTACTTTAAATTCCCGCGCATAGTTTAGCGAACTACACGAACTGAGCGCAACTATTTTCGAATCACGGTTATTCTGCATGGTTTATGTTTACCTTGTTCGGCTTAAAAACGAAGATTAATTGCTGACATGTTCGGAAGTTTGCAAGTTTTTCATGTAGATTTTTGTAAGAAAAATGGGGGAAAATAAAAATCGTAATAATTTAGATATATTTAATTGATGAGGCGTAATTTTTATTTTGAAACGTTGAAAATTTAAAAGTCCGTCGAATCATTATACACTTTATTTATTTATTTATTTGACGGATTTACCTTTTTACAAATATTCTACAAATAAGTATATAATTAAAGAAATATACATTAATGTTTAACAAGTTCGCAATTTATATTGAAATATTGAATATTATTAAATTCGTACAGAAATAACAACAATGAGAGAGACAAAACAAATGTTTTAAAAATAAATGGCGTGGCTGGATATTAATCAAACCAAGCAGATCGTTCCATGTGCCTTTCGTGGATTAATGAATGTTAGTCTTACGCGACTCCATAACTGCAGATAAAGTTCATAAAGTTAAAGCACTTCACAGATTCGTATTTGAAAAGTAAGCTTATTAAGAATGGGGCCCTATCAAAAAATCCACATCCGAATAAAGTATGTAAACAAATTTTGGAAGAAATTGAAACTAAATTAAGTAACGCTTACAAAAACACTATGGCCCGGTTGCATAAAGCTTTGTCAAGTCCGTTGTTAGCTAACATCTTGTCAGATTTAACAACATGTTAACATTATGTCAAATCTTATTTAGTTTTGTAAAAAGTATTTGACATGATGTTAACTAATCAATGCTTAACAAAACATTGACAAAATGTATTAGGGTTTTTTTTCTTCCAATTTACAAAGGTTGGTAACAACAGAAACCTATCTTACAACCGTTGTTAAAACAGAACTAGAATATTAATGTAAAATTATAACTTGTGTAATATTATGGCTTAGTTTTACAAATACATTCCGGGAAAGGAAAGAAGAATATTATAAGATATAATTTCACACTCCTGTCAACTCGTTCCTTTTTCTCGGTTTTCGTCCTCGGGTGTGTGTAAGCTGTGTAAGACGGCCCATAACCTCAATTTTTTTCAATTGGGAAAAGCAATTGCTCCGTTTGTTTTGAACATTCGTTTTTAGACTTGTGCGACTTGTGAGTTGTGTAACACTGCAATTTTCATCAAAATGACAAAACGTGCCTCTAATTTTTCTCTCAGAGAAAGGGTGCGATTAATTGAGCTAACAGAAAAGTAAGTAATTATTATTTTTATTAGAGATAATCCCATTCAGCTGATTACTAAGCCTTAGTATAGATCCTGTGTCTCCAAACTATCTTCTTCGCAGGCCACAAATACAATTCTACATAATAAAGTCGGCCAAGATCCAATTAATTTTATAAAATTATGAAAAATTTAAGGAACAATTGTTACAATTTTTCAAAATATGACATTTACAAAAAAAATTACAAACAATCGCAGGCCGGATTTGGCCCGCGGGCCGTAGTTTGGAGACCACTGGTTTAGATGAACGTTTTTCCAAACATGAAGCTTAATTTTCCACTTATTCAATCCATTCCTATTTAGATACAAAATATTATTGAAAACAAATGTGGCACAACAACGATAAACCATAATTTCAGAGCTGCTATTTGACGACTCACTTTTCTAATAATTCTGCTGACTGAAGATTTATGGATTCCAACATTATCAACAAGTATCTCTTGAAATGATCCAGTCTCAAAAAACGGAGAGTAATAAGTATTTGTAGTTTGGCTGGAAACGCATGATTTCTAATGGTTAGTGATTTTATATTGTTACCAATTAATGAATGCAATTCTCCAAAACTATTTTTATTAATCCTGTATCTCTTTTTAAAGTCTTCCTCACTATAAATTTGAAATGGGTCTCTCCTTTATTAATCCTGTATCTCTTTTTAAAGTCTTCCTCACTATAAATTTAAAATGAGTCTCTCCTTGGGAGAAAACGCCTCGGTTGACGAAGAGGTATTGGCTCCTCATCGCTTTCGCTACTCAAAGAAGATAAACTCGATATGAACATTTTTTTATAATTATGTTTACTATTAATTTTAAATAAAAATTATTTATTTTAATAATTACATTACTTTTAATATAATAAATGAAAAATTAGTATAATTATTTTTTATAACCTCTTTTACTTTATTCATAGTAAAAGTGGCCAAGAGAAATCGCTGGAAATAATTTATAAGTTTCTAGCTTTGCCACTAGAGGGCGCAATATCTATCATACCAGATATAAACAAGTTTTTATGAAATAAATGCCAAACTAAGCAACGTCAAAAATATGAAATTCGGAATCTACGGACAATTTTACTCAATTTCAAATATTTTCTGGTTTCTTTGGCTTTTACCTAAGACGCAGGGGAGAATAGAACTGTCTAATAGAACTGTCTAATCACTTAAATATATTTTTAGCATAGCTTTGGCGTTTTCTTAATAAAACCTTGTTTTTTCCTTTGCAAAGCTAGATGTATTTATTATATTCGTTATTTTATTATGTTTTGCTTGGTATTATTTCAAAAAAGTATTGTTATAAGTGATTTTAATTATAGTAAATATACGCATTTTTAAACATTCCACTAATCTCATACAGTGGCGTAGATATGGGAAGAGTTTAGGGGATCAATCCTCCCCCATGAGTTTTGAAAATTAGAAGAATGAACTAAAATGAATAAACTTTTTCTGTGAGCGATTTATTTTGTTATAATTCTACTTCAGGCGCCACTCGTATAAGACACTAATTTTAAGTTGAAGTTCACTTGTTAACAATATTTCAGTGTTTTCAGTGTTTAATACGCGTGGCGCATGAAGTAAAATTTCTAGTTTAGAAAAGCCTAGAAAATTTGTCTCGGGTCGCTGCGCGACTCTCGACAAATTTACACGGGGCTTTTCTAAACTCGAAATTTTACTTTATGCTTAGTCTGGGAGTGGAAAATACTCGTTCAAAGCTTCAAGTTGAATTCGTTTAAAAAAGCTTATCCATATGTATACTTTAAAGAAAAATTCCCTGTATTTAAATTTTTAGCTTTTCTAAACTCGAAATTTTACTTCATGCTTAGTCTGGGAGTGGAAAATACTCGTTCAAAGCTTCAAATTGAATTAAACGAATTCAATTTGAAGCTTTGAACGAGTATTTTCCACTCCCAGACTAAGCATGAAGTAAAATTTCGAGTTTGGAAAAGCTAAAAATTTAAATACTTATCCATATGTATACTTAAAAAATCCCTGTATTTAATTTTAACACGTCATCTTAATCTGTTTTTAATGTATTGTGTTCAATTGGAGATTCCATAATAAATAAACAAACACAAATACAAAAAATGTCTAAAAGAAAATCTATTATATATTTTTATTTATGCAAATCTACTTTAACGTCTCATAATTTAAAGAATTATATATTTTTTTGTATCGAATATTAAAATATGCTTATTTCTTAGAGGATCTTGAGAATTTTTAATTAATTCGACTATCGATACGTTTAGGAAAGCCTTTGAATTAAAGATACACTATTATCATTTTCTGGACTGAATAATTTAATATTGTGATTTTTTAAATATTTAGGCGGTTACAGTATGTAAAATTAAACTACCTTATTCTGACTAAACTTCAGACTTACTTCTATGAAATCCATATAAATTACTATTACCATTCTTTGAACGTTATCAAATTATAAATTAGTCAAACTGGAAGGAAAATCCTATACGCCAAAAGTTGAGTAAAACATCAATTGTATTTATTTTTGTCATAAATTTTACAGTAAAAAAAACTGAAAAATAAGTTTATGATTGGTCGTCTAACGAATGTTTCCAATCCCAGATTAAGCATGAATTAAAATTTCGAGTTTAGAAAAGCCTAAAAATTTGGCTCGGGCGCGTAGCGAAGCGACCGAGCCAAATTAGGCTTTTCTAAACTTGAAATTTTACTTCATGCGCCACGCGTATAAATCTCTGATTTAATTTGAAACGCTCTCTTACTAATAAACAAGTGAAATACGTTTAGTATGTCAATCATAAATTGTTTATATGAGAAAGTACTACGATGGACACATCATCATTTTTTGTACTTGTTTTTGTGTAACTTTAGAAAAATTCATGTATGAAACAAAATGCTAATCACAAAAAGCTATCTACGCCACCGATCTTATAGCCTGCTATAATTTGAGATTGTAAATCCAAGATTATTTGCAATCTCAAATTATAGCAGGCTATGAGATCGGTAGCGTAGATAGCTTTTTGTGATTAGTATTTTGTTTCATAAATTAATTTTTCTCAAGTTATACAAAAACATGTACTAAAAATAATCATGTGTCCATCGTAGTATAAATGAGGAAAAGTGGTTTTTGTTATTTTTTAAATTCTCGTTGATCTCTTGGACATAAAACAAATGAGCCTATATACCTACTAGATTTAAACATATATTTTTATATGGTGCGTAGTTGGAAATGATCTATAAACTTTTTACTATAACATCGGTTAGGATAAAGATATTATGATGAAGTTTTTACAATTTTTTTTAGTATTTTACCCTGTAATAAATTAGTGTATAAGAACTATACCTTGAAATTTGAAGTTTTTAACAAAATCTAAAAAATATTGTATTGTTCCAAAAAGGCCCTCTGCGGCTTACTATATGAACTAAAGTAAACAAGACTGAAACGTTTTTTAAACGTGCTTCGCATTACCTATTAAATGAGACTTATTTTAAAAATTTTGGTTAATCGTAACCAAAGTTACATGCAGTTTAATGATCAGACTTTCCCGCTCTCCCCTACTTTATATATGTAAGATAAAGAAGCAAGTGAGTAGTTAAAATTGAATAAAACTCAGCGTAGATTATGATTTGTATATTTTTAATCTAACTTCCGTTAGCAGTTTTATGATAAAAACCTGTTTTTGTGTTTAGCGATAAATGTTACGCCCTCTAGCGATGAAATTAGGAACTTAAAAATAATTTCCAGTGATTTCTCTTGGCCACTTTTACTATGAATCTTTTTACGCCAACATTCTACGCTGCATAGTTTCTGAGATACAGCCGGTAGCCACGCTTAATCAAACACCCGGTACATTTTTAAAATATTCCCCAACAAAAAATACCCACAGCAAAATTACAACGCCTAAATAAATAACTACGTTTTTTTATTATATTATATATTTTAATATCTAAACTACATTTTCTCTGTCATTATTTACTCCAGAAGAAAAAAAGGGTACATTTTTTTTATTATATTATATATTTTAATATCTAAACTACATTTCCTCTATCATTATTTACTCCAGAAGAAAAAAAGGGCCAATCAAGAATCGATAAACAACAAAGTGGGTCGAGGAATACAAATAAAAGCGCCCATCCCTGTATATATCCAATATACGAACAGAGATGACAGCAATATCTCAATAACAGAACCACAAAGAGACAAAAGGAATTTCTTTCATAATGGACGCAATGGAACTGAAAATATTACAAAAGACCGAATAATGCACACATACACACAGATATATAAAAAAAGAAAGAGAGGAAAGGAACAGGAGAACAAAGATGAGAACTATAATCACAATGCTGGCGTTGTTACATTCATCATAAGTTATAAGAGCCATCGTAAGGATTGTGATTGATTAATTTTTTAAAAGATGTGAAGGGTTACACGCGGCGGAAAAGACGAGAAAATGTGTTTTATTGTTCTTTTCAACTCAGCATGATTTTTTTTTAAAGTGTAGCCAGTTAAGTTTAAAATTGAAAGAAATTTGTAAAGTCTCTGACACATCAAAATAGACTTTTAGATATTAAAATAATCGACGTATCTTATACGTCATTGTATGTGAAAGAGTTAATTCACATACAATGACGTATAAGATACGTCCATTATTTTAATATGTA
This sequence comes from Philonthus cognatus, assembly GCA_932526585.2. NCBI lineage: Eukaryota > Metazoa > Arthropoda > Insecta > Coleoptera > Staphylinidae > Philonthus > Philonthus cognatus. Next base: position 45,390,155 of record OW052241.1, read on the forward strand.
AAAGTCTATTTTGATGCGTCAGAAACTTCATAAATTTCACGGGGTCTTTCTAAACTCGAAATTTTCACAGCATATACATTCTCACTGGGCAAACACATGTAAGTAACGTTTCATCAACATTAAAACAACATTTAATGTTATTACAATGTTGATATAACGTTATTTGTTTGTTTTTTGTTCAGTGGGTTAGCTATAGTGGAATTCGGGAAAGATGTCCTATGACTCATTGATGTGGAATGTGTGGTTCAAATTTTTTAGAGAGTATGTCGACGGTTGTATCTGCAACGATTTTTCCTAGTTGTGTCAAATTTTGACGTTACATGATAATGTCATACTCTTTAGGTCGCGAGTATAATTGTGTTCTTTTTTTTAGAAAAGCTTTAAATCATAATTTCTGGTAATTTTTTTCTTTTGAGTAAACATATTCCAATTATGTATTGTAGATTTTTAAATATTCGTTGTTTTCTTAAAACAGGTTGATTTGAAGTTTAAACGAGTGTTTTCCACTCCCAGGTTAAGCATGAAGTAAAATTTCGAGTTTAGAAAAGCCTGAAAATTTGGTTGGGTCGCGTAGCGCGAAGCGCGGAGCGACCAAACCAAATTTTCAGGCTTTTCTAAACTCGAAATTTTACTTCATGCGCCACGCGTCTAAGACACTGATTTCAAGCGAAGTTTACTCGTTCACAATATTTCAGCGCTTTCAGTGTCTGATACGCGTGGCGTAGCGCATGAAGTAAAATTTCGAGTTTAGAAAAGCCTGAATATTTGGTTTGGCCGCGTAGCGCTTCGCGCTACACGACCAAACCAAATTTTCAGGCTTTTCTAAACTTGACATTTTACTTCATGCTTAATCTGGGAGTGGAAAACACTCGTTTTAAGCTTCAAAATGAACTTTAAAAAAAAGCGTATGCATGCAAAGAGTTTTATGTAAAACCGAACATTACAAGACACGTTCAACGTTAATTTTCGTATGTTGGATTGGTACTCACGCGAGTCTAGGCATTAAAACAATTTGACTCTTTCAATTTTGAGGTTACTTGTAAATTGGATTGCCTATTAGAAATGAGAGATACTCAAATGCGACTCAGTGCAAATCGAACAATGTTCGGTATTACATAAAACTCTCTGTATGTATACCTAATAGATAATTCCCTGGATGTATTCAACTAACATTTTTGTTTGAGCTTACAAAAAATCAACATAAATGCATTATTTATTTCTGTTAATACCTGAACTATTTAGTAGATGTGGAAATTGGAATTATACCACTTAAACTCACATTCAAAACGATTGTGCACATTAATTAAAATAATTTGTGGCTGGGTTTTTGCAGATTTAGTTTTATGAAGACATTGTAAAAATGTGACGTTTAACCTTAAAAACGTTAAGCTGCATACCGAAACATACGTTTTCGCATGTTCCATCTAAAAACCATAGCAGACACATTATACAGTTTTTTGTCTCTTTTCACACACTTAATCTAATGACATCAAACTATTTCCGTATTACATGTTGCAGAAAGCACTACAAATTAAGGAAACCATGGGACACTTCTCGTGAATCGTACCTTATACTGTTTTTTTTTTTTTTAACCAGATCTGGTGATTTTTTTATAATGTTTGATAATTAGTTGGATACTCTTGTTGTAATTGTGACTTTTGCCTTTAAAATATATTTGAGGTTATGTTTTCAACATGGTTGCCATGTGCTTAATTACCCTATCATAAGGAATGATTAAGTATCAAAACAATACTTTCGTCATTTTATTACCACTTTTCTGTCAAATAATGAATCAATTGCAACATGGTATTCATATATCAATGTCATTACATGACAAACAATAGGAACCTAAAAAAAATAAATCCCAAATCTGGTCGACCAATAAAAATATCCAAATATATGTATACCTAAACGAAAAATTCCCTGTATTTATTTTTTTGCTGTATTATATCCGTGAAATCTTTTTTTTTTTGTTATATATTTTGTACAATTGTTGCGGCGTGAAAAATTGTGAAATTGTGTGCATTTGCGAGTGTGTGAGTGTGTGTGTGTGTTTGATAAAGTACTTTCGAACATGGAATGAAATCTCGGTTGATTGATTTCGGTGTAATAAAACAGGATGCCGTTTCGGGGCCCTAAATTTATCCGCATTGCAGACCCACATTCTGATGTTGGCCCATTTTTAATCGCTGGAAAGGAAAATTTCATACGTCCCATTTACACACACCATTTGTGCCTTTTTTTGTTGTTGTTGTTGTCAATGAAATGTAAATTTCTAAAGTCATCAATTTCATCAAATTTTTAAACAATTTCGCATTATTGTTCAGTGAGTTTTATATTTCGTAAGTTATAAATTTAATTAAAATTCACACATTTTGCGTTATCAATTAGTAAAATATATATTTCTAAGGTCATACATTTCTTGAAAAAATAAACAATTTTGCATCGTCGGTGAAATTTAAGTTTTTAAATTCTAAATTTCATTAAAAATCAAACAATGTCGCATTATCAATCAATAAAATGTGTATTTCTAAAGCGATAAATTTCATCAAAATTCAAAAATGTGTGCATTGTTAGTAAATAAAATGTATATTTCTAAAGTAGGTAATAAATTTCATAAAAATCAAAACATTTTTGCACTATCAATAAGTGAACCTTAAATTTCTAAAGTTAATCATTTCATATTTCATCAAAATTCAAACATTTTTACATTATCAGTTAGTGAAACTTAAATTCAAGTTTTAAATTTTATCAAAGCTCGAACATGAGTTTTACTTAAAATAAATGATTAAAATCCCAGCCGATAATTTAAAAAAAAAAGTACTCTTTAAATAAACAATATACAATAAATTGTTGAATTTCTAATATCATCACATTAGTAAATCATAACTACTAAAATAGCCAAAAGAGCAATAGTAACATTACCATGGCTAAATTAATTGACATTACCGTGGCTTTTAAATATCATATGTTCAATAAATAAAACATCTAGAGTGCCATGATTTAATCTTTTTTCAAATTTAAGTTGGCTACACACTTCAGGAAATGACATATAAAACATCAGACATAATAATGATAATGCATATTTTCAGAGTTACCAACCTAGAATATTTTCCATGGCACTCAAGAGATTTTATTTAATTGAACATACGATATCACAGAACCTTATTTTATCTACACATTTTGCAATACGTTCAGAATAACCTTTTTTTTAGGAAAAATATAAATAAAATTATGAGTAAAAAATGTAATTAATTTAAGATTTGACACCACAAAAACAAAACAAAAACGGTAAAAATGAAATAAAAATAATAAAAATTCTAGAAATAAAAACGGGAAGTATTTAGGTAACTAATATAAATTTAAAATAAACATTTGAAATATCAAATTTGATTTTATTTATTAAATGCATTCATGAGTTAAGTGAAATGAATACATTGTTGCTGTTGTTATTGTTGAGCTTTAAATTGATGTTAACTACTTGTTTCTAACATAAAAAATGTTGTTTGAGATGGATGTTAACAAATTTAAACATTATTAATTTTATTTTTGTAAACTAAGTATTTTTTTATTTTAATTTGCTTTCAATAATTACAGTACCTCAAAAATAGCCAAAATAGCAATAATAACATTACCATGGCTAAATTAATTGACATTACCGTGGCTTTTAAATATCACAGAACCTTATTTTATCTACACATTTTACAATACGTTGAGAAGTAATCTTTTTTTTAGAAAAAATATAAATAAAATTATGGGTAAAAAATGTAATTAATTCAAGATTTAACACCATATGAACAAAACTAAAACGGTACAAATGGAATAAAAATAATAAAAATTCCAGAAATAAAAACGGAACGTATTTAGGTAACTAATATAAATTTAAAATAAAAATATGAAATATCAAATTTGATTTTATTTATTGAATGTATTCATGAGCTAAGTGAAATGCATACATTGTTGCTGTTGTTATTGTTGAGCTTTAAATTGATGTTACCTACTTGTATCTAACATAAAAGAAATGTTGTTTGAGATGGATGTTAACAAATTCAAACATTATTAATTTTATTTCTGTAAACTAAGTTTTTTTTAATTTTAATTTGCTTTTAATAATTACAGTACCTCAAAAATAGCCAAAATAGCAATAATAACATTACCATGGCTAAATTAATTGACATTACTGTGGCTTTAGGTAACTAATATAAATTTAAAATAAAAATTTTAAATATCAAATTTGATTTTATTTATTGAATTTATTCTTGAGCTAAGTGAAATGAATACATTGTTGCTGCTGTTATTGTTGAGCTTTAAATTGGTGTTAACTACAACAAACAATCTTTATTGACAACAGTAGGTATTACATAACATGTATAATTAATTATTTTATTTTATTTTGTATGAGTGCTGATCCTGTTGCCAATCGGCGATCCACCCGTGGTCTTTCCGCCAAAATTGTCAATTGTCATGAAATTGTCAGTAGGTACGTCAGCTAGTGTCCTGATGAAATGATGAGATGAATTGAAATATGGTGGTGGCTGGGTTTTTGAATTTAGGAAGGATGTCAGGATTACGTGGCAGGCACAATGGAGTAAGGTCTCTATTTCAACCGACGAGGGTATTACATCAGACTCTTTAAAACTGGCACAAATATTTAACACTTATTTTGTCAGTAAGCCCTCCGATATTCATCTAAATTTTGACACAAGACAACCAAATTATGCTAGTATACAAATGATATCAAATACTTTTTTTATAGAACCATTTTCAGAAATGGAAATGGGTAGTATAATTATACATAAGTTAAAAAGTAACCGGTCACCCGGATTTGATGAAATCCCCGACGTAGTTATTAAAAAATCTGCTCAATTGTTAAAACCTTTAGTTCATTTAATAAACATGTCATTTGAAACCGGATCTTTCCCGAATAAGTTAAAATCTAGCATTGTTATTCCTATTTATAAAAAGGGTGACCGGAGAAATATTAACAATTACAGACCAGTGTCTTTAGTGTCAGTATTTTATAAAATATTTGAGCTCTGTATGTTGGAACGGTTGTTGAATTTTTTTTTAAAATACCATATATTGACTGAAAGTCAACATGGATTCATGACCGGAAAATCAACTATGTCAGCTATCCATTCATTTTACAACGCAGTGATCAAATACCTGGATAGTGGCGAGAATCCGATTGGCTTCTTTTTTGATCTCAGTCGAGCATTTGACTGCGTAGATACCGAAATAATGATCGAAAAGCTTAACAGATACGGGATCAGAGGAGTTGCTCAGCGGTGGTTTCGTCAGTATCTGGAGGATAGAGCACAGTATGTTCGTATAGCAAATGACGGTAGAACTACCATCTCAGGACCTATAAATATAACTCTGGGGGTGCCTCAGGGTTCCATTTTGGGACCAATGTTGTTTATTCTGTTTATAAATGATATTGTCAATATTGTCCCAAACGATTTGTTTCTGTATGCCGAGGATACTTCGGCAGTCGTGCGTGATCGAGATAATATTTCTTTAATTCATAAGTGCAATACTACTCTAACTTCTTTGCATAATTGGTTTTCAGATAACAAATTACTACTAAACATGAGTAAAACCACTTATGTTCTATTTAAAACAAAGCAAAATAAATGCAATCTTGATATCAATTTTAATTTAAGTAATTTAACAATTAATTCTAGTAATTCTGTAAAATTCTTAGGCCTTCAAATAGATAGTTGTGTTGACTGGAAACAGCAGTGCGAAAGCATAATCAAAAGTTTAAATAAAACATCATACCAAATGAAATGTTTAAAGATTATTTTAAGTATTAATCAACTCATACATATTTACCATGCAAATGCAAAATCGCGATTGGTGTATGGGCTGTGTTTTTGGGGAACATCAGTCCACTGGCATTCCGTATTTGTGGCTCAAAAGCGTATTATAAGATTTATGGCAGGTGTTCCACAAACGCAATCGTGTAAACCACTATTTCGTCAATTTAATACTGCCATTACCTTGTTTACTAATATATGAACTGGCTTTATACACTCATCAACACAGACATATTTTTTTAACAAATAGTGATATTCATACTTATGATACAAGGAATATCAATGATATGCGCATCGCCCGCCACCGCTTGAATGTTACGAAGTTTTCACCAAATATATTGGGACCTAAATTGTATAATAAGCTACCTAGCGAAATAAAATGTTCGAAATCAACAAATACTTTCAAAAACCTATTAAAAGGGTTTCTTTTAAAACACCTATATTATGATTTAAATTGTATTTTCTTCTAACTAAGAAATTTATGAAGCGAAATCCGCATCTGACGCATCCAATACTGTAACAATATATGTATATGTATACTGTGTATGGTCTATGGAATAAAGGAATATTATTATTATTATTATTATTATTATTATTATTATATTATATGGGTTGGTTGCGAATTTTTCGGCAAGGTAAATTAGGCGTTGTTCAATGGGAATTATTTTTGTTTTTTCGTAGAGGAGAGTATTCGAAGGGTTGTGTAAGGGATTGTTGGCGTGTCTCATCTTAGTCAATGAACGTAGGGCTGAACGTTCACCAACCTGAATGTGTTTTAGCACAGATGGACGTGGATTGAGGAAAAGGATGGCTGCATAGTCAAGAAGAGGGCGACAAATCATTTTATAAATATGGACCGCGGTGTTGGTCGAGATTCCTTGGTTTTTATATGCAAGAGATCTGAAGTGACGCGATCTCTTCTTGACTTTGTCTTTAAGGGTTAGGGCATGGGTTTTAAAAGTAAATTTGGGGTCGAAAATCACGCCTAGGTATTTGCAGGTAGAGGAAGGTGAAATTAGGTTATTCAATAGGGAAATTGAAAATGGCGAATTGTTTGGGCGGTGGAAAGGGATAAGGAGTTTGGATTTGTTAGGGTTAATAGAAATTCTCCATTTTGCGAACCACGTTTAAATAGTGTCGATAAGGTCTTGAAGGGTGGTTAATGCTTTTTCAAACGTGGGCGCGTGTGTGATAAGGGCTGTGTCGTCTGCGTATAGCAGAGGGTACGCGGTAGGGTTAAGGAATTTTGGGTCTGGATTATACATATCTAGGACAAATAGGTTGTAAAGAAGAGGTGAAAGAGGTGAGCCTTGGGGAACCCTTTGTTCGGGGCTAAAAGATCTTGAGAGGGTGTTGCGGATTTTGATGTTTATGGATCTGTGCGAAAGGAAGCTGTCAATTAAATACAGAAGGTGGTGAGGCAAATTTAGTGAGTGACATTTAAACAGCACACTTCGATGCCATACCGAGTCGAAAGCCTTTTTAATATCTAAAAAAAGACGGCGGTTTTTTTTCCTTCGAGGTGTGCTGTCTGGCAGTTTGAAGTTAGGATGGACAGGGGAAACGAGGTGGATCGGTGTTTGATAAACCCAAATTGGTATGGGGGAATAAGGTTTGAAACATGGTCCAGGATTTTATCTTTAATTATGTCCTCAAACACCTTGCCAAGGACCGGAAGCAGTGTAATTGGACGATAACTAGAAGGTGAAAGAGGGTCATTTTCGGGTTTAGGGATACAGATAATAGTACCCTGCTTCCACTCCCGTGGCAATTCTTGTGTCTGTAATACATAATTAAAGATTTTTAAGATGTAAGAGTATATATTTTCTGGGAGGGACTATACGGGAGATATTGTCATAACCGGGTGCTGTATTTTTACCTTTGTGGAGTGATGCGTAATATTGCTCCTCCTTTATTTCGTCGTTGTGGGTGCGGGGTTCGGGAGCTTGTTTCAGGGACACATACCAGTCGTTTACGTCATTTAGAAAGTCGTCATATGAGTCGTCATTAGTCATTTTGTAAGATTTTTCAAAGAAGTCCGCAAAAGTATCAGCAATTTGTTGTTGGTCAGTGATAATGTCATGTGTTATGGGATGTTTTATTTTCTGGAGGAAATCAGACTTTCGGTACTTGGTTAATTTTTTAATTGCATTCCAGTATTCTTTAACCTGTTTTTCGTAAATGTCCTTGCACGAATTTATCCACATGTGGTGTTAATTATTTGTTTCTAACATAAATAAATGTTGTTTGATATGGATGTTAACAAATTTAAACATTATTAATTTAATTACTATAAACTAAGTTTCTTTTTAATTTTTATTTGCTTCCAATAATTACAGTACCTCAAAAATAGCTAAAATAGCAATAATAACATTACTTTGGCTAAATTAATTAGCATTTCCGTGGCTTTTAAATGTCACAGAACCTTATTTTATCTGCACATTTTGCAATACGTTGAGAAGTAACCATTTTTTAAGAAAAATATAAATAAAATTATGGGTAAGATATGTAATTATTTCAAGATTTGACACCACATGAACAAAACAAAAACGGTAAAATTTTTATTTTTTTTATTCCATAAAAATAATAAAAATTCCAGAAATAAAAAAGGGAAGTATCTAGGCAATGATTTCTAAACTCGAAATTCTACTTCATGCGCCACGCGTATAAAACACAGATTTTAAGTGAAGTTGGAATATACATAAATTTAACAATATTATAGTGTCTTATACGCGTGGCGCATGAAGTAAAATTTCGAGTTTAGAAAAGCCCAGAAAATTTGTCTCGGGTCGCTGCGCGACCCGAGACAAATTTTCACGCGGCTTTTCTAAACTCGAAATTTTACTTCATGCTTAGTCTGGGAGTGGAAAACACTTGTTTAAAGCTTTAAATTGAACTTTAAAGAAAACAGGGAATATCCGCAATTGTTGTATCAATTCCATGGTATGTCATTATTATTATAAAATCACATTACTTTTTCTTAATTATTTTAGCTGTAAATTTACTGACATTCGTTGATTTTTATAGAGTTCGATTTGAAGCTTTAAACGAGTGTTTTCCACTCCCAGACTAAGCATGAAGTAAAATTTCGAGTTTAGAAAAGCCCCGTGAAAATTTGTCGAGGGTCGCGCAGCGACCCGAGACAAATTTTCTGGGCTTTTCTAAACTCGAAATTTTACTTCATGCGCCACGCGTATATTTTAGTGTTTTATACGCGTGGCGCATGAAGTAAAATTTCGAGTTTAGAAAAGCCCAGAAAATTTGTCTGGGGTCGCTGCGCGACCCTCGACAAATTTTCACAGGGCTTTTCTAAACTCGAAATTTTACTTCATGCTTAGTCTGGGAGTGGAAAACACTTGTTTAAAGCTTTAAATGGAACTTTAAACAAAACAGGAAATATTCGCAATTGTCGTATCAATTACATGGTATGTCATTATTTTTATAAAATCACATTACTTTTTCTTAATTATTTTAGCTGTAAATTTTCTGACATTCGTTGATTTTTAAAAGAATTCCATTTGAAGCTTTAAACGAGTGTTTTCCACTCCCAGACTAAGCATGAAGTAAAATTTCGAGTTTAGAAAAGCCCCGAGAAAATTTTTCGAGGGTCGCGCAGCGACCCGAGACAAATTTTCTGGGCTTTTCTAAACTCGAAATTTTACTTCATGCGCCACGCGTATAAAACACAGATTTTAAGTGAAGTTCGAATATATATAAATTTGACAGTATTATAGTGTTTTATACGCTTAGTCTGGGAGTGGAAAACTCTTGTTTAAAGCTATAAATTGAACTTTAAAAAAACAGGAAATATCTGCAATTGTTGTATCAATTCCATGGTATGTCATTATTTTTATAAAATCACATTACTTTTTCTTAATTATTTTAGCTGTAAATTTTCTGACATTCGTTGATTTTTAAAAGAATTTCATTTGAAGCTTTAAACGAGTGTTTTCCACTCCCAGACTAAGCATGAAGTAAAATTTCGAGTTTAGAAAAGCCCCGAGAAAATTTGTCGAGGGTCGCGCAGCGACCCGAGACAAATTTTCTGGGCTTTTCTAAACTCGAAATTTTACTTCATGCGCCACGCGTATAAAACACCGATTTTAAGTGAAGTTCCAATATACATAAATTTGACAATATTATAGTGTTTTATACGCTTAGTCTGGGAGTGGAAAACTCTTGTTTAAAGCTATAAATTGAACTTTAGAGAGAACAGGAAATATCTGCAATTGTTGTATCAATTCCATGGTATGTCATTATTTTTATAAAATCACATTACTTTTTCTTAATTATTTTAACTTAGAGAAACGTAAAGTGTAAAGTGTGAACATTCATAAATTCAGAATTTTTTCCTCTACAAAAAAAGTAACATACATTTTGTCTCTAAAATAAATAGGGAAGCCAATATTTGGACGATTTAAAATTAACATTCGATCTCCTATGTTGCGTCCTCCAAGTCAACACCCGGTATATGTATATAAAATTACGAAAATATTTTTCGTGTTAAATGCAAACGATGTGTCTTAATTCAGCATTTTACACGAAAAACATTTTCGTAATTTTATATATTATTTTTTAAGTGAGCAAACTTCAACAAGCGTAAGCTTATTTTCTCGAATTTAAATATTTTTTAATGGAAATCATTCTTGTTATCACTATTTAACTTATGCCAACCGTCAAGTGGAAAAAAAGAGTTAAAGCATTATTGTAAATTTTTATTTTATTACATTTTTGTCATTATAACCGATATAATTAATTAAAATCTCAACCATTTTTATTTATTTGAAAGTTCGATGAATCAAGACTAGGTGAGCTTTGAACTTATTGTGTTTAATGGGTGCCCCTCCATTCATAAAAAGAAGTATCCATCAAATACAGCGCTTGTGCAAAAAAACTAATTATTTACTATTAAAACATGGGTGGAATGAGAAGTAAACTTGATAATATAATGATTAATTTAAATGTAACTACTTTTGATGTAATTGTTTTAACAGAAACTTAGTTGGACTCATCTATAAATGACGCAGAATTGAAATATCGTGGATTTAACATTTATAGATGTGACAGATCAATTTTATCGAGTAACAAAAGTCGGGGTGGAGGTGTCTTGATTGCTGTTTGCAATCGGATGTCTTCTAAGAAAATTGCTACACCGTCTAGCATAGAGGAAGTTTTTGTATCAATTGCTGGAAAATATATTGTTTCTTCAGTATATATTCCTCCTGCGTCCGATGAACTACATTATAGAACCCATTCTGAATCTATAGAATTAATTTGTAACTTATACTCTGATCATAAATACATATTCTTTGGAGATTATAATTTGCCGCGTGCTGCATGGGATTTAAATGGGATAAATGTTTTATGTGATGAGAATAGTTTCACAAATGCTTTAATTTTGGCAGAAAACTTGGAATACTATAACCTACGGCAAAAGAATACAATTCCCAACAAAAGAGGTGTTTTTTGGACCTATTTTTTCTAATATTGTGGATATACATATTTACATTTCAAACGATCCTCTCTCCCGCAGTTCAATGCATCATGAATCATACACAATTGAGATAAAAGAAGATCGGACTTTAATAAACAATATGTTGGAATATGAAGATTTTGTATTTGATTTTAAAGCAGCAAATTATAATGACATTAATATGTGTGTATCAAGTGTAGTATGGTCAGAATACCTAGTAGACACGGATGTAAATATTTTAGTTGATAAATTTTATGAAGTTTGCTTTTCCATTTTAAATAAATACATTCCAGTTAAAGGCATTAAATCCTCCACTTACCAAAAATGGTATAATAATGTATTAATCTCTCTTACGAAAAGAAAACAATCAGCGCATCGTCAATTCAAATATAGCGGCAGAGTTGATGACCTACATACATTTACCTCACTAAGAAGAGAATGTAAAGACTTAGCGAGACAATTATTTAGGAACTATATTAATAATCTGGAAAATGAATTAATTAGTAAACCGAAGAATTTTTGGAATCATGTCCGGACATCAACAAAAACTGATGGATTACCTAAAAACACGTTTCTGGATGAACGGAAATCGACTTCAGGAAGTGTATGTGTAAACTTATTTGCAGACTTTTTTGAATCAGTATATTGTGGTAGTAAAGTTCATACAGTGCGTAATAATCATGTTTATACTTCTGATAATAGAATGTTAAATAGGTTACAATTAAATAAGATTGATGTGTTTAATGCTCTGTCATCTTTGCATGACTCTTGCTCTATAGGCCCTGATGGCATTCCAGCCTACTTTCTTAAAAGATGTGTTTATTCTTTGTGTCAGCCTATTTATCTTATATTTAAATCATCTTTAGAGGGTGGCGTGTTCCCATATATTTGGAAAAAAAGCTATATTGTTCCTTTATACAAAAGTGGCAACCGTGAGAATATCAGAAATTATCGTGGAATTTGCAACCAATCAGTAATTCCTAAAATATTCGACAAATTAGTATCTGAACAACTTATTTGGCATTGCAAACAAATTATATGCCCAGAACAACACGGTTTTTGTAATAGTAAATCAACTGTTACTAATTTACTAACATTTCAATCATTCCTTTTAAACGCTTTTGAAAATAATAAACAAATCGACGCCATTTACACAGATTTTTCAAAAGCTTTCGACCGTGTATCGCATGCAATTTTGTTGAGTAAATTGAGGAATTATGGCTTTGGAACTGCAGTTTTAAATTGGCTTTCGAGCTTTCTGACGGAACGAACACAATTTGTTAAAATAAAAAACTTTATACCACGAACAATAAAAGTATCATCTGGTGTCCCTCAGGGATCGCACTGCGGACCAATCCTATTTTTGTTGTTCATTAATGATATAGGTAGTTATATCAAAAATAGTAAGTTCTTGCTTTTTGCTGATGATTTTAAACTTTTTCGAACTGTTTCTTCAATTGACGATATATATTTTCTGCAACAAGATATTAATCACTTAAGTGAATGGTGTGCAGACAACAATCTTTCATTAAACTATAGCAAATGTTCAGTCATGTCATTTTGCAGAAGTAAGAACCCTATACTCCATAATTATATCCTAAATAACTGTATTCTATCTCGTGTTGGTTCCGTTAGAGATCTTGGAGTGATTTTTGATACGAAGCTCACATTTATGAATCACATAAACCATATTACAAATTTAGCTCTACAATCACTTGGATTTTTCTATTAACACTAAACGAACATTGTATTTGTCATTAGTAAGATCTAAACTAGAATATGCGTCGAATATTTGGTCGCCATATTATAAAAATTCTGTGAACAGCATTTAAAGAGTACAAAACAAATTTTTATTAAATATTTCATTCACTCTGGGCATATCTCGCGTTAATTACAACAGATCACAAATGTTAGCACTTTTAAATTTAAAATCACTCCATGAAAGAAGGATTTATTTGGATTTATGTCTCTTATACAAAATAGTAAATGGTTTATGCGATTGTGTTGAGCTTCTTAACATGATTAATTTTAGTATCCCTACCAATACTAGATCCAAACTAACTTTTAGAATTAAAATGTTTAAATCAAATTATGGGAACAATGAACCACTTTCTAGAATGTGTCGATATTGGAACAAAATATGTGATAGTAGAAACATTTGTATCTTTGGTAATACATTTAATAAATTCAAAAAATGATTATTAAATACTGATGTATACGTCTGTTTATAATGTTATGTATTCTTATTATTTTTTTTAGACTTAGATTCATATAAATGTATTGTTATGTATTTCTTTTTTGTTCACTGCCTACATTTGTATCTATTTTCTATTTGTTTTTTTTATATCATCAAGTATCATGAATTAAATTTATATTGTATTATTGTAAAATGGTGATAAGCCGTCAATAAAGTAAATTAAAATTAAAATAAATTATGAAAATAGTGTTTATAATGAATGCGCAAAATTGTAACTTCGTTACTTTCACAGTATTCAAGAAATTTAAAATAGCACTTTGTTTATTAAAATCCGCTTTAATTAATTTAAATCTTAACCAATTTTATTTATTTGAACAAAAGTCGAATCAGGATTGAATCAGCTTGAAATTAATATTAAAAAGGTAATGTAATTATGAAAATTCTGTTCATGATGGATACGCAAAGTTGTAACTTCTTTGATCTCACAGTATTCAAGAAATTTTACATAGCATTTTTTTCATTAAAATCGCTTAATTAATACAAAACAATTAATAATGTTACGTTATTGCATCAATGGAATATAATTTATTTTTGCTTCTCACATTTCCTAAAATAATACTAACGCTTTATATTTCTTGAATAACTTTTTCATTTATCACTTGGTGAAACATTTTGAAATAATATTAAAGGATAAATTAAAAAGACTTGGTTTGTTTCACTATTTGTTTATATTTACTCGACTAGTTTCGCTTTTTACGGTATTATCAAGAGTGATAATGCCGTAAAGAGCGAATCTAGTCGAGTATATAGAAACAAATAGTGAAACAAACCAAGTGTTTTTAATTTATCCTTTAATATTATAACGCTTTATTTGTCTCTCTTATTCTTTAATTTTTATCTGTGGTTAAATTGAAATGTCTTCCTCGCTCACTTCTCCTAAAGTAAAACTATCCCATTATTCCTTCTCTCATTCTTTCTTTAGCATTCATGTCATGTAATGCTTAAAAAACAACCCTCTCTTTATATTTTTAAACCTTCAGCCTTTCGTGCGGTGATTTATGCCCACCAAAATTATCACCCCCACGCGAAAACCCAACCAACATCATCCTTTGGCCTATTCTTGTATTCTACCTGCCTGCGCCGTAAATAAGATGACACCTTTTTCATCTTTGTCCAGGTGTATCTTTTGAAATCTTAATTCGTGTGACCGACTGGAATTTCGGGCGTTCACACGAAATAATAAAAAAAATGAACCGAGGGGATGCAAAATGGGAAAAAGGTGTAGTTAAATTTAGTTGTAACCTCGTTTCTACAAAGTGATCGATGGGAAAGTTTTTGGGCGAAAAGGATGGTTTGTTGATATGGAAACATTTCCTGGTTTTACAATGCACTAACAGGATGTACAGGTGTAAAAGAGAAAGATATTTTGTATTCCACAAAAACGAGCATTTTTAATAGTATTGAAAAGGCCAATAAACAGCGGTCTACTGAGGAAATATAAAATCGAAATAATGTTTATTAATAAAACGTTGTTTTAATGTTGACTAAACAATAGACACATCCTTGCGGTCGCAGTGGGGGGTAGCATAACTACCCACTCACTTTCAATAGAATAGAATAGAAACAATAGACAAATGTGTACAACTGGATTACAAATGATTTAATAATTATTATTAAATCATAGTTAAATATGTTTCACCACGTGAAAGAAGAGAAACTTGTTCAAGAAATGGATTACAAATACTTTTTCCTACTCCTACCCTGAAATTTATATCATATTTGCACACCAAAGTGTAAAGACATAAGCATCATATCCACTCTTGTTATGATATAAAAATTTGTTAGTTTCGTTTCTTTACGTACCTGGGCAACAACTCCTACTGAGCCGATTAAAATTTTGTAAACGACACATGTGAAGAGATTCCGTCATAAGAATTTTTTTAAATTGTCCTTATAATTAATAACAATATGGATAGTGAGTGTGAAAGTGATTCGTGTACTTCTCTGAAGTTGAGACATTTTGCCAAAGATACAAAGCATGAATACCTGCCCAAAAAATCGCGCGATAAATATTAAATTTGTATATGAAAACCCTGTAAGCCAAAGGATATACAACGAATTTTTCTTTTAGGTAAACATGTGCATAAACTGTAAATTTTCCGACATTCGTTGTTTTTTAAAAGAGTTTAATTTGAAGCTCTAAACGAGTGTTTTCCACTCCCAGACTAAGCATGAAGTAAAATTTCGAGTTTAGAAAAGCCCGTGAAAATTGTAAATCTGTGTTTTATACGCGTGGCGCATGAAGTAAAATTTTGAGTTTAGAAAAGCCCAGAAAATTTGCTTTTCTAAACTCGAAATTTTACTTCTTGCGCCACGCGTATAAAACACTACAATATTGTGAACTTTATGTATATTTGAACCTCACTTGAAATCAGGATTTTATACGCGTGGCGCATGAAGTAAAATTTCGAGTTTAGAAAAGCCCAAAAAATTTGTCTCGGGTCGACCCTCGACAAATTTTCACCGGGCTTTTCTAAACTCGAAATTTTACTTCATGCTTAGTCTGGGATTTCAAGTGAGGTTCAAATATACATAAAATTCACAATATTTTAGTGTTTTATACGCGTGGCGCATGAAGTAAAATCTTCAAGTTTAGAAAATGTTTGGATTTCAAAAAACAACAAATAACATGTTACTGAGAAAACATGATTTAAATAATGTCTAATGATGAAATGTTCTTTTAATGTTGATCAGACATTACGTCAATATAGAAACCAACCCATAATTTATATGTGAAGCAGTTGCTTAAATCTTCTTTTATTTTTCTTATTGTTGTCACTTTCATCAAAAACAGTTGTACAGCTCTATTCGTTAAAAAAGCATAGAACTACTGAACCCGATTACTACAGTACAGGGTTGTCTAAAATGATGTACCCACTTATATGGAATTGATTTTTATTTTCTTAGAAATATATTTATTTTGTTAGAATTACAAGGCTGTACATATCGTTTTTTTGTTAATAAGTTATTTGTTGTTGTTGTCAGTTGTTCCTTGTATTTCTTCTGTGTGTGGCCCTTCCTTTTTTCCTCGCCTCGTGATGGTTTGGTTGGTTCTTTATCTCAGGCTATCGGTATCGAAGGAAACTTATAGTTTCTTCTGATTTGGACAATTTCTATATAGTATTTCGTTGTTTATTAGTTTCTTTTAATTTTCATTTTATTGTTGCCGACTTACTTTCGAAGAGAGAAGAAAGGAAGCAGCTTAAATGGATGTGTTTGGGTCACCCTTAGTAGTAAAAAAAAATCCGCAATGGTTTCAAAACGAAGAACACAACAGTAGGACTTATGTTCGTCAATTCTAATAATACTTCTTCAGCTCGTACACGAGCAATTTTGTCAGCATCAGAAAGGGTTTGTATCATTTGAATGTGGTGAAATTAAGCGGCTTGGAAAATCCTTCTAAAACCATTGCTGATTTTTTGTCTTACTACAGAGGCTTACCCAAACACTTCCATCCAAGCTGCTACCTTTCTTCTCTCTTCTTAAGTAAGTCTGGTGGCCATAATTAGTCTGTAACAATAGAAAATCAAAAATTATGTAGTGCCATATGAGTGGTAACATCTTTTTGGACAACCCTGTATTTTACTTATGTGACAGGCTTTTTTTAAACTGTATCAGTAGGTTATCAAATTTACCATAGCAACTACTTGAATTGTAATCCACATTCACAATGTTAAACAATAACCCACTGAGAAAATCCATTAAGGTAATGTTTCATCAACATTAAAACAACGTTTAATATTGCTACAATGTTGATACAACGTTATTTGTTTATTTTTTGCTCAGTGGGAAGTGTATGATTTTGTATTGAATAAAACTCTTCATAAATTGTGTCCGAAATGTACATTTGATAATTCAAATAAAAGTGTGAAGAAAGGTTATTAGTGCTTTATTCGTGCTTTATTCGTCAAAGAACTGTTCATGTTAACTGAAAATTGCAACAATGTGCCAATGAGGAAAAGAAACGGTGCAAATTATGGGGTTGTGTGTAATAAACCATTTTGATGTAATAAACTGCACCCAACAAAATTCACAATACGAAAAAAATCACAGAAAAACATTCAACTACGTGTCATTCATAAATGTTTTGAAATATCGGTTATAAATCAATTACACAGTAGGCGTGACATTTTACCGAAACGCCATTTATTCGTTTATGACCCAACCCTAAAATTCAAATTCTTTTCAATCCGGAATTGTACATCCACCATTTGCATAAACCTCAATGAAAAGGAGACCCAAACATTCCACGAAGACAAATAAATTTGATTTTCAAAACGTGCTTCATTGATGTTTCTTCAGTATTTCAAATAGATTTTTTTTGTGAGTATTTTAGGGGAATGAAATAATATTTAGTATTTTCTTGTGAAAGAAACAATAGCTTGAAATATTTATAATAATTTAAATATAGATATTTAAAATATTATTAATATAAAGATCAATATTTACGGAAAAAGCCGTTCAGTAAAAATACAAGCATCTTCACTTCACCCAAACATTCCACAAAGATGAATAAATATAATTTTTAAAACGTGCTTCATTAATGTTTCTTCAGTATTTCAAATAGCTTTTTTTGTGTGTATTTTAGAGGAATAATATAATAATTAGCATTTTCTTAGGAAACAAACAATAGCTTGAAATATTTATAATAATTTAAATATCTATATTTACAGAAAAATCCGTTCGATAAAAATACAGGCATCTTCACTTTTTCCATACCTACCCCTTACAAAAATTGTAACATTTCGATATTTTTCGTTTTTGTTCTACAAAAAGAAATTAATAGATTCTCAGATATTCTCCTTCATGTTGGAAAAAGCTTGAGCTCTTTTTGCTTGTTGTGAAACAAATATTGCATAAAACGTCAGCTACTATAAAAACACTTGGTATTATTTCACGAATTAACAATACCAAGTGTTTTTTAATTTAAATAACTTTACATATTCTAATATGTTTCACCAAGTGCCAGATGAGAAATTAAATCAAACAAATTTTAGCACCTACTATATTTACATTTTTACCGTAAAACTAAGTAATTAACATCAAAATAAAGCGTATTTAATTATGAGTACATTCCATTAAAACAATTTTCATAGCATTTTTAAATTAAACATTAGTCCATCTTTTTATCCAAAAAAGTAAATTTCACAATTTTTCATTGAATAACTCATTGAACTTGATTAAAAAAAATCTCAGAATTGATTAAATTACCTCAAAAACAAGTGATTGTGGATTGAACGAACTTTAACTTGAACTTTAAATATTTTTTAAGATTTCAAAATTATGCTTTGTGTAAGCACTCAAAAATACATTTTCCTTGATTTATGTAAGATTATTTAAATTAAAAAAACCACTTGGTATTATTTCATGAATTAACAATACCAAGTGTTTTTTAATTTAAATAACTTTACATATTCTAATATGTTTCATCAAGTGCCAGATGAGAAATTAAATCAAGAAATTGCTTGGTTTATTGATTTTCTGAACTTTTTTAAAGTAGAGTTTGAATTTGTCGCTCCACTTCGCTATGGACCAATTCAATTTTTGGGCTTTTCTAAACTCAAAACTTTGGTTTATATTGAATGCAAATATGAATAAGAATAGGTTTATTTATGTATAAATAAGAAATAAAGAATATATATCTCTGTATAAGAAAAAAGTTATTGGACAAAAATATAAGTGAGAAAAATACTCAACTTTTTACTAAATCTAAGGAGAGCATTCCAGATTATGAACGCTAAAAAGTTGCCTTTCCTTTTATAATAGACAATCTCCAGGTATTTTTATTTCTCCCATAGTTTTATTATTCTACCGAGTGATTCATTTAACCTGGAATAGCGTATATCTCGAAAAATACACATTGTACAGAAAAAATAACAGGATCCAAAGTTTAATATTTTCGTGTGAGGAATCCGTTAAAAGGAACTAATCCGTTAAAATCAAAAATAACAATAGTAAATAGATTTATAGAACAAATAGAAATAATAGCAAAATACATTATAAAAGTTATGTTTTTATTTCTTTTCAGCAGTTTTTATTAATGAATTATAAAACTATCGAAGAAATACACAGAGAATATCCTGAAAATAGGATATTCTCTGTGTATTTCTTTCATAGTTTTATAATTTATTAATAAAAATGTGTTTTTCTTGTAAGTGTTTAGAATATACAGCGAATATTTCCTTATGATATTTTAAGTAATATTTACATATTCCGGTGTATACGCTGTAAATTTTCAGGAATTTGTTAATTTTATGGTTTTCTGTTTAGTTTCTAACGAGTGTTTCCAATCCTTGATTAAGCATGAAGTAAAATTTCGAGTTTAGAAAAGTATGAAAATTTGGATTTGAGGGCGCGCGAGCCAAGCGATGCGCGCCGGCAAATGAAAAATGTCAGGCTTTTTTAAACTCGAAATTTTTCTTCATGCGCCAGGCCACAGTTCATATATATCCAGTTAGCCAGTCCGCATATAAATTTTGGGTACACGCGAATGGGAGCAGAGCGCTGGATGCCAAATTGGTGTATATGGCTGCCTATATACACCAGTCTGACTTCCTGCGGTCGGTCGGTTACGACTATTTTACTCCAGATGTCGCGAAATCAAGTCTCAGAGAGAGAGTGAGAGAGAGACAATTTCTTTCTCCCTCTAATCCGCGCTTCTCGTTGTATCATATTCGAGATGTTGATTCTTCAATCTTGAAAACACGTTTTTTTTTCTTTTACCGAGCTAAAGATGCGTGTTACATTCATTCATGCGTTTCCTTCTACAATTTTATTTTCTGCGTTATTAGAGAATAGATTTTATGAAATGTATTTATTTTGTACAAGAAACTTAAAATACAAAACTATTTAACTTTTGATAAAAAGTAAAACAAATACATCAACTTATCATTTTATTAACTAATCAGATCAATCCTATTGATCAGATCAAATCTACTGATCGATAAGGGTTTCATTTTTAATTAAAGGGGTCAGTGCAAAATGCAGTTGTCATTTTTTTTTTAGTTTTTGAATTATTACCGTTTGAAGTTTTTAACCCATTAAGCGCCGTTGATGCATACACGCAACATTATTATTTTTTGATAATTAAGTTACTAAATAAGTTTATTTGATATATTATATTATTTGACCTGAATTGAAAATGTACCAAGAGAAATTTAAATATTTTGTTATTTAAAGTGTATTATAAATACTTCACAATATTACAATGTTTTATACGCGTGGCGCATGAAGTAAAATTTCGAGTTTAGAAAAGCCTAATTTGGCTCGGTCGCTCCGCTTCACTACGCGCCCGAGCCAAATTTTCAGGCTTTTCTAAACTCGAAATTTTACTTCATGCTTAGTCTGGGAGTGGATACACTCGTTCTTAACTTCATATTGCACGTTTTTATATAAAACCGACGAATGCCTGAACATTGACGGCGTATACATTACATTGTTGAGGTGCTAATTTTTTGAAAATCCATTATCACTTTAATATAATAATAATAATAAACTATTTATGATTTTTAACTTTTTATTAAATTCACGTATACATTATGTGTATTTAAAGAAAAAATTCACAGTATGTAATGCAATAAGTCATTCATAGAAATCATACAAAGAAGTGTAGAATTTTAATTAAAATTAACTTTTAGAGTTAAAATTGCTTGGCCGTTAATGGGTTAAAATAGTTTTAAATATACTATGTGTCCCGTTTCAAGGCGCATTGTATGTTTCATGTAAAGATTTCCAATGTAATTGGAATTTGAGTTTGTATCGCTTATTGAACCAAAACGATTACAATAAAATTAAAATCATTTGTTTACCTATTAGCAGTATTTTCGAGGTATTATTTTTGAGTTCTACTCAGTTTCATTTAAAATATTGCTTGAAAATAGTGAACGATTATACGAAAATAAAATCGCCAAAACAGTAGTTGCTACGAAAAGTCAGTGTTTGGCATCAAATTTATTAAAACACAAAGCAATAATTCAATTCAACATGAGTGTTTATTCTGCAAAAGAAAAAAATCAGATCCCAAAATGGACTCAGTATATATTTTAATCACGATGCGTATTTTATTAAATGAACCATACTTTTAATAAATATTAACAGTTTCAGAAATTTGTGGTTTTTGCACTGACTACTTTAATTATCCGTTTACTTTGAACGATTGTTACATGATCAACTTGTACTTTTCCGATTGAAATTTTATAAACGCTTATTGTGTGCCATTTGACCAACACCGACAACACTCAGCGGGCACTAAAATGTTACCTAATTTTTGGATTAAAATTTATGGCATCCGTCGTGCAGCTGCATGAGGATAATTTAAAAAAGAATAAGCAGAAATATTTTTCGATATTCTCAATACTTCCCGAGATACACGAAATGTTATATAGAGAAAGTACAAATTATATAAAAATCATGAAACTTTATAATTGAGAATATTATCAAAAACTGCGAAACAAACAAACTTGTTAAATCAAGTAGTCACATTAATAACATTATAAATTTTACATTTTAATAATTGTTACCGACCTCATGGCTATCTTTTTTTGTACGGAAATATACGTTTTAGGGTCCCAGGAATCAGAAACAAGTGTTATCGATAATATTTGAGATAATTGGCTCAAATATTGAAATATGTTGAAAAGTCTCGTTAAGTGATGATAATCAAAAACATTTAGAAAACAACAAGATGTCTTTTAATAGAATAAGTATAATAGATTTTCTCTGAGAAGTGAAATTGCAAAAATTATTGAATACTCTATTTCCAGTTTACAATGTTTTGTATGTCAGGTTAATTCAATTATTTCAATGGTTTTATTCTTAGTCAGATTACATTTACAAAAGGTACCGATGGGATTATGTTACAGACTAAATAGGTAAGTAAAAGTAATTCAAAATGATTTAAGAAAACCCGATCAAAAAGTGTCTAACTAAAATATCGGTTAGTGAAAAACATGATAAGAAATTACCGAATTGGATTCTGCGGATACTGATAAAATGTGTCAACAGTAAATAATCTTTTTAAATCCCAAAATATTTATGGTTTTTAGAAGGTTGCGGATTATCTGTAAGTTGCAGTGGTATTGTTCTGGTCGCGCAATACTTGAGGGTATACACCATAATAGAAACGTGGTCGAAAAAATGCCTACAAATAGGTAAAAACAGATCACTTCGAAGAATTTGATTTTTCATCCCTTCTATAAAGCTATCCCCACTAAAATAATGAATATTGTCCAAAAAGAAAATAGTGAAGGAAAATAGTTAATTCGATATTCATACACGTTATTCAGAGTGTAAATGGATGAAACGGAACGTAGCATTTTTAATGTTAATTTCTCAAAATTAAAATATTATCTTCCCTAATTATTTCAGGGAAATTATGATACTCATTTGGTTAGAGTAAAAATATACACACCGAGCTTTGCTATTTATTGCATTTTTAAAAACCGGAGTGTCATGAAATTAAACAAGCAAATGATGAGGTGTTGATTTGTTGGCTTTTTATTTAAAATATATTCTGTTGATTTTGTGTTACACTTCGATCAATTCTGTATAATTATTACTGAATAAAAAAAAACGAAAAAACTGCTTCTAAAATATCGTTAAAAAATAAGAAAACAGTTATATGTATATTTAATATAGTTTTTTAATGTTTGTTAGTTTTTTGTATATATGAATGTTTATATGAACCTATATTGCTATGTTTTTAGTTTTGTGTATTCGTAAATAATTTATCTATTTTATTGAAATAATTTCTGTTTTTCTATTATCAATTCCAATTAAAATACCCATCAAACATTTTTCAAATTGATCTTTTCTTTGTAAAAAGATTTTTGTATTTATCTAACTTTTAAATAAAAAATGTTTAATAACATAAATATATTAAAAATCTATTAATTTTCAAACACATTTTTATTAAAAATATATATAATAACTAAAAATGTTGGAAATATATTTACATTTTTTCATTGTAAAATGACTTTGTTTATTTATACAAATTATGAATATTTGAAACAATAATCTATTAGTCTAATAATTTTAACAATTTTTTTATTAAAAATATATAAAATAACTAAAAACGTTGAAAATATATTTTAGTATTGTTGATTTCATTGTAAATTTGTTTTTATAAAATATATTCCCGAATTTCTTAATTTGGAACACGCTTGAAATCTCAAAATAAAAGAAATATTTTCGAATAGACTTTTTGTGGTGATAATAAATTTTATTATTCGTCTACCACAGTTCATATACAGGAAGTTTTCCGTTAAAATATACATATTTCAAATTCACCTTATTTTCTTTAAATCTGTAGATATTCGTTGTGTTTTTAAAAGAGTTCAATTTGATGCTTTAAACGAGTGTTTTCCTCTCCCAGACTAAGCATGAAGTAAAATTTCGAGTTTAGAAAAGCCCCGTGAAAATTTGTCGTGGGTCGCGCAGCGACCCGAGACAAATTTTCGGGGCTTTTCTAAACTCGAAATTTTACTTCATGCGCCACGCGTATAAAACACTAAAATATTGTGAAATTTAAATATATTTGAACCTCACGTAAACTCAGTGTTTTGTGCGCGGGGCGCATGAAGTAAAATTTCGAGTTTAGAAAAGCCCAGAAAAATGTACAGTAATTGAGTTATTTATACTTAAAAAACTGTCTGTATCACTAATCAATAATATCAATTATTTGCCAAATTTGGTACATACCAAAGTTTTAATTGAATTTATGAAGAAAAAAAAACAATGAAGATAAAAATAATATCAAATGAATTCTTTAATGTAAACTCATTGAATTTAATTTTTTTATTTTTAGTTAAATTTTAGGTTTATTTAGGAGCTTTTTAAATATATCTGATTCCCAAAGTCCATAATTTCGAACACGCTGGAAATCTGAAAATAAAAGAAATGTTTCGGAACAGTTTATTTTTTCTGAAGGTCATCAAATTTATCATCGTACAAGTGGTGTAGACGGGATCAAATTACACGACGAAATAAGAGCGAGCGCGTTTGTGTGTGTGTGTGTAGACGCAACCGGAGCAGTTTTCTCTAGAATACTTCTACGTTTACTCTATTCATAAGTAGATGGACCCACTTCCCGACCACAGTCTCTCCTTTTCTATCCTCGAAAACTCGGAATCCAGTTCTCCCATAAGCATTGTCTACCCTTGGCCAGGCGTATAAAACATTGATTAAATGTGAAGTTCAAAATGCTAATCTTAGCTTAATAAATTTTACCAATGTTGTTTCATTTAACAAAGTTTTGCGCTTTCAAAATAAAATACTCATCTATTTTGATAAAAATGTCGATATCTGACAATTTTTAATTTTATCTAAATAGCCCAGTTATATTTTTAACTTGCCCTGAAGAAGCTGACAAAAGTTCAGCGAAACATTAGCTAAATAAAAATAAAGTTCTATCTAGAAAAATACAACTATAATTTTTGAATTCTGCCGCTTTTCCCCAAAAAGTTTTTTGATAACTTGATGGCAAAAACTACTAAATGGTATTATTTTAATTGTTATAAACGGTTATATTTTCATCATTGTTGTTTTAAAATAAAATCTAGACGATATTGTTGCTACAAAAAAAGCTAGATAATGCTGTTTTATTTGTTTCATAGTTTTTATAAGAATTAAAAAATTATGAAAGGAATAAAACAATATTATCTAGATTTTTTATAGCAACAATATCGTCTAGATTTTTTTTAAAGCCACAATGATGAAAATATAACAATTTATAACAGTTATAATAATAGACGAGTATTTTATTTTTTGTGTATATTATTGTAATAGGTCAATAAACTACACTATTTAAACTTAATGTGTCTCTCCTTACAGCATGTGCTGTTTTTCATGGTAAAAGGACAGAAACATTTATATTAAGAATAATAAAATTATGATTGAAATAAAAGAATATTTTCTACATTTTTTCATATATCTTAAATTTTAGAATTACCAGAAAGCATTTCTTCTATTGGTATATCTCGTAGTTTATTAAATTAATTATGAGAAAACGCTCATAAAAATATGTTTTCTGGTAATTCTACAATTTAAGTGCAGTGATTCCATTAACTTTCATAATAATGTAATACATTGATATCACTAAATAGCGTCTACCTTTAGACCGACCATATAAAAGTGTGTCAAGGTTCCTTTTAAAACGAAAGCAAACAGGGAAAAAACGCAGCTTTTTATTCCCCCAAAAAAGATAAAAGAGTGATAAAAGCTTCATAAACTAAAATCCTAAACCTGAAACAGAACTCTAAAAAAAACGAAGGGCGAGATGTATATCTTAATAAACTAAAATTTACTGACGGGTCTCTCTACCTCTTTCTGTTGTGGCTCTTACTGAATATGAATATAAATTTAGAAACATAAGCGAGCGAGAAAAAAAGGGATGACCGGTGTGGTTTTCTTTTTTTTATTAAAGCCGGAATTTTTAACAATGGGTCGTTAATTTCTAATAAATTTATAACTTAATCAAGCGCCGAGCGTTCCTTTTTATAATTCATAAAAAAAATACAGATTTTGACGGTTTTATGTGGGATTATGTTTTATGTTGGAAATTTATGAATCTGTGGGGGGAGTTTATAAATCTGGTATTATATTTTTTATTTTATTGAAATAGTTTTAAACATTTAACAACTAACATTGATTTGAAGTCAAGTTTTAGAGAAAATAACATTATAATTAAGTACTAAATGAGAAATTAATCGACGAAAACAATTAGAGTTGTATATAGTTTCGCTAAAATTTGACTGAGAATTATATTTCTTAAAAACAGTGGGTTGCCAAATTAACTTTATTTATACTTTTGTTTGTCTCTTTAGGTAAACTGGGTATTTCTAATAAAATTAAAAATAAATTCTTTGGTTGCAAAAAAATATATTTAAATGAATTCACAATATAAAATGTTTAGTAAAATCTTTGTATATTTAGTAGAACTTCTTTGGCGTCAATTACAGCTATCACCGTTTTTGGCATACTTTGGCATTTTTTAACAGTTTTTAACAAGACTCTATACGAATTTTTTGTTAGTAGTGTTTTCTTTGGAGATTAACAACTTCACTCTAATATTACCAAACAGTTTTGTGACTGCAAAATGTCTTAAACACTATTGCCAAGATGAAAATATCAAAACACGTGCCTTTAGAAAAAAAATATATGTGCATTAAGAGCGGAAGAATTTTAACTAATAATAAAAAAATATAGTGTAACTAATAATTTAAAGACCCATTGCAATTTTCTCACTAATCACTTTGTAAAACACTTTGAAAATAATGATATCAAAAAAAAATAGTCGGTTATTTCACAAATTTTCTATTTACTCGGACTAGTTCCACTTTTTGTAGGTCTTACTTTTACTTGTTATTAAAACAAATATTACGATACGTACCGTAGAATAAATTATATGATATAAATAAATAACATATATATTTTTAATTTTTAATTTTTTTAATAAGATTTTTGTTTCTATCTTTAGTATTGAATTCTTATTTTGTAAAATATTTTTATATTCTGTAAAATTGTACATCCGTGAATAAAGGTTTATTTATTTATTATATGATATGGAATTCTTTTTTATGATTCTCTTCATTAAGTTTTATGATTAATTAAACTTGCGAATTAAACCTTTGTAATTTATTGAATATATTTTATTGTCTCGAAGAAAATCCTTTTGACAAAAAATATACATAAACCCCTCCCAAAAGGGAGTAATTCCAAACGCGTAAATTCAACAAGTCGTAAAAAATCGTCCTTCCCGTGTTTCACAGCCCATAAAAAGGTAATGTAAAAGTGAAAACGACTTACATAAATAATAAAATTAGGTGTTTTAAAAAAGAGGACATACAATGCAAATCTCCTTTAGAAACGGCGTGATTTCGGAAACGAATTAATTTAAACGCCTTTATAGTGGATTTGATTTATTAACATCAACTCACCTGCAAGAAAAGGGAATGAGGAATTGTTGCGTTATTTTTTTTATTAGCTTAAATTGTGAGATTGTTAAAAGGATTTATTTGAAAAAGAATTGTTTCATTTATTTATGGAATGAAAATAAATAAAATGAAAAGAGAAATATTTTAAAGGGAGCACAGTGCGTCAAATCAATGGAAGTAATGGACAAAAATCAAATTTCAGAAATAAAAGTAATTTTTATAATTTAGATCACTTATAAATTAGTTATAATTCCATGCCTAAGTAATTGAAACGAAATAATTACAGAGTGATTCAAGTTCGAAACCTATAGTCAACATATTGGACACTTTTTTCTCGTTAATCACTTGGTAAAACATGTTCAAAAATATATTGGTTTGTAAATTAAATTCACTTAGTTTTGTTTCATTCATTCTCATTTTTGATAATGGCATTAAGCCGAAACTAGTAGAAAATAGAATACATACAAGTGAAACAAAACCAAGTGAATTTAATTTACAAACCAATGTACTATAGTCAACACATTACCTCTTTACCCTGACGTCATTAACTTCTATCTGTTTTTAATCAATGGATCCTGGTTGAAGCAGGATTCTCTTCTTCTTCAATTGTTTAACACATCGAATGTTACGTTTGCGTTTCTATTATCATGATATTCATGACGCCTATCAAAATACTTCAAATTCCCCAATTTTACGCAAATGCTTAAAATATCATTCCGAGATTGATTATTTACAATTTATAGCAGAACCAAGAGGAAATTATTGTGATTGTGAACGTATATTTTCCTGAATATTTTGACTAATCCAATACTGAGCACATTATTATTATTCAATTTTACTGAAGTTTATTGTTCTGTAGGTTTCAGTACGTTCTTGTTTGTTGTTCCTTCTTTTGTAATAATTTGATTGCTCACTGACAAGTTTGTCAAATAAAATCAAATAAAACCGTAGACATACGTTTTGTTTTTGTAACGTCAGGGTAACGGGGTAATGTGTTGATTATAGCATGGTACTTCCCTTATCACCAGAGATAGAAGGTCGGATAAAAAGTATTTATTACTTATTAATAATCTGCTTATAAGTTTAAGTAATCTTCAACTTAATAAACTTAATAAAACAGTAAAAGTTTCTTCACTAAACATTTTTTTAAGTAAAGAAAGTGTTACTGTTTTATTAAGTATTAAACTCTTCACGTAACTCAAACCAAATACATAATCTTCAACTGTTTATCTGAAGTTTGGTGTTCAGTTAAAAACCCAATCGAGTTGACTGTAAAAGTTTTAAAACATTGTGAAGTAGGTCGTACGTGAATTTTTCAGTCGCTCCTATCAATGTTGATCTAACCCAGGTTTATAAAAAAATCTATTTTATTCTAAATTGCAATTGCCATTGTTTATTTAGCTTTGAAAACAACTGATTTATACGAAGAAATAACACAACAACTATAAGAACAAGCCACTAATGAGCTACTAATCAACACAATCTGACATTCATGTGAAATATGACAAAACGTAAATTAAGCTGCAATTGCACTTGTTCATTCCATTTCCTTCTATCAAAAAGTAACGCCTTCTCGATCGGGTTTTTTAAATGAATACCTGACATAACGAAATTTTACATTTTTCTTCACACATTCTCAAGTTAGGTCAAATAATACAATGTATTTAATTAACTTATTTAGTTAGTTATTAAAATATTATAATAATGTTGCGCTTAATGAGTTAATATCCATCACAGTAATTGTATTAATTAATTCGTATTCTAAATTGCAATTGCCATTGTTTATTTAGCTTTGAAAACAACTGATTTATACGAAGAAATAATACAACAACTATAAGAACAAGCCACTAATGAGCTAGTAATTAACACAATCTGACATTCATGTGAAATATGACAAAACGTAAATTAAGCTGCAATTGCACTTGTTCATTCCATTTCCTTCTATCAAAAAGTAACGCCTTCTCGATCGGGTTTTTTAAATGAATACCTGACATAACGAAATTTTACATTTTTCTTCACACATTCTCAAGTTAGGTCAAATAATACAATGTATTTAATTAACTTATTTAGTTAGTTATTAAAATATTATAATAATGTTGCGCTTAATGAGTTAATATCCATCACAGTAATTGTATTAATTAATTCGTATTCTAAATTGCAATTGCCATTGTTTATTTAGCTTTGAAAACAACTGATTTATACGAAGAAATAATACAACAACTATAAGAACAAGCCACTAATGAGCTAGTAATTAACACAATCTGACATTCATGTCAAATATGACAAAACGTAAATTAAGCTGCAATTTCACTTGTTCGTTCCATTTCCTTCTATCAAAAAGTAACGCCTTCTCGATCGGGTTTATTAAATGAATACCTGACATAACGAAATTTGTACATTTTTCTTCACACATTCTCAAGTCAGGTCAAATAATACAATGTATCAAATTAACTTATTTAGTTAGTTATTAAAATATAATAATAATAATGTTGCGTTTAAAGAGTTAATATCCATCACAGTAATTGTATTAATTAATTCGTTATAAATTCAATGATTAATATTCTGTTATTTTATTTAATGAATCTGTTGTTCTAAATTCTAAATAAACAAACATAGGCAGTCAAATCTTTTGAAACATGACACCAGCATGCGTTAAACGCACCACCAGTGCATTTTAATAGCCTACAAAAAAATGAAAATAATTGTTTCCAGATGGGACACATTTTATCTTTCCCTAGCAAATAGAAAAAAATGGAATGAAATTTATGTTTTGTTTACATATTTATTTCCAAGCATTTTATACACAAAATATATAAACATTAAAATACACTTTGAAAAAATATAGCATAAAAATTGTTCACTAATAAAAAAAACAGTGTGATTTCCATTCTTCATTAATTATCAGTTGTATTGCTCATTTCATTTAAATAGTCGAGAAATTAGAACATACTGTACTCATAACACCAAAAGTCATTAGATGTAATATGTTTAACATATCAAAAAGTTTACAAAACATTTCGAAAGTAAACGAATTTAAAAATAAAGTGAATGAATAAAAATAAAGTGAATACAACAAGAATATTATAGTATCAACGATTATCTTGATAACTAGTTTTGATACACTTGTTGTTACAATTACAATTAATGGATTCGATAGCTAACGCCATCTAATGCTCCATAGAGGCATCGTCAATGACACGAATGTACAAAATGCATATACAGGTCAATGTTTCGTCCACTAACGAGCTAAACGTTGTTTGTGAAACTGGAAAACAAATATCAAAATTGAATTTGTGTTCAGTATTCCGGCACCAGATACCCACAGACGCGTTTCGGCCTTCAAGGTCCTCTTTAGTGTGGTCACGACCCAGTGCTGAGGAATACTGAACATTTCTGACCATTTCAAGCCAATATGTGAAAACTATTAATGGATTCGATAGCTAACGCCATCTAATAATAATACTTTATTACCCAACAGATACACAATCTAGTGACAGGGTAACATCATAACTTAAGTATACAAGTAACAATGTAAAAATGTAAAGTAAACACAAAATAGAAAAGTAGAAAAATCAAAAAAAAATATGATGTTGGTTTGACGATTTAATTTGACGGTTTGACGTTGGTTTGAAGTATTGGTTTGACGTATTAGAGGCCAGTCGTGTTACTATGTTCAGTATAGCTTTGTAATGTAATTTAACAGATGACATGTACTATCCTTTTATTAAATAAATTACTTAAACAAATTTTTAAAAAGTGAATTATCGTAACGAAATGGCATTTTTTTTTAAAGAAATCATTAATTAAATTATAGAGATAAACTCCATAAACACCACAAACTCCACAAATATCTTCGCTTTTCTTAAAATATCTCGCCTAGTTGAATGAAATGAGCTCTAACAGTGGAAAATAAATTAGTAAAGAAAGAAAATCAAACTGTGTTTTATTACTGATATTATACTTCACATAACTTAAAACAAATAGTAAATGTATTCTAAATTGCCATCAAAATCATAACAACGTCGACTGATTTGTCTTTTTCAACCAATTAATTAAATTACTTCACAAGTTAATTTGATACATTGTATTATTTAACCTGACTTAAGAGTGTGTGAAGAAAAATGCGAATATTTTGTTACGTAAATATTTCGAGTGTTACTCATTTGAAAAAAAATGTTTTCAGTATATTTGTGACTTCACAATATTTCAATGTTATATACGCGTGGCGCATGAAGTAAAATTTTGAGTTTAGAAAAGCCTGAAAATTTGGTTTGGCCGCTCCGCGCTTCGCGCTACGCGACCAAACCAAATTTTCAGGCTTTTCTAAACTCGAAATTTTACTTCATGCTTAATCAAGGAGTGGAAACACTCGCTCGAAACTTCAAATCGAACGCTTTTATAAAACTGACGATTGCCTGAAAATTACATTCTGTATATTTAAAACAAAAATTCACCGTAAGTTATGTACTAAGTCAATCAGAGAAATTTTAAATTTATTAGATAGGTACTAAAAGGGTACTACTAATTTATTATTATTCATGTTTTAATCCCTTTAGTGCGTCTGTCGAGAATTAAATTCTTATTAATCTTATTTAGGTTTAGAAATATTGTCAATCAAACGAATAGCTATTTTTTATGATCCCAGTAAGTTATATACTAAATCATTCAGAGAAATTTTGAATTTATTATACAGGTACTAAAAGGATACTATTAATTTATTATTATTAATTTTTTTAATGCCTTTAGTGCACCGGTAAAGCATTAAATTGTTAATAATAATATTTAGATTTACAATTATTGTCAATCAAACGAATAGCTATTCTTTATGATCCCAGTAAGTTATATACTAAGTCATTCAGAGAAATTCTAAATTTATTATATAGGTACTAAAAGGATACTATTAATTTATTATTATTCATTCTTTTAATTCCTTTGGTGCGTCTGTAGAGAATTAAATTCCTATTAATAATATTAAGATTTAGAAATATTGTCAATCAAATGAATAGCTATTTTTATAATTTAAATTATTCCTTTTTCTAATTTGTGTTTGTTGAAGTGTAGCTTGGAAAACTTGATGTATAAGAATTGTCAGAATGTTTTTTACTTTGTTTAAATGGCAGCAATTTGAAAATTAATGTGTTTTCCGTGCATGTACGGAAATATTTATGCGGAAATTTATTATTGATAGATTGCCGTTGTGTTTGCAATAAGAAACGTAATTTTAACCCGAAATGTACGGGAAATGGGAAAACTGTAATCAATCTCCTTATGTCAGACAGTCGGCAGTTGCGGTGTGCTGTTGGATTTCCTGCAATTAATTTTCGGAAAATCGTGCGCTTTTCATTCCGTACCGCGACTCGATACAATTCGAAATATTTCAAGTTTTCACATTGGAAAAAATTAAACGCAAACATTCATCATGAAACGAGAAAATTGAAGGATTTAAGTTTTCGCATAAACAAAAATCACAAATATTAATCGCGAGAAATGAATAATTAAAGAAATTTTGCTATTTCTATACTTTTTTAACTTCAAATTGAGAACAAACAACTTCAAATTGGGTAGAAACAATCTCAAATTGGGAACAAACAATTTCAAATTGGGAACAAACAGTTTCAAATTAGGAACTAACAATTTCTTGAATTAATTTCTCATCGGGCACTTGGTGAAACATATTAGAATATGTAAAGTTATTTAAATTAAAAAACACTTGGTATTGTTTTACAAATTATTTTGAAACAATACCAAGTGTTTTTTAATTTAAATAAATTTACATAGTAACTAACAATTTCAAAATGGGAATAAACAATTTCAAATTGATTTGGCCGTAAAATAATAAAAGAATTAAAAAAAGCAAATAATTTGGCAGTAATTTTGTACTTAAATTTTATTTGTCCTATCCATCCTATTATAAAAATGCCATATATAAAAAAGCTCAAGCGGACTATATATTGTGCATTGTACATTGCAGTGCATTTGCTTTTTTCCAATTTGAAATTGTTTATTGTCATTATGAAATTGTTAGTTCTCATTTTGAAATTGCTTGTTCAAATATGAAATTGTTTGTACCTAATTTGAAATTGTTTGTTCCCAATTTGAAATTGTTTGATCCCAATTTTAAGTTGTTTGTTCTCAATTTGAAGTTTAAAAGATATAGTTTGATAATAACAAGTTAAAGTTGTCGAAACTATAGTCACAATAAAATCCTCAATTATACAAACAAAGTTTAACAGTCTTTTTTGTGTAAAGAAATATTGCTGAACTTGCAGCATTATGTTTTTATGCTTTTGATTTTGGATATAAAAGTGTGCGTTGAAACGGGGAAAGGGGATGGGGGCAATAGGGGCACTGTGTTTGTCCCCCCACCATGGACACCAAGAAATCTTATTTTTTTTATATATTCTTTATTCTCATAAAATATGCATATACAATACAGAACAATTACATATTAGAGAGAACGTGTCATAGTAGAAGAAAATAAAATAGTACATAAAAGTAAGTAAATACAAGTTTTTAAGAAGTCTCACAATAATCTGCAATAGAGTATAACTCCTTTTCACAAAGATGTAGAAACAAAGACTGTTTAAAACGCTTATAGTTCTTATTCAGTGACTTTAAGTGACCTGGTAAACTGGTATAGTATTTCATAGCTGCATATTGTGAGTCTGATTGTTTTCTGTTTAAAATCAACTCATAAATGTACATGCTGTGTACAGTTAATAGATTATTTGATCTGAAGTGACCCCTACACGATACAAGGTACTTCAAATCAAATGTAATTCTAACTGCTTTTTTGAAGAGAAAATATTCTGTTTAGGTGGTAACTGGACCCATAGTATGTGATTCCAAATCGAAGTTTAGAGAAAAAGAGGGACGGGTACACTAGTTTTTAAACATCCCATTAAATAATAGAAATTAAACATATCGAAAGACCTTCAACTTTCCAAAATTTCTTTGAGTCAAAGACAATAATTAAGTGTTTATGCATTGATGTATTGTCAAGTAAAATTTATTGTTTCATTCAATATCCGTCGAGGTCTTAGCTCGGAAAGTAGTTACTTCAATGAATATTTCTAAACGGAACTAAAGTTTTGCAAAAGTCGATAATAATGTTAATTCGTTTTGATATTTTACAAATGGCTGATTTTTTTAATGAGTTATTTTCTTCTTAATAGTTTAAATAATATATTTCCAAGCAGTCATAAATCTAAATTACCTTTTTCTCCACTGTAATTCACGCTCTGCGGACCATTATGAATAAGCCCTTATTTTCTATTAACCGCAAGCACAAACGCTTTATTTCTTGCGTCCAGACCGCCATTCAAAACCCCGAAGCACAATTCCTGCAATGCGAATCTTTAAATGCTCCATTATAAAAATCACAATGTCTGTATTGTGTTTCGCAAAGGTGCGAGCCAAGTCCAGAAATTTCGAAATTGATACACTAGGAGTCTGGGGACTAGAGACGAGGTGGAGAAAAAATGGGCTGCAGTTTCGGGCCCCTTTAACAATTGCATGTGCTTCTTTTCTATTTTATTTCGCTTTAGGGAGGAGGCCCTGGCCCTAGTGGCCACTAAAAATAAATAAATTACACCCACTGCGTGATCTATGGCGTGTATTCACACACAACCACTCGAATTTATATCTTTATCGAAGGCGTAGGGTGCTCGTTTTTTTTTGTGGAAAGTTGTTATATACATTTTAATTTTTTTAAAGTTGTCTGTTTCATAATAAAGAAAATTTAACATAAGGAAAAATTTAGTTTGTCAATAGTTTGCAGAATAAATCTCGAATGCGTCTGTAGATGGCCTAAGAAAATTAATATTCATTCCCTGTAATTTTTTTCAATTTGTTTCAATTTCCTGTTGTTTCATTTTGTTTAGTGAGAGAATAACTTGACCTGATGTTGCATTTTGCATATAAATTATGCATAGAGTTAAGCTGTCGTGTAGCTCACATATTCATTGTAATTCAATATCTATCGGGGTATTGGTTCGAGAAGTAGTTGTTTCAATGAATATTTGGAGACTTGTCTCAATGAGACTAAATTTTTGCAGAAAGTCGATATTAATTTTAATTCGTTTTTATATTTTGTCTGTTTTAGTTGCTTGAGTCTATAAAAAATATCGTATAATATTATTATTATCCATGATTTCATAAAATGTTTGTTGGTTGAATGAATGAAGCATTTTCTTTAATTCATTCAACTTATATAATGAAGCTGAATTAATTAAACGATATTTTTTATTGATTGAACTCATAAAATTGAGCTAAATAAACTAAATTTTATGAGTTGAATCAATAAAAAATATCGTTCTATTAAATAACTTGAATTGTTACGACTGAATGTTTATAAATTATATGAATTCGTAAATAGTTTAGTCAATGTGTACAATAACCAGCATATTTTCTTCTTATCCATGAAACCCCAGTCTCTTTTATAACTAAAATACTACCCTGGCAATAAATTGTGTGTTGTTATCCATATAGAGGCAGTTTTTTTTAAGTATGCATAATTCGTATTTTTATAAAAATAAAACAATTTCTTTGTTTTTAACGAATGTTTCCATTCCTTGATTAAGCATGAAGTAAAATTTCAAGTTTATAAAAGCCTGAACATTTGGTTTGGTTAAATAAGTAATTACAGTAGAACCTCGCTATACCGGGCCTCGAGATACCGTGATACCGTGATTCGGATATATTTTAAAGGTGTTAATTTTAAGAATTGACTACGTACCGCCCTGATTAGGTAAAACGTTCCGGCGTCATTATTGTATTATATAGTATGTCTTGTTATGTAGGTGGCTACTGCACATACCTGCATTAAGCCTATTATGTTAAGGGGATTAGTAAATACTGGGTCCCTTGAATATATATATATATATATATGTATATACATATATATATATATACATATATATATACATATACATATATATATATATATACATATATATATATATATATATATAGACATACATATATATATATATATATATATGTATGTGACTATTATAGAAATTACATATATATACCGTGTTTTCCTAATATCGTGCTAGGTATAGCCAAAAGCCATCCAGGTATAACGAGGTTCTACTGTATAACAGCACATTTTGTAAGTGATAAAAATATATTAGGAATGTTTCGTTCAGACCAGCAATATAAACGAATGTATATTAAAATGAAAACAATGATAAATCTCTAACCATATGTTATCTTTAATTATTCATAAATTAGCCCAGAATTTATTTCCTCTAATGATCCAAAAATTCTCCAAATGTTCCATTCAATGATTAATTCCGCCTGAAACCAGAAACACACCCATCCAACAAAATCGTAACAGAACACAACACA
This sequence comes from Philonthus cognatus, assembly GCA_932526585.2. Classification (NCBI taxonomy): domain Eukaryota; kingdom Metazoa; phylum Arthropoda; class Insecta; order Coleoptera; family Staphylinidae; genus Philonthus; species Philonthus cognatus. Next base: position 45,426,992 of record OW052241.1, read on the forward strand.
ATTGACTTGTCACTCAAGTAAACGTTACATAATCGCATTGATCTATCCATCCAACTTAATCACTCCTCTAGTTGCTTTTAAAAAGAGACAACGCCATCTATAAATCAAACGTGTTAATGGCTTTAATTTCCAACTAATTTAGTCCGCACGTTTATTTATAGGATTTATATACCAGGGTGTGTACACGCCGAGTGAATATATATGTATAGTACATACAAGTGGGGGATTTGAAATTATATATGCGCTATTTCGATAGCACTTCTATTTGACACGTTCAACTGATTGATATTTAATTATGGACTGTATCGATTCACAAATTATCGAGGTGTACTCGGGATGGTTTGCGGAGTTTCAATTAAGTTTCAGTTATTTTGCGTAATTAATAGTAATCGATTATAATTGAAGTATAGAGACATAGGCGTAGCTAAGGGGGGGCAGGGTGGGTGCCTCGGCCCTTCCCTAGACACCAAGAAATTATACATTTTAAAATTGTTGCAGGCAGAAAACGATCAAGTTTGTACCAAAATTATAATCAACAATTAATTAATAGTGAGTTGTATCAATCTTATTGATATTGATGAGTTGTATCAATGTTATTGATACAACTCACTATTAATTAATTGTTGATTATAATTTTGATAAAAACTTGATCGTTTTTCGCCTGCAACAATTTTAAAATGTATGATTTCTTACATTTAGTGTTACTTAGTGTTAAGTTGATTGATGGAGTTACACGAAGATAAACGTTTGAGGAAAGATTATTAGTGCCTGATTCTTCAAACTTAGTGTTAATTAATTATTAATTATAATTTTGCTGCTTAGCACTTGAAATATATATCTAACGTTTGGAAAATAAAATATCATTTTTAACTAATGAAATTATCTTCCTAAAAATTAACGAAATTTATCGAAAAAAAAGATTCAATACAATTTGTTAACTAATCTAACAAGCTTAACAAATCTAGTATATTTTAAACTTCATAATATTTCAGTGTTTTATACGCGTGCCGCATGAAGTAAAATTTCGAGTTTAGAAAAGCCCAGAAAATTTGTCTCTCCCGCAAGGCGGGTAAATGCAAAGTATGAGCATGCAATGCAGCTTTGAAAACGTGTCTAACACTCTGCTTTTCCTACGACCAAACAGCGGCGGCGCACATTATAACCGTTGCACTAAATATTGGACAAAAATACTAATAAAAAAATTGATTAATTTTCAGTATAATTTGCAAATATTACGAAATTTATGTATATTCGAACTTCACTTGAAATCTGTGTTTTATACGCGTGGCGCATGAAGTAAAATTTCGAGTTTAGAAAAGCCCAGAAAATTTGTCTCGGGTCGCTGCGCGACCCTCGACAAATTTTCACGGGGCTTTTCTAAACTCGAAATTTTACTTCATGCTTAGTCTGGGAGTGGAAAACACTCGTTTAAAGCTTGAAATTGAACTTAAAAGAAAAACAAGGAATATCTAAAGATTTACAAAAAAATAGGCTGAATTTGGAATATACGTATTCCAAATTCAGCCTATTTTTTTGTAAAACTTTAGATATTCCTTGTTTTTCTTCTAAGTTCAATTTCAAGCTTTAAACGACAGTTTTCCACTCCCAGACTAAGCATGAAGTAAAATTTCGAGTTTAGAAAAGCCCCGTGAAAATTTGTCGAGGGTCGCGCAGCGACCCGAGACAAATTTTCTGGGCTTTTCTAAACTCGAAATTTTACTTCATGCGCCACGCGAATAAAACACAGATTTCAAGTGAAGTTCGAATATACATAAATTTCACATTATTTTAGTGTTTTATACGCGTGGTGCATGAAGTAAAATTTCGAGTTTAGAAAAGCCCAGAAAATTTGTCTCGGATCGCTGCGCGACCCTCGACAAATTTTCACGGGGCTTTTCTAAACTCGAAATTTTACTTCATGCTTAGTCTGGGAGTGGAAAACTGTCGTTTAAAGCTTGAAATTGAACTTAAAAGAAAAACAAGGAATATCTAAAGATTTACAAAAAAATAGGCTGAATTTGGAATATACGTATTCCAAATTCAGCCTATTTTTTTGTAAAACTTTAGATATTCCTTGTTTTTCTTTTAAGTTCAATTTCAAGCTTTAAACGACAGTTTTCCACTCCCAGACTAAACATGAAGTAAATTTTCGAGTTTAGAAAAGCCCCGTGAAAATTTGTCGAGGGTCGCGCAGCGACCCGAGACAAATTTTCTGGGCTTTTCTAAACTCGAAATTTTACTTCATGCGCCACGCGAATAAAACACAGATTTCAAGTGAAGTTCGAATATACATAAATTTCACATTATTTTAGTGTTTTATACGCGTGGTGCATGAAGTAAAATTTCGAGTTTAGAAAAGCCCTGAAAATTTGTCTCGGGTCGCTGCGCGACCCTCGACAAATTTTCACGGGGCTTTTCTAAACTCGAAATTTTACTTCATGCTTAGTCTGGGAGTGGAAAACTGTCGTTTAAAGCTTGAAATTGAACTTAAAAGAAAAACAAGGAATATCTAAAGATTTACAAAAAATAGGCTGAATTTGGAATACGTATACTTATAGTGAATTTTTCTCTTAGGTAAACATTATGTATAAGCTGTAAATTTTCCGATAATAGTTGTTTCTTAAAACAGTTTAATTTCAAGCTTTAAACGAGTGTTTTCCAATCCCAGACTAAGCATGAAGTAAAATTTAGAGTTTAGAAAAGCCCCGTGAAAATTTGTCGAAGGTCGCGCAGCTACCCGAGACAAATTTTCTGGGCTTTTCTAAACTCGAAATTTTACTTCAGGCGCCACGCGTATAAATCACAGATTTCAAGTGAAGTTCGAATATACATAAATTACGCAAAATTTGCAAATTATACTGAAAATTGTTCAATTTAACGTTTGGAAAATAAAATATCATTTTTAACTAATGAAATTATCTTCCTAAAAATTAACGAAATTAATCGAAATTTATATACTCAAAAGATTCAATACAATTTGTTAACTAATATAACAAACTTAACAAATCTAGTATATTTTAAACTTCATAATATTTCAGTGTTTTTACGCGTGGCGCATGAAGTAAAATTTCGAGTTTAGAAAAGCCCAGAAAATTTGTCTCGGGTCGCTGCGCGACCCTCGACAAATTTTCACGGGGCTTTTCTAAACTCGAAATTTTACTTCATGCTTAGTCTGGGAGTGGAAAACTCTCGTTTAAAGCTTGAAATTGAACTTAAAAAAAAACAAGGAATATCTAAAGATTTTCAAAAAATAGGCTGAATTTGGATTACGTATACTTATAGTGAATTTTTCTTTTATGTAAACATTATGTACAAGCTGTAAATTTTCCGACATTCCTTGTTTTTTAAAAGAGTTTAATTTGAAGCTTTAAACGAGTGTTTCCACTCCCAGACTAAGCATGAAGTAAAATTTCGAGTTTAGAAAAGCCCCGTGAAAATTTGTCGAGGGTCGCGCAGCGACCCGAGACAAATTTTCTGGGCTTTTCTAAACTCGAAATTTTACTTCATGCGCCACGCGTATAAAACACAGATTTCAAGTGAAGTTCGAATATACATAAATTTCGTAATATTTGCAAATTATACTGAAAATTAGTCAATTTTATTTATTAGTATTGTTGTCCAATTTTTAGTGCAACGGTTATAATGTGCGCCGCCGCTGTTTGGTCGTAGGAATAGCAGAGTGTTAAACACGTTTTGAAAGCTGCATTGCATGCTCATACTTTGCATTTACCCGCCTTGTGGGCTTGTAAATGCAATTTGCTATTCGCATGCAATACGAAGCTTTCAAAACTTGTCAAACAATCTACTATTGCACAATCGAATGAATCCAATACCCGCATGAATATTTTGGTTAAAAATCTTCTTAAATACAAGAAGAATTTTTTTTTTTAATTTAAACTACTTTATTTTAAAGAAAAATAAGGTAAAAGGTATACCTACATGAATGTTTTGGTTGAAAAAACTTCTTAAATACCAGAAGAATTTTTGTTTCAATTTTAAATGATAAAACTTCATGCTTAACCTGGGGGTGGTAATCCCTGTGGAACAATCATATTGAACTTCTGAAAAAAATACTAAACGCACAAAAACAAAACGAAATAAAACAGCCCAATTTATTTAATTACACGAAATTTTATATTTTAGATAAACGTTTTTTTTTTCTTTGTGAAACAGGTCAAATTATTCACAAATGAAACTAAACAAACAAATTCAAATTTATTCAAAAGATAATTACAGATCATGTTTAAGTACAAGTACTTGTTTCATGTTTTCAATTTTTAATCTATTTGAATAAACTTATAAAATCTACCTTAGAACTATATAAAACTATAGAGAGAATAAAAATATATAACCAAAATAAAATAACAAAATAAAATAATTTAAAATATTTTGCAAATAATACGAACATTTAATGCTTTAACATAAATGTTCAACTGCATGATATTTTTCTTAAAGATTTTGCTGACATCTTTAAACATTGTTTTCACATTTCTCTATTTTTCTTATTTATTTATTTTACTCGATTTATTTCAGGTAAATAATCTTTCACAATGAGGGGTGATTTTTTTTACGTAACACATTTCTTTTAAGGTTTAAAATTCTCACTTTTCTCTATTTTTTTTAATTTATTTATTTTACTCGACTCAGGTAAATAATCTTTCACAATGAGGGATGATTTTTTTTCACGTAACACATTTTCTTTTTAGGTTAAAAATGCTTACTTTTCTCACTTTTTTTAATTTATTTATTTTACTCGACATATTTCAGTTAAATAATCTTTCACAATAAGGGATGATATTTTTTGTACGTAACACATTTTCCTTTTAGGTTAAAAATTCTCACTTCTCTCTATTTTCTTAAATATATTTATTTTACTCGACTTATTTCAGGTAAATAATCTTTCACAATAAGGGATGATTTTTTTTTCTTCACGTAACGCATTTTCTTTTTAGGTTAGTAATTCTCTGAAAGCTTATAGTCATGATGATAATTCTTAAAAATAACACGACTCAATTATTACGCAATAACGCCCCTTTTTTTACCTGGACTCGAGACCATTTTTCATTCACGCTTTAACACGTTGTGATGCCTAAATTTGACGCTGCCGGGGCTTTTAGGGCCGTTTTCGGGTCACACATTTTTATTATTTTTATACCTGGCTTTGTTACATCACCTGCCGATTATTAAAAAAAGCGTATATATTTTGCGGTGACCTAAAATTATATACGTATTTATTTGAAGGTATATAATTTTTAACTTGTTTCTCATTACCACTTGGTGCAATATAATTAAATATTTAAAAAAAATGAATCAAAAATAAATGAAAACAGTGATACAAATCAAGTGCATGTTTTGAAATCAATTATAGATATTATTAAACCAGTTTTTTTTTTACTTTCCCCCGTATGTAATACAAAGGGAAAGTATTGTTTTCGTGAAAATTTTCGAATCAAAAATTTTAGCGGAAATATCCGTTTTGAGGTCCTCTGAGTCGAATAAGACCATTTTTGAAAAATGTCTGTCTGTCTGTGTGTCTGTGTGTGAGTCTGTGTGCGCTGTACCGCAAAAACCGCTAAATATATCGAGATGAAACTTGAAACTTAAGCTTTTTGATACAATCGGAAGAACTGAAAAGCTTTTGGTGAAAATCGGAAAACCGGAAGTGGTACTTTACTCGTAGCGTTTTTCAGTTTTTTCAGATTTTTTCAATAAATGTTCATCAAACAAAAAATTATTTTAAATAAAAGTTGTAGATAATAACAAAATGAAGATGTATTGTTCATTTACTTTTTGTCATAGCACTCTTAGTTTTTGAGATATTTCAAAAGTTGTGTGTTTTATCTAGTTATTGGTGTGTGACAGTGTATGTGTCGATACAATTGAAAAATGTTTCAAATAAAAGTTGTAGGAAATGAAAAACTAAAGATTTTTTGTATCTTCACTTTTTGTCATAGCACTCTTAGTTTTTGAGATAATTAATAAATAATGTTCTTTTATCTAGTTATTGGTTTGTCTCAGTGTATGTGTTGATACAATTGAAAAATGTTTCAAATAAAAGTTGTAGTTATCAAAAAGTTGAAGACATTTTGAAAATAATAATGCTACAAATATTTTAAAAGTGATTTAATACGCAATTTACGGGGGAAAGTACTATGATGGACACATCACCATTTATTAATTTGGTTGGCGTTCACTTTGTGGTATATCTTCATAACAATTTAATTAAAACTCTGAAGTTTGTTTTACCACTTTTATGATTTAATAAATGTGGTAAAACAAAATTAAGTATTTTAATTAAATTGTTGAACCAGTTTTGTACTGTGATTTTTAAGTGTTTAGAAATGCAATATTCTCTACAATCTGCCCACTGCCCACATTAAAACAACGTTTAATGTTGCCACAATGTTGATATAACGTTATTTGTTTGTTATTTGCTTAGTGGGTAGATTACGATTCAATCTGTTTAAAATGAATAATGTTTTTTTTTAAATTACAGAGTAACTTTTGCTAACCAATAAAGTTTTAAATAAATATTTTTCTCATTTTTACCTGAAAAATTAACCTTTGCTAAAAAATAAAGCTTGGTGTATTTGAAGAAATTGAGCGGTTGAATATTGAGCTTTTTGTGCATTTTATGTATTTAACACAATATATAAAATTATTAACATGTTATTCGTGAAAATGGAAACAATGTCTTAGTTAATAAGACAACTTAAGACGATAAATATCCATTGAAACAACTACTTCCCGTGCAAATATATATTATGTTTAAAGTGTGCAAACTATAAGAAGCGTAAGCTTATTTTCTCGATTATTATTCTTATTTAACACATTTTCCCAATGATACAAAACGCACTCTAATATTTTTTTAATTTTTAGTAAATATGTCCTAATTGTCTTGAATATGCTTCAAATATATAATAAATATAAATTATGGTGTTGTTCTGCCGTTAGTAAAAAATTGAGCTAAATGAATGTTTGAATAATAATAAATAATGTAACGGCGCAATAGGTCAGGATGAAAATGAGTGAAATTATTAAATGATTGAAAATGAATAAAATGAAAAATCAAGTGTGCGCGCAAGACGACGACGATCGTTTCGCTCTTATTTTGAGCTCCTCATGCCACCACATCTATCAATCCAACACACACACTTGATATTTAGAACTTGTATACCGAGAGTTTTATATAACACCGAACATTTTCATAAAACACGATTTGACACCTTTAATTTTTAGGTTATGTGTAAATTGGGTTGCCTATATGACCATTACAAATTGTAGTTAATCAATTGCAATTAATGCCTCAACTTGTACATACAAGGAGTTTTTCTTTTAAGTATACATGTCCCAATTACAGCGTATATGCCGTAAATCTTTAGATAATCGTTGTTTTTTTAAAAGGAGTTTAATTTGAAATTTAAAATGAGTGTGTTGCACTCCCAGACTAAGCATGGAGTAAAATTTCGAGTTTAGAAAAGCCTGAAAATTTGGTTTGGACGCGTAGCGCGAAGCGCGGAGCGGCCAAACCAAATTTTCAGGCTTTTCTAAACTCGAAATTTTACTTCATGCGCCACCGGTACAAAACACTGACATATTACGAAGTTTAAAACACACCGCTGAACTTTACATTGAAGCAGTGTTTTGTGCCGGTGGCGCATGAAGTAAAATTTCGAGTTTAGAAAAGCCTGAAAATTTGGTTTGGCCGCTCCGCGCTTCGCGCTACGCGACCAAACCAAATTTTAAGGCTTTTCTAAACTCGAAATTTTACTTCATGCTTAGCCTGGGAGTGGAAAACACTCGTTTAAAGCTTGAAATTGTATTCTTTTAATAAACCGAGCGTGGTAAAATGTACAACGACTGCATATGTATACTTAAAAGAAAAATTATCGTTATGAATATGTTCGGTGTTACATAAAACTCTCTGTATATGTTAAGTTATAAATATTAAGTGTGTGTTGGGTTGATGGATGTGCTGGCCTGAGGAACTCAAAATAAGAGCGAAACGATCGTCATCTTCTGTCCTTCTTGTACGCACACTTGATTTTTCATTTTATTCATTTTCAATTATTTAATCATTTCACTCATTTTCATCCTGACCTATTGCGCCCTTACCTAATTTGATATAAAAATTTAAAGGTCGTTACTTATTTATTTTGTTTGAATAATTGCAATCAATTTTGAGTCTCTACAATTGTATTACCACTCTTTGCATGTTCATTCTTTCATCGGGCAAATAACACAATCGTTATAATAATACGAAACATTGTTACGAAATGTAATTGTAAAACGAGATTAGAGATACGAAAAAAATAAAATGACCCAACGTGTATTAGAGAAAGCATTCATTCGATTTAACAATTGGGGCTTTACACACAGTTACATTTATATATATAAATACTTCGTGTTACACAAACACATGTGTGTGTCTGTGTGCTAGGATATTCGTGAATAGAACAGCGTGACGTCTGAATTGAATCAAATTTAATTCCACACACCATGTAACCATACGAAAAAATATATACCACCTGGTTCTATTAAATCCCATGAAGTTACTAATGGTGCTTATTTATTGTGCGCACCGTGAAACCAAGAATAACCGACGGTTTTTTTGTACAAATTCAAATCCAAGTTTGATTATTTATTGGGGAAATGAAGGGTTGATTAAGTTTTAATTATTTTATCACGCAATGCAATTAAATGTAAATAATTATAACCAAGACCGTAGCCAGATATGGAGATTCTCTGGTCTAATTAACACGAAATTATTTTATCTTAATTAACATATCTGTTGATTTAAATAAATCATATGTGTATTTCCCATATTCTCCCATGACCTATCAAGGTCGTCACAATCCATAAAACAAACATATTAATTATTATTGCTTATTGTTATAAATGTTGCAAAAACATCATTAATTTATTACTCATGCGGTCGTTTACATAAACATTCAAGATCAAATATGAACACACGCTTGTTTATACTTTATAATTCCCGTATTATTTCCAACAATAGATTACCAGAATTATTTTTTATGGCCATGTGAAAATTATTATTGAAATAGCCCAAAAAATCATATCCGTGTAATTAATTCATGTTGTGTGTATTGTTTTAAAACCCGGATGTTTTACAAGTATTTTTACATCAAAAATTACACATCGAAACCTTCAGGAAATATTACATTTTTATTTTTGTTGTTTTTGAATTACTGAAGAATGTTATTCAAAGTGAAATTCAACTTTTTTAAAAATATGAATGTTGACAAAACCGAATAAAAGAATTAGGTCGATTGCCATTTTTAAATCTATAAGTTCAATTAAGTGTATTACATTAGTTTCCCGCCCTCCCGAACGGGTTAAAATACAATTTGTATTTAGAAGATTAAAAGATTCAAATTGCTCAATTTTATAAAATTAACGATTGCCTGAAAATTTACAGCGTGTACATCTCGATATGTATGTATACTTCAAAGAAAAATTTCAACTATAAGAATGTAGTAAAATCGACTTGCAAAGAATTAAATAGGTCCTACGCCTTTCGCCCTTTACCCTTCAAAAACAGAAACGTGCAGCGATCGTTTGATATATAATCGTAATGGCGGCACGTGCTCGTTTTATGTCAGTTTGATAGCCAATTTATCCAATATTAATGATTCAAATGATGACGCATTTCCCAGGAGGTAAATATTTCAAATGTTTTATCTCGTAATTGCCAATCCAATTTATTGACTCAGTGCATGTAAAACAATTTTATTAACTATATTCACATAAAAATTTCATTAAATAATAACAGTACAGTCATATTTAAATAAATTACTTTAAATATTCATACAGGAAATATTTATTTGGATTGAATGAATACATATATATTGTGAATCATAAATTGCAGTAATTATATTTTTCAAAAATTATAATTAGTGTGCATTGAAAAAATAGTGTTAAATGTCATTTATTAAAAGTTTATGTCTAACTATTCAGGTTTGACGTAAAACATCAATGTACATAGTTGATGTAAGCAAACAGGATTTAACCAACCTAACCTACAAATTTGATGTTAACAAACAAGATTTAACAATCCTAAACTCCGAATTTGATGTAAACCAACTGGATTCAACAAATATAACCTCAAAGATCGATGTAAAAAAACAAGATTTTAGAAACATAACCTCCAAATTTGTTTAAAGACTCCAGATTTTAACGATGTAAGCTCTAACATTGATTTAAACGATGTAGAGTCTTTGATGTGTTATGTCAAACCTGAATAGTTAGACATAACCTTACAATAAATGACATTTGTCACTTTTTTCCGAAGCACACTAATTATAATTTTTGAAAAATATAATTTCAAATAGGTTTGTTTTAATTTTGTTTCCATAACAATATTTTGCGCATTATTGGATTCAAAAAAATAATGTCTAACGATGAAACGAGTGTTTTTCACTCCCAGACTAAGCATGAAGTAAAATTTCGAGTTTAGAAAAGCCCCGCGTAGAAAATTTGTCGAGGGTCGCGCCAGCGACCCGAGACAAATTTTCACGGGGCTTTTCTAAACTCGAAATTTTCACGGGGCTTTTCTAAACTCGAAATTTTACTTCATGCGCCACGGGCATAAAACATCGGTTCAAAGAGAAGTCCGAACTCTTAAAATTGATGTATTCGAATATTTTTTCCAAGGCACACTAATTATATTTTTTAAAAATAACATTTTAAATAGAAGATTTATTTCAATTTATTTTCGACGAATATATTTTTAAAAAACAACATATTGGACATTATTGGATTCAGAAAAATATTGTTTAATGTAATAAAAATTAAAAATTACAGGCAGCTGTTTAAAAAATTTAAGTTGGTTATTATTTGGCAATAAAGTTATTATTAAAAAAAATAGATATTAATGTCATTACTTAGTATTTAAACGGCCATTGCCTTTGGTTTTCAGTTCAATAAATCTGTCAATAAATACCAGAGCTATCGCGTTGGGCGTTTTTTATCGAACACCCAGTATATAAGATAAGTTTGTGTCATATCTCCCAATATATGGGCGAATTTTTTTTTATTATTAGTTATTAATCTGTGTAAAATTTTCTACAACTTTGTCCTTTACAGTTTTTTTCTATCTATGATAATAATAAAGATATATTGATTTCAAAAAATTGACACATTTTACTTTATTCAAAATATCTAGTTACCCTTGACTTTTTCAAATATTTTGAAAGTGTCATTTTATTCGTCCTATAAAACTACACTTCTTTCCCCATTTAACCGTTTTTCTATCTCTTATAGTTTCCGAGATCCCCATAGAGAACATCGAAAAAAACTCACCCTGTATATATATATATATATATATATATATATATATATATATATATATTATATATATATATATTATATATATATATATATATATATATATTATATATATATATATTATATATATATATATATTATTAGAAACTATTCTATCTACCTGAATTAGCACCGACTATAACATTGTTTCCTTACTGCGGGTTGTGTTTTTTTTTTGTATACAACAAGGGGGAAGATAAATATTTATGGGGTACACACGGGGGCCATTTTTCGTGAGCGTCGGCCCGAATAAAACGGATGAAAAATGCGGCGGTTTGGGATTAAGGGTAGATTGTGGTGATGTCTCTGATCAAGAGATAATGTCACCCCCCGAAACTGACGTTTCACAGGACTAAAAAAAACAAATGCGTTCCTTCGTGAGGGGGTCACGCTGTGCCCGATGACAACTGTCAGCCAAGTTCAGGTAGTCATCAATTTCAGACGTCGTTATAAATTGTTTTTAATGGTTGTGAAATGCAGGTGGAATAGAGAATTTATAAACAACGCACGTTCAGAATTTCTACAATTCTTTAGCTATCTTTTATAATAATAAACCTAATAAAACAGTAACACTTTCTTAACTAAAAAAAATATTTTCGCTAAATGTTCATTTCGAACACTCCTAGAAAGTGTTACTGTTTTATTTAGTGTATTTTATTAAACTCTTCACGTAACTCAATCCAAATACATATCTTTTATAACTCTGGTATTTTATTGTTATTCTGTGAAATATTTGAGTGGTTTTTACATGTTAAAAACACTCGAAATTATCACAGAATAACAATAAAATACCAAGTTATAAAAGATATGTATCATAAAATCATAAAATATTTTTTTTTTTTGTTATTTCCAAAAACCCCTAAATCCATATAACAATGTTCAGTGATATACATATCTTCATATGCGCCTATAAGAAAAACATAAGTTGTGTCTGGAAAAACAAAAACGAATCGCTCTACAGTTTTATAACTTATTCTATAAGTCGAGTAATAAAAAGTTGCTTCTAAAATGTTTTTATAAATTTAGAATAAGAGCAAAAATAACGAAGATGTAGGCAAGTTTTTTTTTTTTAATTTGTATTGATGATCCTGGCATAGACTCTCTCCACAGCCATATCTCTTATGTATTTATTATTATTTTTTTTTATAAAAATTTATCGACAATCAGGATGCTAGGCAAGTTTTAAATATCGAAAATTTCAGTTATTTTCAAATTATGTTTTGATGTAATTTGAAAATAACTGAAATTTTCGATATTTAAAACTTGTCTAGCATCCTGATTGTCGATAAATGTTTATAAAAAAAAATAATGATATTTAAAATGTGAAAACAGATTATAAATTAGCACTACAATACGCAACTTTACCCCCCTTTAACAGTGTCTTCATCTCTTCAAATAACTAAGATCCCCATTGTGCCGCTCTTATATTGAATTATAAAATCATATTTAGTTATATTTTTGGTAATTTTGATTTCTATATTAGTGTTTATTTATTTATGATTTGGTATTTAAATATAATAGTTATAGAACTACTCTGTAATTAATTGTAAATGGAATAATCCGTTCATAAATAAATAAATGCACACAATTCTACAAATCTGTTTAATACTTGTTTTATATTATTTGGGATAAAACTTTTAATTTTAATTACACTGGGAAGTACGATTGAACAAATTTTTAAGTGACCCAGTTTCGTGAAATTTCAAGCATAATATAAGATCGTATATTCACCGTATAATTTCTTAAAGATGGTAGAAAGTAATCCGTAATTTGCATTTGTTACACTCAACTTGTAAATAAGCTCGTTTATATTTTAAGGGCATTTTAGCGGTGGCTAAATAAGTGTAATAACTTTTTCAGCACTTAAGGGCTATTAGGGCTACAAAAAAAGCCCCCGCGACTTGACGCTTTCGCCAGTAAAAGGGTTCGAAACAATAAATTTACTCGTTACACAAAACACGCATCGTTTATAATTAACAAAAATAAATTATCGCATTAAATTAAATTAAGAACGATTTTTATTTTTGTTTTATGTCTTCCTTAACCCAAATATGCCTGTAGTATTATTTATATATATAATTTTTTTTACTTTCTAGTGTCTTCCACTCCCAGACTAAGCATGAAGTAAAATTTCGAGTTTAGAAAAGCCCCGCGTAGACAAATTTTCACGGGGCTTTTCTAAACTCGAAATTTTACTTCATGCGCCACGCGTATTAAACCCTGATTTCAAGTGAAGTTCAAAATATACAGCTAAAGCAATATGCTAATTATTTTATATTTTTAACTTTACAATATTTTAATGTTATAAAAAAATACTATTTTGTTTACATTTTATATGTAATTCCAGCTAGTTTGATGAAATTTATATAATTTGAAATGGTTTGTATGAAGTAATATTTGTTTATCATTTCCCGATCACTGAAAATGAAAATTTAGGAAATTATAAAGAAAGAATAACAATTCACAATGAAATCACGCGTATAAAACATTGATACAAGACCACATTTAATATTATGTATAATAGAACAAATTTTGGATTAAAATCGCCTATTAATGTGATCTGCAATTCGTTTAATCAACTTCCACCAACTCGTGACGTATTTTTTCCACCATTGACATCCTTATTAGAATTTTGTTAATTACGAAGTAAAATGTTATTAAAATGTTATTATTTTTAGTTCATAGTTTACAACTTGTTTGTTTATACTAAATTGTATTATTATTATTATTACTATTATTATTATTATTACTATTATTATTATTAAAATAATGTAAAGTTAAAAATATAAAATAATTAGCATATTGCTTTATCAGTATATTTTGAACTTCACTTGAAATCTGAGTTTTATACGCGTGGCGCATGAAGTAAAATTTCGAGTTTAGAAAAGCCCCGAAAAAGTGTCTCGGGTCGCTGCGCGACCCTCGACAAATTTTCACTTAGTCTGGGAGTGGAAGACACTAGTTACTTTAAAATATGTCACAACTGCTAAAATGTGTATCGTAACTGTCATGAAGAAAAAAAATAACATGGCGATCTCATAATAGTTCAATTCAAACTCATGTCAAGTTAGCACGTTTGGTTAAATGTCGGCTTGCACCGACTTATGTCGAGTTTAGAAAAGGCTGAAAACTTGGTTTGGTCGTTCCGTACAGTATACGATTTGACCGATCCAGAGGGACAAAATTCAAATTATTGAATAATGAAAATTACAAATGAGTCGCAATTAATTGCTCATATACATTAGAAAATGATTCCTGATACAGAATTATTTCAGTTTTCTATCAATTCTCTACGATATCTACTAGCAAAATTGTAATAAACAACTCATTGCATTTTCTGTTGGTAAATTTTGTTGTCAATTATTTCAAAATTGCATTGGTTGATCAAAGCTGTAAATTATTCTCTCTTTAGTTTCATTTTCTGCGCGAGTATAGCTACAATATCGTATATAATTTGTGTAAATATAATATTTTATAACAAAAATATAACAGGTTATAAAATTTATAAAAAAATTAAAAGTTAGAAACCACGGAGGGAAGTAACGGTCGTACTTGTTGGGAAAACACAAAAAACTTTGTAACGGAATTAGCTTATCATTAGTGGTCGATTACCCTATTACGAAAAATTAAAATTAACATGTGATATAAACATTCAATGGTTTGTGTCATACATCGTCATAATTTGCTACCTCTTCATGAATGCCCCTTAAGATGTCTTGTTGACAATAAACCCTGTTAAATCGTGCGATTTCTAAGATATTTAACATTTTTACTAGATGAAAACTTAAGTAAAAACCTTTTATTTATTGTCAATATTTTTTTAAATACTGTAAATATTTAAAAAATCTTTAAATGAAAGTGTAGATCTCATAAAAATACACAAAATGTTAATATTATGCTTTTCTGTAGATCTAATAATTACTAAAATGTGCCGTTTTTTCAAGTTAGAAATATGTACGTCAACTTATCCGATAGTATTGTGAATAACTCAACAAGTATTTTTTTTACTTTCAATGAGTTTTGTATAAAAAAAATGTTTTATAAATGTCAATCGCTTGTGATTGGTGTACAAATGTATAGAGTAATAATATGGATAAGAAAACCCCAACAAAATAAGTTAAGTGACATTGATAATGTTAATTTATGCAAATGTAACTATCCATGATAGTTCTATGTAAGATGGGTATCTATGGCCAGTCCTAGGAAGTTTGTGGGAGCATTTAAATGTCTGAAAATCTGTTTTAGAGAAAATGTTATTTTTACAGCTTTATCCATATTAAGTTTCAGTTTATTGCACTGAAACCAATCCTAAGCATTTTTAACCAAAGATTGTGACTTCCATCTTACAGATTCTATAGATTTTCCTTAGACAGAGATGGAAGTGTCGTCAGCATAAAGAATTGTGAGAGTATTGATATACTGCTTAGGAAGGTCGTTTATGTAGATCAAAAATAGGAGAGGCCCTAAAATGGATCCCTGTGGTATACAATGCATAATTTTACTGTTATCAGAAATTTTGCCATTCACAAATACTTTCTGACTTTAATTTGACATGTACACTTCTGTGCAATAAAATTGAGCACAAGTCTTATAACTATTTTTTACAATATTCTAGTTGTATAATTCGGGTCTGTTTTAATTGCCTAGCAGCAGTTTCAATAAATAATAAAACACCATAACACTTCTTTACTGCTCCTAACGTTTCTTAAATCTGAAAATAGTGTCTCTACTGATGTTCGCCAATCGAACAATTTGTCTAATAGAAAAACCATCTTCTATTTCAGTTAAAATTCGAAGTTTTGAATTGTTGTCTAAATAACGCGATATTTTGTCATTGGGGAATTGACATATTTACGTAACTAGGAAACTCATCATGTCCGCTTTAAACTATAACATATTTTGTGTACTTAATTTTATTGCACGGAAGTGTACGATGAAATAAACTTACAACTCACTGGGCTGAAGTTGTAGAAATATAGTTTTCTTAAAAAAATTGTGTGAGTAACGCAATCGAAAGCTTTTATACAATCCTACCTGCACAACAGATCTTGCTATATGTACTACAACGGTTTTAAATCTTTTGAATTCTCACCGTCGATTGATGTCCCACAGGGCTCCAGTCTTGGCCCTCTTCTATTCAATATTTTTATTATTGATTTGCTGGGGATGCTCACCTGCCCTGTGTTAGCATACGCCGACGACCTCAAAATTTACCAGAGGATCCAATGTCAGAACGATGTCGATATGCTGCAATTGAATCTAAATATCATATCTAACTGGTGCTCCCGCGGAGCTATTCACTCCGCAGCCTCCAGATCATTAGG
Organism: Philonthus cognatus; assembly: GCA_932526585.2. NCBI lineage: Eukaryota > Metazoa > Arthropoda > Insecta > Coleoptera > Staphylinidae > Philonthus > Philonthus cognatus. Next base: position 45,443,662 of record OW052241.1, read on the forward strand.
TTTTATACTAAGAAACGTTCGTGAATTTCGAAATACTGATGCTGGAAAGTCATTATACTTAATAATAATAATAATAGTTTATTCGTGCTATCACAGTAAGTTTACACATGTCAATATTAAGAAAGGGTACAAAGTCCATTAAACAGAATTCAATAAATATAAATATAAAATCACATTATAAAATCACATTCACAACATGTTAAAAACAATGACGGTATAAATAATGCTATAGGAAAATAATATCACAGATGGCAGCCTATAAATTATCCACATCAGCAAAATTGTCATTGATGTGCTCCTCTATGGTATAATGGCACTTATTAATAAGATACGACTTCATTTTTGTTTTAAAATGTTTACTTCCAAGAGACTTGACACATTCTGGAAGTTTATTGAATATTTTCGACTTGGTAAGTCGTGGACGTGGTAAATAAATATTGCGTTTAGTTCGTGTATTATATGTGTGGATATCATTGTGTACTTGGTATAGGTGATTGTTTTTATGTACATGTATAAGACACTCTAGGATATACAACGATGGTAAGGTTAAGATTCCAAGTTGTTTAAAAGCTATCCTACAATCGTCCATATATCCGAGCCCGTGTAATAGTCTGACTGCCTTGCGCTGAAGTCCGAATAATCGGTTAGTTATTGACGAGTGGCCCCAATGTATGATTCCGTATGTTAAATGTGATTGACACAGAGAGAAATAAGTGGTCTTTAAAACTGTAGGGGGTGCACAATAAGTTAGTTGCCTCAACAGAAATATATTCCTACAGACTCTAGCTGCTGTATCTTCTCCGTGATAGTACCATGTTAATTTTGGATCTAATGTAACACCTAAGAACTTGTTTTTTATTGTAGTTATTGGAGCCTGCCTTAGAGAAAAAGTGACATTGATAGATTTTGTTTTATTTTCGGTCAACTTATTACTCATGAACCATTTAGATATAATGGATTCACATTCTTTATTCTTATCCAAGGCAGATTGCAATACTAATGATTTATTTAACATGGTAGTATCATCAGCGTAGAGAAAAAAAACACTTTCACTCGAGACACTGGGTAGATCATTGATATATATCAGGAAAAGAAGGGGTCCCAATATGGAACCCTGAGGCACACCATGGGTCAGACCTACTCTGTCTGAGAGTTGTTCATTGATTTTTGTTACTTGCGTTCTTTCCGACAAATACGAATTAACAAGCCTGCAGCTAGAAGGATTGAAATTATAGTAATATAATTTTCGAACGAGTATCTCGTGACAGACGCAGTCAAATGCCCTGCTAAGTTCGAGGAATGAAGCTGTTGAATACAATCCACCTTCAAATCCTTCAAGAATTTCCTCAACAAGGGCACCAACAGCATCCGTCGTTGATCTACCCGCACGAAATCCATACTGTTGTGCTGATAGCAGTTGTTCAGCTTCTATGAATTCTATAATTTGGCGGAGTAACACTTTTTCAAACACCTTTGAAAGAGCAGGCAGAATTGAAATGGGCCTGTAGTTACTCATATCTGTTTTGTCACCTTTTTTATAAATCGGAGTCACTCGTGCAATTTTAAGCGTTCTTGGGAAAATTTGTTCACCTATACATAAGTTAAATAATTTAGTTAATGGTACGGTACAATGATGACATCCATCACATTTTCCATTAATTTTGTTGTAATATTATAAATGTCCCGACTATTATGATGTTTCCTTGAAACTGAAGTAACGGGTGCACTGAGTGGAAGTTGTTTCGGCCATTAATTTTATTGGATCTTGTGTGTACGGTATTTTATTCGATAATGTTTTTGCTACATTGGCGAAAAAAATGTTGAGTGTGTTTGGATTTAACTCACACTCAGAATCAATATTTTTATTACCTTTGCAAAATTTATTCACCACTGTCCATAAAGCCTTTGGGTTATTTCAGGAGTTTTTTATATATGATTCGTTAGCTTTAATTTTTGCATTTTTTAGGGCAATTTTATATTTTTTTAAATGTGAATAATAATTGTACTTAAACAAAGAATTTTTATTATATGCATCTTTTAAAATGTGCAGTGTTTCCCGCATTTCACGGAGGTTTGTGTTATACCATTTGATGTTATTTTTAGTTTTTGTAGATTTGTGAGTAATATTTTTCTCAGGGAAGCTATCATTAAAGTATATTTGTAGAGTATCTATAAATTGACTGAACTTATTTTCTGCAGATATATAATTATTTTCAAAAAAAAATTTCCAGTCTGTCAAATCTAGTAGATGATAAAAATTATTAGTGCCGTTAGCTGTTATTGGCCGCATAATCGTATTTTTAATATTTATTGCAATTGATTTTACTTTAGCTTTTAAGTGAATGCCTGTATGATCTGAGAATCCAGAGTCACAGGATTTAACAGTAACATCGTTTAAATAAGGATTGCTAAATATGTTGTCAAGACAATTTTGTTTCCTTGTATTAAATTTTACTGTGCTAAATAGATTATAGGTCGCCATCAAGTCACACAAGCGTATTGCCTTTTTGTCTGGTGTGTTGAATAGTACGTTAAAATCTCCACCGAGGAGTATATGACATCCATTATTAATTTTATTTAATACAATGTTAATGATTGACAGAAATTGTTCGAAATCACCATCGGGAGATCTATAAATACAAACAATAGTGATATTATGTTGTTGATTTTATTTATGTCTTTCCTACTTTTAAAACCACAAGTTTCAATTTGAGTAAGCTGCATTGTTCCACCTTGCTGATACATAGAGCGCGCAAAGCTGGATAACACATTGTAATTTCCAATTCGAAAAAAATCAAGTTCTTCGTTTTTTAGCCAATGTTCTGAAAGGCAAATGACGTCAAATTTGATGTTGTTGCTAATTATAAATGACTCCATTTGATTGACTGTATTCCTTATGCATTGCGCGTTCAAGAAGTAAACATTAAGTTCAGAGTAACTATTAGAGTAATTATCAGTACTTATGTTGTAAGTGGGCTGGCTTTCTAAAAATATCTCTTCTAAAATCATATCTTCTGATTCCAATGCCTTCTTCCTAGTTACTGGGGTTAGTAAGGTTACAGTGATATTTAAAATCCGCACCGATTTTATAGGCCTTTTTTGTATTGTTAATTTGAATCTGTTCACATATCAAGTTTGATGAAGTAATAATGCCTTTTATATGTTCTTTTCATTTTCCTCTACTTCGCTTTTGTATCAAGTAAATTGGACTACTGTAGCTTAGTCTGGTATCCGACAAGTATTAGTCATTCCCTTCTACTAGATCGCCTCCATCGGCGATTTTTAAAATGTTTGTCTTACAAACTTGACAGTACTTATCCATCTATTGGAGTGAATCAAGAACATCTACTTGAAAGGCATAACATGATAGAATTATCGACCAGACGAGACCGCCACTACGCCACAATTCTCAGGAAACTAGTACACGGAACAATCGACTGCCCCCAATTACTTTCCGGGATACCCTTCCATTTTCCTCGACAATTAACCAGATTCTCTTCATCATTCCGACAACCCACGCCAAGGACATGTGTTCTGCAGCGGTCACCGATCTTCACAATGTATCGTTGCGCAAAAAAGTCTTTCGATAATTTATTTATATAAAATGTAACTTAAATGTTGTTTCTACTCTTAATACTTGTAATTTTCTGTATTTTTTTTTTCTTGTAATACTCATTTTTTTGCATTGTACCTTCTATTATATTATCCTGTAAGTAGGAAATCCTGTTGGACAATAAAGGCTATTATTATTATTATTTACTGAGTTGTAATAGATTACAGGTAACAACCTCACCATCTTCAAATGCATCGACTAGATAGTCCACAAATTGACTAATAGCCATTGTTGTGGATCTACCTTATCTAAACCCATGTTGACACTCAGTAAATATTTTGTTTGATTTCATGAAAAATGTCATTTGTTCTGACAGTTTGAATTCAAATACCTTAGAGAACAGTGGTAGTATCGATATGGGTCTATAATTGTTTGTGTCATTTTTGTGACCCTTCTTACGAATAAGAACACACTTGGAAATTTTCAGAGCATCTGGAAAAATACCAAGGTTTATTGACCTATTTATAAGATGTGTAAGTGGGCTTACTATTACATCGATGACAACCCTAATTATGTAATATTTATGCCATATAAATATACTAGCCTCCACACCACCCCTATTTTTCATTCTACAAATTGTATCACGCACTTTTGTAGTAGATACCTGCTTGGGATTAAAATATTCAGACAAACTAATCATGGAATCACACAACATTTTGCGAACTGGATCTTCAGCAGAATTTAGAATTGAGTCAATAATTGAGTTAGCAATTGAGTTAGTAAATCGTATATTGTGCCCCGCGGCACATAAAATAAAATAAAATGATTAACACAGTGTCCAAAGTAAAAGTATCTTTTGTAATTCACTCCTGATAATGCTGTAAAACGCGAAACTAGTCGAGTAAATAGTAAAGAGAAAATTGTGAAACAACCAAGTGTAATTTAATTCAAACCTTCATCAATATTTAAAAATGTTTCACCAAGTGATGAGTGAGAAAATTATTTAAGAAAGTAAAAATATTGTTATCTTTGAAGTTTTAGTTACTTGTTGTTGATGTAACTCAACAAAAATTGTAATTTTCCAATTACGCATATTAATTCAATACGCCCGCTTTGAAAAGCTCCTCACATGTGCAGTTTTAAATTTCCCCGCATTCTGACAAAACAGAGACCGAAGTCCGGGACTTCGTTGCAATAATTAAAACATCAAAGACCCGTCGAACTATCGGATTTCGGAAAGGAAAAAATATAATTGCGGTTTTCTGGGACACGCGTTGCCCTTTCATGTCGCCGCTGTTTCGAAAAGTTTCGGCATCAGGTACACGAGGAGAGGGCATTTGTTTCGGCGAAGTTTCCGGCTCCACGTCCAAATCCCCAATTAATAGGCATATGGTGTGTTTTCCCTCGGCAAACTTGGATTTCAATTGACGAAAAAAATATGAGTACGTGCTTTCGATTTTGAGTATATAATAAAACATCCAGGGAGTTTTTCTGTATACTATACACTACAGACAAGGCCGTAGCCAGAAAAAAAAATCGGGGAGGGATATACAAATTTCAAGGGGCGGGTTAATGGTACAAATTTTATTTTTGACCTAATGGGGCAGCTTTTACATAGTAAAATTTAACATTTTAAAAATTTCGGGACGGGTTTTGAAATTCAAAAGATGAATGAAGAGATTTTAGTCTAGTTGGCATCAACAAAAATTATTGTAATTAATATACAGCGTGTTAATGAATTGTAGAAGCAAACTTCTAGAGCTTGCAAATTAAATACTATATTAAATAACTGCACTGAAGAGGAGGCAATCCCAGAAGTTTGGCAAAACAAGCAAGTGGTTTTGGTGAATCAAAACAAATACAAAATATATGCTGTATATCTTCAGATATTTATTAAAGACTTCAATTTGAAGCTTTAAACTAGTGTTTTCCACTCCCAGACTAAGCATGAAGTAAAATTTCGAGTTTAAAAAAGCCCCGCGTAGATAATTTTCACGGGGCTTTTCTAAACTCGAAATTTTACTTTATGCGCCACGCGTATAAAACACTGAAATATTGTAACAAAACGTAATGTACAGAAGTGATAAACTTGGAGTAAAATTACATTTGCTCCTATTTATATTATATGTATTTGTTAGTGCCTTAAATTTTTTATTTTATTTCCAAATTAAAAAAAATCTATAAAACATAATTTGATATTACTTGTTGCTCAAATTCGACACAAATACCTAATCTAACCTAACCGAACCCAACCCAACCTAACCTAACCTAACCCAATCCAACTCAACCCAACCCAACCCAAGTATTATTGTATTTTATAAATCGACAAAAAGTTTATAAAAATTTTATAAACTAACAAAAATCTAGAAACATTGAAAAACTCGACAAAAACCTAGAAATATCGAAAATCTCGACATGTTGAAAATCTTGACGGTCCACTCCCAGACTAAGCATGAAGTAAAATTTCGAGTTTAGAAAAGCATCGTGAACATTTGTCGAGGGTCGCGCAGCGACCTGAGACAAATTTTCACGGGGCTTTTCTAAACTCCAAATTTTACTTCATGCGCCACGCGTATAAAACACTGAAATATTGTGAAGTTATAAATACATTTAAAAATCCTTTTTTTTTTAATGGGCAACCAAATATTTACATTTTTCTTCACACACTCTTAAGTCAAGTCAAATGATACAATGTACAAAATTAACTTGAGTAATTAAATAATAAGCAAAAAAATATATAATTTAGCTTTATTGCATCAATAGGTTAAAACAAATTTTCCTTTTTTCTTTAAAGTAACTTTTACAACAGAGTTTTATTTGAAATGGCAAATTTCTCAATGTTTACGCTTATTGCATTTGAACTTCTCTCTTTCGAAAAGTTCTAAACAGATTTAGTTTATGCAAATATCAATCCTAATAAGCATCTGGTTAAATGCTTATTGATTGATTTTTGCATAAACTAAATCTGTTTAAAACTTTTAGAGAAAGAGCAGTTCAAATGCAATAAGCGTAAACATTGAGAAATTTGCCATTTTAAATAACACTTTGTGGTAAAAGTTACTTTCAAGAAAAAATAAAAATTTGTTTCAATTTGGACTATAAGTTTTTTAAATTTTTAAATTGAGCCTAATACGATGACATGGCCCATATATTAATTTCAATTTAATATAGATATTTGATGTGTTGTCTAGAGTGTAAATTATTAATTAACCTCCGAAAGTGTATCTGTGTATGAATAACAATTTCATTTGGTAAATAATTAATTTAGAGTACGCTCGATAATAATTGCAAACGCGTTTTTAATAAATACATTTTATTTTCGTTTATTTTGAACACGGCTGGGATATGGGCGGAATATTTAATGACAATATACGCAATAAATAAATAATTAGCACGTTACAAACGGCCACCAGCGCAGCACTGTTTCACCAAAACTGCATTGTTTTAATTCGTTTTAAAATGTAAATAATGCGCAATAAATTTGATTGGTTGATTAATATTTGCGTTCAAATTCAAAAGATGAATGAAGAGATTTTGGTCTATTTAGCATCAGCAAAAATTATTGTAATTAATATACAGCGTGTTAATGAATTGCAGGTGCAAACTTCTAGGGCTTGCAAATCACAACAAAGCAAGCAAGCAACTTTTGTTTAAAAATTTGTAATTAAAAGTGTTTCCTTTAGAAAATTGAGGTATACATTTGCATATACTGTACATTTTATAACATTCGTTGTTTCTTTTTAAAGAATTCAATTTGAATCTTTATACGAGGGTTGTCCACTCCCAGACTAAGCATGAAGTAAAATTTCGAGTTTAGAAAAGCCTGAAAATTTGGATTGGCCGCGTAGCGAAGCGGAGCGGTCAATCCAAATTAGGCTTTTCTAAACTCGAAATTTTACTTCATGCGCCACACGTATAAAACACTGAAATATCTAAAGTTTAAAATATACGGCTTTAGCAGTCTAATATTTAGATGTGAATAAAACGTGAGTCAAATTTTGCGCTGAAAAAATTGTTTAAAACAGTGATTATAGGCAACCCAATAACTCTAGCGTATATTAGGTTGCCTATAATCGTTATTTTATGTGTGTGTTTTTAAAACTTCACTATAAATCAGTGTTTTTAAGCGTGGCGCATGAAGTAAAATTTCGAGTTTAGAAAAGCCTAATTTGGATTGGCCGCTCCGCTTCGCTACGCGGCCAATCCAAATTCTTAGGCTTTTCTAAACTCGAAATTTTACTTCATGCTTAGTCGGGGACTGGAAAACACTTGTTGAATCCTTAAATTAACGGCTTTGAAACAACAAATTCCCGCAAATTAAAAAACACTTTAATTATCGGGATATGTATACTCAAAAAAATGCCATGTATGTTCTGTTTTAAACATATTTGAATGGTATTTTAAACACGCTTTAAACATATTGTTAATGCTTCAAACGCTGTTTCAATAAAAAAACACGTTTTGAAAAAAAAACCTGTCTGTTTTAATTAAAATGAAAGAAAACTTTGTTTTAACAACCGTGCCTGAAGGAGACACTTTTGACTATACATTTATTAACAAAAGATGCTTGTTTTCATGTAAACTTTAAGCTCTAGAAGTTTGTCCCTGCAATTCATTAACACCCTGTATAATATAACGAGTGTATAAATTGTCGGCATCTCGGTTGCTTTGAAAAACAAATTGCATATCTTCAATTAAGTCATATGATTCGGTGAATTTCAGAAACGTCAAACAAATTTAATTATATGTCTAATTACTACGTATGTTTCTGAAGTCAGAACCTACTGGGATGCCGACAGTTTATAGACACTCGTTAGGTATAATATGTTTAACACAGAAAATAGAAGTTTTTATGCGATTAATAAATACGCAATTGGTTATAGGTTTTTAATTGAACAAACTGACCGTCAGACAATGACAATAGTAGATAATGAAATACGACTACTCTCGTTTACGGCGACAGTGAAACCGATATCTACCCCGCGCCTGGTTACCCGTGTTCACTTGTCTCGGCCTCTTGATATTCACATTGCGGCCATCCTACGGGTCTTCCGCCCCGGAAGACTCGGAATCGTTGTCCATTGGATACCAAAACTTTATATATTCGGCGCAGGTAATTGTCCTGAATAGTCCTTCCTGGGTGCCCTCCTTCTCCACGTCGTAGGTGTTCGGTGATTTGAATTTTGTCGCCCGGTATCTACCCAAATATTTAGCTTTCAGCTTGAGCCCTGGGCCAAACTATGTTCGCTTGATAGCTACTAGCTCCCCGTTTTACTATTTTCCTGGACTCTTCCTCTCAGCGTTAGAGTATTATCTGTTTTCTTCTTGTACCTTTAGTATTTGCTTTGCTGAGAAATCCCGAAGATCTCAGAATCAAAGAGCTTATTGAGCAGTAGATGATCAACGAATTTCAGGACGATAGAAATGTACTAAGAGAAGCAACATTTTTATCGTCCTGAAATTCGTTGATCATCTCCTGCTCAATTAGCTTTTTGATTCTAAGATATTCGAGATTTCTCATTTGCACTCCTGTGAGTAGTTCGAATGATGTGGTGCCTATGCTTCTTTGCACGGTCGAATTTATTATTCTCTGAACGTCCTCAAAATACTTATACCAGTTTGATGCATCGTCGACTGCCATCTTGCTGAGGACTGCTGTGGTGGTGCGGTTCAACTTTTCTATTTGTTCATTGACCCTGGGGAGCCCCCGTTGCAATAATCTTCTCATTTTCACAATACTCTTTGAACTCATTGCTTGTGAATGCCGATCCCTTATCCGATATGATTCGTGGTGGGTTACCGAAATTCTTCTTTTAAACATCCGATCTCCTTATCAACTCTGCGGCAGTCGTTGACTTAATAGAGTACAGCCACGTGAACTGCGTAAAGGCGTCTATTATTGCCAAGACGTGTAAAGGTCCTAAATGATCCATATGATACATCCTCAAGGGCGCATCTTTCTTAGGCAGTGCATTCAAGAACCCTTCAAACTCGACCCTCAAGAACTACAACCACGTAGCTATGAAGCGAACATAGTTTGGCCCAGGGCTCAAGCTTATAGATAAATATTTAGGTCCATCAATCACACAACACCTACGACGTGGAGAAGGAGGGCACCCAGGAAGGACCATTCAAGACATCCACCTGGGCCGAATATATAAAGTTTTGGTGTCCAATGGACAACGATTCCGAGTCTTCCGGGGCGAAAGACCCGCAGGATGGCTGAAATGTGAAAATCAAGAGGCCGAGACAAGTGAACACGGGTAACCAGGCGGTTCTGTTCTGGTTCTTTGGGGAGTGCGCATTTCTGCACAGCACTTAGGCCTCATTAGGTTCATTGTGCTTCCTCCCGTCGATTACCCAGCCTCAGCTCAGCCAGTCTACCTGGTTTAGGTAGTCTAGCAAAGCCGAGGTGGGTAGGTCCCTTATGTAGGCCATTGTAGGCCATCTTTGGCCTAGTAAGGAGCCTCTAGTTGACGAGAGTGCCGGGCAATCGCTAAGAATATGCCCGCAGTCTCGTCTTCCATGTTACATTCTCTGCAGAATTTGGTGGCCAATGGACAACGATTCCGACTCTTTCGGGACGGAAGACCCGCAGGATGGCCGAAATGTAGGCATCAAGAGGCCGAGACAAGTGAGCACCGGTAACCAGGCGCGGGGTAGGTCAGTTTCACCGTCTCTGCGAACGAGAGTAGTCGTATTTCATTATCTACTATTGTCATTGTTTGACGGCCAGTTTATTTAATTAAAAACCTATAACCAATTGCTTATTTATTAATTACACATTTTTTATTATGAAACTTAATAAAGTCTCGATATGATAAAGTTAAAAAGTGTTTAAATTGTTGCATTTGCGTTTTAATTATCAATTTAAACTATATAAACGATTAAATGACGCAAACGTTGAGTAGTAATAGCTTTGGCTATTTTGCAGTTCCGATTTAACAAAACACGACGCGCAATAAAAGTGAAAAGTGATTCAATCGGCTATTTCACAGCACGGTGGAATCACCCAACAAATTAATCCCCTCATTCGATCCATATTAAATAGGGCTGGCGCACCCTTTTGAGGCTCGGAAACAAATGATACGCACCTGAACCGGGGGTGCCGCTGTGTGCCGGAGACGAAAAGGGTTGATATGTGTAAAGAAGGACGTGTGTCCCATTGGAAATACATTACAACCACCGGGGGAATTATCTAAAACCCCCGTGTGCTGTATATACACTGTGTTCCGTTGTGTTATATCGGATACACGTTTCGCACCCCTCAAGGGAACGAACGGATGTATTATCGACTAAACTGCGCCAAAACGCAAAACCCGTAAAATACATACAAATTAATCTCTTCATTTTTTATATTCTATTTGAATAGATTAGAAAAAATATCATATTTCTAACTTGAAATTTCAAAAAAAATTGAATTCTTTAATACGGTTCTTACTCGGTGTTTAGCCTATTTGCCTGTTAATTTCCACCGTAAAATTGTACTTCCCGAGTTTATTTCTTTGTCCTAGATAAATATAGTCGTCTGTTGAGACTATAATTGTGCACATGCACATTGATGTTTTCTGCGCTAATTATCTTGGTTTTTCCAAAGTTCATCTAAAGACCTATTTCGGCCGATGTTGTCTTGAGTTAACATTTCTTGTATCTCTTCGATGTCATGACTTAACAAGATGATGTTTTCAGCAAAGCGAAGGTGACTTGAATATTTGCCATCGATTTTAATGCCTTTTTCTCCCAATACACCCTTTTGGACATATCCTATAACGCAAGAGTCAACAGTTTTGGTGAGATGGTGTACCCTTGTCTTACTCCTCTTTTTTCCTGTATTAAGACCCTCAGTGAGGTTTACTTCTAGAGTTGCCGTGTTATGACTTCTTAATAAACTAACAAATTGTATCGGAAACTGAAAATACCTTATAATTACGACTAAATATTAAAATTTCGGGGTAGGGGGTTATAATCGCTTCGCAGAGCGACCCTACCAAATTTTCATGCTTTTCTAAACTCGAAATTTTAAACACTAAAATACTGTGAAATTTATGTATATTTGAACCTCATTGGAAATCAGTGTTTTATACGCGTGGCGCATGAAGTAAAATTTCGAGTTTAGAAAAGCCCAGAAAATTTGTCTCGGGTCGCTGCGCGACCCTCGACAAATTTTCACGGGGCTTTTCTAAACTCGAAATTTTACTTCATGCTTAGTCTGGGAGTGGAAAACACTCGTTTAAAGCTTTAAATTAAACGTCTTTAAATAAGAACGGATGCCTTAAAATTACAACATACACATTGGGATATGTATACCTAAAATAAACATTCCCTGAAAGTTAAAACACATCTTGAAGCAGCTTAAATTTGTTTGTAAAGAAAACCAACTTAAAATTATATGAATGCCGAAAGAATTAATAAAATTATAGAATATTCGCTTAAAATGGGGTTTTATATTGAATTGCAATATATATAATCAAACATTTTTTTAAGCCGGTGTTACGGGGCTTTTATGTACGTGTGTCCTCCTCTCCGATTGATTATTTTTGTGAAAACAATTCATTTTTTATCGGGGCCCAGTGTACGATACGTTGCCAATTCAGACTTTGTCCTTGTCGGTTTTATTAATTACACCAGCTGCGACTGGCAATAAATATTGCCCTAGGCCTTCCGACACAACCAAAAAAATATCAAATCAGCGTTACGGAAACAAATTATCGTCGAAAACATCGGCTTAACGTCTCACGTTAAATTAATGGTGGAGCCAGACGAATCAATTAATTTCAACTTACATCTATATATCAATTGATAATAGGGATATTAAAGTGTAAATTGCAGATAAAAATGGGCAGTTGATAGCGTTCACGTCTTTAATCAAAAATAAAATCTTACTGACCCCGGTGGGGTAGTGGGTAGAGGCCCTGCCTCCTAACCCAGGGGTCGCGGGTTTGAGTGCCGCCGGGTGGGGTCATTTTAAAGTACAAAATGATTCCACCTGGGTCCATGGATGTGTGTGAATGTGTTTGTGGCGTCTAAATATAGTTAAATACAAAAATATAAAGGAAAAATGGTGGAATGGTCTGAGACTAATATCCAGTAAAGGTATAAAAAACAATTTTTTGTTACTGTAAAAATAATACCGTGCGATCATTTAAAACATGATTTAGAGTAGGCTTTGAATTTTAAATTAGATTTGCACTACAGGCTTTTAACACATAGCTTACCATAACCCCGAATTTATTCAATCGTTCAATTAGCATTCTGGGCAACCGCACTAAAAAAATGTTTTACTTTGACCATTAGCAACAAAAATAAAATCAAATATAACAATTGAACAAAATCCCCAAAAAATGTTTACAATGAAACTCAATTAATTCCATATTCGCAACCGAATATCATCCCAAACTTAGTTACTACCATCCGTATATACGTATGTATGTATGTGTGTGTTTTAGTTTGTGTCAGTTGTGAAATTAATTAACGTTGTCTGTGTTCGTTGCAGAACTTATGCACAAAACCACTCAGCGTCTATACACGTTTAATTGCAACCCTCTGTATTCGCACTGAATGCATTATCGCCGAATGTTCTTTTTATTTTTGGTTGTTGCTTGTTTATACGAAAAATCCGAAATGAAATAAATTATTTCGTCAAGTGTGCCAGTCGTGTACGCAAAGTTGAAACGAAACCAACGCGGTAATTTAATTAACTAATTTACTATGTGCATGTGCACTAACAAATTTCAATTTGTTAACTTACTTCAAAAGGTAATTAACTGTAAATGTGTAATATATACAACGCGGGTAAATTAATGAATGCATTGTTTACTTTGTATGCAACATAGCATAAAGAAGCAAATTAATAATCTATTTGGTGTACAGGGTGAGCGAAACTCGATGTCTTAGCTTTATTACAAAAAAAGGAAATACGATAGAAAAAATCTGAGAAGAGGTTGATAAATGAAATTGAGTAAGGTCTATTTTAAGCCAAAATTCCATATTTTTCTAAATTTGGAAACTAAAGTAATGACGTCATCGAATATTTGTTTACCAGAAACATACCTATATTTTGGGATATTTAAAAAGAGCTAATTTTTCTGAGCAAGCTTTGTAGAGAAGAAAATTTGCAATCTTCTACCATTAAAAAATTATAAGCAAACTTAAAAAAAAAGTATTATCAAAAATTCACAATTATCACAACTTAAACAAGTAGTCTTTGGAAGCAAATAACAAAGTCGCATCTGTCAATAATGAAACTAATGGTTGACAAATATTGTTTTATTGTCATTTGATTTTGAAAAATGTTCACGCACAACAGAAAAATCGACATGTTATTAGTTTATGGAAAATCTCAAAAGAACCCTAGAAGAGCAGTTCAATTATATGCCTAGAGATACCCTGAACGTGTTATTCTAACCTTAAAAATATTTGCAAGGTTGGAACGCAATTTTAGGGGCATATAACGAAGCATTTTCTGCTTTCTGACAATACTGTTGCCACTGTTTTACAGTCTTTTCAGGACCATACAAGGAACTCGATTCGGCAAGTCTGGCGTGAATTGAATTTAAAATATAGTTCGGTACGACACATTTGAAAAGGAAATTGGTTACCACGATTATAAACTTCACAGCTTACAATACTTGTCAGATCAACATCAACAACGAGGAATAAATTGTTGCCCAAGTGATGGTAAACTTAGAGATCAATGACAATCGATTTTTCCAGCATGTGTTGTGGACGGATGAAAGTCGTTTTGTTAGTAACGGTAAGTCCAATAAAAAATGAACATTTTTGGGCTACTAAATATCCACATTTTGTCAATCCGATTGAAAACCAAAGACACGTTTGGTGTGGTATTATTAGTAGGCATTTCATTGGTCCATATTTTTACGAAGGAGTTTTACGCAGTAAGCAATATTTGCAATTTCCTCAAGAACAACTTCTTGTGCTTGAAAATGTTCCATTACAGCTACATGCAAACATGTGTTTTCAGCATGACGGGGCTCCAGCGCGTAAAGCACGAGTTGTCCAACAATATTTAAATGAAACTTATGGAGAAAACTGAATAGGTATAAATGGACCAATACAGTAGGTGCCTAAATCACCAGACTTGACCCCACTAGACTTCTCTTGTGGGGAACTTTGAAAAACAAAGTTTTCAAAACACCATCTGTTAATTTGGAACATTTAAAAGAATAAAATCAGACATGCTTGCGATGAACTATCTAAAGAAATGTTACCTAAGGCTTTAGTGATAGATGTAAGGCTGAACATTTGTTGTAGTGATTGCTTACATACTTTGTTTCTTTCTGCGGTAATTTGTTTAGTGTTTTTTTATTTAGTGTTAAGCGCAATATTTATTTTTTGTAACATATAAGTATTATTATTTACTTTTTATACATTTTTTGTAATGTTATAAAAAGAAGAAATCGGTAGATAATTAAATAATAGTAATATAGTAACACATTATGTGTTTTTTAATGTTTAATTAATGATAATTATTAATAGTAATTAATAATGTATAACTATTGACAAATGCGACTTTGATATTTGCTTCCAAAGGCTACTTGTTTAAACCGTGACAATTGTGAATTTTGTATACTTTCATTTAAGTTTGCTCATAATTTTTTAACGGATGAAGATAGTAAATTTTTGTCTCTACAAAGTTTATTCAGATAAATTTATCCGCGTGGCGCATGAAGTAAAATTTCGAGTTTAGAAAAGACCATGACAAATTTTCACGGGGCTTTTCTAAACTCGAAATTTTACTTCATGCTTAGTCTGGGAGTGGAAAACACTCGTTTAAAGCTTCAAATTGAACTTAAAAAAAAACAAGGAATATCTAAAGATTCACAGAAAATAGGCTGAATTTTGAATACGGATGCTTAAAAGAAAAACTCCTTGTATCTGTTTGCTCCGGAGAAATATGAATAATTATAAACCATAATGAAGATAACAATTAATTCTCAAAAAACACTCGTTAATTAATATTATACATAATTGACGTTTGTTAAACAATGGCGGCGATAAAGCAAAACCCGAAAAACTAGATTTCGTTTTTACTAAATAATAGAAAATAATTTATTTGCATTTTATTTTTTTGTGGCATTATTGGGAGACAAAAAAGCTTTTAAATAAACTAATCTTGTCAATTAATGATTACCATAATATTTAAAATAATTATGATAATCAACCATAATAAATTTTAGTCGAATCGAATACAGTGTTCAATTGTTATAAATAAAATTAATAATATTTTTTTGAACTTTGAGGCCTAATCCCGGCTTAACCGTAAACTTTTGGATATAGATAAGTTATATTAAATCATTATATTTTGATCCCAGGAACCTATGGTTAAGCTATTTGCCCATATTAACGGGACACCCTGTATAAAAAAGAATGTATTCAATGTTAAAAAGTAGGTATCGTTAATGGTATTTAATGGTTGTCCTCTGAAAGGATTTAAAACCCTGATCCGCTCGGACTTTTGATTTGTCCCGAGTTTTTCGCTCCAGTTTCAACCCCTAGACATCTATCTATCAACATCCCGCCCTCCTGCTAACTTCAGTTCAGTGTCAGGGGATGAAAACTTGCCACACACACACACACACATACTTACATACATACAACAATCCCTTCGAAATCCCCCCCGAATTACATCACACAAGGAGGAAACGAAGGAGAAATCGAAATCGAAAACGGCGGGCGAGCGACAAAGTTTTAATTCTAATTCCCTCATCCGCCGCGGCCGGTCGCGACGTCGCCACCTGTCAAAGCTCGACGCGAAAGCTCGAAAAGACTCCTCTAGCTCTCTCTCTCTTTCACCAGTGTGCGAGCTTTGCACGTTTTGTGTGGGGATTGTGTTTGGCAGTCCGTGTCGAGCGTCTGTCTAGTTTGGTTCACGTGCCTTTTCAGAGACGGAAATGCGCTTGGATGAATGGTTAAATTTAGTGTAGTTTGTGGTTTGTTTTTTTGTTTTGGAGGGGCGAATGGAGTTTTGTATCATCCTCTTGGATTAAGTGCGCTTGTTATGTTCAGTTTTAAACAAACGACATTTGCATTGTTTTGCTGTTGAAAAAAAAGTGAAGTGTTGTTCTATAAGTGAAAATAAAATGGATTACTTGTACAAGAAAATTGTAAGTTTGCTTATTTTATTACATAATTTTAAACTTACCCCACTGAGCAAATCCATTTAAGTAATGTTTCAACAACATTAGAACAACGTTTAATACAATGTTGATATAACGTTATTTGTCTGTTTTTTGCTTAGTGGGATTAATCAAAAAAATATTGATATCTTAAATTTAATTGTTTTTAGTAAAAAAATTGCATTGTTTTTTTTTTACAAAAATCATTGATAATTCCTCAAGTAAAAATTACAAAATAATAATACAATATTATAGAATGAGACAAAATTATACATTTGTAACCCCAATTTGATTTCCAAATAAAAGCTTTGTTTTATGTGGCAACATTAAAATGGAATCAATCTGGAGTTAGATAATTTTTTACGCAACTCTGCGTTGCGAAAACACCTTATTTGAATAATAAACACTTTACATTCCTAGATAGAGCCAGAGGCGAAGAAATAAATACATTAAATCGACCTCGATGACTTATTCACAGGTATAATCAGAAACTTTGCAAAGAGAACACATACATGTATAAAACAAGCAGAATATTTCCCTACACACACACAAAATTACAGAGAATTTTTCATGTTGTACACTTCTGTGCAATAAAATTAAGCACAAGTCTCATAAGTATTTTTCACAATATTCTAGTTGTATCGTATGTTCAATAAAAAAAAACCTCTAGAGTGCCATGATTTTATTAATTTTTAAATTTAAGTTGGCTACACTCCTTAGGAATTGACATATAAAACGTTAAACATGATAATTATAATATATAGTTTCAGAGTTGCCAACTCACAATATTTTCCATGGCACTCTAGAGGTTTTTTTTTTTAATGAATACGATATAATTTTGTGTTAATTGCCTAGCAGCAGTTTCAATAAATGATAAAACACCATAACTTGAAAATAACACCTTTATTAAAAAACCAAAACTAAGACCTCTTGAAAAAAACGTTTGTAATAAATACAACAAAGCCGAAATAGAAAAACCATCTTCTATTTTAATTAGAATTCGAATTTTTGAATTGTTGTCTAAATGACGGAGCCTTTTGACACTCAGGAAATTGACATATTTACATATTTTCGTAAATAAGAAACTCATCATGTTCGTTTTAAACTAAAACATATTTTGTGTGCTTAATTTTATTGGACAGAAGTGTACGTGTTTTATAAATTGCAATTATAACATATAATCTGTGTATTTAATTTTTTTTATAATGTCGGATATTTGGTTGGAAACTCTGGTTGCAATTCTGACTTTTTCCTTTAAAATAAATTTGAGGTTATGTTTTTCACATATTTGCCATGGACATAAATACCCTATCATAAAGATTAATTAAGTGGTGAAACATTACTTTCGGCATTTTATTACCACCTTTCTGTCAAATACTTAATCAATCGCAACATGGCATTTATATATTAATGTCATTACATGACAATCAGCAGGGACACCCAAATAATCAAAGAACTTAAGAAAAATAAATCCCGAATCTAGTTGGCCAATTAACAAAAAAAAAGAATACTGATGGTTTTGATATAGAGAAAATTGAAAAAATTCATGTAGAATTTTTTCAAACATTTTCGATATCAAAACCTTCAGTATTCATTTGAAAATTCCTCCTTGAAGATGACCAATGGTCGAAACTAGCCGGAGAAAATAAAATTAGTGAAACAAACCAAGTGTTTTAATTAAATGTCCAGAATTAGATTCTATAATGTTTCACCACGGGTAAAGTGAGAAATTAATTAAACATAAATTTGAAACCTTCAAAAAAACACTCCATATTTTTGGTGAAATTAGCTTGTTTTGTTAAATAAATATACCGAGTGTTAAATTGGCCATTGCGTTATGTCAAAACAGTCAATTTATGTCAAAAACGATTTATTTTTTATTTATTTAACGGTGGTCTGCCATAGAAAACTACAATAAAGATAATAATTGATGGCGTTTTCAACGTCAAAATGTTAAAAGTAGACAACTTTTATTAACTCAAATCATCATAAATAGACTCCTTAAAAATTATTTTTCAGATTTTTAAAAAAATTAAAATCTTCACCTAAGAACTGAGGGGTAAGAATGGACGATTTTAGCATGAAATGTTTAATGTTTTATAAAAATTTCAAAAAAACACATACCTTCTTAACAACATTACCAACAATGTTAGCAACTTATTTCCCCCAGAAAAAAGGATTTACGTCAATTTTAGCAATCTTTAGTAATTTATTTTCCCCAGAAAACTTTTTAAAATAATTTTAATTCGAGCTGGGTGTGGAGAAAATAGCTATCTCCTGTTGATACTAATATTAATAATAATACGTGTGATTTTTTCAGATTTTTTAAATAATAAAAAATGAAACCTAAAAATTGAGTTTTGGGAAGGGAAAATATAAAAAAATATGATTTTCGCGTGATTTTTTTAATTTTATTTAAAAACTTAAAAAAACACGGACCTTCTTAACAGCATTAAACACGATACAGGCTACTTATTTTCGCCATTAAAAATGTTTACACAAATTTTTGCAACCTTTAGTAATAAAGTAAACTTTTTAAAATTACATAATTTAATTCGAGCTGGGTGTGTTAAGAACTTTTTTTGCTAAAAATAAGTACCTTCTGTTGGTACTAGTATTAATAATATTGCGTGTGATTTATTTCAGACTTTTAAAAAATAAAAAATTTCACCCTAAAAATTGAGATTTTCGAAGGGTGGGGTATGGAAAAATACGATTGTTGCGTGAAATTTTTTATTTAAAAAAAAAACTTAAAAAAAATAAAAACCTTTGTAACAGCATTAGATACACTGCAGGCTACTTATTTTTTCCAGAAAAAAATGTTGGACTAATTTTTGCAACCTTTAGTAACAAAGTGAACTTTTTAAAATTATTTTAATTTGTGCTTTGTGTGTTAGGAATTTTTTTCTGGAGAAAATGACTACCTCCTGTTGGTACTAATATTAGTAATAACACGTGTGATTTTTTTCAGGTTTTATAAAAACTAAAAAATTTTACCTAAAAATTGAGATTTTCGTAAGGGTAGGGAACGAAAAAAATACGATTTTAGCGTGAATTTTTAATTTAGAAAAAACGTCAAAAAATCACAGATCTTCTTAACAACATTAGAAACAGGGCAGGCTACTTATTTTACCCAGAAAAAAATGTTGACACCAATTTAAGAAACAATGAATAATCGATAAATCCAGTAAAGTCCAATTTTAAGATTTTGTGCAAAGCGCAATTTTCATCCTTTTAAAAACTATTGCAGCTCGAATTCGAGCAAATTTTATTTTGAATCGAATGCTTTTTTAATTAATCCGATCGGTTTAGATATTTAGGCAAGGGAGCGTTTTGAGTGGGTAAAGTGAACATTTTATAAATAGTGGCTTTATTGAGAAAAATATTAAAAATATATTAAATTTTTAAGATAAATGAAATTTGTTGCAAAACAGCCGGTTTATTAGTAAATGGGCGTTAATTAATGCTGAAGTTAGTTTTTTTAACATAAGAATTGTGTTTGTGACAAGCGCTCAAAGTCACCAGTTTCATCTAAGTGAACTTTTTAAAATAATTTTAATTCGAGCTTGGTGTGTTAAAAAAAATTTCTAGGGAAAATAACTACCTCCTGTTAATACTAATATTTATAATAATACGTGTGATTTTTTTAAGATTTTTTTAAAATAAAACAAATTGTCTAAAAATTAAGATTTTCGTATTTAAAAACACGATTTTTGCGTAAAATTTGTTATTTTTTAAAAGAACTTATAAAAAATCACAGACCTTTTTAACAACATTAGAAACAATGCAGGCTACTTATTTTTCTCAGAAAAAAAATGTTTACACCAATTTTTGTAACCCTTTGGTACTAAAGGTTGCAAAAATTCAAGCTAGGTGTGTTAAGAATTTTTTTTCTGGGGAAAATAACTACCTTCTGTTGATACTAATATTAATAATAACGTGTGTTATAAAAAAATTGAAATGTTCGTAGGTGTGGAAAATACGATTTTCGCGTGAATTTTTTTATTTTTTATAAAAATTTTAAAAAAATCACAGGCCTTTTTAACAACCTTAGTAACTAATAAAACACGATTTAATTTCCTTTCCTCACTTATTTATTTTTATTGTTAGATGTACATTTCGAGTACCATGTACTCGTTTTCAATAACTGATTTAGTTACTGAAAAAGAGTACATGGTACTCGAAATCTAACAATATCTAACAATAAAAATAAATAAGTGAAGGAAGGAAATTAAATCGTGTTTTATTAGTGATTTATTACTTCACATAACGCAAAACAAATAGTGAACCTTAGTAACAATGTTGGATACTTATTTCCCCCAGAAAAAAAGCATTTACGCTAATATCAGCAACCTTTAGTAAGCATAGAAAATGGTTAAATCCACTAAAGTCTAACTTTGCGCGCTTGTGCTGAGCGCAATTTTTAACTTTCTGAAAATGATCGCAGCTCAAACTAAAGCTTATTTCATTCCGAATCGAATGCTTTTTAAATTAATTTATTCGGTTGAGTTATTTAACAAGGTAGCGTCTTGAATGCGTAAAGTGAATATTTATTGTGCTTGAACTTTGTTCTACACGGAGTTTTTCTTTAAAGTAAACGTATTCCAAATTCAGCTTATTTTTGTTAAATCTTTAGATATTCGTTGTTTTTTAAAAGAGGTTAATTTGAAGCTATAAACGAGTGTTTTCCACTCCCAGGCTAAGCATGAAGTAAAATTTCGAGTTTAGAAAAGCCCCGTGAAAATTTGTCTCGAGTCGCGTAGCGACCCGAGACAAATTTTCTGGGCTTTTCTAAACTCGAAATTTTACTTCATGCGCCACGCGTATAAATCACTAAAATATTGTGAAATTTATGTATATTTAAATCTCGCTTGACATCAGTGTTTTATACGCGCGGCGCATGAAGTAAAATTTCAAGTTTAGAAAAGCCCAGAAAATTTGTCTCGGGTCGCTGCGCGGCCCTCGACAAATTTACACGGGGCTTTTCTAAACTCGAAATTTGACTTCGTGCTTAGCCTGGGAGTGGAAACACTTGTTTATAGCTTCAAATTAACCTTTTTTAAAATACAACGAATATCTAAAGATTTAAATAAAATAAGCTGAATTTGGAACAAATTTTCACGGGGCTTTTCTAAACTGGAAATTTTACTTCATGCTTAGTCTGGGAGTGGAAAACACTCGTTAAAAGTTTAAAATTAACCTCTTTTAAAAAACAATGGATGTCGGAAAGTTTACAGCTCATGCATATGTTTACCTAAAAGAAAAATTCTCTGTATATAATAATAATATATTTCCTTAATAGAAGATCTACCGGTACGAACTTATGTATTTCGACACAACTAGTAGCAGAAGCCATGGATTCCGGTAAACAAGTGGACGTGATATATACCTTTCTAAGGCATTTCATAAACTCGATCATAATATATTAGTTAACCGTCTTTACGATTCCAATATTAATCAAAATATTATAAATACTTTAATATCATACTTAAGTAACCGGACATATTCTGTTGAGGTAAATGGTTTACGCTCACATTGGTGTAGAGTAACAAGTGTGGTACTACAGGGATCCAACTTAGGACCTCTTTTATTTATAATATATTACGATAATGTGTGTAAAAATCTGAAGTGCCCCACTCTTATGTATGCGGATGATTTAAAAATCTTTAATATTGTTGAAAACAACAGAGATTGTATAAATCTTCAAGCAGATATAGATAATTTGACGAATAAGGCACTAATAACCTTTCTTTACACTCAAACGTGTTAAGGAAAGTTATTAGTGCTTTATTCGTCAAATTAATTTGATCTTAACGTAATTCACAATCAATTTATTTTAGATATAGATAAAATATGCGAGTGGTGTAACTCAAATAAATTGGCTTTAAATATATCTAAATGTTCAGTGGTGTCGTTTTTGCGTAAAATAAATACAATATGTTTTAATTATACAATAAATTCAATTATAATAGGTCGCAGCACGGAGATAAAAGATCTAGGGGCACATTTGATAATTTGATAATTCTTTAAGTTTTAATGTGCATATTAATAATGTTGCGCAAGATTGCTCCAAATTCATACGAGAGAAATTGTAAATCGTTCCGAAATATTAATGTCTTAAAGACACTTTCCTTCACTTATATATTAAGCAAACTAACATATTGTTCGGTTATATGGTCACCTATGTATTATAAATATAAAAATTTACTCGAGAGCGTGCAAAAACGATTTCTTAGGTATCTATACTATTTAAAGTATAAAGTATATCGGTGCGATATTCCTTATGGTGAGTTGCTATCTTAATTTAAGTTACTATCTGTTCATGTAAGATTTATATATATATATATATATATATATATATATATATATATATATATATATATATATATATATATCCTTATGCTATTTGTATAAATTAATACATAATTCAATTGACGATACTAATTTCTTATCTTGTGTGCCTAGACTGACTTTACGAAATGGACGAACATTTACCCAATCCATTCCAAATAGTATTTACTGTTTGAATTCACCAGTTTAACGGTTATCACGTTTTTATTTTGTTTTTTTTTAAATTTATTTATCACTTTAGCTACAATAAATGTTGAATAACATAGTTGTAAGATGTGAACGTCAAGGAAGAGAAGTTACAAAAATTTGTACTTCAGATATGTTTAATTATTACCACTGCCGTCGATGGAAGTAGGGAATAACAATAAGTAGATGTCAACTGAGTAAACAGGATGAGCTATAAGTATATTTTTTATATATTTTTTAAATTTAGAAAAATCTAACTTCTTAACATTATCTGGAAGTAGATTAAACATTTTTTTCCCTTCGCAAAAATATGCTCTATTCATAAGAGTTGTGTGCGATTTATCTAACCGCAGTAGATTACAATGTCTAGTTTCATAATTGTGATGTTGACTTGACGTAGGGAAAACATTAAGATTTTGTTTTATGTAACATACCATCTTGTAGACATATATTCCATACAGTGTTAACATTTTTTTTGCTACGAATACATGTTTACATGTATCTAGTCTCTGAAGACCAAACATTGATCTAATAATTTTTTTCTGAGCCATGAATACATTATGAGCATCAACTGCTCTTCCCCAGTATATTAAAAGACAGGTGAGGGTAGGCAAATGCATAGTACAGAGTCATTAAAGTATTTTCTTCTGTTTCGTCCTTCATTCTAAGGATTACAAAATGTGCCTCACTTAACTTTCTACAAACATGATCGGTATGGTTTCTCCATGTCAATTTCCGATCTATGTGCACACCTAGGTACTTCACACAGTCTACGAGCGGGTATTTGATGTCATTTACTATGATTTTGAAGTCATTTGGCAGTTGACGTTTCTTACCTATATGCATACATACCGTTTTAGACGAATTTAATATTAAGTGATTGGCGGCACACCATTCATTCATTCTGTGTATGACATTTGCTATTTCGTCAATTAATTCAGTACGACTGTCCGCTGTCACTAATATTGCGGTGTCATCAGCAAATAATAATGCGGTTTCTATCAAGTATTCCGGAAGGTCATTGATAAATAAAAGGAACAAAAGTGGGCCTAATACTGACCCTTGCGGAACACCATAAAACATTTGTTTACAAGTAGACTTAAATTTATTGACTTCAACAAAGAAACTTCGGTTTGATAGGTAAGAAAGTAACCATTTAGAAAAATGACCTCTAAATCCATATGCTTCAGGTTTTGTTATTATAAAATTTATATAAACACAATCGAAAGCTTTCGTCAGGTCGAACAGCAAAAGCACAACGTATTTTCTTTTATCTAGTTTATTTATGACAAAATCTATAAATGAGCAAAGTGCTGTTTCGACCGACTTTTTAGGCGTAAATCCATGTTGGTTACAATTTATAATGTTGTGAATTCGTAAGTAGTTATTCATTCTATTACTATCTTTTCAAATATTTTTGAAAATAATGATAGTAATTGTATAGGCCGGTAGTTGCTCAAGTCTTCCTTACTACCCTTTTTAAATACTGGTGTAACACGTCCTATTTTTAAACAATCAGGAAATACGGATTCTTTAATAGACTCATTGTATAGATATAGTAAGTGTGGAAGAATACTACTTGTGATTGATTTTAATGTGGTAAGTGAAATTTCATCTGGACCAGGTGAATTTTTAGAAAATGTATTAATTACTTTAATAATGTCAGCTTCAGTAATGGGTTCAATATAAAATGAATTTGAGTTTACAAAATTTGTTATAGTGCATTTGCCTAAATGTGAATTTTGGAACATTTTTTATACTAAATTTGGAACAATATCCGAAAAGTAATATGCGAAGCTTTCTGCAATTTCTATGGAAGAAGTTTTTATATTATATTCAACAATGATTGTTTGTGGACTTCTATTTTTCTTAGCGCGGCCAATTTTCTTATTAACAATTTTCCAAGTGGTTTTTATGACGTTTCTCGAGCTATTGATTAAGTTAGAATTAAGTCTCTTTTTTGCAGACGATATATCAGCTTTCAAATCTTTCTTCTTTTGTTTATATTGCATTTCCAAGTTTGGGTCAGTTAAATGTTTTGTAATACAAAATATTTTTTTTAATTCTTTGCTCATTTCTTTAATTGACTCAGTTACCCATTCCTTATCGTCGCTTTCAAGAAAAACTTGTTTGTACACAAAGGGGACAGCATTGGTTGAGGCAATCATTAATAGTATCTAGAAAGAAATTAAATTTAGTGTTGATATCGTTTTTTTTTGTATAAAACGTTCCAGTCAATTAAATGTAGGCTATGTTTTAATACTGATAGATTAAATTCACCTAATAACCTCTTGCAAACTTGCAGTCTTTCACGTTTTAGTGTTAAATTGATTGAAGCAACAAGCGCTAAATGATCTCCTATATTTGCATAAATTACCTCAATTTTCTGCAAATTTGTTTCGAGATTTGTGACAATATAATCGATACATGATGATGATATGTTACCGTGTATATTGTTTATACTATGAATTTCAATATGCGACAGACATATTTCAATCTTCAGTTAAGACATTTTACAATGAATTATTATCTGTATTAAAATAATTATTTTTGTTGTTATTTCTTATATTTTTATTTTATTTCTTATATTTTTATTTTAGTTTCACTTATTAATCTTAGTTCTCATTTTAAGTCGTTTATATATAATACATGTATTGTACCCACCCTGTAATAGAACGTTTAGTCTGTTGGGTTTTGAGTAAATAAATAAATTAATAAAATCTTTATTTTCAAAAATACGCATACAACCAAATGTTACACTTTAATGAAAGCGTGTCGAATAAACAGTTAAAAGTACGTAAATATAACATAAATACAAAAATAGGAGAAACGTTGCAAATATGAAACGCTTCGGTTCTAGGCACTAAAGCACTATATTTCGTTTAAAGAATATAGCTCCACCAAGCACAGATGTTCAAACAATCGCGTTTTGAATATATTTTGTTTTTGTATGTTTTTGATATCATTTGGCAGTTTATTAAAGTATTTCATAGCGACATACGAACGACCTCGCTCGTACATAGTTAACCGATGGATCGGTAAGGCATAATTAGCAAAATGTCTGGCTTCATAAGAATGTTGGTGTTTAGTGAGATGCATCTCAGTTTGTATTGTGCTTGAAAAAAAAATTAAGAATAATCCCACCGCATTTCATCAAATCTCGTTAAATCGCGTCGCGAGAACGTATCAACTCCGCGGTTCCGCCTTTCGCCGCAAACTCCGGGCGCGGCGCTGCGATCAGGCTCGCTCGGCTCGTTGCGGCGCTCGCTCGCGTCCGACGTTTTCCTCCGGCAGTCCGTGTTCCGCGTCCGTCTAGTTCACGTCACTTGTAGAGACGACGACCGAACATCGCGATTTCCCATGAAAGATGGTTTAAAATCCACACCCCACTCGTGCAGCAAGCGGTGAACTTTGATTGTGTTTTATTTTGAGTTGGATTATTTTCTCGTGATTTTCCGGAGATTAAACTATGCTAGGTTCGATTGGACTTGTGTGAAATTGTGCCGAGAGGAAACAGTGTTATGACTTTTGTGCGAGTCTAAGCGGAATGGATTACTTTCACAAAATTGTAAGTCCTCTTTGAAATAATAATAAATCAACTTGATCCAGTTATCTTCATGTATTTACGCAATTTTCAAATATATCTTCAATTTGGTTCTCATTAATCACTTGATGAAACATGTTTACAATATTGATAATTAAATAAAAGTCACTTGGTTTGTTTCAATACTATTTTTTATTCTCTAATAAATAGTAGTGAAACAAACCAAGTGACTTTTATTTAATTATCAATATTTCAAATATATATGTGCGAATTAAATTAATGAATTTTAGAAAAAATTAATTTAGAAACAAAACATTTGAATATAATTAAAGTTTTCTATTTAAACGTGTTGATTATACTTTAAAATAACGTCATTTCATATCAGTACTAGGTAAGCATTTACAGTTTTTACGAAGAAAAAAAAAACAAAATTAGTAGTCAGACTAAATAGAACTATAAATGTTTTAATATGAGTGCTTCGTTCAAATGGCTACATTTTCATAATTTACGAAATAAAATTATCAACGTAAGATCAAGCATTTACACACATTGAGATCACGTTAATTCAATGTTGTATACGCGTGGCGCATGAAGTAAAATTTCGAGTTTAGAAAAGCCCAGAAAATTTGTCTCGGGTCGCTGCGCGACCCTCGACAAATTTTCACGGGGCTTTTCTAAACTCGAAATTTTACTTCATGCTTAGTCTGGGAGTGGAAAACACTCGTTTAAAATTTCAAATTGAACTCTTAAAAAACAAGGTATGCCTGAAAATTAACACCATATTCATAGGGATATATCTGTGGTTTTGAGAAAAAACCAGTTAAGTTACTTTTTTGTGATTTTGAGTTATTTGGGTTCAAAGTTTTACATGTCAACTTCTTAAGTACTTTAAAGTATGTCCAAATATCCATCTCATATCATTTAGATTTCATAAAAAAGCATTAAATTCATGGTTAACTTGTAAAAATTGTTGTTATTAATTTAACGTGCATCTAAATGGCACATAACTGGGTTTTCCTTAAAAACATATCACATAACTGTTTTTTTCTCAAAAATGATACTTCACTATTTATGTTTTGTCCAAATTACGCGAAACCTATGTCAGATAACATCGTTTCGAGGTCAGGAAATGAAAATATATATGAATATCTATTAAAGTCCGCACTTAACTTAATTGGACCAAAACAGTGACTTAACTGGTTTTTCCTCAAAACCACAGATGTATACTAAAAAGAAAAAAAATACTGTGTATACCTTACGGAAAAAATATTTTTCAGCTGCCTCTCAACACGTTTGCTTATCATCTGGCTTCAATATTTAACAATTTTTGCATTTTGTGGTCATGTAGTAAACAAACTCAATCCTTTTGGTATTGTACTTATCTTGCCATCGTGATATTTTAAGGTCGTGATTGAGGTTTTATTACATTATTAGACAAACTCAATCCTTTTGGTATTGTACTCATCTTGCCATCGTGATATTTTAAGTTCGTGATTGAGGTTTTATTACATTATTAGACAAACTCAATCCTTTTGGTATTGTACTCATCTTGCCATCGTGACAGTTCGAGGTCGTGATTGAGGTTTTATTACGTTATTAATTTTCAAAAGCGGTTTTCGCAACCGACCGCGAATTGCGTAAAAAATCGACTCGATTTGAAATAAAAATAAAATAGAATGAACACGCTGGAAGTCGGAACTCGTTTTCCTATTTTTATTTTCATTTTCTCCACACGTTTCGAATCGTTTTTAATTGAGGCCTCCCGACCCGATCGTGACTCATCCCATCCCGTGTTATTATCCTTTATCTTTCTCTCTCGTTTGATGTTTACTATAATAATTACAATGATGACGATGATAAACCGCTGGATGGAATTTTTTTAATCTTACCAGGCAGGATTTTTATTTATACTCGCTGCTATTGCTCAATGAATTTTTAGTTCTAAATCACAACATTCTACTGACTTTAAAACAAAAAACACAAAACAATATTTGTACAAGTTTTATACAAAAGTTAAGTGTTTTCTTTATATCAAAAACAATATTTGACTTTGTACTTCATGATTTGAGAATACAAAATATAACTTTGGTAACAATTAGGCAATACAAAATTTGTCGTAATTCATGAGTAGGTAATACAAAATTTGACTTTATAACTAGTGATAAGGCAGTAGTAAATGTGAGTTTTATTTATAAAGGGTGGTCCATCTAGCGGTTTATTTTTAATCATATGTCATTTTGACTGTGACCAATCTTTTGCGCTCAAAATATTGACAAAACCTCAGTATCGTATGCCCACGGTACAAAATGTACGAAATTCAACAACCGTGGGAAATATTGAAAACTTATTAACCATCTAGTGCGTACAGATAAGAATATTACTATTGTAGCCCAAAGTATGACAGCTAATTCAAAAACTTCACCTCACGATTTTGGTCAACGGGGAGGGAGCACTATAGAGGCATAATTATCGATTTATGTGGCCAGAAATTAAAGACATGGACTTCAACGATCTTTGGTTTCAGCAGGATGGCGCAATATACCACAACCTATTAAACAACCGATTCTTTGTGCAACAAGTGCGGTAATTAGTCGTTTTGGTGATATCAATTGGCCTTCACGGGGCTGCGATTTAATGCCGTTGGACTATTTTTTATATGGTACTGTTAAATATCTATGTTATGCAGACAATCCGCAAACGATTCAGGCGCTTAAGCACAATATTAGTTGAGCTATTCGTGAGATAGAACCCACAACCATCGAAAATGTACTAAAAAATTGGGTTTTCAAGATGGGTTTCTGTCGTGCCAGCCACATGAATGAAATTGTATTCAATTATTAATGGGAAGGATTGCTTTTGCCAACAAAGCCCTAACATTTAAAAAAATATTGTTCCGAGTTTATTTTATAGCACTTTTATAAAGAAACCACCAGATGGACCACCCTATACTCTCTGCTATTATTCAATGATGTTTTACACAAAGAAGACACTTAAACCTTATATAACTGAGGTTTTTATTTGTGTAAATTATGATATACAACAAAGTAGAAGCCTCCACACTTATCATTTTAATGAATTTTTAGCTCTAAAATGCAACATTCTACTGACTTACAAAAGAATTAACTAAACAATATTTGACTTTGCATTTGATTTAACAATACAAAATTTAACTCTGTATCTCATGATTGGACAAGAAAAAATGTGTCGTTGTAATTCACGATTAGGCAATAACAAATTTGACTTTGTAAGTCATGATTAGGAAATAGAAAATGTGACTTTGTCACTTATGATTAGACAATACAAAAATTGACCTTATAATTAATTCATGATTATACAATACAAAATTTCACCTTATAATTAATTCATGATTATACAATACAAAATTTGACGTTATAATTAAATTATGATTATACAATACCAAATTTGACTATTTACACAACACAACATTTTATTACAATAAAAAACACAACTGTGTGTACACAAATGTGATTTTTAAATACAAGGATTTTTTTTCAGGTATACATATACATATACTGTAAATTTTACGAATTCGTTGTTTTTTTAAAGATTTCAATTTGAATCTTTAAACCCTCGTTTCCACTCCCAGACTAAGCATGAAGTAAAATTTCGAGTTTAGAAAAGCCTAATTTGGATTGGCCGCGTAGCGAAGCGGAGCGGCCAATCCAAATTAGGCTTTTCTAAACTCGAAATTTTACTCCATGCGCCACACGTATAAAACACTGAAATATCGTAAAGTTTAAAATATACGGCTTTAGCAATCTAATATGTAGATGTGAATAGAACGTGAGTCAAATTCTGCGCTGAACAAATTGTTTAAAACAGTGATTATAGGCAACTAAATAACTCTAACGTATATTAGGTTACCTATAATCATAGTTGTATGTGTGTGTTTTTTGAACTTCACTGTAAATCAGTGATTAAAAAAGTGGCGCATGAAGTAAAATTTCGAGTTTAGAAAAGCCTAATTAGGATTGGTCGCTCCGCTTCGCTACGCGGCCGATCCAAATTCTTAGGCTTTTCAAAACTCGAAATGTTACTTCATGCTTAGTCTGGGAGTGGAAAACACTCGTTAAAAGCCTCAAATTAACCGCTTTGAAACAACGAATTTAAAAAACATTGTAATTATCGGGATATGTATACTCAAAAAAAATGCCCTGTATGTTCTGTTTTAAACGTGTTTTAAACATGTTTTAACACGATTTGAACATATTTTTAATTGTTTATATTTTAAACGCTGTTTCAATAAAAAAAACACGTTTGTTAAAAAAAACTGTTTTTTTTAATTAAAATGGAAAAAAAACGTTTTTTTACCAACCCTGCTAATGATTCGACAATACAAATGTTGGCATTATAAGTTATGATTAGACAACATAAAATTCTGGCCGCTCCGCTTCGCTACGCGGCCAATCCAAATTCTTAGGCTTTTCTAAACCCGAAATTTGACTTCATGCTTAGTCTGGGAGAGGAAAATACTCGTTAAAAGCCTCAAATTAACCGCTTTGAAACAACGAATTTAAAAAACATTGTAATTATCGGGATATGTATACTAAAAAAAAATGCCCTGTATGTTCTGTTTTAAACGTGTTTTAACACGATTTGAACATATTTTTAATTGTTTATATTTTAAACGCTGTTTCAATGAAAAAAACACGTTTGTTAAAAAAACTGTTTTTTTAATTAAAATGAAAAAAAAACGTTTTTTTACCAACCCTGCTCATGATTCGACAATACATATTTTGGCATTATAAGTCATGATTAGACAACATAAAATTTACAAATTAAACGCGATTTTAACTTTGTTTTTATAACTGAGACTTTATTAAGTGACTATAGTTTCGACAAGTTTAACTTGTCATTTTCAAACTCAAAGTCTTGAAGTTTTGAGTTTGAAAATGACAAGTTAAAGTTGTCGAAACTACAGTCACTTAATAAAGTCTTAGTTATACAAACAAAGCTAAAATCGTGTATCATTTGTAAATTATGATATATAACGACGTAGAAGCCTCCACCGTTAACAGTTTCAACAGAAAATTTGATTTCACAACTTAAGATTTGAATTCAAATATTTATTTATACTGTAATTAACAGTCTATTTTTCGATTACCATTAGGAAAGAACTCAAATCGTTTAACTTAATTCCTTCTTTGAGAGCGAACAATGCACTCAATTATTTCATCAATAATGCAAACGAAAAAACTGATAAAACCACGAGCTCTGGTGTATATTCGTTGGAATGTGGGGATTGTCCCAAGGTATACGTTGGACAAACTAGATGTAGCTTCCCAGAACATCAGAAATGCTTTTAATTTAATACAACTTCCTCAACTTATAATAATACTAATTATAATATTTACTTGCCCAACGGAAGACCAATAAAGGGACAAAAATATAAAAAAAACTAAATATTATTACGAAAATAGCATAAATAGATAAAGCTTAGGTATATAAGTGCAAAATAATATATTATTACAAAAATAGCATAAATAGATAAAACTTAGGTATATAAATACAAAATAATTTGTAAATTCATGGGCTAAGCGTAACAAGAGATACATAGAGTTTTATACCATGCAAGGCCGTAGCCAGGGGGGGGATAGGGGTTAACCCCCCTATTCCCCCCTGGCTACGGCCTTGCATGGTATAAAACTCCCCCTCGAAATGTGCAATATGTTAAATTTTACTATGTACATTGCCTTGTTAGATCAAAAACAAAATGTTCACCATAAACGCCCCCCCCCCCGCAATTTTTCAGCCCCCCACCCCCCCACGAAGTTTTTTTCTTTCTACGGCCTTGATACCATATATAACACTTTATGTATCTCTATCACCAACGAAAATATCAGCGAATAAATTATTTGCATTGACAGACAAATAAATGATGGGTGACTTACGTAAAATATTTGTTCTTGAGTGTGAAATATAAAATGTGCTGCTGTCTTGACAATATGCGTGGAAGATGAAAATTAATATGCCACTCATTTAATCGAATGCTAACACAACCTTAACCCTAAATTTAAAATTTTGCACCAATGTAATAAAAGTCGTAAACTAAATTTGTTAGAAGAATTAGAAATTAATAAATGGAACAAATAAGGTATTCTATTGAATAATCAGAGAGAAGTTAACAATTTCCTTTTAATTAATATTTATTTTCGTTCAGAACATTTGTTGTTTGTTTCAGCCTAATTACCTTCATAATTAATTAACACACATCAGGCAATGTAACAATCAATTTATTTTAAATTCAGTTGTATTTGTTATAGTTAAATTAAGGCTTATTAGCTATTTTTATACAGTGTGTATCAGCCCAATGGAATAAATTCGATAATAAATAAATGGGGACGTGTTCGAAAAAACGCTCGGACACGGTGATTGGTATTTTTAGTTGCGCATATTTTTCAACAAAAACTTTTTATACAAGGTGTGTCATGTAACAGTGGCCAATACCAACTTTCTTATTTTAAATGCAACACCCCGTATATTATTTAATTTTTGCATTCCTCCGAAATTTCTAGAAATATTTCATGTAGAATATCTTAATCTATCTTTAACTGTTTCGGAAACATTAATTGTTTTCAGATTTTTTTTCAGAGCATTTTGAACATCTCCTGCACTGACATTAATGGTTTTTTTGTTTTTTTACATTATCAAGTAATAAACAATATTACTTATTAGTTTTTTAGTGTGTTGCAGCGAATTTCTGTAATCAAATAATTTCCTTTTTTTATGTTAATTTTTGCAATAAATCGGAAAACATTTAATATTTCCGAAACAGTTGAAGATAGGTGTAGGATATTGTAGATGCAATATGTCTAGAATTTTCTGGAGAATCAAAAAATTAAACAATATACAGGGTTTGATTAAATGTACAGGGTGTTTCATTTAAAATAAGAAAGTTGGTATTGACCACTATTACATGTCATACCCTGTATGAACAGTTTTTATTGAAAAAAATGCGCAACTAAAAATACCAATCGTTTTTTCGAACACGCCCCCATTTATTTATTATCGAGTTTATTCCATTTGGCTGATGTGTACATACTGTATATATTTTTTTTCGTTGCTGTTTAGTTTTTAGTTTTACAAGACGCATTTGCGACACTTTTACAATTTTACAAAATTATAATAGTACTAGACAAATAATAATGTAATAATAATATTTTTTATTCTGTTATCAGCAAAATATGCTTTACATTTGTCATGTAAATTAGATTATAGATATGACTAATATATAAGTTATTTGAAGCCAATAAATTCTACTTAAAAATAAAATACTACAAACATATTTAAAAGGTAGAAGAGACGAAGACAATATCACGATCAATAAATAAATAAATAATGTACAGACAACAATTAATTAAAATTAACCATAAACAAATAGTAAACAAAAACGTAACAATATTGCAGTGTTTTATACGTGTGGCGCATAAAGTAAAATTTCGAGTTTAGAAAAGCGCCGTGAAAATTTGTCTCGGGTCGCTGCGCGACCCTCGACAAATTTTCTACGCAGGGCTTTTCTAAACTCGAAATTTTACTTCATGCTTAGTCTGAGAGTGAAAAACACTTGTTAGAGTTTTTAAATTGAAAGTTTTTAATAAGAATGTCTGAAAATGTATATTAAAAAATGTATACCTAAATGAAAAAAACAATTGTCACGATGCAGAGATTTTCAAAAAAGAGAACGCTACAACTTGCAACTTACAACACATACATGGATTTTTCTTTTAAGTATACTTTCACATATTTCATATAAACATTTGTAAAATTAATAAACTGAACAAAACTATGTCGATGTATATTTTGAACTTCACTTTAAATCAGTGTTTTATACGCGTGGCGCATGAAGTAAAATTTCGAGTTTAGAAAAGCCCCGTAAAAATTTGTCTCGGGTCGCTGCGCGACCCTCGACAAATTTTCTACGCGGGGCTTTTCTAAACTCGAAATTTTACTTCATGCTTAGTCTGGGAGTGAAAAACACTTGTTAGAGTTTTTAAATTGAAAGTTTTTAATAAGATCACGAATGTCTGAAAATGTATATTAAAGAATGTATACCTAAAAGAAAAAAACAATTGTCACTATACAGAGATTTTCAAAAAAGAGAACGCTACAACTTGCAACTTACAACACACATGGATTTTTCTTTTAAGTATACTTTCACATATTTCATATAAACATTTGTAAAATTAATAAAGTAAACAAAACTATGTCGAAGTATATTTTGAACTTCACTTTAAATCAGTGTTTTATACGCGTGGCGCATGAAGTAAAATTTCGAGTTTAAAAAAGCCCCGTGAAAATTTGTCTCGGGTCGCTGCGCGACCCTCGACAAATTTTCTACGCGGGGCTTTTCTAAACTCGAAATTTTACTTCATGCTTAGTCTGGGAGTGAAAAACACTTGTTAGAGTTTTTGAATTGAAAGTTTTTAATAAGATCACGAATGTCTGAAAATGTATATTAAAAAATGTATACCTAAAAGAAAAAAACAATTGTCACGATGCAGAGATTTTCAAAAAAGAGAACGCTACAACTTGCAACTTACAACACATACATGAATTTTTCTTTTAAGTATACTTTCACATATTTCATATAAACATTTGTAAAATTAATAAACTAAACAAAACTATGTCGAAGTATATTTTGAATTTCACTTTAAATCAGTGTTTTATACGCGTGGCGCATGAAGTAAAATTTCGAGTTTAGAAAAGCCCCGTGAAAATTTGTCTCGGGTCGCTGCGCGACCCTCGACAAATTTTCTACGCGGGGCTTTTCTAAACTCGAAATTTTACTTCATGCTTAGTCTGGGAGTGAAAAACACTTGTTAGAGTTTTTAAATTGAAAGTTTTTAATAAGATCACGAATGTCTGAAAATGTATATTAAAAAATGTATACCTAAAAGAAAAAAACAATTGTCACCATGGAGAGATTTTCAAAAAAGAGAACGCTACAACTTGCAACTTACAACACATACATGGATTTTTCTTTTAAGTATATTTTCACATATTTCATATAAACATTTGTAAAATTAATAAACTAAACAAAACTATGTCGAAGTGTACTTCACTTTAAATCAGTGTTTTATACGCGTGGCGCATGAAGTAAAATTTCGAGTTTAGAAAAGCCCCGTGAAAATTTGTCTCGGGTCGCTGCGCGACCCTCGACAAATTTCTTACGCGGGGCTTTTCTAAACTCGAAATTTTACTTCATGCTTAGTCTGGGAGTGGAAAACACTCGTTTAAAGCTTCAAATTCAACGCTTTTCAAAAACGACGAATGTCGGAAAATTTACAGCGATATGAAGGGAATTCTTAAAAGGAAAAAAAAGATCCCTGTATAAAATGTCCCGTTTTGAAAACGGATCAATTTATATTCCAGAATATTATAGCATAACTTAAAAATAAAAACAACGAATGTCGGAAAATTTACAGCGAAAAATAAAAATACAGATATAATTCTGAAAAACAGCAACACATTACAAACCTTATTGTCTTATGCAGGTAGTGTGCAGTTGTTTTCTTAAAAGAAAAAAAAATCCCTGTACAATATTTCCTGTTTGATAAACGTGTCAATTCATATTCCAGAATATTATAGCATAATTTCAATATAAAAAACAAACAAGTTAAGTTATTACAAAGCAATCTAAATGTGTAAATGTGAATAATTTGTCTGAAAATATTAAACCGACGAGAAGTTAGCATTAAAAAGTCAGCATTAAATTGGCGCCTCCACCAAAAAGGCTAGAATCATTATTTCATTAAATATTGGGTTTTTCAAAACACAGCTCGACAAAACTCGCACGGAATATAGATTAGAGTATATAACATTAGGCTAAATAAATAAATTTATCAATATGTAGAAAATAAACTCGAAAGTTCAACGGAAACTTGTAACAAATTCTATAATTAGATTAGAAATGTTCCTCACCCTTAATCATTTTGAAACTCACAGGAGTTGTTAACGAATGATTTACCAACAAAATATAAAAATAAAATTTAACCACATATTTTTTGTTTTTTATTTACAAGCTTAGCATTAAATTATAATACTGATAAACGATAATTATATATTCAAAAATTTAAATGGGGATGTTCCTCACCCTTAATCATTTTGAAACTCACAGGAGTTATTTACGAATGTTTTACCAACAAAATATAAAAATAAAATTTAACCACATATTTTTTTTTTTTTTTTTTACAAGCTTAGTATTAAATTATAATACTGATAAACGATAATTATATAATCAAAAATTTAAATTGGGATGTTCCTCACCCTTAATCATTTTGAAACTCACAGGAGTTGTTTACGAATGTTTTACCAACAAAATATAAAAATAAAATTTAACCACATATTTTTTGTTTTTTATTTACAAGCTTAGTATTAAATTATAATACTGATAAACGATAATTATATAATCAAAAATTTAAATGGGGATGTTCCTCACCCTTAATCATTTTGAAACTCACAGGAGTTATTTACGAATGTTTTACCAACAAAATATAAAAATAAAATTTAACCACATATTTTTTGTTTTTTATTTACAAGCTTAGTATTAAATTATAATACTGATAAACGATAATTATATAATTAAAAATTTAAATGGGGATGTTCCTCACCCTTAATCATTTTGAAACTCACAGGAGTTGTTTACGAATGTTTTACCAACAAAATATAAAAATAAAATTTAAGCACATATTTTTTGTTCTTTATTTACTAGCTTAGCATTAAATTATAATACTGATAAACGATAATTATATAATCAAAAATTTAAATGGGGATGTTCCTCACCCTCAATCAATTTGAAACTTACAGGAGTTGTTAACGAATGTGTTACCAACAAAATATAAAAATAAAATTCAACCACATATTTTTTGTTTTTTATTCACAAGCTTAGCATTAAATTATAATACTGATAAACGATAATTATATAATAAAAAATTTAAATGGGGATGTTTCTCACCCTTAATCATTCTTATAATTTAATGCTAAGCTTGTAAATAAAAAACAAAAATATGTGGTTAAATTTTATTTTTATATTTTGTTGGTAAATCATTCGTTAACAACTCCTGTGAGTTTCAAAATGATTAAGGGTAAGGAACATTTCTAATCTAATTATATAATTTGTTGCAAGTTTCCGTTGAACTTTCGAGTTTATTTTCTACATATTGATAAATTTATTTATTTAGCCTATACTCTAATCTATATTCCGTGCAAGTTTTGTCGAGCTGTGTTTTGAAAAACACAATATTTAATGAAATAATGATTCTAGCCTTTTTGGTGGAGGCGCCAATTTAATGCTGAGTTTTTAATGCTAACTTCTCGTCGGTAAATATTAATATGTTTATACTAGAAAGAATCTAAAAACAATAAACAATAATAAAATTATTGATAAAAAAATATTTTGTTTTATGTTAATTTTATAATATCGCCGGTCCAGTGCAACAACGATGTAACTGCAACATTAATTTCAACCACTTTTCAATGTAACGATATTTATAATTTTAAAAATACAAATAAAATTCTGAAAAACAGCAACACATTAAAAATATTATTGTCTTATGTTGGTAATGTAGAGTTGTTTTACAGAATTATGTCTGTATTTTTTACCCGTAAATAGATATACATTACAAATTGTTTAAAATTATTTTTGCAGTTACGTCGTTGTTGCACCGGAACGGCGATACGTATTATATTCTTTCATTTTATTTTTTATAAAAGACGATTGCCATCAATAAAATATTATTATTATTAATATACGGGCATGTAAAAATATTGAACTTTGATATATCTGTGTCCAGTTGCGACTGGTTGGTATTTACACCGTCTACTTTTTCTTCTTAATATCGATTTACTTTCTAATCAAGATAATTCCACTTTCATCTCCAAATTATCATGAGTTTTCTTTTCTCCTCAACGAGTGATTGAATCAAAATTCAGTAAAATCTTAGTTCTTAATTTAATTCGTAGTACCAACTGTATTAGTAGTAGTAGTAATACAGGGTGGACCAAAAGATCGTTCACATTTCAAATAATGATATAAAAGAAACTAGTTATATGAGATAAAAACTTTCTATTTATTATTAAAGTACACAAATAGGGATTTTATTTTTTTTTAAATTACATCATCTATATGTGATCCTTAACTATTTTGACACTGCTGCAACCTGGAGCGGAAATTTTCAATGACGGCCTCACAAGTGTTTCGTGAAATGTTTTGCATTTCCTCTCGAATATTTTCCTTTAATTCCTCTAGGGACACTGGGTTGCTGTTGAGAACTTTACTTTTAAGGTATCCCCAAAGAAAGAAGTCCAGTGGGGATAAGTCCGGGCTACGAGGTGGCCAGTTAATGGCACCTCGTTTGGATATCACTTTTTGTCCAAACTTTTCGCGAACAGCACTTAATGAGTCGTTGGAAGTGTGGCATGTTGCCCCATCTTGCTGAAACCACGATCGTCGATTAAAACCATCGAAATCCTGTAGTGCTAGTGAAAAAAGTTCTGTAGCATGGCAATATACCGCTTTGTATTCACTGTAATAGCAATTCTTCGGCGATCCTCAAAAAAGTATAGACTAATAATGCCTCTTGCTGACAAAGCTGCCCATACAGTAACCTTGGGTGAATGCAGAGGTTTTTGATGCTTCAATATATTTTCCTTTAATTCCTCTAGGGACACTGGGTTGCTGTTGAGAACTTTACTTTTAAGGTATCCCCAAAGAAAGAAGTCCAGTGGGGATAAGTCCGGGCTACGAGGTGGCCAGTTAATGGCACCTCGTTTGGATATCACTTTTTGTCTAAACTTTTCGCGAACAACACTTAATGAGTCGTTGGAAGTGTGGCATGTTGCCCCATCTTGCTGAAACCGCGATCGTCGATTAAAACCATCGAAATCCTGTAGTGCTAGTGAAAAAAAGTTCTGTAGCATGGCAATATACCGCTTTGTATTCACTGTAATAGCAATTCTTCGGCGATCCTCAAAAAAGTATAGACTAATAATGCCTCTTGCTGACAAAGCTGCCCATACAGTAACCTTGGGTGAATGCAGAGGTTTTTGATGCTTCAATTTAGGATTAGTGTCACTCCAATACCTGCAATTTTGCTTATTCACATTCCCATTTAGATGGAAGTGTGCCTCGTCTGAGAAAAAAATGTTGGTAAAGCTGGTGAACCTCTCTAACATTTAGTTTGCAAATTGGAGCCTGTGAGCGTGATCTTGAGGCTTTAATTCCTATACCATTTGGATTTTGTACGGATGTAAATGTAAATCTTTGTGAAGAATACGAATCAAAGATGTTCTGGGCACACCTAAGGCGTTAGACCGCTTCCGAGTAGAGAGTCCATGATTTTCACGAATAGACGCTCTTACACGCTCGACGTTTTCGGGATCTCTTGATGTTCTAGGTCGGCCGGATCGTGGTTGATTCATTGTTGAACCCGTCTCCTCGAACTTCTGTACCCATTTTCGAATCAATTGAATCGATGGAGCTTCATTTTTACGCCGTATCTTGTAATGAGCTTGCGCTGATTACAAGATACGGCGTAAAAATGAATGAATTTTCGTTGCGCTAGAGTAAAAGAATCGTTGTTGCGGTAGTGCTCGCGTACACAGAACGCACGTTGTTTATCGCTGAACGACGCCATGGTACTGAATTCCCATTGGCCGCTCTTGCGCTTCGTAACCCCTCCGCTCCACCCCGCCGTCGCTGCTCGTCGCAGCTACCGATTCAAATTTAAACGGACTTTCGGTCTACCCTGTATTTATTAAATGTATTTATACATATTAAATATACATTATTTATTTTAATCTAAATTTAAGTAATTGAATAACAATAGTTGTTATTTTTCTTTAAGTAATGTTTTCTTTAAGAAACGCTTACATTTTAAAATACATAATGATTCTTTTATTATTGGTTCTAATTCATTAAAAGTGAAACCTTTCCAACTGTGTTGTTATATTTCAAATAATATTAATAGATGTTTAAAATCGAAATTCAATCAAATCAATTAATTGTACAATGTCAACTGTATTAATAGATGTTAAAAAAGAAATTTAATGCTCTACAAAGATGAAAATATCATAGTTGATAGGATTAAGGTCGGATATTCACATTTCCCAATACATTCTTTAAATATAAGTGCATTTCTGGATTCATATTTTGAAAAGCAATGTAGAATGCCGGTATATGTTGATTCAAGTGATAAATTCCTTTTTCATTTATTTACCAAATTGAATGTGCGACACTCGGCGATTTGATTACCGAGGCACTTAGTCAGCTTAGCGTCTTGAGTTCGAATTGGGTTATTGTAATTTCTCATTTTTTGTACGGGTTAGCCTACTCAGCTTGAAGTGTCGCCTACCCAGCTTAGAGGGTAGACTACTCGTGTTCGCATCTATTCCTTTTGTGTCCTTCATTGCAATTTACCAAATTAAGGAGTGCAGCACGTGACAGTCATGTACGATATTTGATTTTTGATAGTAATCATTTAAATCACTTATGTAGTTGCAAATAACATGAATATATATTTTATGTTGCGAGAATTTAACTGTTTGTCTACAATATAAATACAGGAATTTTTTCTTTTAGGTAAACATGTGCATAAGCTGTAAATTTTCCGACATGTGTTGTTTTTTAAAAGAGTTCAATTTGAAGCTTTAAACGAGTGTTTTCCACTCCCAGACTAAGCATGAAGTAAAATTTCGAGTTTAGAAAAGCCCCGTGAAAATTTGTCGAGGGTCGCGCAGCGACCCGAGACAAATTTTCTGGGCTTTTCTAAACTCGAAATTTTACTTCATGCGCCACGCGTATAAAACACTGATCTGAAGTGAGGTTCAAATATACATAAATTTCACAGTATTTTAGTGTTTTGTACGCGTGGCGCATGAAGTAAAATTTCGAGTTTAGAAAAGCCCAGAAAATTTGTCTCGGGTCGCTGCGCGACCCTCGACAAATTTTCACGGGGCTTTTCTAAACTCGAAATTTTACTTCATGCTTAGTCTGGGAGTGGAAAACACTCGTTTAAAATTTCAAATTAAAGTCTTTTAAAAAACAACGAATATCTAAATATTTAAAGAATTTAGAATTGAGAATACGTGTACTTTAAAGAAAAATTAGCATCTTTTTCGTTATACAGTTGTATGTATGTCGATAGAAATAAAATCGTGAATATTTATCCAGTTTACTTGTGTCGTCTGTAATTCAATACAAATTCATTCATTCGCACGGCGCTATGTAAACAAATAAACAACGCG
This sequence comes from Philonthus cognatus, assembly GCA_932526585.2. NCBI lineage: Eukaryota > Metazoa > Arthropoda > Insecta > Coleoptera > Staphylinidae > Philonthus > Philonthus cognatus. The sequence goes on from OW052241.1 coordinate 45,485,696, forward strand.
CTCTGCACTCATCATTTTTATTATTCGTTGTGATAAAATTCGGCAGGCACTATAAACCAATACATAGTCAAAACTACTGTCTGCAAGTTTGCTATTTCTTCAGCATCTCGTATCCCAGAAACCCACAACCAGCATAAATTGGCCCTCTTAACGAATCAAGTAACCTAAAGCTTTTCACTCATTTTCTGCCCACTTTGTATAAAATCAGTGAAACAAACCAAGTGTTTTAATTAATACAATAAAAATTGAATTTGTCTTTAGTATTCCGGTACCAAAACAGACGCGTTTGCAACTTCAAGGTTCTCGTCAGGGTGGTCCCAAACCAGTGCTTAATTTACTATAATTAGCAGAAAATTTGTATCCACATTTTCAGAACTTTATTTTTTTGTCTAATTTGTTGCAATATGTAAAAATGGCCTATTTGACATACTAGTCACATAAATAACGATTTCATTTGTTTTTCAAATCGCAACGGGTAGTTTTACCTCATTTAATTTATTTCCTTGTAATTTCTCTTATTCTATTCTTTAATTTGTTGCAATACGTCTTCCTTCTCGTAAATAATTATAGGTCCACAAAGAAGCAATCTTCTTTTTCCCTTCCGCGCGCAAAAAGAAGTAAGGGGAGAAAAAGTTAAAAAATTCCCAATTTAAATCGCCTTATTTGATCCTTGACGCTGAGTCGGGAGTCGTCCGTAATTAAATTCCCGCATTAGATTCGAGGCAAAAAAATAAATATTTGCAGGATGATGGGACCAGAGCGTGGAAGAAGCGGAGGGGGGGATGAAAACGGGAAATGGAAACTTTTTCCTCCTCTTTGAGATCGTTAATTCCGTCGTCTGGATCTGTAAACAGGGAGAGGGAAAGGAGGCGGGATGCGGGGATTTTAATAGGACATTAAAATTTTATTACAGGAATATATATGAGTTTGTTTTTGAGCGAGGGATTCGATGAATGTTTGTTAATTTATAATTTAAAATTTTGATTGAAGGTCAGAATGGAATTATTTGAAAAGAAATTTCAGTTAATTATAATTCTGTCTGTAGTGGCTTTAGTGCCAAATTGTGTGTTGCTGTTAGATTTGTGGGTTGGGTTAGATCTAGATTATGCGGAATAATACGCGCACAATCTAGATCTAACCTAACCCACATATCCAGTTGCTTATTTAAGTGGAGGTTTTGCATAGAGATCAAAGCATTCGTGGATATTTAGTTGCCTATAATTCTGTAGTGGCTTTAGAGCCAAATTGTATGTTGCTATTAGATTTGTGGGTTATTATTATTCGGAATAATGCGCGCATAATCTAGATCTAACCTAACCCACTTATCCAGTTGCTTATTTAAGTGGAGGTTTTGCATAGAGATCAAAGCAGTCGTGGATATTTAGTTGCCTATAATTCTATAGTGGCTTTAGTGTCAAATTGTGTGTTGCTGTTAGATTTGTGGGTTAGGTTAGGTCTAGATTATTCGGAATAATACTCGCATAATCTAGATCTAACCTAACCCACATATTCAGTTGCTTATTTAAGTCGAGGTTTTACATAGAGATCAAAGCGGTCGTGGATATTTAGTTGCCTATAATTCTGTAGTGGCTTTAGAGCCAAATTGTATGTTGCTATTTGATTTGTGGGTTAGTTTAGATCTAGATTATGTGGAATAAAACGCGCATAATCTAGAATTAACCTAACCCACATATCCAGTTGCTTATTTAAGTGGAGGTTTTGTATAGAGATCAAAGCAGTCGTGGATATTTAGTTGCCTATAATTCTGTAGTGGATTTAGTGCCAAATTGTGTGTTGCTGTTAGATTTGTGGGTTAGGTTAGGTGTAGATTATGCGGAATTATACGCGCATAATCTAGATCTAACCTAACCCACATATCCAGTTGCTTATTTAAGTAGAGGTTTTACATAGAGATTAAAGCAGTCGTGGATATTTAGTTGGCTATAATTCTGTAGTGGCTTTAGAGCCAAATTGTATGTTCCTATTAGATTTGTGGGTTAGGTTAGATCTAGATTATACGGAATAATACTCGCATTATGTAAATCTAACTTAACCCACATATTCAGTTGCTTATTTAAATGGAGGTTTTGCATAGAGATCAAAGCAGTCGTGGATATTTAGTTGCCTACAATTCTGTAGTGGCTTTAGTGCCAAATTGTGTGTTGCTGTTAGATTTGTGGGTTAGGTTAGGTCTAGATTATGCGGAATAATACGCGCATAATCTAGATCTAAACAAGTCCACAAATCTAACAGAAGCACACAATTTGGCAGTCAAATCAGGTTCTGTCCCCTCCCACAATATTTTAAATTTATAACTGAAATCAAGTCATTATTCTGATATTTCAGATATTAAATTCTTAAATATCAGAACTTTCTTGACCACCAAAATATATATTTCTAAAAATAATATAGAATGTGTTTTTGAAATGTACTTGAAACCAGCGTTCGTACGCGTGGCGCATGAAGTAAAATTTCGAGTTTAGAAAAGCCAGCAAATTTGGTTTGTTCGCGTAGCGCTACGCGCTACGCGAACAAACCAAATTTTCTGGCTTTTCTAAACTCGAAATTTAACTTCATGCTTAATATGGGAGTGGAAAACACTCGTTTAAAGCTTCAAATTAAACACTTTTCAAAAACGACGAATATCGGAAAATTGGGAGTGGAAAACACTCGTTTAAAGCTTCAAATTAAACGCTTTTCAAAAACAACAAATATCGGAAATTTTACAAGCGAATGCATTGCGATATGTAGGGTATACTTCAAAGAAAAACAAAAATCCCTATATAATATTTCCTGTTTTGAAAACAAACGTATCAATTCGTATTCCAGAATATTACAGCGTAACTTACAGTTTTCGCATGGCGTCTCTCAATTTTCGACAAAAGATGGAATAACAAAGATAATAACCAAGTTGTGTAAGATGTTGAAATAATCACAAATCATCTCCTTCCCTCTAGTTCTATCCGCACCACATAGAAACTAATCTAAGTTCACAAACTTCCATCCCTCCCCTGGCCCCCCCACCAACTCCTCTCTTCCGGCGAATTCGTCTGTCTGGGGTGTACTAGACTCATCAAAACATCCGCGCCACATACCTAGGATTACTATATTCGGAAGGGAAAAAAATAAGTTGCTCCAACTGCCTAAAAATAACGCGCGGAATAGTTATTTATGATGTTTGTGGCGTAACGGGAATGTTTGGTATTTGTATACTAGACAGAATTGAATTATTAGTAGCTAAATAGGCGATAATAAAGAAAAATCCCCTTCTTTAGACATAAAGAAAATATCTTTCTACTTTCCCTTTCCTTTAAAAGGGCAGAAAACAATAACAATTGCATACGTATAATTTGATTGTTGCAATTAAATTACGATTTAGTTTTGTTTTAAGGTAATGTAATCGTTAAAATAGGGCAGGTGGTGGCCGAGCGCTAACGTCGTCGGGCTGTATCGCTCGGCGAGCCACAAACTCGGGTTCGATTCCCGTGCACGGGGAGACTTTATTTAAAAATAATTTCTCGTCGTGACCCTGGGTGTGTACTACAAATTGTAATTTTAAACAATTAATACAAAATATATATAAATAAATGATGTTGGCTAATGGGTAAGTTCCCAAGGCCAGGCAAAAGCCAAATACAACGAAAAAAAAATCGTTAAAATTTAGTTGACAGAAACTGATTAAACATTTAGTGTGCAAAGTAATAATGAAAATACTCGTGTGCCTTCTATTATGTTTCTAAATGTGATAAATCGTTAGTGAAACTCATAAGTATTCAACTGGTGTAGTTTTAAGGAGTGCAATTTTGATATAGTGCGCACTTTGGCCGTTTTAAAAGATTGCGAATTTAAGCAGGTGCTATGGGATAGAGAAAGGGGAGTATTCAGGGCGGAATTGATGTTCTTACATTTGCGCATTTTTCATCCAAACTAACACACGTTCACCTTTCCCTATTAGAAACACTTACTTGAGTGTAAAATTTCACAATCGACATATATTCAGGATTTAAAATTTAAATGTGAAGAAAAATTAAGTTTGTCAATAGTTTGCAGAATATTTACAAAGTATAAAAACGAATCAAAATTTAAATATCGACTTTCTGCAAAAATTTAGTCTCATTGAGACAATTAAAATTATACATATACCAGGTGTTTCATAAAAAACGCCCAACGCCATTACTCTGTTGTTTATTGATCGAATTGAATGAACTAATAAACAAAGTCAATCGCAGTTTCATTACCATAAATTGGTCATTATATAGATGTTGTATTATTAATTAAGTCAAATTTAAAAGTCAATATTCAATTGTGTAATGCGTACATAAACAACATTGCGGTTTTCAATCAATTATTACAGATATATTCATGTGTGTAAATTACAAAACACGTTAATCAATCCATTCGTGGCGTCTATTTCCAATCACATGGGCAACAAAACAAATATTTGCACCGACTATAGATAACCCGGCTTTATCCAGGTCACACTGTTAATGTTAATATTTGTGTTAAGAGGCGTTATCGGCACGGTGTTTTTTTTTTCTATTATTATTATTTTCGATTTTTTTCTTTATTTCACATCGAACGTTTTCTTGATAAATCCACATTTGTGAGTGAAATGAGGGGAAAATAAACGGAAAAAGTGTTGTGCAAGCGAACGTTCGCATTTTTTTTATCGTAAATGCTTGGTAATTATGAATTGTACTGTAATTAGGATAAGTATTGTGTAATATTTTAAATAATTATTCAGCATTTATTAGATGAAATTATACATGAAATAATTGAGTTTGTAAAATAATTAAAAAAATGGGGTAAATAACTAAGATTATAATAATAATTAATATCATTTATTGTACAATAAAAATAATAGAAATGGGCATTGACCTAAGTCCTTCAGCCAAGCATATAGCTTTATGCGTTAGGGGGGGAGGGATTTGAATTAGTTCTATTTATTTTAAGTATTTTGTTCCATAAACCTATTTTTAGTATTTTGTTCCATATATATTTATTTTTTTAAAGTTATAGAAATCAAGTAGGTGCAAAAAATGATGATGTGTCCATCATAACACTCCTCGTCATTTAAACAATTGATGATTTTATCTGGCTTGTTAAATAAAGGCTTTTTTTATTTTAATTAAAACAACCCGTTTTTTTTCATTGAAACAGCGTTTAAAACATTAACAATTAAAACATATTCAAAAGGTATTTAAAACATGTTAAAACATGTTTAAAACATGTTTAAAAAATGTTTAAAACATGTTTAAAACACGTTTAAAACGATCATACAAGACATTTTTCTTTTGAGTATATATATCCCGATAATGACGGCGTTTTTTAAATTAGCGGCAATTCGTTGTTTCAAAGCGATTAATTTAAGGCTTTTAACGAGCGTTTCCCACTCCCAGACTAAGCATGAAGTAAAATTTCGAGTTTTGAAAAGCCTAAGAATTTGGATTGGCCGCGTAGCGAAGCGGAGCGGCCAATCCAAATTAGGCTTTTCTAAACTCGAAATTTTACTTCATGCGCCACGCTTAAAAACACTAATTTACAGTAAAGTTTAAAAAAACACACACAAACAACAAGGATTATAGACAACCTTATATACGCTAAAGTTATTGGGTTGCCTATAATCACTGTTTTAAACAATTTGTTCAGCGCAGAATTTGACTCACGTTTTATTCACATCTACATATCAGATTGCTATAGCCGTATATTTTAAACTTTGCGATACTTCAGTGATTTATACGTGTGGCGCATGAAGTAAAATTTCGAGTTTAGAAAAGTCTAATTTGCCGCTTCGCTACGCGGCCAATCCAAATTTTCAGGCTTATCTAAACTCGAAATTTTACTTCATGCTTAATCTGGGAATGGAAACACTCGTTCGAAACTTAAAATTGAAGTTTTGATTAAAAAACACTTACAACCTTTCTTCAATACTTCAATACTGATAATGGACACTTCGTGTCCGAAATGTACATTTCGTTACAAAATAAAGTATTGAAGAAAGGTTCTAAGTGTTTTTTAATCAAAGTATAATTATCTTCAAGTAACTCAATCAATCCAAATATTAAAATTGAAGGTTTTTATAAAATTGAGGAATGCCTGAAAATGCATATTGTATACATCATCTATATTTGAAAGAAAATATCTCAGTATGTAATATAATAAGTCATTTATAAAAAATATTCATAAAAATAAATACAGAATTTTACCTAAAATCAATTTTAAGAGTTAACTGTATAAAATCTCGGCCGTTAATGGGTTCATTGATTTTATTATAGAAATTCAATTAAGAAACTTCATGCAATATGCTACGTATTAAGTGTTACAATTGGTTTTATTTTATTTTAGAAATTCGATTGAGTAACTTTGTGTCAGCATTAGACCACCCTGTAACTAAATAGATGCTGGGAATGTAAACTAGTTATCTAATTCTAGCTGCTGTTTAGTTTAAATTCAACAACTGGTGCGCCAGTAATAAGTGTGAAAACATGTTTATTTGCTCCTGTTACGGTGTTGCATTTATTTTTACACGGTGCAGATGTTGCTACAAGAAGACATGCACACACACATAAAACAGATACCACTTGAAATTCTCTCTACAAACACGATCCGAGTTTATTACGGATCACTTTTGGCTACTTTGCCTGAATTCAATATTTTATTTACGGAATAAGTAACCTAGTTTTTTAAGAACTAAGTTAATATTTCGATTATGACTCATTTTTTTAAGTGTATTTATAACTTCACAACATTTCAGTGTTTTATATGCGTGGCGCATGAAGTAAAATTTCGAGTTTAGAAAAGCCCCGTGAAATTAAAGTGGAGAGTTAGAGATTAATTTTCTGTGCAATTAAGGTTATATGAATTCTAACTGAGAGAAAATTCTTATCGGAAGAATCGCACTTTTAATGTAATTTTATTTATATTTATGAATTTACAATTTGCAAAATGTTTCGATTCTATAAGTTGTAGATTTTCTAAACTGAAAAAACTTAGTTTAATAATGATTATCGTGTAACTTTACTATAAATCAGTGGTTTACACACGTGGCGCATGAAGTAAAATTTCGAGTTTAGAAAAGCCCCGTGAAAATTTGTCTCGACCCTCGACAAACTTTCTACGCGGGGCTTTTCTAAACTCGAAATTTTACTTCATGCTTAGTCTGGGAGTGAAAACACTCGTTCGAACTCTAACTCTTTTATAAAATTGCCGTATGTAACATAATAAATCATTCATTGAAATTATAGAAAAAGATGCAAAATTGTACCTAAAATCAACTTTTAGAGTCAACTTTTATACAAACACGATCCGAGTTTATTACGGATCACGTTTGGCTACTTTGCCTGAATTCAATATTTTATTTACGGAATAAGTAACTTAGTTCTTTTAGGAAATAAATTATGCGATCACTGAATTTGACTCATAATTTTAATTATATAAAACTTTAACAAATCCCCCTTTCCTTATTAATAATATCGTATGTTCATAAAAAAAAAACCTATGCTATGATTTTATCTTTTTAAAAATTTATGTTGGCTACACGCCTTAGGAATTGTCATATAAAATGTCAGACATAATAATTATAATATATAATTTCATAGTTGCCAACCTACAATATATTCCATAGCACTCTATAGGTTTTATTTGATTGAACATACAATATAATAATAGCTGTATTTAACTGTATCTGTATAAATTCTCGTAGTTACAATGTGGAAAAAAAATGGACTGTAGTCTGTTGAGCAATAAATTATTATTATTTTTAAAATGCTCTCTGATTGAAAGAACTTTTTGTAGAATTGATGCAACTAAACATAAGAGATTCTTTCAGTACTTCATTTTATACATTTTTCATCATGTTTCAGAAAAACAATCATTTTACTCGAGTAATTATATCAATTAAAGCAAATTTGTAAAAATATGTTAATCATGTTTATATTTAATTTTTTTTTAATTGAAAAAATAAACATGATGAAGATATTTTTACAAATTTACTTCAATTTATATAATTGCTCAAGTAAAATGGTTTTTTTATGAAAAATGTATAAAATGAAGTACTGAAAGAATCTCTTATATTCGGTTGCATCAACTCAACTTACAAAAATTAGAGTTAATTTACATGGGATTTCCATAAGTCAGAGATAACTTAAATTTAGTTTTGCTGCAGCTGTGCATGATTTGCAACTGTGCATGATTCATCATTAGAATATATTTATTTTTGCAATATTGAAATATTGTTTATAGAACTTGTAATGATTCGACCCTAGGTATTGTACAAATTTATAATTTGTATTATTGTTTACGTTGTGTTGTGTATGTAGTAACCCTTTTATTTATTTACCAGGTTCGTTGTTTGTGTCAATATGCATTATCGTAAATACTGTGTCTTTATTCCCTTTTAATTTGACTAGGAGGATGTGTGGACAATAAATAAAACAGGATATGAGCTTAACGTATGCAAAGTTTATTGACCTCTTATGACATTTCTAATGGATTGATATGTCTTATATTATTTATATTCACAAAATATATTACCCAACGTTTATGCTTAAAAGTCATGTGCATTTGGTTAAACTCAAAAATAAATGTATGACTCTACTTGTGGGAGCAAAATTAACTAGCCCCTGCATTTGCATTACGAGATGGGAAACCCACAAAAACCATCTCGGAGCTAGTATCACACACTCGACACACTTGCAATTAGTTAGTGGGACAATCTCTCACATCGGCCCTACACATCAATCGCCATTCATTTTCGATTAATGAGCGGAACGACCTTTCACCTCGTTCCACTCATAATCGAGTTATTTTTTTCTTGTGGTTAGTTAGTAGGACACTTAGCGCAATACTTACTCGGATTGGCCTAACACATCAATCGACTGTTTCGATTAGTTAGTAGGACATACCTCGTTTGCTCGCTCAATTCGGCCTTACACATCAACCACCATACATCCCTCATTCTTGTGATTAGTTAGTAGGACACTTAGTGCAATACTAACTCGGATTGGCCTAACACATCAATCGACTGTTTCGATTAGTTAGTAGGACATACCTCGTTTTCTCGCTCAATTCGGCCTTACACATCAACCACCATACATCCCTCATTCTTGTGATTAGTTAGTAGGACACTTAGTGCAATACTAACTCGGATTGGCCTAACACATCAATCGACTGTTTCGATTAGTTAGTAGGACATACCTCGTTTTCTCGCTCAATTCGGCCTTACACATCAACCACCATACATCCCTCATTCGTGTGGTTAGTTAGTAGGACACTTAGTGCAATACTGACTCGGATTGGCCTAACACATCAATCGACTGTTTCGATTAGTTAGTAGGACATACTTCGTTTTCTCGCTTAATTCGGCCTTACACATCAACCACCATACATCCCTCATTCGTGTGGTTAGTTAGTAGGACACTTAGTGCAATACTGACTCGGATTGGCCTAACACATCAATCGACTGTTTCGATTAGTTAGTAGGACATACCTCGTTTTCTCGCTCAATTCGGCCTTACACATCAACCACCATACATCCCTCATTCTCATCCCCCCCCCCCATCTTCCCCCTTTCTCAGATGTTTAAATTATTTCGCTGGTTTTGTTTGTTTGATTTTAACTTATTCGGTTTGATGTAGAATTAATTTTACTCTTACGTGATAGTCTTTCCAACGTTGTTATCCCTAACTCCATTCTCCATTCTCTAACTCTCAATACTTAACTCTTTTCATCAACATTACTTCACTAACTCACATCCCACTGAAACTTCCCATTCTCAACTGTCCCCATTTATATTCAGATACTGACCTTCCCCGTCCCGGTCCCAAAACTAACTGATTTTTAGAATCGTTTCTTTGCTGCTCTCAAAGTTCTCCCCTCCAAATTTTGTTGCTTAAATTTTATCTACTACCATATATGGTCACAAAACCCTTCCCTCTCTGACGTCAACTTCATTTCCCTGACTTTGCACACTTGTTGTGTTTGCGTTCGTTAAACCCTGAACTGAATCTTTCTGTATGTCTTAGCATTTCTCCACGCGCCGGTACTTGTTTATTATTTTAAGGCGATGCTGCATTTGTTATTTCTTTCACATAAAAAAATTTGATCGACTCATGTTATTCTCGTATTTACTGGATGTTGATTTTTCTTTATTATTTTCTTGGGTGATTTTTGTATTAATATTTTAATTTAATTTCGTCAAAAATAATATTTGCACATGACCCCTACTGACCTATTACAAACTCTTGTAGAAGCCAATTAATTGAGTTACAAATAATAAACGATTGAAACAAAAACGTCTTTCTATTATTATTTTTAACTCGTGCGGAAATTACTGAAATCATCGTAATTGTTAAAAATGTCCGCAGTGGCAAACCGGAATCGTTTTAAACACGATTTCTTTTTTTTTGTAGTCAATTAAGACGAAACGGGATTACCATCATTTCGGCACAATTACAATGATTAACTCTTCTGTAAATTTCCCCATATGAGCCGTTTCATTACTCAAAAGGTAACCGCTTCTATTCAGTGGCGGCCCTAGCAAATTTTTTAGGTGGTTCGAGATCTTATGGTGCCAACCCCCCCTCCCGCTCACCGATTCGTTTTCCGTTTTCGGCGCCCCAAATGACGGCGCCCGGTGCGGTCGCACCGCCCTAGGGCCGCCACTGCTTCTATTGAGTAATTATTTTTTCTCAAATATTGAAAACAACGAATAATTGATTTAGTTTACTTTACTTGAATTTGTGTTCAGTACTCAGTACTCAAACAGATATTTGTTTCTGGATTTTATTAGCTGTCTTTAATACATAATATACAGCGTGTAAACGACATAAGGGGCAGCGTTTAAATAAACAATACCTGCATTTGAAATTACCATACCTTTAGTAGATAGCTCACAAATAATTATTAAAAATAATTAATAATAATAGGCCACATGTTTGTGGTATCTGGTATACGCGCACATTGCGTATTTTAAAAGAGATTCCACATAGACTGGTAGTTTTTAAACGATTTGGATATCGAATTACACCATCCAGAGAAAAGTGGGTCAGATTGTGAAGAATTATGTATATGTTATTGTTTTCATAAGTACCCATAGCTGACTAAATTCCGAATAGTTTCTAAACGTGTTAATGAAATTCAATATTTTTCCTTATTAGGTTCACACTTCACTTTATCTCCACTCTTATTGAAATGTTTAGATAAGAGCGGCGAGGGTGGATGATTTTTAAACATAAAAATAGTTTGCTGTTTAGTCTATGGTGAAACTTATTCCATGAAACATCTACATTTTGTAACATGGCGCGATACGTTTATTCAAACATTGAATTGGCAGACATGTTTCTTATCTACGGTGAAACTTGGTGTAATTCCGCGGAAGCTGTAAGAATTTATCAAGAGCGATTTCCTGAACGACACTTACCAACGCCAAACCGATTTAGAAATTTATTACAAAGAGCACGCGACACTGGAAGTTTGCAGCCCGTCGCCGGAGACGCCGGAGGTGGTGACCGTCCAATGCGATATTTGCGAGTGGAAGATGAAATTTTGAATCTGTTGGAAGCGGATCCTGGTTTAAGTACCCGTATTATCGCCGCTCAGCTAAATGTATCGCACACATTTGTCAGCAGTGTTATACGAGACAATAATTGTTATCCGTATCACTACCAGCGTGTACAACATCTTTAACCCCATGATTTTCCCAAAAGAATTGCATTTTGTCAATGGATTTTGGCACAAAATGTTCAAAATCCTAACTTTACCAAAGACATTTTAGTGACCGACGAATCGTGCTTTACGCGTAATGGAAGTTTTAATTTCCATAATATGCATGTTTATGCAATAGAAAATCCTCGTGTTACGCGTAGAACTCATTTCCAGCATCGCTTTTCCCTTAATATCTGGGCAGGTATTTTAAATGATCAATTAATTGGGCCATTTATGTTCCCATTTAATTTGAATGGAGAACGATATTTACGATTTTTGCAAGATGACCTTTTAGATCTTCTAGAAAATGTACCCTTAGCGGTTCTTCGAAGAATGATAGGCGCGTTAGAAGATATTTGGATGATGAGTTTCCAGGACGTTGGGTTGGTCGTGGAGGCCCTGTACCATGGCCTCCAAGAAGTCCGGATTTAAACCCTTTAGAATTTTTTCTTTGGGGATACTTTAAAAGTGAAGTCTACACTACGGAAATTGACAATGCTGATACAACGAGTAAACGCCGCGGCTAATACCATTCGTGAAAAATCTCGTGAAATGTTTGCTACTGTTCGTTCAAATTGGATACGTAGAGCCCAAATGTGCATTGAGTCAATTTGAACACTTATTGTGATTTTTTTTTATACGTGACCCAGTTTCATCTAGTAAATCTAGACAGTGTGTGTGTGTGTGTGTGTGTGTAGTGCGTGCTAAGTGATTTATACGTCTCGCAGTAGTAACAGTAAATAAACAATACCACAAATGAGTGACCTAGTTTCATCTAGTCATTCGAGACGAGACGAGTGCGAGACGAGTGCGAAGTGATTTATGCGCCTCGCAGTAATAAAAGTAAATAAAAAATAAAACAACTTACGCATCCACGAAAAATATCATGAACACAGGTAACCAGAAGTTCTTAAAACGTAAAAAATGCATGAAAAATTATGAAAAATCCAATATTTTTTTTCCGATTTTATTTTTGCTGCAATTGGTGTCAAAATATTTTGTGTATACGCCCTTAAGAGGATGTACATTAGTTCGATTACACGCTGTATACATTGATATTATTTAGTTGTTTCTTTATTTTTTATTTATTTGTCAAATCAAAGGAAGCCATTTATAAAAACACATAATTCTTGAATCTTGGAGGCGTTCACTTCGTAGTACATTTTCAATTTTGATATAAAGAAAACACTTAACTTTTTTATACCACTTTTATTTTACTTTTGTGACTAGTTTGTGACAGTTGACATAAGTCGTGCCAACTCGACACGAGTTTAAATTAAACTATGATGGAATAGCCATGCTGTCATTTTTCTTTGTGACAGTTATGATACAAATTTGAACAGTTGTGGTGTATTTTAAAGTAACGAGTGTCTTCCACTCCCAGAGTAAGCATTAAGTAAAATTTCGAGTTTTGAAAAGCCCCGCGTAGAAAATTTGTTGAGGGCGCAGCGACCCGAGACAAATTTTCACGAGGCTTTTCTAAACTCAAAATTTTACTTCATGCGCCACGCGCATAAACCACTGATTTACACTAAAGTTAAAAATACATAACGCTTAGATGTGATTAACATAAGTCGATATTTAAACTATAATATCAGTTGCATTAACCAACGAATGACATCCTACTTAACTAACTTGACACGGTGACAACGTCGAATGTGTCTAAAGTTAGATTAGGTTAGATGTTACATTGTCAAGTTAGGTTATGACAGTTTACATAAGTCGTGCCAACTTGACACGCGCTTAAATTAAACTATAATGAGATAGCCATGTTTTCTTTGTGACAGTTACGATACATATTTTAACAGTTGTGATCTATTTTAAAGAAACGAGTGTCGTCCACTCCCAGACTAAGCATGAAGTAAAATTTCGAGTTTAGAAAAGCCCCGCGTAGAAAATTTGTCGAGGGTCGCGCAGCGACCCGAGACAAATTTTCACGGGGCTTTTCTAAACTCGAAATTTTACTTCATGCGCCACGCGTATAAACCACTGATTTACAGTAAAGTTAAAAATATATAACGGTTAGATGTGACTAACATAAGCCGATATTTGAACTATAATATCAGTTGCATTAGCCAACGAATGACATCCTATTTAACCTAACTTAACACGGTGACAGCGTCGAATGTGTCAAAAGTTAGATTAGGTTAGATGTTACATTGTCAAGTTAGGTTATGACAGTTTACATAAGTCGTGCCAACTTGACACGCGCTTAAATTAAACTATAATGAGATAGCTATGTTTTCTTTGTGACAGTTACGATACATATTTTAACAGTTGTGATCTATTTTAAAGAAACGAGTGTCGTCCACTCCCAGACTAAGCATGAAGTAAAATTTCGAGTTTAGAAAAGCCCCGCGTAGAAAATTTGTCGAGGGTCGCGCAGCGACCCGAGACAAATTTTCACGGGGCTTTTCTAAACTCGAAATTTTACTTCATGCGCCACGCGTATAAACCACTGATTTACAGTAAAGTTAAAAATATATAACGGTTAGATGTGACTAACATAAGTCGATATTTGAGCTATAATATCAGTTGCATTAGCCAACGAATGACATCCTATTTAACCTAACTTAACACGGTGACAGCGTCGAATGTGTCAAAAGTTAGATTAGGTTAGATGTTACATTGTCAAGTTAGGTTATGATAGTTGACACAAGTCGTGCCAACTTGACACGAGTTTGAATTAAACTATAATGAGATAGCCATGTTGTTGTTTTTTTTTGGAACAGTTACGATACATATTTTAACAGTTGTGATCTATTTTAAAGAAACGAGTGTCGTCCACTCCCAGACTAAGCATGAAGTAAAATTTCGAGTTTAGAAAAGCCCCGCGTAGAAAATTTGTCGAGGGTCGCGTAGCGACCCGAGACAAATTTTCACGGGGCTTTTCTAAACTCGAAATTTTACTTCATGCGCCACGCGTATAAACCACTGATTTATAGTAAAGTTACACGATAATCATTTTCAAACTAAGTTTTCAGGTTAACAAATCTACAATTTATGGAATCGAAACATTCTGTAAATTGTAAATTCATAAATATAAATGAAATTACATTAAAAATGCGATTCTTCCTACAAGAATTTTGTCTCAGTTAGAATTCATATAACCTTAATTGCAAAGAAAATTATTTTCTAACTCTCCACTTTAAAATATATTCATAAAATTCACAGCTTGGAGAGTTGCTGCTTTTACAAGACCTAGAAATCGAGAAATTTCAAATGTCACTGGTTTTGCCAAAATAAATATTGCCAGGATTTAATTACTCATTAAAATCCTGTTTAGAATTTATAACTACAATTATTCATTTCAACGAAATATTCTTTAAATCACATGCTACCCAGAAGCAAAATATATATATGATTTTTTTTTATATATTGTATTTTTCATGTAAATGGCACGCCGTTGAAATAAATAAATTAAATTAAATTCCATGGAGTTAATAGAATTTACAGTTTACAGAATCGAAACAATTAACAGAATATTTCGATTCCATAAATTGTAGATTTTCTAAACTGAAAAACTTAGTTTGATAATGATTATCGTGTAACTTTACTATAAATCAGTCGTCTATACGCGTGGCGCATGAAGTAAAATTTCGAGTGTAGAAAAGCCCCGTGAAAATTTGTCTCGGGTCGCTGCGCGACCCTCGACAAATTTTCTACGCGGGGCTTTTCTAAACTCGAAATTTTACTTCATGCTTAGTCTGGGAGTGGAAGACACTCGTTACTTTAAAATACATCACAACTGTTAAGCTATGTATCAAAACATTCTGCAAATTGTAACTTATGTAAAATGTCAATTATGCATTTCATCAACAAATTGCTGAAATGAATTATTATTTATAAAAATAACAATTCATTTCAACAATTTGTTGGTGAAATGCATAATTGACATTTTACAATTGTAAATTTGAAACTAAAAAAAAAATAGAATTAGAGTAGAAAATAAGGAAGTTCTTAACACAAATTGCAACCCGCATTGGTTAATAACACACACGAACACTAATTAAATTTAAACTCCATCGTAATTCGCATTACAATCGTAAAATGCGAGACTTCACGCTCTGATTAAAAACACTTTTAAAAACAACTGCATGCTATGTTGGATCTAATCTAATCTAAAAACTTACTCCGTCGTTTCAGTTATTTTTCTTTCAAACATAAGCAATGCAGCTTAAGCTTAGTATTATTGCAGTGTTTTATATGCCTGGCGCATGAAGTAAAATTTCGAGTTTAAATAAGCCTGAAAACTAGGATTTGCTTCGCTTTGCGCTTGCAAATCAGAATATTCAGGCCTTTCTAAACTACAAATTTTACTTCATGCCTAATCAAATTGTACTTTATGCGCCACGCGTACAAAACACTATATTCTACTAAAGCAGAATACTAATAACGTGCATTCTGAACATCACATCACATCAGTGTTTAGTGCGCGTGGCGCATGAAGTAAAATTTCTCATTTAGAAAAGCCTGAAAATTTGGTTTGGTCGAAGAAGCTATAAACCAGTGGTGGGGAAACTTTTTTTAAGACGGGCCATTTGTAATAACCAGACAATCGTAGCGGGTCAAAGAATAATGCTTAATCGTAGGTAGGTAGTTTTTATGCGGGTCGTTACATTACGAAGTAAGAACGCGTTCAAACATTCTCACCACGGCACTCTTAAACGGGCCGGATTGAACCTTTCCGCGGGCCGGACTTGGCCCGCGGGCCGTAGTTTCCCCATCACTGCTATAAACCATAGTGGTTAGGATATTTTTGTAATAAATGTTAAAACTGACCTTTTTTTGTCTTTTTTGATTATTTAATAATTTTATCTCCGAGCTTTTTTACATACCATAAAGTTCTGTTTTAGCGACACAAAGATTTAACTAATTTCATGAATCGTGTGGGATTGAACTGTTTTGTCTTTAGACTATTTATTTAATAAACCTTAACTCTGAGCTTTTTTACATACTATAAACTTCTGTTTTAATGACACAAAGATTTAAAAACTAATTTCATAAATCGTGTGTAATTATATTATTTTTTGAAAAAAATAATTCCTTCATTGACCGAGGTCAATTCAATTCATTTCGTACACACATTATTACCCATTCACTTCTTGTCGTGTTTCTATTTACGTACGCACCAAGACATGAGTGGATTAGGTTATGTCTCATTATCTCAGCTACTGACTTCCTACTGACTCAGCCTGTCAATTGCCGTTCGCTTGTCACAACAAAAGTAAATCACATTTTCTTTATGCGCCGATTAAAATTTCAAATGCAACGAGATTTCACTACTAAACAACATTTTCCTTATTAAACAGAGTTTACGTGATTGAAATAAATAAACCGATTTAAATTTTTAATTCAAAGATTTTCGTCTGAATATAATTAAAAATGATGATTAATAAGATTAAAAAAAATAATCAACAACTTGGCATTTCATTGATCATCAGTGAAATAAAACAAAAAAGGCCCATTTGCACCCAGACTGATTAACTTTAATCATCCACTAATCATTGATTTAACCTCTGATTTAATCGAAATTCTGGAATATTAGAATATTATAAATTTGTAAGATATCCTAAATTAATAGTAGCATTTTCGTTTAATTAAACGTATTTTTATATAGGGAATGTTTCTTTTAAGTATACACATGCATAGCCTATTTCTTAAAATAGTTCAATTTTAAGCTTTAAACGAGTGTTTTTCCACTCCCAGACTAAGCATGAAGTAAAATTTCGAGTTTAGAAAAGCCTGAAAATTTGGTTTGGTCGCGTAGCGCGAAGCGCGGAGCGGCCAAACCAAATTTTCAGGCTTTTCTAAACTCGAAATTTTACTTCATGCGCCACGCGTACTAAATACTAATGTTCAAAATACTTTTTTTTTGCGTACTGCTATAGTAGAATATTTTGAAGTACATATAAAATCAGTGTTTTATACGCGTGGCGCGTGGAGTAAAATTTAGAGTTTAGAAAAACCAAATGTTCATTGTTTCAGGTTTGGTCGCTTCGCTTCGCTACGCGACCACACCAAATTTTCAGTTTAGAAAAGAACTCAAAATTTTTCTCCATGCCTAACCTGGGAATAGATGTATATTCGCTTAGTGTATTCCAGCACTGGATATACCACGGCCAGAGAGCAATAGATGGCGTTAGCAATCTATTCTCCTAATTGTGTTCTTTATTACCAGTCTAGATAGCGAGGGTCAAGTAAATTTGATTCTTTGAGTACATACAACTTTTTCTTTAGAGTTTAACAGTTAAAAATTTTGTAAATTTAATTCTATTAGTATCTAAAAACAGATTTAAAAGCTGAGGGTTAAGCGAGCGAAAAAAGGGGTTTGAGATAAATTATCATGTTCGTGTCCGTTTTTTTTGTCTGTAGCTAAATGTAATAGAATCGTTTCCGATTACAGAATGTGTTAAATACGTAATTAGAGATATCGGAGTTGAGCGCACGTTTAAGCCCCGATTAAACTTTTAATTAGCGGCGCGGAATCAACCGGCGAACGGGAAATTAACGATTGCGCTCCCCTCTCTCTCTCCCCCCTTTTCGCATCTCTCGCTCTTCCCGTGTGTCGGGCCGCGGCTTGTAAATCTACAGGGCCGAGGTTAATTGTCGTAATTGCGACCCGAACCGAATAAATACATTTCGAGATTAATTACGTGAGATTGTTGCGGTTTCAGGTGCATCCTCTGTCCGGTTATTGAACCGCGAGAGATTAACCAGAATTCATACCAACAGGTTAATTATGGACGCTTGTTTGATCGTGATTTAAATCAAGATTGTTTTTGCCTAAAAGAGTTCGCAACTAGTGGATTTAGCTTCAGTTACAAACTTGTTGAAGTTTAGTTGTAAGCATAATGGTCAGCAGTGGTTACGTTCGCAATGTTAGCGCAACTAGATACGCGCCTACAGTGCAAAGTTCGCGTATTCGCAACATTTGCGCAATCGCTTCAACAATGTTAGCGCAACTAGGTACGCGTTTCGTTTCCAAACGCGTTGAGAGCCCAAAGTTCGCATATTCACAAAATTAGCACAATCGTTTTTGCAATGATAATAAAACTAGATGCGCGCGTTTTTTTCCAAAGGTTGACAACGCAAAGTTTGCAAAATCACTTTCGCAACTTGATCCGTGCGTAAATCAAGATTGTTTTTGCTTAAGAGAGTTCGCAACTAGTGAATTTCGCTTTAGTTGCAAACTTGTTAAAGTTTAATTGTAAGCATAATGGTCCGCAGCAATTACGTTCGCAATGTTAGCACTAGATACGCGCCTTTCGTTTCCAAACGCGCTGACAGTGCAAAGTTCGCGTATTCGCAATATTTGCGCAATTGTTTTTGCAATGATAACGCAACTAGATGCCCGCGTTGTTTTCCAAAGCGTTGATAACGCAAAGTCGCGCATTCCAAAAGTTTGCGAAATCGCTTTCGCAACTAGATGCGTGCGTAAATCAAGATAGTTTTTGACTAAGAAAGTTCGCAACTAGTGGATTTCGCTTCAGTTGCAAACTTATTGAAGTTTAGTTGTAAACATAATGGTCCGCAGCAATTACGTTCGCAATGTTAGCGCAACTAGATACGCACCTTTCGTTTCCAAACGCGCTGATAGTGCAAAGTTCGCGTATTCGCGCAATAGCTTTCACAATGTTAGCGCATCAAGATACGTGTTTCTTTTCCAAACGCGTTGAGAGCCCAAAGTTCGCATATTCGCAAAATTGGCACGCATTTGGTAATGCAAATAGATGCGCGCGTTATTTTTCCAACGCGTTGACAACGCAAAGTTCGCGCGTTCACAAAGTTTGCGAAATCGCTTTCGCAACTAGATGCGTGCGTTTCTAATAGAAACGCGTTGAAGGCAAACGTTGCGCGCAAACTCGCAAAGGTTGCGCAATCGCGTTTAGAACTAGTTGCGAGCATTTTTATTTCAAACTGTTGACTGCAAAAGTTTCGCGCGTATTCGCAAGGGTTGCGCAATTGCGTTCGCAACTACATTAAATGCGCGCGCTTTAATTGTAAACACAGAGCGCGCAATCGATTATTGAATATCAATTATTATATGGATATACACACACGGATTTTTTTTGTAACTATACATATGTTTCCGCTTTTTTAAGAATTCAATCTAAAGCTTAAAACGAGTGTTTCCCACTTCCAAACTAAGCATGAAGTAAAATTTCGAGTTTAGAAAAGCCCCGTAAACATTTGTCGAGGGTCGCGCAACGACTTGAGACAAATTTTCTGGGCTTTTCTAAACTCGAAATTTTACTTCATGCGCGACGCGTGTAGAACACTGAAATATTGTCAAGTTTTTGTTAATGTCCTTAATCTAAACAAATTTATTCCAAAAAAGGATAAATCTGCAAGTCCAACAGTTATTAGTTTTTATAAAAAAAAAATACTACATACAATTATTTTTTATTAACATTGGAAATAAGTTGAAGTTGATTAGTAAGTCAAATTACGGATGATGTTTGTGTTATTTAACTTTACTATAACTCAGTGTTTTTAACGCGTGGCGCATGAAGTAAAATTTCGAGTTTAGAAAAGCCCAAAAAATTTGTCTCGGGTCGCTGCGCGACCCGAGACAAATTTTCATGGGGCTTTTCTAAACTCGAAATTTTACTTCATGCTTAGTCTGGGAGTGGAAAACACTCGTTTGAAGCTTCAAATTGAATGCATCTACAAAAAAAACAACGAATGCTGCGTATACATCTAGATATGTATACTGAAAAGAAAAATTCCCCGAATATAATTGTATGTGTGTGTGTGTGTGAAATGAGTTGGTGTAAGTAAACTGTCCGCGGTAATAAATTTATTAAATGGTTTTTCATTTCGTTTTGTCTCTCTTTCGGGAGAGGGAGTCTATTCGGAATCCTTCCGGTCTATTTAGTTCCCAATTTGAAAAGGGCCCATATTTAGTACACGAGAACGGCACCGAGGCACTGAACGCTGATTGTTTTCGATACTACATCAAGTGTCCGGAAATAAATCGCGACAAAGGCCTCCCTCCCAGAAAACAAACAAATGGCGGTGCCCCATTGTATTTCCGATTACCGGCACACGATAGTAGAAAATTAATTAAACAAAAGCAACGAAAAATACACGAAAAATCCACACAGATAGAATGTTGCAAACTAATGTAAACAGAATTCAGTAAATTTTGCAACAAGCCCTGATATTTTTCCAATTATAAACAATACAAAATATGTATTTATTATTTGAAAAGCAATTCAAAAGAAAAAATCATGCAAATATCAAGCCTATTTGGAAATCGACAGCATACGCCATCTATTGCACTTTGGCAGTCATATTTCCGATGGCTGAATACACTAAGGGCCAGTAGCACCAAACTCGTTAAACTGGTTGAACTCTAAACTCGAGTTCAGAGTGACATTACAATAATAAGAACTGTCATCTTGAACTTAAGATCAGCCTGAACCTGAGTTTAACTTTTCTGGTGCAACTGAGCCTAAGCCTATATACAGCCCACTGTTATCGTCCACAAAACGAGCAGTAGTCTATTTGTGATAACAAATTTAAAATTTAATTTATGTTCAGTGTAATGTTGGATTAATACTTAATTTTACTCAACCATGTCATGAATTCATGCCTAATTAAAAAGTTCTAATATTTCATAGAAGTTTGAAACTATATCCTCAGAATCTGCATGACACTCAACTCATCGGCCAGATTAAGATTGTTAAATAATACATCAGTATTACATTAGCACTGAATATACCACAACCAGAGAGCAAAAGATGAAGCTGGCTGTCAATTTTCCTAAACAATACATGATGTAAATAATGGTGAATTCGCCAGCCCATACGCTTGAAATTTATGGCTATTTCCCAATCACTATTTTTGCTCACAATTTAGAGGCTCAGTAAAAAAGTAGCACAAGTGCCGTTTTCTTAAAAATTGGTATAAGTATAGATAGCTACAAATTAGATTAGATATTTGTAGGGGTGGCCTCTTGGCCTGTACCACCGCAACCTTTGCAGATCTATTGTGGATCCCTGTTATCCTAGATGACGTGCTCGAGCTTCGCCTCTTTGATTAACCCTATTAACCCTGACAGTGAGCCTTGGGTGTAGCTTGGTTTCGCTTGGTTTAATGTTGCCCAGCTTTAGGTATCTAACCCTTGCTAGGGCCTCACATTGGCATAGGATGTGGAAAGGGTCCTCTTCTTCCTGGCAGAATCTACATATAGTATCTTCTGCCAGACCTATTTTGCTCATATGTTTGTTGAGCACATATTGTCCTGTCAGCAGACGTACTATAGCCTTAACCGTTTTCCTCTCTTAGTTGAGAAGATCAGTCGCAAAAGCCGGCGCTACAAATTACATTTATTCCCTGTTATCCTAGATGACGTGCTCGAGCTTCGCCTCTTTGATTAACCCTATTAACCCTGACAGTGAGCCTTGGGTGTAGCTTGGTTTCGCTTGGTTTAATGTTGCCCAGCTTTAGGTATCTAACCCTTGCTAGGGCCTCACATTGGCATAGGATGTGGAAAGGGTCCTCTTCTTCCTGGCAGAATCTACATATAGTATCTTCTGCCAGACCTATTTTGCTCATGTTTGTTGAGCCTATATTGTCCTGTCAGCAGACGTACTATAGCCTTAACCGTTTTCCTCTCTTAGTTGAGAAGATCAGTCGCAAAAGCCGGCGCTACAAATTACATTCATATTTAGCAATAGAAAAAATAGTACAATTGAATATGTGTATTTCTCAATATAATATACAATGTTATTGATTAGACGCCCACAGATTTTTCTATAAAAGTTAAACTACATCTCCAATTTACACAAATAATCTAATGTTACTTGTACTACTTTTCCACTGAGCCCCTTAATTGTGATTAATTACAAGATATTTTTGTAAATTCACAGATGCTAGTCATCATTTTCATGAATAACATTAAGAGATCATTCCCGAAACCGTCGGAATAACTTAAAAAGAGATTAGGATTTCTTCCGGCTGCGAGGGTGGAACTTAATTCGCTAGAAATCCAGCAAGAAATATGTTACACAACTCGGGGGCTAATTTATTAAACGCCGGTTAAATGAAACGGAACTATCAAGATTTCGGCGACGATAAATCACGTGACATTTTTCCTTGGCGGAGACGGGCGATGGATGGATGATCAATACGGAACGATTTTTTCACCGACGGCTTTTAACTGCCTGTTATTTATCAAAAGGCTTTGATAACATCAGAAATCGCGATTGGTCCGGAGGAAAAAATCTAGGTCAACTCCAGACATTAACTCGTATGCACTAAATGCGCCTAAAAGTTCGTGATTTCATAGTAAATTTTATTTTTGCATAAAATGTTTAAATAACTATGAACTACAGGGTTTTCCATTAAGAGGTCCAATTTTCAATTCCCTGCCATTTTTAAATTGTTGAATAGAGGGCTTTGGTTGTTTGACACTTCGCTCGCTTAATATTAGAACGTTCTATGTGACATTTTTTTCGATATTCAATTTTTGTGATGTTACTAGGTTCTATATATGCACATAGAGCCTTGTAACATCACAAATTGAAAATCGAAAAAAATGTCACATAGAACCTTGTAATATTAAGCCATCGACTTTTCAAGTAAAAAGTGTACGATTTGAGAAAATGGAAAGATATACGCTCAAAAAACCTCACTACCTCGAACATTTATTATCAATATGGTCCAAATTTCGCAGTGTTCCTTGTATTTTCGGTCGGTATGAATCACTTTTTCGCCGTTGTGTTGTGAAACTAATCATTAAACTTAAGCAAAATGAACAAAAAACTGATGTAAAGTTGCCAATTCGTACACGTATCGCCAGGTCAGCTGAGAACATTACCGCTGTTGCTGAAGTTGTTCCTGATAACTCGGGTTTGTCTATCCTAAGACGTTCACAGAATTGGGCATTTCAAAGACCAGCCTTTATCTCATTCTGCGCAAGGATCTTAGCATGCATGCTGATAAAGTGCAGACTTTTTTCTTAGGGGATGCTTGAATAAAAAGTCTACACTACAGTTTTTAACGAGTGTCTATAAACTGTCGGCATCTCGGTTGCTTTGAAAAACAAATGACATATTTTAGATTGTCATACGAGTTGATAAATCTCGGAAACGTCAAAGAAATGTAATTATATGTCTAATTACGACGTATGTTTCTAAAGTCAGAACCTACTGGGATGCCGACAGTTTATAGACACTCGTTATATAAACTACAGTGAAGTTTTAAATTTAAAATATCCACTTCCGAACACAATTTTTCTTCAAGAACTGATTTAAATCATAAGCATTGGCGTTTCCGTAAAAATTTATACAGGATAACGTCAGATTACTCAGATTGGATAGTGTGAATGAAACGAGCAGAGCGTGCAATTTAATTCGACAAGGGGTGTAGGGAAAAATGCAGCATATGGTTAAAAGCACTTTCGATAATCGCCCCCTTTTTTTTTTTTCATTTCGCTTCTGTGGGTTTACAGGAGGAATTTGGGATACTATTACTTCTCGGAAATAACGCCCGTTTTCCAGTAATTAAACCCGTCTGGTAACTCGATATCGAGAAGAGGTCGCCAACCTTGCGCAAGTGAATAACTTTGAATAGCGTACGTACTAGTATAATGGGAATAGTTTCAAGTGGGAATTAAAAGCGATTTGTTGCTAATTTCGTGTGGGAAAATGGGGAAAAAATGAGCGTCGGGCGTATGGAACGATTTGTTTTCGCTAGACGTGGGATTGCGTAATTCACTCGAGACAAGTACAAGGTTTTCGCGGTATTTCGAATTAATAACACCGAACCTGTTTTCTGCTTAGAGAGAAACAACTTAGTTATTTCCGTCGATGACTCGGTTGAAGGTGCATGAATATATGCATTAGATATTAAAATGTAATTCTGAAACAAGACGGAACAAGAAACCTAAGCAGAGTACAAGGTAATATTAACTTAAGTACTGAGTACAATTACTAGTCACAAAATGTACTCGAGTACCAAGTACAAGTATGTAACAATAAGTAAATAAGTACTTATACAAGTACAAAGTACTGAGTACATCGAGTGACTGAGGAATGACAATAATAAATGAATATAGAAAAAAGTAGTCTTTGTTAAAGAAGAACGTTTTTGTATACTTTGAATTTCATATTAAATTAGTGTTCTATACGCGTGGCGCATGAAGTAAAATTTCGAGTTTAGAAAAGCCTGAAAATTTGGTTTGGCCGCTCCGCGCTTCGCGCTACGCGACCAAACCAAATTTTCAGGCTTTTCTAAACTCGAAATTTTACTTCATGCTTAGTCTGGGAGTGGAAAACACTTGTTAGTATAATACTGGGGGACATAAATTATAGTGGATTAAGATTTTTTGAAAATACCACTTGTATCTGATTAACCTACATTATGATTAGAAATATGCCAAGGTAATTAAATAACATATATACTATATGTTTAGGTATGACAAAATTTGACGTTTTTGCTGGAGAAGCAAGGGGAGAGAAAATTTAACAACACAATCAGAGAGCTCATGCAACGCGCACTGAACGTGGTTAACAAATGGTGTACTAGAGAAGTATTTAAAGACTCACCCTCCAAGGCCACCCGTGTACCATTTACACGCAGGAGGAAACTGGAGACCCTAAGACCTCTCTTTCTAAATGGTGTTAACCTGGAAATATCGGGTGAGGTGAAGTACTTAGGAATAATCTGTGACTCCAAGCACACCTGGACCTCGCACATCTCAAAAATCAAACGTAAATCGGAAATTACCCTTACGGTAATTAGACGAACGTACGACAAACAGACCAGGGATGGTATACTGGCTGTATACTAGAGTGGTCAGACCCGCAATCATGTATGCTGCTTTGGTGTGGTGGCCTAAAGTCACGCAACACACACCATACAAACCCTCAGCAAGATTCAAAGGCTTGCTTGTATCAGCATAACGGGGGCTATGAGAACCACACCCACTGCAGCCATGGAGACGCTCCTAGACCTCACACCACTTCATATTCTAATAGTGGGGGATGCAAAATTTGCACTCCACGGGCTGCAGCTATCATCAGTCAACATAAGAGTTGACACGCCACACAGAAGACTCTTGACAGACATAGGGGGACCTCTCTTGCAGATGAGGTCGGACCATATGACAGTCAGATATCTTAAAAAGGCACTCTTTAAAGTCACTATTCCAGACCGCAACGAATTTAACGACTTTAGGGAAGACATTCACAAACATAGCATAATCTGGTATACTGATGGTTTTAAATCAGACACAGGTACTGGATCAGGAATCTACAATGAAAACATGAAGACAGACTATGCCCATTCGTTGGGCTGCCTGGCATCAGTCTTTCAAGCCGAAATATTCGTAATTATAGAATGTGCGAGAACCAATATAGAGGACTGTCGTGACAGACAAATCTATATTATGTCCGATTGCCAGGCGGCACTGAAGGCTCTAAAGAGCCAAAAGACTTCATTCAAACTGGTGCTGGACTGCTTTGACACACTGAATCACCTAGCGAGACAGAACAAGGTCACACTTGTCTGGACGCCGGGTCATTAAGGTATCGAGGTAAATGAAAAAGCTGACGAGCTAGCAAGGCAGGGCGCTATCATTTACGGGACCTGAATCTGTCTTGGGCATCACAAAAAAGTCGAGTCGCCTAGAAGTCAGAAAGTGGATTCGCAACAAACAAGGAATACTGGGTAAACAGACCAGGCCTTAACCACAGTAAGGCCATTATAAATGGACCTAACTCTAACCAAGCTGCAGAACTACTGACACGAAGTAGGGCATAGCTAAAAACAAACATAGGACTACTTACAGGCCACATGATTGTTAAAGAGCACCTAAGGAAAATCGGTCTATACAACGGCGACACCAGTTGTCAGTTCTGTGATAGGGCACCGGAAGCAACAATGCACATTCTGTGTAGCTGCAATGCACTTGAAAACAAAAGACAGCTCATATTTGGAAACAGTCAAATGGTACCAAATGATTTCTACACGCAACCCTTAAAGGACCTGCACAAGCTAGTGCAGGGGAGAAACAGTTAAATGGTACCAAATGATTTCCACACGCAACCCCTGAAGGACCTGCGCAAGCTAGTGCAGGGGATCGAGTTTGGAATAATTGCGTGAGTAAGACAATATGGGATAGAACAATAAGCCACCTAGGCTGCAGTGCATCCGGATCTGCAAGGAAGACGGCCCCCACAGGAAAAAAAAAGGGGGGTAGGGTTGTGACGTCATTAAGTACAAGCACAGATCACACACCGAAAATAACGTAATAAATGTATCGTGTGTAACGTACTGGATACAATGTATTTTATTCTTTTCTCTAGATCCGATTTTCTCTACAAATAATTGTGATAAAAATGTAATTTTGATTGCATAACTCCACAAAATGCATTCTAAGATTACGTAACTCCATAAAATGCCATATAAGCCAATCCAACTACACAAAGAGACATATAACCTAACCTAACTCAACTCCACAAAGTGACATCTAACTAAACCCATCTCCACGAAATTAATTCTGATCTATCCCATATACGACCTCTGCTTACAAAATCAGTTACATTGAGTGGGCAATTCCAAAGTTCATATATAGCCAGTCCCTGTATAAAATTTGATAACAGCGTTTGGATGCTTTCTCCAGAACCGAGATCAGTGATTGGTGTATATAGTCGTCTGTCTTACTCGTACCCCACATTCTCACCATAGTATCTCCTTTTCAACTCGATTTCCAGTTCTCCCCTCAGCATTGGCTCCCCTTGGCAATACGTAGACATCTCTAATGAGTAAAATTAAACGCAAAATAAAACCCAACAGCTTATTTTTTCATATGTGTGGTATTAATTACACATTCTGTCGACATTTGATATTAAATTACACTACAAATAAACTGTTTACATCAGCTTAATACCACCCAGGTATCATTTTTCACTGATGACTTTGCAGTTCGTATAAAGAAAGAATGAACACCTACCGTCCGAAAATTCCCCCTTCTTATTTGAAAGCGAATATTACTTGTTGCACCTTTTAAGAACCATTATTCAGGTCGGCGCACGAAACGTCGAAAGGAATAATTCCGATTGTCGTGAAGAAATGTCATGCTTTTGTTGTGCCCCAAGGCTCGGCGATTTTTAGGGAGTCCAATAGAGTGTGTTATTCATTTCCCCTTCGGAAAGCACCATAATTATACCTCACATTGAAAGTGGATAATGATAGTTTGGCGCAGAGGGGGGCTGTATTTTTTGTATTTGTGGGGGAAACCGTTTCAATAGTTTCCTAAATAAACATACCCGGTATTGAAACAGCATATAGTAATATAAAATTGAATTCATTGATTAGTTTAATATTATTAATTTGGAATTGCAAATCAACTTTATGTTAGGTTATTTTTTTCTAAGTCAACTTGGGTCTAAACACACAGATTCAAAGTTTTACTTTATATTTAATTTGATACTTAACCCTTTCAGCTTTAGATTTTTTCTGGTGCCCCAAAAAATGTTTTGTACACTACATATCATTTATTACTATCTCAAATATACAGAGAGTTTTTCTTTTAAGTATACATACAGTGAATTTTTCTTTTAGGTATACGTGAAAATTTTTGTAAATTTTCCGACATTCGTTGTTTTTTTTTTAAATGAGTTTAATTTGAAGCTTTGAACGAGTGTTTTCCACTCCCAGACTAAGCATGAAGTAAAATTTCGAGTTTAGAATAGCCCCGTGAAAATTTGTCGAGGGTCGCGCAGCGACCCGAGACAAATTTTCTGGGCTTTTCTAAACTCGAAATTTTACTTCATGCGCCACGCATATAAAACACTAATTTCAAGTGAGGTTCAAATATACATAAATTCACAATATTTTTGTTTTGTACGCGTGGCGCATGAAGTAAAATTTCGAGTTTAGAATAGCCCAGAAAATTTGTCTCGGGTCGCTGCGCGACCCGAGACAAATTTTCACGGGGCTTTTCTAAACTCGAAATTTTACTTCATGCCTAGTCTGGGAGTGGAAAACACCCGTTTAAAGTTTCAAATTAAACTTAAAAAAAAAAAACATAGAATATCTAAAGATTTACAGAAAATAGGCTGCATTTGGAATACGTATACTTAAAAGAAAAAAACCCTGTATCTTAATATACCATGCGATCGTTTAAATGATGATTTAGAGTAGGCGGCATTTTTTATGCGGTTGCCCAGAATGCTAATTTAATGATGGAATCATTTGAGGTTAGGGTAAACTATGTGTTAACAGTGAGTAATGCGAATCTAATTATTTATTGAAATAACTAGCTTTCGAACCAATTCTTCCTGTTGATAGTTTATCTAATTATTTATTGAAATAATTAGCTTTCGAACCAATTCTTCCTCTTGATAGTTTGCGTTATCTATTCTAAATTAAAATTATCATAATTATTTAGACTTTGTCTTCTGCTTTTCGGAACAATTAAAAAATTATTTTATACCTTACTTGCAGTAATCACTAAAAGTCAAAACGAAATCACGTATTTATTCAACCATACCCTTACACTTGCCCTCTTCTATTTAAGCGTGTTGTCTAAAACAAAACAAAAAACGCGTCCGGGTTTCTTTGTTTGCATCTTCGTGAGGCTGAGGAGGAGATTAAAGTGATAACCTGTGGACAAGAGGTACTCGCATTCCTCTGCATGTACACGTATGTACATGCACAAACACACCGGTCGTATAAATAAAGTTCTTTCTCCACTCGGCCACTTCCTGTGCATTTATCCGCCATGAAAGAGTAAAAAAAGAACAGAAAATTCTCAGTCGTCGTCGGCCGCCATTTTGTCACGCTCAAGTGATTCCATTCTGTACGTTCGGATTTTTCTTTTTTGCTTCGCCGTGTGTGCGTGTAAATGTGCGTGATTTGACGGTTCATTTCTTGCTTATTATACGCACGGATGTGAAAATGGTGTTCAAGTTTAAATAGCGTCTATATAAATTTGAAAAAAAAAAATGTATTTACATTTAAACATTGAATGGCAAAGTGTAACTAACAATGTATTTATCGCGTTACGGTTAATGTATCTAAGGGAGCAGCGCAAACTGGGATCCATCTTGACTCCTTTAGGCGCAAAATTCAAACCAAACCAATGAAATTCTATAATGATTGACGCGCGTCCTGCTAATTTGATTTAGTATGAATTTAGCGCTTAAAGACGTCAAGATGGATGCCAGTTTGCGCTACTCTCTTAAAGACAGGGACACTAGTTACGGTAAATTCAATGCGACATCTGTGTGTCCGACGGTGAACTAAATAAATCCAGCTGTGTAACTAGAGGGTGCAAGACCCTGCAATGCGAGGGGTGGGGGGCGTAAGCTAGTGGACTTCCTATTCTAATATCGACTTGAAGTATGGGTTTACTGTGCATTATTATCAACTATTCAACATTTACGGTATTTCTGTTAAGCTATTCGATTACTCTTAGAGAATTTAAATAAATATCAGTCTTACAGGTGTTACTATGACGTCATCACTATTACCAACTTATTTTAAATATATTTGTAGGTTGGTAGCATTGGATTTTCCATCTCACTCTTCTATAAAAAATTCTCTTTCACACTCATAGGCTGGAAATTGGTGCGAAAGGTGCGCGTTGACCGGATGTACCTGAATGGGGTCCCCTCCTCAGCTTGCGGAGACTCATGGGGCTCCTGGGGCTCCTAGGAGCGTGGGTGCCAAAAAAGGCGTAAGACCCGGGATGAAAATTTAGGGGATGATAAATTTAGGGAATACAAAATTTAGTAGATGAAAAAGCGAATCTATATCCTCCTTTAAATTTACATGTAAATTTGTTAGAGAACTGTCATAGCTTATCTACTAACGATCAATTAAAAATCTGTGAATTTGTTCAGATTTTTAATTGATCCTTAATGCCCATTAAACCCATACCTTAGGTCGATATTACAATAGGAGGTCCCTTAGCATTGCAGGGTCTTGCACTCTTTAAACAATTACAAAGAACTCGGTGAAAAATATTTCTCCCGTTTTTTTACTAATTTTAAAAATCGTGTAAAATAAATTAATCCAACAAAATTCAAGTTTGAGCGCTTGTAGTTTCTAAAATGTCTACTCAAGTTTAATATTTTGAAAAGTGAAAAATGTTTCTTGAAGTACTCCTTCGATACCTAAAAATTGTTTTTGAATTGTTGACTTTTCGAAATACTAAAATTTAGTAGACTTTAGAAACCAGAGAGATTGTAACGATAGTGAAAAATTCCCAAAACGACTTTTATGTAGGAAGTTGTTTTATTAAATATACGAATCTCAATTGCTGTGCTGTAAATCTTCAGAAACGAATATCTGAAGATTTACAGCACACAGTTTTTCTAAAAGAGTTTAATTTAAATCTTTAAACGAGTTTGACGAATGAAGCACTAATAACCTTTCTTCACACTTTTATTTGAATTACCAAATGTACATTTCGGACACAAAGTGACCATTATCAATGGATTAACAGCCCAATTTGGAAACAGTGGGCTGAAAACACTCGTTTAAAGCTTCAAATTAAACTCTTTTGGAAAAACAACGAATATCTGAAACGTGGACATTTAGGAAACATTATAAATAATAAAAAAGATCGTAACATTAATTTGCTAGAACTACTGGAAATACACAAAGCCCGCGCTAATCCGGGAATTCCCTTAATTAACGACCAGGTAGACCTAATGTACGCCTCCATTTTTACCGCTGTTTCATAATAAAACAAACTAAATCTAAATATTAGTCTTGAACTCGCTTCTACAAAAAGTATTGAATATTCCAAGAAATCAGTGATTATACTGGCAATAACATCTTTGTTATGAGGAGCAGACACGTTTTAAACAAATTGTTTATTGAAAACAAAAGCCACGTGCATCTCGCACTCCCGTTACAGCGTTTTTAATTGCGGTTTATTTATAAACGGAGACGTGATTTCTTGGCTACTCGCTGTGCGATTTGCAGCGGTTTATGGCAAGACGAGATTTTCCAAACGGACGAACGGCGACAGAAATGAGTCGCCGGTCTGCGATTTTCGCTAATTTCCACAGCGCCGACATGAATTATTTATAACAAGCGCAATTATCGACATTACTGTACAGTCGCCGTTTTGTTTATTTCCGTCTTAATTAACAACTGCGATTGTAATTGCTAATTATTGTTCTCTCTTTTTTTGTTTTAGGTAAGTTCCAATCCATTCAGTCAATGATCAGTTTACTTGGGTAAATATAAATAATTATAGTTGTACTAAAAACAAAACCTTGATATGAATATCTTTATTGACAGATATCAACAGTAAATACAACAATCAAACAATAAGTATGTACAAATAACTATAACATTAAATAAAAATCCATCTGTCAATTAGCTATCGACCAATGGTCTTTCCGCCTAAATTTATTATTGTGTGTCACTGTCATATTTGGTGTAAAAAAGAGTCATGATTGTTAATGTCGTCAGTAGTGCCAAGGTGGAAATGTTCTTTAATCGTCATGATCGCTAATGTCATCAAATGTTGAAATGAAATCGAGTATGGTAGAGGAGGGATGTTTGCGTTTTGGGATTATATTTTTATTTCGGGGGATACAGAGGGGGTCTAGGAAATTATGGTAAATAGGATTGGGGGCAAATTTTTCTGCAAGTTGGGAGTGATATGAATATTTCTAGGCCTTTTTGCATTTGGTAGCATTACTCAGGATTTCCTCAAAATCATAAAAGCGTAATCTTTATAAAATTTGTAATAGTGTAATCGTAATAATTTGATGACGAGTGTCGCCATCTATTGCGCGCACATCAAAATTAACTTAAAAAAATGGTGCCTTAAACGAGCAGAAATGCAATACACGGAAGAATTTGATTAAATCATAAAGCCGCAATCTTGTTCAAATTTGTAATAGTGTAATCATAATAATTTGATGACGAGTGTCGCCATCTATTGCGCGCACATCAAAATTAACTAAAAAAAATTGATGCCTTAAACGAGCAGAAATACAATACACGGGAGAATTTGATTGAATCATAAAACCGTAATCTTGTTAAAATTTGTGACAGTGTAATTATAATGAATCAATATTGAGAAGTGTTTTAATGTTTTATACTACTTTATTTTAATATTTTGAGTCTGGACATATTTAGTGTCATTTTCAAGTACGAATTTACAATGTTTCTATGACTTAAAAGTACTAAATAGTGGTGAATACAAGACATCCGTTTGTTCGTTGATAAGTTTTACACAGGGATTACGGGATTGGTTGAAAATTTCAGCGGCTTCTAAATAATTCAAGTTGGTACTTCTCAATATTGATTAATTAATATGGATTACCACCTAGTAACGCTCAATACTGTACAAATAGTGTGATTATAATAATTTGATGACGAGTGTCGCCATCTATTGCGAGCTCATCAAAATTAATTTAAAAAAATAGTGCCTTGACTCAAAGCCTAGACGAAATATTATGCAATATCAAATACGTTTTAAACGCATCGCGCATGAAGTAAAATTTCGATTTTAGAAAAGCCCAGATAATTTTTCCATATTTTTTCTGAATCAAAATTAGTGTTAGTTAATAAAACTGACGCAAATCATTAGCTATAAGGAAAATTGATTAGAATCATTCAAAAGTATATAAGAATGTAACTGTTGAAGGTAAAATACGGTAAATATTGTAATAATTCAAATTTTGTACCTGAAATTTAACCACAATTACCACAAATGAATGAAATCAAATCAAATCTGTTTACTGTAATTTAAGTAAATAAAACACTGTTTATCACTTTGTTTGTATAACAATTGGTTTATTTGGTGACTATAGTTTCGATACTACACGTATCATTATCAAACCGTTAACCGCTAACGGTTTGATAATGATACGTGTAGTATCGAAACTATAGTCACCAAATAAACCAATTGTTATACAAACAAAGTGATAAACAGTGTTTTATTTATGTTCAACAATGTATAACGAAGTAGAAGCCTCTATAATCAGTGAATTAATCAATGTAATTTAAGTGTATAATCTTTTGTGATGGTATTTAGGCCTTAGCGTAATTATGCCAATAACATTTTCCGCATTATTTCACCGAGAGAGAAAGAGGAAGGGAAGGTAAAAAAAGGACGGGCGATGATGACAAACTTTGCTTTTTGTGCGAATTTCAAGTAACGATAAATAATAATAATAAGGGTGGCTTTGCGCCCGGTGGAAAACTGGGAGACGTGTAATTTAATCGGCTTAAAATCCATCTGAATACCTATAATCCCCCGAAACACCGTCCCGGTTTTCTCGCGCGCAAAACTTTTCAAAAGGACTCACTTTCCCACACAAACTTATTAGCCATTCAGATCGAGCGCAAAAGGGTGAATTTTAAGCGTTGCATCGGCTTGTTTACTAATTTATTCACTTTTTAAAATTAAGAAAAATAAACTAAACTGCATACGATTTAATAATTTTAATAAGCTCTAATTGATCACTGACGATACGCAAGGACTTGTTTATGTCACCTCCAAAGTCATAGGCATGATCGCAGTGGCGGCTCTAGCAAAATTTGTAGGTGGTGCGAGATCTCATGGTGGCGCGCCCCACCCCCGCGTTTCGTTTTCGGTTTTTGGCGCCTCAAATTTTTAGGTGGTGCGAGATCTCATGGTGCTCCCCCTCTCCCGTTCGTTTTCGGAGCGCCAAATGACGGCGCCCGGTGCTGTCGCACCTCCCTAGGGCCGCCACTGCATGATCGATATCAAAATATTTTGTCCAGGGGGATTCCTTGGTGTCAAGGGGGGTCACAAACACCCCCGCAACGTACCCTTGGCTACGCCCATCTCCAAGGTCGAAGTCTAAAAAATTAGGCCACTCAGTTGACATTTACGTGGTTTTAAAATTGTTGATTACCTGCTTTATGATACCTACAAAAAATACAGCTCGGTGTTAAAAATCATTCCGACCACTAAAAAAACGCGTGGGCCGGCCCCTTTTAAATCCCCCGTTTTTTACGATTACGAGAAGATAAAGATAAAATTCCGCTCGCATTTATGTACTTTACCTCACCTGGGCGATAAGACAATGTCTGGAAATGATTTTTTTATACGGCGACAACACGAGAACACGCCCGAAAAACCTTTTCCCTTCAACAAAAACTTACCGCCTCTAAAACTATTCCCTTGATGAAGAATATTTTATCGTAATCCTATATTTATGCATGTTTTCAACGTATTCAAACTCGAAGACATAGTTTACCATAACCTCAAATCTATTCCATCATTCAATTAGCATTCTGGACAACCGCATTCTGGACGGCCTATTTTCTGTAAATATTTAGATATTCTTTGTTTTTTTTTTAAGTTGAATTTGAAACTTTAAACGAGTGTTTTCCACTCCCAGACTAAGCATGAAGTAAAATTTCGAGTTTAGAAAAGCCCCGTGAAAATTTGTCGAGGGTCGCGCAGCGACCCGAGACAAATTTTCTGGGCTTTTCTAAACTCGAAATTTTACTTCATGCGCCACGCGTACTAAACACTAAAATACTGTGAAATTTATGTATATTTGAACCTCACTCAAAATCAGTATTTTATACGCGTGGCGCATGAAGTAAAATTTCGAGTTTAGAAAAGCCCAGAAAATTTGTCTCGGGTCGCTGCGCGACCCTCGACAAATTTTCACCGGGCTTTTCTAAACTCGAAATTTTACTTCATGCTTAGTCTGGGAATGGAAAACACTCGTTTAAAGCTTCAAATTTTACTTTTTTATACAACGGATGTCGGAAAATTTACAGCTTATGCATATGTTTACCTAAAACAAATATTCCCTGTATTTATATTGTATTCTACATATCAAACTCAATTTCTTTTCACATGTTTTTAGAAATTACAGTATAATTTTAAGATATTACTAAAATAGCACGATGCTGCCTCTCATTTATTAAAAGCATAATAAAAATTTCCATTGCTCTTATGGAGACTTCTAAGCAACGATGAATTTTATTTATCAATTATTTTAGATTAATCTATTTAATACAACATGTTTATAATAATTACTTCAATAAAGTAAAGCAATATGAAGAAGAAATAATGTTTTCTATGGAAGTATTGCACGGATTTATGTGATCATTTAAGAGTGTTCCATTATTTGATTTATATATAATTTAAGAAACATTTAAAAAAATAATAGTGTCAATTTATTCGCAAAGCTTCAATGTGCAATATGTATAAGTTTCAAAGATCTATTTTCATTATTGTGGAAGATTAATCGTTGTTCGTTCTTATGGCCAAATAACATGTGAATTTCCGACCTTAAGTGTATCTACGCAGACATGTCAAATCCATGTAACATGGCATTTTTGATGAATAAAGTATAGTATAGTATCCATCTGAATCATTTTGTGTTTAGATGATTCAACAGGATACATTTAAAAAGGTGAGTTCATACTTTCGGTTCACGCTATCGGCATCCAGCAAAGTACATACATGTAAAGATGATGGCACGTCTTTCTTCCCAGAACTGGAAGTACCATTCATAACAACACACGTCCGTGCTTCATTGTATAAATATTGCGCGAGTCGTAAAGCAGTACCCGAGAGTCCTTTGTTTGTTCTATAAAATATGTCGCTTAAACATTATTGCGCAGGAAGAGCTTTAACGACAACCTATAAAACATT
Source organism: Philonthus cognatus (assembly GCA_932526585.2). Lineage (NCBI taxonomy): Eukaryota > Metazoa > Arthropoda > Insecta > Coleoptera > Staphylinidae > Philonthus > Philonthus cognatus. The sequence goes on from OW052241.1 coordinate 45,522,033, forward strand.
ACAGTGGGGGAAAAAAAGACAAGCAGGAAAAAAAATCTGAATTGTTGCAGAGCAAAACGATAAAATAAACCCGAGAGGAAAAACGGAGATTGGCTATTCTTGGCCTTGATTCTTGCAAACCAGCACCGCATTCCTTCGATGCAACAACTTCGAGTCAGAGCGGAAATCTTTCATCGTTGGTTTAAATAGAAACTTGCTTAGGTGGTCTACTTTTAATGTTGAATATCATCATCAACTTTATTTTCAAGTTGTGTAATTAAATAAATATACCAAGACATTTCAAAAACACAAAATACATTTATAGTCCAACTACTGAATCTAAATTTTTGGATTCTAATTTTAGGGATAAATTTAAAATTTAATTTAATTATGTTAGCATTATAATCATATAAATTATCCTCAACAAAAATCTCTTTTTCATATACGAAACATATATACACATACACAGAACGAGTGAGAGAAATATTACGTATGCATGTATATTCATAAAAGTAAAAAGCTGCATTTGCATAATATAATCCGGTTTTAATTTATTTAATACAACACCGGCAACTACGCGAAAAATATATCGTGGCTGATTTAAATTTTAATAGGAATTATGAAAAATGCGCGTTTTATTCGCGAAACCGTAATTTATCGCCCGCAGAGAGAAAAAAGGAGAGAAAAATCCCGCTTACCGGGTGAAAATTTTAAACCCTACGACGAAGCGAAAATATAAAAAAAAGAAACGGAATAACAACAACACTTTATTAATGTACTGCTGAAAATTTCCAATACAAACATCCCTTCGTAGGAAAAAATGTAATTACGCGAAATGGAAATAAAATAAAGGGAAATTGCCGCAAAACAATCGATGTGTTTTATAAATTTATTAATTTGTTTTAGTTGCGCTTCTTTGTTATTCTATGAAAGAATAATAAGTAGTAAAGCGTTTAAAGGTAATAGTGCTTGGAAAACTTATAGCACTTAATTAAAATTTACGTTAAAACTAACGAAAACAAAACATTTCACCATTATACATACAATTAACAAGCCTTACAAAATGTTTGTATTAGGAATTTTAAATTCACCGACTTTTTCAATTACCGGTAAATTTGTGAATCAAAACCGGTTTAGTGATACTTTCCCGATAAACCGCAATATCGTTGTTTTGTATACAATTTTAGATTCTTTTAATTTTTGTAATCTTACACACGTGCTAAATGTAATTACTAGAGCTCGGATTTCTAAGCAAACAGCTTGTACTGAAAATTAAAAGCATCAAGATGAATTTATAAAATGTGTAAGAATTATAGAAAGTTGAATCATTTGACAATACATTTTTTTTATTCTTTTTGCCTTTTTTTCGGTTTTTTGCTTATTTCGCATTTATATGCTTATTTGGTGCTAATTTCGTTAATTTTAGATCATGGACAATTATTATCTGTACGATCAAAGCACGAATTATTAATTCATTTATTTAGTTTAGTAAATAAAAGAAACGTAGGATTTTTTTGTATACATTTACTGGATAATTGATCCCAGACCATTTCACCATTTCACCTTTATATTTTTGTATTTAACTATATTTAGACGCCACAAACATATTCACACACATCCATGGACCCAGGTGAAATCATTCTGTACTTTAAAATGACCCCACCTGGCGGGACTCGAACCCGCGATCCCTGGGTTAGGAGGCGGCGCCTCTACCCACTACCCCATCGAGGTCCCAAACGTAGGATTTGCTTATACAGGGAATTTTTGTTTTAAATACACATACAGAGAGATTTATGTAACACCGAACATTTTCATAACGAGATTTTTTTTAAAGTATCCATGAAAATTTGGTTTGGTCGCGTAGCGCGAAGCGCGGAGCGGCCAAACCAAATTTTCAGGCTTTTCTAAACTCGAAATTTTACTTCATGCGCCACCGGTACAAAACACTGACATATTACGAAGTTTAAATAAAAACTTTACGTTGAATCAGTGTTTTGTACCGGTGGCGCATGAAGTAAAATTTTGAGTTTAAAAAATCCTGTTCGGATTGAAGCATTAAACAAGTATTGTCCACTCTTAGATAAATAATATTTGAAGTTTAGAGAAGCCTGAAGTGTTATAAAATAAAAGAAGAGTTTTAAATTTCCCGCCCTAGATTGTAGAGCGCGAAATTCAAACCTTTGTCCCTAATTTACATCTGTCTCGCTACTTAGTGCCTATATTTGGCATAATTTTACAATAAATCTTTTTATTTAGTAATCTGCTACGTGATAATAATAATAATAATAAAATATATCTGCAGGTGTTTTCATTCCGTATTATTTACAAAAAGTATACATATTTATATACCTATATCTAAATAATTCACGCTTGTGATTTTAGATTTAAAACCAGCCATACCCCTATTTTATTATATTTTAGTATTCCCAGATATTACTCGTCTCAGGATAAAAAGTTGACCTTTAAAGCCTATCCTAAACTTTTCAAAATTAAGTTTGACAAATCCTGTCAAATGCAAAACTCGCTACATTTCTCGATTGCAAAAGTTGACATGTTTTCATTTGCAAAACCTGGCAACTTTTTACTTAGTATTACATAGTTTTCCTTCTCCCCATTCGATACAACGCTCGTTCGATTCTATTTTAATTTATTTAAAAGACGCCGAAAAATCAGTTTTAGTAATTTTGAAAGACCGAAGAATGATATCCCAGATAAAGACACTAACAATTTCATGTATTATATTATATTATTTGTACACAAAATTCAGTTATGTCTGAATAAAAATGATGTGTTTATAAAAGAGAGGATGTTTTGAATTTCCCGCCACAGATTTTAGAGCGCGAAATTCAAACCGTGCTCCTGAATAAGTATAAAAATAAGTACACTTATTTTGAATAAACTATATCTACGGACTAAAAGAACCAACAAATATGTTTTATTACGTACCGTATTAATTAATAGCGAGATAGATGAAAATTAGCATCTATCTCGCTATTAATTAATACGTAATACCTAATATAACATATTTGTAGGTTCTTTTAGTCCGTAGATATATTTTATTCAAAATAAGTGTACTTATTTTTATACTTATTCAGGTATATCTGGACATCAAATTCAATTCTGTGTAATGAAGTTGAAAAAAATGCAGACTCGTGCTGGTTTTGCCTTCTCGATGTGCGTGACCGTTTACGGTATCGATAATTATTGTTATTGTTTATTTTCGTGCCTGTTGTGTGTGCATCACAAAGTTCACGATTCCTCCGCCCGAAATGGCAACCGGAGATAATTCATTCGGTGAAAGGTATGGTATAAATGGGATTATTAATTTCACGAAAGAATGCGCTATCGCCATTGTGCTTTGGAAGTTTGTTTGTAACGGTATTTAGGATTAAAATCTATTTGATTCAATATTGACTATAGCAACAAACAAATGACCAAAATAAATTTACACTAACATTTCAGTGTAAATCATACAGAAACAATTAAATAAAGAGAATATTAAACAACAAAATCTGATGTGTTCTCTCCTGAACTTTCTTGTATAACTTATTTTTACAGAAAACAAATGAACCACGGTAAAGCGTATTTATATGAAAATTAAGTACTTTTTCATTTTCTGCAACTTTTACTTGAAACATTTTAAAATTTTATCAATATTAAGCAGTTTATTCTTAAGATTTTTTTTATTCTTCTTTAATATTGATCATATAAAGCTCGGTAGCCGACATTTGAACTATAATTGACAGCGCAAGCCGACATTTAACCAATCATGCTAACTTGACACGAGTTTGAATTTAACTATAATGAGATGGCTATGTTATTATTTTTTTTGACAGTTACGATGCACAGTTTAACACTTGTGACATATTTTAAAGTAACAAGTGTCTTCCACTCCCAGGCTAAGCATGAAGTAAAATTTCGAGTTTAGAAAAGCCCCGCGTAGAAAATTTGTCGAGGGTCGCGCAGCGACCCGAGACAAATTTTCACGGGGCTTTTCTAAACTCGAAATGTTACTTCATGCGGCACGCGTATACAACGCTGACATATCGTGAAGTTCGAAATATACTGCTTAAGTTTGATCTTACAGCAACATACCTCAAAGAAAATTATTTGAATTTTGAAAGGGCAAGATTTGATTATTGAAAATGATTATATATGAAATTTATTAACGTGAGATCAAACTTAAGCGGTATTTTTTTAACTTCACTTTAAATTGGCGTTTTATATGCGTGGCGCATGAAGTAAAATTTCGAGTTTAGAAAAGCCCAGAAAATTTGTCTCGGGTCGCTACGCGACCCGAGACAAATTTTCATGGGGCTTTTCTAAACTCGAAATTTTACTTCATGCTTAATCTGGGATTGGATACACTCATTAAAAGTTTCAAATTGAACGCTATTAAAAATACTTCGAATTCCTGAACATTTACAGAGCATGGGGATATGTATACTTAAAAAAATTCTCTGTAGGACTAAAAAATAATCCTAGATAAATTATGTAACAGTTTTATTAAAGTAACCAAAAAATATATTTCATCTCTTTCTGGTCATGTCTCTTTGAACCAATATGTGTATGTTTAGTTGCCTATATTTATAAGTTGGAAAGTTATGTAAGCAACTCAATACAACAATGGTGTGTGAGGAACAACATGGATTTTCTAAAGATAAATCTACCATGACTAATTTATTATGCTTTCAATCATATATAAGGAATACGTGGGAAAGTGGAAGCCAGGTTGATGCAGTGTACGCCGACTTCGCTAAGGCGTTTGATAGAGTTTGTCATAAAAGATTAATTAGCTCACCTTGGCTTCGGACCTGCAATAACGAAATGGATTTTTAGGTATTTAAGCGGGAGACAACAATTTGTAAAAATCAATGATGTTGTATCTAAACCAATTAGCGTTCTATCTGGTGTTCCGCAGGGTTCTCACTGCGGCCCGATTCTATTTTCATTGTTTATTAATGACATAGTTAATTGTATAAAATATTGTGAAGTATTATTGTTTGCGGATGACTTAAAATTATTCAGATCAGTTTCAAATACCCAAGACATTGAACTAATCCAAGAAGATCTTCAAAACTTAAACTACTGGTGTGCGAATAATTGTTTATTTTTAAACATTAGCAAATGTTATTATATACAATTTTATAGAAATAAGAGTACAGACTCCCAGTATGTATTAAATGGCCAAGTATTAACACAAGTTAGCGTAATACGTGATCTTGGGGTTATATTTGATAGTAAACTCTCATTTGCTAATCACAGAGACAGTATTTGCCGTAAGTCACTTCAAACTCTAGGATTTATCAAAAGATTCGGCAAAGCATTTTCTACAGACACTATTAGGATGTTATATTGCTTCTTGGTAAGACCTATATTAGAGTATGCTACCTGTATCTGGTCGCCGCACTTTGATAATTCTATTTACCAGATTGAACGTATGCAAAATAAATTCTTACAACATATGTTTTATCGCACCAGATCACACGGCGAAACCTATAGTCACAGTAGTATGCTTGCTCGTATTAACTTAAAATCATTGGAAGAGCGACGCATTATAATGGATCTATGTTTCTTGTACAAATTAGCTAATGGTTTGATAAATTGTGGTCATTTATTAGCACGCCTAAATTTTATTATACCATGTAATACACGTAGTAAGTTACTGTTTCGCGAGAATTTTTGCCGTACAAAGTATGGTAGAAATGAACCCATTAATAGAATGATGCGTTACTACAATAATATATATAAAGTTAATCCGAATCTTGATATGTTTAATATTCCAATTTTAACATTTAAAAATAAATTAAATTGTATGACTCTTATTTAGCTCTGTTGTATTCAATTATGCTAAGTGTACTGTAATTTAAGTTTACTTGTTATCAATTTGTATATATATTTTTTTTCTTTCTGGTTATATTTTGTTAAATGGGTGTACCGTTTGAATAAATAAATAAGAAAAAAATACACACTATCTACTCCTTGCTTACAGTACATTTGAAAACTGAACATCTTCGTTTTCTTTTTTTTTCATTATTTTGTTCTTGATTTCACTTCTTGGAGTTTTTTATGCACTATTCGTGAAATGACTTTAAGCACAGAGTAAACTTTGTGCTTCAAGTAATATCATTAAACAGTTGATGTAATATACTTTAAGTAATATCACTGAACAGTTGATGTAATATTTATATCCAATTTCCAGAATGTGCAGAGTTTTTTTTGTATCTATTTTTGTGTATTTGTGTGTTATCAATTTTGTGTATTTGTGTGTTTATCAATTTTGTGTATTTGTGTGTTTATCAATTTTGTGTATTTGTGTTTGTTTTTTTTTAAACTGGATCCTAGATCAACTGTATATTTATAAACCACAATTCGTTGGACGTAATAATGGTTTTAATGATTCAATCGTGGGAATTTATTGGCCGCGTTGGCGTCGCCTGGAATTTGCATCCATTGTATCAAAGAAGATATACTCTTGTGCAGTTAGTTTCCTGCATGCTTAAGACGATGACGCAAGACCACAGGCATGCGGTTAAGTCGCGCAAACTGGATAAACTTGCAATAGATTAAGCGTGTTTGCGTTATCTATACCAAACGGGTTCGTTATATACACACACTAGTTAGTATGTATTCTATGTGGCTTTGTATATTACATAGACAATGCTCGGACGGGTTTGTCCTGTATATGTGTGTGTGTATATAGAGTGCATCTGCATTTAAACAAGCTTAGTTTTTCGAATTCCCCTGGTTGGATAAATAATCAAGTTTAACAGAAGTGTGCTTCAATGAAATCGTTTTGTACTTTGTGAAGTAATTAAAGTCTCATCTTAGGGGGTGTTTGGATGGAAATCGTTTAATCGAAATTTAATATTTGGATAAAAGGGTGGGTAAATAGGATGAAATCTGTTTTATGAACAAGCATTACTAAATAAAAGTTAACTAAATATAAGTTGCAAATTTCATTGTGTACACAGATTGTTTCAAACCTAGTTAGCTTTTTAGGGTAGCAATTTTAAGGTAGTAATTTTAGGCTAGAAATGTTAGGGTAGTGGTTTTGGATTAGCATTTTTAAGTAGTTATTTTAGGGTAGTAATTGTAGGGTAACAAATGTTGAAATGTGCAAAACAGTACAGTAAATGAATTATAAGTAAGCTTTTTAGAAAACTAAAATTAACACGGCTGTGAGTGTTTGTTTGCTTAAGAGTTAGCGGTCCTTTTGAATAATTTCTTTCACATCACGCTGTGCGGAGGTGTATCATGAGCTATACAAAATATTTTAAAGTGAAGATATCGTTCTATCTTATACTTTAACGGCCAAATATCAGTAAATCAATAAAAAAAGCCTAATTGTTAACCCAAAACTAAAATTATTTATATAATACTAACAATTAATTGTACCTGTAATAGATTTGATGATAGTGAGGCAAGGCGTTCTGGTTATTTGTATTTAATTTTAACAAATATTTACATAGTTATTAAGGTGGGAACAGGACACCGCAATTTCTGTGCGAAATTGCATTATTTATTTCATCACAAAAATATGTTTTTATCAACAAAACTAATAAGCACAACGTCTAGTAAACAATAATATAGTTAACCGTGTGAAAACAGAAATAAGATATTTTAAAAGTTTTTTCTTTAGAGTTACCCGTTTACATTGATTCTCCATAAGCGTTTTTACACTCGCAGTCCTCTTAAACAAGGCAGTTTTAAGTATCTAGTACTAATGCTTGAAAATGACTATTTGAGGGATATAGAAACAAATGTGACAATCTCCACTTTATGTTTTCATGAATTTATAATTTCTTATTGTATTTTTCCATAAACCTCTATGTGAATTTGGTTCAAACATGCTTTGTATCTTCGTCCAATTCTATTCTCGTGGACAAAACAGTGACCTGTATATGCACTTTGTGCATTGTTACACGAATGCCACTATGAAGCATTAGATGGCGTTAGCTATCGAAATCATTAATAGTTTTCACATATTGGCTTGAAATAGTCAGAAATGTTCAGTATTCCTCAGCACTGGGTCGGGACCACACTGAAGAGGACCTTGAAGTCCGAAACGCGTCTGTGGGTACCTGGTGGCGGAATACTGAACACAAATTCAATTTTGATATTTGTTTTCTGGTTTCACAAACAGAGTTCTGCTCGCTCGTGGACGAAACAGTGACCTGTATATGCACTTTGTGCATTCGTGTCACTGACGATGCCACTATGAAGCATTAGATGGCGTTAGCTATCGAAATCATTAATAGCAATTCTATTCTACTGAATAGCAAAACATGCAGTATAATAAATATGTGTATCTTTGGGGATACATGTTTTTTTTTTACAAAAAACATTAAAGCGGAGAATGCTAACTTTTTGTCTATACCCCTTACTTGATCAGCGACGGCTCGCAGCCTAACTTCAGGGACAGCCACAGCGCCAAGGCACACAAAATTTGAGGTTAGGATCGCGCTTTATAAATATAAGGAATTGCACAACAAAGTCACCTTTCAATAACGGATACATATTACCTTGGGTCTCGGGCCTACCCTGAAGTTAGGCTGTGAGCCGCCGCTGTATTTGATAGTTGAAACTATAACCACATGTTAAGTGTAAATACAAAGTTTAAAATAATGTAACCCGTATATTTGAATTAAAAACAAGTGTTTTAATCACAAGAAATATTATGGTTTTAACTTGTATATTTGGAATACCAGAAATAAAGTCAGCTCAATTGTTTTTCTTCTAAAACTTAGTTCATGATTGCATACTATACATTTTTATCAAGTGGTAAATGATGATGAATCTAAAAGATAGTAGCATTAATTTCACTTGATCCCCCCTTAGGTGGGTTGGTGGAGAGGTGGATGCGGGAAGCATTAATATTTCTAGGATGGATGGGCAACCGCAACAACAATTTTTAAACGACCCCCTCGGGCATCGTCCCCCTCGGAGGAATATTCGGTCGGGAAACGTATTAAAATAAATAAACGCTAGCCCGAAGGCAATTGCTGTATTTACTCTTCTAGTTTTCCCCGGCCGAAAAGAGACGCGAGACCGAGAGGCAGTCGATATCAGCAAGAGGAGGGACAGAGAAAGAAAACGGGAACGAGCGGAGCGATGTTGAAATTTTATTGTAGAAGAGGATCAGGGATGATAGAAAGTGAGACACGAATAGTGCATCAAAAAAAAAACACTCCAAGAAGTGAAATTGAGAACAAAATAATGAAGAGAACGAATATGTTCAGTTTTCAAATGTACTAAGTAAGGAATAGATAGTGTGTATTGAGATGCTTGCATAACTTCTCAATTTATAAATATAGGCAACCAAAAATACACATATTAACTGTTTTGGAGAGGCACTACAATGGGCCTAAAACATGGCCTAAGAGGGCGCGACTGCGGCTGCCCTCCCGACAACCAATCCTTAATCCAACAGTTTTGTATTCACTTTGTAGCACCATCGGTGGAAACAAAATGTTGGGACACGTACAGGTTTTTAAGTGTGTATCAAACTTTGGACTTGTCAGTTAATTGTCTTAAAAAAATTATAAACAATATGAATGGGAATATGAAAGATTAAGAGAAAATCATTTAAAGTAATAGAGTGGAAAATATGTTCAGTTTTCAAATGTACTGTAAATAAGGTATAGATAGTGTATATTGAGTTGCTTGCATAACTTCTCAACTTATAAATATAGGCAACTAAACGTTCACATATTGTTTTAAAAGGACATAGCCAAGAGGAAATGGAAAAGGACAGAGTGCGTGTTAGTGAGAAAAAGAAGCAAGAAAGAGTTGCATGAAAACTATAAACAAGATGAATATGAGGTTAGGAGAAAAGCATTCAAATAAGTAATAGAGTGGAAAATTGTAAATACACAGATGGGAAATGGATAAGTAAAAAAAGTTGCGAGGAAAATGAGAGCACGAAAAACACATATGGATATTGTAAATTGGGAGCTTTTAAACTTATATTTTATCCACTCGAACTCATCGAGGGTTTGACCTATTTTACACAAGTTTTACGCCCCCGCGGCAATAATTCACCATTCGGAAAATGCGATATATAGGTGTGTGTGTGTGTGTGTCTGTATAGTATATAGGATATATAAAATTGCTGAACGATAATTTCCAATGCACTCCACAAACTTCAAAAACACACACACACACACACACAAATACGAAAATTTATGTTTGCACTAATAGTTCACGTTCGGTGTTTTTTTATCATTATTTTATTATACGGGGAGTTTTTATTTTAAACAATACATATCGCTATATTGTAAACGCTTTAATTTTTCAGGCACTCAGGGCTTTTGAACAGCGTTCAAATTCAAACTTTCAACGAGTGTTTCCACTCCCAGACTAAGCATGAAGTAAAATTTCGAGTTTAAAAAAGCCCCGTGAAAATTTGTCGAGGGTCGCGCAGCGACCCGAGACAAATTTTCAGGGCTTTTCTAAACTCGAAATTTTACTTCATGCGCCACGCGTATAAAACATTGATTTCAAGTTCAAATATACATAAATTTCACACTATTTTAGTGTTTTATACGCGTGGCGCATGAAGTAAAATTTCGAGTTTGGAAAAGCCTGAAAATTTGCTTTGATCTCGCGGCCAAACCAAATTTTCAGGCTTCTCTAAACTTGAAATTTTACTTCAGGCGCCACGCGTGTAAAACACTAAAAGAGTGTAAAATTTAAAAAATGCTTGTTTCGCAGTATATTTTTAAACCTATTCTATATCAAAGGTTCAAACTCTTCGTATTTTTACAAAATACAGTAAAAAAAAAATATGTGTTATACAAAGTTAAAACGTTCTTTATTGATTTATTGTACTTACTTAGCTTTTTACCAAGTAGCCTAAAAATATATTTGCTTGGGTTTTGTACTGAGTAGATTGGAAATTTAAATTGGATTATGAACTCGCGTCTTTTCCGCAGAGTAATTTCTGAAATGTGCTTAATAATCTTGGCAGTCTATTCTCCGATTCTTTGGTGTTCTGATCGTGAGGTGAATCGGCATGTGCGTCGGGTGATGGAATTGATTGCATATTTAATGGCGTGCCGTGAGAAAGTTTATAATAAAGGGCACGTTTCACGTGTCGTTACCTACGCGTCCCAGGAATTCCGCATCTCTCGGCCTTTTGATGTTTATTTTCTGCACGACCGTGCAATTTAATTGATTCATTTTCCTATTAAAAAGTCCCATACGTGTCAAGATTTTATTTAAAACCACACATGTATAGAAAAATATTGATTATACGCAGTAACATTGAGAATTTTTCTAGTTAAATATTTATTTATTAAAAAGTCTTCATAAAATAATAGCATTAATAATATTAGCCTTCTTGTCATAAGCTTAAACAATAAAGAAGATACAGGGGATTCGAATCAATTTAATAGTTTTCACATATTGGCTTGATATAGTCAGAAATGTTTAGTATTCCTCAGACTGTAGAGGACCTTGAAGTCCGAAACGCGTCTGTGGGTATCTGGTACCGGAATACTGAACTCATATTCAATTTTGACAGGGGATTAAATTTTAAAATTATTGCAGATGAGAGCAAAAGTTATGTAAGTCATATGAAGGGTTAAGGGAAAAAAACAAATGAGTCCCATTTTTGAAATTTTACAAGGGAACAAAATTAAATGTCAGAACTCTGTACAAAAAAATATGTAATTCTTCCACGTCTTAAAGTTATAAGACCCTAAAGTAGATTTGCATAAATGATATTAATAATATTTTTTTAAGACATTTTTTGTATTTGTATTTGTATAGTGTATGTTTCATAAGTTATTTATTTTGTTCGTTGTGAATAACGGATGAACCATTTGTTTGTTTCCCGTTAAGTTTGCTTTCGAGAAAATACTTGTTCTAAGCTACACAATGGCGTCGAAAACGATTTTCTAAACTATATGGACTCATTTGGTTTTTCCCCTTAACCCTTCATATGTTTCATCATTTTACTTCGTGATTTTAAAATGACAAAAAATATGTTTCTGGGGACAAATTTTTCAAGCTTTTACTAGTCGTCAATTTGTTCATGCTATCAAATATGAAATTAAACTAAGTTCGCTTTGAAATCTAAAAATAAATAGTATTAAATCAGTATTTTATACAACTCCGCGCCCAAATCCAAATTTTCAGGCTTTTCTAAGCTCGAAATTTTACTTCAAACGCCACGCGTATCAAACAATGAAAACACTGAAATATTGTAAACATGTGAACTCCACTTAAAATCAGCGGCGGATACGCGGGGCGCATGAAGTAAAATTTCGAGTTTATAAAAGCCTGAAAGTTTGGTTTGGCCGCTCCGCCACGCATATCAAACACTGAAAACACTGAAATATTGTTAACATGTGAACTCCACTTAAAATCAGCGGCTTATACGCGGGGCGCATGAAGTAAAATTTCGAGTTTAGAAAAGCCTGAAAGTTTGGTTTGGCCGCTCCGCTTCGCGGAGCGACCAAACCAAACTTTCAGGCTTTTCTAAACTCGAAATTTTACTTCATGCTTAAACAGGCAGTGCAAACCTATGTTTAAAAATAAAACCTTAATAATTGAAACTAAGTTTAGCATTTTTTTTTGTCTTTCGGGATATTGGCCCTTCCTGGTAAAAATCCTAGCTACGCCAATGTATATTTTTAAGTATTATTAAAAAAATATTCATACAAAATAAATACGATGTTAATATTAATTGCGTTGTGATACCTTTCATTTTTAGTATTATTTAATTCAAAAAGAAAAAAAATCATATAAAATAGATTAATATTTTTTGTGTGTAAAGGCTTTCTTTTTAAGTATTCTTGTTTTTTTTTGTTTCTGTATGAAGTTTAAAAATAATATAACCCATAAATTATTCCAAGAAAAACTCAACCTCGTTACGAAATCCGTCAAAATTTATACAAATGAGAATTTAGTGGTGATCCGATTCTTTCTTTTTTTTTACTTTGTGTGGATCAAACAACTTTTCCGTTTCCGGTCGAATTGAAATGGATTTATACAGGACGGAACGGCATCGCAAATTGTTTTTTAGTCGCACACCCGGACCTATTCTTTTCGCCCTCATCTGGATTTCGGTGAAATTTATTTCCACTGTTTCATTTTTATTACCCTTATTTTTCTCGACTTAAACGCGCACACGGAATACCTAATAATATATTACACACACACACACACATACAACAACGAAATATAAGATTGTAATTTCAAAAGAGAAAAAAAACGACCAACTTCAATTAACAAACTTTAAATATTGCAATGTTATTACCAATGGTTGTTGTTGTTTCTCAAATAACAGATTATAAGTAAAACATTCTAATTTGATATTTGAGAAACAATTGAGGGTTTTAATATGGATTTGGTTTACGAATTTAACGGTAAATCGTAATAAAAGCTCTTCAAAATTGACTGGTGCTAATAAATATGTCGATTTTTGCAATACCCTCAATATACCCCCACACCTGATTAATCTCCTAGACAGCTTCCTTCACAATAGATCTCTCCAAGTTAAAATACGCCAATCCTTTTCCAGTTCCTTCACACCTGAACAAGGTTTACCTCAAGGCTCCCCTTTATCACCACTCCTTTATAATCTCCTAGTACATGACATTTACAATCCTGATCCTAATCACATAAATAAATCTGTCTATCCTCTCCTCTACGCCGATGATACTGCGTTAATTGCACATGCCCCCACTCTCCCTAAAGCTCTCAGCACCCTTCAGGGCCTAATCGACACTATTCAAACGTGGTTCGCGATGTGGCGAATTTCCATAAACCCAAACAAATCCCAGCTCCTGATTCCTTTCCATCGACAAAACAACTCCACCTTCTCAATTACCATAAACGACCAAGTCATCTTCCCCTCCGCCACCTGCAAGTACCTAGGTATTCACATTGATCATATTCATATTCAAAACCCACTCCGCAATCCTTAAAACAAAAGTCAAGAATTGGGCGGCCCACTTTAGAAGTCTGACCTTCAAACAACAAGGCATCAGTACAAACACAGCCGTACATATATATATAAAATGATCTGTCGCCCTTTACTTGACTATGCCTCAATCCTTTATCACAACCCCCATCCTACCACCCTAAAGAATTTGTAAATCGCCGAAAGATCGGCCCTTAGAGTGTTGACCAAAATCCGACACCCCCAAAACCCCCTACATAACCCATCCAATACCCTACTTTATGAACTAACAGCAGTCACTCCCATCGAAACCCGACTATCACACTTAGCTGAAAAATTCGCCTCAAATCCTATCCTCTACAATCTCCTTCACCCTTTATGTATCCCTCGAAACCAAAACATCACTCCCAAGCGTAAACGTTTCACCATCACCATTCATGATTTCATTGCATCATTCCATGACATTAGTGATCATGACGATTTGTGAACAGTAATCACCTGACAGACATTGGACGACACTAACAAACAAGAGGTTTTTTACGGACAAGGACAAACAATTAAAATTCAGGCGGAAAGACCAATGGTCGATAGCCAATTGGAAGAATTTATTTGTTATTTTAGCCATCAGAATTATTTTTATGTTAATTATTTATTGTACAATCTGCCAATAAAGATTTATATATATATATATATATATATATATATATGTCGATTTTTATCGGTATTTCGATTAGGAGTAAACATATTCATCAACTCTGAAAAACCATGTACATTGTGTATGCTTCTTTTTAAATCAGTGTTTTATACGCCTAGCGCATAAAGTAAAATTTCGAGTTTAGAAAAGCCTGCAAATCCAAATTTTCATTTCAATCTCTAATTTGTGTTACAATCCCTTAACTGACAGACAATCTCCATTTTGTGTTACAATCTATTGTTAGAGTTGTCGTGTTTCAGTTACAACCTTTTTTTAGTTTTTATTTTTTCTGTTAGATTTTGTTATCAAAATATATGCGAGTATAAAAGAGGTCCAGTGTCCACTGGAAATATAACTTCACCCTTAACACTGATTATGTTTTAATCTTTATACCAAAACCGGACTTTTATTGAGGAGGGTTGCAAAGAGCATCACTCACCCTAATAAAAATCGCATTAAACTCACCCTTGAATATAATGAGAAAATGAGAGAGAGAGAGGGAGAGAATGGGAAAAAGAACGGTAAGTGAATTGCAACAAAAGAGAATGGATAAGGGGAAAAGGGAGTAAAGATATAAAATAAAATAAGGGAGAATAATAACAAAAGTCAATGAAAATAAAAAAAATAAATAAATGATTTGAATGGAAATAGTAAGAAATTAAATTTATTAAAGGGAAAATAAAAAATAGCATGGATAATGTTTAATTATTTTTTGTTGTACAAAAAAATAATTAAAAATTATCCATTTGCTGTAACAGATTAAAAAAAAATGAATTGAAAGAAAATAAAAAGAAATATATTGCCGAACTACAGTCACGAAAATAAAAATATTGTGTTATACAAACAAAATTAAAATGTTTTATTTTATTAAAATAGTAAGACTTTACTTATTTTAAAGAAAAAACTCGTTGATTTTAACAAATTTGAATGGTTATTCACTACAATTGTTACGCAAAATAGTAAGAACAGAAATTATTAAGCGGAAAATGAATTAAGGCAGTACAACAAAAATAATTAAAAATTATTGATTTGCAGTAACAGATTAATTTTCAAACAACTTATCTAATTTTATAAAAATAAAATATAAATCCTCGCAGAGGTACATTTTACAATATGTACGGATTCGTTTTCCAATATACTTTACAGATATTGCAGAAAAAATAAAAGTTCAAAAGTGATTGCGCTTAAGTTTATCAATGGGCGCATTCATCAGAATTATGCTGCATTCAACAAGTTTAGTTGATTAATCATTGACTGTTGGTACCTGATGAATGCTATTCCGGCCATTTTAATTTCGATGTTATTAACGCCACGTTTTGTTAGATATTCAGCCAAAGTTTAAATTATGCAATAAAATTAATGATTTTTGGGAATGTTTTCTTTGAAAGAATTGTAAAAAATTAAAATGTTATACCATCAACGTGAAATTTACAGAATTTACTTAAAATTGGTTGCACTTACATCCTACAAAAAGAAAATTAAATTATCTCGCCACGTTTTCTTAAAATATTTAGCCAAAGTTGAAATTATGTAATAAAATTAATGATTTTGGGGAGTGTTGTCTTTTAAAAAATTGTAAAAAATTAAAATTTTATACCATCAACGTAAAATTTACAGAGTTTACTTAGAATTGATTGAACTTATATTCTAAAAAAAGAAAATCAAATTATCTCGCCACGTTTTCTTAGAATACTCAGCCAAAGTTGAAATTATGCAATAAAATTAATGATTTTGGGCAATGTTTTCTTTGAAAAAATTGTAAAAAATTAAAATTTTATACCATCAACTTGAAATTTACAAAATTTACTTAGAATTGATTGCACTTATATCTTACAAAAAGAAAATTAAATTATCTTGCCACGATTTCTTACAATATTTAGCCAAAGTTGAAATTTTGTAATAAAATTAATGATTTTGGGGAGTGTTTTCTTTGAAAAAATTGTAAAAAATTAACATTTTATACCATCAACGTAAATTTTACAGAATTTACTTAGAATTGATTGAACTTATATACTACAAAAAGAAAATTAAATTATCTCACCACGTTTTCTTAAAATACTCAGCCAAAGTTGAAATCATACAATAAAATTGATGATTTTGGGGAATATTTACTTTGAAAAAATTGTAAAAAATTAAAATTTTATAGCATCAACGTGAAATTTATAGAATTTACTTAGAATTGATTGCACTTACATCCTACAAAGAAAATTGAATTTTCTGGCCACGTTTTCTTAAAATATTTTGCCAAAGTTGAAATTATTATATTATAAAATAAATGATTTTGGAGAGTGTTTTCTTTGAAAAAATTGTAAAAAATTTAAATTTTATACCATCAACGTGAAATTTACATAATTTTGTTAGAATTGATTGCACTTACATCCTACAAACATAAAATTAAATTATCTCGCCAATTTTCTTAAAATATTCAGCCAACGTTGAAATTATATAATAAAACTAATGATTTTGGGGAATTTTTTCTTTGAAAAAATTGTAAAAAATTAGAATTTTATACGATCAACGTGAAATTCACAGAATTTACGTAGAATTAATTGCAGTTACATCATACAAAAATAAAATTAAATTATCTTGCCACGTTTTCTAAAAATATTCAGCCAAAATTGAAATTATGTAATAAAATTAACGATTTTGGGGAATGTTTTCTTTGAAAAAATTGTATAAAATCAAAATTTTATACCATCAACGTGAAATTTGCAGAATTTGCTTAGAATTGATTGCACTTACATCTTACAAAAAAAGATTAAATTATCTCGCCACGTATTCTTAAAATATTCAGCCAAAGTTTAAATTTTTCAATTTTGGGTGAATGTTGTCTTTGAAAACCTGATGACTGCTACTCCGGCCATTTTGAGTTCGATGCCATTAAATTCATAACCTTTTATGTACTCAACACGTTGACTTCAACACTATATTGTAAGCTTACAAAAATTGCGACTGCTGCACGAGCACGTTCACGATCAACTATGCATTCGTTAGAAAATTAAAGCAGTAAACTCTCAATTGTTTCGTCTGATTAATGCGTCAAATGTTGGATATTATTCTGTCGAATAACGGTAAAAGTAGGAAACATTTCATTGAGATAAAGGCACAGAGGTGAAAAAGGAAAAAAGAGATAGAATGAAAAGGAAGGAATGATGAATGATTGCAGGGGGGAAAAGGATGGGAAAGTTATGTCAAGGATGGTGAAAGGAGTGAGCGAGAAAGGGCGATGAAGAGTATTGTGAAGGAAGAAGGATGGAGACTTTAATATCATATCTTCGGCACCTTTATTGTATGCAAATGTTTGGAAGCAATCAGGACTTTGCGCGAACTTTGCGGGATTTTATTATTTATCCAATCAATTTTATCGCGAAAATCCCCCCTTTTGCACAATCTATAATCCGTAATAAGAAATTTCTGTAAACCCACTTAAAATATTATGTAACGTAATTTACGCAAAACTGTTTTAATCAATGAATTAATAATGTTGTTATCTTCAAGAAAGAGCAATTAGGCATTGCACTTTTCAACATAAAGGGATTTTTTCTTTTAAGTTTACATCCCGTTGTACACGCTGTAAATTTTCAGGTATTAGTTTTTTTTTTTGTAAAACCAGAAAATTTAAAGCTTCTAATGAGTGTTTCCACTCCTAGGTTAAGCATGAAGTAAAATTTCGAGTTTAGAAAAGCCCTAAAATTTGGTTTGGTCGCTAGGTAAAATTCTGCACTTCTTTTTATGGTTTCTATGAATGACTTATTGTATTACATACTGTGAATTTTTTTAATAAATATACATAATGTGTACGCTGAAAATGTTTGGCATTCGTCAGTTTTATATGAAAACGTGCAATATGAAGTTACAAACGAGTGTTTCTATTCCCAGACTAAACATGAAGTAAAATTTCGAGTTTAGAAAAGCCTTAAAATTTGGTTTGGTCGCTCCGCAAAGCGGAGCGGCTAAACCAAATTTTCAGGCTTTTCTAAACTCGAAATTTTACATCATGCGCGACGCGTATAAAACGCTGATTTCGTGTGAAGTTGAAACAGTATATTATGCTTGATCTCACGTTAATATAATTTACAAATGTTTATTTCATCTAACAAAATATTGCGCTTTTAAAATTTAAGCGCCTGGAACAATTTGTTCCGGATTATGTACGCATAATTAAAACAAACAAAAAACAAGTTCAAACGAAAGCAGTGTATTTAAACTTTAATTTAAATCAGTGTTTTATACGCGTGGCGCATGAAGTAAAATTTCGAGTTTAGAAAAGCCTGAAAATTTGGTTTGGTCGCTCCGCGCTTCGCGCTACGCGACCAAACCAAATTTTCAGGCTTTTCTAAACTCGAAATTTTACTTCATGCTTAGCCTGGGAGTGGAAAACACTCGTTAGAAACTTTAAACTGGACTTTTTTTCTAAAAAATCCAATGTCTGAATATTTTCAGCATACATAAGGATGTATACTTACAGAAACAATTACTATATAATAAAAATCGAATTCGTTCACATTGTAAAAGATTCCTTTGTGAAGATTTATGATATTTTTCATTTATATCTATACTAAAATAAATTCACTGCGATATCTGGAATATTTTGAATTCTTTACGATATTTCGTTTTTGAAAATAGAAATTATTCAGTAACCAATTTTATCATCGAAACTGTGCGGCTAATAAAAAAAATAGTTTCATATAAATTTAATGATTGAACAAGATATATTATTCATATTTTCATCGGAACTAAAATCATCATATCGCTGATAGCGCGCGGTCAAAACCCAGCCAATGAAATATTGATAAGGCATGTATTATTGATGCTTAACCCACTTAACTTGATAGAAAATGATGACACAGTGCTGTTAATAATAAATGCACGAGGGAGTCCGGACCGCGAAAATGAGTGTAAAATTTTAAACGCGAGTTCCGTCATAGATTCGTTAATTGAATAGAGATTGATTTTTTTGTGAAGCGAGTAAAAAACCAAACCTTGTGGATTCGATCGAGGCCAATTATCGTCGTTTGTCGTTCGGCTTTAGGCGCACCTCGTTAAATCGTTTAAACTGTTATACCAATATTGACAGTACCAATCATCTTCAGGCCTCCGCCATTATTCTATTATCCTGCATCCCTCTCTACTCTTACCCTGAACTTTCATTATAAAAAGGGTGTATGAGAGAAAATATTTGTAAAAAAACGTTTTTCTTTTTTTTTTGTAAAATTAAATAATGTATGACTTTTATAAATGTTACAAATTTCAGAAATAAATTTCTTCATACATTAAAAGCGCGATTCTTTTCGCAATATAATCGAATAAGTTAGTCTTACAAAGACTATATCAAACACTAATTGAAACAACTACTTCCCGAGCTAATACCCCGACGGACATTGAATTATACAACAAGTGTTTGCTGTTACATACAGTAACCTACTGCAAATGTAACAATTTCGGTCAAATTATACAGGCCATCTATAGACGCGTTTCGAGATTTATCTCTCATCAGTATAGCTTTGCCATTCCCTCTAAACAATTTGACACCTTAATTTGACTTAGACTGGGTATTAACTTCGGAAGTAGTTGTTTTAATGAGTGTTTGATATAGTCTTTGTATGACTAACTTGTTGGAGATTGCGAAGCGAATCGCACACTTAATGTTTAAAGTATTCTGCAACCAAGAATTGGAAATTTTATTTATAAATGTCTTCATATTAGGTTGTTTTGTCTGTATAGGACGTTTTCTGTCTACAGAGAACGTTTTCTGAATGTATCCATTTTTATCGTATGCTTCCCAACTTTTCTGGAATCCTTTTTGATAAATACACAAGTTTATCTCTTACCATGTAAATTAGGAACACGTATATTTCTACCCTTAATCTGTTTTTAGAATTATATCTAATATACACAAAGATTAATAACACTTATTTCACTCATAGCGGATTACCATCGCTAATCCACGAGGTTTAAAGTGTTCCGTGCAGATTGTGAATAGATGCAGGAGGGGGATGGTGTTCAACCCTCCCCGAAAAAAGAGGGATGTGATCGATGTTGCTGGAATCGCTCTCCGATAAATGCACCGCGGATTCATTTCTATTGACGGGGGGTAGTAGCTGGCTGCCGCCAGTGGTTGTGGGTAGCGTGTGCTCGGGGGGGTTGGAAACCGAATGCACCCTCATAAATTATAAACGGGGCGTAAATAGCATTGGGGGAATAAGCCGTCGCGCTGCGAAGTAAAACCGAAATGAAACAAAATTCCATTAACACGCAATGATCACGTAATTAGATAAAGGGACGCCTTTACGAAATAAATTGTGAGAGGACAAAAGAAATTCCCTTCCCTTCCATTTTTTTCACTGTTAAGTCTTAATTATGTTGTGTTTGATTTAAGTCCGTAATTCAGCAATTACAAAAAGTTAGATTATACAGGGTTCCAAGTTTTGCACTAAATTTACTGACGAAATAAACCATACTTAACAGAACGGGGCGTTATCAGAGGCAAAAGATAGTTATCAGAGGCAAAATATAATCATTGGAGGCAAAAGATAGTTATTAGAGGCAAACGATAGTCAACCAAGTGACTTACACTCATAATGTTACAATAGTCATAATACAATCAACAGTGTACTTGAATGACAAAATCCTATCAGACTTATAAACTTATAGTCAATGTTATAATAATCAAAATATTGTCGACAAAGAATTGTAATTACTAAAAACCAGTCAATTAGGTGAAGTTCAAAACATACTAATAAAGCCTGATCTCACGTTGTTTGGGTCCCTCCCCTAAGACAAAATCCTGGCTGCTCCACTAAATACATTACTTATACTTAACACATCGAGGCAATAGCCGAGTTCTCTATTGAATTAGCTTCATACTTTAACTAGATAATTTTGAACTGACTAAATTAAATCAATACATCAGTCACATTTAACAGAACGAGTTCTACACTAAATTGACTCTGTTTGTCATTTATACTTAACAGAACGAGGCTCAAGCTAAGTTCGGCTCTGAAATAAGTTCATAGATTAAAACTGACTAAATTGAATCCGATCATCGGTTACAATTAATAGAACGAGGAGTTAACCGAGATCTGCACTGAATTGAGCCTGTACGTCACTTATACTTGACAGAATGAGACGATTGCCGAGTTCTGCAGTGAATTACCTTCATATACCACTTACATAACATGCCGAAATGTATCGAATACCTTTCGATATGTATTTCAGTCCCACTTAACAGAACGTTGCGTCAGTCCAGTTCTGCACTGAATTAATTCTATACATCAATTACACTTAACAGAATGATGCGATACCCGAGTTCTGCACTGAATTAGCTTCATACTTTATCTAGATAATTTTAAACTGACTAAATTAAGTCAATTAAATCAGTCACATTAAACAGAACAAGTTTTGCTCTGAATTAACTCTGTTCGTCATTCAAACTTAATAACACGAAGCTCAAGCTGAGTTCTGCATTGAAATACGTTCATAGATCACGCACACAACTTAAAACTGAATAAATTGAATCAGAACATCGGTTACAATTAATAGAACGAGGCATTAACCGAGTTCTGCACTGAATTGCGTCTGTATGTGACTAACGGAATGAGACGATTGCCGAGTTCTGCAGTGAATTACCTTCATACATCACTCACATAACATAACATTAACTAAATTATAGGTGTATTTTAGTCACACCTAATGGAACGTAGCGTCAGTCCAGTTCTGCACTGAATTGATTTTGAACATGAATTGTACGCGACAGCCGAGTTCTGAACTGACTAAGGTTCACACTTTATCTAGATAATTTTAAAATGATAAATTAAATCAATACATCAGTCATATTTAACAGAACGATTTCTGAATTGACTCATTTATACTTATCAGAACGAGGCGTTAACCGAGTTCTACACTGGATTAAGTCTGTACGTCACTTATACTTAACAGAATGAGACATTCGCCGAGTTCTTCAGGGAATTAGCTTCACAAAACACTCACATAACATAAAATTTGCTGAGTTGGATCTCTATTTCAGTCACACTTAATAGAACGTGGCGTTAGTCGAGATCTGCACTGAATAGATTCTGTTCATCGATTACACTTGTGACAGCTAAGTTGTGCACTGAATTGGCTTTATAGATTATGCTAATCATATCGCTTATACTTAACAAAATATGCATTGGCTTCATATATCACTCATAGAACTTTAAATTGACTGAATTGAATCAGCACATCAGTCACACTTAGCAGAGCGAAGTGTTATCCGAGTTCTGCACTGCAGACTCTGTACATCAGTCATATACACCAGAACAAGGCAATAGCGGGGTTCTGCACTGAATTGGCTTCATTAATTACTCACATGAATGTATATTGACTGAACGGAATTACCACATAAGTTACACTTAGCAGAACGTGGCATTATCCGAGTTCTGCACTGAACTGACTGCATTGAATTGACTCTGTATATCAGGACGAGGCGATAGCGGAGTTCTGCACTTTATTGGCTTCAAAGATTACTCACATAAATTTGAAATGACTGAACGGCATCAGCACATAAATCACACTTAAACGTGGCATTATCCGAGTTCTGCACTGAATTGCCTCTGTACAATACAAAACTCGGCTAACGCCTCGTTCGGACAAGTGTTACTGATGTGCGGATTCAATTCAGCCAGTTTAAATTGTGTGAGTAATGCATCACGCCAGTTCAGGGCAGAATTGCTTCATTCTTTTAAGTATAATAATCTATAATTCATAGAACGAAGCAATTCTGGCCTGAATTGGTGTGATGCATTACTCGTACAATTCAAATTGGCTTAATTGAATCCGCATATCAGTAACACTTGTCAGAACGAGGCGTTACCCGAGTTTTGTATTGTACATCAAGTTATACTTAACGAAACAAAGATATAGCCCAGTTCTCCACTGAATTGAGTTTATGCAGAGTTCTGCAATCAATAATGAAATAATTATTCTATTATGATAAAAACAAGTCTTTCGTTTTAAGTTACCAATAAAATCCTACGTTTTTTTCACATCAAAAAAAAAAACGTTTACATCCAATAACCAATTAGAGCAACAAAACCGTTCAGCAAAACGTCGATCTCGTTATTACAGTGGAACGGGGGGAAAATTTATGATCGCCCTGATCGTCGCTATCTCGACCAGACCGAACGTCCATTCAGAAATGCCTTATTCGGGTCTCGGCTAATTATATTTTCAAAGTCATCGTTCATTCGATGTAGATCGGCGAGTTTCTTTATCGCCGTCCATCCATTAATCCCGATGCGGTCATTGCTCACTTGCTGACTACATCTGGGTTAGGTTAGGCTGGGCCGGAGCGTATCACGCTCCTCGGACACCGTTAGAACGGATCCAGATTAAATTCATTTACGTCGTTTGTTCGTTGATGATCATGCGGGTTTGCTTACTTACAAACATTGGATTTGTCAGTGTTATACAGTAAATGAGATAAAACTTATTTCTTGGTATTTTCTACAATTATTAGAGATATAAGTAAAAATAAAACGTAAAATTTTCATAGAATATCTTATTTAAAGGCAGAGATGGATAGAATCCTAAAAAAAAACCATAATTCGAATCACGAATTCAATACTTCTCATTTAATATGATTCGAATCACAAATCCGAATCTTCTCATTTAATATGATTCGAATTAACGAACGATAAATAAGTTTTCTCTACACAGGGAATTTTTATTTTAATTATACATTCTCGATTTGTAAATTTTCAGACATTTGATGTTTTTGAAAAGCATTCAATTTGAAGCTTCTAACGAGTGTTTCCACTCCCAGATTAAGCATGAAGTAAAATTTCGAGTTTAGAAAAGTGTTAAAATTTGGTTTGGTCGCATAGCGCGCAGCGCTACGCGACCAAACCAAATTTTAACACTTTTCTAAACTCGAAATTTTACTTCATGCGCCACGCGTATAAAGCAATGATTTTAAGTGAATTTCAAAATATACTGTTCTTCACTTGAAAACAGTGTTTTATACGCGTGACGCATGAAGTAAAATTTCGAGTTTAGAAAAGCCCGAAAATTTGGTTTGGCCGCGTAACGCTGCGCGCTACGCGACCAAACCAAATTTTCAGGCTTCTCTAAACTCTGGTTAAACTTTGGTTTGGTCGCGTAGCGCGCAGCGCTACGCGACCAAACCAAATTTTAACACTTTTCTAAACTCGAAATTTTACTTCATGCGCCACGCGTATAAAGCAATGATTTTAAGTGAATTTCAAAATATACTGTTCTTCACTTGAAAACAGTGTTTTATCCGCGTGACGCATGAAGTAAAATTTCGAGTTTAGAAAAGCCCGAAAATTTGGTTGGGCCGCGTAGCGCTGCGCGCTACGCGACCAAACCAAATTTTCAGGCTTCTCTAAACTCGAAATTTTACTTCGTGCTTAATCTGGGATTAGAAACACTCGTTCGAAGCCTAAAATAGAACAATTTTATAAAACCCATGAATTTCTGAAAATTTACAAAACACTGACATTAACGGGATATGCGAAATCCCTGAATGAAATATACCGGTATCTTGGTTAATAAAAATAAATTCTTCATAACTTTGAGCTTATAAACACAACACATACATAAAATAAATTAAACCACTTAACAGAAATAGCAACCCCCTTATCTCGCACACACTCTTACATAATACCCTCAACGCAGCGGCGAATTGTAATTTCCATAATTTCCGACGTCCACATTTCTTACTTGATAATTCAATTAAAACGGAATCTCGATGTTCATCTTAATGAACGATAAAACGAGCTGAAGATAACCCGAAGCTTTATAATCCTCAGACTCGCGAGATAAATCTTGAGCGTGGGTTAGGTTAAGCCCGCTACCCACCATGACGTGCGTCACCTGTTCCGTTCGAAACGGACCCGAAATTGAACGAAAATTGCGAAATGAGTTGCACTTATTCGATGGAGAAATTGCCGGCTCATGTTTATTAATGAGACGATTGTTGGGAAAGACGCGATTTGGATTTAATTCAGTAGAATTAATACGTTAGAACTCGAGGGCGGAAATATCATTAGGTAGATAGGTTTTTTTTTAATGTGCAAGATCTCAAAATATTTTGGAGGTATCCGTGAGAACTAATTAAAGCTTCGACGGAATGTTCTTGTAATCAGTACAGTTCCCAGCGTAATAAACTGGAACTATTATATTTTATCAGGATTGAAACCAGTTAATTCAGCTATCAATTCTAATTACCAATCAAACTAATTTTCTGCGTCAAACCCATATTTAACTGATAATTCAAATATTTTTTTAAATAGCCGAGTTAGAGGCTAAACATGCAGTGAAATGTTTGCAAACATGAGACATACATATTATTTACCTTCGCCATGACAGTAGCCTCGAACCGGGTGTCAGGAACAACCGTCCTAACCTAAAAATTGACTATATTGGCGCATGATTACGACTATTTAAAGTTGTGATTTTGAGCAAGAACCGCCCTAACCTAAAAAATGGGCGTTACGGCTATTTAAAGACGTGATTTTGAGCATAAAGATCTGATGTTCGATGTCCGTGACGTTTCGACTGTAATCAATTGTCGAATTGTTCTGCTATGCAGTCATTTTGTATTTAGATTTACGGTACTAACTAATATATACATACTTTCTATGCGGCACAACAATCAATACGGTGTTGCATCTCTGTGTTAGTGCATTAATATACCCACTTTCCGCACTTGTTGTATAATACACAATTCCCTTCCAAGAACGAGCAAATATCGCCGAGACCATAAAAAAATCCCGATTTTTAAGGGTGATCCCTTATAACGTATTCATACACACACATGCGGATATCGCCCGAGGCTACAGTACATTTAGATTTCCCCGGATGTGGATGTGTTTTTTCTTTTTTTCGTTATTTTTTTTTGTCTTCTTTCCTGCGGTCCCTTCTTGTCTTTGCCGAGCACACAATTTACATTATTTTTCCTTTTGTCTTCGCCCTGGGCGCTTGGCGTACCTTTACAGCACGCCCCTGGCGTCGTTGTGATGCAAACAGCGAGACCAAGGGCTATTTTGCGCCCTCCCGAGGGCTTTATATATTATAAACAATATATTTATGTTTGTGTGCATAAAAATGTCTCTCTGGTTTCCTTCCCTTCTTTTTTTTTGAAATATCGTTCTTGCTCCCAGAGTATTTATCAAGGGAATGGAACATGGGAGATTTTTACTAGGTCAAGTAAACACAAAATTTAAAAAAAATCTGTTGACGCAGTTACAACAGGAATGAATAATTATTTATTTCTATTAGTTTTATTTATTTAAAACTAAAATGTCATTGAAGTAGTAAAATTATATCCGTGTGTCCGTCTGTCTGTCCGTTGGTTAGTCTGTATCTCTATCTGTCCATCCGTTCGTCCGTCCGTCTGTTTGTCTGTTTTTATGTTTGTCTATTTGTATGTTTGTCTGTTTGTCTGTTTGTTTCTTTGTCTGTTTGTCTGTTTGAGGGTTTGTCTGTTTGTTTTTTTGTCTGTTTGTCTGCTTGTCTGTTTGGTTGTTTGTCTGCTTGTCTGTTTGGCTGTTTATCTATTTGTCTGTTCGTCTAACTGTGCGTCTATCCAACTGTCTGTCTGCCTGTTTGTCTATCTGTGCATCTATCCAACTGTCTGTCTGTCTGTCTGTCTGTTTGTCTGTCTGTTTATCTATCTGTGCGTCTATCTAACTGTCTGTCAGTAAACATCTTGACTTAAAAACGCAATAAGTAAGACTTGGGTTTTAATTTATTTCTGTATTTTTACCAAAAGTTGATCGAATGCTATTGTAATAAAATGCTTAAGTCTATAGTATCATCTTAACAGCTCAATCGGCTTAGACTTTATCGTGGCGACAGAATTTCAGAATTACATGATAAATAGTAGTTTTTTGCCGTCAAGTTATCAAAAACTTCTATACATTTTTTGGGGAAAAGCGGCAGAATTCAAAAATTATATTTGTTTAATGTTTTATCTTAATTATGTTTTTTTTACATAAAAAAAATCTTTGTATTTATTTTAGTTTTAACTTGCCCTGAAGATGCTGAAAAAACCCAGCGAAATATTGGCTAGAAAAAATAAAGTTTTCTGGCTAAAAGGACAAATATAATTTTTGAATTCTGCCGCTTTTTCCCAAAAAGTTTATAGAAGTTACAGAATTACAGACATTTTTAAAAAATGGTCTTAATCAACTAGGGGGACCTCAAAATGGCAATATTTTCCCTTTGTTTTTCATATAGGGGCAAGTAAAAAGGTTCCTAATCACTGATTTAGCACATTTTAACGCCAATATTTCAACCGAACTGAAATCAACCGATATTAACCGCCTCAACATCACATGTTCATGTCATCCAACTTCACTCTTGTTAAATTTGGAGTAATTTAGAGGTTATGTTCCACTGTTTTTCTTTATGTTTGTGAACATTTATATTTTCTGCTGAATTGTTTAATCAAAATGTTTTTTCGCAAGTGTTTCCACTGTTTTGTTAAGTCTGAAGTAAAATTTGTAATTTAGATAAGCCTGCAAATTTGCAACATTTATTTGGTTTCAATTCTATTGATCAATACTTGTTCATGGCACACCTTTCCACGTTTAGATTTTCAGATAAGCGCACATCTGTCACCCCATTGTCCAAATATTAAATTCCGATTAAACGATTTCCATCTAAACACCCCCAAAAAGCGACTTTAATTGCTTCACAAAGTACAAAACCGATTCCCGAAGAATGCCCCGCGTGATTTACAGAATCATTTCCTAGCCGATAACCATCTGCACAGTCCGCAGCATCCCCCCTATTCATTTCAACCCTCCCCCTTTTGCGCACACATAAGCTGACTGTTTCATTAGCGCCCTAAAAGCCCTCGAAGCAAAAAAATGAACACCGCTGCAATATAATTATTTTGACGCGCGGAATTATTTATGTGCGGGCCATTGTCCGCCAGGACGGGGTGGATTTTCTAAAGATTGAATTTTATAAATGGCGCGCACCGGTTTGAATGAATTCGGGGTGGGTGTGTACTAGGGACTATAAATAAAATAAATGGCATAGGGATTTTCGACGTTTGGGCATAAATGCGTGTATTTATGGTTATCTTATCGGAGGCCATCCATACACTCATAAATAGCCCTTTTATTTCGAGCGGGGGCTTCAACAGAAACTACCTTATTTTCTCGAAATTAAACAGACGGTTTTATTTTTATCTTTGTTTGGTTTTTGATAAGGAGGAAGTGATACATATTTGAATAAAGCAAAGAGTTGAAATGAAATGAAACATCATATAAAATTCTTGGTATTAAAATCAACTTACAGAAATATTTACTCGTTTTATTTACATGTAGACATATGTTCCAGTTTTTTATATTCTTTTATATATTCCATATAAACATTTGCAAAATGAATCAACATGGTTCTGCCTACATACAGGGAATTTTTCTTTCAAGTATACATATCCTGATGTGTATGCAGGCGTATAAAACACTGAAATATTGTGAAATTTAAAATTTCGCTATACGCTCAAACTAAATGTTCATGCTTTTTTAAACTCGAAACTCCATTTTAGTAGTAACCAGCTTTATTTTTTGCAGTAAATTTCATACAATAAGTCTGCGCAACCGGCGCACACAAAATCTACGAGCTGAAAAATAAAAAATTACCGATTTATGCAAAAATACCGGCAGTACGTTCGTATTCAATTATTCGAGTTAATAACGCGTGCGAAAAAAATAAAAAAACGCGGTGGAAACAAAAATGGAAAATGTCGCGTACGCGTCGGAATTGCGGCAAATGTTCCGTGCAGATTTCGCCTCCGAGCTTCGAACGCATGCAGGAAATTACTTGTCACATTAGTTCTCCTGTGCACACACACACGCACCCATACAGAAACACATATGCGAAATGAACGTATCTACACGTGCGTGTTTAAACGTGTACACGTGCGCCTACTGTACGTTTTATAAAATTGGAAGTTGCTCGTGTCGACGTAGATCCTAGAATCCGGTTCGAAGGACCATAAAAATATTGCTGGCGTTGACTCCGGATCGCACACGGAGTTTATACTCGCAGGTACAAGTGAGCACTAAACTCAAATCGTGCTCAAAAGCCCTACTTTAGACTCAAGTTGCGTAAATGACTATTATCATAAAACAGTTTTTTTACAAATAAAACACATATACAGGGTATTCGTATTTCAACAGAATGTATGGGGATCTCGGTTATTTGAAGAGATAGAGAGTCGGCAAGTTGCGTAATTTAACGCCCAATAATAATCTAAAAATAAATTTGAAATATCTTCTTTCGTTTCTAAGATATATAAAATAGGGATTTTTGGAAATTTCGTTTTTTTTGATTCAATAACTATTGAATCCAGATATTTACAACTTTGACATTATACAGGCACTTTTTAACGATAAATCTAGTAAAATATTTTATTTTAAGATAATTATAACACTTACCCAGCGACCTTAACCACCTTTTGTTTTTCTTATGGGCGCCATTTTATATTTTCATATTTTTTGGAAGAATATTTTATTTTGAATTCAAGGAATATAGTTTATTGTACATTTTATATGCAAGATTTTTAATCTTTTGTTTTTTGTAAAGAGTGTCTTGGAAACAGTTGAGTAACTCACTTATTTGACAACCCCTAGGACCCATAATTTGCTTACATATCACCCCTGAAGTCGGGCACCCGACGATACATATTTTAACAGTTGTGATATGTTTTAAAGTAACGAGTGTCTTCCACTCCCAGACTAAGCATGAAGTAAAATTTCGAGTTTAGAAAAGCCCCGCGTAGAAAATTTGTCGAGGGTCGCGCAGCGACCCGAGACAAATTTTCACGGGGCTTTTCTAAACTCGAAATTTTACTTTATGCGCCACCCATATAAACCACTGATTTACAATAAAGTTACAAATATATAAGGCTTAGATGTAATGGTAATCAATATTTACCGAGATGTAGCAAAAAAATGCAAGAATTATTTTTTTGTGAATAGTTTCGGAATAATAATAATAACAGTAGAATAAATTTAGTTTGTGCAACTTTTATTGTTTCCAAGGCACTCTTTGGTGTAGAATCCGAATCTTAAATAAAAAATAGGGGTTCTCATTTAAGATTTTAAAGTTGCCCCCCTCCCCACCCCCTGTGAGGTGGGGGTTACGAAAATTTCATAGAATCAGATCGCCCCCTCGAAACCATTAAACTTTTGTTCGAAACATTATTTTGTACGATGCGTATTTGTCGAGATATTCCAGTGAATAAATTAAAATGGGTCACCCTGTATATCTTTATTGCCTAACAGACACCATTAATAGGACAATGTATAATTAAATAAGATAAACAAACGTTAATACGAAAACTAACATAACTTAAATAACAAAAAATAATAGTACATATTATATCGCATTAATACGAAATGTTTGTATTTATCATGTTTACGCGGGTCTAGTAGAAATGATCTAGCATTAAACTATAATAATTTAACGGTAACCATATTAATTACGCAGTATGTATTTGAATTTTCTTGTTAATCAGTACAAAATCAGTCAATGTATGTATTTTGTACAAAATTTGTCAACCTTTAAATATTCATCATCATGCAAAAAAAGAGGAAAACACATTTGCGCTTTGCCCTAATTAATTGCCGAGGGCGAGAGGGAATCGTTTTTATTTTCTAATTTAACGGCCACTTGCAAATTGGGTTATTCAATTGAGTAATGCTACGACCTGCTTGGATTCGTTTCACTAATAACACCAACGCAATTAAAACAAGGTTGCTTGTTTGCATTTTAGTTTGCGTGCGTGGGATTTGTTTGCACGTAGAGAATTAACATTTGACAT
The DNA here is from genome assembly GCA_932526585.2 of Philonthus cognatus. Lineage (NCBI taxonomy): Eukaryota > Metazoa > Arthropoda > Insecta > Coleoptera > Staphylinidae > Philonthus > Philonthus cognatus. The sequence continues at coordinate 45,553,464 of OW052241.1, forward strand.
TGATGGATCGTGATTTTTCAACATTGTTCTTCAAGAAAATATATGGATTACGAACAATGAGGAAACAATAACTGCTTTTTATTGTGTAAATTAATCAAAGAAAAATCGCAATAATATACACAAGCAATAAAAAAAAAATTGGTCGTAGTACAATCACCAGTATGTAGAACTTTTCAGAGTAATTCCATCGATCTTGAAACAATTCTGTAAGAAAAAATCCTGTATGTGGTGTAAAGTTGCAGGTTATTGCGTTCTCTTTTTTTAAGCTCTCTATATCGTGACAATTTATTTGACATATTATGATTTATTTGTCACATTGATAATCATTTACTAATATCTCAAAATTTTATGTTAGAGCAGGACTGCAACTGTTCGCAGTAAATACACCCTAAGTTTGGTCATATGAAAAAAAACAGAGTTTACGTTTGTTTTGTATGAATTTATAAACCTTAATGACATTTGATATTTTATTGTATTCTGAGCTGACTGGAAAATATTCTTAATTTAATTTATACAATTCGCTTAAACTTTTGTATTCGTCAAAAAGTAAAACCTCTTGTAATTCAACTTGGAATATACTTTCTTAAAAATTTCACTCAAGGGGTTAAAAAAATAAGCCAACTTCACACCGTTCGAAAACCGACTCCTTTTTTCCCTCCTCTCGTCTTAATTGATTACATTTTCAATTTGCATTTCATCCAAAGTTTCCGCTCGGAGAAATGCAAATTTTCCGTGCCACTCTAATAAACCAATTACAACTCTAATTTCTGCATGGAAACTGTTATATCCACCTCCGCGCCCCCTCTCGACTTCTCGAGGGGGTGGCGAGAGAAAAAAAATTGAAACCCCCGCTTTACAATCTTCCAAAGGAGAACAAAATAAAAACACACGTAATTAATTCGCGGAAACTTTCGCACTAAAATCCCGGAGAAAAATAATAGTGGTCCCGGCCCAATCATCGTGTAAGCTGCTTACCGGCCCTCGGGGGCACATTACACAGATTGCTGTGAGCCCGGCGCACCCCCGCAGACACGAGGGTCGGCGGGAAAACGGGGTTTATAATCATTTTCCCGGCCACTTGTAATTGTGGATGCTATCAAAAACGGAATCGACGTCGTCAACAATCAAAAGTTATTTTGCGCTAAAGGATGGGGGAGGGGAGATATTAAAGCTGCGAGCTGTTTAATTGTTAAAGTTTTAACGACAAATTCCACCCCTAGAATTTGCAATCATTATATGTGTGATATATAAATAAAGAGAGATTTTGTATCGGCATATCCCCTCCGCATACCTAAATAAATACACGCGATTCAATCGGATTGAACCAATTATTTAAAACAATGTTTATAGACAACCCAATAATGTGCATTGGGTTGCCACTATCGTTAAGCCCGGGGGGGGGGGCAGCCAATGTTCCATTTTTATCGCCATCTAGTTGATATAAAAACTAACGAATAAACATTTCCCGCGCTTGAATACAAACGATCACGTGCGTCAAATATATTATATAAACTCAATATTTCCTAGATTTATAACTGCCAACTTAAAAAAAAAACATAAATGAACCTGTTCAACTGAATGCCTTTCGGTGCAGCCCGCGCCTCGTTGAACTCGATTTCAAGATGATCCAAAGTTCAACTGAACTCGAGATCAACTCAGCCTGGTGCAACTGGTCCTTAATTAATTTTTAAATATAAGTGATAACCTATTATACGAGTGTTTTTAATTCTATCATTATTATATATATTATATTATATTATATTATATTAATATTTTTTTTTTGTTCTGTTTTCAGTGTACCCTCACAATGATGATCTATATCATCTTATTGGGCGCCGTTTTCGCCGAAGCCGTTTCCGGATTGGGCTGCCCGGCCGGTTGCGAGTGCAATGACGACACCTACGTGGTGAAATGCGAGAAGAGCCGCCTGGACGTCCTCCCCATCACCCTCAACCCGGCCATTCAGCGCCTGGTGCTGAGGAACAACAAAATCAAAACGGTTGACGCCGCCTTCCAGTTCTACCGCGACCTCCAATACGTCGACCTCTCCAGCAACCATCTGGTCAGCATACCCACGAAGAGCTTCATCAACCAGGAGAAGCTGCAGGAGCTCCATTTGAATAAAAATAAACTCAGTTCGGTGAATAATAAGACTTTCCAGGGCTTGAAGAGCCTCACGGTGTTGAATTTGCGGGAGAACTTTTTGGAGAAGCTCCCCAGGGGTTTGTTTTCGATCCTTCCGAAATTGGAAGAGCTCAACTTGGGTCAGAATAGGATTAGTGAAATCGATCCTTTGGCTTTTGACAACCTGCAAGCGTTGCGAGTGTTGTATTTAGATGACAACCAGTTGAGCTCGGTGCCTACTCCGTGTTTCCCCGTGATGGGAAGCCTGGCTGAGTTGCATGTGGGCTTAAACGACTTCACCGTCCTCCCAGATGATTCCTTTAAGGGATTATCGAGGTTAGCCAACTTGGATCTTAATGGAGCGGGCGCGGCGAGTGTCAGTGAGCATGCTTTCAGAGGCCTCAACGGGTTGAGGAGTTTGAATCTTGCGGACAACCGCTTGAAGGTGGTGCCTACTAAACAACTGGCTAAGCTGGGTAGGTTGGAGGATTTGACAATTGGGCAGAACGAGTTTGAGGTGCTTTCCAGTGGATCATTCGAAGGATTGAGTAATTTGAGGAAACTTGATATAACCGGTGCTACGCATTTGGTGAGGATTGAAAAGGGAGTCTTCACCGATAATCTTAACCTTGAGAGCTTAGTCCTCGCTAGTAATCGCAAATTGGAGGTGATTGAAGAGGGTGCTTTAGTAGGGTTGCCTAATCTACGTCACCTAGTGTTAAGGGAGAATGGTTTCAAGACGTTTTCCGAGTCGTTGTTAGCTTGGAACGAACTGAGGAGCTTAGAATTAGTCGACAACCCCATAGTTTGCGACTGCCAATTGTTGTGGTTGGGGAACCTCCTAGCTATAAAAAATTTGACTTCATTAAACTGCGCCTCGCCGCTGCACCTTAAGGACAAACCCTTAAGGATACTAACCTCCGAGGATTTGGGATGCAGCTTTCGCGATCCGCGGCAACAAGCCATCCTAATCACCCTCTGCGTCACCTCGGTGATCGTCCTCACCTGCCTAGGCCTGCTCCTCTTCCGCTACCGCCAGCGCGTCAGCGAAGCCCTCAAGGAGTACAAGTGGAACAAAAGGGCGATCAGCAGGAAAGAGCACGAGTACCAGAAGACCTTCTCCGACGACGAGTACATCCATCAGCAGCACATCAAGCCGATCCCGGTGACGGAATTGTAGCTAGAACTGAGCGCGCCACCCTCCGGCGGAGTCTTCTGCGTCGACACGACGGGGGTCAAGGGGGAGGGTAGGCGTGCTCCGCGGACCCCCAGGGGCGTTGGGGGTACGCTTCCGGTGACGGGTTTCACGTACATCACCGGGGACACCTGCAGGGCGCACTCGCTGCGCGCCCTCAACACCGAGAACAGCGTCAACAGGAACGGATTTCAAAGGTACCACAGGGAGATCTACCAACATTAACAAAACAAACTTCGAAAGAAGATATATATGAAGATCTCGCGCGCGCAAGAGCAATAAGAAAAGAAAACATTGAATCCATTCCAAAATGTGATTTTTACGAAATCGTAGAGACTGTACAGTAGCCACTAAGTATATTAAATATATTTTCATTCGGGGATGACGCGTGCGTCATCGCGTTGCGAATGGGAGATTGTGATGTAAAGTGATTGCATATTCAACGACTGATGATAATTGTGTTCATTTACAAGTGCGTCGCTTTTAACACAAACAATTACGAGTATGTATGCAGTTGATGACGCAGTGATTCTTTATAATAACCAACAAGTGATAACACCTTTCTATTTCAAGATAAAAAGTTACGTTTGAGCAATATTTTTGAAAGATGACGCAATGGTAATTTAATGCGCATTTTTTTTTATATAATTTGAATTGCGCCCCCAGCTCTGCCTCCCACTAGGAGTCTTTAACTAACGCTAGGATTCGAAAACGAATAATTAAAATAGTCGAATATTTGAAAATTCAAATTTTTCACACATTTCAATGTTTGAATATCTAAATATTTGCATATGTGTTTGAACGAATTTTTAAATATTCGAAATTTTAAAATATACCAAGCGTTTTTTTTTATCTCTGAACATACAAATTCCGAGCATATAAAATTTCCTATGTTCCGTTTTTAAAAAACGCACTTCAATCGCGTTGCACCTTGACAGTTCGCAACCGAACGTACAATTTAAGGCGTGTGTTTTAGAACTGAACATAGGAAATTTTATAAGGTCGATATTTGTATCTTCAGAGAAAAAATAACGCATGGTATGAATATAGTTTTGAATAATTAATTCAATACTTTAATTTGAAAAATGTTCAACCTCAATAGTGTATTTTAAACTTTGCTGGAAGTCCGTGTTTTATATGAGTGGCGCATGAAGTAAAATTTCGAGTTTAGAAAAGCCTGAAAATTTGGTTTGGTCGCCCCGCTTCGCGGAGCGACCAAACCAAATTTTAAGGCTTTTATAAACTCGAAATTTTACTTCATGCTTAGCCTGGGATTGGAAACACTCGTTAGACATCTATTAGAAGCTTTGATGACAACACTGATTTTTTAAAGAAAATGGAAAAGAAAAACACAAACCGTAGATATTTTCAATATCTTTATGAGTTTCTTTAATTATCTTGTTATTCATTCTTTTGAAATACCTGGAGTTGTTATTAAAAGTTATAAAAGTTATTTATCGAGGGTTTTACAATCCTTGATGAAGCATGAAGTAAATATTTCAGGGTTTTCTAAACTCGAAATATTTACTTCATACGCCAGGCGTGTAAAACATAGATTTAACATGCAGTTAAAAAATATACTTAGATATTCTTAATTCAACACAAGATTTATATAAAATAAGGATTGTAGATTCGGATAATTATTTGAATATTTAAAAATTGAATATTTAAAAATTTAAATAATTAGAATATTGGGATATTCGAATATGCTTTGAATATTTAAATATCCTTTGAATATTTAAATATCCTTTGAATATTAAGAATGAATATTCGAATACATCAATTTGAAAAACTCCCAGCTTTAGTCTTAACTACTCTATTATTTTACTTATGCCATCAGAAACGAATAATCTTTAAAACTATTTCTTATTTTTTGTGCAGAATATTCGAATTTACATGATAATTAAAATATAGTAATCGAAATACGCCAATCAAAAAAACAACTGCAAACATAATCGAAAAAATAAGACAACGCACATTTAGCATGATAGTTGCCCAACAATATTCCGTACTACTAAAAAACAAAACACCATCAATCAACTATCATTCTAATCACAACCTCAGACAACAAGAAAACCCTATTAAACAAAAAAATATGCAATCATTTCTATATACGCGAATCTAAACGTACTTTATTTTATTCCCTTCCGCCCCCCTTTTTCGAAAAGATTTGATATTTTCAACTGTGTTTTTGAAAATATTTAAATCGCCACCTCCCAATACACCCCTCTCCCAATGTAAATAATAATGATACGTACGAACGCAATATTTCTATAAATATATTTGTACATACTATATATATTCTAAATTTAGATATTTATTGATTTTTATATATGTGTATAAATTATGAAAAAAAATAAAACACGAAACAAACGAATATCAAATTATTGCATTCCTTTGTATCTTTCGTTCGTTTTCATTCTGTAAGATATTTGCAAAATTAATGTGTGGTTGTGATTATATAAAAAAAAATAGGAATTAAATTGTTTTATTTTCAAGAAACAAAATTACTTTTAAAGGATCTATTTAATTAATTGTAGTCTAAAGTTTAAAGTTTAAGCCTTACTTGTTATTTTGAATCATGTATATCTAAATCACCTTTCTCAAAAAATAATTGTAAAGAATTGCGAAGTTAAGAATCTAAAAACTTTACTAAGTATAAATTATCTCTTTAGTACAGACTGTAAACTGTATCCAGTATAGTCATAAAACTATCTTGAGTACAGCCTCAGATCTATCTTTAGTACAGTGTTAAAACTGTATTTAGTACAGTCGTAAAACTGTGTTTAATACAGTCTTGAAACTGTTTTAAATACAGTAGTAAAACTGTGTGGTGTACAGTCTTAAAAATATCTTTAGTACAGTGTTAAAACTATATTTAATGATTATTCACGGAAATTCCATGTATTTCGTACAGTCTTAAAATTGTATTGTGAAGTCTAAAAAACATTATTAGTAGTCTTAAAACTGTGTTTAGTAGTGTTAAAACCATCTGCTTACAAAACAAAAATTAGATTTACGTTATTACAACGTGGTAATTTTAAAATACGTAAGGCTTAAATTTTAAACTCAGAGCGGTAAATTTTGTTTTCCTTATCGAATGTACTTTTAATTAAACTCCCTTTACGTTTATTTACTTTACAATTTTTCATCTTTCGTATAAATCGAATTTGATCAAACTACTTTATCCCAATCCAGTGTATTTTCTACCAAACAAATAAAATTTAATTTTTTTCACTCTCTCTGTCTCGTCCAGTGTACTTCTTATTTATTTATTTTTTGTATTTTTTGTGGAAATTGAAAAATTAAAATACATGATAGAAAAGAAAACTAGTCAGTTTTTAATGCGGTATGTGAATGATGTCGATATATTTATAATATATTTTCTTTCTTTATTGTGTGTAAATAAATGCGGTTTTAAGTGCGTTTTTTATAAATATATAATTGTACATAATGTTTACATAGAGTGTTTTTGTACATAATTAACTTTAATCTTAACCCTCGTATTTACAGATAAAGAAAAATAAAATTAATTGATAATTTACTTTTGTTTGTTTTTCGTCTTTATTGCCACTTTAATTTAATAATATTTTTAAATATATTTAATCATCTTTTACTAAATGATTAATGAAAACCAAGTAAACCCATTAAGCGCTATTGATGCATACACGCACATTATTAATTATTATCGAAAATATTTATATAACAAAATATTTACATTTTTCTTCATTATTTTCAAATAACGTTAAGTAAAATAATATATCAAATTAACTTATTTAGTTAATTTAATATAATATATTATTTAACCTGATTTGAAAATGAAGAAAAATGTAAATATTGTGTTATTTAAATATTTCGGTTATTATCCATTTAACAAAAAATGTCACTATATGGTAGTTTAGAAAAGCCTGAAAAAAAAATTAAGGCTTTTCTGAACTCGAAATTTTACTTCATGCTTAGTCTGGGAGTGGAAACACTCGTTCTAAACTTCATATTGCACGTTTTTATATAAAATTGAGAAATGCCTAAAAATGTTCATTGTACACATTATGTATATGCAATATAAAAATTCACAGTATGTAATACAATAAGTCATTCATAAATACATAAAAAGAAGTGCACAATTTTACCTAAAATCAAATTTTAGAGTTAACTCTATAATTGCTCGGCTGTTAATGGGTTTTTTTTAGAATACTATTTAAAAAAATAATTCATTCATTATCAATAGTATTCATTATTCAATTAATAAATCAATACAAATTTATGAATGAACTGGAATTTCAGGCAAGATTCTCTAAAGGAAATACAGGCTGAAATATACTATAAAATTCATTCCATTCGTAACTTTGAACGCCCCCGAGATACAAGCAACTTGGTCTACGCGTACGTTTGCTACATACGCAAATTAATTTACACTACGACCATTTACGGCTAATTTCAAATGTATATGGTATAGGCAACTTAATTTACACTACGACCGCTTACGGCAAATATTAACCCGTGTTGTATAGGCACTTCGGCCATTTACGGCTAATTTTAAATGCTCATTGGTATAAGCAACTTAATTTACACTACGACCATTTACGGCAAATTTTCAACGCTCGTGCAACTTAATTTGCACTACTGCCATTTACGGCTAATTTTAAACGCTTATGGTATAGGCAACTTAATTTACAATACGATCATATACGGCAACATTTTAACGCTCATGGTATAGGCAACTTAATTGACACTACGGCCCTTTACGGCTAATTTGGAACGCTCATGGTATATGCAACTCAATTTACACTACCACCATTTACGGCTAATTTTTAACCCTCGTGGTATAGATAACTTAATTTACAATTTGTACGCCTGAGATTAGACAACTCAATATACTGTATATTGAGTTGCCTACATTTCAATAGTAAAAAAGCTCGTCAAATCTATTCCAAGCAGGGCCGGTATTCCCGAAATTGATCGCACAAGCCGATCGGGTGACGTATGGCCGTTTCATACGGTCCGGATATTTTTAACATTTTACTTTTAAATACAGAATATAATTAATAAGAAATTTAGAAGTGCTTTGCAATTATTGATTAGCGTCAAAGATGTTTGTAAATAATTTAATAATTACTAACTTTATTAAATTATTATAGAAATATTTTAAATAAAAATTACCGAAAATAAGTTTTAACGCTTTAGATTTATTAGGAGTAAAACATGTGATACGCAGTCAAAAGCTTTACCTAAATCATAAATGATTCTTTATTTTCAAAAATATTAAGTACGTATTCACTAAGGGAAATTACTGCATCACTTGTTAATAAATTGTTTCTGAATCTTTACTCATGTGTTGTAAAGAGATTATTATTTTCAAAAAAAATCTAAAATTTGTTTTTTCATAATTACTTCTACTACTTTGGACAAAACTGGTAATATAAAATAGGTCTAGCACATGGATCAATAAGTCCCGGGACTAACCCAGAGATGGCGCTCGTAGTAAACCAGTAACCACGCCTTTCTAGAGTACTAACCTTTGCTTGAAACGTGTCAAAATTTTAAGTCGATCGGACCAGAAACAGCTGAGTTATCGAGGTTATAGTAAAGTCATTTTGTAGTCAGTTTAAAAAATGGAAAAAACCGAGTTTCGTGTTCTAATAAAACATTGTTTTTTAATGGGTAAAAACACCGTGCAAGCGAAACAATGGATTGAAAAATGTTACCCGGAATCTTCTCCATCAAAAACAACGATTTGTCGGTGGTTTACCGAGTTTAAACGTGGTCGTACCGACACAAATGACGCGGAACGCTCGGGTAGACCTGTGGAAGCCTCTACACCGGAAAATGTGAGTGAAGTGACAAAAATTATCATGAAAGACCGTAAAGTGAAGCTCCGTGAGATTGCTGAGATGACACAGATATCATATGGAAGTGTATTTGCTATCGTTCATCAAAAATTGAGCATGAAAAAGGTTTTTTCCAAGTGGGTGCCGCGATTGCTTTCGATGGAACAAAAACAGCAACGAGTCGATGATTCAGAAAGCTGTTTATCGCTATTGACTCGTAACAAAAAAGATTTCTTGCGTCGTTACGTGACCATGGACGAAACATGGATACATCACTACACTCCAGAGTCGAAGCGGCAGTCATCTGAGTGGCGTACAGCTGACGAAAGCCGTCCGAAGCGTGCGAAAACGCAGCAGTCAGCTGGAAAAGTCATGGCGTCAGTTTTTTGGGATACGCATGGCGTGATTTTTATTGATTACCTCGAAAAAGGTAAATCGATCAACAGCGACTATTATATTGACTTGCTGGTGCGTTTGAAGAAGGAAATAGCAAAAAAACGACCGCACATGCAGAGAAAAAAAATCCTTTTTCACCAAGACAATGCACCCTGCCACAAGTCAATGAAAACAATGGCAAAATTGGACGAATTGGGCTTTGATCTGCTTCCCCACCCCCCATACTCGCCAGATTTAGCCCCCAGTGACTACTGGCTTTTTGCTGACCTTAAAAAAATGCTCCAGGGAAAAAGATTTGGCTCAAATGAGGTCATCGCTAAAACAGAAGCTTATTTTGAAGCGAAAGATATTAATTTTTTTAAACATGGTATTGAAAAATTGGAAAAGCGGTGGAACGATTGTATCACCCTAAAAGGTGATTATGTAGATGAATAAAAAAAATTTTGCAAAAAAAATGTTGTTTTCATTGTTAGTCCCGGGACTTATTGATCCATGTGTTATAATTATTTACATCCTTCTCATCTCCTTTTTTAGAGATTAGGATTCCATTTGCCATTTGTAATGTATCCGGAAAATTCCGGTATTTAAACATGCATTTATTAATTTATAATGTTTATTTCGTCTTTCAAATTTATCATCCGGTGTTATTACAAGAACATTTAGGAAGTGCGAAAAGTATATTTTTAATAATCATCCATTCTATTTAATAATAATTTTATTTGTGGAATAAAGAAAATTACTCGATTAGATTTTATTATTTGCTTAGCAGGTGTTTTCCACTCCATGAAGTAAAACTTGAAGCTTAGAAAAGCCTGAACGCTAACAAACTTGATTGATGATGTCACACGTGGAAAACCGCACATGACGTCGGCAGTCAAGGTAATTAAAAAAACAAGGTCGACTCGGTTTAAATTGAGCCAACCTTATACGCTAATAACCTTGATCGGTGACGTCACGCATGGATATGACGTCATAGAATCAAGGTAATTAAAAAGGTAAGGTCGACTCGGTTTAAACTGAGCCAACCGTATACACTAATGACCTTGATCGTTGACGTCACACGTGGAAACCTCACGTGACGTCAGAAGATCAAGGTAATTAAAAAAGCAAGGTCAGCACGGTTTAAACTGAACCAATCTCATACGTTAATGACCTTGATTGTGACGTCAGAAGGAAGAAATCCTAACGTGACGTCAGATAATCAATTAGAAAAAACAAGGTCGACTCAATTTAAACTGAGCTAATACGCCACGCGTATTAAACACTGAAATATTGTTAACAAGTGAATTCCACTTGAAATCAGTGTCTTTTACGCGTAGCGCATGAAGTAAAATTTCTAGTTTAGAAAAGCCTGAGTTTGGATTTGCAAGCCTGAGCTTTTGTCCAAATCCAAAAGCTCAGGCTTTTCTAAACTCGAATCTTTACTTAGTCTAGGAGTGGACAACAATCGTTTAAAGCAAATTGAACCAACAAAAAACAACACTTATATGATAATTTACAGCATATGATTGGGATATATATATACTAAAAAGAAAAATTCCCTGTATGCTCAAAATATCTAAAAAAACGAAAATATCATATAAAATCCATTTTGAGTTAAAACAAGGGTAGACAATGCTTATGGGAGAACTGGATTCCGAGTTTTCGAGGATAGAAAAGGAGAGACTGTGGTCGGGAAGTGGGTCCATCTACTTATGAATAGAGTAAACGTAGAAGTATTCTAGAGAAAACTGCTCCGGTTGCGTCTACACACACACACACACACAAACGCGCTCGCTCTTATTTCGTCGTGTAATTTGATCCCGTCTACACCACTTGTACCATGATAAATTTGATGACCTTCAGAAAAAATAAACTGTTCCGAAACATTTCTATTATTTTCAGATTTCCAGCGTGTTCGAAATTATGCACTTTGGGAATCAGATATATTTAAAAAGCTCCTAAATAAACCTAAAATTTAACTAAAAATCAAAAAATAAAATTCAATGAGTTTACATTAAAGAATTCATTTGATATTATTTTTATCTTGATTGTTCTTTTTTCTTCATAAATTCAATTAAAACTTTAGTATGTACCAAATTTGGCAAATAATTTATATTATTGATTAGTTATACAGAGAGTTTTTTAAGTATAAATAACTCAATATACAGAATACACTGTACATTTTTCTGGGCTTTTCTAAACTCGAAATTTTACTTCATGCGCCCCGCGCACAAAACACTGATTTTACGTGAGGTTCAAATATACTTACGTTTCACAATATTTTAGTGTTTTATACGCGTGGCGCATGAAGTAAAATTTCGAGTTTAGAAAAGCCCCGAAAATTTGTCTGGGGTCGCTGCGCGACCCTCGACAAATTTTCACGGGGCTTTTCTAAACTCGAAATTTTACTTCATGCTTAGTCTGGGAGAGGAAAACACTCGTTTAAAGCATCAAATTGAACTCTTTTAAAAACACAACAAATATCTACAGATTTAAAGAAAATAAGGTGAATTTGAAATTTGTATACTTTAAAGGAAAACTTCCTGTATATAAACTGTGGTAGACGAATAATAAAATTTATTATCACCACAAAAAGTCTATTCGAAAATATTTCTTTTATTTTGAGATTTCAAGCGTGTTCCAAATTATGAAATTCGGGAATATATTTTATAAAAACAAATTTACAATGAAATTAACAATTCTAAAATATATTTTCAATGTTTTTAGTTATTTTATATAATTTTAATAATAATTTGTATAAATAAACAAAGTCATTTTACAATGAAAAAATGTAAAATATATTTCCAACATTTTTAGTTATTATATATATATTTAATAAAAACGTGTTTAAAAATTAATAGATTTTTAATATATTTATGTTATTAAACATTTCGAATATCGAATTAACTTTTTTCCTTGACTATTTTCTTTTTGGACAATATTCATTATTTTAGTGGGGATAGCTTTATAGAAGGGATGAAAAATCAAATTCTTCGAAGTGATCTATCTGTTTTTACCTATTTGTAGGCATTTTTTCGACCACGTTTTTATTATGGTGTATACCGTCAAGTATTGCGCGACCAGAACAATACCACTGCAACTTACAGATAATCCGCAACCTTCTAAAAACCATAAATATTTTGGGATTTAAAAAGATTATTTACTGTTGACACATTTAATCCGTATCCGCAGAATCCAATTCGGTAATTTCTTATCATGTTTTTCACTAACCGATATTTTAGTTAGACACTTTTTTATCGGGTTTTCTTAAATCATTTTGAATTATTTTTACTTACCTATTTAGTCTGTAACATAATCCCATCGGTACCTTTTGTAAATGTAATCTGACTAAGAATAAAACCATTGAAATAATTGAATTAACCTGACATACAAAATATTATAAACTGGAAATAGAGTATTCAATAATTTTTGCAATTACACTTCTCAGAGAAAATCTATTATACTTATTCTATTAAAAGACATCTTGTTGTTTTCTAAATGTTTTTGATTATCATCACTTAACGAGACTTTTCAACATATTTCAATATTTGAGCCAATTATCTCAAATATTAGGGATAACACTTGTTTCTGATTCCTGGGACCCTAAAACGTATATTTCCGTACAAAAAAAGATAGCCATGAGGTCGGTAACATTTATTAAAATGTAAAATTTATAATGTTATTAATGTGACTAATTACTTGATTTAACAAGTTTGTTTGTTTCGCAGTTTTTGATAATATTCTCAATTATAAAGTTTCATGATTTTTATATAATTTGTACTTTCTTTATATAGCATTTCGTGTATCTCGGGAAGTATTGAGAATATCGAAAAATATTTCTGCTTATTCTTTTTTAAATTATCCCCCGCAAGCCGCACGACGGATGCCATAAATTTTAATCCAAAAATTAGGTAACATTTTAGTGCTGTCGGTGTTGGTCAGATGGCATACAATAAGCGTTTATAAAATTTCAATCGGAAAAGTACAAGTTGATCATGTAACAATCGTTCAAAGTAAACGGATAATTAAAGTAGTCAGTGCAAAAACCACAAATTTCTGAAACTGTTAATATTTATTAAAAGTATGGTTCATTTAATAAAATACGCATCGTGATTAAAATATATACTGAGTCCATTTTGGGATCTGATTTTTTTCTTTTGCAGAATAAACACTCATGTTGAATTAAATTATTGCTTTGTGTTTTAATAAATTTGATGCCAAACACTGACTTTTCGTAGCAACTACTGTTTTGAGGATTTTATTTTCGTATAATCGTTCACTATTTTCAAGCTATATTTCAAATGAAACTGAGGAGAACTCAAAAATAATACCTCGAAAATACTGCTAGTAGGTAAAGAAATGATTTTAATTTTATTGTAATCGTTTTGGTTCAATAAGCGATACAAACTCAAATTCCAATTACATTGGAAATCTTTACATGAAACATACAATGCGCCTTGAAACGGGACACATAGTATATTTAAAACTATTTTAACCCATTAACGGCCAAGCAATTTTAACTCTAAAAGTTAATTTTAATTAAAATTCTACACTTCTTTTTATGATTTCTATGAATGACTTATTGCATTACATACTGTGAATTTTTTCTTTAAATACACATAATGTATACGTGAATTTAATAAAAAGTTAAAAATCATAAATAGTTTATTACACTGGCGAAAGAAATTAACGCATCACATTAATTTGTTTAATTTACAAATAAAGTTTTGATGTATAAAAACAAAAAAATAGCAACAAAACCAACTGAACTATAATAATGATTTTCAGCACATTTTCTTTCATTAATGACTAAAATAATGTCATAAATAAAAAGAGGAAAAAAGTTAACATGTGATTATACTGTTATACTGTTAATTAATGATCCAATTTCATCCTGGTTAATATCTTCCCAAATTTCCTGCAATCTTTGTCCAAGCTCTTGTTGATTGCTTGGACGCCGAGGAAGTGCTCTAAGGCGTCTGCCCATCGCGTCCCATAGGTGTTCGATCGGATTAAGATCGAGACTCCTGGCTGGCCATTGCATTGTATTGATACCCACTAGGTCAAGATACTGTTGTACAATTCGGGCACTGTGTGGTTTTGCATTGTCATGCATAAACAGGAAATCGTTTCCTCCAAAGGGAGCAAAAGGCATTACGGATGGTTCTAAAATGTTTGCAATATAAGACGCTGCCGTGATGCTTCCTCTTGGTATGACCGCCAACTCCGTACGAGCCTCTAAAGTGATAATACCCCACACCATAACAGAGCCTGCACCAAACATAACAGTCGGAACAATGTTACACTGCGCATAACGTTCACCTGGCCGTCTGTACACATGCATTCGTCTGTCACTGCCGTAAAGACAAAATCTGGACTCGTCGCTAAACATAACATTAGCCCAATCGGCCTGTAACCAGTTTACATGTTCTTGCGCAAATGTTAACCTGGCTCTGCGATGGTCTGCGGTTAATTGTGGTCCTTTTGCCGCTGTTTTCAGAGTTAAATTAAAACCATGTAACCTTTTTCTGATGGTAACGGAACTTACATGAACATTGTGGATCTCTGCGAGCATATTTTGTAGCCTAGGAGCCGTAATAAACCGTTCGCGTAACGTCTGCATCATTAAAAAAACGGTCTTGAACAGCAGTTGTGGCCCTTTTTCTCCCTTGTCCTGGCCTTCTTGAGTATGCCTGAGTTTCCCGATGTCTCTTCAAGACACGGGATACGGTCGATTGATTAACACCAAGACGCTGACTGATGTAACGCTGACTCCTACCTTCTTCTGCAAGTGTAACCACAATCACAGCTTCTTCACTGCTTAAATTAAGATTCGAACGTCTATCCATATTCATTCTTCACTATTTAGCACTTCATTTTAACAATTACTTGAAAACAAACTCAAAAAGAAATTTTATGTGAACCTTTCTTACAGTCAGAATAATGAAAAGTGCTTCATTTTATTTATTGACAGAAAACCATGAGAACAAAAGACAAAACACAACATGTAAAACAGCATGATTGATAAGATTTCTTATTGTAAAAATATGTTTGTGTTCAAAGAAAACTCGATTCCAAGATATCAAAAAAATTACAAATGATGCGTTAATTTCTTTCGCCAGTGTATTATTATTATATTAAAGTGATAATGGATTTTCAAAAAATTAGTGCCTCAACAATGTAATGTATACGCTGTCAATGTTCAGGCATTCGTCGATTTAATATAAAAACGTGCAATATGAAGTTAAGAACGAGTGTATCCACTCCCAGACTAAGCATGAAGTAAAATTTCGAGTTTAGAAAAGCCTGAAAATTTGGCTCGGGCGCGTAGCGAAGCGGAGCGACCGAGCCAAATTAGGCTTTTCTAAACTCGAAATTTTACTTCATGCGCCACGCGTATAAAACATTGTAATATTGTGAAGTATTTATAATACACTTTAAATAACAAAATATTTAAATTTTTCTTGGTACATTTTTAATTCAGGTCAAATAATATAATATATCAAATAAACTTATTTAGTAACTTAGTTATCAAAAATAATAATGTTGCGTGTATGCATCAACTAAAAAAAAATGACAACTGCATTTTGCACTAACCCCTTTAATTAAAAAAGAAACCCTTATCGATCAGTAGATTTGATCTGATCAATAGGATTGATCTGATTAGTTAATAAAATGATAAGTTGATGTATTTGTTTTACTTTTTATCAAAAGTTAAATAGTTTTGTATTTTAAGTTTTTTGTACAAAATAAATAATACTTAATGAATTTTACAACGTTTACATATAATTTCATAAAATCTATTCTCTAATAACGAAGAAAATAAAATTGTAGAAGGAAACGCATGAATGAATGTAACACGCATCCTTAGCTCGTTAAAAGAAAAAAAAAAACGTGTTTTCAAGATTGAAAAATCAACATCTGGAATATGATACGAGAAGCGCGGAGTAGAGGGAGAAAGAAATTGTCTCTCTCTCACTCTCTTTCTAAGACTTGATTTCGCGACATCTGGAGTAAAATAGTCGTAACCGACCGACCGCAGGAAGTCAGACTGGTGTATATAGGCAGCCATATACACCAATTTGGCATCCAGCGCTCTGCTCCCATTCGCGTGTACCCAAAATTTATATGGGGACTGGCTAACTGGATATATATGAACTGTGTTAAAACTTAAATGGTATAGCAAAGTATACGTATTAAGTTATCAGAAATTGCAAATTGTTCAGTTACCGAGATATGATTTTGTTTTAAAGCATGTACAAATGTATACTTTTTAAGAGAGTTTTGAAATCGCATTTTTTTAGGAATATATATTGGAAAACGGTAAGTCAGTTATATTTATAGGTTTCAAACATACCTTTACCTAATTCTGAAATTAAAAATGTATGTTTATTACACTTTTAATGCAGTTGTATTTATAGATTAACTGAATAGCGGTAAATAAAGAGCTCTTAATATTTTATTTATAGACAAGAGTTTGAACTCCGATTCTGTTTTTTTCTAAAGAAGCATGTGAAATCGTGTTTCTTTCCAAATAAATATATTTTGACGAGAATCAGAAACATATAATTTTTAATTATTGCAGTCTAATTTACGTAATGCGTCCACTATGCGACGTGCCGAATTTCAAAAATCGAGCTCTATTACGACTTTTTATTAATAAACTTTTTCTAATGGGTAAATAATGGCCTCAGCTACAAAGCTTTCTTGATCAGACACAGTAATTTATTCATGTACTTGGCCCAGTTTTACATTTAAATATTTTTAAAACACAGTTGAAGCCGGTTAGACTAATAATGTGGTAAATAATGCACTAATATAGTTTGCTACACATATTTATAATCATAATAATCTCAATATAAGGATGTACAATACAAAGATATTACATAACTTTTTTCAACAGTAAACAGCAAAAAGTTCTTCAAAAAAATCATTGCGATTTCTGAAATAACATATAAGTAAGTAAAACAGGACCATCTCACTTAAATTTTTAATTAAAAGTAATGAAAGTTAGTACAGACTTTAAAAAAAAAACATATTTAGATATGTTAAAACCTTTAATAGCTAGACATTAGTGGATAGATTTAAACCCCTACTAAACACTTTATTTACACATTATTAGGAGTGAATAATGTGCTTAGTAGCTGGAGTGTTAAAAGTGTGTACTAATATCAAGTTATTAATACAGTAAACGTTTTTTTTTTCTTTTAATTAAAATACTTAACTCTTTAAAAGAGCTTTTTGCTGTATTATATAAATATATAGAATTACATAACATTTTTATTTAAATATTTATATAAATTTTTATCATATGATTGTATTATATTTAAGCACATGAAATACACAGCTCTAGTTTTTTTTGTTTGGTTTTTTTTAATAATTTCAATTTAAAGCATTGTTTTCTTATGATTCAACGAAAACAAATATAGGGTTTGATGGAATAATATTGTTGTAATTATTCTTCTATGATATTTGTAAATTCAATGCGATAAAATAAAAATACCAGATGTAAAATTAAACAAATCTCTTAAATATTTTGAGGCAATAAAGGCCTACAACTAATACTAAAACATTAGTAGACATATTAGAATTCCACTGTGAATGAATGCTCACATTGTATTTAAAATGAGTGGATAAAAATTCATGATGATTTAACGTCTATTAATAAATGGTTGATAATATTAGAATTATTTGTATGACTGAAGAAATGAAAATGTACTCCATAATATCATTAAACATTAAAATAAACAAACACTCATACATATTTTTTTAGACATTAATAACATTGAATGTAGAGGTAAAATTGACATGAATAAATGCTGTAAAAATACTTCAATTCAAAAATTACCACTTTGAAAAAGTATTTTGATTAAAATTTAGTACAGGTCATGATTTGCGTGTACTTTGCTATCTTTCAAAAACGTTGTTTAACACGTTGATCGCCGACCTAAACGCAAATTTACTGCGGTACAAAGTGATTGCCATGTGGCGATCAACGTGTTAACAAGAAATTATGCGAGATTCATTTCCAAAAACAATATTTCCCTTTTGTATTACATTCGGGAAAACTAAAACATAAAGTGATTTTTTTGTAATAACTGGAAGGAAATAAACATTTAAATGAAGAGGTATGGATTCTAAACCAAAAAATATTTTCTGAATATGAGATCAAGTTATGTAAAGAAAGCGGTTAATAAGGGAAAAATAGACAGATTTTACTGAAAGTGATTAAAGAAATGTTTTTCCTTTGTAAAAAATCAATTGTCTTCCGGTTGTAGATCGAACCAAGCATTGTAAGCTTGAGTCAAGTTGTTCTCTGATAAATCAATAATTGCCTAGATAAAAATAAAAAAGTTAATAATGAAAAATCTTTTTTTGAAAACGTTATATCACCTGTCCTAAAACATTGCTGCTCGAATAGAACAACTGTTTTTGTGTGCAGACTGTCACTTCCAACTGCTGTGTGGATAGCTCGCCTTGAGAAATTACGTATTCGAATGTTTCATCATAAGTTGGGTTACAATTATCTTTTATAACCTGCAATTCGATACTTGTTAATGTAATATTTAACAATGGTATTACAAGCAGTGTTGCCAAGGAAAATCTGCTGAATCTAACCACCAGTGGAAACAAAATTACAAAAAACTTACATTGGTTTTTCTTTTACTATCCTTTGACCTATCGGGCAGCAAATACAGCTTCACATAAGGATCTGGTATATTCGATGGATCTTTTAATGGAATATTTCTAGAAACAAAAATTTGAAATTTAAAATTTTATTGAGTAAAAATAGGAATAAAATGCAAGTTTTCAGTTTTTAACTCACGCAATTTTATGTATGACGACTATTAACCTCTGCCTTTGCACGCTATAACGTAGGGTTAACTGGATCCTCCCTAGACCGTGTTCACCTGAAGATCTGTAATTATTTTTTTAAATGAATAAAGATACAATTAGATAAGCGAGGGAAATATTTACGATGTGGCACTAGGTGTTCTGTGTAATAAAGTGGATTCACTAGGAGAAGAAACGAGTGGGATCGTTTCTTCTTCGATGATATCTTCAACAGTTCCCGTTACGTCTGAGCCCAAAACTCCTGTTTGGCTGACACCACCAATGCTGCTAATCGAAGACTCACGTGAGACTGCTTTCTTCGCTGGACTTGGTTGAGTCGCTATAATTTCACACATAATTGTAGAAATGTAGTTAATCAGGTGATGCTTATTTCATAACATTTTTTAAATATGCTTGGGATTACTGTAGGTCTGATCGACGAAAATGAAAAATGGAATTCCAACTAAATACTCTAAAATAGATATTTTAAAGAGTAATAATTGAATCAACCCAACATTTTTAGTTAAACGTGAAATAGGAATCAATCACCCCCCTTCCCATATATGTATTATTATTACCTTCTGAAAATACCGAACTGTCCCGGGATTCTTGTGTCGACAATTGTCTATATGGGGAAAATTCTGAAGTCTGCTTTTCTGTGAAACAATTTTTTTTTCTAACATTTTCAAAGAATCTTAATCATTATTTCCTCTACCAATGCAATTAGTTCATGCGGAAATAAATAGTTCTACTTGAATTTTAATAGCTATTTTACCAGATGATTTTTGAAATCTTAGTTATCAATCAAGGGTTAAATTAAAGTTACTTGTATGATTATGATGAATTTTTAAATTATTATGGTATAGTTTTTATTTCTTGTTTATAGCTGAAGGGTTTAGGATGTCCATCAATTTTATATTTTTGAATTAAAAAATGGATATTATTAATTAATAACATGAATGATTAAAAAACGTATATACAATTTTATTTTTAACTACCTATAGAGAAGCAATTAGTTCATATAGAGTTATTCGACTGGGGATAGAAAATTAGTTTTAAAGAACGGGCATTGAAAGTAAGATAGAATATGCACTTTTTAATAGGATTAGAAAAATACTACAGAATACAGGAAGAACCCACAGCCCGTTTGTTTTTATAAATGAATTGTACATTATTCTTAAGGCTAGTTGTATAAACATTTTCTATTGAGTTTATCTCCGAATCACATTAAAAATAACATTTTCTATTATGCCAACATAATTTTGAAATCAATTCACTCGGTTCAAAATGATTACGCAACTAGTCCTAAGTCAGTAAATACAATATTTTTTGATTTCAAAAGAATCATATTTTTTCTAAGGAGGAGTTTACATATGCCAACAGAAACATGTTTTAAATTTTAAGTAAATATATTAACATGTTCCATATTTGTATCTGACATTGCCAAATGTAAACATACCTTTCCATAATAATTAATTGTTGTTCAATAATTAAACAGGTAACTATAATATACAAGGTGGCCAGAAAAGGTGTGACAATCTTCAGGTAGTGTGATTAGTTGATTAATTTTGGATAAAAAATCTAAATAAAAAAATATTGTATTCTTCCTCGTAACATCTCACGAGGTCGTTAAAATATTAAACGTATCTCTGGAAATTAGTGTTATTTTCTATTATTTTGGAAAAATTCAATAGAACTTACAATCAATTACACATTTGTAAAATTTAAATGACATAGGTGATAAATAAATTGGAAACTTTAACAAATTAATAACTTCTTCAGAAGCATTTTTTTAATAAAAATAGACCTGGCAACTATGTATTTTCTTATGTAACCTTATTAAATTTCACTTGACTTTGACATATACTTGTCATAATTTATTTGTTAAGTTTGTATAAGTTCATCATACTTTTTGAAGATGTACACATTCAACGAGTATGCAGATATGTACATGATATTTGGATTCTGCAATGGTAATGCAACTAGTGCCAAAGATGAGTACCAAAGAAGATATCCAAATCGCCAACAGCCCTGTGTAAATACGTTTAGAAAATTAGACCAAAGGCTACGTACTTTTGGGTCGTTCGTTTATAATAACATAGATGGAGGGAGACCTAGGGAATGTCGCACTGTTCACCTAGAACCTGGGTCTCCAAACTTTCCAGCCTTAGGGCCAAACTGATTACTCCAGTAAGTTCCGAGGGCCAAAACCATAACAATAAGCCTTTAAAATTAGAATACCTCAGTAAACTAAATTTAATTTGCTATAAAAAATATATTCTCTGAAAGAAATTTTCAAGTATGCTAGCTCTCCACGGGCCGGACAAAATCTGTCCGCGGGCCGGATGTGGCCCTCGGGCCGTAGTTTGGAGACCCCTGACCTAGAAGATCAGATATTGAATGCAGTTCAAGAAGATCCCCATATTAGTACGAAACAAATAGCTCAACAGTTAAATGTTCCCAGTAAAACAACAGTCCATGCAGTATTGAAAGAAAATCGAATGCGTCCATTTCATGCAAGAAAAATTCAACCACTGTATGAAAATGATAACGAGCGTAGACATATGTTTTGTGACAGGATTTTAGATCAAATTCGGGAAGAACCAAATTTTTTATTTAAAATTCTTTGGAGTGATGAATGTACATTCACTAGAGATGGGGTATTTAATTGTCATAATTATCACTTTTGGGCAGAAGAAAATCCTCGGGCAGTTAGAGAAATGGGACATCAAAGGAAATTGTCAGTTAACGTCTGGCTTGGTATTCTAAATTTACGTGTAATTGGGCCTTTTTTTATTCATCAAAGATTAAATGCCTTAAATTATGTAAATATTTTAGAAAAAGTTTTGGAGAATGTTCCACTAAATTTAGTAAACAACATGCTGTACATGCATGATGGTGCACCACCTCATACAGCAAGAATTTCAAGAGAATGGTTGGACGAACATTTTTCAAATAGATGGATTGGGCGTAATGGACCCATACTATGGCCAGCAAGGTCGCCAAATATGAATCCACTTGATTTTTTCGTTTGGGGATTTTTAAAAGAAAAGGTGTATGGAACACCTCCAGTGGACAATGTAGACGTCATGAATAGAATTCGTGTTGCAGTGGAATTAATTACTGAAGAGATGTTGCTCCCAGTAATTAATTCTATCCCACGAAGGCTCCAGATCTGCTTAGAAACGGATGGTTATCAATTTGAACATTTATTTTTGATGTATACTTCAAATATTAATTTTTGTAGATTTGTTAAATTTATGATTATTATTAAATTAAACACTTGTTTGATCCATTGTTGCCAAATTTACATTTTTTTAAATTGGCTCGTGAGGAGTTATAAGCCACAATACAATATTTTTTTACTTACATTTTCTGCTTAAAATTAATCAATAAACCACTTTACCTGAAGATTATCACACCTTTTCTGGCCACCTTGTATAAATATTCATGTTTAAACAGGCAACATTGTATATTTACATAATGTTGATTTTCACAGTCTGCCTATAGTTTAGATTAACAATAAAATTGATTAAAAAATTATGTACATTGAGATGTATACAATTGTACACTATCTATAATGTGCACAAGTATTAAAGGGTTTAATTATTGAACAATTACATAATTATTCAAGTGTCCACTATATTTTTGTTTATTTTTACATACCAGTACTAGCAGCAGAAGTGCTAGAGTCCCTCCTAGACAAATCTTCTTTCCCGCTGGACGCCGTAGACACATCACCCTCATCCTTACCTTTCTTCAAAATCTGAAACAAAAACAGTCCAATACGAGTTTAAATATAAAAAATAAATATTTAAACTCATAAAAAAAACTTACTCTCATATGTAAAGACATGACTAATTTACTTTCTGGCCCTCCTTTTTTCAACCCGAACGGCTGCTGAGGCACTGTCAGATTCACTTTCCTCGACAACGTGGTCAACTGATAAACCAGCTCGCCCATTTCGCTGCCAGTTTTCTGATCCAGTACTTTGAAGTAGAGCGAATCGGCCTCAGGATTTGCCACCAAAAATGTGAAACCTTGCTCCCAAACAGGATCGGTTGTTCTCATTATCACCCCTGTTTGTTGAGTGTATTTTCCACAAGTGATTGTTAGATAGGGATCGGGTTTCGTTGAGGCCCTCGTTTGCTAATAATTTATACACATATATTATTAGTGATGTTAGTGGTAATTTATGTCGGGAATTACCACTGGTAATTTAATGTAAATTACGGTATATTACCCAGTTTTATATCTAACTTTAAATGACCAATTGTTATCATATTATGTTTCCGGTAATATTACCGAGAATATTAGCCAATTTTAAATTACTGGTAATTTTACATCACTATGTATTATAGATAAAGCAGATTATTTTTTAGTTTAGTTAAGTATCTTTAATGTTATTAAAAAAGATATACACTTGATCAAATTTTCTTAGAAAATATTCAAAAACAATATTTTTAATACTTATTAAAGAAATACTTACTGGAAGCATTTTTGCGGAATCTATATACAGGCACAGGATGGTGGTGTGCATGTCGGTTACTCGTAACATTTGAGTTTCAGCCAAAGCCTTTATAAGACAAAATACGATATTATATTTTGGGCTAAATAATTGGATTTCAAAATTTTTCACACTAGATTTTATTCTGTTATTAACACGTTGACTGCCGAAGTGTTTTTAAACATGGAGATTTCCTTTTAATGTGAATCATATCTGATCCACTCGGTAGCTAACGTGTTAACATTCAACAAAGTCTGATTATTTCAATATTGTTCTTACTATGAACGAAATTAAATTTCCAACAATTACAGTTGAGCAAACTGAAAGTATAATTTTAGATTTTCAAATCTTACCTATTTGAACAAAAACAATCATGATATTTTGAAAAACACCTTATTATTATTTTACTCATTTTCTACTGTATGAAATTGTACTTATGTAATACTCACTGCTTGTAAATCAGAATAATCGGAGCTCAAAGTCAGCCAGGATAATCTCAAATGCACCATTCCCTTTGTCGCTTGTTCCAAAGTTATCCACTAATGAAAAAATGCGTATTATAATTGAACAGAAAGTTTTACTTACTTTAAAAAACTCACTAAATCCTCTTTCCCTTTCCTCGCTATGTTAGCGACTTCGACTGTTGCCCTGTTTTCAAAAATTCATGTAGTTTAAAAATTGTATTT
Source organism: Philonthus cognatus (assembly GCA_932526585.2). Lineage (NCBI taxonomy): Eukaryota > Metazoa > Arthropoda > Insecta > Coleoptera > Staphylinidae > Philonthus > Philonthus cognatus. The sequence continues at coordinate 45,578,016 of OW052241.1, forward strand.
GATATTGTGGTAAAAGCCATTAAGTGCACAGAAAAAAGTTATCTTTTAATAACCACATTAGTTATTTGTTTTTAAATTATTTATTAACTATATAGGAAAGTAATAACGAATATTGAAAATTCGTCGGCTATGCATGAATAAATTAAATATCAAAATATTAGATTCATTGAAATTTATAGTTTTATATATACAGGGAATTTTTCTTTTAAGGGGAATATAACAGTGGTCTGAAATTGAATGTCAGGTTTATTTAAAAACTAAAGATCCTAGAAAGTTGAAATTTTGACAGCGTATATTAAGCTCAATTATCTAGTAAAATATCGAAGTACTTTTTTTTTAACAATTTGCTTTCAGAGGTATGAAAAAAATAATGTTATATTTTTCAAAATTAAAAAAAATATTCCCATATCTTACTAGTTTATACTATAAGGAATATAATGTGAACATTTCATAAGGATGCGATAGCTCATGCCCGAGTCAGGTTAAAATAAAAATCTTAAAAAATAAGACCGTAAAATACCGCCGCCTTGCGGATCTTCTCTTAGTTGAACGCGTTGTACACTCATCTGCACAATTATTGGAGGGGCGAGCAGCATGCGGCCAGCGTTTATCCCTGGGCCGGTGAACGCTGCGCGGCTTCGCGTTTGTTTTTATTTTCTTTTCTCAATCATAGTTAACAAAAACGGCTCGCGTCGTTAGCATTTATTCTCGTAAAATTAATATTTCGCAATTATAATCGATATTTTATTGTACTAGTGTTTTATTTTCATGCTTTCTGACTGCTAATGGAATAAGAATTTTTTTATACTGCATGTTTACTAATATAGAAAACACGAAATGTTTCACTAATTTAAATAAAGATGTGTAATATACCTTTAATATTGGCTTTCCTAATTATTTGACAGTGTCGGTATTATTAAATTATTTTTAAAGTTTTTTAAGCTGATTAATAAGCAGAAGCAATCGAATAACAATCAGTCTTGTTCAAATCATTATTTCGTCTTAAATCTTTCGTTGTTAAAGCAGTTGTTAAATGCCATTCAACTTCTGGCAATAAAACTATTAAAGTAAATTGTAAAGTTTCTAGCAATCGGACCTATTTGAACCAACTGCGACTTCATCAACGAATCAATGATATAAGAATAGTGAGAATAACGTCACCAATATGACGTTGTCTTAGATTAATGTTACAAATCAACTATTTTTTACTGAGCACAGGTAATATGTTTGACGAATGTTTAAAAAAATGTAGGGTTTAACTGCGTGCATATTCATTGTTAATTATTTTAGAAAAAATAGAACTATAATAATAATAAGGTAGTTATTATAATGCATTTCAAATAACAAGCTTCTTGCTCAACATTACACCGAACCCAATATATTTTATTTCAAATTTGGCTGATTTATATTGAATCATATTTTGATAGTAAGTAAATAAAGAATAAATGAATTGTAATTGAATGTTATTGCAATCCTCTATTTATACACATCATCATTTTGTAAACCCTATACTAATTATAAAAAAACAGGGCAGCTGTCCGTTTAATTTTTTTCAATCTATTATTTATTTGTTGCATTCATATAAACTAGAATATTGGATAAAATAAAAATTGAAATTCTCCCCAAAATCTGGGGTATTTACTCAATTTGGCAGAGGCCAAATTAATACACATTATTTTCATGGCAATAGCAGTTATCACAGATAATATTCCTATAAAACATATCATTGAAAATCCTATGTTCCATTTTTTTCATATACAGAGTTTTATATAACACCGAACATGTTCATCCAATACAATTTTGACACCTTTATTTTTTAAGTTATGTGTAAATTGGGTTGCCTCTATGACCATTAAAAACTGTAGCCAATCAATCGCAATTAATGCCTCAACTTGTACACACAGGGAGTTTTTCTTTCAAGTATACATGTGAGAATTACACAGTATATGTCGTAAATCTTTAGATACTCGTTGTTAAAAATAAATTTGAAACTTGAAATGAGTGTGTTCCACTCCCAGACTAAGCATGAAGTAAAATTTCGAGTTTAGAAAAGCCTGAAAATTTGGTTTGGTCGCGTAGCGCGAAGCGCGGAGCGGCCAAACCAAATGTTCAGGCTTTTCTAAACTCGAAATTTTACTTCATGCGCCACCGGTACAAAACACTGACAAATTACGAAGTTTAAAACACACCGATAAACTTTCTATTGCATCAGTGTTTAGTACCGGTGGCGCATGAAGTAAAATTTCGAGTTTAGAAAAGCCTGAAAATTTGGTTTGGCCGCTCCGCGCTTCGCGCTACGCGACCAAACCAAATTTTCAGGCTTTTCTAAACTCGAAATTTCACTTCATGCTTAGCCTGGGAGTGGAAAACACTCGTTTAAAGCTTCAAATTAAATTCTTTTAATAAACCTAGCATCGGCAAATGTTCAACGTATGCTTCTGTATACTTAAAAGACAAATTCTCGTTATGAAAATGTTCGGTGTTACATAAAACTCTCTGTATATCCGACATATAAATATTCACAAGGAGCTTATGAACATGAATTATTTTATTATTATATTTTTAAGAAATAATCTCTAATTTAATAAAATAAAACACATAGTTTGTTCAGCTGTCGAAACTGGAGTCTTAAAAGTAAAAATAATTAGTTATAATGACAAGAATAAGAATCATCGGTTTTGTAAATACCGAAAAATAACACAGGATCGCTTTCTAACGAATTGAAAACAATACATAGCTTGTATGTATTATCAGCGTGTTTAAATAATAGGAATCGACACTTTCCTTCGATCCGTCTTTTTTATACGCTTTTTTTTCGTCTATTCCACGCGACGCGAGACCCTATCCGTTCATGCCAAGGAGCAATGCACAAATGCACAGTGAACTGCCGCTTTTCTCTCTGACTGTATTCGCCCCACTTGTCCTGTAAATTTGGCATCGGATGAGCTACTCTAAATTATGTGGGTCTTTCCAACACGATCGGCGTGTTACACTGCGATAATCCCCTTAAGTATGCATTTCCTGATCCATACTCTGTAAATGTTCAAGCATTCGTTGTTTTTTTTAAAAGCGTTCAATTTAAAACTTCAAATGCTTGTTTCCACTCCTTGGTTAAGCATGAAGTAAAATTTCAGGCTTCTCTAAACTCGAAATTTTACTTCATGCGCCAGGCGCACAAAACTCTGATTTCACGTGAAGTTGGAAGTATTCTGCGTTAGCATATTGCTTTACCACTATATTTTAAACTTTACAATATTTTAGTGCCTTTATATTTCTAATCATAATGTAGGTTAATCAGATACAAGTGATATTTAAAAAAATCTTAATCCACTATAATTTAAGTCCCCTAGTATTATACTAACAAGTGTTTTGCACTCCCAGACTAAGCATGAAGTAAGATTTCGAGTTTGGAAAAGCCTGAAGCATGAAGTAATATTTCAGGCTTCTCTAAACTTGAAATTTTACTTCATGCGCCACGCGTATAAGACACTAAAATATTGTTAAGTTTAAAATTTGCCGGGCAAATCCAATTTTTCAGGCTTTTCTAAACTCGAAATTTTGCTTCATGCGCCAGGCGTAGAAAACACTGATTTTACTTGAAGTTGAAAATAATCTGCGTTAGCATATTGCTTTACCAGTATATTTTAAACTTAACAATATTTTAGTGTCTTATACGCGTGGCGCATGAAGTAAAATTTCAAGTTTAGAGAAGCCTGAAATATTACTTCATGCTTAACCAAGGAGAGCAAACCCTCGTTAGAAGCATCAAATTGATCGTTTTTAAAAAAACAATGAATGCCTACTAAAATTACAGAGCATACATCGAGATATGTATACTTAAAAAAAAAATTCCCTGTGTAATTTATCTTTATAGCCTAGTTTTTGAACAGCCTCTAGCATTCAATGCCTTTTACCTTTAAAGATGAAATTTACACTTAAAAAATTACAGTATAAAAAAGAGTAAACACTAAACACAAAATCAAATCGAGAGGAAAAAAAACTGTACAAGTGTTAGTCAAGGATATGTTAATGTAATGGTTAGCAACACCGCTTATAAAGCTTCCAGATCTAGCTCTAAAAAAATGGTTTAATTAATGTACTTAAAATGAAATAGACTATTGGAAATACAAACTATCGACACGTTTTATCAAATGAATTATTCTACAACGTTTGTGGATCTCTGGAAATAATTTTAGGTTTTAAGTAGAATTATCGTTTTATAAGAAAGAATCTTGGAATCAGTTGCAAAAATACTTAAACAACATTGATGCTTTTTTGCCATCAAGTTTTCAATTATAATTATTTTTTTTGTTTTAGCGGCGAAAGATTATTTTAAAAATATCCGAGGTATTTTGCATATTGTGTTGTATTGTATGTTCAATTAAAAAAAAACCTCTAGAGTGCCATGATTGAATCTTTTTTTAAATTTAAGTTGGCTACACACATTAGGAATTGCATAAAGCGTCAGGCATAATATTTATAATGTATAATTTCAGAGCTGCCAACCTACAATATTTTCTATGGCACCCCCGAGGTTTTTTTTTAATGAACATATGATATATTATATAAAAGCATGTCGATATTCTGGATACTATTTCTAACAAATAAAACATTTGGTAATGATTCCGAAGATAAACAATTAAATAAAAGATGGTCAAAATAAGTAAGTTAAGTACATTAATTGATTGATATACCTTCCCAGATCATCGTCTGTTGGTCCGTTATCATAATCATACAAGTGTAGTTGCAGTTTTACTCCGATGGCACAGTCCACTACGAACTATACACCAATAAACAGTGATTATTTATAAGTATATATACAACACATAAACGCTAAAGTCAGGTTAGGTCAGCTTACACAAGGAGTTCTAGTTATCTGATAATAAGTAGCTAAAACACCCTATATTGTTATCAATAACGCTCGGATTATATGCAAAATGCATGTTATTAAGATGTATATCAACAAAATTGTAAGTTTTCTATGCATATCTTATGTATTTTGATTAAAATAAGCGAAACATTAGATATACATAGAAAAGTTACAATTTTAGTGATATACAGTTGTGAGAGAAAAAAAATGGTACAGCTGGGAGCTTTAGCCACTGCTAAAATATTGTATTTTCTTTCTTGTAAAACAAACTTGTCATGTACACGTTAAGGGGAATATAACAGTGGTCTGAAATTTAATGTCAGGTTTATTTAAAAACTAAAGATCCTAGAAAGTTGAAATTTTGACAGCGTATATTAAGCTCAATTATCTAGTAAAATATCGAAGTACTTTTTTTTTTAACAATTTGCTTTCAGAGGTATGAAAAAAATAATGTTATATTTTTCAAAATTAAAAAAAATATTCCCATATCTTACTAGTTTATACTATAAGGAATATAATGTGAACATTTCATAAGGATGCGATAGCTCATGCCCGAGTCAGGTTAAAATAAAAATCTTAAAAAATAAGACCGTAAAATACCGCCGCCTTGCGGATCTTCTCTTAGTTGAACGCGTTGTACACTCATCTGCACAATTATTGGAGGGGGGAGCAGCATGCGGCCAGCGTTTATCCCTGGGCCGGTGAACGCTGCGCGGCTTCGCGTTTGTTTTTATTTTCTTTTCTCAATCATAGTTAACAAAAACGGCTCGCGTCGCACAATGTGCCAAATCCGAGCGTGAGCGCCAGGGGGAGATTTGGAGGAAAAAAATTAAATTAAAAATTTCGAGAAAAAAACATATCCACTCCATTGTAGATACATGAAACCCTTATAATCTTGCATGTTTATATTTTTTAACCCCCTATATTATTAACAATTAACGCTTAAAGTTGAGCAATTTAGAAAACATAAATTTTAGGGTATTTCACTCGCAAGTTTAAATAATTTATTACATGGATAGTAGGCGTACTATCAATATAACATTATACACTATTGTTTATATCATAATACTGTATATTATGGTTGAAATATCAAGTCTCTAAATATTTTAGAAAAAAAGTTAAAAAAATTTGAATATGAAATATATTTTAAATATAAATTTTAACTTTAGAAAGTGTTATAAAAAAATGCCAACTCGATGAGGTCTGTGACTATCACTAAAAATTAGTTCTATGTTTTCTCTAACTACCCTCAAAATTTCGTATCTCCACCGGTGCGTTTTTGGGGTCTTTTTAATTTTTTTATTCGACGCCACCAATTAAAATTGGGTCGGGCGAGGCCCGTGTGCGGTGAGCATCGCGGAGTCGAACGCGCTATTCTCCAGCAGCACGCAACATGATTTCTACGTTGGCCCCGAACAAAAAAATAATATAACGCACTTAAAACGCACATGTAAAAATTTAAAAAAAAATAGGGCTGTTACAGAAAATATTGACAAATGTTTACATAATAGTCATAATCCTCACAATCTACAATTTTTCTAATATACAGGTATATAGTATATAGTGAAATTATTTCTTCTCTGAGTATTTTTTGCACCATTTAAATTACATTTACAAAAATAGTTTTATGGGTTTTTTTCTTATTGATATATAAGGGTGTACATCTGTTATCGATAAAGGTCATCTAGTTTGTATTTACATTTTTATTAGGGGTCCGATTGGAGCTGTCATTTACCGTAACAAATGGTATTCTTGTCACACAGTTTTTCCGGTTTAAGTATCTGAAATGGATTTTTCTTAATTTTCTTGAAAGCAAAATATGCGTTTAGTGTTGACCGAAGTCTCCAACAGTTCACATATTTTTCTGATCCCTAAGCGAACGATTGAACATTATAAAGTAGTTATTAATTAAGTTAGTGTTAAGTGTTATTTAATTTGTTGACTATATACTCTTTCTTTGATTTAGTGTTTTTTTGTGTATAAAATAGTTTAGTTTAGTGTTTAATACTTTAATTAAACTAGTGTTTAGTGTTAGTGTAATTTAATTAATCCAAAACGCTGAGTGATAATGGAGAAAATTAAAATTACAAACGGTGATTTATATAAGGTATGGTACGAACTTAAACCTAAAAACCTTATTCAGTCAAGCAATACCATTGATTATTTAATAAAATATATTGAAAATGTTTCGACGAAAAACAATAGTGAAAATGATGACATTCTTAAAAAAGTTAAGGGTTTCTGCAGTACTCTTAATAGAAAGTGGAAAATGTGCTCAAGATCTCATATCAATTTCATTAAAAAAAATAGAAATTGGTTACTGCTGCCTTTTAAATAGAACGAGGGTTCTGCCTTAATTGAAAATACAAACCTCTTTAAAAATATAGAAAATATTTCACCAATACCAAGTACATCAGGTACACAGTTCACAATACAAAGTAATACATCTAAAAGAAGACAAACTAATTTATTGATCACCGAAAATACACCAGAACAAATATTTTCAGCAGCAAAAAAAAATTTACGCGATAAAGGAAATATACCAGCGGCCAAATTAGTGGAAAGTGCTTCCTCGGATTCACAGGAAAAAATAAAAAAAGTCTTAACTTATCTAAAAACAAATGAAGTTGAAACTGTAAAAAAATTTACAGATGAAGAAGCTCTATCAATTTTTATTGATTCAAAAATGACGGCAGCAAGTTATAAAAATTTAAGAAAAAAACTACGTTCTCATGGAGCAAAAGACCGTTTACCATCTTACAATAAAATTAAAATAATGAAGACAATGTGTTACCCAGCTAATATTTCTATTTCTCAAAATGGAGCATCAGTACCTTTGCAGAGCCTTCTTGAGCATACGTAGATTAATATCAACAATTAAATTTCCTCAAGATACATCATTTAGTAAATTAATTTTGCTGTGTAAATATGGTTGCGATGGCAGCTCAGGGCACTCTACTTATATGCAAAAGCCATCTGATGATAGCAGTACAGATGAAGAAGAAATTACAGAGAAGAGTGTCTTTGTGTTTTCACTTGTTCCACTTAGATTATTTTCTGATGAAAGTGTTATTTTGAAAAACGAAAAACCTTCATCTATTAAATTATGTAGACCGATAAAATATATTTATACTAAAAAAACAAAACAGCTTATTCTAGATGAAGTTAAGAGTATGAGGCAAGAGGTAAATTTATTGGAAAAACAACAAATTTATATTAATGGTAACCATGTAGAGGTAAAATTTAATTTGTTGTTTACCATGATCGACGGCAAAGTTATAAATACCTTAACAAATATTCCGAGCTCAAATTGTTTTATATGCAAATGTTCTCCGAAGGAGATGAATGATATTGGAAGAATTAAAAATATTCCTATTATCGAAGATAATTTAAATTATGGTATTTCTTCCCTCCATGCATGGATTAAGTTCATGGAGTGTGTTCTTCATATCTCCTATAAATTAGATTTGAAGAAAACAACTACTCACGGATGTACGATAGAAGAGAAAAATAATATATTTAGTCGGAAAACTAGAATACAAAAACTATTACGTAAAGAGTTAGGGATAAGGGTTGATATTGTTATGCAAGGAGGAGGTACTTCAAATACTGGCAACGTTGCTCGAATATTTTTTCGAAATTATGAGAAAGTAGCTGTCATCACTGAATTGAATGAAGAATTATTGAACAGATTTTATACAATTCTTATAACAATGTCGAGTTCTCGTAAAATAAATGTATTGATGTTTGATAAATATGCAGAAGATACGGCCCGACTTTACACCTCGTTATATGGATGGTATAGAATGCCTCCTAGTGTCCATAAAATTTTAATTCACAGGAGCAAAATAATTGGACAATGTCTTTTACCAATCGGAGAACTTTCGGAAGAGGCACAGGAAGCAACCAATAAAATATATAAAAGAGTTAGAGAAAACCATACAAGGAAAAACTCTAGGCTTAATACAATTCGAGATTAATTTAATATGCTTCTTGTATGTTCTGATCCAATAATTTCTTCTTTAAGAAGCGATGTAAAAATTCATAAAAAACAACTACCAGCAGACGCAAAAAAATTAGTTGTTTGTGAAACGGACACAAGTGACAGCGAAGACGAACAGACTGATGAGGATACTGACAATTTTTCATTTTAAAAAAGTAAGTAAATAAAACAGTATAAAATACATAACTTCGTTGTGCAAAATCAGAAAAATGTAATGTATATTCTGATTAAAAATTCATATTTTAAACAACAGATTAAATTATTTTTAAACTACAGCAGATACTTTTCACATTTGTACGTTTTTTTGAGGTGCTTTATTTTTTATTAGGCCCAACCGATAAAAATCGACTCGGTCATTCGCAAAAACCTGACACAAAACGCACATGTAGAGATACGAAGTTTTTGGGGCATTTAAAAGCATACCACATTTTTTTGGTGAAAGTCACAACCTATGTAATGATTATAACAATTGTATATAATTTTGCTGCCTTGAATTATTATTATATTATTTTTTTTAGAAGATTGCAAACCGGAAGAACTGTGACTATCATATAAACATTTTTTAATATTTTCTGTAACTGCCCTAATTTTTTTGAATTTTTACATGTGCGTTTTAAGTGCGTTTTTATTATTTTTTGTTCGGGGCCAACGTAAAAATCATGTTGCGTGCTGCTCGAGAATAGCGCGCGCTCGACTCCACGATACTCACCGCACACGGGCCTCGCCCGACCCAATTTTAATTGGTGGCGTCAAATAAAAAAATTAAAAAGACCCCAAAAACGCACCGGTGGAGATACGAAATTTTGAGGGTAGTTAGAGAAAACATAGAACTAATTTTTAGTGATAGTCCCAGACTTCATTGAGTTGACATTTTTTTATAACACTTTCTAAAGTTAAAATTTATATTTAAAATATATTTCATATTCAATTTTTTTTAACATTTGTTCTAAAATATTTAGAGACTTGATTTTTCAACCATAATATACAGTATTATGTTATAAACAATAGTGTATAATGTTATATTGATAGTACGCCTACTATCCATGTAATAAATTATTTAAACTTGCGAGTAAAATGCCGTAAAATTGATGTTTTCTAAATCGCTCAACTTTAAGCGTTAATTGTTAATAATATAGGGGGTTGAAAAATATAAACATGCAATATTAGAAGGGTTTCATGTATCTACAATGGAGTGGATATGTTTTTTTCTCGAAATTTTTAATTTAATTTTTTTCCTCAAAATCCCCCCCTGGCGCTCGCGCTCGGATTTGGCACATTGTGCGTCGTTAGCATTTATTCTCGTAAAATTAATATTTCGCAATTATAATCGATATTTTATTGTACTAGTGTTTTATTTTTATGCTCTCTGACTACTAATGGAATAAGTATTTTTTTATACTGCATGTTCACTAATATAGAAAACATGAAATGTTTCACTAATTTAAATAAAGATGTGTAATATACCTTTAATATTGGCTTTCCTAATTATTTGACAGTGTCGGTATTATTAAATTATTTTGAAAGTGTTTTAAGCTGATTAATAAGCAGAAGCAATCGAATAACAATCAGTCTTGTTCAAATCATTATTTCGCCTTAAATCTTTCGTTGTTAAAACAGTTGTTAAATGCCATTAAACTTCTCGCAATAAAACTATTAAAGTAAATTGTAAAGTTTCTAGCAATCGGACATATTTGAACCAACTGCGACTTCATCAACGAATCAATGATATCAAAACTATAAGAATAGTGAGAATAACGTCACCAATATGACGTTGTCGTAGATTAATGTTACAAATCAACTATTTTTTACTGAGCACAGGTAATATATGTTTGACGAATGTTTACAAAAATGTAGGGTTTAACTGCGTGCATATTCATTGTTAATTATTTTAGAAAATATAGAACTATAATAATAATAAGGTAGTTATTATAATGCATTTCAAATAACAAGCTTCTTGCTCAACATTGCACCGAACCCAATATATTTTATTTCAAATTTGGCTGATTTATGATGAGTCATATTTTGATAATAAGTAAATAAGGAATAAATGAATTGTAATTGAATGTTATTGCAATCCTCTATTTATACACATCATCATTTTGTAAACCCTGTACTAATTATAAAAAAACAGGGCAGCTGTCCGTTTAATTTTTTTCAATCTATTATTTATTTGTTGCATTCATAAAAACTAGAATATTGGATAAAATAAAAATTGAAATTCTCACCAAAATCTGGGGTATTTACCCAATTTGGCAGAGGCCAAATTAATACACATTATTTTCATGGCAATAGCAGTTATCAAAGATAATATTCCTATATAAAAAATATCATTGAAAATCCTATGTTTCGGTTTTTTCATATACAGAGTTTTATATAACACCGAACATGTTCATCCAATACAATTTTGACACCTTTATTTTTTAAGTTATGTGTAAATTGGGTTGCCTCTATGACCATTAAAAATTGTAGCCAATCAATCGCAATTAATGCCTCAACTTGTACACACAGGGAGTTTTTCTTTCAAGTATACATGTGAGAATTACACAGTATATGTCGTAAATCTTTAGATACTCGTTGTTAAAAAAAATAATTTGAAACTTGAAATGAGTGTGTTCCACTCCCAGACTAAGCATGAAGTAAAATTTCGAGTTTAGAAAATCCTGAAAATTTGGTTTGGTCGCGTAGCGCGACGCGCGGCGCGGCCAAACCAAATGTTCAGGCTTTTCTAAACTCGAAATTTTACTTCATGCGCCACCGGTACAAAACACTGACAAATTACGAAGTTTAAAACACACCGATAAACTTTCTATTGCATCAGTGTTTAGTACCGGTGGCGCATGAAGTAAAATTTCGAGTTTAGATAAGCCTGAAAATTTGGTTTGGCCGCTCCGCGCTTCGCGCTACGCGACCAAACCAAATTTTCAGGCTTTTCTAAACTCGAAATTTTACTTCATGCTTAGCCTGGGAGTGGAAAACACTCGTTTAAAGCTTCAAATTAAATTCTTTTAATAAACCTAGCATCGGCAAATGTTCAACGTATGCTTCTGTATACTTAAAAGACAAATTCTCGTTATGAAAATGTTCGGTGTTACATAAAACTCTCTGTATATCCGGCATATAAATATTCACAAGGAGCTTATGAACATGAATTATTTTATTATTATATTTTTAAGAAATAATCTCTAATTTAATAAAATAAAACACATAGTTTGTTCAGCTGTCAAAACTGGAGTCTTAAAAGTAAAAATAATTAGTTATAATGACAAGAATAAGAATCATCGGTTTTGTAAATACCGAAAAATAACACAGGATCGATTTCTAACGAATTAAAAACAATACATAGCTTGTATGTATTATCAGCGTGTTTAAATAATACGAATCGACACTTTCCTTCGATCCGTCTTTTTTATACGCTTTTTTTTCGTCTATTCCACACGACGCGAGACCCTATCCGTTCATGCCCAGCAGCAATGCATAAATGCACAGTGAACTGCCGCTTATCTCTCTGACTGTATTCGCCCCACTTGTCCTGTAAATTTGGCATCGGATGAGCTACTCTAAACTATGTGGGTCTTTCCAACACGATCGGCGTGTTATACTGCGATAATCCCCTTAACAACTTTTTTTTTCTTGGCCAAAAAAATGGTGCTTTTGTTGACATGCAATGTCTTTAATGCTAATACCATCTCTAAACGCATCATTATTATCGTTTTTTGCCTTTCAGTCAGTTGAGGCATGTCGACGTTAATTAAATTTCGTTTGACATTTCCGCCGATTTGTCAATTTGATTGACAATTTGAAAAATCAAAGTTAGTCCAGTTCACATAGCCAAATATTTTGCTGTACTAGTTTTTTTCTCTCGCAACTGTACCTCTTAATAACAAATAAGCATTTCACATATAAACCGAGCCTTAGTTATCAATTTAGCTTTACCATTAGAATGTTTAGTAAGCTCAAGGAATACATTAATTATTCAGCATTAATTATTTACAAGTAAAAGCCCACCCAAACATAGAAAGAAATAGTAAAAGAGCGGAATGATGAAAACAAAACTCAAAACAACTGGTTTTAACGGGTCTACCTTCCCAAGAAGTCATCGTTAAAAGTACCCGGCAAAGCCGGATCCCAATCCCACAATTCTAGTGTTATCAATTGGGCTTCTCTTGAACTAATCATCGCCTACATTGAAAAAGAAAACAAACCGTTTGTAAAGAAAAAAAAAGTGGAAATAAAATAGATGATAGTGATCAGAAATAAAAAATTACTTATTCTCCTTTTACTCTATACAACTTTATTCTATCTTAATAGTAGACATTTTAAGCGAGTTTTCGAACTAAGCACTATTAAACGCGCTTGGAGAAGTTTTAAAACTGTGTATTAATAATGTGTTCTTTATTAATTGTCATATATAGTGATGTTAGTGGTAATTTACATCGGTAATTACTATTGATAATTTACTGTTTATTACCCAGCTATTTTGGTAACATTGGTAACATTCTTTTGTGTGCATTTGCAAGAGAAGATTAAAGGTAAAAAAATACTTTTCCGGAAAAAATACTATCTGCTTTAATTTACTGTTATATAATACTGTGCGATCATTTAAATTATTTACTGTTATATAATACCATGGGATCATTTAAATTATGGTTTAGAATAGGTGGCATTTTTTTTTGTACCTTTGCCCAGAATGATAATTGAATGATCCAATAAATTTGAGGTTATTAGTTTGCTATAGAGTAAGTTGTATATCTAACTTTAAATTACCAATTGTTACCATGTTTCCAGTAATACAGGGCTATTCAAAATAAAGGAATAGATTTCAAAAATCTATTTCTTCCAAACGACAAAAGATAAAAACACAATTCCAACGTTCCTTAAAAGAGAAAAGTTCAAATTTTATGAATTTATATGACCACCATGTGTTACACGAAAAATATCAAAACGGTGACTCATTTCTTGACACACACGAATCAGCTGGTCTCTAGTTATCGAATTTACAGCTTCAACAATTCGATGTCGCATATTTTCAAGAAAGGTTTTTGGGCTCCTTTTCGTAAACTGTACGAATACTCTCGAAATATTCATTCGACATCCCGTGCTTTTCTGTTTGCAGATGCAACCATCGTCTACGAATTTTCGATGCCATTGGTAAATCTGTTCATGACGAAGCAGTTGTTTATTAAACTAACGGCGAAAAGTACGTTGAACTTTGATAATGGGCTCTAGTTTTGCTAATTGCACCACACAAAATGATTTTTCTTGTTGTGTCACCATTTTACTACAGACAATCAACATGACAAATAACAGCGCCAATGCGGCCGTGGTTGGAACTTCTGCCTGGACTGTTCAAATTTTAAACTTTTGACTGTCCAGGAACGTTGGAATTATGGGTAATTTTACATCACTGGTGATATGTATCATCAGATTAAAAATTTATTAAGCGCATAAGAAATGAATAGCACTTAATAAATTTTAATACTGACAACATTCAATATTCAAACATTAATTAATATTTTTCAAAATCATAATACTATAGTAAAAGAAGAATTAGCAATGTTGTTGTTTTTTTCAAAAAAATACTTTCTGTTCTAAACAAACACTTACAATTACAGCATGCATTACAACATATATATATTTTAAAAAATCATGCAAGAAGCGACTAAATTTAGGCGAAAGCTAAAGGCTTCCAAAAGCGTACGATGATGAAAATGATTTTACTACTTTTCCCTATATAAAATTCTCGTTATCCTGTCAATTTTCAAAGTGTATGTGGTGTGTTATCGGTTTTTATCTCACCTGCCCAAAAACTCATCATCTTTAGCATCATCCTCGTCCATTAGACGCAGGTGAAGTTGTTGGCCGTTAGCTTCGGTTACAATAAACTAACAATACAAACACACAAGTGTGAAAATAAATCAAAAAAAGAAGAAAAAAAAGGGTACTATCGTCAATTTAAAGGTAACATTTATTAAGCCACTTGGTGAGTTTTACCTTTATACAGACGATGCATTAATTAGCTGCATGATTTTGAGATGAGATGATGATGCTTGGCTGCATTTTAACAGTATTGAATCAATAACAGATTTTTAGCATTTTTTGCTTCTATTACAGCAAATTAAACATCTTTTACAAAAAAAATAAGCTTTGACCTTTTTAAAAAACTACTAAAAATAAAATGTTAGCTAACTGTGTATTTTACTACCAATAATTATATTAAACAGTATTTGTGTATATAACTATGACAAACACATTTTTTGAAAATAAAATTAAAGTGTTTTGTTGCTGTGTAATGATGTCTATATATATATTTTTTTTAATGCTGAAAATAATTATGGAAATGAAAAATAATTTAATCAACATAATAATCATTAAATCAGCGGCTGAAAGGTAAAAATCACAAGTCCTACTCATTTCCAATAGATTTAATAATTATACAGCGATTTTTTTTAAGTTTACATATCGTCTTTTATAAGCTATATTTGCTCAGGCATTCATTGTTTTAGAAAATCGCAAAATTAAAGTTTCTGACAAATGTTTTCCACTCCCAGGTTAAGCATGAAGTAAAATTTCGAGTTTAGAAAAGCCTGAAAATTTGGATTTGCCGGGCGGAGCGAAGCGAGCCCGGCAAATCCAAATTTTCAGGCTTTTCTAAACTCGAAATTTTACTTCATGCGCCACCGGTATAAAACACTAAAATATTGTGAAGTTTAAGCAGTATATTTTAAGGTTAGAAAAGCCTGAAAATTTGGATTGGTCAGTTCGCTATGCAACCAATCCAAATTTTCAGGCTTTTTTGGACTCCAAATGTTACTTCACGCTTAATCAAAGAGTGGAAATACACGTTACAAACTTCGAATTAAACTTTAAAAAAAAAAGAACGGATGTCTCTTTATAAGCTGTATTTGTTCAGGCATTCATTGTTTTTGAAAATCGCAAAATTTAAAGTTGCTGACAAGTGTTTTCCAGTCCCAGGTTAAGCATGAAGTAAAATTTCAAATTTTCAGGCTTTTCTAAACTCGAAATTTTACTTCATGCGCCACCGGTATAAAACACTAAAATATTGTAAAGTTTAAGCAGTATATTTTGAGGTTAGAAAAGCCTGAAAATTTGGATTGGTCGCTTCGCTATGCAACCAATCCAAATTTTCAAGCTTTTTTGGACTCTAAATGTAACTTCACGATTAATCAAAGAGTGGAAACACACGTTACAAACTTCAAATTAAACTTAAAAAAAAAACAACGGATGTCTCTTTATAAGCTGTATTTGTTCAGGCATTCATTGTTTTTGAAAATCGCAAAATTTAAAGTTGCTGACAAGTGTTTTCCAGTCCCAGGTTAAGCATGAAGTAAAATTTCGAGTTTAGAAAAGCCTGAAAATTTGGATTTGCCGGGCGGAGCGAAGCGAGCCCGGCAAATCCAAATTTTCAGGCTTTTCTAAACTCGAAATTTTTCTTCATGCGCCACCGGTATAAAACACTGAAATATTGTGAAGTTTAAGCAGTATATATCGAATTTCAGAGTATTTCAGTTTTTTATACACCTGGTACATGAAGTCAAATTTTGAGGTTAGAAAAGTCTGAAAATTTGGATTGGTCGCTTCGCTATGCAGCCAATCCAAATTTTTAGGCTTCTTTAGACTCAAGCTTACTCGGAGAGTGGAAACACATGTTACCAACTTCAAATTGAACTTTAAAAAAAAACAACGAATGCCTGAAAATTTGCAGTGTATGCATTGGAATATGTATACTTAAAAAGAAAATTCCCTGTATAACTTTAAGCCAATTCTCAAGGAAAAACATTTTTTTGATATGATTTATGAAATATAAAACCTGTATTTTTAATTTAGTTTCTTTATCATAAAAATGTTGTCGATCCTTCAAACTATTTATATTATCTGGTTAAAGGTAAGCTATTAATTTTATAAGCAGTTAATGACGTTTACCTTTAATCAGATAAATAGTTATATTACGTTGATTAAATTTTGTAATGATAAGAAACACTATAAATGATCATGCTTCAAAAAAAAAAAAACAAAGAATCGAAAAACTTAAAAAGTAAATCCCCACAGACAAAATCTTTTTAAAAAGTCCCTTCTTACCTCGCACCAATAATCCCATTTTGGATCGACCGTGTTTAAAATGGTTTTTGTGCGGAATTCTTGGGCGCCCACTGTGAGAACAGCGTACGGGTCGGATTTTCCTTTGCCTAAGACACTGTAATCCTTTTTCATGAGATTCTTGGCTTCAATCACGTGAATCCTTAAGACTCCCTGTGATACATTTGAATAAAAAGTGAATGAAAGTTTAGGTTATATTACAGTGCGATCATTTAAATTATGAATTAGGCCCAGTTGCACGAAAAACGTTTCACTTGAGTTCAAGCTGAACTCGAGTTCAAGATAACAGGTCCTATTGTTCTAATGTCACTTTGAACTAAAGTTCACAGTTGAACCAGTTCAATGGGTTTGGTGCAACTGACCCTTAGAGTAGGCGGCATTTTTTTTGTGCGGTTGCCTAGAAAGCTAAATGAATGGTGGAATAAATTTGAGGTTATGGTAAACTATGTGTTAACAGACAGTAGTGCCAATCTAATTTAAAATTCAAAGCCTACTCTAAATTATGTTTTAAATGATCGCTCGGTATACTAAATCAAAATATACTTGCATATTGTAATTAAAGATTTACCTCTGGTTCGGGTCTCTTTAAATCGTACGATTCAACAAGATCACTTAATTTAATGGGGAATTTATTAGGTAGTACCATCATGGACGCAACTTGTTCAACTACTATACGTCTTAAAATATCACTAGAATCACAGATTTTACATAAAGTGAGCTTTATTTCTTTAATAAATGTGCACTTTCATATTCATTTATTTCAAGTTTAAATGAATTTTACTCATCAACAATAGAAAAGGAAAAAATTAAGAAAACACCCACCTTAAACCTGGCATATCAAAAATATCTACGATTCCTACTAAGTCGAAGTCAATTGACGGATTGTTTAAGAAGAACACTTGTAAACCACCAATCAGTGGAATTGTGGATATCAGGGGTTTCATTACGACCCTCAACATACCGTGAAGCTGAAAATAGTATCTTTGTTTAAACATTTATTTGTCAATTAAAATAGTAAAAGAAGTAAAAAATGTGTATTCCAGATTTGAATCGCTTAAGGGGAATATAACAGTGGTCTGAAATTTAATGTTAGGTTTATTTAAAAACTACAGGTCCTAGAAAGTTGAAATTTTGACAGCGTATATTAAGCCCAATTATCTAGTAAAATATCGAAGTACTTTTTTTTTTAACAATTTGCTTTCAGAGGTATGAAAAAAATAATGTTAAATTTTTCAAAATTAAAAAAAATATTCCCATATCTTTCTAGTTTATACTATAAGGAATATAATGTCAACATTTCATAAAGATGCGATAACTCACGCCCGAGTCAGGTTAAAATAAAAATCTTGAAAAATAAGACCGTAAAATGCCGCCGCCTTGCGGATCTTCTCTTAGTTGAACGCGTTGTACACTCATCTGCACAATTATTGGAGGGGCGAGCAGCATGCGGCCAGCGTTTATCCCTGGGCCGGTGAACGCTGCGCGGCTTCGCGTTTGTTCTTCTTTTCTTTTCTCAATCATAGTTAACAAAAACGGCTCGCGTCGTTAGCATTTGTTCTCGTAAAATTAATATTTCCCAATTATAATCGATATTTTATTGTACTAGTGTTTTATTTTTATGCTTTCTGACTACTGATGGAATAAGTATTTTTTTATACTGCATGTTCACTAATATAGAAAACACGAAATGTTTCACTAATTTAAATAAAGATGTGTAATATTACCTTTAATATTGGCTTCCCTAATTATTTGACAGTGTCGGTATTATTAAATTATTTTTAAAGTTTTTTAAGCTGATTAATAAGCCAGAAGCAATCAAATAACAATCAGTCTTGTTCAAATCATTATTTCGTCTTAAATCTTTCGTTGTTAAAGCAGTTGTTAAATGCCATTAAACCTCTCGCAATAAAACTATTAAAGTAAATTGTAATTGTAAGTTTCTAGCAACCAGACCTATTTGAACCAACTGCGACTTCATGAACGAATCAATGATATCAAAACTATAAGAATAGTAAGAATAACGTCACTAATATGACGTTGTTGTTACAAATCAACTATTTTTTACTGAGCACAGGTAATATATGTTTGACGAATGTTTAAAAAAATGAAGGGTTTAACTGCGTGCATATTCATTGTTAATTATTTTAGAAAAAATAGAACTACAATAATAATAAGGTAGTTATTATAACGCATTTCAAATAACAAGCTTCTTGCTCAACATTGCACCGAGCCCAATATATTTTTTAAGGCCCGGCTTGGCCCGACCCGGTCATAAAATAAGAGAGATTGAGTTTTGCCTGACCCGGCCCGGTCAACATTTCAGGTCTAAATAAATAAAAAATATACTTATCTGATTATAGGCGTAGTTTTTAGAAAAAGTAAAAAATATATATAAAACAAAGATCATTTAAATATTGAATATGATACGGGAAAATCGCCTAAGAAAAATTCAGGCCCGTGCAGTGCTCCAATTGACATATCTTCCCTAAATATTTTAAATGACAAATCCCAAATATATTTTTTGTTGAGTATAAAATGTCTGCCTGAAGTCATTTTATTATTTATTTGTTGCATTCATAAAAACTAGAATATTTGATAAAATAAAAATTGAAATTCTCCCGAAAATTTGGGGTATTTACCCAATTTGGCAGAGGCCAAATTAATACACATTATTTTCATGGCCATAGCAGTTAGGAAAGATAATATTCCTATATAAAAAATATCATTGAAAATCCTATGTTCCGCGTTTTTCATACAGGGTGTCTACGGTAAACCGTTCGTTAAAAGTTTATGGGGTTGCCGTTGCACTAAAAATTTGAAAAAAATCCTTGTCATACGGTTAAATCAGTTCTCCTCATGTGAAATATTTTCAACTTTATATCATTTCCGGTTCCACCGGAAGTAGCACCAAATTTGTTATTTCAAATAGAACACCCTATATATTAGTCATTTTTTAGATTCCTCGATTAAATTGCAACATGTTTTATTCAACTATATGTACACTTATCTCTTATAGTTTTGAAGCAAAAAAAATATTTCTAAAATTTTGACCTCATCTTGAAATCTGTCTGTACCTTCTCTTAAGAATAAGATAAATATATGATTTAAATCTCTACTTGTACCTAGGAGATGCCTCTATAAGTATATTAATTCGCAACTGAATTTTAGTAGGCAAGCAGTAATGTTTTTGTTTTGTCGCGTATGTAATGCAAAATGTCAAATAATAACAGTATATTACGTAACAGAGTAGTATCCTGTATATTACATATGAGCGGACATGTTGCGCACGAGCCGCGCAGCGGCGAGTGCAGTATTCCGCGAGTATGTAATTGCCATACCACTCGAGAAACGTACGATACTTTACCTACGCTCTAACAAAATAAACAATGAGCATTAAAGAACAACTTATTTATTGTAATAATTTTTAATAGTACTATGACAATGATGGAAACTAAATTACTACTTGAATAATATACAGGGAATAAAGCTGTACATTTTCCGACATTCGTTGTTTTTTAAAAGATTTCAATTTGAAGCTTTAAACGAGTGTTTTCCACTTCTAGACTAAGCATGAAGTAAAATTTCGAGTTTAGAAAAGCCCCGTGAAAATTTGTCGAGGGTCGCTCGGCGACCCGAGACAAATTTTCTGGGCTTTTCTAAACTCGAAATTTTACTTCATGCGCCACGAGTATAAGACACTAAAATATTGTGAAATTTATTTATATTCAAACTTCAGTTGGAATATGTGTTTTATACGCGTGGCGCATGAAGTAAAATTTCGAGTTTAGAAAAGCCCAGAAAATTTGTCTCGGGTCGCTGCGCGACCCTCGACAAATTTTCAAGGGGCTTTTCTAAACTCGAAATTTTACTTCATGCTTAGTCTGGGAGTGGAAAACACTCGTTTAGAGCTTCAAATTGAACCATTAAAAAAAACAACGAATAACTAAAGATTTAAAGAAAACAAGCTGAATTTGGTATACGTATATTTTAAAGAAAAACTCCCTGTACATCAAAGAAATGTCATTACCCTGCATAAATGCGACGAAAAACGAATTTTCGAAATAATTCGAAAACTACTCGCTTTAGAAGTATAGTTGTATAATACTTATTTGTAGGAAATTTTCCCCCCAATCGTACTACGTGATAAAAATTGGAACATTCCATTCAAAAAAAAAATTAATTACTTGATATTGAAGAGAGCACTTAGATATTGACATTTTAAGAACACTTATTGTAAAAATTGACAGTTTCCAATTAATTTACTCATAGAGGCATTCTCTAGGTACAAGTAGAGATATAAATCATATGTTTATCTTATTCTTAAGAGAAGTTACAGACAGATTTCGAGATGCCTTTTAAAGGTCAACATTTTAGAAATATATTTTTTTCTAGAAAACTATAAGAGATAAGTGTACATATGTTTGAATAAAATATGTTGCAATTTAAACGAGAAGCCCAAAAAATTGCTAATAAGTAGGGTGTTCTATTTAAAATAACAAATTTGGTGCTACTTCCGGTGGAACCGTAAGTGCTATAAAGTTGAAATATTGCACATGAGGAGAACTGATTCAACCATATGCCAAGGATTGTTTTCCAATTTTTAGTGCAACGGCAACCCCATAAACTTTTAACGAATGGTTTAGCGTAGACACCCTGTATACAGGGTGTGCGTATTTCGAGGAAATGCATGGGGATCTCGGTTATTTGAAGAGTTAGAGAGTTGGTTAAATTAGGGCAAATATGTGAAATTTGTAGCCCAACAATAATCCGAAAACAGATTTAAAATATCTTTTTTTTTTTCGAGATATTGCCAAAAAACTATTTTTTTCAAATTTCGTTTTTATTTTTTTATTCAAAAACTATTGGATCTAGGAATTTGCAACTTTTACATTATATAGGCACTTTTTAATCAGGAATTTAGTAGTGTACTTACATTTAAAATAACTTTAATATCTTCCCCGGAACCATAGCCAACTTTTGTTTTTCTTATGGGCGCCATATTGGATTTTCATATTTTTAGAAAGAACTTTTTTTTCTGAATTAAACGGTTTATCACACTTATAATTTATTCTGCGTTTCATTTGAAACATAGCAACCTTTTGTTTTTTGTAAAGAGTGCCTTGGAAACAATAATATTGATACGTTATTCAGTTATTGATGTGTCAATAAGATACGATCATTATACATAATACATAAAATAAAGTTAAAAATGGTGTTTTCGAACCAAGAAAAACGAGATATGATCGAAGTTTATTATACTTCAAACAAAAATATACGAATTTCATCCGAAGTCTATCTACAGCGCTATCCAGAAAGGCAACAGCCAAGTGAAAGTCATTTAATAAAACTACATACAAATTTATTGGAATATGGTTCCTTCGTAAAGCCACGACAAAGATATGGATATCACCAACCCCATGAAAATGAAAACCAAATTTTGCAAGCGGTAAAATGATTTCATTTTAATTACAATAAGATAATATTTATTCCCCTAGATTCAAGATAACCCTTCTTCCTCAACGAGAGAACTTGCGAACCAGTTTGGTGTGACGTTTCAATACGTATGGAGAATTTTGAAAAAAAATAAATATCGCCCATTCAAAATTAAAGTTACTCAAGCTCTCCATCCTGGAGATGCTAGACGAAGGATGGACTTTTGTCGTATTTTATTGGGAAAATTAAACGAAAATTCGAATTTCTTGTCAAATGTGATATGGTCTGACGAATGCCGTTTTACCAACACAGGGATATTCAATAGGCATAATGAACATGTGTGGAGTATAAATAATCCTAGACAACATGAAGAAAGACGACGACAAGTGCGATTCGGACTAAATGTATGGGTCGGTATTTTGGGAGACAATATTGTAGGTCCATACATTTACGAAGATACATTAAATTCACAGAGATATCACGATTTTTTAAGAACATTTTTAAGTGATTACGTAGACAATAACATCCCCTTAAATATGTTAAGAAATGTATGGTTTCAACAAGATGGTGCACCACCTCACAACAGCCAAATTGTCGCTAATTGTCTGTCCGAAATGTTTCCAAATATAGTTATGGCAAATAATGGTGATATACGTTGGCCAGCTCGCTCACCTGATTTGTCACCTCTAGATTATTTTCTTTGGGGAGCTATAAAAGAAAAAGTTTATAAAACTATTCCAGAGGACAAAGACGATTTAAGAAAAATTATAATAGTTACCATTCAGCAATTAAGAAGAAGAGACATTTTTCGGGCAGTCCAAAATTTAAGGAAAAGACTAGAATTATGTTTGGAGGTCAATGGTGATATATTCGAACACTTACTCTAAGTTTGTGATAATTTTAGTTCAAAAGATATTTAATTAATTTGTTTATTATTATTTAATATTATGGAAAAACTTCATCAAGCAGCAGAGTGATTATTCTGGTTCCTTCCCTAAAAAAATATAGTTGTAGGCCTCAGGAATTTTAAAATGTGCAACTGTTTTCAAGGCACTCTTAAAAAAAAACAAAAGGTTGCTTTGTTTCAAATGAAACGCAAAACAAATTATAAGTGTGGTATACCGTTGAATTCAGAAAAAAAAGTTCTTTCCAAAAATATGAATATCCAATATGGCGCCCATAAGAAAAACAAAAGTTGGCTGTGGTTCTGGAGAAGATATTAAAGTTATTTTAAATGTAAGTACACTACTAAATTCCTGATTAAAAAGTGCCTCTACAATGTAAAAGTTGCAAATTCCTAGATCCAATAGTTTTTGAATAAAAAAATAAAAAGGAAATTTGAAAAAAATAGTTTTTTGGCAATATCTCGAAAACAAAAAAAGATATTTCAAATCTGTTTTCGGATTATTGTTGGGCTCCAAATTTCACGTATTTGCCCTAATTTAACCAACTCTCTAACTCTTCAAATAACCGAGATCCCCATGCATTTCCTCGAAATACGGACACCCTGTATATCCGGCATATAAACATTTACAAGGAGCTTATGAACATGAATTATTTTATTATTATATTTTTAAGAAATAATCTCTAATTTAATAAAATAAAACACATAGTTTGTTCGGCTGTCGAAACTTTAGTCTTAAAAGAAAAAATAATGTGTTATAATGACAAGAATAAGAATCATCGGTTTTGTAAATACCGAAAAATAACACAGGATCCGATAACGCTTTCTAACGAATTAAAAACAATACATAGCTTGTATGTATTATCAGCGTGTTTAAATAATACGAATCGACACTTTCCTTAGATCCGTCTTTTTTATACGCTTTTTTTTCGTCTATTCCACGCGACGCGAGACCCCATCCATTCATGCCAAGGAGCAATGCACAAATGCACGGCGAGCTGCCACTTTTCTCTCTGACTGTATTCGCCCCACTTGTCCTGTAAATTTGGCATCGGATGAGCTACTCTAAACTATGTGGGTCTTTCCAACACGATCGGCGTGTTATACTGCAATAATCCCCTTAATAACTATCGTCATTGATTAACTACCCACTGAGCAAAAAACAAACAAATAATGTTATATCAGCATTGTAGCAACATTAAACGTTGTTTTAATGTTACTTAATTGTGTTTGCTCAGTGAGTAATAATACTCTTTATCCAATGCTACTGTTCAATTTATTTGACTTTGGTGAAATGAAAATTGATTTATCTTAAATTAAATTTATGAGAAGTTCAACTCATTATTAACTACTTCACTAATTAATGACTCACTTGTAAATCTCGAATACCTCCTTTCATCCCAGATAACATAAAATTTATGTCACAATTTCCGGCATAACTAAAAAAAGAAATTGTATTTTATTAATTACTCTAAATATTTACAAAAAGTTATTGATTATAAAAAGGGTGAGACGCAGTTTAAAACAGTGGTTCTTAACCTTGTTTAGTTGGCACCCTGCTATTTATTGAGAACCAACACGTTCGAATACGCCACCTGGTGGCAGGAAAAAATATTAGAGAAAGAAGTACTGTTATAGTGGAATTTTTCAAATTAACTCTCATGTGTAGAACAAGAGCCGTTTGTGTATTTCCGCTACTCAAAAATCATATTAATATAAAATGTCGTTCTGTTGAACAGTTATTTGTATCTATTTCTTATTTTGATATCAATTTGATTGTCGGTGCTGTTTATATTCCTCCGGGTTCACCACCAGACAAATTTTACGACCATTGTCTTGTTGTTGAATCCATATTAGATAAATACCCTAACTCAAAAGTGCTTATTTGTGGCGATTATAACCTACCTGATGCTGAATGGTCTAATGATGATTTCGGCCTTATTAATAATAACACTTCTTCATATCCGGCTCAATTACTTAGTGAGACGTTTAGTTTTGATAATCTCTCTCAAATCTGTACTATACCTTACGAAAATAGTGTATTTCTAGATTTAATATTCGCGCACGACGGATTTTTAATCTCAAGAGCATCCGACTTGCTTTGCTTTGTAAAACAGCACCATGTGTCATATCTTATTACAATGCCTTCACACATACCCGTTAAATCACTTCAATTTAATGAATACATTTATGACTTTTCACGTGCTAATTATTCTGATATTAATATCTATTTAAATTCCATTGAGTGGCATATTATATTAAAGGGTCATATTGATAATATGGTCGATATATTTTACATCATTTGTATAAAGTCTTTGAACAATTCATACCAATGAAACGTATAAAGTCATCCACGTACCCAGTCTGGTTTTCTTCTGAATTGATTAATTTAATTAAACAAAAACTTGTTGCGCATAAAGTGTTTAAGGAATGTAATAATTCTTCAAATTACCAGAATTTCAAAAATCTACGAATTAAATGTGTATATCTAAGAAATCAACTATATGAACAATACGTCAATTCAGTTAACAATGACATTGCTAGTAATCCTAAAAAATTCTGGAGTTTTGTAAAAGTAACTAATTCTGTTCCTGAATATCCAAATATAATGTACTTTAACGCCAATAGAAGTATCAATGGTTCAGAATGTGTTAATTTATTTGCGGATTATTTCTCCACCGTATATAGTACGGATAAACCTACACTTATACCGACCTTTCCATGTACTTCTGAGGCACCTTATATGCCAATCAGATTATTTAAAAGTGAAATATTCGAAAGTATTAATAATTTAAAAAATAGCAATGGCATAGGCCCTGACGGAATTCCTTCAACTTTTTTAAAGAATTGTATTTTTTCTATCACTTCGCCATTATTCATTTTATTTGAGGCATCTGTCACACAAAACACATTTCCCGAATTCTGAAAGAAAAGCTATATAACACCAATCTTTAAGTCTGGCAAAAGGGATGATATTGCTAACTACCGCAGTATATCAATACAATCCGTCATACCAAAGTTGTTTGATAAACTTGTTTCTGTCAAACTCAATTGGATGTGTAAAAACATACTTATAGAGGAACAGCATGGATTCCGTAGTGGCAGATCGACATCAACAAATCTTCTAACTTATACTTCATTTATCATTAATGTATTCGAATCTAGCCATTCAGTAGATACCGTGTTCACCGATTTTGCCAAGGCTTTTGATCGCGTTAATCACGAAATTTTAGTGGCGAAATTATTAGCGTTAGGGTTCCATGCCGATGTTGTCAAGTGGGTATATAGCTTTTTAATCAATCGTGTGCAGTGCGTAAAAATTAAGAATTTTATATCCAACACCATTCAAGTGCCCTCAGATCCCCAAGACTCGCATTGTGGTCCATTGCTGTTTTTACTATTTGTTAATGACATTTCACGGGTTATAAAACATTCCTCATTTTTGCTCTTTGCCGATGACCTGAAATTGTATAAGGAAATTGTATCGGTTGACGATTGTTCATTGCTGCAAGATGATTTATCATCAGTCTTTAATTGGTGTCTACAAAATCATTTGTTTTTTAATGTTCAAAAATGCAAAACAATGATTTTCACCAGAAAAACAACTGTTGTACGGTTTGATTATGCAATTCATGGTCACCACTTAGAACAACTAAATGTTACCAAAGATTTGGGTATTACCTTTGATAGGAAATTATATTTTGCCAGTCATATTAACGCAATTTGTAATCGAGCTTTGAAAATGTTGGGTTATATAAAAAGAATGGCTAAGGACTTGTCGCCAGCAGCATTTAAACGGGTTTATTTCGCTTTTGTACGTTCTCATCTAGAGTATGGATCTTGTGTATGGGCACCATCACAACGCGTTTATATCAGTGCTTTGGAAAACGTACAAAACAAATTTTTAAAGGTGCTTGCGTACAAGTTAGGTTTCGATTCTAGCACAAATTTAGAGATATTATCATCAGAACAATGTATTGATAAACTATGTTGTCGCCGGGTGTATGCCGACTTGTTGTTTTTTCATAAATTAATTTGCAATGCTGTTAATTGTCCATATCTTTTATCACAAATTAATTTCAGTATTAATTTAACCAATCGCCCAACTAGACATTTACCTATATTTCATCTTCAACTTCATGAGACAAATTACGGATATAATAGCCCACTTTCAAGGTTTATGCGAACAGCCAATACATTATCTGTACATCCAAACTTTGACATTTTCAACTCTTTCTCACCCTCACAATTCATGGCAAGACTTAATAAATATTTGTAATTTTTCTTAGTTTAATAAGTCAAATTTATATTATATTATATTATATTATATTTATATTTTATTATTGTATTATTTGTATTAAATTTTTGTTGTTGTTGTAGTATTTATATTTAGTTAAATATTAATTTGTAAAATGGATTTTCCGTTAAATAAATAAATAAATAATGAGAAAGTGGAACCTGACTACTTTGGGCGCACATTTATTTGAAAGAAAGGAACTGGCGCGCACATGCCAGGTGGTGTATTGGAAGAGGACCCTTCGGGATTTTAATGGTGTTATCTCTGCGAGAGCCAGCGCCGAATGATACATTTAGGGACCAACGTTTTTAGGACTGTCTTGTCTACGTTCGGGAAATGCTATTCTACCGCGCAAGTGCCTAATTTGGGTAATACATCTATATAAACAACACGTGCATATTAAGAGTGTTTTGTTTTGCTTTATTTGTCTCATAAACTTTAAAATTAAACTAAAAAGTTGTAAAACTGTTGCTTACGGAAGAGCAATTACATATACAGGGATTTTTTTAAGTTTACATTTCGTCTTTTATAAGCTGTATTTGTTCAGGCATTCATTGTTTTAGAAAATCGCAAAATTTAAAGTTTCTAACAAGTGTTTTCCACTCCCAGGTTAAGCATGAAGTAAAATTTCGAGTTTAGAAAAGCCTGAAAATTTGGATTTGCCGGGCGGAGCGAAGTGAGCCCGGCAAATTCAAATTTTCAGGCTTTTCTAAACTCGAAATTTTACTTTATGCGCCACCGGTATAAAACACTGAAATATTGTGACGTTTAAGCAGTATATTTTGAACTTCAGAGTATTTCAGTTTTTTATACGGCTGGCGCATTAAGTCAAATTTAGAGGTTAGAAAAGTCTGAAAATTTGGATTGGTCACTTCGCTATGCAACCAATCCAAATTTTCAGGCTTTTTTAGACTCCAAATGTTACTTCACGCTTAATCAAAGAGTGGAAACACACGTTACAAACTTCAAATTAAACTTAAAAAAAAAACAACGGATGTCTCTTTATAAGCTGTATTTGTTCAGGCATTCATTGTTTTTGAAAATCGCAAAATTTAAAGTTGCTGACAAGTGTTTTCCAGTCCCAGGTTAAGCATGAAGTAAAATTTCGAGTTTAGAAAAGCCTGAAAATTTGGATTTGCCGGGCGGAGCGAAGCGAGCCCGGCAAATCCAAATTTTCAGGCTTTTCTAAACTCGAAATTTTACTTCATGCGCCACCGGTATAAAACACTGAAATATTGTGAAGTTTAAGCAGTATATTTCGAATTTCTACCGTACAAGTGCCTAATTTGGGTAATACATCTATATAAACAACACGTGCATATTAAGAGTGTTTTGTTTTGCTTTATTTGTCACATAAACGTTAAAATTAAACTAAAAAGTTGTAAAATTGCGGCTAAACTGTTGCTTACGGAAGAGCAATTACATAGCAGGTTGAAATATGACACTTAGCACCACTGAAATATAGTAATACTGGAACGCGCACTGCCTATGATCGCTGGGTTAAGAAAGCGAGCCGAGAGAGACAGCGACCAACGGGTCTTGTGTCATTGTCTCACGCTCCTCGCGCATGCGCATTAGAACTAAAGTCAGGCGGCGTACATCACGGCACAAAAGTACGACGGAGACACAAGACCCGTTACTCGCTATCTCTGTCGGCTCGCGCTGGCGTCGCCAGAGCGCGTTCCAGTATTACTATATTTCAGTGCTTAGTACCCATAGATTTCCAAACCGTGCATAGAATTAAAGGTTATGTTTTGCATAACCTTTAATTCTATGCACGGTTTGGAAATCTATGGGTGCTAAGTGTCATATTTCAACCTGCTATGTAATTGCTCTTCCGTAAGCAACAGTTTGGCCGAAATTTTACAACTTTTTAGTTTAATTTTAACGTTTATGAGACAAATAAAGCAAAACAAAACACTCTTAATATGCACGTGTTGTTTCTATAGATGTATTGCATTAACTGATGAAAATAGGATTATTTTTTAATAAGTGAATTAAGTGTTAGTGATAACTAGTGGCGCAGCTTACATATTGTGTCTAAACAAATAAAAATTAACTTTAGTGTTCATTACCGTGCAAAGTATTGTATTTCCCCGTTTATCATAAATAACACATTAATTCAATTGAAATGATCATCTTTAAAAAAAACTTCCCACCTTTTCAGAGACAAAATTTAAGATGTCACATTCTCTACAAATATCTGTTTCTTATATATGTTTCGAAATCGTAAATGCCATCTAATGCCCATTAGTTTAAGTAGCATCAGTGAATGAATGAGTACTGAACATTATTTTTGTAATTAATTTTAACGTGTCTGTATTGTCCCTTAATTTATTTTAATTTTATTTACTTACAACCTTTGTATAGTTAGCTAATTAATTGATATGTATTAGACTTGTGTAAACTTCGTGTATTAGCACCAAATAAATGATTTGATTTGATTTGATTTGATGAACACAAATTCATAATCTATGTTTCTATTTTGCACTGATATAAACATATTACTAAATTTTCCTTAATTAAAAGCAGGAAAGGCTGATCGACAGTACTTCTTCCTCAGAGCGATGCCAGCGCCCTCATTGGTCATCTTAGTTCTCAATACTTTACGCAAACGTGTGGGTCTGAATTTGTACGAAAAAATATAATACCAACATCATCGTGCTGTGAGATGATGTTGTTATTATATTTTTTTGGTTGGTTGAGAATCACAAATTTAAATGATGATTGACTCATTTTAAATCAACTTTTTTAAAAATAGATTACTTACTAAATATCTAGATCCATAATAATTTCATTCCTAGATATATTTTTGTCATACACTTTTACACCACCAATTCGAAACGGCTACAATAAATCAAAACAATAATACACGTTACAATCACATAATGTCATATACAAAATAAAGGTTTTAATAGTTTTTTAACAACGATTTCCCAATCCTTGATTAAGCATGAAGGTACGGGAGGTGGCAGGTGCATGGGAGAATGCCGAGGTATTTGGTGGAGAGGGGATGGAGTAGGGAGGAAAGGGTGGTGCTGGCGAGGGCGAGGTGTGGGTCAGGGGAGAGAGAAAGGGAGGTGTGGATGGGGGAAGAGTACGGGAAGTGTGTAATGTGTGAGCGAAAGAGAGATACGTGGAGTCATTTGGCGGAGGAGTGCGAGGGGGTGAAGGTGGAACGGGTGGGAGTAAGAGGGAATAGAAGAGTGACGGAATGGATGAGAGAGGATGGGGCCGGGGTAAGGACGCTGGAGAAGTTGGGGGAAGAGAGGGAAAGCAGGAGGAAGAGAGGGGGTAATGATGAGTGTAGATGTAATGTATTTTTATGCCAATAAAGGTCTTTTTTTTTTTGATTAAGCATAAAGTAAATATTTCGAGTTTAGAAAAGCCTGAAATATTTACTTCATCCACCAGGTGTTTAAAACACTGATCTAATATGAAGTTGAAAAACATACTTAGTTATTGTTTATCTATCACAAGATTAAAATAAAATAATGATACATGTTTTGATTAATACAGGGAATTTTTAAAATTGAAGTATTCGCATATTTATTCAAAAACATATTCAAATTGAATTGAATGAAATATTCGAATATTGAAATACAGTAGAACCTCGTTATACCGGGATGGCTTTTGGCTATACCTAGCACGATATAAGGAAAACACAGTATATCCGAATATATAGTATACACACACGCGCATATATATATATATATATATATATATATATACATATATATACATATATATATATATATATATATATATATATATATATATATATATACCTGATATACCTGAAAAATGACCCCGATATATCTGAGTCACGGTATCTCGAGGCCCGGTATAGCGAGGTTCTACTGTAATTAAAATATTGAAATATTTGTATAATTCGAATATGTTTAAAAATGCATATTCGAATACTTTAATTTTTAAAATTCCTAGCCTTAGAAAAAACAAATAACTTACAATTTCTCCTAAAATCATTCGTTCAAATTTGAAGCCATTTAATTTGTATTTCTCTAAACTAGTACGTAGTGAGGGTTCTATTGATCGAATCAGCAAATCTTTCACATAACTATTTACATTAGGCCAACATTGTTTGATTATCTGAAATAAAAACGCAAAAATCATAAAACAAATTTTTTTTTAACATATACAAGGTGATTCCAAAATGATGCACAAACTCTGTTGTAGTTTACAGATGAGTTAATGGAACATAGCAAAAATTGGAAAAAAATGTCCCTCCATTCTCTGAAATATGATAAGATAAAATTGAAATTCAATTTCTTATCTCTTATGAGTTTTCAAGCATGGAGACACTTGTTATTTTTGCAGTGTCGCTTTTATTGCATTGTAGTAAAAATTGTCTAAAATAATCTACCACAAAATTTATGCTGCGATATATTTGGAATTACCTCGCATTTTCAATAATTAATCATCATTAATAATTAATTTCTAACAAATTTTATTATCCTGAAATTTGTTTCTACAATCGTTTTTTTTTATTGGTACACCATACCAATAAAAAAAAAAAACTGAACGCACAAACAAATTTCAGTATAATAAAATTTGTTAGAATTTAATTATTCATGATGATCAATTATTAAAAATTGTTTGTTATGTAATGATAATGGGCTGCTTCATCAAAATGTTGAACATTCAACATGTTTCGATTTGTTTGTGATGTATGTTGGTATCTAATGAACGGTACTTCAGTCGGTCTACTTCGTACGATTTCAAAAATCTCAAACACGTTCACGATTAACAATCCGGTCATCAGAGAATTCTCCAACAGTTGGCAGTAAACGCCCATCTGTTGTCTTTGATGAACGGACCCATTGATATGTAATGATATTGATATATAAACGCCATGTTGCAATTGATTCATTATTTGACAGAAAAGTGGTGATAAAATGCCGAAAGTAATGTTCCGCCACTTAATTAATCTTTATGACAAGATAATTAAGAACATGGCAACAATGTGGAAAACATAACCTCAAAATTATTTTGAAGGCAAGCGTTAAAATTGCAACCAGAGTATCCAACTGTATATCCAACATTATAAAAAAAAATCACTAGATCTGGTTGGTCAATAAAAAAGAAACGAATATATTTAAATTTACTTACTCGATTTAACCATTCTGTTCGTTCTATATCGGGGAAGAAGACCTAAAATGTTGTCATTATTATTTCGGCATTTTTGATATTCATTTATTTTAATATTACCCATGCAGGTAGATCGTTGATTCTAGCTAAAACTACATCTTTCTCGTTGGATAAAGCTACTGATTTGGCAATTTCACGTCTGATTTTATGGTCCTTCCTCCAATGGTCCCTCAACACTAACATAACAATCGGGCCTATTAACCAAGCCACCGACCAGTTCATATAACCGGCCAAATAGACAAAACCCACTAATGTGATCTAAAATTAATTAAAAACAAAATATCATTAGATAAGTGAAAAAAAAACAAATCATATATTTGCTATTATTCCAATAGTTTAAGATTCAGAAATTTGATAATTAAAACCAATGTAATAAAATTATCGAAATGCGGATAGCAGGAGTTTTTCTTTAAAGTATACATACCCCAATTATGTGCTGTAAGTTTTTAGATATTCGTTGTTTTTTTAAAAGAGTTCAATTTGAAGCTCATTTTTCCACTCCTAGGCTAAGCGTGAAGTAAATTTTTGAGTTTAAAAAAGCCTGAAAATTTGGTTTGGTCGCTCCGGTCAAACGAAATTTTCAGGCTTTTCTAAACTCGAAATTTTACTTCATGCGCCACGCATATAAGACACCGATTTCAAGTAGAAGAAAAAAAAAGACCTTTTGATTTCAAGTAAAGTTTGCTTGTTCACAATATTTCAGTGTCTAATACGCGTGGCGTTGAAGTAAAATTTCGAGTTTAGAGAAGCCTGAAAATCTGGTTTGGTTGCTTCGCTTTGCTACGCAACCAAACCAAATTTTCAGGCTTTTTTAAACTCGAAATTTTACATCATGCTTAGCCTGTTTAAAACAGAACATACAGGGCATTTTTATTTTGAGTATACATATCCAGATAATAACAGCGTTTTTTTAATTTGCGGACATTCGTTGTTTCAAAGCAGTAAATTTGAGGCTTTTAACGAGTGTTTTCCACTCCCAGACTAAGCATGAAGTAAAATTTCGAGTTTAGAAAAGCCTAAGAATTTGGATTGGCCGCGTAGCGAAGCGGAGCGGCCAATCCAAATTAGGCTTTTCTAAACTCGAAATTTTACTTCATGCGTAGTCTGGGAGTGGAAAACACTCGTTAAAAGCCTCAAATTAACCGCTTTGAAACAACGAATGTTGCTTAAAAATACTGATTTACAGTGAAGTTTAAAAAACACACATACAACAACAATTATAGGCAACCTAATATACGTTAGAGTTATTAGGTTGCCTATAATCATTGTCTTAAACAATTTGTTCAACACAGAATTTGACTCACGTTTTATTCACATCTACATATTAAACTTCTAAAGCCGTATATTTTAAACTTTACGATATTTCAGTGTTTTATACGCGTGGCGCATGAAGTAAAATTTCGAGTTTAGAAAAGCCTAATTTGGATTGGCCGCTCCGCTTCACTACGCGGCCAATCCAAATTTTCAGGCTTTTCGAAACTCGAAATTTTACTTCACGCTTAGCCTAGGAGTGGAAAACACGTTTAAAGCTTGAAATTAACCTATTTAAGAAAAACCTATGCATATGCATACTTAAAAGAAAAATTTCCTGTATGAAGTTTTAACTTAATGTAAATAAATAACAAAATTGAAACAACCTTGATGTGACAGATAATCCTAAATTTAGAAAATTACATTTTAAGTAAACAATACTCTTTATAATTCATGCTAATTTGCTTGTAAAACATGAATCACTTCATAAATATTCAACATGTAAATATCGCATTTTTGCTACTTTGCGTTATTTGTCTACAAAAACAAAATAAAACACTTCATTTACGTTTTTAGTGCATGTATAGGGTGCGGCAGGGAAACTTGCTGATTTGAAAAGTCAATAAAAGAAAAAGTATTTTACATATCGATTTAATTCTTTTTTTATCATATTGTACACATTCTGAATTTTTATTTCAAGTGGTTTTAAAAATGAAATCGGACAAATGGAGGCCCTTATTAGCGATACACTGATCCACCCGCTTTTTGAAGTTTCGCTCCACTCTTTCGAGCATATCGACGGGAATGTTGGCAATGGCTTGTTAAATATTGTCCTTCAGGTGTTGCTGGGTCCGTGGTTTGTCATTGTAAACAATGGATTTGAGATATCCCCATAAAAAGAAACCACAGGGAGCCAAATCGGGGAAGCGTGCCGGCCACAGTACGTCACCCCTCAAGGAGCTTATGCGCTCATGGAAGTGTTCCCTCTAAAGTTACATTGAAGTTCTCGCTGTGTGTGCCGTGGCTCCGTCCTGCTGGAACCATACGTCCCCAAATTCCATTTCTTCAAGTTATTGTAGAAAAAATGCCTCAATCATTTTTCTGTAGCGAACTGCTACTTCTTCCTCGAAAAAGTAAGGCCCAATTATCCCAACTCTCGACAATGCACACCACACAGTAACACGTTCACAATGAAGTGGCTTCTCATGAAGTTCACGGGGATTGGCACCACTACAATATCGCATGTTTTGTTTGTTTCGCAGCCGGAAAGGTGGAAATGGGCCTCATCACTGAAAAACACGAGGGCGTTGTGAGGCAAGTTAAAGAGCGCTTCATATGCAGTTTGGAGAAAAAAAAATTGTGTTCACTGAGCTCTTGCACCACAGCAAGTTTGTAGGGATAAAACAACACTTCAAGACCCCCTCTGTCAAATGACACCTTCCCTACCCCTTTCTAACCACGTCTCGCTCATTGGCGCCCAATTCAAATCAGCAAGTTTCTCTGCCGCTCCTTATAGAGTTTTTATAGATATCATCATGAGATTAAGTCCTATTAATTTCTGTGCACTCAATGAGTTTTACCTTTACACTGATGATATCAAAGTTACATACCGCACCTTCAACAAGTAATTAATTTGGCAAGGTGCTATTAATAGGTTGTTCCTTGCAGGTAAATAAAACTTGATAAGATAATTACACAAACAGTTACTCATGATTAAAACATTTGCCTGAAACCATATTCACGTGACCATGAGATTTCGAATTACTTCATTATTAATAAATTCATTATAACAACAAAATTAAACATTCCTTCAAATATTAAAATATTGCAGATGATTATTGTTAATAAGAAAACGAAACATCCATTCAGATTTTACAAATATTAAAATCATGCTGATGATTATTATCAAGGCCATAGCTGCATGCTGAAATTCAAAAACAATATTTTTACCAGTAACCCCTTCCCTCCGTGCCTCAAGCTACAGCCTTGATTATTATTACCAAGAAAATGAAACATACCCTAAGATTTCATAAATATTAAATTCACAGTGGAAAGTAGAGATGGGTAACTCCTGAGTGAATCGACTCAAAGAGTCAGGTCAGTGAAGTGAGCTAGTGAGCAAAGTGATTCAGTTCGGAATATATAGCTCTTTTTGAGCCATGACTTTGATTCGCCCGCTCTTCTCTTAGGGAATGAAGATTAGCAATGCATAAACAGATCTTGATTTTCACAGGGCTCGTAGATCGACTGGCCGGCTACTCTCAGCCTTACTAAATATGCACTTTTTACTTTTTCCATTTGTGCACTACTCAATTCATTTCTAAAAACTAAATATTTTTCATGTCAATTTCTAAACCTGGTTTATTTGTTTATTTGAATTGAGATTTGCCTCTTTTTAGTTCACAGATACTACAATTTAAAATATCATAAGTAAACGCGGTTGTTTACTATCTAGAAAACATTACAAGTGCAATTATTCTTATGTCCCCTTGTTTGTAACCAAAATTGTAAATTTAATAAGAAGTGTTTGTTATTGTAGTAAGAAAAAAGCTAACGTTATATTAACTCTAAAAGATCCACGGCGGCTATTGAATCCGAATGAGCGGACTGAGCTAACTCACTCATCGGGATCCAACTCTGCGGTTCGGAGTTGGATCGCGATGATTCACGACGGCTTTCGAATCCAACTGAAATAGCTGTTTTTACGGAGATCTTGAATCCGACTAAGCTATAGCTCACTCATCGGGATACAACTACGAGGTTCGGAGTTGGATCGCGACGTGCTAAATGTATGCATGTCTGTTTTTATAGGCGAGCACACGTATTCAATATATTTAAACACACTTGAAGTGTAATTGCACGAAATGAATGGGCTCTTACTATAATTATGATTTAATATTCACTCTTACGTTTGTGTATAAATTATGATTCAATTATTGCAATATTGTATAACCGAAATAATTAATCACCACCTCCCTCAATTCAATAAGTTAGCGAATCAGATGGATCTCTAAGAGCCAGAACTCTAGGCGGATCGGTAGCTCATAACTGAGTCATGTAACTCTTTTAAGCTGGCTCACTGAACCAGCTCTTTAAAGTGAGTCAGATCTTTTGAAACAACTCATTGAAAAGAGCCATTCTGCCCATCTCTAATTCCTTCATATTTCTCAAATATTAAAATATTGCAGATAAGTAATGTCAATAAGAAAATGAAACATCCATTCAGATTTTACAAATATTAAAATCATGTTAATGATTATTATCAAGGCCATAGCCGGGGGGGGGGGATATAGGGGTTCAACAACCTCCCCCCCCTCCCCACCGAAATGCAAAAACAATATTTTTAACAGTAACCCCCTCCCCCCGAATTTTTTTACAGTTTCGGCCTTGATTATTATTACCAAGAAAATGAAACATTCGTTAAGATTTCATAAATATTGAATTCACAGTGGAAAGGCCTTTGTCGATAATCACTTATCAAAAGGAATTTACGTTTGTTTATATTTATTAATTGTATAGAATAATGAATTTATTTATTTTGTATCCACTGATAATAAAGATTTGTTAGTAAATTCACGGGAAAGGGAAAGGGGGAAAATGGTGAGGGTGGGATACCAGAAAGTAGTGGTGGATGGGAGGGTGTGGAGATGGAACATGGAGAAGGAGGAGTTAGAGAGGCAGGAAGAGGAAAAAAAGTAGGAAGATGGGAGGGGGGGGAGGGGTGGAGGAAAGGAGGCAGGAACGTGAGGAAGGCGAGGAGATGGATCGAAGGAAGGGAGAGGAAGGAGAGCGGAAGGATTGGGCGGGTGATGACAAAAGGGGAAAAGGGGTAGGACCAAAGCGGTGGCAGAAGGACAGAGATAAGTGCATAGGAAAGGAAGGGGGGAAACATAGAGGAGGACAAAAGGACAGAGAGGAATGGTGGTGTGGAGACGACGGAGAAGGGGAGGAGAGGAAAGAAAGGATGATAGCAATTGGTGTATGGAACGTGGCAGGAATAAAATCGAAGATAAAGGAGGGCACATGGAAAAGGGACATGTAGGAGTGGATGGTGGGGAAAGACATAGTAGGGATGGTAGAGACGTGGATAGTTAAAGAAGAATGGGAGGAAGTGAAAAGATGGTTACCAGTGAACTTTAGATGGGAGATGAAGGAAGCAAAGAAAAGTGCAGCAAGAGGAAGGGCGAAAGGGGGGATGATTGTGGGATGGAGGGAGAGCAGGATAGGAGGCAAGGTAGAAACAAGGGAAGGAGGCGAGGGGCTGATGTGAGAAAAGAGATTGACGATAGAACAGGGGAAGCAGGACGGTGTGTGATAATGGGGGATTTTAATGCGAGGATGGGGGAATTGGGAGGAGGGATTGGGGAGGACGGCATGGAAATAGAAAGGAGATCGCAAGATAAATGTATAAACGGAGATGGGAGGAGGATGAAGGAGTTGACGACGGAAGAGGGTTGGGAAATTCTGAATGGGTGCACAGAAGGAGACTGGGGAGGGAAGAAAACATACGTGGGAGCACAAGGATCAACAGTAATTGACTACGCGATAATCAAGGGAATAGCAAGAGAGGAAGTGAGGAAGATGGAAGCGGAGGAGGTGCTGGGATCGGATCACCTGCCGTTGAGAGTGGAACTAAGGATAGGAAGGAATGAAGAAGGGAAACAGGAGCAAGGAAATGAGAAGCTAGAGAGTGGGAGAGAGGCGATTAAGGCCATGAGGAGGAAATTAGAGAAGGTACAATGGGAGGAGATAAGTTCAATGGAGGAGATGGAGAAGACCATAATAGGATGCGGAAGAAAGATGAAGGGAACAAGGAGGAAGGGGCAAGAGTGGTTTGATGAAGAATGTAAACGAGCGAAGAGGGAGGTGAGGAAAGTAATGAGAGAATATATAAAGAACGGAGGAGAGGGAAAGAGGATGATGGAAGCGAGAAGGGCATACGAAAAGGTGTGTGAAAGGAAGAAGCTGGAAGTGGCAGAGAGAGCAGGGGAGGAAATGAAGGAGTGTAGGAACGAGAGAGAAATATGGAATGTATTGAGGAGAGGGAAAGAGATGAGGAGGATAGGGGTGTCGTTAGAAGACTGGACCAGAAAGTGTAAGGAGGAGTGCGGTGAACAAGGGACAGTAAGAGAAGTAGGGTGAGGGATTGGAGGAGAGGAATTTACGGAAGAGGAAACAGAAAGAGCGTTCAAGGAGGTGAAGGGAGGAAAGGCGGCCGGAAGAGATGGATTGAAGGCGGAAATGTGGAGAGAGATAGGAGAAGGGGGAAAGAAGAAATTCCGAGAGCTAGTAAATGGAATATGGAGGGGATGGGAGAGCATGCCAGAGGCATGGAGAGTAGGCAGGATATGCCCAATATATAAAGGGAAAGATGAGAGGAAAGCAGAGAACTATAGAGGGGTGACGATTATGAGCACGGGATACAGAATACTGATGATTATGGTGAAGAACAGACTAGAAGTAGAGGTAGAAGAGAAGAGGATGCTACCAGAGTCGCAAGGGGGATTTAGGAAGGGGAGGGGAACGAGAGACCAGGTATTTACCCTAGCGAGGATGACAGAGAAAGTGATGGAAGAGAAAGGGTGTGTGTATGCGGTGTTTGTAGATCTGAAAGCGGCGTATGATTCAGTACCGAGGGAAGATATGGTAGAATGTCTGAGGCGAAAGGGAGTGAGTGACGGAGTAGTTGAGTGTGTAAGGGAGGTGTATAGGGAAACATGGGTGGAAGCGAAGGTGGGGGAAGAAGTATCGGAAAGGTTTAGGACATGGAAGGGCTTGAGACAGGGGTGCCCCATGAGTCCGGTCCTGTTTAATATATACATAAGCGAACTAGAAGAGGTGTTGAGAAAGGGGCAGGAAGGGGGAGTGGTGATTGGAAAGGAGAAAGTATGGTTACTGGCGTATGCAGACGATATAGTGTTGATGGCGAGAGATTGGGAGGGAGTGAAAGGCATGTTGAAAAGGGTGGAAAGATATATGGATAAGAGAGGAATATGTGTGAATGTGGGGAAGACGAAATGGATGAGGTTTAGGAATAAAGGGAGAGAGGGGAGAGTGGGAGTGCTAGAATGGAAGGGAGAGGTGATTGAGAGAGTGAAAAGTTTCAGATACTTGGGATTTATTTTTAAAGGGACGGGTGGGTATGAAGAGCATATAAGGTGGGTACAAGGAAAAGCGAGGAGAGCATGGGGAATGGCATGGAGAAAATGGGGGAGATGGATGGAGAACAGTATTAAGGTGACATGCAAGGTGTGGGACGCGTGTGTAAGACCGATACTAATGTACGGGGTAGAAGCATGGAAAACGAGAGCATATGAGGTGATTGAAAGAGAACAGCTATGGTTCCTGAGACGGATGCTGGGACTAGAGAAGTCGACACCGGGATATATACTGTTGCAGGAAACGAATAGAGAGAGATTGGAATGTGAGGCGGTGGAGAGAGTGGTGAAGTATGAAATGAAATTATGCGGAGTAGAAGAGGAGAGATTGGTGAGAATAGTATGGGAGGCGTGCATGAAAGTAGAAGGGGGGAGGTGGAGGGAAGAGAGAAGGAGAATGTATGAAAGGGGAGGACTGGCAGAGAGGAAGGTACAGGAATGGTTGGGTAGAGGGGTGAAGGTGGCGGCGTGGATGAGAGAGAAGATGAAGGAGGTGGAAGCGCAGGAGAGACAGGGACGGATAGACAAAAGTGAATATAATGATATGTTTGGGAGATGGCAAGTATATGGGAGGGTGCCGAGATACATGAGTGAGGATGGGTGGAACAGGGATGAAAGGGTGACAATGGCGAGGGCAAGGTGTGGGTCTGGGGAGAGGGGAAGGAAGAGATGGATGGGGGAAGAATATATGAGATGTAGGTTGTGTGAATGGGGGAAGGATACGTGGAGGCACTTGGCGGAGGAGTGTGAGGGTGTGAGTGAGGAATGGGTGGGAGTGAAAGGGAATAGAAGGGTGACAGAATGGATGAGGGAGGACGGAGCTAGGGTAAAGACGCTGGAGAAAGTGGGACGGGAGAAAGAGGGCAAGATGTGATATAGTGTTGACATTGTAAATAACTGTAGGATATGCCAATAAAGGTCTTTTTTTTTTTTTTTAGTAAATTCACGTTGATGATCATTATTCATTATTAATAACAGAAATATTGGATAAATTAATTCCACGATTGCTTTGCTAAATAAATGTTTACCTTAATTCAAGAAAAAAAAAATAATCATAAGTATAGAAAATGATATGTGAACAACACACAGTGATATCTATGAAATATCCAAATTGACACTGAAACGAAATTATTAAATCGGGTCAAAGAATTTATATTGGATCAAATTCTTATCGTTCCATCACTCGTACCAATTGTGCGTGATTTGTAACAATGTAGTTCATTGTTATGTGTACCCAATGATAATTAATAAAACCCAATAGAATACACAAGTGTTGCTCAAGACCACACACTTAATTATATGTATATTTTCTATTTTGTAAAGTGGATTGGGTTTCGTAATACTCAACAATTTACTGTAACTAATTAAAATTACTGAGTAATGAAAAAAATTGATTGCAGAGTTTAATTAAATTAAAAATCGATTTTTTTTAAGTAATTAATAAAATTGATTATGAACTGCAGACCTTTTTCCAAAGAAGTAGATAAAAATAAATAATTCAGGTCAGGGTTGTTATTGTTTTAAAGCAGTATTTTAAAGCAGCCGTCGTGTATTAAACGGTTTTGTTCTAAACATGTTTTAAATCTGGAATTTGTTTATTACAATAATATATCACAACTGTGTGTGCATAAATGTGATTTTTAAATACAGGAAATTTTTCTTTCAGATATACATATGCATACACTGTAAATTTTACGTCATTCTTTGTTTTTTCAAAAGATTTCAATTTGAATCTTTAAACGAGGGTTTTCCACTCCCAGACTAAGCATGAAGTAAAATTTCGAGTTTAGAAAAGCCTGAAAATTTGGATTGGCCGCGTAGCGAAGCGGAGCGGCCAATCCAAATTAGGCTTTTCTAAACTCGAAATTTTACTTCATGCGCCACATGTATAAAACACTGAAATATCGTAAAGTTTAAAATATATAGCTTTAGAAATTTAATATGTAGATGTGAATAAAACGTGAGTCAAATTCTGCGCTGAACAAATTGTTTAAAACAGTGATTATAGGCAACCTAATAACTCTAACGTATATCAGGTTGCCTATAATCGTTGTTGTATGTGTGTTTTTTAAACTTCACTGTAAATCAGTATTTTTAGGCGTGGCACATGAAGTAAAATTTCGAGTTTAGAAAAGCCTAATTTGGATTGGCCGCTCCGCTTCGCTTCGCGGCCAATCCAAATTCTTAGGCTTTTCTAAACTCGAAATTTTACTTCATGCTTAGTCTGGGAGTGGAAAACACTCGTTAAAAGCCTCAAATTAAACGCTTTAAAACAACGAATGTCCGCAAATTAAATAAACGCTGTTATTATCGGGATATGTATACTCAAAGACTTAGGAGTGATTGTAAACAACGTAGTGGCTATTTACAAGACTTGTATTACAAAAAGATGGAAGTGGATAGTAATAATCAACCAACTAAATTTTGGCGGCATATACAGAAGCTGAAGAAAGAAGATGGTCTCCCTAAAGTTATGTCTTATGGTAACAATACCCTTCGTAGTGTACAGGATATAGCTGATTCCTTCGCAGATAACTTTGCTGCAAACTATAAAATGCCCCAAGTTCAAAATAGTGTTTCTCCACGGCTCTCTTCACTGTGTAATGCGTTTGCGGGAAGTGACAAATTTATTATTAATATTAAAGACATTTATAGTGAACTTGCGTCATTATCAAATAATTTCAGTTGTGGCCCTGATGAGATCCCAGGTGACTTTTTAAGTAGATGTGTTTGTACCCTCAGTATGCCAATATATTTGTTATTTACTGCGTCATTGTCACAGGGTGAATTCCCTGCTTTTTGGAAACATAGTTTTTTGGTACCAATTTACAAATCGGGGAAAAAAGTGAAATCACGAATTATAGAGGAGTTGCTCTTCAATATGCAATTCCTAAAGTATTTGACAAATTTATTTCATTTAATTAAAAAAACAGTGGTTATCAAAAAACATAATAATTCCGGAACAGCATGGTTTTTGCCCTGGACGCTCAACAGTGACAAATTTATTGGTTTACCAGTCGTACATATTGGATGCCTTGGAGAAAGGGTATCACGTTGATGCTATTTATACAGATTTCTCCAAGGCGTTCCATAGGGTGAATCATATATTGCTCATTAATAAACTGTGGGACTTCCAATTTAATGTTGACGTAATCAATTGGATTCAGTCATTCCTGAGCAATAGGACTCAATCAGTAAGGATAGGGAATTTTACATCTAGATGTGTACATGTACCATCGGGGGTTCCACAAGGAACACATAGTGGACCCATCCTGTTTTTGCTGTTCATAAATGATCTAGGTCAGTCGCTGGAAAATTGTAGATATCTTCTGTTTGCAGATGATTTAAAATTGTATAAAGCAATTTTAAAATCTGAGGATAACTGCATGGTTCAGGCAGACTTGGATCGTTTACAGAGTTGGTGTGCTCAGAATGATTTGAATCTCAATGTCAGTAAGTGTAAACACATGAGATTCTCTAGAAGGATTGCGGAAATTAATTTCTCATATGTCTTAAATAATTCTGTGTTAGACAAAGTTGATGTAATAAAAGATTTAGGTGTTACATTCGACTCTAAATTAAATTTCAACCAATAATTTGTCAAGGCAATGAAATAATGAAATAAAAAAAAAAAAAAATCCCTGTATGTTCTGTTTTAAACGTGTTTTAAAAGTGTTTTAAGCATGTTTTAAACATGTTGTTAATTGATAATGTTTTAAACGCTGTTTCAATGAAAAAAAAACACGTTTTATAAAAAAACTGTTTGTTTTAATTAAAATGAAAAAAAAAACGTTTTTTTTTTTTAACAACCCTTATTCAGGTAGAACGACCAACGGTCGTTAGCAGATTGGCTGAACAAAATGCATAATACCTGATTTTAGAAAATGTATTGTCAGTTTTTATACTGTAATTCTGTCGATAAAAATATTACAGTGCAAACGTTTAAAACATGATTTAGAGTAGGCTTTGTTTTTAAATTAGATTAGCACTACTGACAGTTAACACATACTTTATCATAACTTCAAATTTACTCCATCATTCAATTAGTATTCTGGGCAATCACACAAAAAAAATGCCGCCTACTCTAAATCATAATTTAAAAGATCGCACTGTAAATATTT
The DNA here is from genome assembly GCA_932526585.2 of Philonthus cognatus. Taxonomy (NCBI): domain Eukaryota; kingdom Metazoa; phylum Arthropoda; class Insecta; order Coleoptera; family Staphylinidae; genus Philonthus; species Philonthus cognatus. The sequence goes on from OW052241.1 coordinate 45,622,337, forward strand.
ATATATAAATAATTCATGTGTTATAATAAAATTATTTATTTATTTTTGCAACAGAATGCGAATTTAAAAATAAAAATTATAAAACACAATTGAAACACGATTTTAACTTTATTTGTATAACTGAGACTTTATTAAGTGACTATAGTTTCGACAACTTTAATTTATTATTTTCAAACTCAAAGTGTATTATAAATAGAGATGGCTAACTCTTGAGCGAATCGACTCAAAGAGTCAGTTCAGTGAAGTGAGCTAGTGAGCCAAGTGGCTCAGTCAAAATGTTCAGCTCTTTTTGAGCCATGACTTATTTTTATTCGCCCGCTCTTCTAGAGTTACACGACTCACCTTGAATGTTGATTCGCACTGTATTAACGGTTCTTGATTTTCACGCGGCTCGTCGATCGGCAGGCTGCCTGGGCTCGGCCTTGCTGAGCATGCACTTTTTACTTTCGACATTTCTTAGTCTCCGGCATTTTAGTGAATCATCTTTATTTTTTTTCAATTATGTGTGTTATTATGTTTCGTTATGTAAGTAATTCAAACATTTCTTTAATTAAAATAAAAAATATGAGAAATATTAGAGAAAATAAAAATAATGTTTATAGATGATTAAATAACTTAGTAAGATTAGAAATATAATTAATATTAATTTGTAAGCAATTTTAATTTGGCTTGAGACACGACCACACTACTTAATTGATTTCTAAAGACATAATTTTTCACGGCATTTCCTAAACCTATGTTATTTGTTTATTTTAATTGAAATTTGCCTCTGTTAATTCACATATACTACAATTTAAAATATCATAAGCAAAAACCTATGTTTACTGTATAGTAATCTAAGTAGTAGTCTAATTTTTGTTTCGTCACCAATTTGTAACAAAAATTGTAAATTTAATAAGAAGTGTGTTATTGTAGTAAGAAAATAGGTATCGTTATATTCCTATCTTATTTTATTGCAGCATCATCGATTCGAATTTCGATGCGTAAACCCATTGAGCGATACGACTCTCAAAGAGTCATGGCGGTTCTTGAATCCGATTGAGCGGCTGAACCGATTGAGCTAGCGGCGATTCGACTCTAAAAGAGTCCACGTTGCATCGCGATCCAGGTCGGAGATTTAGAGTTGGATCGCTGTTTTCGTGCTGAATGTATGTGTGTTTTTATAGGCGCGCACACGTATTCAATATATTTAAACACACTTGAAGTGTAATCGCACGAAATTAATACGCGATTGTTATAATTTTGATTACATATTTATGCTCTTACGTATTTATATAAATTATGATTAATTTATTGCAATCATTGTATAACCGACATTATTAATCACCGTATTGATCAATTTAATGAGTTGGAGAATAAGATGAATCTATAAGAGTCAGAACTCTCGGCGGCTCGCTCGCTCGTAACTCTTTTGAGCTGGCTCAGTGAATCGACTCTTTGAAGTGAGTTAGATCTTTTGAACCAGCTCACTGAAAAGAGCCATTTCGCACATCTCTAATTATAAACTTTTAATTGAAATAAATTACTATCAGAATGTTTTCCTGATTTATATTTCCACATTAAATAGTTTAGAAATTCTTCAAGGTGTTGAATAAACACGTTGAATGTTTCAGACAAAGCTTTAGGCTTTTATTTCACTAATCTATTTAGAAATGCAGAAAAATATTTGCTTGTCCGAGTGCCAAGTTTACGCATAACTCTCAAGAAAGTTATTAACTGTAAAAATAAACACAACTCCTCAACACGAGAATTATAATAAATCTGTTATATTTAGATTTATCGAGATATATCTTTGCCTAAAAATACTTCTTAAAAATATCAAGCAGAAATAAATATATGAAGAAATATTAAAATTAAAATAATTAAGAGCAGTTAGAGAGCGAGTACGCTCTCTAACTGCTCTTAATTATTTATGTTTAATTACTTTTACCTTAAAACCCATGAAATACTATTCATATACAGGGTTGGACAAAAGTACGTGAGCACCGGATTTATGGCTAAACTAAGCCAAAGCTAGTGAGATGAAAAAATACTCTTAGTATAAATTCTTGTTGTCATTTCTCGAGGTATGACATCATCGGTGTTTTTTTTTTTAAAATGGAATACCCTGTATATTTTGAAGTTTTTAGATAAACACATGTTAAACAATTACAATGATGTGGAATTTGGTGGGTGTGCGACTTGTGGTTTTACATTATTAAATAAAGTAATAAAAGGAATAAATAGCTGTTTACTGTTGTTTGTCTCGTTTTACAAACGAATGTAAATCTAAAAGTAACATTCGCTGTTTTTTTTTTTGTCCCATGAGGTGGTGTCGTTGTTAGCTGTTATTATTGCACTAGTTTCCATCAGATAATTCAAGGACACATTATGGGACCAATCTTTCTAAGAGAACATTTAAACGCTAATTAAACAACAGTTAACAGCTATTAACAACACCCACCAAATTCCACATTATTGTTATTAGTTAACAAGTGTTCAACCAAAAAATTAAAAATATACAGGGTGTTCCATTTAAAAAAAAACCACCGATGATGTCATATCTCGAGAAATAGAATAGCTGTTGGAAATCATATTACGTCCTTAAATAGTTGAAAACAACAACAAAAACTTATATTAAGAGTATTTGTTTATCGCACGCATAGTTTAGTCAGAAATCCAGTGTTCCCATAATTTTGCCCAACCCTTTATAAATCCGGGTTTAACCAACCCACTGAGCAAATATATTTAAGTAATGTTTTATTAGCATTAAAACAACGTTTAATGTTGCTATAATGTTGATATAACGTTATTTGTTTTTTTTTGCTCAGTGGGCAACGCCAGTTAAATAGAATTATAATCTCTTGTAAATAAAACACTTTTTACTTTGTTTAACCACTGAATCTGTGGTTAAACAAAGTAAAAAGTGTTTTATTTACAAGTGTATTTAAGATGTACCACAAAGTGAACGCCTACAACACCAAACAAAGAATTATAATCGTATACAATCTAGTAATAGTTGGACATATGCCAAAAAAAATCAATCAATTCAAAATTTATTGAAGTTAACAACATGGAAAATGTCTATTTGACTTAACAAATCTTTGAATTACACTGAAGTTGATGAAATCAGACATAAATTAAAGAAAAATCTGTCATCTTTTAGTCACTGAACGTATTTGTTTCATTATTAAAGAAAGACTCTCTGAAAACTGTAATATTAATAACATAATTAGTGTTACTTTTTTAACTGTTTATTAATTATCTAGGTATTAGTGAGAGAGTTCAGATTAATCAATGTTACATCACGAATTATTAAAACTTCACACATAATAAAGTTGGTAAAAAAACTGGCACGCATTCTCATTCAACAATCAATAACACATAGATAAAACTTCTATGCCAAAGCTGTTTAAATATTTGGACATATTAGAAGTAGCAATTGATTGCCGTGTTTTAAATTAAATGCATTGTTATCTCTGCATACAGATAACAATATTTTAGTTTCTTATCTACAGGAAGCAACTGACAAGTGGACCTCTTAAATATTTGCACAAAATTCATTACAATAATTTTAACTACTATGAAACTAAAAACAATATGCCAGAATAAAAAATGGATAAAATCTCTTTCCTACGACCACTCCCGAAAACAGACATTTCATTGGAATACCTGTGCATTGAAAGGTGTCAATTATATATTTGTATTTTGGTCGTAGGAGAAGCAGACTGTTAAACATGTTTTGAAAGCTGCATTGCATGCTCATACACTTACACTTACTAACTCTGCGGGTTCGTAAATGTAATTTGGTATTCGCATGCAAAGCGAAGCTTTCAAAACTTGTCAAAGAATCTACCATTTCTCGCAATTTGTGAAGGAAAATGAAGATATAGGAAATAAAGCACAAGTAGCGGATTTAAAATATCCTTAAAGAATGGGCCGCAATAAAACATTACATTTTTTACTGACTGCACACTAATTGACACCTCATTTGTAAGATTTTCCACAATTTTCAAAATATTGATATACACCGTTCCATTTGTTTCTGGATCTCGCCTAGCCATGCTTTCGTGTTGTTATGTTGCAGTATCAACATTTACATTTTTTATTAATTGCCACTCCTGATTCCTTCTTTTAACAGTGTTGCAATAATTTATGACATCATAAGTAATCCTCTTTTTAATTTTCAAGAGGTTTATTGTTAATCTTGCAACAATTATTTCGCCACGCGGTCGCTTCTTCGAGCATTTTATTATTAAATAAAATCTGGCTCAGAACAAACATCAGAAGATTCAGATGCAGGTTCTCTTGACTAAATAATAAAAGTGGAATGAGGGCTTAAAAATTGTTTGACATGAAAATTATCAGTATCACAAGAGGGTGGGAATAAATTTGCAATTCTACAAAAAAATACTGAGGGCCAACAGAAGAGAGAATGACCAAAATTAAGGTGGATGGATGGAGTTGATCAAAATGTGTTAACGGGAAGACCCAAGCGAGAAATAGAAATGGATGACGAAATAAGTTTGCAGAGCCGAATTCATTATATTTGTTATATACAATATTATTGCTGTGTTTGTATGTACAAAAACCAAGTAGTAAATTTTGTTAATCTTAAAACTGCATATTATTATCCTTTTATATCTGAAAATTTGTAAAACAGGCAACAGTGTAAGATCACAATTGTCAGAAATTATAACCTTAAAATCGAACATCTGACAGTGACATTTAAAAACCCTGATTTAAAACACAACCAGCCCCATTTACAATACTTAAACTGTCACTTTTCCATAGCTAGGCGAGATCCAGAAACAAATGGAATATATTATACTTTTCATGAATTATCGTCAATTTAATAAAAAAATTCCCATGCCAGTATGCATACTATGTTTTGATATCTTAATTTTGTTATTATAAGTGAAACATTTGGTATATTTGAATATTTTTATATCTACATTTATTCAAATATTATACCAATTGTATTTTTATAGCAAAGTGCTAAATAAAGTTTATTATTATAAAGGTAACATATAAATAAGGACCCTAGAAGCCAAGGGATACAAGTGCATACAAATAGATTTGGGAAAACAAATTTTGAAAGTTGAGAAAAGAGAGTAAACAGAAAAATGTTCACTCAATGTCTTATATTAAACTAGAATTACCTTGTATTTACCAATATCAGTAATATCCTGTTGCGAACAAATGATTAAATGTATCTAAAAACCCAACTCCACACTTGTAACTCTATTTTTTTTAAATTTGCACATACAAAGAGTTTTATATAACACCGAACATTTTTATCCAATACAATTTGACACCTTTAATTTTGAAGTTATGTGTAAATTGGGAAGCCTCTATGACTATTAAAAATTGTTGCCAATCAATCGCAGTTAATGCCTTAACTTGTTACATACAGGGAGTTGTTCTTTCAAGTATGTGCCAATTACAGCGTATATGCCATAAATCTTTAGATACTCATTGTTTTTTTTAAGAGTTTAATTTGAAACTTGAAATGAGTGTGTTCCACTCCCAGACTAAGCATGAAGTAAAATTTCGAGTTTAGAAAAGCCTGAAAATTTGGTTTGGTCGCGTAGCGCGAAGCGCGGAGCGGCCAAACCAAATTTTCAGGCTTTTCTAAACTCGAAATTTTACTTCATGCGCCACCGGTACAAAACACTGACATATTACGAAGAATAAAACACACCGCTAAACTTTACATTGCATCAGTATTTTGTACCGGTGGCGCATGAAGTAAAATTTCGAGTTTAGAAAAGCCTGAAAATTTGGTTTGGTCGCTCCGCGCTTCGCGCTACGCGACCAAACCAAATTTTCAGGCTTTTCTAAACTCGAAATTTTACTTCATGCTTAGCCTGCGAGTGGAAAACTCTCGCTTAAAGTTTAAAAACAAATTCATTTAATAAACCGAGCATCGGAAAATATACAACGTATGCATATGGATACTATGGTGTTACATAAAACTGTATATATATCCCTTGACTTCTAGAGTCCTCAAATAATATAATCGCCTGATCTTAATTAAAATTAAAGAGAACAATATCAAAATAATATAGTATGTAATTGTTACGCACAGTTGTATGTACATGCATGTAACATACATTTAACAAATGAAGGTTGCAAAAAAATCTAAGCTATTTATCTAAAAACTATGTACACGTCTTACCTTTTTAACAGAACTGACAATTATGTCGTACATTGTCATTCTAGCAATTTGCTGCGTATCTTCCATATTTTCATCCTTTTCTTCTTTACTTGAGACCCCCGACATGTTACTGATAGAAAAAAAACAGTCAAGTCTTAAAGAATGTAACACAAATTATTTCACTAATTAATTTAAAAAAAAAACAAATTAAATTCGATGTAATTTCATAGCGAATTGGTGTGGCTTACATAAAAATCCTCCCTGAAAGTTTTATTAATTTCTGCTTAGTCACACATGAGGGATGGCTTACACTAGCTCTAATGGGTTTTAGAAAATGTAACACAAATTATTTCAATAATTAATTTAAAAAAAAAACAAATTAAATTCGATGTAATTTCATACCAGATTGGTGTGGCTTACATAAAATTCCTGGCTGAATGTTTTATTAATTTCTGAATAGTCACACATAAGGGATGGCTCACCCTAGCTCTAATTGCCCTATATATGTTATTTTTTACATGTATAAAAGAAACCTTTAGTTGCTCCAAATCAGCAGTCAATTCACCTGAATCCGTACGTGAAATGTTAAATTTAACGTATATGTTATTAATACCCACACAATCTTAGTATAAAAATCAAGTACTAAACGCGCCTAGACTGTGATGTTGGGAATAACATGTACGTGAAATTTAACAATTCGTGTACGGAATAGCCCTGAATATCGATAATATAGGCCACCACAGCTACATCATCAGTCTGTGTACATCATATGGTACATTTAAAACTGAACATATAATAATTAACATTTAGGTTTAAATATATAACTTGCATGCTAATCACGTACTAAATATGTTTTATTTTATTCCATTCAATAGCAAAATCGTCAATATTTTTTATAGGGATAAAATAAAACCTCCCCAGGAATTTTATGTAGGTCAGTGTAGCTCTGTAACTCACCCGTGTACTTTTAAATCCACTCAGAAAATGAACAACATTTAATTCAGTTTCACCACACCTTGATTCCGAAGATGTTTACTTCTACGTAGCAATTATCAACAACGCTGGAATAATGATGTCATGGATTATTAATAAATAATGCACGGAGACCGGGCGCCGGACGAGAGAAGTCACCGACACGAAAACAGAAACACGAGTGGCGCAAACGCGGTGAATTCGGATCGGCGTGTAATCTGTCCACTCATTAAATATTCTAAGCTAGCCGTGCGAATACACTGCTAAGTTTTATGGTAATAGTTTATATTACGCAGTTTTTATTACAATGGGCCCGTTCATCAAACTGTTCAACATTCAACATGTTTGAATTTGTTTGTGATGTATGTTGGTATCTAATGAAGGGTACTCCGGTCGGTCTATTTTGTACGATTGCAAAAATTCCAAACACTTTTACGATTAACAATCCGGTCATCAGATAATTTCCCAAAAGTTGGCAGTAAACTCCTAACTGTTGTCTCTGATGAACGGGCACCATTATACAGGGTGAGTTTTTTTTTATGTTCTCTATGGGGATCTCGGAAACTATAAGAGATAGAAAAACGGTTAAATGGGGAAAGGAGTGTAGTTTTATAGGACGAATAAAATGACACTTTCAAAATATTTGAAAAAGTCAAGGGTAACTAGATATTTTGAATAAAGTAAAATGTGTCAATTTTTTGAAATCAATATATCTCTATTATTATCATAGATAGAAAAAAACTGTAAAGGACAAAGTTGTAGAAAAAGTTGTAGAAAAATTTACACAGATTAATAACAAAAAATAAAAAAAAAATCGCCCATATTTTTTTTAATAATAATAATAATAATACTTTATTGGTGCTCATAACGGAAGTTTTACACAGGTCAGATAAGATACATTACATAATATTATAATTAATTTGCAGGACATCACAGCAATATTACAATAGTAATACATATACAGTAAAATATTGTCGCGAAAAGATATAATATAAATAATAACATTTAAAACCTAAAACTTAAAAGCTAAAATTTAAAAATTAAAACTTAAAGGCTAAAATTTAAGAAACAATACTTAATATCTAAAATTTGAAATTCAAATCCTAAAATCTAGAACTTAAACTGTAAGATCAAAAATCCAAAACTAATAAGCCAAAATTTAAAAATTACGAGCCTAAACATAAAATTTAGGACCCAACATTTGAAATTAAAAAAATAAAATAAAATAAAAATAAAGAATAAAATGGTTGTGTTAACCCACTCAGCTATAAAGTCTTAAAATTATAACGAACACATACATATTAAAATATAAAAAATTACATACAATAACTACACATTTAAAAAACATTTATAGTTGGATATCAATGTGTGGTCCAGAAAATCCTCCAAACTATAAAAAGCTTTTTCCAGTAGTATTGCTTTAATCTTAGACTTGAATAATATTATGTCAAGATTTCTGAAGCTATTTGGTAGGACATTGAAACATTTTAGGCCATAGTAATTTACACTATTTCTAGATCTTTGCAATCTTAAATTTGGAACATACAGGTTTTCCTTCGTTCTGGTTTGATATATATGATTTATGGGTTGTAATATGTGGTTGTCATAGCTAGACTTAACAGATAACAAACAATGCAGTATGTACAAACAGGGAAATGTGAGAATTTTGAGATTAATAAAAGCCATTTTGCAGTCATCTCGAAAACCCAGGTTGGATATGATTCTAATGGCCTTACGCTGTAAACCGAAAATACGGTGTCTTATTGCAGAGTGGCCCCAAGCAGCTAAACTATAAGTAAGACGGGACTGAAAGAGCGCGAAATAGGCCGTTCTGAGCATTTCATATGAGACGTTATTTCTTAGTCCTCTCAAGACAAAGATGTTTTTATTTAGTTTTGCTGCGAGTTCGTCGCCTTGACTGTCCCACAACAAGGAATTATCAATATAAACACCTAGAAATTTAACAACCGTAGGCATATTTGTCATATGATGGTTGTTTAAGGTATAAATCGAGGTTTCAGTTTTGTTAGCATTGAGACTCAGTCGATTAGCAGTAAACCATGTTGTAGCCTTTATTAAAAGTTCTTTGTTTTTTTCATAGGCCGTCTCGATGTTAGGAGATGAATTAATTATAGTAGTATCATCAGTGAATAAAACCACTTTACCATCATTCATGTACTGTGGGACACCACATGTCGTTTCCAGGAATTCAGATTTGTCCCCTTTATACGTGACCGCTTGCTGCCTCCTAGTTAAAAAAGACAACAAGAGGCCACAACTCTGTGGGTTGAAGTTGTACGAGTACAGCTTTCTTAGAAGCAGTGTGTGAGGGACACAGTCGAAGGCTTTGGATAGATCAATATAAGTAGCAAAAGCAAATTTACCACTTTCATAAGTATCAATAATTGATCCAGTAAGATCCAGTATGGCGTTAAGTGTAGATTTCCCCTCCCTAAATCCGTACTGTTCTTTACTTAGGATATTATTGCTTTCAAAATGATTAATTATTTGTTTGAGTAATATCTTTTCCACTATTTTAGAAAAAATCGGAGGCAGACTTATAGGACGGTAATTATTACAATCATTTATGTCCCCTTTTTTATGAATCGGAACAACCTTCGATACTTTTAGAACGTCTGGAAATACACTCGATCTTATACTATTATTAATTAACTTGGTCAGTGGTTCTATTAGTACATCTAATACATGTTTGATTATATTGATCGAGATACCGTAAATGTCGGTACTACCATTGTTCTTCATGCCCTTTATTGTGTCCCTTACCACTGCTTCTGAAACAAGAAGAAATGAGAATGGTGGCATTTTGGGAGATATGACACAAACTTATCTTTTTTTAAATGGAAACAATAGTTGGCTATGGCCTCATTGGAAAGGTTATTTTTTTCCCTTTAATCCGATATAACATATGCCATAGTTATTTTTAAAATAAAATAAGTTATAGTCGTTTTAATTTTTCCATACACCAAAAAATAGTTAGCCATGAAAAAGACAAAAGTAAAACAATTGCGGTTGTTTATAGCAACGAAATCAATATTTAATTTATTATCTTTCTTTAGATTTGTCAAAAGCAACATAAATTAAAATAATTCCAAAATTATCAAAATAATAATAGAAGAAAATTTTAAATATTACATAAGATGCTCAAAAAGTTCACCATTATTATTATGGCATGAAGTACATCTTTTTAAAATCTAATTTGTGGCTTTTTTTACTTTTCTTCTGTCAATAGAATTAAATGTTTCAAGTACAGCTAGTCTTAGATCATCCACGGATTGATATGATTGTTGATACACTTTGTTCTTCACATAACCCCACAGAAAACAGTCTAAAACGGATAGATCGGGTGATCTAGGTGGCCATAGGATTGGTCCATTTCTTCCCACCCATGAATTAGGAGAAGCATCATTTAAATATATAGTTTCGCACAGCCAACTTGCTATGAGGTGGATCTTGCCCGTACTGATAAATTTAAATCATCGAGCATATCTTCAAATGTTTCTTGAAGAAAACGAAGTTAATCATTTCCATTCAATGTGTTATCAAAAATATATGGGTCGAGAATTCTCGATCCGAACACACCGCACCATACATTAAATCCAAAATTAATTTGTGGTCTACGTTGTGCAACTTCTCGTTCATTGTGCCGGTTAAAAATCCCACAATTAGTAAATCGCGTTTCATCTGTCCAAATCATTTTTGTAGGGAACGTATTATCCTCTTGGCACATGTTTTTGTATCACATAATTTTGTGAAATTGATACCTTATATGGGTGATATTTGTGTTTTTTCAAAACTCGTACTACAGTCCGTTGAGATATGCTTGCTTCTGCTGCAATTTGTCTGGTCGATGTGGATGGATCTATCATCGCCAATGCTTATACGTTTGTTTCCGAAACTTCATTAATTTCGTTTTTTCAAGTTTCGGCTTTGTAAAGGATCCGTACTCACCCAAATTGTGGTAAATTCTTCTGAATATTGGTAAAGATGGCTGCCGACGCTCGATATACTGATTATAATATTGTTCTGCAGCATCCGCAGCGTTTTTATTACACTGAATGTAACAAACAAGCATATCACGCTTTTCTTCGTTGGAAATATTCATTATCACTTTAAAAAACTTTCAACACCAAATAAATACAAAACAAACTTATCGAAACAAACCAAATATGGAAATGAATTAATATGTGTTTAGAATAAACAACTGCAATTGTTTTACTTTTGTCTTTTTCATGGCTAACTATTTTTTGGTGTGTGGTAAAATTAAAAACGACTGTAACTTACTTTATTTTAAAAAAACTATGGCATATGTTATATCGAATTGAAGGGAAAAAAATAGCCCTTTTAATAAAGTCATAGCCAACTATTGTTTCCATTTAAAAAAAGGTAAGTTTGTGTCATATCTCCCAAAATATGGGCGAATTTTTTTTTTGATTTTTTGCTATTAATCTGTGTAAAATTTTCTACAACTTTGTCCCTTACAGTTTTTTTCTATCTATGATAATAATAGAGATATATTGATTTCAAAAAATTGACACATTTTAATTTATTCAAAATATCTAGTTACCCTTGCCTTTTTCAAATATTTTGAAAGTGTCATTTTATTCGTCCTATAAAACTACACTTCTTTCCCCATTTAACCGTTTTTCTATTTCTTATAGTTTCCGAGATCCCCATAGAGAACCTCGAAAAAAACTCACCCTGTATATACAGGGTGGTCCATCTTAGATGTAACAAGCGACTTTGTTGAGTTACGCGGAATTTTTGTAAAAATCGCCGACACACGTCGATTTTTGTTTCGGGGACAACTTTTAACGACATTTCCATCTTTATACCTCAAATGCCATTTGTGTGTTGTCGTTCCCTCAGGAACCAATGAAAATTCAAACCAATGACACTGTTGTATTCAGAATAGAAAAAGCTTTTTAACGATATAACACTCGACCCACTTTCCCTATTTAAAATCGAGGGCTGAAGTTAGGTTAGGTTAGGAGGTTAAGGTTATGAAGGTGGAAATGCCATCAAAAGTTGTCCCCCCCGAAACAAAAATCGACGTGTCTTGGCGATTGTTTCAAAAATGCAGCGTTACTCAACAAAGTCGCTTGTTACCTCTGAGATGGACCACCCTGTATATAAAAAAATGATAAAGATCTTTAGTTTAGTTTAGTGTTTAGTAAATATTCAAAAATTCGTTCAATTTGACGCTCGTTACGAGTGTTTACACTCCTTGTTTAAGCATGAAGTAAAATTTCGAGTTTAGAAAAGCCCGAAAAAAAGCGTAGCGACCAAGCCTAGTTTTCAGGTTTATCTAAATTCGAAACTTTACTTCAACCGTCACGCGTATTAAACACCGAAAGTTTAAAATATACCGCTTTTTTCTAAAATTATAAAATAATTCGATCAAACAAAACATTTTTTTATTCGAAAAAGGGCTGCCTTCTGAAAAGAATACTGTTAGGTGTGGCATCTGCTCAGCTGGAATCTTGGGCCCATATTTTTTCGAAGATGAATTTGGAAATGCAGTAGTTGTTAACAGCAGGGTTGTTAAAAAAACGTTTTTTTTTTATTTTAATTAAAACAAACAGTTTTTTTTAATAAAACGTGTTTTTTTTCACTGAAACAGCGTTTAAAACGTTGAGCCCGTTCAGCAGAGACAACAGTTGGGAATTTACTGCCAACTGTTGGGGAATTCTCTGATGACCGGATTGTTAATCGTGAACGTGTTTGGGATTTTTGCAATCGTACGGAATAGACCGACCGAAGAACCGTTCATTAGATACCAACATACATCACAAACAAATCCAAACATGCTGAATGTTGAACATTTTGCTGAACGGGCCCATTAACAATTAAAAGCATGTTTAAAATGTGTTTAAAACACGTTTAAAAGAAAACAGACAGGGCGTTTTTCTTTTGAGTATATACAGGGTGTCCGTATTTCGACAGAATGTATGGGGATCTCAGTTATTTGAAGAGATAGAGAGTCGATTAAACTAGGGCAAAGTTGTATATTTTAGGACCTAACAATAATCTGAAAGCAATTTTGAAATATCATCTTTAGTTTTCGAGATATTAACAAGAGACTGTTTTTTTGAAACATTGTTTTTATTTTTTTATTCAAAAACTACTGAATCTGTACATTTTAAACTTTGACATTATACAGGCACTTTTTAATGAGGCATCTAGTAGTATTTTATTTTTTAAGATAACTGTAACATTTACCCGGGGACCATAGCCAACTTTTGTTTTTCTTATGGGCGCCATTTTGGATTTTCATATTATTTGAAACAATATTTTTTTCTGAACTCAGTGATATACCACACTCATAATTTATCTAAGATTTGATATTTAAAATTAAAATATTTTCTTTTTTGCAAAGAGTGCCATGGAAACAATGACGTCATATCTATTAATCAATAAAATATTGACAACAGTCAATCATTGTTAGCAGTCAATCATTGTTAGCAGTCAATCATTGTTAGCAGTCAAAAGTAATTAATAACTGTCAATCTTATGTAATAATAATAATAAGTCTCGATTATTACACAAAACATAAAGTAAAAAAAATGGCGATGTGTCCATCGTAGTACTTTTCCCGTTTAAGATATGATAACTTAAATATCAACAGTATGGAAAAGTTGCACAAACTAAATTTATTCTACTTTTATTATTATTATTTCAAAACTATTCACAAAACAAGTAATTCTTGCATTTTTCGCTGCATCTCAATAAATATTGATTACCATCACATTTAAGCGTTATATATTTTTAACTTTACCGTAAATCAGTGGTGTTTACGCGTGGCGCATGAAGTAAAATTTCGAGTTTAGAAAAGCCCCGTGAAAATTTGTCTCGGGTCGCTGCGCGACCCTCGACAAATTTTCTACGCGGGGCTTTTCTAAACTCGAAATTTTACTTCATGCTTAGTCTGGGAGTGGAAGACACTCGTTACTTTAAAATACATCGCAACTATTAAAATATGTATCTTCGGATGGCCGTCTTCAGGGGTGATATGTAAGCAAATTTTTTGGTCCTAGGAGTCGTCAAATAAGTGAGTTACTCAACTATTTTCAAGGCACTCTTTACATAAAACAAAAGATTAAAATTTTACATTATAATGTACAATAAACTATAAGTGAATTTTCTACGCGGGGCTTTTCTAAACTCGAAATTTTACTTCATGCTTAGTCTGGGAGTGGAATACACTCGTTACTTTAAAATACATCACAACTGTTAAAATATGTATCGTCGGATGCCTGTTTTCAGGGGTGATATGTAAGTAAATTATAGGTCCTAGGAGTTGTGAAATAAGTAAGTTACTCAACTGTTTCCAAGGCACTCTTTACAAAAAACAAAATAATAAAATTTTACATGAAAAATGTAGAATAAACTATAAGTGTGATACATCATTGAATTCAGAAAAAAATTTTCTTCCAAAAAATATAAAAATCCAAAATGCGCCCATAAGAAAAACATAAGTTGGCTATGGTCCATGGGTAAATGTTATAGTTATCTTAAATAAAATATGTAACTAGAGATATGATTAAAAAGTGCCTGTATAATATCAAAGTTGTAAAGGTCTGGGATGAATACTTTTTAAATAAAAAAATTAAAACGAAATTTAAAAAAATCCGTTTTTTGACAATATCTCAAAAACGAAAGAAGTTATTTCAAGTTTACTTTCAGATTATTATTGGGTCCTAAATTACGCAACTTTGCCCCAATTTAACCGACTCTCTATCTCTTCAAATAACCGAGATCCCCATACATTCTGTTGAAATACGGACACCCTGTATATCCCGAAAATTACAGCGTTTTTTAAATTTGCGGGAATTCGTTGTTCAAAAGCAGTTAATTTGAGGCTTTTAACGAGTGTTTTCCACTCCCAGACTAAGCATGAAGTAAAATTTCGAGTTTAGAAAAGCCTGAAAATTTGGATTGGCCGCGTAGCGAAGCGGAGCGGCCAATCCAAATTAGGCTTTTCTAAACTCGAAATTTTACTTCATGTGCCACACGTATAAAACACTGAAATATCGGAAAGTTTAAAATATACGGCTTCAGCAATCTAATATGTAGATGTGAATAAATCATGAGTCAAATTCTGAGCTGAACAAATTGTTTAAAACAGTGATTATAGGCAACCCAATAACTCTAACGTATATTAGGTTGCCTATAATCGTTGTTGAATGTGTGTTTTTTGAACTTCACTATAAATCAGTGTTTTTTAAGCGTGGCGCATAAAGTAAAATTTCGAGTTTAGAAAAGCCTAATTTGGATTGGCCGCTCCGCTTCGCTACGCGGCCAATCCAAATTCTTAGGCTTTTCTAAACTCAAAATTTTACTTCATGCTTAGTCTGGGAATGGAAAACACTCGTTAAAAGCATCAAATTAAACGCCATGAAATAACGAATTCCCGCAAATTTAAAAAACACTGTAATTATCGGGATGTATACTCAAATGAAAAATGCCCTGTATGTTCTGTTTTAAACATGTTTTAAAAACGATTTAAACATGTCTTTAATTATTAATGTTTTAAACGCTGTTTCAATGACAAAAAAACTGTTTGTTTTAATTAAAATTAAAAAAAAAAATGTTTTTTTTAACAACCCTGTTCTAAACTCAAAATATTACTTCATGTTTAATCTGAGAGTGGAAACATTCGATAGAGGCTTCAAATTGAACGATTTTATAAAAACAACGAATGCATTACAATCTTCAGCGTGTATATTTGGATATGTATATGTTACAGACAAAACACGAAATTGGACAAAACGCGTTTTGTCTAGACAAAACTCGAAATGTCTATTGTGTAATGTACCTCTCACTTGTATAAATTTAATGTTTTCATGAATCACTCTGTATATTATTATCATTATAGTGTAATTATCTCATTGTACAGATAATTTTGGAATAGCAAATAATTCGTAAATCAAATAGTTTTCACATTCCGAAATCGATTCTTAGGAATTATAATCTTGATTTGTTATTCCATTTTATCTTATCTTATCACTGAAGAAATAAAATTGTTTTGGTGTTAAGGAGCACACTTCTATTTCGACAGTTGAGCAAGACAGCCAATTCAATTACAAATTCTAAACTCTGAATCTTTGACTTCTAATTCTTATTCTGTTTCAAACTGTAAATTGATGTATTAAGTAGCAAATTAAATACCAAGTAAAAGGTTTATCTTTGAATCTCTTTGTTTGGACCCAAGTTGACTAAATCGCGTCTTCGACGACAAATCCAGGAAATCTAAATATAAACAAAAGAACCGTAACGACAAACAACACCTTCGTACGTTACAATTGCTCACAGACATATATGCTTCGGGCTTTATGCTACATAGCCTGAATTAAAACATAATTTCAGGTTTTGTCTAGACAAATTGCCTTTAGTCCACATTAGTTTAGACAAGTCCTAACATGATAATTTTCATAAATATGTCAAATTGGTAAAGTTGTAACAATAGAAGTTCAACGGTAATCGAAATTATTGAAAATATATCATATGTTCAATAAAAAACCTCTAGAGTGCCATGATTTAATCTTTTTTCAAATTTAAGTTGGCTACACACTTCAGGAATTGACATATAAACCGTCAGACATAATAATTATAATGTATATCCAGAGTTGCCAACCTAGAATATTTTCCATGGCAATCTAGAGATTTTTTTAATTGAACATACGTATATCGTATGTTCAATTAAAAAAAAAATTTAGAGTGCCATGGAAAATATTTTAGAATATCATTATTGTGTCTGATGTTTTATATGTGTAATGGGTCAGTAGGGGTCATGTGCAAATATTATTTTTGACGAAATTAAATTAAAATATTAATACAAAAATCACCCTAGAAAATAATAAAGAAAAATCAACATCCAGTAAATACGAGAATAACATTAGTCGATCAAAATTTTTTATGTGAAAGAAATAACAAATGCAGCATCGCCTTAAAATAATAAACAAGTACCGGCGCGTGGAGAAATGCTAAGACATACAGAAAGATTCAGTTCCGGGTTTAACGAACGCAAACACAACAAGTGTGCAAAGTCAGGGAAATGAAGTTGACGTCAGAGAGGGAAGGGTTTTGTGACCATATATGGTAGTAGATAAAATTTAAGCAACAAAATTTGGGGAGGGGAGAACTTTGAGAGCAGCAAAGAATCGATTCTAAAAATCCGGGACGGGGACAGTCAGTATCTGAATGTAAATGGGGACAGTTGAAAATGGGAAGTTTCAGTAGGATGTGAGTTAGTGAAGTAATGTTGATGAAGAGAGTCAAGAGAGAGTTCAAGAAGTCAAGAGACAGTACGGAAGAAGAACATCACGAAAAGCACCACAAGTTCCAAATCACAGAGGGAAATAAGAATAACACAACAAAAATCAAAATTATACAACAAATATAAATACTATACAACAAAAAAGAATACAAAACAATTGACGGGTGTGGTCGAGCTGTGCGTGGAAAACGGAGAAGTGTTCCCGCTAGTTAATTGCCTGAAAACAATTAACGGGTGTGGTCGTCCCGAGTTAGTACTGCAGAGTTATGTTCCCACTAGTTAATAGCACAAAAACAATTGACGGGTGTGGTCGAGCTGTGCGTGGAAAACGGAGGAGTGTTCCCGCTAGTTAATTGCCTAAAAACAATTAACAGGTGTGGTCGTCCCGAGTTAGTACTGCAGAGTTATGTTCCCGCTAGTTAATGACACAAAACGATCAACGGATGACGTCGAGATCTGCTTGCTTAACAGAGGAATGTTGCCGCTGGATGGTTTTCTGGTAAGCTCCGGGATGGTTTTTGTGGGTTTCCCATCTCGTAATGCAAATGCAGGGGTTATTTAATTTTGCTCCCACAAGTAGAGTCGTATACTTTTTGAGTTTAACTAAAATGCACATGGCTTCTAAGTACAAACGAAAATAAAGTATCTTAAGAATATAAATAATTTAAGAAACACAAATTAATTAGAAATGTCATAATTGAGGTCAATAAACTTTGCATCCGTTAAACTCACATCCTGTTTTATTTATTGTCCACACATATTCCTGGTCATTAAAAGAGAAATGAAGACACAGTATTTACGATAATGCATATTGACACAAACAACGAATCTGTTAAATAAATTAAAAGGGTTACTATGGTATATTCCATTTGTTTCTGGATCTCGCCTAGCTATGGAAAAGTGACAGTTTAAGTATTGTAAATGGAGCTGGTTGTGTTTTAAATCAGGTTTTTAAATGTCACTGTCAGATGTTCGATTTTAAGGTTATAATTTCTGACTATTGTGATCTTACACTGTTGCCTGTTTTACAAATTTTCAGATATAAAAGGACAATAATATGCAGTTTTAAGATTAACAAAATTTACTACTTGGTTTTTGTACATACAAACACAGCAATAATATTGTATATAACAAATATAATGAATTCGGCTCTGCAAACTTATTTCGTCATCCATTTGTATTTCTCGCTTGGGTCTTCCCGTTAACACATTTTGATCAACTCCATCCATCCACCTTAATTTTGGTCATTCTCTCTTCTGTTGGCCCTCAGTATTTTTTTGTAGAATTGCAAATTTATTCCCACCCTCTTGTGATACTGATCATTTTTATGTCAAACAATTTTTAAGCCCTCATTCCACTTTTATTATTTAGTCAAGAGAACCTGCATCTGAATCTTCTGATGTTTGTTCTGAGCCAGATTCCCCAAGCGAAATAATAAAAGGAGGAATGGTTTCAAAAGAAAGGTTCCCCATGTGTTTTGTCCAGTCATCCGAAATAAGTTTTTCACAATGATCACAGAAATTTTGCCACATATCGGATGTACATTTTGAGAGAGACTCAAGCCATAAATTCTGAACACGATCCTTAGATGGTTGCTTAGAATTTATGTGCTTATTGTAGTAAGTCTTACAAAACCCCCATGCCATTTCAATTGGATTGTATTGACAATGGTATGGCGGTAATCTAAGAACTTCGTGCCCGTTCTTTCTCAAAATGTCATCAACTACGTACATTTTGTCATTTGATCGAAAAGGTATAAATAAAGCCCATAGTTCCTTTTTGGTTAATTTTGGATTGAATTTTACATTGTGTTTAACCAACCACTCCTGCATTTCGCATTTCTTACAAGAAAATGAAGGAGTTTTGTCTAATTGCACAGAATGGTATGCAGCATTATCCATAATAACTACACATTTCCCTGAAAGCTTAGCCAAAGCAGGAATAAGTTGATTAACCACCCAATTTTGAAAAGTATTACCATCCATTGTGGCATGGTAATCTCGGTCATTGTTTTTCGAATGTAATAAAAAATCGCACCCATCCAAAAACCCACCCCTATACCCAGCATGTAGAATGGTGCAGCGTTTGCCTTTATTTTTGAATTTAGTTGGATTACTTTTTATATCCGTTTCATGTACCCAGCGTCGAACCACGGATCCATTCTGATATATCCATGTTTCATCCAGGTATACGAATTGGATATCTTCACTGGAATCTTGATACTGTAAAAATTTTCTAAGGAAAATAATTTTAGCTGCAACAACATGTTTTTGTTCACAGAGAATTTTGCGCCCATTAATTAATTTGAATTTATACCCCATACTTATGATATCATAAATTATTGCAACACTGTTAAAATAAAGAATCAGGAGTGCCAATTAATAAAAAATGTAAATGTTGATACTGCAACATAACAACACGAAAGCATGTCTAGGCGAGATCCAGAAACAAATGGAACGGTGTATACATACACAACACAACGTAAATAAAATACAAATTATAAATTTGTATAATACCTAGGGTTGAATCATTACATATGTCAATTCCTGAAGTGTGTAGCCAACTTAAATTTGGGAAAAGGTTAAATCATGGCACTCTAGAGGTTTTTTTAATTGAACATATGATATAAGCCCCCTAAGCAAAAAACTAGCAAATAACGTTATATCAACATTAAACGTTGCTTTAATGTTGTTGAAACATTACTTGAATGGATTTGCTCAGTGAGAGAACATTGTGCTTTATTTTGACACTCGCAAAGAATTAAAGAAATAAAAAAACAAATAGACAAATCGTAAAGAAATATTCATTTCTTTGTTTTTTATGTAAAAAACAACAACAAAGTTGTGGCTAAATTATGAAAAACACAAGATAATCTCCCGTTTTTTTCAGAAATTATAAAATAAATCGGTCAAATAAAACAAAACAAGTGGGGTGGCGCATGAAGTAAAATTTTGAGTTTAGAAAAGCCTAAAAATTTGGTTTGCCGTGGCGCGACTCGCTTCGCTCGCGCGCCCAGGCAAATCCAAATTTTCAGGCTTTTCTAAACTTAAAATTTTACTTCATGCTTAATCTGGCAGTGGAAACACTCGTTAGAAGTTTCAAATTGAACACTTTTATAATCAACCTTCTATAAAAAATCAACTTTTCATAATTGGATTATTTATTAAATAATCCAGTTTGATTTGATATTATTTAAAATAAAGCTTATGCCTATAATTATTTACTTTGTTCACGACAGTCTTATAATATGTGCATCATTTAATTTTGTGGGCAGCCTAAAAATTTGCGCATTTGCGTGTTTAATATGGTTTTTAAAGCACGATAATTCGCGTTTTGATTGGTTCAAAAAATCGGATTTATGATGAAGTCAATTACAACCCCTATTACACATTCAAATCATGACATAGCAACCTGTTATCATTTATCTATCAAATCAATATAAAACAAAACGGAAAATAAAAATTTAAAAAATAAAAGTGAATCAGCGACTCCGTGAATCAGGCAGGCAGGTAATTAAAAAATAGTGCCTACAGTGGGCAACACAGATGAGAACACAGAACTTCCTACAAATTTAAATAGAACATTAACATAATCATTGGTTTCGAAGTATCAGAGCTGGGCAGGATTCGAATCATTCAGGATTCAATTCCCGGATTCGAATCCTTTTGGAGGATTCAAAAGAGGTATTCGAATACTTTAGTGAAAACGGATTCGTGATCCGGATTCGTTACATTTTTTTAAAAGGATTCGTATTCGAATCCAGATGTAGATGATTCGAATCCTTATAAAAGGATTCGAATTCTTATAAAAGGATTCGAATCCTTATAAAAGGAATCGAATCCTTATAAAAGGATTCGAATCCTCATACACGGATTCAAATCCTCCTAAATAATTCGAATCATCGCTATTAAGGCTGGAATTCGAATTCGATTAATTCAAACAGTTAAATATTCTAATATGAATATTTAAATCACTAAATTATTCATATTTGAATTTTTAAATTTTCGAATAATTCAAATATTTGTGAATGCATATTTGGTTACTTAACCGTGAAAAATATCCAACGTTAATAGTATATTTTTAACTTCACTTGAAATCAGTGTTTTATACGCGTGGCGCATGAAGTAAAATTTCGAGTTTAGAAAAGCCCCGTGAAAATTTGTCTCGGGTCGCTGCGCGACCCTCGACAAATTTTCAACGCGGGGCTTTTCTAAACTCGAAATTTTACTTCATGCTTAGTCTGGGAGTGGACAACACTCGTTCTTAGAAGTTTCAAATTGAAGGATTACTCTAGATTACTAAGTTTATTACCATTTTACAAAGGCTACAGCTCGAAGGACCAACCATGGTCTTCGGAGACCGAAGAACTACAGGGAATCGAAGTTTTTTTTACAAGAAAACAACGAATATCTGAAGGTTTACAGCATGGATATGAAAGAAAACATCTAATTTTGAAAAAATATCGAAGTTGGGTTGGTTTTCAGTGCATTTTTAACTTCACTTTAAATCAGTGTTTTATACGCGTGGCACATGAAGTAAAATTTCGAGTTTAGAAAAGCCCCGCGAAAATTTGTCTCGGGTCGCTGCGCGACCCTCGACAAATTTTCTACGCGGGGCTTTTCTAAACTCGAAATTTTACTTCATGCTTAGTCTGGGAGTGGACAACACTCGTTTGAATTTTAAATTTAATTTTAAATCATTCATTGAAATAATAGAAAAAGATGCAACATTTTACCTAAAATTAACTTTTTGAGTTAACTTTATAATTTGCTCGGCTCTTAAAGGGTGAATATTCTATTCCTAAAAAAAAAACGTTTTTATTCAATATTAAAGTTGCATTTAATACAATAACAAACTGTGAATAAATCGACATAAATCTAGAAATATCGAAAATCTCGACATTTAGAAAATCTTGACGGTCCACTCCCAGACTAAGCATGAAGTAAAATTTCGAGTTTAGAAAAGCCCCGCGTAGAAAATTTGTCGAGGGTCGCGCAGCGACCCGAGACAAATTTTCACGGGGCTTTTCTAAACTAGAAATTTTACTTAATGCGCCACGCGTATAAAACACTGATTTAAAGTGAAGTTAGAAACGCACTGAAAACCAGCCCAACTTCGATATTTTTTCAAAATTGGATGTTTTCTTTCCTATCCATGCTGTAAACCTTCAGATATTCGTTGTTTTCTTGTAAATAAACTTCGATTCCCTGTAGTCCTTCGGTCTCCGAAGACCATGATTGGTCCTTCGAGCTGTAGCCTTTGTAAAATGGTAATAAATAGAGAGAGGATTTTATGCATTATAAAATGGTGAAATATGTGCATATATATGCACTTAAAAACCCGAAAATATGTATTGTCAATTTAAAATATGCAGGTAATAAATTGAAATATGTCAATAAAAAAAAATACATACGTTTGTTTATATACATTTTTAATAAAAGAAAAAAAGTCACATACATTTATTACTGTTAATACTAAGAAATGAAAAATACTATACTTGTACATAATTAGTCTTATTAATAATACTACAATTACTAAATTACTTTTTGAAACAACTACTTTCTTTGCTAATATCACGACGAATATTGAATTACACAAAAATCGCAAATCGTCCTTTTGTATAATTCAATATTCGTAGTGGTACTAGCCAGGAAAGTAGTTTTAAAAAGTCTCAAGTTCACAAGACTCTTAAATGTAGATTTACAAAAAGTTTCCTATTTTAATTCATTTATTAATATTATTTAATTGATCATGTTTATGTTAATAATTATGGTAATATATAAACTATAGGTACTACAGCATGTACCTTACTAACAATTATTGATTATGGTTAGTTTGATTGGCGTAACAACTTATAACTAAATGTTTTTCTAAATTTTCAGGAAGAAAATTTTGACGTCTGTCAGACAGTATATGCTTATATGATGAAAAACTTCTTTCCACATCTACAGATGTTATTGGTGAATTTTTTAAAGCGGCTAATATAGACACGTCTAAATTTATATCAATGGTTTCGGAGTTTTCGTTGAGTGTCAAAATGTTATTAATTTTATTTAACAGCTGAAATCCGCAGTTCTTATGTAATACTTCATTTAATTTATTTGAAATAGTTACACCAATATTACCAGGAACACCAGAAATTAGCTGCTGAAATTTAGTCACTACTTTTACGGATTCGTTTAGCGATAATGCTTCTGTCTCCAATTTGGAAATAGTTGTGCTTACAAAATAATAATGCGCTTTTATGAAGGCTAACTGAGTGCGCAGGTCTGTATTCTTTAAAACAGATTGTGCTTTCTTAATATATGTATTGGAATTATCAGAAGAGTCCAAAACCAACTCTTTAATTATTTCGAAATGTTCTGCATAAAAAAGCGCTGCAGTGAGCCACGTTCCCCAGCGCGTAATTACAGGTTCAGGCGGTAGAGGAATATTAGGAAGTTTTTCTTTGTATAGGTGAATGCGTAATGGGGCCTTTACAAACACTTTCTTTATACTACTTATTAAAGTATTAACAATCGGAAATTCATTGCGAATTGCCTCTGCCACTCTATACCATGAGCCAAACATGTTACGTGAATTAAATTTGCAAATAATATTTTTAATTGGGTATCCGCTTTTACCATATAAGGTGCAGCATCGGACAGCATCGAAATAATTTTATTTGTGGGAACAATATCCGGAAGAAAAAATTGCATAAATGTCTCGTTAATGAATCGCCCTATTGTTAAATGATTTGTTTTATTAAGGACTTTGCGTGCAATTAGATATGATGTACTAGGCTCTTTTTCACTTAAGCACCCTATCATTAAATTGGCAACATACCGTCCACGACAATCTGTAGTTTCATCCACAACGAAATAGAGATATTTATTTTTTACTATTTCTTTTATATGTCCCATTGTTTCGAGATAGACATCATTGACATACCTTTTTCGGAGTGTGCTTTCATCGGGCACTTGTTTGTTGCTAATTTTTTGTAAAAATGACTTAAAACTAGGATTATTAAGTTTTTTTTAATGGGATGTTTGCCTTAACAAGAGCATTGTATAATGCAAAATTGAATTCCTCTTGTTCATTCCTTTTCGATTTTTCCCCAAGCAAAGATTCTCGCAAAAGTGTTTGGTTCTCTTCAATTCTTCAATTTTTTTTTTTATGGAGAGAGGTTTCTATGTGCTGCGTAATTTGTGATTTTCTTTCTGATGTGATCTAAAAAACGCATCAATATTAAAATTGGAACCAAATTCAAAAATACTGTTTGCAATAGATTTCGTCTTAGACTTTGAAGATTTCGCATGCTGTTTATAACATCTTATTTTCGAACAAACACAATTTATAAGATACAAGTCTAATACAATAGTCTAAATTAATTATAGTCTTTACACATCGTGTGAGCATTTAGACTTTAGGTATAGATCCATTAAAATGCTTTCCACGCCTTTGTTTAATAGTTATATCGACCTACCATGTGACATTTATGAACTTTCAAACCATTATGGGTTAATTGAAAACATTATTACAGTTTTTATTAATAACTAGACCTGAAATTTAAATGCTCACTCAATATGAATGGTTAATTTAGAATTATGTGTAAAGTAACTTACTATTTTTCCACATGCGGTACAAAATACTTTTGCGCCGTCTAGACGGAGCTCGGGTATATTTTTGATCCATACCGGAACTAAATTATTTTTTTCTTTCGGCATCTTAATGTTAGTGAACTAATTTCAACAATTTCTATATGTACTTCTCATTCACTTGAAGATTTGTGAATGAATACGGTATAGGGGGGCTATTTATTTTTTTAATAAACTTCGTAATTGCAATCATTCACTAAATCGGCGGGCTCGCCTCTAAATAAATATGAGAATTCCCTTACGCACGAAACTATTTCTTTCTCGTTCTACCGCTTGATCCAATGCCGCATTACGCATATTTCAAAGTAAACCGACACAAACATAGGAACACATAATTTACTGTTTATCGCAAGACAAATTGGCAATTAATTTGATCAATTTGGCCGGTATTTCCCCGAATGACAACATGTTTTGGTTCATGGCTGAAATCGAAAATTGCTCGTGTTGCAATGTACCGTGCGACAATATGTTAAATATTCCAATATATGTTAAAATATGCATTATAAGGCGAAATATGCATTCTATGAGTAAATTTGCAAAATATGCAAAATATGCAAAAATATGCATTTTGCATAAAATCCGCTCTCTAGTAATAAACTTAGTAATCTAGAGTGATCCTTTAATTTGAAACTTCTAAGAACGAGTGTTGTCCACTCCCAGACTAAGCATGAAGTAAAATTTCGAGTTTAGAAAAGCCCCGCGTAGAAAATTTGCCGAGGGTCGCGCAGCGACCCGAGACAAATTTTCACGGGGCTTTTCTAAACTCGAAATTTTACTTCATGCGCCACGCGTATAGAACACAGATTTAAAATGAAGTTTAATAACACATATATCATCATTAATTAAAATCATTATATAATCAGATATTTAGTCGGTAAACGAACATTTTGGTTAATAGAAACTGATGGAATAAAATATTACTGGTTACAAATAATAGATTCAAATTTATTTTTAAAGGATTTGTATCCGTGATTCAAAAATGAGGATTCGAATCTTTGATTCGAATCATATTTTTTACTTACGAATCCTTTATTCGAGTATTCGTGATTCGAATCATATTAGGTGATTCGGATTCGTGATTCGAATCCTGTTTTTGAGGATTCATCCCAGCTCTGCGAAGTATGTATGTACTCTTAATATAATATCAACTATAATACAATATTTATAATACTACTTTAAATAATTGTCAACATTCATTTTGATAAATATATTATACAATAAATGTTGGATTATACATTGTTGTTGTCGTGAACAAAGTATAGTGTATAACCCGCATATTATGGCTATTGCGCCCCGAGAAATACAAATTACTGATTTCAAATGAAGTTCAAAACATACTCCTTATACAAGGTGGCCAGAAAATGAGTGAAAAGCTAAAAAACATATTGAATGGGTCTTCATTAAGGCTCACGACGCCATTGAAATTTTAAATATATCACAAGAAATGAGCAATATTTTTAAAATGTTTTGAGTAAAATCATATCTATCAACAACCAGCTGTTTATGTAATGCTAAGTCAATTGTTAATGTCAATAATTTTATACAAAATGGTAAATACAAATTCTAGTCATATATTTTTAATATTAATGGCATCGTGAGGGTTACTGCATATAAAAAAATTTTAGTTTTTAATTTTGTTTTGATTTTTTATGTACTCAAAATTGATTAACAAATCGGGCTACGTGAAGCTTTTCACTCATTTTCTGGCAACCTTGTGTATAATTTGTCACTTTATTTATAAAACAAAGTAATGTTTTCCAGTATTTTGTTGTTTGTTTCAATGTAAAATCTTGAGACGCATTTTGTCTAATAGCTTTTAGACACAACACATTTTGTCTAGACAATTGCCAAATGACACACGAATGCAATTTTATTCGGCTATTGTCTAAAAACATGGGACCATTCGCATTTTGTCTGGATAAAACGCGTTTTGTCCGTAACATACCGGGTGTTGACTTGGCGGACGCCAAAGGAAATCCCATGTACATTTTGAAATGTTCAAATTTTAACTCCCCTATTTATTTTAGGAACAAAATTAATTTACCTTTTTTATAGAGGGAAAAAATCTGAATTCATTCGTGTTAACGTTTATCGCTTTACGTTTCTCTAAATTAAAATAATTAGGAAAAAGTAATGTGATTGTGAAGGTTTAGAGTGTAGTGCCAGTGTTAATTGCAGAAGAAAATTTCTTGATTGTTTGGTGTTTATAAGCTACATTTATTTCAAAAATCGGCGAGAACAGTGGATAACAGCAGAAACTGAAAAGGAATATACTGTTATACAAGTAAGGACAACATTTAGAAGATGTTTTTAAAAATAAAATAAATTCAAAGTCACATAACCCCAAATTGTTTGTTTACAAATAAGCGTGTATCTTTGGCTGCATATACTAACAGATTGCATTCGCAATAATTAAATAAAAATAATCTGATAACCCCAAAATATTTGTCTACAAATAAACGTGTATATTTGGCTGCATGCATTAAAAGCCTACATTCGCAATAATTAATCTAAAATAATTTGATAAGAGCACAGAGTATGGAGTAATCAGAGTATTCACGCTGGCTGTGCGGGGTCAGGGGGGGCGGCTCTGTCAGGTGGCTCACCCAGCAGGCGTGTGATTTAGAGTAACTACTAGGTTTCCCCACTCTTCCCAATTCATTTGTATATCGGATCCGCAGAGGAATGTTTATATTTTTTCCTCTCTAACGGTACCGACGGAACGAAAAATGATGACGCTCGGTTTGTTTATTTTATCAAAATAAACAAATCGAGCGTGAATCTACACCATTCAATTTTTAATTCCACATATAATATTGAAATCTAGATTTACTCTCATGTAATGCAATTTAAATTAAAATAAATACAGTTATATGATACAGGTAGGGATTGGAATACCGGCATGCCGGTTAATCGCAAAAATTGCTCTTCAAAATGTACCGGTATTTTGGTAAATCATATCAACATTATGTACATTTATTTCACATCTTTAACTATACTTCTGACAAAAATAGTAGATCGATTATGTGTTTTTGAACTTCATAATAAATCAGTGTTTGTACGCGTGGCGCACGAAGTAAAATTTCGAGTTTAGAAAAGCCTGAACTCTCTTCGCTCGTGCCGCCAAATTCAAATGTTCAGGGTTTTTTAAACTCGAAATTTTACTTCATGCTTAATCGGGGAGTGGAAAACACTCACACAAATCCATGTTTTATATTTATAGATTTAATCCACTTCTTTTGAAATGTTGTAACAGGTTTCAAGTTTTTACCAAGATTTTATAAATAAAATTTAATATTCAATATAATTTGTCAATCAACCGAACAAAATAAAGGCTAGTATTTTTGAATTTTACAATATGTCAGTGTTTTATACGCGTGGCGCATGAAGTAAAATTTCGAGTTTAGAAAAGCCCCGTGAAAATTTGTCTCGGGTCGCTAGCGCGACCCTCGACAAATTTTCTACGCGGGGCTTTTCTAAACTCGAAATTTTACTTCATGCTTAGCCTGGGATTGAAAACACTCGTTCGAATTTTAAATTAGACTCTTTTATAGAATCAACGAATGTCCGCAAATGTACAGAGTATACGAATATATAAGGATATGATATATAAAAAAAGGTAAATTATTATGTCATATATTAAAAATTTTTGTTTATTTTTGGGGTTAAAAACCTTACTTCTTTGGATGTAGATGGCAAATCCTCTTCCGATTTTCGGGTGTACATGTGAATGGGCTTTAACACTTCTAAATCGGAATCCGAATCACTTAATACTATGTCAAATGGTTTTGGAATTGCTGATTTTAATAGTCTATTTTGTTAGTAATTTGTAAAATCACTTGCTCGAAAATGTTCATTACACAGGCGCATGGAAGAAAGTTTCTTTTCGGACAAAATAAAGAGATCCATATTACCACAATTTTTTAACCAATGATCACATCTTTCGCTATTATTTACAGGAAATGTAAAGAAGTGTACATCCTCGGTTTTCCTCGCGCCACAATCACGATAGGCCATATTTTTACAACTAAATATCACTAGAACTACAACTATTATGTAAAAACACTAAATGTTCACTATACTTAATTAAATTATAGTTTGTCCGTATAAAATTAGAAACCGTTAACGTGCACACTAGAGAGCGAAAAATATACTGATTATTTTTCTTAAAATATTTCTCACTGACAATTTCCTATAAATACTTTGAGTAATTGATTTCTAGGGCTTAAGGACAAAGGCAGATAAGAAGGGTACGAATTCGGACTGTTTTTTTAGATCATCTGTGGGGCGAGTGAACACTTGAAAACGAACACTTTAAACCAAATTATCAGTAGATTTATGGGTTTCCAAACAGTCGTATGATGCATTATTTTTACTAAAAAATTTAACTATATTAAATAAATCGATCAATTTGAAGCTTTAAACGAGTGTTTTCCACTCCCAGACTAAGCATGAAGTAAAATTTCGAGTTTAGAAAAGCCCCGTGAAAATTTGTCGAGGGTCGCGCAGCGACCCGAGACAAATTTTCTTTTTAATCACTCTTGTTCCCTCATGAACACCGATAATAATAAAATAAACCGTTCAAAATAGACGTTTTTATTTTTCAAATATTATATTATAAGCTCCCCCAGTTACCCCCCCCCCCTGGATCCGTGCTTGATTGACATAATTAGTTCTCAGGTAATACCTCGGCGGTGGCGGAGAACTTTGCTTAATCGCAGAGGAAACAATATTATTGTTTACTCTGTGGCTATATATTACATTAAAATT
The DNA here is from genome assembly GCA_932526585.2 of Philonthus cognatus. Classification (NCBI taxonomy): domain Eukaryota; kingdom Metazoa; phylum Arthropoda; class Insecta; order Coleoptera; family Staphylinidae; genus Philonthus; species Philonthus cognatus. Next base: position 45,652,152 of record OW052241.1, read on the forward strand.
CCAATGAACGAATCATTCTTTAACACAGTGATGGGGAAACTACGGCCCGCGGGCCAAGTCCGGCCCGCGGAAAGGTTTAATCCGGCCCGTTTAAGAGTGCCGTCGTGAGAATGTTTGAACGCGTTCTTACTTCGTAATGTGACGACCCGCATAAAAACTACCTACCTACGATTAAGCATTATTCTTTGGCCCGCTACGATTGTCTGGTTATTACAAATGGCCCGTCTTAAAAAAAGTTTCCCCACCACTGCTTTAACATATGTTTTTGTGCCTTAAATCGCCATCAAAATTACAGGAAACTGTTTTGGTTGAAGGTTTTAATAGGTGGATGTTTTGATAATTGCCTCAGAGATGGCTACACTATGCAAACTGTGGATTCCGAGTTACAGGCGTGATTACTCTGGTTATTCTTTCCTCTGTGATAAGAGTGAACGCTTCCGAGGTGACGAACCGAGCGGGCCTCTTTACGCAAATCGATAGATAGAATTATTACTTAGCGCACATGAGTGGAATCAGAGATAAAAGAAAAGTTGACGATACTAGTTTCGAAGAACAAGCAATAAAAGAAACCTTCCAAAGAAGTAAAGTAACAACGCGAACACCGCCAAAATCTGCAGCGGCAGAAAAACCGTAGACATGGAAACTATAATGAACGAGCTAAAGGAAATGCGGCTAGATATGCAAAAGCATTTCTTGCAAAACAATGAACAAAATGAGAAATTGAGAATGGAATTGGAGAATACAAATAAAGAGCTTAAGCAAATTAAAGTACAAATGCAGAATAAGGAAAAAGAGTGGGAATACGAAAGACAACACATAGAATGACTAACACATAGAATGACTAACACATAGAATAGAACTAACACATAGAATGACGATAATAGAAGAAAAGTTGCAAATGCATGAAAAATCAAAGAGAAGAAATAATATTATAATTAAAAATGCTGATATAAAAGGCAAAGATGTGAATGAGAAAGTACGGACGTTTATAAAAAATAAACTAAACGTCGAAGTAAAGATAAAAGAAGCTTACGAGGTGAAAGAAAATATCATTGTGGTAAAACTAGATAATTGGGAATACAAAAAACAAGTGATGACTAATAAAAAGCACTTGAAGGGCACAGATACATACATAGAAAACGATATGACCGCCGAAGAAAGAAAGATACAGAGAGATTTAAGAGAAATGGCCAAGGAAGAGATTAATAAAGGAAGGCGTGTTAAAGTGGGTTATCAGAAAATAATCATTGATGGAATGATTTACGAATGGAAAGACGTAAACAAACAAGTAATAAAAAACGACTAGATAATAAGTTGTTTAAAAGTATGGAGACAAAAACAATGAAGAACGGAACAAAAAGGTTAACGAATATGAAAAAATACAAAAGAAACAGAAATATGATTAAAGTAGGTACATGGAATATTAGAACTATGCTAGCGCCCGAAAAAATAATGGAAATTGCAAAAGAAATGGAAAAATACAAGACAGAAGTAATCGCTTTGCAAGAAACAAGATGGAAAGGTTGTGGTGAAATAAGGAAAAATAACATTGCAGTATTTTACTCAGGGAAAGAAAAGCACGGTAGAAATGGAGTGGCTTTCATTGTAACAAATAGAATAAGACAACAAATAATTGAATATAAACCGATGAATGGACGACTAGCTTATATCAGAGTAAAAAGTAAGCCATTTAACCTAACATTAATAAATGTGTATGCACCTACAGAATCGGCAACCGATGAAGACAAAGATGCAATATATGAACAAATAGAAAAAACATTAGAGAAAATACCTAAACAGGATACGATAATACTATTGGGCGATTTTAACGCACAAGTGGGAAAAGAAGACCGTATGAAGGGAGTTGCAGGAAAGTTCACTGTACATGATAAAACAAACGACAATGGAAACAGGCTGTGCAATTTAGCAGCAGCGAACGGATTTGTAATAGCCAGTACAAAATTCAATCACCCCACTGAGCACAAGATAACATGGACACCACCATCACAAGAGAAAGGAAACCAAATAGATCATGTGTTTATTAAGAAAGAAAGACAGACATCAATCAGAGACGTTAGAACATACAGAGGGGCTTGTGCAAACTCCGACCACTACCTAGTATTGGCTAAGATTAAGCAGAAGATAATTGTAGAGAAAGGTGGAAGAACAAAAAGAAGGAAATGGCAAATTGAAAAATTAAAAAATGAGAAAGAAAAAGAAAACTACATGAGAAATATAGAAAAACACCTACAAACACAGAATAATGACGGAATCCCCATCGATGCACAATGGTGCTACATAAGAGAGTGTATCAGTAATGCAGCCCAAATACAATTAGGCGTACAAACGAAGATAACTAGAAATGATTGGTGGAATGACCAGTGTGGAGAAATAATAGAAGCAAAAGCCAAGGCTAGACTGAACTGGTTAAGAACAAAAGATTATAATTACCGACGGGAATATGAAGAAAGAAAAGTAAAAAAGTGCTAAGAGACATAAAAAGGAAATGGCTAGAAAACAAAATTAAAGACATAGAAGAAAGAAAAAACACAAAAATATATTACCAAAAAATTAACGAACAGAGACCAAAGAATAGAAAGACAAACAACATAAAAAGTAAGACTGGAAAAATAACTAAAAATGAAGAAGAAACAAAGAAAATATGGAAAGAACACTTCAAAGAACTATTATCGGTGGAACGAGAAGATGAAGATATTCTAGAGTACGAATACAACGAAAATGAGATTGACGACTTAAACGAACCTACAGAGGAAGAAATTGCTGAAATAATCAAGAAATGTAAAAACGGGAAAGCACCTGGAAAGGACGGCCTAAACATAGAACTAATAAAACATGGTGGAAAAGAGCTTGAGAAATCGATATACAAACTCATCAAGAACATCTGGCAATGTGAACGAATGCCCAACGAGTGGAACTGCGGGACAATTGTAACAATACACAAGAAAGGAGATCGACAATCATGCACAAACTATAGGGGAATAACATTATTGAACACCACCTACAAAATATTGACCGCAATTATTCAGAAGCGACTAGCAGAAAAAGCTGCAACCATCATCGGAGATTACCAATGTGGCTTCATGAAAGGAAGATCTACAACAGATGCAATACATACCATCAAACAAATCATGGAGAAAACACACGAACACAACATAAATATAGAATTGCTCTTTGTAGATTTCAAACAAGCCTTTGACACAATAAAAAGAGACACATTAAAAACAGCATTAAAAGAAATGAAGATTAATGGTAAACTAAGAAGATTAATACAAATGACAATGAAAGGAACGGTGGCCAGTGTTCACAGTATGGTGAAACAGAAGAATTTCCAATAAATCAAGGAGTACGTCAAGGTGACACTCTCTCGGCAACGTTGTTTAATCTAGCTCTGGACTATATTCTGAGAAATATTGACAAAAAAACATTGAGAACAAAAGGCACACAGATAATAGCGTATGCAGACGATATAGTAGTAGTCGCGAAGCAAAGAAAACTAATGATATCAGTACTGGAAGAAATAGAGAAAGAAGCAAAGAAAATGGGAATGGAAATTAACACCAACAAGACCAAATTTATGAAATGTGGAAAAAACGAAGAAAATGAGCACGTTAAAATTGGAAAATATAAATTTGAAGTTGTTGATAAATTTAAATTTCTAGTACAGATAGCAAGCAACGGAAAAAGACAAGAAGAAATTAAAGAAAAAATACAATCGGCTAATAGAGCAGTATACGCTAACATTAACATACTGAGGAACAATATAGCAACAAACAAAATAAAAATGGACGTTTACAAAACTATGATCAAACCAATTATGACTTACGCTGGGGAAACAATGACAATGACGCAAAAAGAACAAAATGAATTACTAATGGAGAGAAAAATAATGAGAATGATACTTGAACCCATAATGGAAAATGACAATGAATATCACAGAAGGACAAACAGGGAAATAAGACAAGAAATGGGGGAGGAAGATATAATAAGTCACATAAAGATGCAAAGATTAAGATGGTTGGGGCACGTGTGGAGGTCAGAATCGACAGCGACAATAAGAACTATAGCTGAATGGAACCCCGGAGGAAGAAGGAGGAAAGGAAGGCCCAGATCGAGATGGATAGATGAAGTCGAGGAAGATCTTAGGAGAATGGAAATCAAGAATTGGAAAGAGAAGATAAAAAACAGAAAAGAATGGAAAGAAGTAGTGAACAAAGCTAAAGGACTTTTATAAATTAAAATAGGAAGAGAAGAAATAGACTCAATGGGAATTGATCCATCCCAGAAATCGGATCATGAAAGCTTCAGAAAAGAAGCAGCCAGACTCCACATGGAGTGTAGTGCTACTATATATATATATAATGTGATTTTGTAAAAATAATGACATGCCATGGAATTGAAACAACAATTGCGGATGCCAAAATGGCAAAAGATATCGCAGTCACTTAATTAAAGTAAATGTTTTCGAAATGATTTACACTATACAAGAAAAAGTCCTCCTAATAAAGTAGTATTTTGCAGACCACAGTTATCACGATGTTTGCGTTATGTTTTTTGTCGTTAATTAAGTAACAGCAATATCTTGTGCTATTTTGACATCCGCAATTGTTGTTTCAATTCCATGGCATGTCATTATTTTTACAAAATCACATTATATATATATATATATAGCACTACACTCCATGTGGAGTCTGGCTGCTTCTTTTCTGAAGCTTTCATGATCCGATTTCTGGGGTGGATCAATTCCCATTGAGTCTATTTCTTCTCTTCCTATTTTAATTTATAAGTCCTTTAGCTTTGTTCACTACTTCTCTCCATTCTTTTCTGTTTTTTATCTTCTCTTTCCAATTCTTGATTCCCATTCTCCTAAGATCTTCCTCGACTTCATCTATCCATCTCGATCTGGGCCTTCCTTTCCTCCTTCTTCCTCCGGGGTTCCATTCAGCTATAGTTCTTATTGTCGCTGTCGATTCTGACCTCCACACGTGCCCCAACCATCTTAATCTTTGCATCTTTATGTGACTTATTATATCTTCCTCCCCCATTTCTTGTATGTCATTATTTTTATGAAATCACATTACTTTTTCTTAATTATTTTAGCTGTAAATTTTCTGACATTCGTTGATTTTTAAAAGAGTTCAATTTGAAGCTTTAAACGAGTGTTTTCCACTCCCAGACTAAGCATGAAGTAAAATTTCGAGTTTAGAAAAGCCCCGTGAAAATTTGTCGAGGGTCGCGCAGCGACCCGAGACAAATTTTCTGGGCTTTTCTAAACTCGAAATTTTACTTCATGCGCCACGCGTATAAAACTCTGATTTCAAGTGAAGTTCAAAATATACTACTTTGGCATATTGCTTTTGCAGTATGTTTTAAACTTCACAATATTTCATTGTTTTATACGCGTGGCGCATGAAGTAAAATTTCGAGTTAAGAAAAGCCCAGAAAATTTGTCTCGGGTCGCTGCGCGACCCTCGACAAATTTTCACGGGGCTTTTCTTAACTCGAAATTTTACTTCATGCTTAGTCTAGGAGTGAAAAACACTTGTTTAATGCTTTAAATTGAACTTAAAAAAAAACAGGGAATATTCGCAATTGTATCAATTCATTATTTTTATAAAATCACATTACTTTTTCTTAATTATTTTAACTTAGAGAAACGTAAAGTGTTAAGTGTGAACATTTATGAATTCAGAATTTTTCCCTCTACAAAAAAATGAAATACATTTTCTCTCTAAATTTAATAGGGAAGCCAATATTTGAACACTTTAAAATTAACATGCGATTTCCTATGTTGCGTCCGCCAAGTCAACACCCGGTATACTTAAAATAAAAATTCCCTAAATATTTAAAGCATAGTATTCTATTCTAATGCCAAGAATAGTCTTTAAAACCATATAAATTCACCTATTGGATTATCTTAGAGGATAAGCAGATATGTAATACAAGCGTATTTACCTCTTTAGAATAGTTATTTTGTAAAATTTTGATAGTTTTAATCTGTGAAACATTTTTCTGAATAAAAATTTAAATCATTTTAAATTTTGTAAAAATAATGTTTACAGATTGCAATTAATAAATCATCTTCACAAAGCTTCTCCAAAGTTATATTAGCTCCAAACTTACCTGAGATAGCTAAAATTTACATTCCATTGATACTGTGGCCATCTGTTGATTGACATAGCAATGGTCGGTTTCATATTCAAGTTGAAGCTATTTTTAATACTTAAAGCCGACTTTAAAGTAAAATTCCGATTCATCAGGCTTGGCTCCTTGCCAATTTTGTCAAAAATATTTAGAGTTTTAGCCTTAACCAGGTTAACTGCTTATGACATTTGTTAAAAACAACGTTGCAAATCGCATATGCTAAAAGTTACTAAATAAAAAGTGTGGCAAATTCAAACTGTCCAATCTCACTCCACTGTCCAAAGTCACCCCAGATGACGGTATACAACATTAAATAATAAAACTTTTACTAATGTGAGAACTTGAATTGATTATGAAATGGATTAATATTTAAAGCCGACTTGAACTTAAAGTCACTTTAAACCCAATTACTATGAAACCGACTGTAACTACTTCAATATGTGTGGCAGGTCTCAAGAACGACGTCAAATAGAATATTAATTATTTTTAGTTTTAGTCACTTACCTTATAAAATATTCCAATTACAAAAAAAAATCAAATCCCTCTGTTTTATCCAATCCAATCAAAAGAATTAAGGGTCAATCCATTTTGACAAATATTGTCCTGTAGGTCACAACTCAACATTCGCAAATGGTACAATAACAACATTTTGATTTAAAAAAAAAAACACCAAAAACTCATCTTTAATTCACTAAACTGGACAACAATAAAAACAACCCCCATCAAAAACATACTTTATTTATATCTGAAAATCCATCATACATTACAACAACTCACATACGTTAAGTCAATTATTAAATATGATGGGTAAAAGTACAACTCGAAGAAAAAATATCAAATGACATACCGCGACGTATTTACAGAGAGCCGGGACAAAAGTTAAACGATATAGATTACACGAGAGGCTCGTTAGATCACGGGGCTGGGGGGAGGGCAGGGGCAGAGAAAAAGTCCAAACGAATACAGCCATTCTCAGAGAAACAAATCGCCAGGATTCCGTATAATAATAAACTTTTATTCACGTATTTTAATCCATCAAAAAAAGATTATTTTAAATATTTGTATATATTTATTTATATATGTATGTATATCGATAAAATTAAGGCTTAAATATTAATTAACTAACGACTGTCTGTTCGCACCAATTCAGTTTGATTTAAGAGGTGATTGCAACTTCATCAACAATAAACACATGGGAAGAATAAATTTTGTTAGTTATGTATTTGAAAAATGTCAAGTCAAAATTTTCATACTGAACTAATTTCGAAAAAGAAAAAAAAGTACATGTTTTAATACTACATTGCTTATAATAATATAGTTTCAATACTTTTTCATCTGCAAACTTAGTTGAAAAAGGTATATGAGAAAAGTTCAGAAAGACAATAGACCATGTTATTTTGAGCGTATGTTCAGAAATAAACTCGGTTCAGGTTTAGTGCAACTAACCCTTTAATTATATCAGTTGTATTTATTGAGGATAAAAAGTACAGTTAAAGTTTAAACCAAACTGGTGCTATCAGCAGTAATTCCACCAATGGATAATCTAATAATTAGTTATTTACAAATTTTTCTTTTAATTTTTATTGAAGTTATTGTAAACTTCATCCTTGATTAGATCAATCGATTTCACGTTACAGATTTTTCTGATTCAGAAAATAAAGTTTTTCGCACTGATGGGTTGGATATCAAGTTTTGTACCCAATAAAATGACAATATCATCAGTTTAGAAGTAAAGGAAAAGTGCTTTACTTTTAAACCAACACCACACGAATGCAACTATTGAACCCTAATAAAATTTTTATTTTTGAAATTTAATTTTGTGCAATTGGCTGTAAGAAAAACGATGTGAGACAAAGATGTACTTATATTAAATTTTTTAATATTAGTAACAGCTTTCATTTCACATATTTTTGTAGGTTATACATGTTACAAATTTTTTGCAGGTCAAGTGTGTCCTAAAATTTTGAATATGGCTGTAAAGTAATGATTTATTCGAGGAGGGTAATCAACCTTAATAATATCGATACGATTAATTGTAAATAAAAAAAAGATTTAATTCAATAAATTCATCAACAGTTTTTATAACACGTTTTTCTTTTCTCTCTAGGCGGATATATTTAAATTATCTATTTAAAAATAAATGTGTGTACACTGGACCGCTATTATTATAATAGGTAAAGCTGGAAGGTGTAGGTGTGTCTGTGCATTATCATCGTCATCAATCAAATTAATAATATTTAATTTATTTTTCCGATTTTTTTTTGTAGTTGTTTAATTTTTTAAAAGTAACTTAAATTAGCACTCTTTAAAAAGTTCTCTCATTTTTTCGAAAATAAAAATAATAAAAATAAGATCAAATAAACACTAAATTATGCAACGTACGTGTACACTTTTCGGTCGTCGGGCGTGCGCGCCAGGTATTCCCGCTCGATCAGACCCTCGATGCGTTTTTTGATGATTACGGGCGATGGTAGGAATCTGCTCTTTAGTTGTTCAGTGACTTCAGCTACAAGGACGTTGTGTGGCATGCGCTTCCTCGACTTCATGATCCGCACTATGGCCGCCTCGATCTCATGCTTCCTGTCTTCGTCCACCTTGTTTCGTGTTTCACGTCTTTCGGGCTCGCTTTCACCTTTGGCGGCCACCGTCTGTATTTTTACGCGGTGCAGCTTCGAGGTGAATGAGTCATTGACGAAGAACTCGTGCGCCGGCTCGATCTCCTTCGTTTTCGGGTTTTTGATGAGAATCCGCTGGGTGGCCTTGCCCATTGCGAGGGACTGGAGGGCGCGGATAAGGTCGCGTTCGGGTATATCTGTTTCATTCTGGATTTCTTCATATGTAAGCTTGTCGTGGTTGTTGAAGAGCATCAACACGACCATTTGGTAAGTGGAGACCTGAATGATGTGTTTGCGGGGGCCTGATCTGGTCGAAACTACACTCGTAGAGGAGGAGCAAGCGCCGTCTTTGTCGCTGTCTTCCTTCTTAGGGCCATAGAACACAGCGTTAAGATCGGCGTTTCCTAATTGGGGCTGCAATGTCAGCTGCCGTCCACTATGTTTACCTAAATAAAACCTAAACAACCACAAACAAAAATATTGTTAATAAATTATTTTGATTGATTACTAAGTTGATAATACTTAAGTGCTGTTAAGACCACAACGCACTACTCGCATATAATTCAGGGTCGCGGTTCCATATTTGTATTACATTAGTACTATACCCGGGCCGTCGACCACGTAGAGTGATCAAGTAAACGTAGGAAATCGGAAAGCCAATAGAAATATAAATTTCACCGAACAATAGCAGCCGCGGGAGATTGCAATCAGCTGATTCAGGATTGCCAAATCAGTGATTTTGTCATCAAATCTGGTGTTTTTCACTTTTGTGATTGAGACATATCTAAATTCTATTCTATTCTAATAAAATTAGGTGAATTAAAGTTAAAAACAATTGAATCTGAAAATGTTCAGAGACCTGAACCCAAATCCTGAAAATTTTCCGACTTCTCTAATCTCGAAATTTTACTTGTTGCATAGCCTGAGAGTGGAAAACATCGTTTAAAGTTTCATTTTGAATTTCTAAAAGATATTACTTCAAAAAAATTTAAATCAGCAAAAATGTGTAGAAAAAGAAAAATAGTATCTAAATCTTTTTGAAAACTCTTCAGTCGCACATTTTACAGTTTTACGTTGCTAACATTAATGTGAATTCGTTTAATAAAAAAAAAATTTGGTGATTTTTAAGATTTATAGTTGGCAACACTGAGCTGATTTATGCCACTCTACGTTCGGCGGCCCAAGTTTAGTTGTTTCTATTTCAGTCATGTAACCTTGATTAAACGTATAAGGGAAAATATGCATATCCATAGTAGTTAAAAATAAAAAGAGATTACTGACCTACGGAAGGATTCGAAAGCTGCTAGCGGTGTGGCCGGTATGTGGCACTTGGGGGTGGCGCTCTGCGTTGGCCAGAAACCCGTGGTGAGCACCCTCATGAACAGGTCAACACCACCCAAATTGGTCTCGTTCTTCAGTACATGCTCTTTGAACTCATCCATGATCGTGTTGGACACCGTCATATCTTTAAACATGCCCTCCAGTTTTGACGTAAACTGACAGCCGCATTCCGTCTATTTATGAAAACAATAAACAATAAGTATGAATTATCAATTGATATGGCTCAACTTTACAAAAATTGTGCTACATAACCTAAAAGTTAACAGGAAAAAGAATCATTGGTCCCATTCATCAAAATGTTCAATATTCAACACGCTTGGATTTTTTATGTGATGTATGTTGGTATCTAATGAACAGTACTCCGGCTATTTTGAAAACTTTAACCTGTGAACACTAATCGGTATATTTCGTACAATTGTAAAAATCGCAAACACGATTATGATTAACAATCCGGTCGTTAGAGAATTCCCCAATAATTGGCAGTAAACTCCCAACTGTTGTCTACGATGAACGAGCCCATTGATGTAACAGTATCAAGTGTCAATAACAAAATTAATAACAAAACATTTGATGCTGGGCGCTTCTTCAGTTAACAGACAAAGTCTTGTACCTTATTTGAACTTTCTGAATATAAATGAATAAAAATACCTTCAATTTCGAGATCATATTCTTCTCCCAGTCATCACTGACCGATTTGTTTAGCAGCAGGCGTTTAGCTAAATGCTGCTTGTAGTACCTCTCGAACACGTCCTTCTCCTGCAGGAACCTGAAGAGGACCATAGACTTGTCCAGCACGAGCTCGATTTCTTGTTCCGACATCTTTGTTACCGAAAAGAAAGAAAGATACAAAAATTGACATTTTACATTGCTGATAGTTGAATTCTTTTACTTACGCCTTTGACGCCCTTCTTCAGTTTGTCATCGATGAATAACGAAAGGTATTCGGGACTCTTCGGGTTTAGGTTGAGGAAGTGCTCGAAATCGGAGGCAATCATTTGTTTAAAAATCTTATCATTAGAGAACGAATTTACAAGGAAATGATCAAACCTGAAATAATTATTAATTTAAATTATCTATTATAATTTATAGGTAACAAAAAAATATCGAATAGAATTCAAGCATTGTTGAGAATCATTTGTTTAGAGTCTAAATAAATATCCAACTTAAAGGATATACCGGTAATTTTTTTTTTAAGTATACATATTCTGATGTGTACTTTTTCAATTTTTAGAAATTAGTTGTTTTTAAAAAGTATTCAATTTGAAGCTTCTAAGTGTGTTTTCACTCCCAGATTAAGCATGAAGTAAAATTTCGAGTTTAGAAAAGCCTGAAAATTTGGTTTGGTCGCGTAGCGAAGCGGAGCGACCAAACCAAATTTTCAGGCTTTTCTAAACTCGAAATTTTACTTCATGCGCCACGCGTACAAAACACTGTTGTCAAGTGAAGTTCAAAATATACTTCTAAAATAGTATGATAAAGCAGTATAATTTAAACATCACGCTAAATCGGTGTTTAATACAGGTGGCGCATGAAGTAAAATTTCGAGTTTAGAAAAGCCTGAAAATTTGGTTTGGTCGCTCCGCTTCGCTACGCGACCAAACCAAATTTTCAGGCTTTTCTAAACTCGAAATTTTACTTCATGCTTAACCTGGGAGTGGACACACTCGTTAGAAGTTGCGAATTGAACTATAAAAAACAAATGCCTTAACACTTACATGCATCAGGATATGCATACTTATAATATAAATTCCCTGTATACCTATTTGCACTGGTCTCCGTTCACAAACTATAACATAACTGATGACAGATAGCGCATTTAACATAAGTGTACAACGCAAAGTATTTTGTTATTTAACTAGAACATAACTTCGTTGTTTTGATGAAACCTCCTATGTGATTTTTCTTTTTACAATATATAGTTTTGGTATCAAGAAACTCTACGTTATCAGTCCGATGAGGTTATGAAACCTCCTATGTATTAAAGTTAACTCTTAAATCTTGTACAAGATTCATTCGAAAAAATTGTTTGATAACTACTTAACAAATTTTGTTTAAACCGTTTTTGTTTCCTAAAAATGATTGTTCAGCTCACATAGGAGGTGTCATCAAAACAACGAGGATAAATTAACTATTACTCTTAACACGTTCGCTGCCACAAATTTTGAGCTATACTTTGACATTGGCCAATAATGTTTTTCGAAAGTACCGAGCGTGTCACCAAATGCTGGCGAAGGCAGCAGACGTGTTAACTAGAACCGGTGCAAACGAGCAACAGACATTTACTTTTTATAACCTACAGATACGAGCGTAAAACTTATATTGTCATTTAAGAACCACAAAAGGCTGTACATAGATAAATAAAAAAACTCACCTATCTTTCAAATCTAATAGTGACTGTACAAAAGTAATAGCATTAGTCGAAGCTTGATGCTCCTCCTCCTGCACCAGGGCCTTTCCTTGCTCCCGCAAATAATGCGAAACACAATCGGCCATTGTCTTCAATCCGTCGTTCACTCGCCCGAACAATTTATACATACAGGCCAGATGCTCCGTCTTCTGGTTCTTCAACATGTGCACCACCCCTGAGTTCTCCATTTCAACAATTGTCTTCATGTGTTTCTTGATGAGCTCCTCCTCGACCACCTCTACAATCCGCGACTCTGTTGACTCATCCAGGTAGTGCTTGGCCCTCTCCGACTCTTCATTGATCCTTGCCTCCACTTTCTTTATGTACACGGATGCGCTGTTCTCGGCGAGGAACTTCTGACTCTCCACTTTGTAGAACTCAGCGGACTGCTGGAGGAATGGCCGCTCAAAGTCCTCCTCATATATCGTTCGCTTGTTGATGCCAAGGACCATCAGCATTTGGCATGCATTCTTGATGGAGATCCTGTCGACTCGCTCTCCCCGCCGCTCTCGCATCACCATGTTAAGAAGTGTGTCCCTCAAGTGGTCTCTGATACAACCGTATCTCACAACCTGTATGTATCATTTAATTACTATATTTATAACAGATAAAACGCAAAAAGATCATATCCTAAATTAATTAAAAAAAATTAATGTTGCACACACCCAAGGCTGATATAGTCTGTTCAAAAAAAAAACCTCTAAAGTGCCATGATTTCATCTATTTTTAAATTTAAGTTGGCTACACACTTTGGGAATTTACATATAAAACGTCAGACATAATAATTTTAATATATAATTTCAGAGCTGCCAACCTACAATTTTTTCTAGAGGTTTTTTTTAATTGAACATTGATAGAATAGAATATAGAATACGTTGGTCTATATCCGCACATGCGCAGTAGTAACTGTCGGGGGAAATACAATAATAATAAAAATTAATAGAGGTTATGTCAAACGTCATCAAACAGAATCGCACAGAATCCGATATGTCACTAATTGAAAATGAAATGACTGTGGGAGGAATTTCACATCTGTTGCCAAGCAACTGCATAAACAAGCCGACAACATAGTAAGGCGACAAATGGATCAACCTTCTCAATATGTATTTTACCGACTTTGGCACACACTGTATTTGGATTTATATTAAATTTGTTGTATATGTTACATACCTGATCTCTAAAAATGATAAGTCCTAAATTGTAAACGTTGTCCACATCGTTTTGTTGAACGTAGACCCTATCCATGTACATCAAAATGTCTCTTATCATCACCATGGAAGTCTGATGGTCGGTCCACGCTTGGTTCAGTGTCATCAGGAAACCGTTGTGCAAGGATTTTAATACATCCTCCCTAACCTAAAAAGAAACATTACAATAGTAAATACAGTCCTGATTAATTACAAATAAAATCAGACCTTAGTTTCAAGATGTTGTGTGACAACTTCTTTAAGACCTGTATATAGCCTCTCCCCGTGCTTATGCAGCACCATCGTGTAGGCATTTCGATAGAGCTCCTCGAAGCTCAGTCCTGAGTTATTCTTCTTCTGTATCTCTTGTATTGCGTTCTTCAAGTGGGCCCATATACTATCCACATACTTCTCATCCATGGTCATCTACAATTATTGTTAGAAATTAAAAATGAACTGTATCGATTATTGTAATAAAAAAAAAAACTTAACCCGAAGTTTCTTTCTCTCATATAAGCACAAATTGTAAAATTAAATGAATTTCAGTGAATCAATTTTAACGCTATTACTACATTTTGTATGTGTAAATACCGTGGAATTGGTGTTTAGATCCCCGGGCGGCGCGCATCCTGAATAGTTTCCCGAGTTCGTACTCATAGAAAGGTGTTCATACATAAATGATTCATGCAGGCCGGTTTACGGGTCAGATCGGAAATGGGGGCCGCACTCTTACTCAGATGGCACTGGTAGGTCTAACTTTTTACTTTGTATAAATAATAAAAGATAATACTGGAATTTTGACTTATCGGACTTTTGACAGTCCCAGTGCGGCCTACTTGTTTTAAATGTTTTTGTTTCACTCTCGAAAACATGGCACGCTGCATGATATCTTTCAGACTTGTAATGACACCTATTCTGTAAAAGTTGTGTTGTTTTTCTAATTGATAAACTCCATTAGATTTTATAGTTAATCTTACATTAATACACATATGATTTTTGTTAGATAAATTAGAGAGTACAAGAAAATCCAGTTTTAATTGAAAATATTTTGATCACATCACGTAATATTATTAACACTTTTTTTATTAGAACATAACATGAAATTTACTTTTAAACTAGCAGAATTAATTCGTTTTGATTTATGTCCTTATTTACTTCATTATTAATTATTAGGGTTGTCATGAATCTGTTCAGTTAAAAAGAATTGACATCAACCAAAATCTTTTAAAGAATAAGCCGACACAAAAATTCCTTATTCTTAAAAGTTGGCAAAAACTTTCAATAAAAACAATTTGTTTGGATTTGGATTATCAGTTAAAAAAAATAATCATAAATATTTATTTTGTATAAAGCTCCAATTGACACAATATTTTCTTGTTTTCGATATATTCTGGAATTTTTAAATGTTTATTGACGAGTACACTCAACAAATATTTGTAATTTTTTATGTAAAAGTGTAATTTAATCAATAGTTTTTGAGGTAATGCAAAAACATTCTATAAAATTGAAATCACTTTCCATTCATTCGATAATGCAAAAAATGTGTTGTCCCCTCTCGTGATTCCTTCAAATTCATTCATATTTAATTAAATACTCATTGAATTATAATGTGAAAATGAATTGTTTTAATGATATGTATGAATTGCTATATAAATACGGACACCTTGAAAAATGGATTAATATGCTAATATAAACTGACTTGATAGTGGTTATTAAATAAGATTACTAAGACGCAACTTAGCAAGTTGTTTTGCTTAGGGGGTTTAAAAGTTGTGTCTTAACATGTATTGTCTAAAACAGAAAGAGGTTATGAGTTTTAAAAAAAAATCGGCAAATTTCGAGAATGTTACGGATGCGGGTACTTTTTGCCAATTTGAAGGTTGACGTTTTTGACGAGAGGACAATGTACCCAAAAAAGTGACAGTGTATGTGTGTGTGTGTGTGAATAAACACTTGACGCTGACTTACGGGAAAGGCACGGATCCTCATCTTGCCCTCTTTCCTGGCCATGGGCCCGTTTTTCATCATCGCTGCGGATGCGTATGTTCTCCCGTAGCGAAAAACAAATCGAAAAACGTAATGATTGGGCGAAAATCGTGTGGGAAAATGATAATAAAAAAACACAAATTAAACCTTAGACGGGATTCACAAGCACGGGAACGAAAACGGCTCGCTAGTTTTCATTGCACGTCCTTCATATTTCATACCGAACACGGCTGCTCGCGGTGTCGTTAACACAACCAGCACTCGACATTAATAAATATTTTGTGGGTGATTATTATCGGGTAAGGATTGACGGACATATCACTGGCGATTTCGAGTGTGTCGTGGAGGCTGTCCATCCGGGTTTAGCCTATTTCCCAGTCGGTTCGCGAGCACTCCTCCAGCGCGCACAAGACACTTTTTAATCAATTCAAATCACTTTTTCGGCTAAACAACGGGAAAATATCCGTCGAATCACTGACACTCGGAAACGACTTTCTTTTCCATTACAACTTTGTTTCGGGTTTCAGCTGTTTCCTCCACTACAAGAAAAGCGACATCTTTCTTGCCGTAATTACGCTCTAATTACAGGTATCTACTTGCATACCTAGCGACATCTATTCTCTCATCGCTTAACCTCAATCATAGCTATACACCGAATTCTACATTTTGCTCGACGTCACATCCATAGATTAAATTAGATTGATAACTTCTAGGGGGCTCTACGTATCATGATTTTAGTTAACCGACCCACTCGATGGGGCGGCGCTGCAATAGCAAATGACGTCATTGGGAGCGGGCGGGCTTCTTCTAAGTGGGATGCGCGGAGCAGGGCAGACCCTGCCGACTCCATATGATTCAGAAAGTTCACGTATATAGTTGACCGACTCACTCGATGGGAGGGCGCAAATGTCGAAATTTCAAGTTTCCCGCAATTTCGAACATCTGATGGCTCAAAAATCAAATTTCCCGCAGTTTCGAACTTTTTGAGAAAGATATTTCAATCAGCACCTCATCAAAAGTGCTGATAAAACGAAATATTTTGGAGACGGGCTTGGACGAGCATTAATATAAATAAACAAAACCGTGAGTTTTGGAATATTTTCGATTTTTAAGCCATTTTGTATTCGTTTCGTCAATTTCGTTTGATCAAGTCGTCTTCTACTTTAGTGAAACTTAATGTCTTTGTTCGGATTTTTGCAAGACATTTATTTTATAAATTTCCGCCTGCGTTCCGATCTTTCGTTTTGTCGTTTTGTGTCGCTAAAACCGGTACCCCCAATAAACCCCTCGGATGGCGTGACCATCCCCCGGACCAGGGGGCCCAGGCCGCATTCCAATCCGTCCTTCCTAGAAATTTCGCCTGCCACGGAGATACGAGTTGTTTTTGAAAACAACCAGTGCCCGCTTTCTCCTTGAGGGAGGAAAGAAAGAGATTCGTATGCACAGATTTACAAGAAGAAATGGGGTAAGCTTTTAACATTTGTTACAATCGTTCATTTAAATATCAAAATAAACATGAGAAAATTTGTTTGAATCTTTAAAAATAAATATTAAATTTATTTCATGGGGGATATAACTTCTAATTTACGGATATTCGGTTCGCCTTTGCAATGGAAGTGTTAAATCGAAGATATATGTTATGTATACCTAGATGGAAAAATTAAAGAACAACGTATACTTTAAATTTAACATTTTGTTGTACAGAAATAGTACATAAATTTAACAAAATAGAATCTATTATGTTTCTATAAAATATATATATTTTTATTCTGACAGTTGTTTTTGGTCATTAGCTTTCAGCCTTTTATTTTTATTGAATCATAAATTTACAAAAGTTGATACCATCAAATGAAAAACAAATAAATTATTTGTCGGAATATTTAAAATATTGTTCATTATTACTACTGTATTTTTTAATCCTATTAATGCATTAAAAGTTGATATTTATATAGCATGTATACTTGCAAATATACATTTTAAATGTATACTGCACGAAGAACTTAATCTAAGACTTATATTCTTTCTTAGGTGTATGAGAAGTGGCTGGAGGCTGTTGGTAGAGAAGACCTTTTTAAAAATCGAAGATGCACCTTTATCAAGTCTAATTACATTTGCGACAGGCACTTTGATGAGGGGACAAAATGCTTTACCAGCAAAACGAATTTATAACTAGGGATTGTTTCCACATTATACTTCGATACACCGGCTGGTAAGCTAAATATTTGTTACTTTTATATATACACATATATCTTCAAATACCTAATATAAACCACACATTACTTTTTATTAAAAAAATACATTTTATTAAGCGAGCGTGCAAGGAGAACAGTATATCTAAATATATATATTTTATTCATAGCGCTCGTGAATGATCCAGAACTTCTGGAAACATCCAAGGACGTGGAGTCTCCCGTGGGGTTACCTGTGGAGTTTCTCACTGACAAGAAGAATTCTCCCTTAATTGCTGGCGTGAGCAGTAGTAAACCCCTTTGGGATAATTCTGCTACTGGGAACAGTTTCAAACCCCATCATAATAGTCCATCTAGTTACAAAGTAGTACGACTACTGAACATGAAGGAATGTCTGGAGGTAAAATTGTTAAAAACATTAAATGTAACACGAAAATGAAAGCTTTCCCCTCAAGCAAAGATGCTGCATTCCTATGCCCGAGATATCCAAAAGGTTGCAAGAAAATTGTATGCTCAAAATGCTTCTAATAAGGAGCATCTTGATCATGCACTTGATGTTCTTGAAACTTAGCAAGAGCAACTTAGAAGAGCAATTCGTATAGTGGCTGGATTGTCCTACCAACAAGAATGTCGTGAAGCATATATTCAACTCAAAATCTTAACTGCACCTTCCCTGTTCATACTTGAATGTTTATCTTACATTAAAAGAAATGAATACTTATTCTCGAAAAATAAAGCCATCCATGAGTA
The DNA here is from genome assembly GCA_932526585.2 of Philonthus cognatus. Lineage (NCBI taxonomy): Eukaryota > Metazoa > Arthropoda > Insecta > Coleoptera > Staphylinidae > Philonthus > Philonthus cognatus. The sequence continues at coordinate 45,670,789 of OW052241.1, forward strand.
TGAAACCCGCAAACGAGAGGACTATCGCTACAAATCGTTCCGCTTATCCAAAGCTAAAACGGGACCGCGATTTCACTCATTTCGGTTATTTAACGTCTTACCTGATAATTTGAAATGTCTGCCGCTTAAAGCCTTCCAATCTCGCATGAAACAAATTCTGATTGACAATGCTTTTTTTTCCTTAGATGAATTTATGCATACAATGAGTATCGATATCTTTACATGTTAAAGGTTATTAACATAAGATTATTTTAATTTTCTATGTATTATAATATATTCTATGATGTAATTATTTAATTGTATTATTTTTGACGTGTGTAAGACTGTTATTGTTATTAGCACGAATAAATATTTCTATTCTATTCTATTCTATTCTTATTGTTAGTAATTTGCTTCAGACTATCACCAATAGAATGCAGTTTAGGATATATGTGATTTTTGTTGTAGAATAATAAAAATGTATTATTGATTTGATAATTATTCAAGTTTTATTTAACCATTACTTCTATAAAAATTAAATCAATGATAATGTGGATTTATTATTTAGCAATGATTAGTCATATTTTTCCGAGTATGGTTAAATATTGTATATAGTTAAAAAATCGACAGTATACTTGCAAAATTAAGAAAACTGTTATTAATATTATAATTAATACCTTCACATTTCTTGAAAATTAACTTATTTGTATCTATATTAGTTCTGCATTTTATTTATAATAATTTGTATTTCTATTATAATACTTCTTGTTTTAACATGAATTATCAATTATTAAGCATTAGAAGTATTAATTAGACCAAATAAGGTAGACATCAATTCACGCAGTTATCTTGGTAGAGATAATTTAAATATTGTTCATTATATTCGAAAATTATGTAAAAGTTAATGTGTGAAAGATATTTCAATGGTTAAATAAATTATTCGTTCGCTAATTCACCGGAATCGCATTGCTTAGTAACTATTATGTTATGGTTAATAAATTTTATTGTTTTTCAAATATGTATTGGAGCAAATTTTCCTATAGTCAATTAATGTGATCAATGTTTTATTAAATCTAAATGTAAATACTTAAATTAAGTAATTATTGTTTTTTTCATTTATTTGTAAAAATTAAAATTTTAAGTTATTTGTAATATACATTTTATACCATAATTATGTCGTTATTATTTCTCGCATCGTGCGGTAATTCAAACACCGCGCGGTGTTCCCCGCACCGCACCCCTCGGCATATGTATATCCCCCCGCACCGCGCGTCCCGCACTGCGTGAGCCCACGGCCCGCACCTGATGACGTCATTTTTGATTGCAGCGCCCCCGCATCGAGTGAGTCGGCGAACTAAACTCACGATACCTAGTGCCCCCTAGGAGTCGTCGATCTAATTTAATCTATGGAGCAGGGGGTCATAACATTACCATAAATGACCGTGCGATGCGAAAAATAACAAAGACATAATGAACATGTTAGATGTATATTTTAAAAGGTATCACAAATATATTTCGCTATATGTCAAAACCTAATCACAGTTTGTCAATTGCATTTCACTTCTCAACAAAATAGATGCAGTTCGCCAAAAGATGCATCTTAGAAATGAAATAAGAGGACTCCTTATCCGGAGAATGGTTGCAGGCGTAGGTAGTGTTACATACAGTGAATTTTTCTCTAAGGTAAACATATGCATAAGCTGTAAATTTTCCGACATTCGTTGTTTTTCAAAAGAGTTCAATTTAAAGCTTTAAAAGCGTTTTAAGTATACGTATTCCAAATTCAACCTATTTTTTGTGAATCTTTAGATATTTCTTGTTTTTTTTTAATTCAATTTGAAGCTTTAAATGAGTGTTTTCCACTCCCAGACTAAGCATGAAGTAAAATTTCGAGTTTAGAAAAGCCCCGCGTAGAAAATTTGTCTCGGGTCGCGCCAGCGACCCGAGACAAATTTTCGCGGGGCTTTTCTAAACTCGAAATTTTACTTCATGCGCCACGCGTATAAAACACTAAAATATTGTGAAATTCATATATATTCGAATTTCACTTGAAATCTGTGTTTTATACCCGTGGCGCATGAAGTAAAATTTCGAGTTTAGAAAAGCCCAGAAAATTTGTCTCGGGTCGCTGCGCGACCCTCGACAAATTTTCACGGGGCTTTTCTAAACTCGAAATTTTACTTCATGCTTAGTCTGGGAGTGGAAAACACTCATTTAAAGCTTGAAATTGAATTAAAAAAAAACAAGAAATATCTAAAGATTCACAAAAAATAGGTTGAATTTGGAATACGTATACTTAAAAGAAAACTCCCTGTATGTATAAATACAAATAAAATATTTCCAGAAGAAAGTTATTGTTACTGCAAAAATACTCTGCAAAAATATGAAAGGGAAAAGTATTTGGTATATAGTGAAACTCTTTTCGTAAATCGACAAATCTTTTGACTTATATTTGACAAGGTGGATGATATTTGGGATATAGTGAATATATTATATATACTTACGGTTGTAATTATTTATATTTATTAACGCTTATCTCGAGACGATTTTGTCTCATCGGCATTTTTGTGCCTTCAGATCTGACAGCTGTTGATTGAAAACAAGCCCACGTTAAAAATTGCGGGAAATTTGAAATTCCGACATATGCGCCCTCCCATCGAGTGGGTCGGTCAACTATATAAGTGAACTTACAGAATCATATGGAGTCGACTGGGTCTGGTCACATCGATCAACCTTAATTATAGATATCTATTCTTTAGGGAAATAACGTAAAACCTGAAGAGGCAGTGTCGTAGATAGGGGGCGATTTGGGGAATATACCCTAAATCGACTCATGAGTCTTGAAAAATAAGAGAATAAAATAATTTTTTTTTCTGTTAGCGATTTATTTTGTTATAATTTTAATTTTATACTGTTGTCATTTGTGAAAAACCTGACATGATACGGTAATTAGAAGATAATTTCCAGAATCAGTGCAAAAAATCCAATTAGATCAGCGACGGCTCGCAGCCTAACTTCAGGGTCGGCCACAGTGCCAAGGCACACAAAATTTGAGGTTGGGATCGCGCTTTATAAATACAAGGAATACATAGGATACATATTACCTTGGGTCTCTGGCCTAGAAGGGGGCTCCTACCCTGAAGTTAGGCTGCGAGCCGCCGCTGATTTAGATACACCTATTTATTTGAAAACGACAGAAAAAGTTGAAAAATTGCAGATCAGCGTAATTTATGCGTGAGTTCACTTGTTAACAATATTTCTGTTTTATACGCATGGCGCATTTCCACATTATACTTCGATACACCGGCTGGTAAGCTAAATATTTGTTACTTTTATATATACACATATATCTTCAAATACCTAATATAAACCACACATTACTTTTTATTAAAAAAATACATTTTATTAAGCGAGCGTGCAAGGAGAACAGTATATCTAAATATATATATTTTATTCATAGCGCTCGTGAATGATCCAGAACTTCTGGAAACATCCAAGGACGTGGAGTCTCCCGTGGGGTTACCTGTGGAGTTTCTCACTGACAAGAAGAATTCTCCCTTAATTGCTGGCGTGAGCAGTAGTAAACCCCTTTGGGATAATTCTGCTACTGGGAACAGTTTCAAACCCCATCATAATAGTCCATCTAGTTACAAAGTAGTACGACTACTGAACATGAAGGAATGTCTGGAGGTAAAATTGTTAAAAACATTAAATGTAACACGAAAATGAAAGCTTTCCCCTCAAGCAAAGATGCTGCATTCCTATGCCCGAGATATCCAAAAGGTTGCAAGAAAATTGTATGCTCAAAATGCTTCTAATAAGGAGCATCTTGATCATGCACTTGATGTTCTTGAAACTTAGCAAGAGCAACTTAGAAGAGCAATTCGTATAGTGGCTGGATTGTCCTACCAACAAGAATGTCGTGAAGCATATATTCAACTCAAAATCTTAACTGCACCTTCCCTGTTCATACTTGAATGTTTATCTTACATTAAAAGAAATGAATACTTATTCTCGAAAAATAAAGCCATCCATGAGTATGAAACCCGCAAACGAGAGGACTATCGCTACAAATCGTTCCGCTTATCCAAAGCTAAAACGGGACCGCGATTTCACTCATTTCGGTTATTTAACGTCTTACCTGATAATTTGAAATGTCTGCCGCTTAAAGCCTTCCAATCTCGCATGAAACAAATTCTGATTGACAATGCTTTTTTTTCCTTAGATGAATTTATGCATACAATGAGTATCGATATCTTTACATGTTAAAGGTTATTAACATAAGATTATTTTAATTTTCTATGTATTATAATATATTCTATGATGTAATTATTTAATTGTATTATTTTTGACGTGTGTAAGACTGTTATTGTTATTAGCACGAATAAATATTTCTATTCTATTCTATTCTATTCTTATTGTTAGTAATTTGCTTCAGACTATCACCAATAGAATGCAGTTTAGGATATATGTGATTTTTGTTGTAGAATAATAAAAATGTATTATTGATTTGATAATTATTCAAGTTTTATTTAACCATTACTTCTATAAAAATTAAATCAATGATAATGTGGATTTATTATTTAGCAATGATTAGTCATATTTTTCCGAGTATGGTTAAATATTGTATATAGTTAAAAAATCGACAGTATACTTGCAAAATTAAGAAAACTGTTATTAATATTATAATTAATACCTTCACATTTCTTGAAAATTAACTTATTTGTATCTATATTAGTTCTGCATTTTATTTATAATAATTTGTATTTCTATTATAATACTTCTTGTTTTAACATGAATTATCAATTATTAAGCATTAGAAGTATTAATTAGACCAAATAAGGTAGACATCAATTCACGCAGTTATCTTGGTAGAGATAATTTAAATATTGTTCATTATATTCGAAAATTATGTAAAAGTTAATGTGTGAAAGATATTTCAATGGTTAAATAAATTATTCGTTCGCTAATTCACCGGAATCGCATTGCTTAGTAACTATTATGTTATGGTTAATAAATTTTATTGTTTTTCAAATATGTATTGGAGCAAATTTTCCTATAGTCAATTAATGTGATCAATGTTTTATTAAATCTAAATGTAAATACTTAAATTAAGTAATTATTGTTTTTTTCATTTATTTGTAAAAATTAAAATTTTAAGTTATTTGTAATATACATTTTATACCATAATTATGTCGTTATTATTTCTCGCATCGTGCGGTAATTCAAACACCGCGCGGTGTTCCCCGCACCGCACCCCTCGGCATATGTATATCCCCCCGCACCGCGCGTCCCGCACTGCGTGAGCCCACGGCCCGCACCTGATGACGTCATTTTTGATTGCAGCGCCCCCGCATCGAGTGAGTCGGCGAACTAAACTCACGATACCTAGTGCCCCCTAGGAGTCGTCGATCTAATTTAATCTATGGAGCAGGGGGTCATAACATTACCATAAATGACCGTGCGATGCGAAAAATAACAAAGACATAATGAACATGTTAGATGTATATTTTAAAAGGTATCACAAATATATTTCGCTATATGTCAAAACCTAATCACAGTTTGTCAATTGCATTTCACTTCTCAACAAAATAGATGCAGTTCGCCAAAAGATGCATCTTAGAAATGAAATAAGAGGACTCCTTATCCGGAGAATGGTTGCAGGCGTAGGTAGTGTTACATACAGTGAATTTTTCTCTAAGGTAAACATATGCATAAGCTGTAAATTTTCCGACATTCGTTGTTTTTCAAAAGAGTTCAATTTAAAGCTTTAAAAGCGTTTTAAGTATACGTATTCCAAATTCAACCTATTTTTTGTGAATCTTTAGATATTTCTTGTTTTTTTTTAATTCAATTTGAAGCTTTAAATGAGTGTTTTCCACTCCCAGACTAAGCATGAAGTAAAATTTCGAGTTTAGAAAAGCCCCGCGTAGAAAATTTGTCTCGGGTCGCGCCAGCGACCCGAGACAAATTTTCGCGGGGCTTTTCTAAACTCGAAATTTTACTTCATGCGCCACGCGTATAAAACACTAAAATATTGTGAAATTCATATATATTCGAATTTCACTTGAAATCTGTGTTTTATACCCGTGGCGCATGAAGTAAAATTTCGAGTTTAGAAAAGCCCAGAAAATTTGTCTCGGGTCGCTGCGCGACCCTCGACAAATTTTCACGGGGCTTTTCTAAACTCGAAATTTTACTTCATGCTTAGTCTGGGAGTGGAAAACACTCATTTAAAGCTTGAAATTGAATTAAAAAAAAACAAGAAATATCTAAAGATTCACAAAAAATAGGTTGAATTTGGAATACGTATACTTAAAAGAAAACTCCCTGTATGTATAAATACAAATAAAATATTTCCAGAAGAAAGTTATTGTTACTGCAAAAATACTCTGCAAAAATATGAAAGGGAAAAGTATTTGGTATATAGTGAAACTCTTTTCGTAAATCGACAAATCTTTTGACTTATATTTGACAAGGTGGATGATATTTGGGATATAGTGAATATATTATATATACTTACGGTTGTAATTATTTATATTTATTAACGCTTATCTCGAGACGATTTTGTCTCATCGGCATTTTTGTGCCTTCAGATCTGACAGCTGTTGATTGAAAACAAGCCCACGTTAAAAATTGCGGGAAATTTGAAATTCCGACATATGCGCCCTCCCATCGAGTGGGTCGGTCAACTATATAAGTGAACTTACAGAATCATATGGAGTCGACTGGGTCTGGTCACATCGATCAACCTTAATTATAGATATCTATTCTTTAGGGAAATAACGTAAAACCTGAAGAGGCAGTGTCGTAGATAGGGGGCGATTTGGGGAATATACCCTAAATCGACTCATGAGTCTTGAAAAATAAGAGAATAAAATAATTTTTTTTTCTGTTAGCGATTTATTTTGTTATAATTTTAATTTTATACTGTTGTCATTTGTGAAAAACCTGACATGATACGGTAATTAGAAGATAATTTCCAGAATCAGTGCAAAAAATCCAATTAGATCAGCGACGGCTCGCAGCCTAACTTCAGGGTCGGCCACAGTGCCAAGGCACACAAAATTTGAGGTTGGGATCGCGCTTTATAAATACAAGGAATACATAGGATACATATTACCTTGGGTCTCTGGCCTAGAAGGGGGCTCCTACCCTGAAGTTAGGCTGCGAGCCGCCGCTGATTTAGATACACCTATTTATTTGAAAACGACAGAAAAAGTTGAAAAATTGCAGATCAGCGTAATTTATGCGTGAGTTCACTTGTTAACAATATTTCTGTTTTATACGCATGGCGCATTTCCACATTATACTTCGATACACCGGCTGGTAAGCTAAATATTTGTTACTTTTATATATACACATATATCTTCAAATACCTAATATAAACCACACATTACTTTTTATTAAAAAAATACATTTTATTAAGCGAGCGTGCAAGGAGAACAGTATATCTAAATATATATATTTTATTCATAGCGCTCGTGAATGATCCAGAACTTCTGGAAACATCCAAGGACGTGGAGTCTCCCGTGGGGTTACCTGTGGAGTTTCTCACTGACAAGAAGAATTCTCCCTTAATTGCTGGCGTGAGCAGTAGTAAACCCCTTTGGGATAATTCTGCTACTGGGAACAGTTTCAAACCCCATCATAATAGTCCATCTAGTTACAAAGTAGTACGACTACTGAACATGAAGGAATGTCTGGAGGTAAAATTGTTAAAAACATTAAATGTAACACGAAAATGAAAGCTTTCCCCTCAAGCAAAGATGCTGCATTCCTATGCCCGAGATATCCAAAAGGTTGCAAGAAAATTGTATGCTCAAAATGCTTCTAATAAGGAGCATCTTGATCATGCACTTGATGTTCTTGAAACTTAGCAAGAGCAACTTAGAAGAGCAATTCGTATAGTGGCTGGATTGTCCTACCAACAAGAATGTCGTGAAGCATATATTCAACTCAAAATCTTAACTGCACCTTCCCTGTTCATACTTGAATGTTTATCTTACATTAAAAGAAATGAATACTTATTCTCGAAAAATAAAGCCATCCATGAGTATGAAACCCGCAAACGAGAGGACTATCGCTACAAATCGTTCCGCTTATCCAAAGCTAAAACGGGACCGCGATTTCACTCATTTCGGTTATTTAACGTCTTACCTGATAATTTGAAATGTCTGCCGCTTAAAGCCTTCCAATCTCGCATGAAACAAATTCTGATTGACAATGCTTTTTTTTCCTTAGATGAATTTATGCATACAATGAGTATCGATATCTTTACATGTTAAAGGTTATTAACATAAGATTATTTTAATTTTCTATGTATTATAATATATTCTATGATGTAATTATTTAATTGTATTATTTTTGACGTGTGTAAGACTGTTATTGTTATTAGCACGAATAAATATTTCTATTCTATTCTATTCTATTCTTATTGTTAGTAATTTGCTTCAGACTATCACCAATAGAATGCAGTTTAGGATATATGTGATTTTTGTTGTAGAATAATAAAAATGTATTATTGATTTGATAATTATTCAAGTTTTATTTAACCATTACTTCTATAAAAATTAAATCAATGATAATGTGGATTTATTATTTAGCAATGATTAGTCATATTTTTCCGAGTATGGTTAAATATTGTATATAGTTAAAAAATCGACAGTATACTTGCAAAATTAAGAAAACTGTTATTAATATTATAATTAATACCTTCACATTTCTTGAAAATTAACTTATTTGTATCTATATTAGTTCTGCATTTTATTTATAATAATTTGTATTTCTATTATAATACTTCTTGTTTTAACATGAATTATCAATTATTAAGCATTAGAAGTATTAATTAGACCAAATAAGGTAGACATCAATTCACGCAGTTATCTTGGTAGAGATAATTTAAATATTGTTCATTATATTCGAAAATTATGTAAAAGTTAATGTGTGAAAGATATTTCAATGGTTAAATAAATTATTCGTTCGCTAATTCACCGGAATCGCATTGCTTAGTAACTATTATGTTATGGTTAATAAATTTTATTGTTTTTCAAATATGTATTGGAGCAAATTTTCCTATAGTCAATTAATGTGATCAATGTTTTATTAAATCTAAATGTAAATACTTAAATTAAGTAATTATTGTTTTTTTCATTTATTTGTAAAAATTAAAATTTTAAGTTATTTGTAATATACATTTTATACCATAATTATGTCGTTATTATTTCTCGCATCGTGCGGTAATTCAAACACCGCGCGGTGTTCCCCGCACCGCACCCCTCGGCATATGTATATCCCCCCGCACCGCGCGTCCCGCACTGCGTGAGCCCACGGCCCGCACCTGATGACGTCATTTTTGATTGCAGCGCCCCCGCATCGAGTGAGTCGGCGAACTAAACTCACGATACCTAGTGCCCCCTAGGAGTCGTCGATCTAATTTAATCTATGGAGCAGGGGGTCATAACATTACCATAAATGACCGTGCGATGCGAAAAATAACAAAGACATAATGAACATGTTAGATGTATATTTTAAAAGGTATCACAAATATATTTCGCTATATGTCAAAACCTAATCACAGTTTGTCAATTGCATTTCACTTCTCAACAAAATAGATGCAGTTCGCCAAAAGATGCATCTTAGAAATGAAATAAGAGGACTCCTTATCCGGAGAATGGTTGCAGGCGTAGGTAGTGTTACATACAGTGAATTTTTCTCTAAGGTAAACATATGCATAAGCTGTAAATTTTCCGACATTCGTTGTTTTTCAAAAGAGTTCAATTTAAAGCTTTAAAAGCGTTTTAAGTATACGTATTCCAAATTCAACCTATTTTTTGTGAATCTTTAGATATTTCTTGTTTTTTTTTAATTCAATTTGAAGCTTTAAATGAGTGTTTTCCACTCCCAGACTAAGCATGAAGTAAAATTTCGAGTTTAGAAAAGCCCCGCGTAGAAAATTTGTCTCGGGTCGCGCCAGCGACCCGAGACAAATTTTCGCGGGGCTTTTCTAAACTCGAAATTTTACTTCATGCGCCACGCGTATAAAACACTAAAATATTGTGAAATTCATATATATTCGAATTTCACTTGAAATCTGTGTTTTATACCCGTGGCGCATGAAGTAAAATTTCGAGTTTAGAAAAGCCCAGAAAATTTGTCTCGGGTCGCTGCGCGACCCTCGACAAATTTTCACGGGGCTTTTCTAAACTCGAAATTTTACTTCATGCTTAGTCTGGGAGTGGAAAACACTCATTTAAAGCTTGAAATTGAATTAAAAAAAAACAAGAAATATCTAAAGATTCACAAAAAATAGGTTGAATTTGGAATACGTATACTTAAAAGAAAACTCCCTGTATGTATAAATACAAATAAAATATTTCCAGAAGAAAGTTATTGTTACTGCAAAAATACTCTGCAAAAATATGAAAGGGAAAAGTATTTGGTATATAGTGAAACTCTTTTCGTAAATCGACAAATCTTTTGACTTATATTTGACAAGGTGGATGATATTTGGGATATAGTGAATATATTATATATACTTACGGTTGTAATTATTTATATTTATTAACGCTTATCTCGAGACGATTTTGTCTCATCGGCATTTTTGTGCCTTCAGATCTGACAGCTGTTGATTGAAAACAAGCCCACGTTAAAAATTGCGGGAAATTTGAAATTCCGACATATGCGCCCTCCCATCGAGTGGGTCGGTCAACTATATAAGTGAACTTACAGAATCATATGGAGTCGACTGGGTCTGGTCACATCGATCAACCTTAATTATAGATATCTATTCTTTAGGGAAATAACGTAAAACCTGAAGAGGCAGTGTCGTAGATAGGGGGCGATTTGGGGAATATACCCTAAATCGACTCATGAGTCTTGAAAAATAAGAGAATAAAATAATTTTTTTTTCTGTTAGCGATTTATTTTGTTATAATTTTAATTTTATACTGTTGTCATTTGTGAAAAACCTGACATGATACGGTAATTAGAAGATAATTTCCAGAATCAGTGCAAAAAATCCAATTAGATCAGCGACGGCTCGCAGCCTAACTTCAGGGTCGGCCACAGCGCCAAGGCACACAAAATTTGAGGTTGGGATCGCGCTTTATAAATACAAGGAATACATAGGATACATATTACCTTGGGTCTCTGGCCTAGAAGGGGGCTCCTACCCTGAAGTTAGGCTGCGAGCCGCCGCTGATTTAGATACACCTATTTATTTGAAAACGACAGAAAAAGTTGAAAAATTGCAGATCAGCGTTATTTATGCGTGAGTTCACTTGTTAACAATATTTCTGTTTTATACGCATGGCGCATGAAGTAAAATTTCGAGTTTAAAGAAGCCTGAAAATTTGATTTGGTTATTCCACTTCGCAGAGTGACTAAACCAAATGTTCAGGCTTTTCCTTGGCAAGTCTTTGAATTAAAGTGTTCAATTTAGGGGTCTCGCAATATTATAGTTTTCTGGACTCGATAATCAAAAAATGTTAGTTACATTTTACATTATGTAAAAGTAAAATACCTTATTCTAAAAAAAATCAACTAAACTTCAGATTTACTTGTATAAAATTCATAAAAAATACTATTACTATTCTTGTAACGTTATCAAATTGAAAATTAATCAAACTGGAATGAAATGTTGACTAAAACAACAACTCTATTTATTAGTCATAAATTTAAAAAACTGCAAAATAAGTTTATGAGTGATCCTCTCACAAGTGTTTCCAATCCCAGATTAAGCATGAAGTAAAATTTCGAGTTTAGAAAAGCCTGAAAATTTGGATTGGCCGCGTAGCGAAGCGGAGCGGCCAATCCAAATTAGGCTTTTCTAAACTCGAAATTTTACTTCATGCACCATGCGTATAAAATGCTGTTTTAATGTGATATGGTCTTCAACCAATAAATAAGTGAAATACGTTTAGTATGTCATTCATTAATTGTTTAAATGACAGGGAAAGTGCTATGATGGACACTATCATTTTTGGTACTTGGTTTTGTATAACTTAAATTTATGAAATAAAATACTAACTCAAATCCCCCACATCAGGAAAAGCTATCTACGCCACTGTAAAGAGATATTAAATTTGATATGGGTAATTCACCCCAAGCCGTTAATTACGCACATCAAATTGAATTCCTCTTTATCATCATTTTTTTAAATGGACTCTGTTCACTGAATAAATAAATAAAATTAATTTTTAATAAAGTAAAAAGAAACACATCCTTCCTCTTTTCCTTATCATCATGTATTATCCAACGCAATCAGCCTACTTCACATAAATATTTATCTCCAATTCAGTGTAAAACAATTTCAAATTGAATACATTTTGTTTTTATTTACAAGTATAAAATCACTGCATTCAAATGCAAATCAACGGCATCTTGCTATCTCCTCCTCTCGCCTTTCTGTGTCTTGCGCTTTTCCTTTTTATCCTCTTTCATTTGTTTCTGCTTTTCTCTATACACAAACAAACAGAAACAAAATAAAAATAACTTTTATACGAAATAATTTTGTATTACCTACATTAAAATTGAGAACCTACAAAATATTTAATTTATTTAATTAATTTCCTATCTGTCATATTGTTGATTTTCCTAATCAACAACTGATTGTTTATCACAAGTACACACATCGTTAACCTAGTAAAAGTATTTGCTATTTTTAATTAGTCCTAAATAAATAGCAAAAATTATTTTAATAAAGCAGACATATTACTGCTCGATTAATTAATTTTCTAAATTTCCACATACCTATCTTCTTTATCCTTATCTTTCTTCCGTTGGCTCTCGACCCGAGCATTCTCCCTCTTCTCTTTTTCAGCTTGAGCGACAGTTTGAGCATTAGTGTTCTTCTGCATGCCTGCCTGCGAATCACCGTGATCACCCTCTTCCTCCTCATTATCCGACATTTGGCTGTATTGAGATAAAATGGCCTCTCTGATTTTTTTCTCTTCGGCCGTGTATTCGCGTTGTTTGGTCGTCTGCAGGCATTGAGATTCTAATAGCTTGACCAATTTTACGTCAACATCTTCCACGGATTGGCTGTTTGAAGAAGGGGGCTCCTTTTGTTTGAATTTCAACCATTGTTCGAATATTTCAGAACAGATTGTATTGATGTTATCGGCCTAAACAAATCATAATTGATTGACACAATCCTTTCACGTAATAATTAAAATGATTTGAATTTAGAAAAAAGAATCCCTTATTTTAAACTGCATACTTAATAAATAAAAAATGTATTCATGTGAGTATTAATATCATTAAATAATTTAAATTTAGAAAAATGTGTGCTCTAATATAAACTCACATTTTCGACTATTTCTGACAGTAATCCTTGTAGAGCCTCGTTCTTTTCGTCCGGTGTCTCATCGCTGTCCAAAATTCCAGTAATGTACGAGCCAAAAACGTTTTCGTCGGTGTTTAAATCCCGCAATTTATTATCTAACCAATCCGAAAAATTGTCCAATGCAACAGCCATGTTAGGTATTTGAAGAAATTGACAGCTCGAATGTAATGAAGTGGGCCACACAACTATTCCAAAGTTGCCAACTTTATTTAAAAAAAATATATTAGGGTGGCCAGATTGTATATTTGATAGATTTGTACAATTTGGTAGCCTTAATAGTTTGATACATCGAAATCAAGGTAATTAGAGGATGCACATAAGGTACGACAGAATATGCTGGAGAAGGCAAGGTGAATATATCGTTTTGAATGATCTGGGGGACTATTCACAACACCGATGCAATTTGTCATCGGTGAGAAGTCGCACTGAAATACGTAATTTTAGGAAGAATTGACCAAAGCGTATAGAGTAAAATTACGTCATTTCAGTGTGACTTCTCACCGATAACAAATTGCATCAGTGCTGCGAATAGCCCCCCTGTGAAGTAGGCCTGTATTAGTATCGCTTCGTAAGACCGGAGAATCCGCCTCCATTCTGTGCATTATAATCTACCGATCCTTATATACACTATACGCTCGATATTCCTTGCTGGTAGCCCTATACTTTCCTTACATTGAAATTACGGCTCAAAGCATATTCGATAGATTGATAAACACCATCATCATTGTTGCTATATCGTAGCCAACTTCACGTTCGATGACATTCGAAAATCAGTAATTACAAAGCACAGTAATAAAAGTAATCAATCTTTCACTTCAAAAACGGTGTGAAATTTCTTGAAAATGCAGGTATTGTGCCCGGAAGTTCCCGCACCAGGTTTTTCCTTCGAGAACTGCCAGAGGTAAAGTGTGTAATTCTAGTTTATGGCAAAAACTAACCCTAAAACGTGTTTCCCTACAGAAACGCCACTTTGGCCGGAAAGGGGTTCCCTGTTCCGAAAGCGACGAAAACAGGAACGACCATCGTTGGAATTATTTACAAGGGTGGGGTTATCTTAGGTGCTGATACCAGAGCCACCGAGGATACAACTGTTTCTGACAAGAATTGCCAGAAAATCCATTATTTGGCACCGAATATGTAGTGAGTATAAAATCGAAATGCGTTTTTTTAATCATTTGCTAATGTGCTTGAAAAGCAAAAAGTGTAGTGTGAACTACTTTATTTAATTACAGATTTTGGTTAGTTATTGTTTGTTTTAATATTTGTCTTAATGTAGTTTAAAGTTCTTTTCGAAACTGGTAGATTATTTGTTCGTTTAGTTCTATAATTTTTTAAATTTTAGTTGTTGTGGTGCCGGTACAGCAGCTGATACTGAAATGACGACCCAGATGATTTCCTCCCAATTAGAGCTGCATCGTCTCTACACTAACCGCACCGTGCCTGTCTGTACGGCTAATCAAATGCTGAAACAGTACCTTTTCCGTTACCAAGGTTATATTGGTGCAGCTCTTGTGCTAGGTGGTGTTGATAGCACCGGTTCGCACCTTTACAGCATTTACCCGCACGGTTCAACTGATAAGCTCCCGTACACAACAATGGGTTCTGGTTCATTAGCCGCAATGGCAGTTTTTGAGTCTCGCTGGAAACCAGATATGGAAGAGGAAGAGGGGAAGCAGCTGGTCAGAGATGCCATTGCAGCCGGTATTTTCAATGATTTGGGTTCTGGTTCGAATGTTGATTTATGCATTATCAGGAAGAATAATGTGGATTATTTGCGTACGTACGATGAGGCTAATAAGAAGGGAATTCGTCAGTCGTCTTATCGTTATCCGAGAGGCACCACTGCTATTTTAAGCACTAAAACTGCTAAGATTGATGTTACTGAGGTTGCAGTTAGGAGATACGGAGAGGAGTCTATGGATATTTTGTAATTTAATGAATGATTATTTGAGGTTAAGATTGCAACATTTTTTTTCTTAAATAAAAGAATAATTTCTACTTGAAGATTTTAATTTTTGTTATACCCAATTATTTACTGAATAATATCGTTTTATCCAGTTTAAATTACAATATAGCTGATGGATATTAAAGTTAAATTAATTGATAGTTACAGTTACATTCAGCAACATGTTCAATTTAGATCCTTGACCATGTTGGTACATCCAGTAACAACTTGGTCAATTTAGGTTAGATTACAGTTAATTGAATTTGTCTGTGGGTGTATAATTTGAACTTACTTTTTCGGAAGTTTGGAACAAGTAAACTACACTTATTTTTCTATAAAATATTAAAATATATTTTAATTATTAATAATACATATAAAAATATAAATACTTATATAAAATAACAGTCAGTTTTATTTTTTATGAAGGATAAAATCCCAACTCTCTTTCCACTTAAGCGCTAAAATATCATCAGCCGTCAAGTCAGTCATTCCGTAACTGAAAACTAAAAACTTTTTAAAAACATAAAAGACCCCTCCTAACCACAACAAGACGAGCATCACGAACCAGTAGGAGACCACTCTCAGTTTGAGCACTGAGTGCAAAATATCATAAACGTGTTCGATTAATGCAGCGCTTAAAAGAATTTTAAAAACGAGTGCTGGAAAGTAGCTGTGTAGAAATAGAGTCCGTTCCATGAAAAAGTGAGGCAAGTAGTGTATCAGGTAGCCTAGGAAGAACATTTTCCCGATTAGGCAGAATTTGTCCCATTGTTTATCATTTAGGTCGAAACAGTTGCGTCTTCTTCTAAGTAGGTAGAATATGAGTAGTGCCATGTAGAGGAATAGTGAAAATGTTCCTGAATACCAAATTAGGATGTTGCCTAAAAGGAATATTTGTGCCTGAAAAAAAATTAATTAGTTTCAAATAAATCGAAGGATGGTAAAAAACGTGAGTACTTGTAGAAAATGTAATTAACTTACATTGCTTGTGTTGGAGACGAAGTAGGCAATTCCCCTGGACATCAATGGCCACTCGCTAGGAGCCGAGCTGTACATATGACTCAGAACATCGTATGAGTACGAGAAGAAAATTTTATAGTGCAGCTCGTAAAATTTATCCCAGAATGATAATCGTGTTCCAGCAAGAGGAATCATCTCGGCGTTGACTAAATCACGCTCTCTTTCCTTTTGATCATCGGCTAATGAAATTATAAAAATAAACAATCAACATACCTTTAACATTCATAATCAATTTACATTTTGTGTATCGGTGCTCCTCAACATTCCACACCGTGTCGTCTTGGGCGATCATCCTATCAGTAACAACCTCGTGCTGGTGGAAACCCCAGTCGGGGTACTGCTTGCCGCTGAATTTAAGCGCCTGATTCGAGTCGACATGAATTAACCTAATTGTACTCTGAATCGTGTTCCAAGTGTCTCCGTACTGGTCTCTGTTCATTATATCGACACGCCACAAATTCTGCGCTGGCATCGAAACGTTATAATCGATATAACAAGAGACCTCTTGGCATTGCGGTGACATGGCCGCCGCAACATCGTGCGAATTTAAAGCTCGTGATGTTATACCTAAATAAATAATGAAGAAAATCACATTTTATTAGGATTAGGTTAGTTGGCAGAATTTTACTCACCATGTACTAATTGAACAACATCACCGTGTTTTATGACATCCACAGGATGTTCGACGACCAACTCGTTCTTTTCTGGTCGTTTTACAATCCACCAGTTGTTTACATCCTTGAAAGAATAGCAGGACACCTGCTGTTGGTGGCTAGAACCCCGATTATCCGAATACCGTACTGGATAAACGTGTTGATGCGAGTGTAGCCAACACGTTCGACCATGTGTATGCCTAATTAAAAACCATATAAAAAAATGCATTCCACAAATATTTAAGTTGGTAACATTTATGTTATTTACATTAGATATTGTCAGTAATTAATACTTTGATGACTTTTAATTAAAAACTGACAACAAATTCCTATCAGCGGTGGCTCGCAGCCTAACTTCAGGGTAGGCCAGAGACCCAAGGTAATATGTATCCGTTATTGAAAGGTGACTTTGTTGTGCAATTCCTTGTATTTATAAAGCACGATCCCAACCTCATATTTTGTGTACCTTGGCGTTGTGGCATACCCTGAAGTTAGACTGTGAGCCGTCGCTGATTCCTACCTTAAGGTGATTTGTGATCCATGCGAAATATAAAGCGGTTGTCCTTTAGTGATCGAAGCCAGTCCTCCTTCGAGTGATGCTTGAAAAGCGCTCGACATGAAACTGTCGTGAGGTCCGGCTTTGTACAACAAACCAAAGTGCACGTAAAACATCCCCAGATACACCATCATGGGCACAAAAATCAAGACGGCGGCTTGTGTCAAGAAACGAGCCCACAAAGCCCTATCAGAATACTTCTTCGAACCGAGCAACCCCCAAAAATCACTTGCGACAACAATCAACCCTAAACAAAATGAATAAAAACCCGAGAATTTAACGCAAACACAACACGTCAGACTTATTGACGCCCCTACTAACCATAAAAACCATTTAAACTTATACGGTGTACGGTAATAACTACGGAATTTAAGCAAACAAAAAAGTCCAAATAATTGAAAAAATAAAAGCATGGATTCCATTAAAATGAACCGGCTTTGTGCAAGCAAGGCGTTATCTAAAAGTAAGAGCAGGCCCGATAAAAGAGATATCCATTGTGAAGCCCCTAATTGCAGCATGAGGTGGTAAGCTGTGGGGACTATTAGCGAACCGAAAAAAGCTGGGAGGAAACGAAGGGCTGCGATCGGTAAGTTTTCCGGGTACGAGCTTCCGATGCGGTCGAATTTAAATTTACCATCATAACCGGCGAAATAGGCAACCAGAGCGATTAATTGTTTACCGAGGGGAGGGTGTGTATCGTAGAAAAACGTGTTGTTAATATAATGCGTGAAGAATTTTCCATAGTGAAGTTCGTCAAAACTAAAATTAAATAATTTGCAATAATTACATAGACCTAAATCACGTCACTTTAAAAGAAGATAAAAGTAATTCAGGTGAAATAAAGCTTTATTATTTGCAATAACCTAAAACTAAAATTAAATAATTTGAAATAATTACATAAACCTAAATCACGTCACTTTAAAAGAAAACAAAAGTAATTCAGGTGAAATAAAGCTTTATTATTTGCAATAACCTGATATAAAGAAATACTTACACAATATTCTTAGGTTGATTTAGTCGATACATCCGGGTAACTAAAGCCAACAGAAACAAACAAGTTGATACCAAATCCAACTTGAAATTAACTTCGAAAAACCTCGATTTATCTGCTTTATCTAGACCATCAATAATATTTTCCTCCAACTTGTCTTTTTCAATCTCTTTTTTCTTCACCTTCTCTCCTCCATCAAAATCACAAATTTTCTTTACTTCCTTTATTTCACTCCTCCTTTTCTTCACTTCTGTACCACCATCGACTTCTTCATCTTTAGTGACAATTTTTTTCTCCTTTTTTCTCAACTCCGCCTTTTCCATCTTTGGTGTGTAATTAACGAAAACGGACAACACATCACATCACTGTATAATAGGGTCATTACCGAGCCAGGTAAAATTAACGGTACTTTTCACATTTCTTTTGCAATTTTGAGGTTATGCCATGTATGTAAACATAGATATGCAACCTACGCCAGAGTTCATTTCTCTAGGACCCACTCGGTCCCAGACCTCGTCGACTCCATATGATTCAGAAAGTTCACGTATATAGTTGACCGACTCACTCGATGGGAGGGCGCAAATGTCGAAATTTCAAGTTTCCCGCAATTTCGAACATCTGATAGCACAAAAATCAAATTTCCCGCAGTTTCGAACTTTTTGAGAAAGATATTTCAATCAGCACCTCATCAAAAGTGCTGATAAAACGAAATATTTTGGAGACGGGCGTGGACGAGCATTAATATAAATAAACAAAACCGTGAGTATTGGAATATTTTCGATTTTTAAGCTATTTTGTATTCGTTTCGTTCGATCAAGTCGTCTTTTACTTAAGTGAAACTTAATGTCTTTGTTCGGATTTGGGCAAGAAATTTATTTTATAAATTTCCGCCTGCGTTCCGATCTTTCGTTTTGTCGTTTTGTGTCGTTAAAAACGGTACCCCTAATAAACTCCACGGATGGCGTGACCATCCCCCGGACCAGGGGGCCCAGGCCATATTCCAATCCGTCCTTCCTGGAAATTTCGCCTGCCACGGAGATACGGGTTGTTTTTGAAAACAACCAGTGCCCGCTTTCTCCTTGAGGGAGGAAAGAAAGAGATTCGTATGCACAGATTTACAAGAAGAAATGGGGTAAGCTTTTAACATTTGTTACAATCGTTCATTTAAATATCAAAATAAACATGAGAAAATTTGTTTAAATCTTTGAAAATAAATATTAAATTTATTTCATGGGGAATATAACTTCTAATTTACGGATATTCGGTTCGCCTCTGCAATGGAAGTGTTAAATCGAAGATATATGTTATGTATACCTAGAACAACGTATACTTTAAATTTAACATTTTGTTGTACAGAAATAGTACATAAATTTAACAAAATAGAATCTATTACGTTTCTATAAAATATATATATTTTTATCCTGACAGTTGTTTTTGGTCATTAGCTTTCAACCTTTTATTTTTATTGAATCATAAATTTAAAAAAGTTGATACCATCAAATGAAAAACAAATAAATAGTTTGTCGGAATATTTAAAATATTATTCATAATTACTACTCTATTTTTTAATCCTATTAATGCATTAAAAATTGATTTTTATATAGCATGTATACTTGCAAATATACATTTTAAATGTATACTGCACGAAGAACTCAATCTAAGACTTATATTCTTTCTTAGGTGTATGAGAAATGGCTGGAGGCTGTTGGTAGAGAAGACCTTTTTAAAAATCGAAGATGTAAGTAGACTTGACATTTGCGACAGGCACTTTGATGAGGGGACAAAATGCTTTACCAGCAAAACGAATTTATAACTAGGGAGTGTTCCCACATTATACCTCGATACACCGGCTGGTAAACTAAATATTTGTTACTTTTATACATATATATATATATATATATATATATATATATATATATATATCTTCATATACCTAATACAAACCACACATTACTTTTTATTAAAAAATACATTTTATTAAGCGAGCGTGCAAGGAGAACACTATATCTAAATATATATATTTTATTCATAGCGCTCGTGAATGCTCCAGAACTTCTGGAAACATCCAAGGACGTGGAGTCTCTCGTGGGGTTACCTGTGGAGTTTCTCACTGACAAGAAGAATTCTCCCTTAATTGCTGGCTTGAGCAGTAGTAAGCCCCTTTGGGATAATTCTGCTACTGGGAACAGTTTGAAACCCCATCATAATAGTCCATCTAGTTACAAAGTAGTACGACTACTGAACATGAAGGAATGTCTGGAGGCAAAATTGTAAAAATATTAAATGTAACACGAAAAAGAAAGCTTTCCCCTCAAGCAAAGATGCTGCATTCCTATGCCCGAGATATCCAAAAGGTTGCAAGAAATTTGCATGCTCAAAATGCTTCTAATAAGGAGCATCTTGATCATGCACTTGATGTTCTTGAAACTGGAGAAATGTTTCGGGGACATATGAATGAATTATCTTTTAACTTTTTTATGTCACAGATAAAGTTGCAACATTATAAAGCTCGTGGAAGAAGTTTCTCGATGAAAGATAAAACTTTTGCATTAGCTATGTATAAACAAAGCCCCAAATTGTACAGATTTTTAGCAAAAGTATTTGCTCTTCCATCGAGACAATATCTTCACAGTTTACTGAATCGCATTCCTTTTGGTCCAGGAATTAATAAACCAATTATGAGTTTATTAAAAAGTACTTGTGACAAGATGGACAAAGACTAGAAGACTAGACTATTTGATGAAATGTCACTGAGTACGGGAATATATTTTAATAAAATTGATTCCTCCATTGATGGTTTTGTCTGTTGTGGTGAGCAAAACAAATTGCTTTTCGCTGACAATGTAATGGTTTTTATGGTTCGTGGGATACACATCAAATGGAAACAACCCATAGCATATTTCTTTGTGGAACATGGTATGGGTGTTCCAGATCTAACCAGGAACATAAAAATTATTACAAAACAACTACAAGACATTGGTTTTCATGTTGTTTGCACAATATGTAATCAATGTTAGGTTCATAAAACAATTATTGGAGGAATCTAATCGTAGGTTCATTTTGAAAGGTATGTTATAAGATATCAAAATTATGGACATCTATTATGTTTGTAATATCTACTGTTTTTGTAATGTGAGACATCTATGAGTAAAGATTTTAGTTGATACACAGTTTTCCAACCAACAACACGTGTTTTTATTTCGCTCCTCGTGGTTCATCTAATATCTGAATTCCAGCGATACTATTTCAACAGGTTATGGGCCCAGGAAAACCCGGTAGACAGGTGTTAGGTGTACCAAAACGTTACGTTCACGTTAATCGCGTTTCGCGTTAAAAACACAGTTGTGTTAGTGGTCGAAGAAACAATATTCTCATAAGATGGTGGTAAACTACTTAGCAAGTGTGCCGAAATTGCGTGGCCGCGAGAACTATGATGAATGGTCGTTTGCCATGGAAAGTGTATTAGTGCTTGAAGGATTAAGCAAATGCATCGACGGCAGTGAAGAAAACGAAGATCTAATAGCAAAAGCAAAGGCTAAGCTGATTTTAACCGTCGATCCATCGTTATTTCCTCATGTGGAAGATGCAAAAACGGCCAAGGAAGTATGGTCGAAGATAAAAAATTTATATGACGACAACGGGTTTACAAGAAAAATAGGACTTTTAAGAACATTGATATCTGCCAGATTGGAGAATCACGAATCTATGGAGTCATACATAAATCAAGTTGTCGAGACATCGCAGAGACTAAGCAGAACGGACTTTCAAATTAACGAAGTATGGGTAGGATCACTCTTGTTGGCGGGCTTGCCGGAGAGATACGCACCCATGATAATGGCAATTGAACATTCGGGAATCCAAATCACAACGGATTCAATTAAAACAAAGTTGTTGGATATGCAGACAGATGGCGGCAGCAGTAGCAGCGCGTTCGCAACGAAATCCAGAAAATTTAAATCAAGTTTCCAAAAGGCTCCGCGAGATGTCACCAGGAGTACAAATTGGAATGAAAAATCGAATGTGTCAAATGTCAACAACAAGAAAAGAGACATGTGCAGTGTAATTTGTTTCAAATGTAAACAGAGTGGACATTTTATGTCAAAATGTCCCAACAATAAACTGAACGGTGTTTTTAGTGCAGTATTTACAACAGGACAATTTAAAAACACGGACTGGTATGTTGACAGTGGCGCAAGTGTTCATTTAACTGCAAGAAAAAGGTGGTTAAGAAATGAAAGAAATCCGAACTTGACAGAAATTGTAGTGGCCAATAATAATAAATTGCAAGTAGAATGTGCAGGTGATGTGCAAATAAAAACAACTGCAGGCACCTCAGAACACGATATTCTAATCAAAGACGTACAATTTGTCCCAAACCTAACCACAAACCTACTGTCAGTTTGTCAGCTTATAAACAAAGGCAATAAAGTGTGTTTCGATGACAAAGGTTGTAAGATTTACAATTCTTATAATATTCTAGTGGCAACAGCTGATTTAAAGAATAACGTCTATAAACTAAAACTCAGTGAACAAAACGCAGCGTTTTTAAATGGTGGCGATAACAGTGAGGTTTGGCATCGTCGCTTAGGCCATTTAAATAGTGCATACATGAAGAAAATGTGTGAATTAGTTGATGGTTTTGAATATAAAGCACAAAGTGACATCAGTATTCAAAATTGTGAAGTATGTTGTCAAGGCAAACAGAGCCGGCTGCCATTCCCAAGTAAAGGAAGTCGAGCTGAAGAAGTGTTGGAGCTAATTCACAGTGACATTTGTGGCCCCATGGAAACCACTTCACTGGGAGGTGCAAGGTATTTTTTGACATTTATAGATGACTATAGTAGAATGTGTTTTATGTATTTCCTGAAAAGATGAAATGCATGAAAGGTTCATAGAATTTAAAAATTTAGTTGAAAATCAGCAGAATAAGAAACTAAAGATTTTAAGGACTGATAATGGAGGTGAATATTGTAGCAAATATTTTGAAGATTATCTTAAGAAAAATGGAATTATTCATCAGAAAACAAATAGTCATACGCCAGAACAGAACGGCATGGCAGAGCGTTGCAACCGCACCATTATTGAAAGGGCGAAGTGCTTGATGTTTGATAATAATGTTAGTAAAGGGCTGTGGGCAGAGGCCTGTAATACTGCATGTTACCTCAAAAATCGTTCTATTGCTGCAGGAATTTCTAAAACTCCGTTTGAACTATGGACGGGTAAAAGGCCCAACATCAGTCATTTGCGAACATATGGTAGTACTACTATGGTACATGTTCCAAAAGCAAATAGGAACAAGTGGGACAAAAAGGCCATAAAACATATTTTAGTTGGCTATGATGAAAACACTAAAGGCTATAGATGTTACAATCCAATCACCAAAAAGGTAATAACCAGTAGAGACGTTACAGTGATTGAGACGTCAAAAGATATAAATATATTTCCTAAGATGATCGAAGGAGATAAGGCAGAAATTCCAGATTCAGTGGGGGAAGAAGCGAGGTCAACTTTATCAGCAGAAGATGCAGTGATTGCCCAACCGGTCACTGAAGATTCATCTGAAGATGTTGATGACTCCGATAATGAATATGTACCTCAAAATTGGAACCCAGAAGTCGTTCAAGAACAAAGGACATCGGACAGACCAAGAAAAAAAAGGAGTTCGAAGATTTTGTTACCTATCTTAGTACAGATAGTGTTGGAACCAATGCACCAACAACTGTTCCAGAAGCATTCTCAAGACCAGACGAGGATAAATGGAAGGAGGCAATGGTAGAAGAAATTAGGTCATTCAAAGAAAACGACACGTGGGAACTCGTCGATCGGCCAAATGAGGGAACTGTTGTCGACTGCAAGTGGGTGTTTAAAATAAAGTGCAATAGTGAGAATGAGAAAAGCTACAGAGCAAGACTAGTAGCAAAGGGTTATACTCAAAGAGAGGGTATCGACTATACTGAAACCTTCGCGCCAGTCGTGCGTCACTCAACATTGAGAACTTTAATAGCGTTAAGTGTAAAACTTAATTTAAAAATTGTACATTTAGATGTAGAAACAGCCTTCTTGAATGGTGTTATAAAAGAAAATGTCTACATGAGACAGCCAGAGGGTTTTGTTTTAAGGGAAAATAAAAATAGAGTGTATAAATTGAAAAAGGCAGTGTACGGTTTGAAGCAATCAGGCCGAGCTTGGAATGAGAGGGTAAATGAAGTTATGTTAGATTTGAAATATAAAAAGTCACAGCTTGAACCTTGTTTGTACATAAAGAAGAAAAATCAGTTATTACCAGTAGTAGCTTTGTATGTAGATGACTTCTTTATTTTTTCAAACGATGCAGAGGAAACGAAATTTCTAGAAAATAACTTAACTTTAAAATTTAAGATTAAGAATTTGGGAGAAGCTAAACAATGTTTAGGAGTTAGAATTGTAAGAGACTATAAAAAAAATGTTATTACTTTAGATCAAGAAAGTTATATAGACAAAATTTTAGATAAGTATAAGATGTCAGATTGTAAGATTGCTTCGACTCCTATGGATGTTGGTATTGACTTAAGAAATGAACAAACAGAAGTTTGTGATGTAAACTTACCGTATCAGGAGGTAA
The DNA here is from genome assembly GCA_932526585.2 of Philonthus cognatus. NCBI lineage: Eukaryota > Metazoa > Arthropoda > Insecta > Coleoptera > Staphylinidae > Philonthus > Philonthus cognatus. The sequence goes on from OW052241.1 coordinate 45,695,882, forward strand.
TAGGGAGTTTAATGTATTTGTCAGTTTTGACTCGCCCTGATATTTCTTATGCTGTCAGTTATCTTAGTCAATATAACAATTGTTATACTAAATCGCACTGGCAAAGTGCAAAATGATTACTACGTTATTTAAAAGCAACAAAACATTTCTCCATGAAGTTTGAAAAGGATAATTTAAATCTGATTGGATTTGTAGATGCAGATTGGGGTTCTGATAAAAGGGATAGAAAATCCTATACAGGTTATTTATTTAAGTTATCTGGAGGTTTAATCTCATGGAAAAGTTGCAAACAAAGAACGGTCGCTTTATCAAGCACCGAAGCTGAATACATGGCTATCAGTGATGCGACAAAAGAGGCTATATATTTGAGGAACTTGCTATTTGATCTGACAGGTCAACTGGATGATATAGATATTTTTAATGATAACCAAAGTGCTCAAAAATTAACAAGTAATCCAGTCTTTCATGACAGATCAAAACATATAGATATAAGATATCATTTTGTTCGAGATGCGGTTTCTGATAGAATTGTAAATATTAAGTACTTACCTACTAATGAAATGATAGCTGATGTTCTGACAAAACCTTTACAGAATGTAAAACATGATAAATTTGTAAGGGGTTTAGGTTTAAGCGGCAATTAATTTCTAGTTTGTAGATTTTGATAAGTGGGGGTGTTATAAGATATCAAAATTATGGACATCTATTATGTTTGTAATATCTACTGTTTTTGTAATGTGAGACATCTATGAGTAAAGATTTTAGTTGATACACAGTTTTCCAACCAACAACACGTGTTTTTATTTCGCTCCTCGTGGTTCATCTAATATCTGAATTCCAGCGATACTATTTCAACAAGGTAAGGATAATCGCTCAAGGGGTTTCTTGATAGGAAATCAATAAATAATACCTTTGTTTGATCCACCTCACCTTCTAAAATGTGTCAGAAACAATTTATTAAATTACAATGCCACATTCAAATGGAAGGGAACAAACTTTACGGCTTGCTGGTCGGATATTGTGAAGCTACATGAAATGGATAATGGAGACTCTGATAGCATGTTACTGCCTAAAATAACTGATTACCAATGTTTACGAAAATAAAATAAATAAGATAAAAGTGAAATTAGCATCTCAGGTATTTTCCCAACGTACCTCATCTTCATTGAGATTTCTTGTACACTACGGCAATGAGTTATAAAAAACAGAAACAATGCTTGGCACTTCAGAATTTTTGTTATTTTTTGATAAATTATTTGATAGTGTAAATGGTTCATCAGTGACAGGGGACAAACTTTTAAAATGTGTGATTCACGAAGAGAGTGAACATGTTGGATTTTATTCTGAAGCGATTGATGTTTTGAGATCAATGCAATTTAAAAGACCTAAGGGTAATTTTACTCCACCGTGCATTGCTAACTGGATAACTACGTTAACAGGTTTTCAATGCATATGGAAAAAATTATCTTGTATTGGTTTTAAATATGTTTATCCTTGAAACATAAACCAAGATCTCTTGGAAAATTTCTTTGGAAGTAAATCGTACATGTTCATCATTTAAGGAATCGTATAAGGCGTTAATTGTTAATAATTTCACTACTTTAAATTCTCCTTATTTAAATTGGGAAAAAGATGGTTGTGAAGGGGCACTAAACTTTTTACAAATATTTAGAACCGACTTTTTAGCTCCAAAAATTACTTCTCCCTCAAATATCTCTGATGTGTTTGAATTTAAAAATTCATATTATTTTTTAAAGAAAGTGCGGGACTGCAATACATGTAGAAAAGAGTTAGTTGATTGTATCAATTACAATAGAAAAGCTCTTTTGAAGCCGAGCACTAATTTTTTCAGATATGTTTCCAAATCTTTTCAAATTATTATTTTTTTTTGTCAAAGATATGCAATTTTGTTGATATTGTTAAATATTTAAAATCAAAAGGTAATTTATTAAATTCCAATATTTCATTCTCCTGCACAGGCCATAATTTGATTGATATCATTGATAATTACATGATCTCCTTTTACATTCATTCGTGGGTACAAAACCTAAGTAGGATTCTAAAAGGAACCAAACATGTAAAAATCAATGATACTGTCAAACATTTGGCCTCAATTAAATATAGAAAAATAAGAGCGGAAAATTTGGCTATTTCAAAAAAGAAACAATTATTAAAAATTTAATTTTAAATATTTGTAAAAGGTTACTTTAAGTTGTTAAAATATGGAACAATTTATATTGAAATCATTAGCAATAATCCTTAACGTTGGAACCTGTTTTGATTAATCAATTATATTATTAGTAATTTGCTTCAGACTATCACCAATAGAATGTAGTTTAGGATTTATGTGATTTTTGTTGTACAATAATAAAAATGTATTATTGATTCGATAATTATTCAAGTTTTATTTAACCATTACTTCTATAAAAATTAAATAAATGATAATGTGGATTTATTATTTAGCAATGATTAGTCATATTTTTCCGAGTATGGTTAAATATTATATATAGTTAAAAAATCGACAGTATACTTGCAAAATTAAGAAAACCCTTATTAATATTATAATTAATACCTTCACATTTCTTGAACATTAACTTATTTGTATCTATATTAGTTCTGCGTTTTATTTATAATAATTTGTATTTCATTTATAATACTTATGGTTTTAACATGAATTATCAATTATTAAGCATTAGAAGTATTAATTAGACCAAATAAGGTGGACATCACTTCACGCAGTCATCTTGGCAGAGATTATTTAAATATTGTTCATTATATTCGAAAATTATGTATATGTTAATGTGTGAAAGATATTTTAATGGTTATTAAAATTATTCGTTCACTAATTCACCGGAATCGCATTGCTTAGTAACTATTATGTTATGGTTAATAAATTTTATTGTTTTTCAAATATGTATTAGAGCAAATTTTCCTACAGTCAATTAATGTGATCAATGTTTTATTAAATCTAATTGTAAATACTTAAATTAAGCAATTAATGTTTTTTCCTATTTATTTGTAAAAATTTAAATTATTTGTAATATACATTTTATACCATAATTGTGTCGTTATTATTTCTCGCATCGTGCGGTTATTCAAACACCGCGCGGTGTTCTCCGCACCGCACCTCCCGGCATATGTATGTCCCCCCGCACCGCGCGTCCCGCCTGTGTGAAGCCCTCCCCCCGCACCTCCTGATGACGTCATTTTTGATTGCAGCGTCCCCGCATCGGGTGAGTCGGCGAACTAAACTCACGATACCTAGTGCCCCCTAGGAGTAGTCAATCTAATTTAATCTATGCTCGGTCCACTCACACGGAGTTGTTTGTATTATGAAATTAGTTGGAGAAAGGACCAATAGATGGCGCAACCAGTACTAGATTGGAATGTCCCACCACATTCTCCATTGAAAACGTAATATCTAGAAATTCCCTCTTATTCGTTCTTGTTGTGAGAGATTATTTTTAGGTTATAGTTCTTGAAGTAATATTATTTTGCGATTATTAGCAAGATATTCGATTGAAAGTATTTTGAAACGACAACGTGTGCGATTTCCATTTTCAAAGATTGGGAAATTCCTGTTACTGACCATCCGTTCTGTTTCAGCACGTCCTCCTCGAACTCCGCAATTTTCGGCAGAAACACCGTCATGCTGACTTCCAGCGGAAATCAAAAATCGGTCATAATGTGCAATTTTGTGACGTTAACTTCAATTTAGCTAATTGTTCCTGGTCCAGCTCACTCAGTACGAAGGGTGGGTTCTGTTTTTTTTTAATTTATGTTTTGGGCGCCACGTAATTTACAGGAACATCTGAGTAATCTTAATTTTTTAAATTATAAAATAACAACTAAGATAAGTATTTGTTATAAATTGAATTTTGGGTTAATTTTTATTTTCCAAATTGTGAGTTAATATTAAAAAATTGCCAATTGCAATGCTACATGACCTAATTCTCGAGTGCACTGGAGATTACATTACTTATAAACTAAAGAGGTTGATTAAATATGAATAATTCAGTTTGAAAAATAAACACAATATAAAAGTTTCTTGGGGCTTATCTGTATCCTGGGCAGGAGTAGTTATAGCAGTATCCTCCACTTGGGATTGCGGTTGAAGACTAATTAATTACGATTCAATTTCTTGATTTTTTCTTCAAGCACGGACATGTTCTTGATTTTCTCTTGACAATACTCTTTAAGCACGGACCGGTGACCCGCAGAAATCAACCACGGCACTAACGGCCAGATGAGGAGTTGAAGAGTTTCAGCAGTGAAGGCAAGACGAGGAGTTAAAGAGTTTCAGCAGTATTAACATTATATTCAACGATAATCTTTGAACTTAAGTCTAGCAAGAACCCTTTCTGTAGTCTATGATGTCGTAATACCAACAAACAGTACAGCTCGTGATCGTGATCGTACCAAGTTCACCGCGCACAATCATTATTTTTTTTCGACAGATTTTCTAAGGCAGCCTTCTCAAATAAAAACACGAAAAAAATTAAAGTAATTAAAAAATCATACCGTTACACATAATAAGTAAAAACAAGTACATTTTCAATTTCACAATATTTCAGTGTTTTATCCGTTTCGCTACGCAACTAAATCAAATTTTCAGAATTTTCTAAACTTTATATTTTATTTCGTGCATAAAACAAGGATAGTGAATCTATGTTAAAAAACAAAAATTAACATTTCTTAAGATATAAACTTTTTGTCTCGTGTAAAATAAGGCAAAAGTAATGTCATATTATGAATTGGCTGCCATTTTATTAGAAATAAAAAAAATGGGCAATGTTTTGACTGAAAGTTAATTTAAAGGTATAAAATTGATAATATAAAGTTTAAAAAAATGATATCGGTCAAATGACCATCTCCTGAGTTGATGTTGATTTTGCTCGTTTTACAGCATTTTGAATTGTTGTTCGTAAAACATCAGGTTCCAAATTGGTAATTTCTTCTTCAATGTTGGCTTTCAAGACTTGCAAGGTTTGTGGTTTGTTGTGGTAAATGCGAAATTTCAAAAAGACCCACAGGGGGTGGAAACGCTCGTTCGAAACTTCAAACTGAATAAGAACATTAAATGACTAAAAATGTTTTTAAAGATAATAATCTAGTTTTCAAAATTATGTTTAATATTATTTGAAGTAAAACTGACACGGTAGCCACAATCTGAAGTGTTAAATTTTTCCGACATTTCCCCGATTCAAGATTTTTTTTAATATACCGTTCTTTTGTGGGAAACCTCCATTTTGTTAAATTGTTTTCATTGATTTTGTCAATATTTAAGTTAATTTTATAAATTTTTACGTGTTTTGTAATTTGCCTGCTGATTTTGACAAATTTAATAATGTCATATGGCTTTTTTGTTAGTGTTTTGGTCAATTTAAATATAATTTCATGACTTTTTTCTGAATTTCCCGGTTTTAACGATATTCAGTGAATTTTTTATCTACGTAATTTTCAGGCATTCGTCGATTTTATGATAGAGTTCAATTTGAAGTTTTAAATGAGTGTTTTCCACTCCCAGACTAAGCATGAAGTAAAATTTCGAGTTTAGAAAAGCCCCGTGAAAATTTGTCGAGGGTCGCGCAGCGACCCGAGACAAATTTTCGGGCTTTTCTAAACTCGAAATTTTACTTTATGCGCCACGCGTAAGAAACACTGACTTGAAGTGAAGTTCAGAAACATACAAATACATCTTTAATCAGAGTAACAGGGAATCAGATGTTTAATCTGTTATCAACGATGTTCAGTGTGAATAATAAACAATTAGGTTTTAAATATTTTTGTTAAAATAACTGGTAACGATATTTTTATATAAATGGTTGAAAAAAAAAGATAAAATCAAATTTATTCTTAAAGGATTTGTATTCGTGATTCGAAAAAACAGGATTAGAATCTTTGATTCTAATCAAATTTATCTCTTACGAATCCTTTATTCGAGTATTCGTGATTCGAATCATATAAAGTGATTCGGATTCGTGATTCGAATCCTTTTTACGAGGATTCGTCCCAGCTCTGGTTACAAGGTATGACAGAATTGGATCTTGCCATGTTTCCCCTACCCCTTTTCTTGCAGGCCCTAGTTCGTGAGAGAACAATTGCAACGTCATTGATCTCTCTCTTACTTTTTTGAGTCTATCATAACCTCTCTTTCCGGTTTCGCTGTACTTACCGTATACTCGACCGTTCTTAGGAATTTGCTAGGGCGATCGATATTAGGATGTAAGACAGGGTAGATAAGGATCGCTGGATTAGAATGCGATGGAATGAAGGCGGTGTATCCGTCACGGGACCGAGAACGGGGTAAGGTGGCTGCTGAAAATGAAGGAGACTGAGGTGAAGCATAAAGAGTGATCAACAATGATTGTAGACAAGTTAAATTTCCCGCCGAAAAATCTAGGGAATTTGATCGCTCCAAGTTCATGCCAAGGAAAAATGAATAAACAGTACCTCGATTTGACATTAGCAGCGCTGTGCGTCGTATTTTGCCATTGTGTTAATTCATTCTTCGAATTAAGTTATTTTTCATTCTGTTTCATAGACATCAGTTCTTATCAGGACTACTTTGTATGTCTTTGTTTTGTGGTAAGTGATTTGCTGTTTTTAAGGTTAGAAAATTAGAAAATTTAAGTTTAATCCTAAATTTACAGATTTTAAGAGAATTCGCTTGTGTTTACCGTGATGTTTGCACCACAGCATGATGCTTTCATCCTGAAGGCTCATTATCGAAGTGGAACTATAAATGAAGATGGCACATGGACTTACTCATTACAATCGTGTCTCAATCAATTTATTCAAGCCTTCCCCGATGTCCACATTCCTTACAAAACATTTTCCTCGCATAAAACCCGCATTGTTGACCGTTTTGAGGGAAAGAATTGTATCTGTAAGGGCAAGTCAGCTGGAAGACTGCCTATCTTAACAGAAGAGGTTGTTGGCGACATTCAACAACTACTTGAACAAAGCCCAACAAAATCTTTAAGAAAACTTTCAGCTCAAACGGGTATGTTCTTAATTTTAAGGTGCGCACAAATTTTAATGTTTAATCCTTTTACAGGAGTATCGTATGGGAGTTGCATAAAAGCCGCAAAAGACATTCTGCATTTGCACCCGTATAAGGTATCGGTAGTTCAACAACTTCAGCCACTTGATTTCCAAAAAAGAATTGATTATTGCAATTGGTTTAATCAGAATTTAAATGATAATGGTATGTTGGACAAGACCTTTTTTACTGACGAGGCGTGGTTTCACTTGTCAGGATATGTGAACAGCCAAAACTATCGTACGTGGGCTACAGAAAATCCTCATACTTTTAGTGAAATGGATTTACATCCACAAAAAATTGGTGTTTGGGTAGCAATTTCGAGACGTCGGATAATTGGCCCAATATTTTTCAACGAAATAATCAATGCCGAGTGCTACCGAACACTCATTCTAGATGAATTTTTGAATCAATTGCATGATGAAGAACAGATAATGGGTTATTTTCAGCAAGATGGAGCCACTCCTCATACTGTGTTGGCGACATTAAATTACTTGAGGGAATTTTACGATGATCGCTTGGTAAGCGACGGTTTATGGCCACCACGTTCGCCAGACCTCACTCCGTGCGATTTTTATTTATTCGGGCATTTAAAAAATAAGGTTTTTAAAAATCGAATGCATACCCTAAACGAGCTTAAAGCAGCAATTGAAGAAGAGATAAGGAACATAAATCCGGAGGAGCTTCAACGAGTATTTCAAAATAAAGAACGTAGAGTTAACACTTGCCTAGAAAATTAAGGCCATCATTTTCAACATTTATTATAAAATTAGGGATGCTAACTCTACGTTTATTAAAAATACACAAAACCTTAACTTACTTCAATTTACTTTGTATATTTAATTAAAATTGTAAAAGTTTTATATATAGTTATGATTAAATATTTAATTTATTTTGGGAAAAAATTTTGCTACGCCAATGGAAAAGCAATCTAGGGGATTTTCTTTTCATATAATCAGTTGTACCAACATTTTTTGGCGGGAAATTTAACCTGTCTACAATCATTGTTGATCACACCTTACCTTATACACATGTGTCACTCGGAATGTTAAATTCAAAAGTTTTATCGTCAGGTTGGTACATTCTAATCATTTTCGTTTCATACAGTTGGCAGATAGTATCTCCCAAAAATATTTGCAGTTCATGTTTGAAAAATGTATACGGCATACACTAGATTTTACTGCATCAGAGTAAGTGATTTTCTTAGCTTTAAAATTGATTGTGTATTTGTTTAAAATCATGTAAGTTTTAATTTAAACAAATCTACGCGAGGACAATAATCTATAAAATTCATTGTGAATTATATATGGTTGCAAGTCGTATTATTTTATATTAAAGCTGTGTTACTAATAGACTTTAACAAAGTTTACAAGATTTTTAACATGTTCTAATAAGTACTGTCTAAGAGCCCTTTGAAGTAAAACCATTGATTATAATTTAATTTAGTTTGTTTAAAAGGTGTCGATTTTGTATAGTCGGTAAAACAGGTTGCGTTCGTATTCTGTCATTTTTAAACAAAATATCTGGTCGTGGCGTTTTATTTTACGTTAAATTGCATTTTAATTGGTGTTATGCAATAAAAGTAACAGTGAATTAAAGTAAAAGGACAATTTGGAAAGTTACACATGAAAAGAAAAACAGTCTACAAGTTCGACTTTGGAAATAATGTGGGTATATAGCATTATTACAGAATTACAGAATACGAACGCAACCTGTTTTACCGGCTAAAGAAGATCGACACCTTTTTTAAACAAAATAAATTGAATTAAAATCTATCGTTTTACTGAGCAAAAAATAAACAAACAACGTTATATCAACATTGTAGCAACATTAAACGTTGTTTTAATGTTGATGAAATATTACTTAAATGGATTTGTTCATTGGGTAAGTTACTTTCTTTTTTAAAACATTAAACATATTAAACAAACTAAAAAAGTTAAGTAATTATCAGTGCTTCGAATCGTTATTTTTTGCGTTCCGGTTTTCGTTCCGATTCGTTTATTAAAACATATATCGGTTCCAGCGGCGGCGCGCAGCCTGACTTCAGGGTAGGCCAGAGACCCAAGGTAATATGTATCTGTTATTGAAAGGTGACTTTGTTGTGCAATTCCTTATATTTATAAAGCGCGATCCCAACCTCAAATTTTGTGTGCCTTGGCGCTGTGGCCTACCCTGAAGTTAGGCTGCGAGTAGGGATTGCAATCCCGCAAAACGGGATCCCGCATTCCCGCTGCACTTATTAATCTGCTGGATCCCGCACCTTCAAAACGCGGATCCGCGGATCCCGCAAATTTGAAATTCGGCGCTAAAACTCGTGGAGTTTTCCGTAAGAACGTAAGTGGCGCGCAACGTCTCGAAACGGTTTCGAACAGCGGCGGCAACTGGCGGCTCATGCATGCATGCGGTTCGTGTCAATCAGTTGTTACCAATAGACTCGCAGTGTGTTGCGCTGCGAGCGTCGTTTCTGTAGGTGACAGAGTGTTTTCGTATTCACCGTCCGGCGTTTAACGTAAGTAAATAAATTTTAATGTTTTCGATTTAGTTTTTGTTTTCTATTATTTCAAAAGCAGATTGTGCCGTAAAAAGGAATATGATGTCGTACTGTTGCGTGAACATTCGCTTACAAGTTGTTTTTGTTTTAGTTAATATGTTGTTTGGTTATAGTTCACCAATATACATTGTTGACAGATGGACGCATACTCTTTGTTATCGATGATAATAGTGAAATATATATGTACATCAAGCTTTATTTATTATGCATTGCAGGTAACGAGTAAATGAGTCATGTCTAAGTCCAATGAAACTGAGAATCCCGATGGCAGCCAACTTGGTAAAGGTCTATGGCGTTATTTCAAGAAAAATGACAACGGTGGCAAATGTCTTCTGTGTTCAGGTGAATTAAAAATTAGTCAACGATCTACCAAAGTCTTGAAAATGCATTTAAAGACTAAACACAATATCGATATCAGTTCTCGAAACGATGACACCGGAGAAAAGAATCCTTACCAGTAGTACCGAAGAAGAAACCCAAAATTATGGACAGTTTTCTTATCAAACAAAACTCCATGGACAAAATGATCTCTAGGATGGTATGTAAAGACGGATTCACCTTAAGTTCCTTTTGCACATCTTCGGATTTAAGAGATTTATTTTCTAAAAGCGGACACAAACTACCTAATTCGCCAAATACGATAAGATCTATCGTAACAAATTTTTGTAACACAGTCAAAGCTGACATGATTATAGAATTTGAACGGCTTAAGAAAAAAAAAACAGAGATTTTCACTAACATTTGACGAATGGACGTCACAAAAGAATAATCGATACCTAAATATCAATGTTCACCAGAAAGAAAATCATTTTAATCTGGGTTTGGTACGTATACATGGCTCAGGTACCGCAGTACATTGCATTAGCTTAGTAAAAGAAAGGCTTGTGAGTTTTAGTTTAAACTTAGAGACTGATATTATCACAAGTACAACGGACGGCGCTAGTGTGATGGTGAATGTTGGCAGGCTTTTGTCTTGTTCCCAGCAGCTTTGTTTTGCACACGGCTTACAGCTAGCGGTGGTTGATACACTGTATAAGAAAGGCAATTTACCAATATCAGAATGCCCAGCAGCAGAAATTACAACGGAATCTGATAATGATGACAACGATGATATGGACGCGAATGAACAGGGAGTTACTGTTAATATAAATTCACCGCCACTTGAAATAATTTCTACATACGACGAGCCCCGTGAAAATTTGTCTCGGGTCGCTGCGCGACCCTCGACAAATTTTCTACGCGGGGCTTTTCTAAACTCGAAATTTTACTTCATGCTTAGTCTGGGAGTGAAAGACACTCGTTAGTTAAAAATATGTCGGTTTGAACCTAAAAGGAGGTAAGTACACATAGTGGCGGCCACTTGAAATAATTTCTACATACGACGATCTATTGAAGAAAGTACGAAAAGTGGTCAAGATTTTTAAACGGTCACCAACCAAAAATGACGTCTTCTTACAAAAATATGTGAAGGAACAGGAAGGTCCTAAAAAAGAATTGGCATTGATATTAGACTGCCGTACTCGCTGGAATAGCCTTTTAAATATGTTAGAACGATTCTACAACTTGAAAAATTGCATCGATAAAGCATTAATCGATATTGAATCTGAGATTAAATTCAGCGATAATGAGTGGTTCAAAATTAATGATCTCATTGCCAACTTGCAGCCTTTTAAATTGGGAGTTGAGACACTTTGTAGGCGCGAGTCAACGCTTATAACTGCGGACACAACATTTCGATTTATTTTGGATAAATTGCAACAACAAAACACGGCGTTGAGTAACCAGTTGTCACGAAGTCTACATGAACGGATTCAAGAACGCGCACTGAGTTGATAGGAGTTTTGATTTATTTGCAAAATCCGAAAAAGTACGACCAAGAAGCCATAAATACAGATCGTACCCTTCATGCCAAAAAAGCTGCAATACGCTAAGAAATAAAGAAGATAATAGAAAGAGTCGTAGTTCAAGACGAAATGTATGCAGGTGACGTCTTCGAAAATTCACCTATAGCTGGAACATCTCCAACTGACACAGGTCCTACTCTAACGCTTAAAGAAGAATTAGAAAAACAGCTTCAACAAGAAAAAGAAGTATTCAAGAAAAAGCCAGACAACAAGCAAAAGGATTATGAGAAAATGTTGAAGAAAGAAATGGCATTCTTTGAGTCTGATGGTATTAGAGGAGAGTACCTGATGCTCGCTTATGAATATATCCTGACGGTTCAGCCTACTAGCGTAGAAGCCGAGAGAGCGTTTTCGGCATCAGGATATATTTGTAGTTCACTCAGAAGCAGGCTCGGAGATGATACTATAAATACTATTTGCTTCTTAAGAGCGTATTTTCAAAAGGTATCACCATCAGTCGTAGCAATAGCATCTAGGTAAGAGAAAGTTGTGATTTGATTATTAATCATTATATGAAAAAGACTGAATTAAAAGTAACATAAAACTGTTGTTAGAAGTAAGGGTAACTAAACTATACTTTTGATGCTAAACATTTAAAAATTAAGGTCTAATAAGACTAGTACTTAATTATGATTTAATTGTTATTTTATTAAAAAACAAATATTTTTTGTTGCATAATGTAAGACATATTTAATAAAAGTTGATTTTTTAAAACAAAAACCTTAGTTTGAATTCGATTTTATAACATAATTTCAAAGATGCGGGATCCCGCGGGATCCCACGCGGGATTGATCAATCCCGCATATTAATTCCGCGGGATTGAATGAGCTGCGGGATTGCAATCCCTAGCTGCGAGCCGTCGCTGATCGGTTCGGTTCCGGAAAAAATAACGGTTTTTGCGGTTTTCGATTCAGCTCCGAGTGATTGTTTTAATTTTTGAAATGTTTTTATTTCATATTAAAAAAATGTTGATGTGCCAATCATAGCACTGTCCTCGTTATAGATATGATGATTTAAATACTAAGAATATGGAAAAGTGCCTCAAACTAAATTTGTTCTGCTTTTATTATTATTATCACATTTACTAAATAAATATTTTTTGAATTTTTTCGGTACATCTTATGCTATCTATCACATCTAGCAGTATATATTTTCAACCTAACTTTAAATCACTGGTTTATACTCGTGGCGCATGAAGTAAAATTTCGAGTTTAGAAAAGCCCCGTGAAAATTTGTCTCGGGACGCTGCGCGACCCTCGACAAATTTTCTACGCGGGGCTTTTCTAAACTCGAAATTTTACTTCATGCTTAGTCTGGGAGTGGAAGACACTCGTTAGTTAAAAATATGTCGGTTTGAACCTAAAAGGAGGTAATAATAATAATAATAATTTATTAACGGACAAGCCATTTACAATGTAGAGCCAAAAACATATAACTAAAATGTAAGACACAAAACATGAATCACAAATATGCACAAAGACACATATGTTAATCTGCGTAAACCAAAATAGGGTTATAACATTTAGTGCACACCATCCGCGAGACTTCTCCTAATTAAACCTAAAGATGAGTTAAAAAAGTCAATACCGCTACAAATGTCATTAGCCGTGCGCGTTAATCGAGTCATGGGGCAATTTAAACTGCAAGTCGTCCTGCAAAATTCGTTATGAAGTAGCATGCGGCTACGTGCATGTCTAGGTGGTACATGATAATTAATCATACTAACAATATGACTTGAAGTACACATAGTGGCGGCCCTAGTGCGGTGCGACCGCACCAGGCGCTGTAATTTTGGAAAACGAAACGCAGGGGGGGGCGCCACCATGAGATCTCGCACCACCTAAAAAAATAGGGCGCCGAAAAATTGACACCATAAAAACGTCAATCAATGAAATCGCTGTAATGAAAACGGAAATATCCGACCTACGAGATGAAAACAACATATTAAAATCTAAAGTTAGGGTGATTGAGAGGCAATTGAAACATAAGAATATAGTCTTATTTAATGTTAAGGAAAACAGTAATGAAGTTCCGCTCCATACAGTAAAATCGATAATTAACGATAAATTAGGAGTCCATTTAAATGATCATGACATAAGTGATGCATACAGAATAGGCAAACAATCTGATAAACGTCCTTTAATTGTAGAGTTCACGTCATTCGGTACAAAAAAATGCATTTTACAAAACTGTAACAAGCTCAAGGATGATATTGATAAGATAGCTGTGGCTGATGATCTGAGTCGTGAAGACTTGGCTGATAAAAAAACATTATTAAAAACCAAACATGATTTGAAACAAAAAAATATTCTGGCTAAACTGAAGGGACTTACACTAGTTGTTGATAACAAGACATATACTGTTAAAAACATTACTGATGGTGTATTAACAAGTCTACGCCCTAGAAGGAATATTCTATCCAAGTAACTTTAAATTACCAAATAGTCCAATTCAAGAAAGATACCCTTAATTTAAGATGAACTTCAAAATCTTGCATATCAATACCAGGTCACTATTAAATAAGTTTTTAAATTTTAAAAGAATTATGTCCATTTTGGATTATGATATAATAACAATATCTGAAACTTGGTTAAATCCCAGCATTCATGACTTACTATTACATCTAGATGGCTACAAATTGTATAGACGGGATAGGATTGATCAACGAGGAGGAGGAGTTGCTTGCTATATTCGTACCTCCTTAAAGCATATACAGATGAACTTAGATACAAATATTGAACTACTGTCATTCAAACTTAATATAAACACGAAAGTGGTGTATCTTATATGTTGTTATCGAGCTCCCTCTACAAGCTTTACGGAATTTGCAATTGACATTGAAAAGCAACTGGATGAACTACTGCTACCGAGCGATGGTAATGTAATCTTTCTGGGAGATCTAAATGTGAACTTATTACATCTGGATAATGCCAATGCAGATCTTCTTTTAAACACCTTTGAGTCGTACAATTTAAAGCAAATAATAAATGTGCCTACAAGAATAACAAAAAATACATCCACTCTAATCGATGTCATCTTTACCGACTTAAATCCCGTTGAAAGTGGCACCTTGAATATAGATGTACAACTTTCGGATCATGAAGTAATTTATGGGCATTTCTGTATGCCTGGGAAATTAAAGACATCTAAGGTACACACATATAGGGATTTTTCAAATTTTGATTATAATAATTTCAATGTTGCGATTAATCAGTTACCGTGGCAAAATATCTACCAAACCAATAACATAGAAAATAAACTAAACTTATTTAATAATTATGTGCTCGACATTGTCGACATTTATGCGCCGGTAAAAAAATCTGTAATGAAAAAGAAAAAAGAACCCTGGCTCACAGATAATATAAAGCTTCTCATCAAATTAAAAAATAAATCCCACAAAAAGTTTAAATTAACTCGAGAACCAGTTCATCAAAAAGAGTATGCCGATTTACGCAACTTCACAACGCAAGCAATCCGCAACGAGAAGAAGGCATACTACAAATACTGCCTGAAGCAAGATAAAAACCCTTGAAATGCGCTGAAAAAATGTGGCTTCCAACTTAAACAAAACGTGGACCTGCCTGATGATCTATCAAATCCCAACATCATTTGCGAGCAATTTCAGAATAGCTTACCAATTGTTCCTGACGATGAAGCTTTAATATCTTATTATAATTCTGAACATCTACATAATGATACTCCATTCAATCTACAGACTGTGGATGAAATACAAGTACTACAAGTAATATCTGACATGAAATCTAACGCTGAGGGAGCGGATAGATTTAGGGGAAATTTCATAAAATTAATTTGTCCAGCAGCTCTACCAGTTATCACCCATCTAATCAACTGTACTATCGCAGAAAAGAAGATTCCTAGGCTTTGGAAAACAGCTGTAATAGTTCCAGTGCCAAAGACATCGACACCTACTTCATGTAACGATCTACGACCAATAAGCATTCTGCCATCATTATCGAAAGTTATGGAAAAGCTAGTATACAATCAACTAATCGAATATGTAAATAATCATAATATTATCCCTACAAATCAATCAGGATTTCGCAGAGGTCATAGCTGCACAACAGCTGTGATGGAACTTACAGACGACATCGTTACTAATACCGACAATGGACTGGTGACTTGCTTAGTACTTCTTGATTTTTCCAAGGCGTTCGATACAATATCACATCGCTTGTTGCTTTCTATATTGAGTTACATAGGTGTGTCTGAAGATAGCTTGCAGTTTTTCACAAGCTATCTTTCTGATAGGGCAAAAATGGTAAAGATTAATGGAAATGTGTCAAATATTTTATCTATAGTTAGTGGTATCCCACAAGGCTCCATTCTAGGGCCGTTGTTCTTTAATTTATATACAGCATTCCTTAAAAATTATATTAACTCATGCCAACTAATACAATATGCCGACGATAGTCAATTATACTATTCATTCCATTCATCTAACTATATTGCCGCTTGTAATATTATTAATTCTGACCTTCAGAAGTTCTGTGAAGCTGCTAAAAGACATAGTCTAATATTGAATCCGGATAAATGCAAGATAATTTTTTTCAACCGAAGTTCTTCTATTATACCAGACGGCCTTTCTAATGTGTATATTGATGGGAAAGAAATTGCAAAGGTTGATTTAGCGAGAAACCTTGGTGTTGTTATTGATAACAAGCTAAACTTTAGTGCCCACATATCAAAGGTAAAACAAAAGGCATACTGGAATTTGAAACTCTTGTATAATATTCGTAATTTCATTGACCCATCAACCAGGAAAATACTGTGCAACTCAATGGTCCTATCACACTTTAACTTTGCCTGTGAGGTATTTTCTCCATTCTTGCGGAAATCGGATATGGATAGTATTCAAAGAATGCAGAACAACTGTATACGATACATATTTGGTCTCAGAAAATTTGATAGGGTCAGTCATAAAATAAAGGATTTGAACTGGCTCAATATGTGTAATCGTTTCAGACTTGCAACACTAGTACTTTACCAAAAAATTATTTGTAACAAAATGCCAAAATCTCTATACACAAGAATTCATTTCAGACGATCAATGCACAGTGTAAATATACGAAGCAAAAATAATATTAGTATCCCAAAGCATAGAACTCAGTTTTATAAGAAATGCTTTTCATATAATATTACGTCAATGAACTCAATACCAGAAAGTTCTGAACGAAACATAAAACAATTTAAAAAACTTTTGTTTAGTAAGTTTAGCCAGTCCAGACAGTGAAGGGCAGAATTAGAATTAAAATTAAAATAAAAATTAAATTAAGATAATAGACCATGTACTGGTTTTGTATTTGTATTTGTATTTGATTTGTGTTGTGCTAGTTTTTAGTTAGGTTTGTGTATTAAAATTAATATTTGAAGGTTGAGTGGAAGAGCAGCAATGTCTATGACATATATGCTGAACTCCGCCTTTTTTCCTTTATACATATTTGTAAGTAATAATATCTATTGTTTATTGTTTCTTTTTTTATAGTGATTCATGTATATATTGAGGAAAATAAAGACTTTAAAAAAAAAAAAAAACAGAAAACGAAACGCAAGGGGGGAGGGGGGGGGGCGCCACCATCAGATCTCGCACCACCTAAAAAATTGGGGCGCCGAATACAGAAAACAAAACGCGGGGGGCCGCTTCCATGAGATCTCGCACCACCTACAAAAATTGGGGCGCCGATTACAGAAAACAAAACGCTGGGGGCCGCTTCCATGAGATCTCGCCTCACCTAAAAACTTTGCTGATTACCCAATAAAGGATTTTTGTTTTCAAGGCGACGATATTTTTTTAAGTAAATAAAAGGGTTAAAAAAAACAAACATAAAATAAATAAATTATTAAACAGCCATAGGAAGTATATTTAACACTTGTACTTTTATTAAAAGTATTAATAATCATATTGCAATTACAATTATATAAATAATTCATTTATATATTTATATATCTATACATATATATCGCGTTTAAAAAATAATACCGTAAGTGGAATACATACTTTCGTTTCATTTTTTCAAAATTTCATTTATTTTATTGTCACAATACATTGACTGTTCGGAATTTGCGTTCGCAGAAGTCCGAGCGTGAATAATATTTTTTATTTTTTCGAGATTCAAATATATCACAATATTAGAGAGAGAGAGAGAGTATTATTTAACAACAACAGCGCAGCGCAGACACTTATTATTTTTACGAATTTATATTTTCAAAAAACCGCCCAGCTATCGTTTAAACATGATCGCGCAGTAATACATTTATTTAATTTTTATTTCGCTTATAGTTGCTTTATATGTCACGTTTTTTTTTTGTTATAAATTTTTCGAAATTTCTACTTAATCAGAAAATCAGTTTAAAGGTTAACATCAAGTCGTTAGGTGCAATCAAATATTTATACACTTCAATAAAATAAAACACTTTAACTTTGTTTGCAAAGTGTTTTATTTTATTGAATTAACATGTATAACGAAGTAGAAGCCTCCACCGATCATAATTTATACACTTGATGGATTTTGACTTCAAAAAACGACTTATCCCACTGAGCAAACACAATTAAGAAATTAATGGATTCGATAGCTAACGCCATCTAATTAGATGGCGTTAGCTATCTAATCCATAAATAGTTTTCACATATTGGCTTGAAATAGTCAGAAATATTCAGTATTCCTCAGCACTGGGTCGGGACCACACTGAAGAGGACCTTGAAGTCCGAAACGCGTCTGTGGGTACCTGGTGCCGGAATACTGAACACAAATTCAATTTTGATATTTTTTTTCTGGTTTCACAAACAGAGTTCTGCTCGCTCGTGGACGAAACGGTGACCTGTATGTGCACTTTGTGCATTCGTGTCACTGACGATGCCACTATGAAGCATTAGATGGCGTTAGCTATCGAAATCATTAATAGTTTTCACATATTGGCTTGAAATAGTCAGAAATGTTCAGTATTCCTCAGCACTGGGTCGGGACCACACTGAAGAGGACCTTGAAGTCCGAAACGCGTCTGTGGGTATCTGGTGCCGGAATATTGAACACAGAACAATTAAGTGATGTTTCATCAACATTAAAACAACGTTTAATGTTGCTACAATGTTGATATAACGTTATTTGTTTGTTTTTTGCTCAGTGGGATATATCTGATTTTCAGATTTAATTGAGTTTATTTATGATGTTTGATTTTCAGATTGTTTGATTTTCAGATTTTAATTTAACCCATTAGTCTTGAGCGAATTATAGAGTTAACTCTAAAAGTTTATTTCAAGTAAAATTCTTTTGATGATTTCAATAATTGATTTATTATTTTACATACTAGGATCGTTTATTTTAAATATACCGTGCTATCGTTTAAAACATGTTTTAGAGTAGGCTTTGAGTTATAAATTAGATTGGCACTACTAATTGTTAACACATAGTTTACCATAACCTCAAATCTATTCTATCATTCAATTAGCTTTCTAAATCATCATTTAAAAGATCGCTCGACGTACAGTCGGCGCAACACAAATCTGAACGCCA
Source organism: Philonthus cognatus (assembly GCA_932526585.2). NCBI lineage: Eukaryota > Metazoa > Arthropoda > Insecta > Coleoptera > Staphylinidae > Philonthus > Philonthus cognatus. The sequence goes on from OW052241.1 coordinate 45,714,911, forward strand.
AAATTTAATGGTGTAATTTACACTTTGCATCATAGTCGTTTGTCGCAAATGAATTTGACAGCTCTGAAAAATTATTTTCAAATATGTATATTCTAGCCCCTCTTTGTAATACCAATGGCCAAAGCCAGAATTACAGGAATGAATTTTAGTAACAAATACCATGACAACTAAACAGCGTTCACATTTGGGTTGCGTCGACTGTACGCTGTTTTTTTTTTTTTATAATTTTGAGGCATTCGTCGATTTTGTAAAAGAGTTTAATTCAAAGTTTGAACGAGTGTTTCCACTCCCAGACTAAGCATGAAGTAAAATTTCGAGTTTAGAAAAGCCTGAAAATTTGGTTTGGTCGCGTAGCGCGTAGCGCTACGCGAACAAACCAAATTTTTAGGCTTTTCTAAACTCGAAATTTTACTTCATGCGCCACGCGTATAAAATACTGAAATATTGTAAAGTTAGAAATACACTTTAAAAATGAGTAATAATCAAAATATTTAAATAACAAAATATAACATTTTTCTTCACTCATTCTCAAGTCAGGTCAAATAATACAATGCATCAAATTAACTTATTTAGTTAGTAATCCCACTAAGCAAAAAACAAACAAATAACGTTATAGCAACGTTGCTTTAATGTTGAAAAAACATTAATTAAATGTGCTTGTTCAGTGGGATTAAAAAATAATATAATAATGTTGCGTCATTGCATCAATAGCGCTTAATAGGTTGAGAAGATGACTTTTTTAATCTTCTGATTAAGTAAAAATTATTTACAGTAACGAGAAATTGGCTTTAAGCGTACATAAATTCTAATCATCATAAGCGTTTTTTTTAAATTTACTATTTTAGCACGGTTATGAAAATTATAATAAATGCTTTAATAAAAAAAAAAAAAAAACAAAAAAACAATGACAATGTATCAAAAACTAAAGCTTTTATTGTAAGTACGTTGATACTATTACAACTTTGTGATGTGCTTTAAAAAATTAATCACGAATGAAAAAAGTTACATACCCACTGAGCAAAAAATAAACAAATAACGTTATAGTTACATTAAACGTTGTTTTAATGTTGATGAAACATTACTTGAATGGATTTGCTTAGTGGGTATTTTCTTCAAATGATGAATGAACATTATGTGCAGTTAATTTTCTATGCACATTTAAAGTTGGATCCATTTTTAAATCAACGATTTGCTTAATATAATTATTTTTTGTGGAACAATAATGATTTTCTGTAAAAAAGTAATCACTTTTGAGGGATCAAAGCTTCATTTAACATTTCATCTCGACTCATACGAGAGGTGATCAAACAGTAAGGTTACACAGCCTGCAATGAACATTTTGTAACCTTACTTTTTGCTCACCCCTCGTACATGCAAAACATCAATTATATGCTTGAAAAGTAATATAATTGATAAATATTTATAAAACATAAACTATCTTATTAATAGAGGTTATAAGCACGTAGTTTTAATGATTTTAGCAAATCTTTAGCTCAATCAACTTAGTGGAGTCATCAAACTTTTTTCTTGTAACGTCTATTAATAAGACAGCTCCCACTAAGCAAACACAGTTAAGTAATGTTTCATCAACATTAAAACAACGTTTAATGTTGGCACAATGTTGATATAACGTTATTCGTTTGTTTTTTGCTCAGAGGACTATTATTTAGTGGAGTGACATTAACATCACTATTTTAAAATCATGATAAAAATCTTTAATTTCGGTCGGTTTTCATAAACTTCTTTAAACTTCTTAATAAATAATTCGAAATTAATAGAAATCTGTAAAAACTATAATCATTTTCTTTCACAATATATACAATAAATAGTTTGAACGTAAAATTACTTTTTTATGTACACAGTATTATTAATAATAATACAAAAAATCTTTGGTATTCTCTTTTTTTCTCATTTTGCAAATTTTGTAATGCCGCTCGTGTTTTTCAGCCTCTCAAGCAACAACATTATAAAAGTTTGCACGCGTATAAAAAATCGTAATATACAGTATTTTACATCTAAGTTAGGTAACATGCTAAACGAAACGAGTGCCCTACAAGATGCTCAAGTTGAGTAAAGTAATGCCCGGTTTTTTTTTTGTGGTGTGTCCTTCAAATTCGAAAATCTTCTTGAACCTGATATGGTTCTGTCGTTTGGTTCACTGAAAATTGTAATGATTCATTAGTTAAAAACACAAGTAAGATTTTTTTTTTTTTGGAGGTGAACTAAAGTTCCGCTCTTGACTTGATTGTTAAAAATCAACTGCCTTATTAATAGACCTTAGCATACAGCTTTAACCCTGTACTTAGGATGATATTAACATTTTCGTATTATTGAAACATTTTAGGGTAAATGTGTAAATTTTTGGAACACGCATATACTTATCCCGCTGAGCAAATACAATTCAGTAATGTTTCGTCAACATTAAAACAGCGTTTAATGTTGCTACAATGTTGATATAACGTTATTTGTTTGTTTTTTGCTCAGTGGGATTAGTCCATCTTGACAGGTATTGATAGAATAATCATGACAACATCGCATTTTTATGTGTACCAACTTCAATTTAATTTAATTTTAATCATTTAGAGGTTATGTTACATTGTTTGTGTTTGTGGAAATGTTTCTTCCTCTAAATTATTTCATTGAATTTTATTTCGAACGAATGATTCCACTCCCAGACTAAGCATGAAGTAAAATTTCGAGTTTAGAAAAGCATGAAAATTTGGTTTGGTTGCGTAGCGCGAAGCGCGGAGCGGCCAAACCAAATTTTCAGGCTTTTCTAAACTCGAAATTTTACTTCATGCGCCACGCGTATAAAACACGGATTTCAAGTGAAGTTCAAAATATACTGCTGTTAGGTATGTACATTTATCATTCTTAAATAAATCATATTATAATCAAATAAATTCGTTTTACTATGGCATTTAAGGTTATGTATAACACGGATCTCATGCCTTAAACTAGGAGTACCATTTTATTAAATTATTAATTGTAAACTAACAATAGGAAGTAATCATTTAAAATGGGCTCATGTGCAGAGCACAGCAAATCCACATTAAGATGCGCGAACCTGCATGCGCAGTAGCGCCTACTCCAGTGGTTCTCAACAGGTTATTTGTATGGATGTGTGTATGCGGGCGTGTGTGTATGCATAACACACACGCCCGCATACACACATCCATACAAATAACCTGTTGAGAACCACTGGAGTAGGCGCTACTGCGCATGCAGGTTCGCGCATCTTAATGTGGATGTGCTGTGTTCTACACATTAGCCCATTTTAATAGATTACTATTGTTACCCACTGAGCAAATCCATTTAAGTAATGTTTCATCAACATTACAACAACGTTTGATGTTGCTACAATGTTGATATAACGTTATTTGTTTTTTGGTCAGTGGGTAGTTTACAATTAATAATTTGATAAAATGGTACTTCTAGTTTAAGGGGTTAGGCCCCTCTAGACTAGGAAAAAAAAAGGTCATTTCCTAGATTTTTTTAAACAAAATCTAAATGTGCTACCTAAAAACTGTTGTTATATCTTTATTGTATACACATTGAACTTTATTTCCAAATTTAAAATTTATTTTTTTTAAAAATGACGTCACAAAATAAAGAAAATGGAGGTCTCTCTCGGAGCGTAGGGCAAAACGGGCGAACAAATCCTGGAAACAGCAATGGACCTGAAAAAAAAGTAAATGTTTTCTGAATCTCTGATGTATACTCTAAAAAAATACGGGCCGGATTTTAAAAATTTTGAATCTAAACGAAATGGCGCACGTTTGAAAAAAAAGTTCATTTTCTGGTTTAAATTTTTATATAAAAACGTTCATAAAAAACGAACGAAGTACTTTAAAAAGAAAACCCTCGTATTTTTGTAGTATTTTTATAGAGATTAAGGAATAAACAGATTCAGGCTGATCGATTTAGTATTTGAGATTTCTTTTCGCCCGATTTTAAAAACATGGCTTCGAGAAAAACGCGATTAAAATTTGACTGATAGTTTTTCATAGAAATAATGTATTAACCTCTAGTCTGCAATGCCTGCGCCATAAAATTGACCTTCCAGATTCATTTCCTCATCGTGCTGATCCTTTTTTTGATTAGTTTTTGATTAGTGCGCCATTCCAGCCTCTTTTGCAGCATCAGTCAGCACGGACTTTTTTTTTCGACAGTGCGCCATTTTGTTTAGAATCAAAATGTTCCTAATCCGGTCCGTATTTTTTTAGAGTATACATCAGAGATTCAGAAAACATTTACTTTTTTGTTCCAGGTCCATTGCTGGTCCGAAAAGGACCTTTATTTTCTTTATTTTGTGACGTCATTTTTGAAAATGTTCTTTCGAAAAAATTTGAAAATAAAGTTTAATGTGCATACAATAAAGATATAGAAACGGTTTTTAAGTAGCACTTTTAAATTTTGTTTAAAAAAATCTAGAAAATTACCTTTCTTTCCTAGTCTAGAGTGGGGTTAGGCTACTCTAGACTAGGAAAAAATAGGTAATTTTCTAGATTTTCTAGATGAGATCCGTGTTATACATAACCTTAAATGCCATAGTAAAACGAATTTATTTGATTATACCGCTATGATTTATTTAAGATTTATAAATGTACATATCTAAAAGCAGTATATTTTAAACTTCACTTGAAATCCGTGTTTTATACGCGTCGCGCATGAAGTAAATTTTCGAGTTTAGAAAAGCCTGAAAATTTGGTTTGGCTGCTCTGCGCTACGCGACCAAACCAAATTTTTAGGCTTTTCTAAACTCGAAATTTTACTTCATGCTTAGTCTGGGAGTGGAATCATTCGTTCGAAATACAATAACTCAGCGGAAGAAACAGTTCCACAAACATAAACAATTTAACATAACCTCTAAATGGTTAAAATTTAATTAAATTGAAGTTGGTACACATAAAAATGCGATGTTGCCACGTTCATTTTATCAGTAGTTCAAACCTAATCAATAACATGTATATTTTGTTCTATTAATACGAACTTTTAATATCATGTTTGTACGGGTTTCATAGAAATGATATTAGCAGCAATTCTATTAATAAGGTTGTAGGTTTCATAGGCAAGAAAAGTAGACAAATATCGAAACGAATAATTAACTAGAAAAAATATGTCATCAAGTATTTAGGTTTCCCCGATCAGGCAAGTTGTTTGAACATCAAGTCAAGTAGAGAAACTTTCTTTCTTGCCTAGGAAGAAAAACAATCAAGTATGAGTTGTTTAAGCTAATTTTAAGCTGTGTTGGTTGTTAGTTCGAAGCTGTGTTAAATAATTACAGAATTTTCTTATTGATTTTCTCGATGCATCAAATGGGGTTTCTATTTATCAAACGATTTAATTTTTTTTTATTAATTTAACGAAATCTATATTCGTTCTTGTTTTATTGACCAACCAGATCTGGGGGGGTTTATTTGAAATTATTCGTGCACGTAATTATGCACTTGCGAATGACTTTTCAATAATATGTTTATTATAGCTTTAATTTTCTATGCACATAAAGAGTTGGATCCATTTTTAGATCAACGATTTGCTTCATATAATTATATTTGTGGATGTAATAACAATAATGATTTTCTGTAATAAAGTAATCACTTTTGAGGGATCGAAGCTTGATTTAACATTTCATCTCGACTCAAACGATAGGTGATCAAAAAGCAAGGTTACACAGCCTGCAATGAGTCGTGTACATTTCGTAACCTTACTTCTTCATCACCCCTCGTACACACAAAACATAAATTATATGCTTGAAAAGTAATATATCGTTTTTTTTATTTTTATTGACCAACCAGATCTGAGGGGGTTTATTTGAAATTTTCGTGCACGCAATTATGCACTTGCGAATGATTTTCCAATAATAGGTTTATTTGAAAAAATTCGCGTACGCAAACTTCAATTCGTATGCGCAAGTTCAACTGTTTTTTTTTGCGATTACCCAAACACCACTCGTAAATTGACAGCGACTGTGAGATTCTTATTTAACTTGTGCGTTTTGAGAATTATATTTGAAAATTTAGTCCAAATAGAAGCAGTTTTAATCAGAATTAACAGAAGATCAAATGAGGTGATTAAAAACAGGAATTAATAATAAATTTGTAAAATGTTAAATGACTTAAAACGTTGGAATAAGTACTAGTTTATGTAGAGATCGTCAGTTTGTAAAAATACGAAAGCAATATGTTATTTTACGCACAGAGAATGTTTTTTTAAGTATACACATCTCGAATATAATTTAATATTTTATGTAATTTAGTTTTATCGATAGCTTTATATTGTATTTATTTTAAACTGATTTTGTAATGCCCTCTGGTGAGACATGAATAAATTACTTTACTTTACTTTACTTTACGATGTATACGCTGTAAATAATTTTAAGCTTGTAGCGAGCGTTTCTAATCCTTGATTAAACATGAAATAATATTTCTAGTTCAGAAAAGCCTGAACATAATTTATTCCGTGAAAACAAACATAAAATCAAGCCGAGTCTACTAATCTGAACTTAACACCAAATCAGTGTTTTATACGCGTGGCGTGAAAATTTTCAGATTTTTCTAAACTCGAAATTTTACTTCATGCTTAATCTGGGAGTGGAAACACTCGTTCGAAACTTCAAATTGAACGGTGTTATTAAACCGTTAATGGTGTTATTAAATTGTTCATTTCATACATTGTAACTTTGAATAAAATACTTAGAACCTTTCTTCAATTAAAGTATTGAAGAAAGGTTCTAAGTATTTTATTCAAAGTTATAACTATCTTCAAGTTAATCAATCAATCCAAAAAAAAAAATTGATACATTGTATTATTTGACCTGATTTAAGAATGTGTGATAATGTAAATATTTTGTTATTTAAATATTTTGATTATCATTCATTTTAAAAAAGTATTTTTAAATGAACCCAAACGCTAAGGGTTTTCTAAACTCGAAATATTACTTTATGCTTAATCTGGGAGTGGACAACACTCGTTAAAACTTACAAATTTAACTGTTCTATAATAACAGCGAATGCCCGCATTTTTTTATTTATGTATTTATTACTTAAAAGATTTAGTTTGTATGTTCATTCATTATTAATTTTATTATTTTAGATTTTTTCTTATTTTATCTATAGTTTACCTTTCTTATTCCATTTTTGTTTCTATATTTGCGGTTCAATTTTAATGCTCACATTATTTTTAGACTGATTATTTTTGTTTGTTTCAAAAGCTGTTATTTTTGAAATAAATATGCACAATTAATAAATATAGAGTGAGCTTTTGAAGATCCAATTAATTTATAAACTGTTTAATTGCAATGCTCACCTTTTCTTTTCTGGGTAGTTTATTTTGATATTCTATATTGTATAATCAAAAATGATTATTTTAAGGTGTAAAGTCATTTGGGCCTTAAATGAACTTCAGGTTTATAAAAACTCTAAGCAAAGATCAAATTAATTTAACTTCAGATATTCATAATATCAGTGTTGTTGGGTAGATACTTTTAGTTTTTATATTTATTAAATAAAAAAGACTAGTTTTTGGGTTAATTTTGAGAATTCATAAGTATACCTTAGATTCTTTAACAAACTCTTGATTGAGTTTGTTTCATGTGAAGTTCTATAAAATTATGAAAATAACACCAAGGTTTAATCACATAATAAAGTAATCAATTTGAAGCTTTAAATGACTGTTTTCCACTCCCAGACTAAGCATAAAGTAAAATTTCGAGTTTAGAAAAGCCCCGCGTAGAAAATTTTCACGGGGCTTTTCTAAACTCGAAATTTTACTTCATGCGCGACGCGTATAAAACACTCATTTAAAGTGAAGTTTAAAATATACTGCTTATGTCTACTTGACCTTTATATGTACTTTACTTTTACTTATTTTAAACCTTCCTCCAGATAGAAGATTCAATAATCCATTAACCTTTAGCCACACTTTTGGGCCTCCTTTAAGAAAAAGAAAAAACGCTTCCATTTTCTTAGGCTCACGTTATTTAACAACGTTTAACAGGGTATTCTTTAGCTCCATATTTGCAATACCACATTGTCTGAAGCATTTTATACAGAATTATTTATACAAACAATGACAATCAACTGACAAATACAAATTCACTGATTATCGAAACTATGGAAATGCATTACATTTCACAGCCAATTTGCGTTGTTGCCATATCTACCCTTTGCATCTTTTACATATGATCATTACAGTATTCATGTGTTTTCAAATAAACTACCCACCGCAATTTTTCAGTTCGTGTGCGAATTTTAGCATACGCACATTTTCGCATGCGCATTTTTGCGAGTGTTTTCAAATAAACCCTCCCCTGAACTCGTATTCACAGTACCGATGCAATTTGTCATCGGTGAGAAGTTGCACTAAAATTACACCAACCAAACGGTTGGTGACAAATTGCGTCGGTACTGTGGATACGGGCCCTGGTGATTTTTTTATAATGTTGAATATTTGGTTGGATACTCTGGTTGTAATTCGGAAATTTACTAAACTAAATTTGAGGTTATTCCACATAGTTGCCAAGTGCTTAATTACCCTATCATAAAGATTAATTAAGTGGCGAAACATTATTTCGGCATTTTATTACCACTTCTCTGTCAAATAATTAATCAACTGCAATATGGCATTCATATATCAATGACATGACAAACAGTAGGGACACCCAAATAATCAAAGAACGTAGGAAAAATAAATCCCAAATTTGGTTGGCCAATAAAAAAAAAAACCGAATATACTAATGTACTGTGCAATTTCAATTTCGCTAGAACATATAAAACAAATTTATTATAAAGATTATTCCTTCATTACTAAATATTATTTATCTGTAAATGATAATAATAATTTCTTACATACTTTTCCACAATTGAGTGGTCTAACTGCAAGACTCACATTTTCCACTTTTAAAAACGTTTCGCAAATTGCAAAAAAACACTTACTTTTACATGGCGGACTTAAAAAAACCTCCAACTCAACTTTCACAAAAAGTGGAGAATGTGAGTTTTGTAGTTAGACCACTCTGAGTGGTCTAACTGCAAAATAATAAAATAATTATTATCTTACTCTCAAACATATATTAGTAAATTGGAATTTTATAAATTAGAAAAGATATTTCAGTCGCCTATTTCCAAAAACCCCTAAATCCATTTGTTGTCAATGGATTTAGGGGTTTTTGGAAATAGGCGACTCATTTCTCAAATAGAGAAAAGACACGAGTCGTATTTTGTTATTGTGTCGTTATATCGTATGTTCAATTAAAAAAAACCTCTAGAGTGCCATGATTTCATCTTTTTTAAAATTTAGGTTGGCGACACGCTTTAGGAATTGACATATAAACCGTCAATCATAATAATTCTAATGTATAATTTGAGAGTTGCCAACCTATAATATTTTCCATGACACTCTAGAGGTTTTTTTTTCAACATACGATATTATTAACATGATTTGCGAGAAAATCATTTAATAAATAAAGAAATTTTCAATTTGATACAAGAAGAAATCCAAACTAAAAATTCTGTATTTTCCCCAAAATAATTACAATCCAAAAAAGTCCTTACCTTTTGGGCTTTAAACCCCATTTCCAACACAGCTTTATCTACGCAAAAATGTTAAGAATAGAACAAACTAAAAGAAAACATGCACTTTTAATTCTTTGTTTTAATAAAGTTAGACACATCTAACACTCACAACAAATCTATGATTAATTGTGGAAAAAATGTTAGTCAAAAAATTGTTAATTTAATTTAATCTATAGTTACCATTTACATACCTAGTTAAAAAAATCCAGTCGTATTCCAACCCCCATATTTTTTTAAATCATTCTACACACTATGAAGGAAAGTAAAAATTGATTGAAATAAACAAACAAAAACAAATAAGGATCTCCTCTGGATAATAATTTATTATTATTTTTTTTTAAATTAATTTGTTACAAATTTGCTGGATGAAGAGTTTGTTGTGAGTATTAGAGTTGTATTAATAAATAAATATATCTACATGACTTTATACAAAAAAATAATAATGATATAATAATAAGAAACAAAAAAAGACTTAAAATCAAAAATGAAACGTATTTCGGTCCCTGATATCTCGTATAAATATATAATTTCATTATAGTCTATATACACTTTTGACTGTTGCAAGTTTCGCGTTGTTCTTGTTTTATTTAAAGTTTCAAGTGTTTTCTTTTTTCCCAAAAAAACAAAAATTAAATTTGTTAATAATAGTAAAAATAACAGTCTTATAAGAATAGGATTTATACAAATATACAATTTTTCTCCCCGGCCTTGCCGTCCTTCAAATTTTATTTTACACTGTTTCGGATTCGCTTTGTTTGTTCTCTTTGTATTTACATTTTTCTGAGTGTTCAGTTAATTCGAAATTGTCGTAAGTGCAGACAAATGTTACGGAGAGAGTTTTGGCGTTGAATGAAGGACTCTTCATTATTTTTGGTTTTTTCGTGTATTTTTGGCTACACCAGCCCGTGCACTTTGCGCTTAATTATCACGCCCTTTTGAAAAAGGTTTTTTTTCATTTCTTTCAACAATAGTAGGCTGGGAAGCCGGCGTATATACATGGACGATACATACTGCCAATGTCGAAGTTGACTGCGTTGACTGCTTTCTTGTCGCATTTTTGGCCGGTGAAACCATCTGGGCACCTACAAAAAAATATGTTGACAATTACAAATAAAACTATTATACGAGGGTCATTTCATTAATAATGCACAGTTTGGCAACGCTGCGAAACACTTGGAACACTGCGCCGATAGTGAATGGGCTCGTTCATCAAAATGTTCAATGTTCAACATTCAACATGTTTGGATTTGTTTGTGATGTACTGTCGGCGCAACCCAAATCTGAACGCCAAAATTTAATGGTGTAATTTACACTTTGCATCATAGTCGTTCGTCGCAAATAAATTTGACAGCTCTAAAAAATAATTGTCAGATATGTATATTCTCCCCTTTTTTTTGTAATACCACTGGGCAAAGTCAGAATTACAGGAATGAATATCAGTAACAAATACCATGACAACCAAAGAGCGTTCACATTTAGGTTGCGTCGACTGTATGTTGGTATCTAATGAACGGGACTCCCAAGGCCATAGCTAGAAAAAAAATCGAGGGGGGGTTAAATATTGTTTTTGCCTTTTCTGGGTCGCTTTTACATACGAAAATTTACATTTTGAAAATGTCGAGGGGGGGTTTGAACCCCCATATCCCTCCCCCTGGTTATGGCCTTGGGTACTCCGGTCGGTCTATTTTGTACAATTGCAAAAATCCCAAACACGTTCACGGTTAACAATCCGGTCATCTCCCAACTGTTGTCTCTGATGAATGAGCCCATTGTTACGTAAGTTGTAGTTTAAAGCTTGAGGTAGAAGCCAGTGTGTTTTATCGCTAGAGTGTTTTGATTTTTAATAATACGAGTTAGAAATGGAGCTCGCCCGGTCTCGGGTACTGTGACTATTGAGGATCATAGATCAAAGTGCTAAAAAGAAAGTTTGACGTGGAAGGTCAAGCTTTGTTGCATCGAGTTATCACTATTGATGAAATGTGAGTTCGAAACTTTGAACCAGAGTTAAAATCCCAGTCAAACAAGTTTAGAGGTCAATCATCCTCACGTCCAAACAAATTTCGTCGAGCTCAATCTAAGGTTGGTAGTAAACTCCCTGTTTTTGATGAACGGCCCAAATGTTACGTAAGTTGTAGTTCAAAGCTTGAGGCAGAAGCCAGTGTTTGTGTTTTATCAATAGAGTGTTTTGTTTTTTAAAAACGCGAGTTAGAAATGGAGCCCGCACCGGTCTCGGGAGAAGAAGATTTGACTTCGAAGGTAAAGCTTTGTTGCATCGAATTATCACTATTGATGATATGTAAGTTCGAACTTTTGAACCAGAGTTAAAATCTCAATCAAACAAGTGAGGAGGTCAATCATCCCCACATCCCAACAAATTTCGTCGAGCTCAATCTACGGTCAATCTAATGGTGGTCCTAGCTTATGATTAAGATGAAATCATTATGACAGACAGAATTCCATGTGAATGAAGTATCACAGGAGTAAATGCCAATGTCGAAAATGAAAAACTGTGCGATGATGATGATCCTAGCTTGTGATTAAGATGAAATCATGACAGACAGAGTTTCATGTGAATGACGTGTCACAGGAGTAAATGCCAATGTCGAAAATGAAGAACTGTGCGATGATAATGATTTTAGGTTATGATTAAGATGATATCATTATGACAGACAGAGTTTCATCTGAATGAAGTATCACAGGAGTAAATGCCAATGTCCAAAATGAAGAACTGTGCGATGATGATGATCTTAGCTTATGATTAAGATGAAATCATCATGACAGACAGTGTTCCATGTGAATCAAGTGTCACAGGAGTAAATGCCAATGTCGAAAATGAAAAACTGTGCGATTTCAGTTGGGAAGTGTTACCTCATCTACCCTACAGTATTGACATATGTCAACTAGACTTTGCTTATTCCTAAAGTTGAAAGAACTTATGCGAGGACGTCGTTATCTATCTTTGAAAGAGCTTTCTATCGCCGGTACCCGAGCCATTTTTCACATGAAGAAAAATAGCGTATTAAATGTTATTAGAAAACTTCATAGACATTGAGGTTCGGTCATTGAGAAGCAGGAAGATTATGTTGAAGGATTGCAAAGAGAATATGTAAAAAAATTAACATGTAAGGAAATAAAAATGATATGCATTATTTATTGAATTACCTTTGTATATTCATTGTTTTTGTAAAAAAATCCTAGTTTACAGGAAACTTTAATAATTGTTGTATTAATTGAGGATCTTATTACTAATTCTTTTTTTATTGATAATCTCCGTACTAAGTTTCTTTACTTAAAATGTAAGCTCTTTATCGAGATTAAAAGTAGGTCACAAAAATATTCGATACATAAGTCTAATGTTACTTACACACAATACATTTCTCCTAAAGCTGTTGAAACTTGGCAAGTACCGCCATTTTGGCAAAACGTGTCGTCAAAATGCTTTTTACACTTCTCCCCTGAAACCAACACAAATCATAAAATTAGTCACTCATGTCTAAAATAATATTAAACAGGCTGAATGTAAGAATTTGGCACGTAATACAATTTTGAGCTGTTTAGAAAAACTTTTTAGTTTTTGAGTTCTGAGATTTTTTATATTGAGACTCGTGTCTTTTAAAATATATTTGAAATTATATGAGTTCAATGAAGTGTATTATTATTAATTCTTATTACCGTGCGATCATTTAAATTATGATTTAGAGTAGGCGGCATTTTTGAGCGGTTGCCCAGAATGTTAAATCAATGGTGGAATAAATTTGAGGTTATGTGAAACTATGTGTTACAGCGGCGGCTCGCAGCCTAACTTCAGGGTAGGCCAGAGACCTAAGGTAATATGTATCCATTATTGAAAGGTGACTTTGTTGTGCAATTCCTTGTGTTTATAAAGCGCGATCCCAACCTCAAATTTTGTGTGCCTTGGCACTGTGGCCTACCCTGAAGTTAGGCTGCCAGCCGTCGCTGATGTGTTAACAGTCAGTTAACTAATCTAATTTAAATTTCAAAGCCTACTCTAAATTATGTTTTAAATGATCGCACGGTATAATTATTGTTATAATCAAGTATTTCTCAGGTTTCTAAAATTTGTCCGGGTAAAGTATTCATGTTTTTTTCAATAATTATTTGTATTTAGTGTGCTTTAATTATTATTAGATTATAACATAATAATCTTATTTATAATAGTGCACTAATTCCTTGACTCTTACATGTAAACAAATCCAGAGAAAAAGGACGATGCAGAAATTGGCACCGCCTCGGAATCGCCCGGTTAAAATATCACAACACGCTTTATATAATTATAGTCCTCCGCACTGTTCTCACAATTGAAATTAGAATGGTCCATTTGCACGCGTTATTACTGGGCCATCTCATTTAATCCTCAACAAATATACTAATGCAGGTAATTTATATCAATTTAAAAAAAATGAAGATCAAAGAGTTCTTAGAATTTCACTATAAAGATGAATTCTACCAAATTTGTCTCGGGTCTCTGCGCGACCCTCGACAAATTGTCACGGGGCTTTTCTAAATTCGAAATTTTACTTCATGCTTAGTCTGGGAGTGAAAAACCTCGTTTAAAGCTTAAAATTGAACTTAAAAAAAGGAATATCTAAAGATTTACAGAAAATAGGCTGAATTTGGAATAAGTATACTTTAAAGAAAAACTCCCTGTATCTGTTTGCTCTAATTTTTCCAGACCTTCATATCCATTTCGATAACAAAATATTATTTGGGAAACACACATCATTAATCAAAAATATTTCCGCTGCCTCACGTACTAAAATCAGTGGAAAAAATACGAATACATGTGCAATTATATATAAAATGATATGTCGCCCTATTTAATACAATGTTGATTTTGGACTTAAATCCCTTTAAATCCACCCTCAACAATCTCGAGGTTGCGGAGAGATCGTCCCTCTGTACTCTTACGAAACTCCGGCACCTCCAAAATCCTCTCTATAATCCCTCAAATATCCTTCTCTACCAAACAACAAAAGTATTACGAATTAAAGATAGACTTCGATTCCTAACCGAGCGATTTGCATGCAACGATAATAATTATGACTTACTCAAACAAATGTGCATCCCCAGAAATCCTGACATTCCTTCTAAATTTAAAAATCTGCTTTTTACCCTATTCGAACATACGGTTCAACAATTTTTTCACGCAACATAGCAAAATCTATAGGTTAATACAGTACAATAGGATTTTCTGAAGTAAGAGAAAGACAAAATTTATAGTAGACGAATCATGATAATTATTGTTACCATGCCTACATATTCAAAAATAAATATTATTCTGATTGTCAAATTTTACTAAATTCGCAATTGCCAACTGCCGCGATACGGTGGCAATTCGATAAGAGATACTGTTCATTTATTTGTGGTAAATTTTGAAAACCGGTAAATTCCACATTGTTCAACAATTTCAAGAATTGTTCGTGCTTTTGAACAGACTGGATGTATTGCTAATAATAAATGCCACAGGAGAGAGCAAAGGGCTGCCACAGAAGACCAGAAGACCAGGAAAGGCAGGACATAATGATTTGTGTTATTGCAGAAGAAGATTCTTAAAAATCCAGCTTTCGAATTGCTACAGAAGTTGGTACTAACAGGAAAACGGTTCAACGAGTTCTCAAACAAAATGGATACAAATCATACAAAATTTCAATAGGTCGTCAGATATTTCCAAAAGATGACATTGAAATAAACGATGATGAACGTACAAATGAAAACAATTATTGAAAATGACACTGAATCGATTTTCAAACTCAATACCCACAAAATTTGAAGGTATGGGCAGGTATCATCGGAGATCATATTGTTTGACCTTTCCTTATTGATGAAAATTTGAATGTAGTGAAGTATTGGGATCTTTTCCGGGATTTGATCCCAGCAAATGTCAGCAATGAGACCACTTTTATGAGTAGACTTCAAATAAATATGGTATCAGCAGGATGGCTGTCCTAGGCACGATATGGTTAATGTGCGTGGATTTTTAAATACTACTTCTCCGAATCGTGTAATTGGTAGAAAATGTGGTATTAGGTGGGCAGCCAGGTCTCCCGATTTGCCTGTAGTTGACTTTTTCCTTTCGCCATACGTGAAACAGAAAGTGTATAATCATGTAAGAGTTGAAAATTTAGAACGGCTTCACCAAAGGATTGTCAATGTGCTTGAAACCATTATATCTCTAATGCTTCATAACGTGAGAAGGAACTTCTATGACAGATTAGGGCACTGTTTAGCGGTGCAAGAATCTATATTTAAACATTTATTATAAATTACCTTATTCATGTTTTTATTTGTATTTTTTTGTTGGTTATTAAAATCCAGTTATTAAATATGTCAATTTTACAAAGTTTCGGCTGTGATGTTGAAATCTTGCAACAATTATTTAAATATTCATTTTCAGTAAATCACATTCTTAACCAATTAATCGAAATGTCAAGATATCTGTCATTCGCAATGATGGCTGAAAGTAATACCAAGTACTCAAGGGAATCAGACTGTTCTTTATAATCTATCTTACTTCCTCCAATTGTTGGTATATTTATTACTCTCCAACACATAATAAAAGCTATGCTGCGTCAATTTATTGTAGATCGGTATATCCTCACTACACACTCCCACCCCTACCAAATTTTCAAAAATCATAACACCAATAAAAACAAGAGCAGAAAGACATGATCGATAGCCCTTTTTTTTGAAAAGCAATATAAAAATTGTAGTTATATACGCGGCCCATGAAAACATGATCAGATCAAATTTCAACCGCAGGACACAGAAACATACTCAAATGGACTCCCTACTGAGAAACAAAACAGATCAGAAGATTCCCCAGTACATTTTCGAAAAGAAATTTATCGTGAACCCAAACCAGCAGACACTATCGGAAGACTGTGTAGTGTTTACAGATGGATCAATGACAAAGACAGGCTGTCGGGCGGGTATATATTCCGAAGACCTGGCTATCCAGAATCAAGAAAAGTTTAAAATAACATCTGATCTTATACATAAATGCGTTGAAACGCTAAACGAGGCAGCAGCACTCAACCGCATAACACTGACGTGGACAAAAGGACACAGCAACAGCGAGGGCAACAACAAAGCAGACGAACTAGCACGTGAAGCATCCAAAATTACAACAAATCACGCAAAAATAGGGCTATCCCCTTGGCCCTTAGCCAATCATAGCTAGAGTTTAACACTGCGAAGCACAGGGAAAGGTGGAAGAACTTCACGACATGCAGCCAAATGAAACATACTTATCGGCACCTTTCCCTGTGTTTCGCAGCTACATTACTGGACCACCGATGACCTTTGTCGAGGATGCAATGAAAAAGAAGAAACAGCATGACACATACTTCACGAATGTCCAGCGTTGTCAAAGATAAGGAAGGTACTAATAGAAGAAACCTCAAATCGTGAAGGACCCGGATAGCAATGGCCACCCGCACAAATTCTGGCAATTGCCGACAGTGCGGAGTGGGTCTAACCATCAGGGGGGAGGAACTACAATGGGCCCGACTAAGGCTTAATCCTTAATCCTAGTTATATGCGAAAACAATTAAAGATATACAAATTTAGGCACATGTAATATGCTCTAAAAAAGAGCTCTGGAAGTATATATTAGTTTGTGTTTGTCAATTATATTTATGGTACTTTACTTGAAGAAACCATAAAAAATGCTGCACCCTGTACAATCAAGTGTAAAAAGGTTTTAATATTGCACAATATTTGATGCACTTTTTGATTTTTTTATAAAATGCATACTTTTGCTACATATTATGTTAAAAAAGACCTTGCTTTTGTTAAGTTTTTTGGTCAAAAAAATCATATTTTATCTTTCAATTTATACGCAGCTCTTATGGACGCTATTAAATTCTACTCTGTATAGATAATAGATACATAGATATTGATGTTTAACACGGTGGCTGTCGTATGAATCATGTACGATTTATACTATTTAAAAGGAACGTGATTTATTTTTGCGACAGTCAGTGTGTTAAGATTGTGAGATTAATAGGATATGTAGTCCAGCGACGGCTCGCAGCCTAACTTCAGGGGAGCGCACACAAAATTTGAGGTTGGGAATCGCGCTTTATAAATACAAGGAATTGCACAACAAAGTCACCTTTCAAATACATATTACCTTGGGTGTCTGCCCTACCCTGAAGTTAGGCTGCGAGCCGCCGCTGATGTAGGCTTTTATGATAGATATGGTATAATTGTTTGGATTAATTTTGCATTAATTTATGCGAATTCGCGATGATATATATGTATATAAATGTGCAAAAAGGTACCGTGATTATTACTAATACTATTTGATGTCCGCCGAATTCGAATGTCCGCCGGCTGGCTCGTCTTCGTCTGTCCCGTCACTCCGGTCGCCACACAATAGTAATGTCCAGAATCTCTCTCCTGCACTTTCTTTATCACAAGTGTCGACCTCCTCCTAAAAAAGTAAAATTACGAATTACTACAAAATTGTAACTAATGTTTACTGATCATGAAATTCTTTGATTTCAGGAGATAGTTTGCGTAGAATAGCTAGAAAGAACTTTAAGGGCTGAATGAAAAATAAGGGGTAAGAATTAGGTAAAATATCACTGTTATCGATATTTGTATTTTCAACGTGTGTAAGAAATAATTTAAAAGAATATATCAGGTTTTCAGTAGAATCCATGCGCTTTCCTCAACTTGTAATAGAATGATAACACAGGCCAACAAATTTTGACTTTTTGAAACTATAACTTTGATCTACTGAATTCAAATTCGAGTGTCATTTTGCCCTACCACGTAAGGTTTTTTTATCAATGATGAAAATAAAATTTTTTTATCAAATAGTAAACTAAATTAAAAAAGTCTTAGACAATCTTTAATTTCTTTTCTTTCCAGAAGATCTTTCCCTGTTGGATGAAATACTTTGTTTAGTGGATTTTCTTCTGTATTCCAGGGCCGGATTGTCCCTTTTTATTGACCAGCAGTAATCAGCCATCATTGAAACATTCCACCGACATGGATACCAGGGTTCCATTTCTTTCATGTCTTGGTGGTACATCCCACCTTGCTGCTCACTCACGTCACCATGATTTTCGGGGAAGTAATCAAGATGCGAGTGTAAAAAGTGAATTTTTATGCTCATATCACATCCCAATTCCATAAATTTCTGTAGCATGTTTTTCACAATTTCGTTGTAGCTAGGATTCTTGTTGTTTCCCAAAAAACCTTCAATAACATAGGCAAATGAAATCCATGCATCTTTCTCAGTTTCGGTCATGGTATTAACAAATTCTTGAATTTTCGTTAATCTCCTTATTTGAGGACCGACAAACATTCCTTCCTTTAATTTTGCATCTCAGATAGCGGAATATTTTCTACAAAGGTATTTGAAATAGTCTCCATCTTTATTTAAAGCTTTAACGTATTGTTTCATTAATCCTAGTTTAATATGCAGTGGAGGTAACAACATTTTTTGTGGATAAACAAGACTGTCGTGCAGAACATTTTTTGATCCGGGAGTTAAATTATCTCTTCGTATCCAGTCCTTTTTCTTCCAATGTTGATGTCTACTTCAACTGTCCCACTCACACAAAAAACATGGGTACTTTGTATACCCTGACTGCTGTCCTAGTAGAAATCCCACAATTTTCAAATCTCCACAAATTTTCCAACTATGATCATTGTATTGTACAGAATAGGCAACCCGTACCGATGATCAAACATTCATATTGTGCAAGAGAACAGCTTTAATTTAATTTTTCATTTAATTTTTATTCGCAAATTTTTAAAAAATCATAAATATGATACCTAGTAAATTTATTTAAAAATGTGCGTTATGGAAACAGAAAAATGTTGATTCTTTATTAGATTAGCTACCAAAACTTAAAAAAATGAACAAATCGAAATCACACATTTTTTGTTGGCCTGTGTAATCTATGCGTTTTTTTAGCTTAAATATTTTTTTGCGTTCATTAGTTTTTAGTAGAATTACTAACATTTCCGTAGACTCAAACAGAATCTATAAAAATCTGTGTTCCGCAATATTTTTTTCCTTAGTCAACATAATCTTTAAACTTTTTAAAAATGTTTTAAGCTGTAAACAATTTTGAAAAAGGGTTTTTGTCTCGGTTATCAACAGAATCTCTAAGCTTTTTTGAGTTACTTTTATGCTGTAAATAATTTTGAAGAAACACATATTTCAAGCTGAGATGTAGAATTAGTTAAGAAATAAGAGCATTTTTTTCTATTACATAAGTTTGTTTACTGTTTACGTTAAAATAGAAATAATGCGATGCGTTAATTAAGTAAGTTATAGATGCTATGCGAATTTCTATGCTATTTCATTTTTGGTGCACGTGCTAATACCTATTTTAAGGCGGGCTAAATATTTAGATTCCTTGTAACGTACCTATCCTGCATATCCTCGCTGCGTGGAAACAGAAACAGAGAAAAAATGTATTTCAACAGCGTATTAAAATTAATTGTTTATCTACTTAAAATTCTACTCGTTGTTTTCACCAAAATGCGCGGCATTTAAATAGATGTGTTTTACGTTGTACAGGGAATTCTTCTTTTAAGTATACAGATCCCGATGCATACGCTGCAATTTTTTGGGCATTTGATGTTTTTAAACAAGTTCAAATTGAAGCTTTAACCAGTGTTTTCCACTTCCAGGTTAATCATGAAGTAAAATTTCGAGTTTAGAAAAGGCTGAAAATTTGGTTTGGACGCGTAGCGCTACGCGACCAAACCAAATTTTCAGCCTTTTCTAAACTCGAAATTTTACTTTATGCGCCACGCGTTTTAGACACTGAAGCATTAAGTTTAAAATATACTTTTAAATCAATATTGCTAAAGCAGTTTAATACGCGTGGCGCATGAAGTAAAATTTCGAGTTTAGAAAAGCCTGAATTTGGATTTTGACGCTACGCGTCTAAATCCAAACGTTTAGGCTTTTCTAAACTCCAAATTTTACTTCATGCTTAACCTGGGAGTGGACACACTTGGTAGAAACTTCAAATTAAACTTTTCCTCAAAAAAAACGAAAGCCTGAAAATTTTAATTTTATACATCGAGATTTGTATACTTAAAAGAAAAACTCCCTGTATAGAGGGAATTTAAAGCCTGTTGCATACAATACCTGTACGGTTTAAAATGACTTTTGTTTAGTGCCCTAATAATCAGAGTTGAGCTAAGTTCAATTGTTCAAACCAATTGGCCTTTAAGGCAAAAGATAACGAGCGCCATAAAATAAGAGTAAACCTTAATATTACGTTATTAATTTACTACTAATTAGATAAGTTAATTATTTATTTACCCTTTGTGTGAGAAATTGATGCGCGTGTGATTACTGTTGTGCAGTGTGGTGTTGTCCTTCCTCCAAGAGATGATGGGCGTCGGGTAGCCCTTTACCTTACACACCACTTTGAGCAACTTTCCCGGCTGGAGGTTCTCCGCCGTTGTGTTGACGGTGACTGTCGGTTTCCTCAGTTTCGGTTCTGGAAACGGAAACGGAAAACTACGCTCATAACTAAATACTTATACCATACAGATTTTCTTCAAAAACATTATACATTTACAAAATATAAAAACGAATTAAAATTAATATCGACTTTCTGCACAAATTTAGTCTCATTCAGACAAGTCTCCAAATATTCACTGAAACAACTACTTCTCGATCTAATACCCCGACAGATATTGAATTATACAATGAATATTTAAGTTACACGACAGATTTACTGTTCTATGCATAATTTATATGCAAAATGCAACATCAGGTCAAATTATATTCTCACCAAACTATTGAGAGGAAATTGAGATAAATTGAAAAATTACAGGGATTGAATATTAATTGTCTGAAGCCTTACGTCTTAATTTTTGCAGAAAGTCGATACTAAATATTCGTTTTTATATTTTGTAAATATTCTGCAAACTATTGACAAACTCAATTTTTCTGACAATTTATTTAAAACACTTAACTTTGTTTTACCACTTTTATTGGTAAAGTGGTAAAACAAAGTTAAGTGTTTTAATTAAATTGTTATACCACAAAGTAAGTGAACGCCAACCAAATTAAAGAATCAATTTTTCTTTATGTAAAATTTTTCTTTATTATTTAGATTTAGATTACAGATAACTTTTTTTTATCAAGGGTCATCATTTTCCTGAAGTATGTTATGTTGAAAGATATGATTTAACCTTTAAATCGACAATATGTTCCTGCAGCGATAGATCGTACCCGGCGCATGCACCATTTGTGATAAAAGCAATCCTAAATTATCAACCTTATTTCGCAGGAAAAACAAGTCTTGGTTTATAATTACGTTGTTTTCAATAAAATACACGTTATCGACATTGTTTTGTATAGGAAAAGGGAATGAATAGACGTTTACACGTTATGAACACAGTTAAGCAAGCTTACTTTAAGACAGGTTCGATTTATAATAATCATACTTTATTATTAGTAGTAGCAAGGGGAGCCAATGTTTATGGGAGAACTGGAAATCGAGTAGAAAAGGAGAGACTATGGTCATGATCGAGGTAAGAGTAAGCCAGACGACTATATACATCCATCACCGGTCTCGCTTTTGGATGCAGCATCTAAACGCGGTTATCAAATTTTATATACAGACTGGCTAACTTCATATATTATAAACTGTGGTAGTAGTATGAATTTTACATCAACTCGGTAGAAAATTCGGTAGATAAATTGGCATTATATTGCGATATCAGAAAACCATATTGTAACTAAAATATAGAACATTAGGCAACAAAAAATTTGTTTATGACAATTTATTCTTCAGAAATAAAGCAGGCTATAACATTAATTGTTGCCAATATATTTGTTTTGGTTGAAATGTCAACATTTTGTTCAGTACATATTTGTTTAATAAATCAGTGAAAATGTCGACATGGGGAGTTTGTAAACAATCTAATGAAAACTATTATTACGTATATGGGTTGTATATTGTCATATTCATGGTTTTATACCTTAGGGATACTAGAGCAAGTAAGAAACAATATCTTACAAGCGAGTAATGGCATCTCAGAAAGAACCAAAAGAACCTTATTCATAAGTCTTTCATTTCAAAAATGAAAATTATACTATCAATCAATTAGTCATCAATCAAAAAAATAAGTGCATGACTAATGACTAAAAAAATAGTCATTAGTCATGATTAACAAACGAAAAAATTAGTCATTAGCTTAGTCATCAATCGACTAAAAAATGCCCAATTTTGCCATATAGTAGTTGTTTCAACGATGTTTGCAGAAAGTCGATACTAATTCGTTTTTATATTTTATATGATGTAATTGCATTTTTGTAAACGCTTTACGAGACACTGAAGAATACTGAAAGATACTTAATGTCTTATAAAAATAGATATTAGGAGACAAGATACTGAGAGACACTGAACTATACTAATGTACAGTAAAAGAAAGTAGAATATAGTGAAAGAGCATGCAAAATACCAAACATTTCTGAAATATTGACATTGACAAATAGACACTGAACTACACTAATGGACAGTAAAAGGCAGTGGAATATACTGAAAGAGCCTGCAAAATACCAAACACTTTTGAAAGTACTGTATAGTTGAGGCTGTTAGTTGTTGAAATTCCATAATATCACTTTAATAAAACACTTAATTTGTTGAGGTTTCAAAATTATATTTATTGCACTACAACTATTCATCTACCTGATGAAGCCACTTCTAAAATTAAGACATTAGGAGGCATTGACAGACACTGAGGAACAGTAAGATAATCCTTATTTCATTTAATTAGGCGAGAAATCGGAGCACATTTGTGTTCCTGACACCAAAAGACAAAAGATGTGACTTGTTTAACTTATCAAAAGTGAATTATAGTAACGAAATGGAAATAGTTTTAGGGTAATCACTTAATTAATTGTTCAGATAACCTCCACAGAGATACAAATATGGTAGCATTTCTTCGAATTTCTTGCCTAGTTAAATTAAATTAGGAATATACAAAAAATACTAAAAGTTACATGCAAACAGGCACCAACGGATACTGAAACTCTTTTAAAGACAAACACTACACATTTTTAATTTAAAATTGAGACTAGTCAATATTAGTATTGTTTTAAACGTTACTACGCACGGTAGGCCAAGGCATGAAAAAACCTGGCCAAAATGAAAAGAAAAAAAGTTTACCGACCGAATTATGGTTCATAAAATTAGATGTAAATGGCATTAGTGTACACTGATTCAGTGCTGGAATGACATTTCAGTCGCCGATTTCCTTTGAGTGACCCACCAAAGAAAAGTGAAATCAAAATAGTGAAAAGTGGCCGTTTTGAAAGCTGCAATTGCGAGTGTGCTGCGCGAATAATTTGCAATCCTGGTCTCGATTCGCGTCTTCTAATAATGGATTGTACTCCGAAAGGTAATTTTAACAGATATACACTCGAATATATTGAATATATCTTCACAAATCTCGCGTTTCTTTTAACATTATTTCCATAGTGTAAAATACTTACAAATTATGGCGTACAAAAATTTCTTCGCGTTTCTCCGCTTGGAAAAATAACTTCCCTGCTTCGGATTTTTATACTAAAGAGAAAAAACCAAGAACTAGCTGCTACTACCTGCTATTTTTCTTACAATGACGGTTTCAATGAGCAGCGCGTAAATTAACGGCCATTCTAAGCCACGGGTATCGTTGGCGGGAATCGCGTTATCTGTCAATAGAAAATACTTTATACCTGGGCGGACATCAAATTCGTAATCACACACCTCGAAAACCTATGTGTAAATTTTGTATGATTTCATAAGTTATTAAATTTGGATTCGTCATTTTTAGTTTTGAATTTTTGACATCAAATTCAGCGACGCCAAAATCCATAGAGGAACTAATCTAAAGCATATTCTTACACATCTTCATATTTTCTTCTATACTTGGAATGAGTACTTGAACCACGATTTTAGAGTCTTTGCACAGGACTAAAGCCGATTTTATTTATACTTTTTTATTTAAAGTATTTAATAGTTTGTATCATCTCATTTTATATGTTCTATATGATATAATGTCCTTAGTTTTTACAATATTTTAAACACTAGTCTTAGTTTTAGGTATTATTGTATGACACTTTTTTAATGGCGAGTGTAAAACATTGTATGTTACTAGCACCAATAAAGTATTATTATTATTATTATTATTTAGATTAGGTTTTTTCATGCTTTGGCCTACTGTGCTACGTGGTAATTTATATAAATTAATTACTAAAGAGTATTTTTATGTTGGTATACCAAAAACTTTGATGTAGCCTTGAAATATTTCTTTTAATATCTAATTATGAATTTCTGTTTAATATTTATTCTAATTTGATAATTTGCCGTTGGCAAGACCTCGTGAAAATTGATAGCGAACTTGTTTCTCGTTCCAAAATTACGTCAACAATAATATTACTTAGGTACAGTAAAACTTGATCTTGCCAGTATTTTTCATTAAAATTCATGTAGTGTCATGTTTTTATGCACTGAAAATGTTTTGCAAACGATCTTATATCGTAAAAGTAAGTGCCAAAAGTGATTTTGTGTACATCTCTCTTATTCTAAAATTATGTACTGAAATAGGAGCGAATCATATTTTTCTTATCATCTACAATTAAGAGCCAATAATAATAATTACATATCTTGAGTATATATATCCCGAAGCAAATTCTTTCCGGCTCTCAAAGTTTGAAAAATTTGTCTAAATTAATTAACATTTGTAAAATGTATCAACGTAAGATCAAACATAAGGAGTTTATCTTTAACTTCACTTTATTTAAATAGGACTATTGATACACTTACAAGGAGTGCAAACACTTGTACATTTTGAGGCATTCATTGTTTTTTTAAGATTCGTCGAAGCTGCTAATAAGTGTTTCCAATCCTGGATTAAGCATGAAGTAAAATTTCGAGTTTAGAAAAACCTGAAAACTTCGATTTGCCGGGGCGCGCGAGCGAAGCGAGTCGCGCCCCGGCAAATCCAAATTTTCAGGCTTCTCTAAACTCGAAATTTTACTTCATGCGCCACCCGCATAAAACATTGAAATATTGTGAAGTTAGGAATACACTTACAATATTTTTCAAAAATTAGTAAAAATCAACATATTTAAATAACAAAATATTTATTTTTCTTTGAACATTCTTAGGTTGGGTCAAAAACTTCAATGAGTCAAATTAACTTATATAATAATTTAGTTAAGAAAAAATAATAATGTTGTGTTATAGCATCAATGGCGCTTAATGGGTTTATCAAGAAATAGAAACACTTGTTAGAAGCTTCAAACTGTCCACTTTTATAAAAACAACAAATTTCTGCAAATTTACCAAACGCTGTAATTTTGGGGATATGTATACTTAAAATACATATCCCCATAATTCGGATTTAAAGTAAAGTTCATGATGTATTGTTTTACGATACTGCTTTCGGAGTATATTTTGAACTTCATATGAAATCAGTGTTTTATACGCGTGGCGCATGAAGTAAAATTTCGAGTTTAGAAAAGCCTGAAAATTTGGTTTGGCCGCTCCGCGCTTCGCGCTACGCGACCAAACCAAATTTTCAGGCTTTTCTAAACTCGAAATTTTACTTCATGCTTAATCTGGGAGTGGAAACACTCGTTAGAAGATACATATTAGATGCTTTTAAAAAAGCAGTGAATCACTGAACTATTACAGCGTTTGCATCGGGTATGTACATATGCTTAAAAAAAACCCTGTACATGCACATCGGGATATGTATACTTAAAAAAATCCCTGTATATTTTTTCTCTTCTGCAACTAAATGCGCAAAAACATTTCATATTTCTCACACTAACACAAAATGCTAATAGGATATGTTTTCTAACAACTGTTGAACTTATTTATAAAATGAAAAAAAACTTTTGTAAATACATGAGTTTATGTTCGATTATTAAATACCAAATTGATTAGAGCGCTCGTAAGAAAATGACCGAGGTCACGAAGTTTTATTGCCTTTGGCACATCATCAAAATCACCCGTATAAATCATTATTGCGGAGCACTTTGCACGCTGCGAATACACAATTACGCCAGTTTTGAATTTCATTAAGAAAATGTAAGTAGGTTATAAATATTTAGTTTTATAACATGAAATATGAATAATCAAAATTTAGAATCATAACCTTCATGAAATAAATAAAATGTTGAATTAATTTTAATTGTATCCTTTCTAGAAATAAATACGTTTTTTAATTAATTTTAGTCATATTCTTTCTAGAAATGAATCAAAACTGTTACTTATTTAAGTTAAAATAATCATTTAAGAAATCATAATCACTATTAGGTAAGCATTTGTTTTTTAAATTAATTTATTATGAAGCACTTGTTGAAATATACAGGGAGTTTTGCTTTAAAGTATACGCTTTCCAAATTCAGCTTATTTTCTTTAAATCTTTAGATACTCGTTGTTTTTTTTAAGAGTTTAATTTGAAGCTTTAAACGAGTGTTTTCCACTCCCAGACTAAGCATGAAGTAAAATTTCGAGTTTAGAAAAGCCCCGTGAAAATTTGTCGAGGGTCGCGCAGCGACCCGAGACAAATTTTCGGGCTTTTCTAAACTCGAAATTTTACTTCATGCGCCACGCGTACAAAACACTGATTTAGTGTGAAGTTTTTAATATATATCTTAGGTTTAATCTAATGTTAATTAATTTTACAAATGTTCATATGGAATATTTAAAGGTATACTTAAAAGAAAAATTCCATTTATAATTTTATAATTGAAATTGATTAAATTGTGGCAAAAGCTTTTAAATTTAAACCTTTTTCAATTGCTTTCGGAGGCCTGGAACAACCAATACTTTTGAGACCCTTCAAAATTTAAAATTTGAAATCTAAAGATGAATAAAGTAATAATCCTTTACGTCCTTAACTTTAGGTAATAAAATATAAATATAGGTTTTAGAAATTCAAGTTAAATCCCTGTTTTATACTAGCGGCGTATGAAATAGAATTTCGAGCTTAGAAAAGCTTGAAAATGTGTTGCGCTTCGCTTCGCGCCGGCAAATTCAAATGTTGTATCATGCTCTAACAAGAAACTCAAAAACAGTTTTTATTTAACTTGTTGTAAGTTCTTGTTATGTTCGCGAAAGTGACTTAATTGCTAATTAACTTAATTATAGAAACCTGTGCTGAATTCTACAAATGTAAACTTGTTTTACAAAACAACGGGTAAAATGCATTTTAAATAAAAATACAACACATATTTTCAAATGAATTACACTTTATTTTCAAATGTACGCCTTGCGATTAAGAATCGAATACTATCTCATTTAAATGATTGCCTCAGCGGGATTTGCAGTAGCCCATTCTGCCAACCCAATTTTTTAGTACATTTCCAATCGTTTGAGCCTTTATTTCACCAAGAGAGACTTTAATTGCGTCTTTCAAAGCCTCAATCGTCACTGGATGATTGGTGTAACATCTATCCTTAACGGCTCCCCACAAATAATAATCCAACGGTGTGAAATCGCAGCTGATAGTGCAATTTTCGAAGATACATCGATTGTACCCTTGGGTGTGTGAGCAGTGGCGCCGTCCTGTTGAAACCAAATATCGGCCGTCTTTCTCTTCAATCGTAGGGCATGAAAAGTCAGTTAACATGATTGTCGCCATTATTAAAGTGGCTCTTGGTAAAATAGAGGCTCAAACGATTGAAACAACACTGAAAAATTGGGTCGACAGAATGGTCTACTGCAAATCTAGTCGAAGTAGTCATTTAAATGAAATGGTATTCCATTCTTTATACGATTAAGAATGGAATACTATTTCATTTAAATGACTGCCTCGGCTGGGTTTACAGTAGCCCATTCTGTCAACCTAATTTTTCAGTACATTTTCAGTCGTTTGAGCCTTTATTTCTCCAAGTGAGACATTATTTGCGTCCAAGGCCGTAGCTAGAGGGGGGGGGATATGGGGTTCAACCCCCTCCCTCATTTAAATGATTGCCTCAGCGGGATTTGCAGTAGCCCATTCTGCCAACCCAATTTTTTAGTACATTTCCAATCGTTTGAGCCTTTTTTTCACCAAGGGAGACTTTAATTGCGTCTTTCAAAGCCTCAATCGTCACTGGATGATTGGTGTAACATCTATCCTTAACGGCTCCCCACAAATAATAATCCAACGGTGTGAAATCGCAGCTGATAGTGCAATTTTCGAAGATACATCGATTGTACCCTTAGGTGTGTGAGCAGTGGCGCCGTCCTGTTGAAACCAAATATCGGCCGTCTTTCTCTTCAATCGTAGGGCATGAAAAGTCAGTTAACATGATTGTCGCCATTATTAAAGTGGCTCTTGGTAAAATAGAGGCTCAAACGATTGAAACAACACTGGGTCGACAGAATGGTCTAGCGCAAATCTAGTCGAAGTAGTCATTTAAATGAAATAGTATTCCATTCTTTATACGATTAAGAATGGAATACTATTTCATATAAATGACTGCCTCGGCTGGGTTTACAGTAGCCCATTCTGTCAACCTAAGTTTTCAGTACATTTTCAATCGTTTGAGCCTTTATTTCTCCAAGTGAGACATTAATTGCGTCCAAGGCCGTAGCTAGAGGGGGGGAGATATGGGGTTCAACCCCCTCTCTCCCAAAATTTGGAAAATGTTCAATTTTTGTATGTAAAAGCTTTTGCACCCCATACACAAATTTAACATTTTAAAAATATCAGGAGGGCGGAGGGGGTTGAACCCCATATCCCCCTCTCTGGTTGCGGCCTTGATTGCCTCCTTTAAAGCCTCAATCGTCACTGGATGATTGGTATAACATCTGTCCTTGACGGCTCTTCACAAACACTAATCCAACGGAGTGAAATCGCAGCTGATAGTGCGATTTTCGAAGATACGTCGATTGTAGCGTTGGCTGTGTGAACAGTGGCGCCGTACTGTTGAAACCAAATATCGGTTAAGTCTTTCTCATCAACCGTAGGGAATAAAAAGTCAGTTAATATAATTGTCGATATAATTAAAGTGGCTCTTGGTGAAATAGAAGCTGAAACGATTGAAAATATACTGAAAAATTGGGTCGACAGAATGGGCTACTGCAAATCTAGGTAGTAATTTAAATGAAATGGTATTCCATTCTTAATGGGAAGGTGTACTCTCGAAAATAAAGTCTAATTGATTTGCAAATATTTGTTACAATTTTATTTAATATGCATTTTAAAAACGCACTAAAACCTACCGCGCCCTTTCGAACCCTGTGTATAAAATTAGGTATTAGAGTGGATTTAAATGCCGTTATAATAGACATAACATTTTCAAACATCCACAAAAGATATGTTGCGGAAGGAAGTCAGTCAGTCGAACGAGAGGACAGTCCTGTAGCGGCGAAGCCTTTTGATGCTATAATTACCAACGAATATAATTCCGTTTATAAATAACGGTCCTCCAATTTAGAAAACCGATGAAAACTGAATGAAATTTCGTAAAATGAAAAAACAAACCGAAACGGAATTAATCATAAAACAAGCGGGGATTAAATGGAGCACTGCACCTTTCAGAAAAGCCGGGCAGAAAAAAAAATCCGAAACTGAAAATACGCGAAAAGTTGCGGTGGCGGTGTCTGGTAATGATGGCTCAGGTCCAAGTGATTCACTAGTGTCTACACCTGAACACACGCACACTTACGGAACTGAAAACTCGAGGTCACTATATATTATTTTTTTTATGTTATATCACCTTACTATCACTAGGCACTATTCCAAAATTCACCGAGAATCTCCAAAAACATCTTTTATAAATAAACGCATCTAACAATTACACATGACATCAGATGCTCCTCATTTTCCACCATTATTTTTTGTGTGTTTGCACGCACCTGAAAAATCCTTGGCACTTATTTTTAACAGTCCTTATCCCAATTTTTTGCCGAAGCAAAGACTTCATTGTTATTATTTTTTGAAAATTTAATTTACAGCTTCATTAAAGGTAAAACAATACGTAGATAGCTATCAGGACTATAAAATCCATGTATGGAATTTGATCTAATTATCCGGCATTATTTGTTTTCTAAAAGAGATCAACTTGAACCAAATTATCTATTATTAACACTGAAAATTGTTAATAACAACCTAAATATCTAATTATTTTATTGTATGTTTTTTAACTTCACTATCATTTGATATCTACAATCGCAAAAATCTTGACGGATCAAGGAAACAACTTGAGCAATTCGCAGTGCTTTCATAAAAAACGATTATTACGAAAATCAGGTGGCCGAATATCAGAGCTGGGCAGGATTCGAATCCTGGATTTGAATCCTTTTACAGGATTCAAAAGAGGCATACTTTAGTTCCACTGGATTCGTGATCCGGATTCGTTACATTTTTTTAAGAGGATTTGTATTAGAATCCAAACGTGGGTGATTCGAATCCTTATAAAAGGATTCGAATATTTATAAAAGGATTCGAATATTTCTAAAAGGATTCGAATACTTACAAAAGGATTTGAATCGTCAAAACTTATTCAAATTAATTGGGAGGATTAACATGAAAAATGTCTTTTGTGTGTTTTTCCATTTCTCGTTAAATCACTGTTTTATACTCGTGGCGCATGAAGTAAAATTTCGAGTTTAGAAAAGCCCAGAAAATTTGTCTCGGGTCGCTGCGCGACCCTCGACAAATTTTCACGGAGCTTTTCTAAACTCGAAATTTTACTTCATGCTTAGTCTGGGAGTGGAAATGCTCGTTCGAAACTTCAAACTGAATGCTTTGATAAGAACATTAAATGACTGAAAATGTTTTTAAAGATAATAATCTAGTTTTCAAAATTTTGTTTATTATTATATCAAGATTTTTTCCCTGGCCTTTTAATATAACTTTTATCCGTGGGAAACCTCCATTTTGTTAAATTGTTTTCATTGTTTTTGTCAATATTTAAGTTAATTTTATAAATTTTTACGTCTTTTGTAATTTGCCTGCTGATTTTAACAAATTTAATAATATAATATGGCTTTTTTGTTCGTGTTTTGTTCAATTTGAATATAAGTCCATAACTTTTCTCTGACTTTCCCGATTTTATTGATATTCAGTGAATTGTTTATTTACGTAATTTTAAAGCATTCGTCGGTTTTATAATAGAGCTCAATTTGAAGTTTTGAACGAGTGTTTCCACTCCCAGGCTAAGCATGAAGTAAAATTTCGAGTTTAGAAAAGCCCCGTGAAAATTTGTCTCGGGTCGCGTAGCGACCCGAGACAAATTTTCGGGCTTTTCTAAACTCGAAATTTTACTTCATGCGCCACGCGTACAAAACACTGATTTGAAGTGAAGTTCAGAAGCACACAAATACATCTTTAATCAGAGTAATGGGGAATCAAATATTCAGTCTGTTATGAACGATGTTCAGTGTTAACAATAAATAATTAGGTTTTGAATATTTTTGTTAATACAACTGGTAACGATATTTATATATTAATGGTTGCAAAAAAAATATAAAATCAATTGCTTGTGCAATTTACATATGTTCGAAAGCGTAAACGCCATCTAATGTCCGTTAGCTTAAGTAGCATCATCAATAGGTGGCAGCTATTGAACACTGAACACAAAACATTGAACACAAGTTCACATATTCTTGATATTTGTATTCTATAAAATAAAGCCCTGTTGTGGACAAACAATTGCTGTATACAAACGTTTAGTTTGCCAGCTATTTATGATGCTACTTGAGCTAATGGGCATTAGGTGGCGTTTACGCTTTCGAACATACTTCTTTTCATGTTATATCCTCACTGTTTGAAATCTGATTTCGTAGAAAATTTTAAATATGAATTTGGATGGAAAAATATGCAAATAAACTTTGGTCAGTTTACGACCCTTTTAAAAAAAAAATGGCATGACTCTGGATTAATTACCAGGCATCACGACAAAAAACAAACAAACAAACAACAAGCGGATTATGAGCTGCGACAAAATGCATTTTCCGAGCGTATCGCCCGACTGACGAACATATTAATGGGTTAAAAATAAGAATCCTATTTTCGTTTATCAGGTCGCCGATCAAATTAGTTTGTAATTTTCGCCGTACCGGCAAATAAACAACCGGAAAAATTGTTGCGCAACCCGGAGAATTCATTCAATGAGAAACATTTTAATCAAGAAATAACTAAATTAAAATAAAATCAAACCAAAACAAAAACCTCGCGTTGAATAGGACATTAAGATTATATTTCTTGAATAACTTTCTCACTTATTACTTGGTGAAACATTTTAAAGTGGAAATAATAAAAGATTAATCAAAAGCAAACACTTGCGCTTGAGATATATAAAATTAAAATGCTCCTATAAGTCTTGCGTTTGAGATATATAAAATAAAAATATTCGTATGAGTCTAAATATCATCTTTATACTCAGCAATTGTATCTCGAGTGCACGCCATATTTCGCGAGTGTGCGTAGTGTACGATTGAAATATTCAGTTATTTGGCGTGCACGAGGAAGGACTATTTCACATTTATCACATTTACTAATTGTAATTTTACTTAATAAATGTTTGTTCACTACAATCTTATAATATGTGCATTATTTAATTGTGTGAGCAGCATAAATATGGTACATTTAACACTCAAATACATTTATCATGGAATTTGCGTGATAAATGTGTTTTTTTAACACGAATATAAATAATTGCCTAGTTAGATTTTTTTCCGCTTTGCATTAACCCTGTTACGCTGTGCTAGTCAAATCAGCTTCATTTGTCTTACATTTAACCATGGTGTTGATGACAACGACGCCGCCGTTTTGTTAAAGTACGAAGTAACGCGTCAACATCTCCGCCGTTCTCACTAGTTTAACCCGCGTACAACGCGTTTGTAAACATAAATCATTCTCAAATCGGTTAAACAATTGTGCTTCTATCCGTCGCGAGTGTTTTTTTAAAGCGGAACAAACGTTAACACCGTGAAAACTCTATCCAAATGGAAGAGTTGTTATTTTGTGCAAAGTGCGTGTTTCTATGTAACTTAGGCGAAAGGGTAGACTGTGTTAGTATTATTTATTGTTGAAGGATTGTTCATATTTGTGTTAATGTAGAACTAACCCTATTACACATTCAAATCATAGTGCCCTAATCTGTCATTATTGATCTGTCAAATTATTATAAAACAAAACGGACCATTAAGACTGACGCGTATTTAATAAATATATATAATAAATATTGTGAATGGATATGCAAATTTGTACTTCTCGTTATGTATACTCAATGACATTAGAAGCGTAACACCCAGAAGGGGTTATTATTTTAACTTGATTTTTTGCCAGTATGGTAGTCTTACATCAAGAATAAAATGATTACATTTTCAAGAAATTTTATTAAAAAACAATCTAAAAAAAATTAATAATGTGTTTGGCGACCCCTTTGCTGTATACACTCCTGTAGACGTCTGGGCATCGACAAAATGAGATGGTCGATGTCTTCTTGAGGCAACTCGTTCCAAGCAACTTGAATTTCATCGATCAACTGTGCTAGAGTCTGTGGAGGATGGTGCAAAGAGAATATTCTTCTTCCCATGATATCCCACACATGTTCAATGGGATTTAAATCCGGCGAACGGGGCGGCCACGCCAAAACATTAACACCAGCTTCATTAAGAAAGTTCATAGTTCGACGAGCAATATGGGGACGTGCGTTATCTTGTTGAAAAAGTTCGTCTGGCCGGCCATCTAAATAAGGCAACAAAGTCGGTCGTATGACGTCTTCAACATAACGCGCAGCTGTCATACTGCCTCGAATGAATACAAGAGGTGATCGACTACCATAAGCAATAGCCCCCCAAACCATTACTCCAGCAGTCCTGTGTACATGCCTCTCAATAGCAAACCTAAGATCATGTCGTTCTCCACGGTAGCGTCGTACCCTTCTACGGCCATCATGCGTGCCTAGACAAAATCGTGATTCATCGCTGAATACGACATCGTGCTATTCTGCCTCCCAATGCTGCCGTTCTCTGCACCAGTCCAACTTTTGGCGACAGTGTCTCGCTGTTAAAGGAAGCACTAATCTTGGACGGTACGAAAGAAGCCCAAAGGATTGAATGCGGCGATATAAGGTTCGCATACTAACGGGCCTACCTTCTTCTCCAATCCATTGATCACCGATTTGACGCGTAGTAGCGAAACGGTCTCGCAGGGCTATTTGTCTTAAGCGCCGATCTTGACGTTCTGTGGTACGCCTTGGTTGACCAATTGGTCTTCTTCTTGCTTCTCTACCTTCTTCTGTCCATACCTGATACACACGTATTACAGTTGCTGCAGTGGAATCAATACGGCGGGCAATTTCGCGATAGGACAACAACTCGATAAGCAACAACTCGACCCCGGTCAAAATCGCTCAAATGGTGATATTGTGGACGTCTTCGGACTCGAGGCATTTTATTTAAGCTTAACACACTCAACGGAAACACGAAAACTAAAAATATCTGTACTAAACAGCTCATATAAAGAGTTTTATTAAAAAAGAAAAACTGAAATATATATTTTTTTTCCACAATAAATAAAAAAGGCACAAGGTTGAAATTGTTATCAATGTATGCTTTAAATATAGTCACTCTGTTGCTAAAATATGAATTCAAAAAAATCATTCCTTCTTGGTGTTACGCTTCTAATGTCATTGCGTATATTTAATGTTCTTTTAAACTAGTTTCGGCTGTGAGGCCATCTTCAGTAAACTACAAGTTAAATAAACGTAACAGTTAATAAAACTTAATGTATAAGTGAACAGTATAAAAAACCTTTACACCTACATTAAACTCACCAATAATACAATTAACATAATAATTAAGGATATAACTTTCCCATACTTCCAAACCAGCTCAAAATATCCGCTCCAAAATCACCACCACCATACAACTAAAAATACTAACAGCTCCCGACACACAAACATAATACCAACTCCTAGCCAATAAAATTCAACACGTATAACCCACAAACTCACTACCAACCCCCAAACAACAAATATAACTAAAAAAACCCACTACACTTTCCCTCCGATTCCGAAGAGTGTTGGATAAGTACCCAACACACCACACTTGTTGCTCCAAATTCGATAAAATTAAAATTCAAGATAAATAACATCAAAACAATATATCCTCCCAAACCCGGTAAACATTAGTACAACAGTTATACTATTCACATCATACACACATATAACACACCATTTTACACATTATTTCAGCCAAATACTTTACACATACATTCCCAGCACAAACATAACCACAAATATAATAAAACCACATGGACGACCCGGAAATGCCTTTAATTATGTACACATTTGACTGTTATTTCCACTAACCTTGACGTTGTAAGTTTTCACCTTTTATCATATTTTCATTTTATAATATATATTTACCAGAGCTGGGCAGGATTCGAATCATTCAGGATTCGAATCCTGGATTCGAATCCTTTTAGAGGATTCAAAAGAGGCATTCGAATACTTTAGTTCAAATGGATTCGTGATCCGAATTCGTTACATTTTTTTAAAAGGATTCGTATTCGAATCCAAATGTGGGTGATTCGAATCCATATACAAGGATTCGAATCCTTATGAAAGGATTCAAATATTTATAAAAGGATTCGAATATTTATAAAAGGATTCGAATACTTACAAAAGGATTTGAATCGTCAAAAATAATTCGAATTAATTGTGAGGATTAACATGAAAAATGTCTTTAGTGTGTTTTTTAATTTCTCGTTAAATTACTGTTTTATACGCGTGGCGCATGAAGTAAAATTTCGAGTTTAGAAAAGCCCAGAAAATTTGTCTCGGGTCGCTGCGCGACCCTCGACAAATTTTCACGGGGCTTTTCTAAACTCGAAATTTTACTTCATGCTTAGTCTGGGAGTGTAAAACACTCGTTTAAATGAAGACAACCTTATACAAGACTGTCTCAGGTTAAACTGAGTCGACCTTATACAGTAATGACTTTGATTTTGACGTCATGTGAGGATTTCCGCGCGTGATAAGGTCGGCTCGGTTTAAATCGAGACAACCTTGCACAGTAATGATCTTGGTTTTGACGACACGTACGGATTTCCACGCGTGACGACATCAACCAAGGTGTGTAAGTAGGTTTGTCTTGATGTAAACCGAGCCGACCTTGTATTGTTTAATTATCTTGATTATTGACGTCTTGTGAGGACTTCCAACGTCAGCAATCAAGGTGGTTAGTGTATAAGGTTGTCTTAGTTTAAAACCGAGTCGACCTTGTTAGTTTAATTACATTGACTTTTCACGTCACGCGAGGAATATCATGTGTGATGTCAGAAAAACTCGCTGTATTTCTCGGGATATAGGTATTTCTAATAAAATCAAACTGAATTTGCTATGAAATTCAAACATAATAAGTAAAAACCAGCATATTTTCAATTTCACAATATTTCAGTGTTTTATCCGTTTCGCTACGCAACTAAACCAAATTTTCAGAATTTTCTAAACTTTATATTTTACTTCGTGCGTAAACATGGACAGTAAATCTATGTTAAAAAACAAAAATTAACATTTCTTAAGATATAAACTTTTTGTCTCGTGTAATATAAGGCAAAAGTAATGTCATATTATGAATATTTACAGGTGTGAAATTGATAATATATAGTTAAAAAAATGATATCGGTCAAATGACCATCTTCTGAGTTGATGTTGATTGTGCTCGTTTTACAACATTTTAAATTATTGTTCGTAAAACATCTAGCCCCAAATTGGTGATTTCTTCTTCAATGTTGGCTTACAAAACTTGCAAGGTTTGTGGTTTGTTGTGGTAAATGCGAAATTTCAAAAAGACACACAGGGAGTGGAAACGCTCGTTCGAAACTTTAAACTGAATGTATTAATAAGAACATTAAATGACTAAAAATTATGTTTAATATTATTTGAAGTAAAACTGACATGGTAGCCACAATCTGAAATTTACATTTTTCCGACATTTCCGTGATTCAAGAGTTTTTCCCTAGTCTTTTTATATAACTTTCTTCTGTTGGAAACCTCCATTTTTATAAATTGTTTTCATTGTTTTTGTCAATATTTAAGTTAATTTTATAAATTTTGACGTGTTTTGTAATTTGCCTGCTGGTTTTAACAAATTTAATAATGCCATATGGCTTTTTTGTTAGTGTTTTGGTCAATTTGAATTTCTATGACTTATCTCTGACTTTCCCGATTTTAATGATATTCAGTGAATTTTTTATCTACGTAATTTTCAGGCATTCGCCGATTTTATAATAGAGTTCAATTGGAAGCTTTAAATGAGTGTTTTCCACTCCCAGACTAAGCATGGAGTAAAATTTCGAGTTTAGAAAAGCCCCGTGAAAATTTGTCGAGGGTCGCGCAGCGACCCGAGACAAATTTTCACGGGGCTTTTCTAAACTCGAAATTTTACTTCATGCGCCTCGCGTACAAAACACTGATTTGAAGTGAAGTTCAGAAACACACAAATGCATCTTTAATCAGAGTAACAGGGAATCAGATGTTTATTCTGTTATCAACGATGTTCAGTGTTAATAATAAATAATTAGGTTTTAAATATTTTTGTTTAAACAACTGGTAACGATAATTATACATAAATGACTGAAAAAAACAATAAAATCAAATTTATTCTTAAAGGATTTGTATTCGTGATTCGAAAAAACAGGATTCGAATCCTGGATTCGAATCATATTTATCTCTTACGAATCCTTTATTCGAGTAACCGTGATTCGAATCATATTGGGTGATTCGGATTCGTGATTCGAATCCTTTTTACAAGGATTCGTCCCAGCTCTGATATTTATATTTAAACAATTTTAAAATTTAAATTTTCAAGAGTGTTCTCATTTTCAATTTCCAACATTACTATTGAGAATTTCCATATAATAAAAAATTCTTTCACGTAAGCTTATAAACATTCCAACATAATGTTGAAGGTTCAAATTCAAAACACTTTTGTCACGTTCTAATATTAGATTTTTATACTGTTCACTTATACATTAAGTTTTATTAACTGTAACGTTTATTTAACTTGTAGTTTACTGAAGATGGCCTCACAGCCGAAACTAGTTTAAAAGAATATTAAATCCATAACGAGAAGTACAAATTTACATATCTATTCAGTTTGAAACTCCACTCGTTATAAAATGGACTCCAACTCAATTTATAATAAATATTGTGTTATATATTGTTGTCGTGAACAAAGTATAGTGTATTACTCGCATATAATGCCTATTAATCACTCGAACGACTTGCTCCACTCGCCTTCGGCTCGTTCCGCAAACGTGATTAATAGCTATCGTTGTACAATATACTATTTAATTATTTCTTAAAGTTTCATTTTTGGTTTGTCGTCTCATAAAATAATCGTTACCTAGGTATCCCGGGTATTGCACTAGTGTATGAATACTTGCTAATACTCTTACCTGATTGGCTAAATTTTAAAAAATGCTATTTTCTGAGGGCAACAGTCGTAATTATTAGACACTATTGTACACATATATTAAATTATTCTTAATTTTATTGGGGTTGATTAGAGAATATTTAGAGAAATTGTCCACATGTTGATCGTATAAAATTTATAACCAAAGTAAACAGCCATCGGTTTACATGACGGGCGTAAACAGAACGTTTTAAATATAGTGCGGCATTGAGGTTCTTGAAAATTGCGAAAAACCGGTGTATATTTTCATTGGAAAGTCGATTCAATGTCGCACCACTCGGGCGTGAGGAAGCGCTCCTGTAAACACTTGAAAATATCAAGTGCGCATCCAAGAAGTGCTTACTTAACACCTGATACACTCAACTCGAAACACTCGAGAAGTTAATAGGGTAATTGAAATGTAATTGATAGTAGCTTTTCATTAACGATCAAATGTAGCGCTTAGTATGTAGGGGTATCGTATGTTCAATAAAATAAAGTCTCCAGTGTGCCATGGAAAATATTGGCAACTCTGAAATTATAGATTAAAATTATTGTGTTTGACGATTTATATGTCAATTCCTAAAGCGTGTAGCCAACTTAAATTTAGAAAAAGATAAAATCATGGCCATTCTAGAGGTTTTTTTAAATTGAACGTAAGTTAATAAAAACAATGCAAAAGTGAAATACAGGAAGTTTTTCTTTAAAGATTCCAAGTTAACGTTTTACGTTTAATACGCATTTAATACAGTATCACGGGATAGTTACGGGATAGTTATCGTTTGTTAGGTTTTATAGTACGTAACTGCGGGCAGTTTAATGATCTGAAAGTTCTACTCGTTAGAAGCTTCAGATTGTAAGATTTTATAAATACAACGAATATCTAAAAATTTAGATCGAAAAACCGTGATATGTGTATCTAAAATTCCCGCTATAAGTTTTTTAAGATAAGTTTGCGATGTCTCATTAAAATAAGTTGTGCGGTCTATATAAATAATTCCCGACAGTTGGTAGAGAGAATATCGCATCCTGTAATATATCTGGTTCGGTTTTGCAAGTGGAAGGATGTGTGTCAAGCGAATTTTGGCATAAATTTTGATGTAAACTTCGAAATGGGACATCCACTTCTCCCTGGGTTTGCCACAGGTGATGATTCTATTTTCGTTCGAGTTTAATGGTGCAAAAATCTGATTCTTGTGAGTTTGCCGAAAACGAAACCGCACTCGAATGAATTTGGCGAAAATACACACGGTACAGTTAGTCGGGTTTGTTTATTGCGCGCATGTTCGCAAGACGAGGTGTGCATTTTTATTTGTAAAACCGGCGGTGAATATTGATTGATATTTCTTTGTTTATATTATTACAAGTTTGCAATTTTACTGGCGTTAAATATTGAAAAGTTGGAGGTAGGTTAATAATAAACTTACTTCATTATAACAATAAAAAAATAGTATATTATGTAATGAGAGTGGTATGCAGAATATTACATATGAGCGGACATGTTGCGCACGAGCCGCGCAGCGGTGAGTGCAGTATTCCGCGAGTATGTAATTGCCATACCACTCGAGAAACGTACGATACTTTAACTACGCCCTAGCAAAATAAACAATAAGCATGAAAGAACAATTGTAATAATTTTTAATAGTAGCATGACAATGATGAAAACTAAATGACTACTTGATCAATATACAGGGAATAAAGCTGTACATTTTCTGACATTCGTTGTTTTTTAAAAGAGTTCAATTTGAAGCTTTAAAGGAGTGTTTTCCACTCCCAGACTAAGCATGAAGTAATATTTCGAGTTTAGAAAAGCCCCGTGAACATTTGTCGAGAGTCGCGCAGCGAGCCGAGACAAATTTTTTGGGCTTTTCTAAACTCGAAATTTTACTTCATGCGCCACGCGTATAAAACACTGATTTCAAGTTAGGTTCAAATATACCTAGAGTTCAAAATATTTTGGTGTTTTATACGCGTGGCGCATGAAGTAAAATTTCGAGTTTAGAAAAGCCCAGAAAATTTGTCTCGGGTCGCTGCGCGACCCTCGACAAATTTTCACGGGGCTTTTCTAAACTCGAAATTTTACTTCATGCTTAGTCTGGGAGTGGAAAACACTCGTTTAAAGCTTCAAATTGAACTCTTAAAAAAAACAACAAATAATTAAAGATTTAAAGAAAATAAGCTGAATTTCGAATACGTATACTTTAAAGAAAAACTCCCTGTACATCAAAGAAATGTCATTTGGTTGTACTGTAAGCAATCAGCTGTTCAGCTGTCAGCACGTAATGTACTTGTCAAAGCTATTACGTGCATGTGTACGTAATGTCAATCATACTTGTCAAGATGACAGTGTGGTATGATGCGGTTACTAGATAGGGCGTAGGTAAAAAAATTTATTGACATAATATATTACATATTTACTGGCTACAACTAATTGCTACTCCTTCTCTTCCTCCTGTTTTTCTTCTTTTCCCCCAACTTCTCCAGCGTCCTTACCCCGGCCCCATCCTCTCTCATCCATTCCGTCATTCTTCTATTCCCTCCACATACACTCATACCCTCTCGTCCCCCACACTTTTACCCCATATACAAGGTGGCCAGAAAAGGTGTGATAATCTTCAGGTAGTGTGATTCGTTGATTAATTTTGGATAAAAAATCTAAATAAAAAAATATTGTATTCTTCCTCGTAACATCTCACGAGGTCGTTAAAATATTAAACGTATCTCTGGAAATTAGTGTTATTTTCTATTATTTTGGAAAAAATTAATAGAACTTACAATCAATTACACATTTGTAAAATTTAAATGACATAGGTGATAAATAAATTGGAAACTTTAACAAATTAATAACTTCTTCAGAAGCATTTTTTTAATAAAAATAGACCTGGCAACTATGTATTTTCATATGTAATCTTATTAAATTTCACTTGACTTTGACATATACTTGTCATAATTTATTTGTGTAAGTTTGTATAAGTTCATCATACTTTTTGAAGATGTACACATTCAACGAGTATGCAGATATGTACATGATATTTGGATTCTGCAATGGTAATGCAACTAGTGCCAAAGATGAGTACCAAAGAAGATATCCAAATCGCCAACAGCCCTGCGTAAATACGTTTAGAAAATTAGACCAAAGGCTACGTACTTTTGGGTCGTTCGTTTATAATAACATTGATGGAGGGAAACCTAGGGAACGTCGCACTGTTCACCTAGAAGAACAGATATTGAATGCAGTTGAAGAAGATCCCAATATTAGTACGAGACAAATAGCTCAACAGTTAAATGTCCCCAGTAAAACAACAGTCCATGCAGTATTGAAAGAAAATCGAATGCGTCCATTTCATGCAAGAAAAGTTCAACCACTGTATGAAAATGATAACGAGCGTAGACGTATGTTTTGTGACAGGATTTTAGATCAAATTCGGGAAGAACCAAATTTTTTATTTAAAATTCTTTGAAGTGATGAATGTACATTCACTAGAGATGGGGTATTTAATTGTCTTAATTATCACTTTTGGGCAGAAGAAAATCCTCGGGCGGTTAAAGAAATGGGACATCAAAGGAAATGTTTAGTTAACGTCTGGCTTGGTATTCTAAATTTACGTGTAATTGGGCCTTTTTTTATTCATCAAAGATTAAATGCCTTAAATTATGTAAATATTTTAGAAGAAGTTTTGGAGAATGTTCCACTAAATTTAGTAAACAACATGCTGTACATGCATGATGGTGCACCACCTCATACAGCAAGAATCTCAAGAGAATGGTTTGACGAACATTTTCCAAATAGATGGATTGGGCGCAATGGACCCATACTATGGCCATCAAGGTCGCCGGATATGAATCCACTTGATTTTTTCGTTGGGGGATTTTTAAAAGAAAAGGTGTATGCAACACCTCCAGTGGACAATGTAGACGTCATGAATAGAATTCGTGTTGCAGTGGAATTAATTACTGAAGAGATGTTGCTCCGAGTAATTAATTCTATCTCACGACGGCTCCAGATCTGCTTAGAAACGGATGGTTATCAATTTGAACATTTACTTTAATCTTTCATTTTTGATGTATACTTCAAATATTAATTTTTGTAGATTTGTTAAATTTATGATTATTATTAAATTAAACACTTGTTTGATCCATTGTTGCTAAATTTACATTTCTTTAAATTGGCTCGTGAGGAGTTATAAGCCACAATACAATATTTTTTTACTTAAATTTTCTGCTTGAAATTAATCAATGAACCACTCTACCTGAAGATTATCGCACCTTTTCTAGCCACCTTGTATTAACAATAAATACCTGTTGTTAAATTCAGTTAAGTGAATTTTACTTTTAAGTATACTTATCCCGATGCATACGCTCAAGGCCGTACCCAGGGGGAGGGATATAGGGGTTGAAACCCCTCTTCTCGAAATTTTCAAAATGTTGAATTTTTCTATGTATAAGCGGCCTTGTAAGATAATGGTAAAAAACAATATTTTTACCAACAAATATCATTATCATGTATTACTTTCTGATTTTTGTTGGCATAGTATGACATGAAAAGGAATAGCATTTTAGTTAAAGAACAACAATATTAAAGAAATATATAAAATTTAAAAATAATTTTGACAATAACAATAACAATATATTGATGATATCGACATAAATTCAAAATATTGACGTTTTAAAAGTGACATATTGACACTGGTGTAAAATGTCTATACCGACATTAACATAAAACACAACACTGACATAAAATGATTGAACATTACGATATTAACATAAAACGACAATATCGACCGAAAAAATCGACATTGACGAAAAATCGTCCAATTTGAAACTACTAACAAATATTTTTCACTCCTCGATTAAGAATCGTAAGGTTAGATAATAATAATAATAATAATAATAATGATAATGATAATGATAATTTATTTCCTAACGAAAAAAACAATGCAGGAAAAGATTACATTCGCATATAAATATGTAAATAAAAATGATTATATTACAAAAAATAATAATAATAATAAATGAAACTTAAAAATAAATTTAGATGTCATTTTATAGAGTTAGGTTAGAATTAAATTTGTTGAGTTGAGTTAGATTAGGTTAAACTTAAAAACACATTTAGATGTTATTTTATAGAGTTAGGTTAGGTTAGGATAGAATTAAATTTGTTGAGTTGAGTTAGATTAGGTTAAATTTCACTTTGTGGACTTAGGTTAGACATTTCTTATCATAGATTAAATTGAAGAGGTATTTTTTAAGTCCCCCAGTATTATTCGAACGATTGTTTTCCACCCCTACATTAAGCATGAAATAAAATTTCGAGTTTAGTAAAGCCTGCGAAAGTTTATTAATTTAATAATGAAAATCTGCAAAATCGGATAAACATTTTAAAAATTTAAAAAAATCTCGATCCTTGAAAATCTTATAAAATTTTTATTAATAACAAAAATATTGAAATATTGAAAGTCTGAAGAAAATCT
The DNA here is from genome assembly GCA_932526585.2 of Philonthus cognatus. Classification (NCBI taxonomy): domain Eukaryota; kingdom Metazoa; phylum Arthropoda; class Insecta; order Coleoptera; family Staphylinidae; genus Philonthus; species Philonthus cognatus. Next base: position 45,759,371 of record OW052241.1, read on the forward strand.
CGAAATGTAAAAATTCTGCTGAAAATTTTAAAAATCGCCAAAAAATCTCGAAATATTGAAAATCTCATAAAAATTTTATAAATTGACGAAAATATCCAACGAAAATATGATAAAAATCTCGAAGTATTGAAAATCTGATAAAAATTTTAATCGTTAACTTGTTTCTCATTGATCACTTGGTAAAACATTTCTATTAATATATAGGTATTTGATTGAAATTCACTTGGTTTGTTTTACTAATAAATTATTTTATTTTCAACTAGTTTCGGCTTAATGCCATTTTCAATTTCATTCTTGAAAATGGCATTAAGCCGAAACTAGTTGAAAATAAAATAATTTATTAGTAAAACCAACCAAGTGAATTTCAATCAAAAAATTTTAATAATCGTTAAAAACCTCGATATGTTACAAATCTGATGAACATTTTATAAATAGACGAAAGTCTCTAAATATCGAAAATCTGGTAAATGAATCTCAAAATACTGAAAATATGATGAACATTTTAACAATCGTTGAAAATCTCGAAATATTCAAAATATCATGAACATTTCAGGCACGTGACAATTCAATTAATGGTTAGTGACATTGGCACGTGTGATATTTGACATTGACATTTATCATTTCCGAACGAGTGTTTTCCACTCCCAGGTTAAGCATGAAGTAAAATTTCGAGTTTAGAAAAGCCCTGCGTAGAAAATTTGTCGAGGGTCGCGCAGCGACTCTCGACAAATTTTCACGGGGCTTTTCTAAACTCGAAATTTTACTTCATGCGCCACGCGTACGAAACACTCAAATATTGTCAAGTTTAAAATACACTCGGCTCGATTTTACGTTTTTGTCGACATAAAACACTTCAATATTGAAATTTTTTGATATATCGACATTAAATAACACAAATTAGGATATTACCGATTTACTGAGATTAAATACGTCAAATTTGACACTTTTTGATGTACCGACATCGAACAACTCAAATTTAACATTTTCGATGAATCTATATAAACCGAGTGGAATTGTAGGATATATTTAGTAGGATTGAAGTATTTTTGATCGGGATGAGTGGAGATAAAGGGGAACCTTGTGGAACCCCTTGCTCTGGTGTGAACGAAGAGGAGAAAAGGTTTTCAATTCTTACTTTGAGGGACCTGTTGGAGAGGAATGAGTGTAATATATCTATGAGGTATCTAGGGATATTTGGGAGGTGACATTTAAAAAGCTGGCTTTTGTTTTTTAAGATTAATTTCAAGTTCAATTTGAAGCTATAAACGAGTGTTTTCCACTAACAGACTAAGCATGAAGTAAAATTTCGAATTTAGAAAAGCCCCGCGTAGAAAATTTGTTGAGGGTCACGCAGCGACCCGAGACAAATTTTCACGGGGCTTTTCTAAACTCGAAATTTTACTTCATGCGCCACGCGTACGAAACCCTCAAATATTGTCAAGTTTAAAATACACTCAGCTCGATTTTACGTTTTTGTCGACATAAAACATTTTTGATATGACTATAATAATTCAAATTAAGACATTCCCAATGTACTGAGATTAAATACGTCAAATTTGACACTTTTTGATGTACTGACATCGAACAACTCAAATTTAACATTTTCGATGAATCTATATAAACCGAGTGGAATTGTAGGATATACTTAGTAGGATTGAAGTATTTTGGATCGGGATGAGTGGGGATAAAGAGGAACCTTGTGGAACCCCTTGCTCTGGTGTGAATGAAGAGGAGAAAAGGTTTTCAATTCTTACTTTGAGGGACCTGTTGGAGAGGAATGAGTGTAATATATCTATGAGGTATCTAGGGATATTTGGGAGGTGACATTTAAAAAGCTGGCTTTTGTGTTTTTAAGATTAATTGCAAGTTCAATTTGAAGCTATAAACGAGTGTTTTCCACTAACAGACTAAGCATGAAGTAAAATTTCGAGTTTAGAAAAGCCCCGTGAAAATTTGTCTCGGGTCGCTGCGCGACCCTCAACAAAATTTCTACGCGGGGCTTTTCTAAACTCGAAATTTTACTTCATGCGCCACGCGTACGAAACCCTCAAATATTGTCAAGTTTAAAATACACTCAGCTCGATTTTACGTTTTTGTCGACATAAAACATTTTTGATATGACTATAATAACTCAAATTCGGACATTCCCAATGTACTGAGATTAAATACGTCAAATTTGACACTTTTTGATGTACCGACATCGAACAACTCAAATTTAACATTTTCGATGAATCTATATAAACCGAGTGGAATTGTAGGATATATTTAGTAGGATTGAAGTATTTTTGATCGGGATGAGTGGGGATAAAGGGGAACCTTGTGGAACCCCTTGCTCTGGTGTGAACGAAGAGGAGAAAAGGTTTTCAATTCTTACTTTGAGGGACCTGTTGGAGAGGAATGAGTGTAATATATCTATGAGGTATCTAGGGATATTTGGGAGGTGACATTTAAAAAGCTGGCTTTTGTGTTTTTAAGATTAATTTCAAGTTCAATTTGAAGCTATAAACGAGTGTTTTCCACTCCCAGACTAAGTATGAAGTAAAATTTCGAGTTTAGAAAAGCCCCGAGTAGAAAATTTGTCTCGGGTCGCGCAGCGACCCGAGACAAATTTTCACGGGGCTTTTCTAAACTCGAAATTTTACTTCATGCGCCACGCGTACGAAACCCTCAAATATTGTCAAGTTTAAAATACACTCAGCTCGATTTTATGTTTTTGTCGACATAAAACATTTTTGATATGACTATAATAACTCAAATTAGGACATTCCCAATGTACTGAGATTAAATACGTCAAATTTGACACTTTTTGATGTACCGACATCGAACAACTCAAATTTAACATTTTCGATGAATCTATATAAACCGAGTGGAATTGTAGGATATATTTAGTAGGATGAGTGGGGATAAAGAGGAACCTTGTGGAACCCCTTGCTTTGGTATGAATGAAGAGGAGAAAAAGTTTTCAATTTTTACTTTGAGGGATCTGTTCGAAAGGAATGAGTGTACTATATAAATGAGGTATCTGGGGATATTTAGGAGGTGACATTTAATAAGCAGGCCTTAGTGTTTTTAAGTTCAATTTCAAGTTCAATTTGAAGCTATAAACGAGTGTTTTCCACTCCCAGACTAAGCATGGAGTAAAATTCCGAGTTTAGAAAAGCCCCGCGCAGCGACCCTCGACAAATTTTCACGGGGCTATTCTAAACTCGAAATTTTACTTCATGCGCCACGCGTACGAAAAGCTCAAATATTGTCAAGTTTAAAATACACTCGGCTTGATTTTACGTTTTTGTCGACATAAAACACATCAATATTATTTTTTTTAATATATCGACATTAAATAACTCAAATTAGGACATTACTGATGTACCGAGATTAAATACCTCACATTTAAAACACTTTTTGATATACCGACATTGAACAACTCAAATTTAACATTTTCGACGAATCTATATAAACCGAGTCGATATCGACATTTTCGATGTGTGTCGACATTAAATGTACATTCGCAAAGCGAATAAACTGTTAAGAAGAAAGGGGATTCCTTTTTTTAATTAATTGTGCTAATAAATACCTATTCGATAGAATTTATATTTATGAAAAATATTTATGTGACAGAAACTAGTCTAAAAATCCTAAAAACCAGCGGTCTGGCGGCTCTCGCAAAAGACCCCAAAAACCACCATCGTTACCTATCGAGAATCCCAACAATTTCGCTATTTACATATTATAAACTCCGTTAACAAACAAACATAAATTTCGACAGTCTGGAGGATTAGGAAACGTGAAACTCGCAGAAGAAAAACAAAAAAGAACGGAGACTTCCATCCCTAAAAAGTTTGTATCTTTATATAAAAAAAAAGAAAAGCGAGCAACGCGGATGCGGCCTTTCGTTTATGCTACCGAAATGTAAACGACGACGAAAATTGAGTGCTCTCCACGTTCCAGCTAAACTAAATTTAACTATAGTTTAATTTTCGGCGAGCGTTTGTGTTTAGAATTGTCTACCTGTTCATCTTCAAGAGACTTACTACTACTACTACCACTGACCTCTTCGTGATTATTTTGAGAGGAGAATGATTGTAAACTTGATGGAGATTTATTATATATGCAGGCTCTTTTAGTTTTTATTTGTTCAGAAAATCCAGCAGACTAATTTGGCTAATATAGATGCTTAGTTGAGAGGAGAAAAACAAAATCTGAGTTGAGTTTCTAGTAATTTATTGAATTAATTTCTCATCTAGCACTTGGTGAAACATATTTAGAATATGTAAAGTTATTTAAATTTAAAAAAACACTTAGTATTGTTTCACAAATTAAAACTTTATCCCGACTAGTTTCGGTTTGTTAGACCAATTTCAAAGGAATGTACAGAAAAAAATATTGTCTAGGTATATATACATATTTTTGTTTTAGGTAATAAGGGAAGTCGAAATTGGGGATATCCAAATCTCCTCGTTGTCGTTTACGATATTTTTCCCTATTTTTATGGCCCTGGTAATCTCCAGGCCTTTTTTTAGATTTAGTGTGTATCTCTTATTACCTGAATGCAAAATCTTAAAATTATGCGGATTAACGAAGTGATTGAATGCGATGCAATGTTTGGAAAAGCCAGTTGTTAGTTTATTATCTAAAACAGATTTTTTATGCTCTTTCATTCTGGTTTCGAATGATCTGCCAGTTAGCCCAATATAAATAAATTGCATCGCATTATTCATCACATTAAACTTCATAAACTCCACATTTCTTCGAATTATCTGCTTTCGTCTTGTTATTTATTAATAATTTGCCTAAATTTATTTCTAGTATACACAAGAAATAGTTGTATAATATTAATAATATGTGATTGATGTAGCCTGGTTTTAGTTGATAAAACTTGAGCCTGAATTTGAAAAATGTCTTGTGGAACGTGAGAAGATCGGGGTCCGAAGAGCGCGGAAAAGTGATATTGTAAAATAAACGCCGGATTCCTGGAATGTATTTCAGAAGTCGCACGCGTGCTGAATATTAAAACTGAAACAATGCATCGGAATCCGTTAATAGTTCAAGCCAAATATGTAGCAATGCTGCCGAAATATGCATTAAGATGCAGTCGGGCGCGCGAGAGAGGGACAGAGACGCACAATGCTGAATTGTATTTTAATTTTCGTCGCACTAATATATTCACCTCGCCGTAATAGGTAGTAACCATTTTATATATATAGGTATATATATATACGCACGGTGGTCGCTATACTCCATTTTTTTACCTTTAAATTATTCCTTTCCGATCGCCCTTTTTTGCCGCGCGGCCGCCCCGGCTATGGCTATTTCGAAATTAACGATAATGTGAAGGCGTTCTGACAATCACGGACGATTATTTTTTTCAACGGGCTCTCCGGATTTTTCGCATTCCCCGCATTTAATCACATCATTATTAAAATATACACTAAATTATCAAAAATTTTATAAGAAATTGCTCAACATTTTTAACCGAGATAATAGTTTAAAATTGAGCTATACCTACACAATATTATAAAGTTCAAACCAGTGATGTTCCGTATACACAAATAACGATTGTAAATGCTCTTCTTAAATAATAAAGATGCAATGGATAGTCATTTGGACGGATACTGGATATCCGGCAAAAGGTGGGCAGGATCCGGCCAATGACTGTAACGAAGTGATTACAGTATTCTGTAAATTTCCAGCGTGAAAGTCGGGGTTTCTAGGCCATCTACATTTGCGACCTTGATTGAGAAGTAGGGAAATCCGGTATCCGTCGGATATCCGGCAAACGGTGGGCAGGATAGCCGGATATCCGGCAAAATGAAGGTAGGATAACTGGATGTTGTAATAATTAACCTATTTAAAGGCTTTATTGAACTTAGAATTGTACTACAGAATTGCGAATGTTGACAGAGTTATGTTGACAACTAAACTAACTAGATTTAAATATGTTCAAATAACCGATCTATAACATTCTTCCTCCCTATGAGCTAACGAAGTCTTGCAGATAAGTCGGAGGCCGACGATCACGAGAGCTACGCCGCGAAGGGGGATCTATAGCAGGATTCAGACTCAACCGCAAAGCAGCATCTGGTGTGGGACCCTGTGCAAGTGTAGGTTCGGGAAGTTTTTCCGTATTTTCGGCCGGTTCATTTTCTTCCTGGATCATGTCTTGACCTTTTGGTGGGCCGCTACTGTCCATTGATATATCCTGAACGTTCTCACCAGCGGGAGCTAAAAGCCTAGTGGAAACTGTAGTCTCTCTGCCATCTGGATATCTTACGTGGGCATATTCGGAGTTACCTTCCAACAGAGTAACCTCGTCAACTATCGGGTCATACTTCGATTGAGGAACAGTTCGTTTCAGTAGAACAGGCCCACGCTCTAGTAACCATGTGGGTATAGACTGGCCGTAACTTGATCTTCTTGGGTGTGAAAACATTCGTTCATGAGGGGTAGTATTTGTCGAGGTACAAAGCAACGAACGGATAGAGTGAAGAGCCTCCTGTAGGACTGATTCCCACTGAGTGATGTTCATTCCTTTGTTCTTCAGAGATAACTGAATGGTTTTCCACACAATTCAATTGTATCGCTCGACTTTCCCGTTTCCTTGAGGGTTATAAGGAGTAGTTCTACTAGTAGCAACGCCCAATGATGTTAAGAAAATATTCAACTCTTGTGACATGAATGAAGTGCCTCGGTCTGAGTGAATATAGGCAGGTGTTCCAAAAATGGCAAACAGTTGTTTTAGGTTCGATATGACGGTAGATGTTAACATATCAGGGCATGCAAAAACAAAAGGGAATCGGGAGTACTCATCGACTATAGTTAATAAGTAGCGATTCTTCGATGTTGATGGAAGAGGCCCCTTAAAGTCAATGTTTAGGCGTTCAAACGGAGATGTTGCTTTAATTAGTTTCCCTTCTTGTTTGTGAAATCTTGGTTTTATTTCAGAGCAAACACGACATGCAGAAGTCATTTGTCTAATTTCTTCCAATGTATAAGGCATGTTTTTACTTCGAACCCAATGATACATTCTTGTTTCCCCTGGATGGCAGAGTGATTCATGAAGACATTTCAGTCTCTCAGTTCTATTGCCAGTAGCTGAGCATGTTCTGGAAAGTGTGTCAGCAGCTGCATTATCTTTTCCAGGGCGATATACAATATCGTATTTGTAACAAGATAGTTCGACTCTCCATCTCATGATTTTTTATTTTTCCAGATAGCTTGGCATCGAACATAAAAGATACTGATTTTTGATTTGTAACAAGGAGGAAATGTCGACTCATTAAATAGTGTCTCCATTTCTTTACGGCTTCAACAATAGCTTGTGCCTCCTTTTCTATAGCCGGGTGCTTTTGTTCAGTTGAAGAGAGAGTTCTTGAGAAAAATGCCACTGGTCGACCACACTGGGATAGGGTAGCAGCTAGAGCAGTGTCAGATGCGTCTGTTTCTACTGTGAATTTAGCTTCAGAGTCAATTGATGAGACAGCAGCATTTTCAATATCTTTCTTCAAGTTTTCGAAAGATGCAATAGCTTCCTCTGATAATGGGAACGAGCATTTAATGAGGGGCTGAATTTTATCGGAAAACCTGGGTATGTATCTGGAGTAGTATGAAAACATACCAATGGTCCTTCGCAGAGAGGAAGTGTCTAAAGGCGGCGAGAGCCTTCTAAGAGGTTTAAGACGGCCTGGATCAGGTTTTATCGTTTTATTGCTAATATTGTATCCTAGTAAACTAATTGATCGTAGGGAAAAAAAAACTCTTCTCCTGATTTATTGTGAGATTGTATTTATTTACAGCATTCAAAAATTTACTAAGATTTAGGTCATGATCTTCTTGATTTAAGCCACAAACAGTGACATCATCGAGGTAAACATACGTATCTTTCAGACCTTCAACACGAATAACTTCATCAATGACTCGTTGAAAAGCAGCCACTCCATTTGTAACACCGAAAGGGATTCTTATAAACTGGAAAAGTTGTCCGCATGCCTCAAAAGCTGTATAGGTTCTATCTGCTTCGATGATTGGCACCTGATGGTACGCACTTCGCAGATCAATGGTGCTGAATACTTCGTACTTAGCTACTTTGTTTAAAATATATTCTATTTTAGGAAGAGGGTAAGCGTCTAGTTGGGTAAACCGATTTATGGTCCTTGAGTAATCTATTACCATTCGTCTTTTATGATTTTCGTTTGTAGTAATAAGCACTTGGGCTCTCCATGGGGAAAAACTTGGTTCTATTATACCTTCCTGCAGTAGACGTTGGACTTCAATTTCTATAAACTTAGCGTCGCTTTCAGATTGCTGACGGGATTTAATAGATACGGGCTTACATTCAGGAGACAGATCAAAGAATAGTGAAGCTGGTTTTACTTTGGCAACAGCAAGTCCACAGATTATTAGGCGATCTTTCTTTCCACTAAAAGACATCTCGATGCCAGAATGTGATTTCAGGAAATCACGACGAATGATAATGTCCACGCAGAGGTCTGGAAGGACATTGAGCTGGATATTTGTATAGCGGCGACCAACAATTTCAAGATTTATATTACAGATTCCAATAATATTTGAAGTAAGCGTGGTCGAAGCCATCGACACCTTCCCTTGTGATGGGTTGATCTTTAACTTAAGTCTTTGGGCTGTTTCATAGTTTATAAAACTCAGAGTACTTCCAGTGTCGATCAACGCAGATACTGTGATTCCGTTTAGAAGGGCAGATACAGTGGCTGAAGTTAAACCAGGTGGTGCAGTGGCTGTACAATTTATAAGACCAGCTAGTAAGGAGGCTGTTTTATTGGAAGTCGAAACTTTATTTCTGTTACCGGAAAATCGGCAGACCTTAGCGTAGTGCCCCTTTTTCAAGCAACGCCTGCAATGAAGTTCATTTCTAGCAGGACATTGGTTTCTGGGATGGAAAGTAAATCCACAAAAATAGCACGGCGATGAGCTGCCCGCTAGAGTCGAATTAGAGGGGCCAATGTTTGCTAAATTATCGGGAGTAGTCCAAGGTTGATTATCGGAAACTGCATTTACTATAGGTGGTGTAACGTACGTCTGAGATTGTTGTTGGGCTAGCTCTAAGGAACGAGCTTGTGTATAGGCTTCAGCAAGTGTAAGTGAGGGATTCTCGAGTAGTCTCTGTCTGATGTGATTTGATTGTAGGCCGCCAATGAATGAGTCCCTGATGCAGTCATCTCTGTTTATCTCAGCCGTAACAGCTTTAAAATTACAATTTTTGGCAAGAAGCCTCAGCGCCTCGAGATACTGATCTATGGTTTAGAGTTTTGGTGACGATAAGCAAGTTTATGAAGAGCGAACAGGTTTTACATAAATACTTCTAAGTAAGCTAATCGCTCCATCGAAGGAACTAACATCACTCACCCGTTCATATACTTGCGGCGAAATAACGTTAATCAATATCTGTAACTTATCTTCATCACTGGGATTTACCGACTTGATGAAATTCATAAAGGTTTATACCAATGATGCCATTGTAGAGCAGCTGAGCTTGAGTCTGGATCTAAATCGAGTTTATCGGGTTTTAACAAACGGTCCATACTAGTACAATTCTAAGTTCAATAATTTGTTGTAATAATTAACCTATTTAAAGGCTTTATTGAACTTAGAATTGTACTACAGAATTGCAAATGTTGACAGAGTTATGTTGACAACTAAATTAACTAGATTTAACTATGTTCAAATAACCGATCTATAACACTGGATACCAGCTAATGACTGTGACTAAGTGCTCACAGTATTATGTAAATTGTCCAGCGTGAAAGTCGGGGTTTTCAGGCTATCTACAATTGCGACCTTGACTGAGAAAAAAACAACTAATTGACGTCTGATTCAGTGCAAGCTCATTAGTAGTATGTACCAGAGCTGGAACGAATCCTCATAAAAAGGATTCGAATCACCAATCCGAATTACCTAATATGATTCAACTCACGAATACTCAAATAAAGGATTCGTAAGAGATAAATATGATTCGAATCAAAGATTCGAATCCTGTTTTTTCAAATCACGAATACAAATCCTTTAATCACTCTGTTTGATAATGGCAAGTTGGGTTGCCGAAACTGGAGTCACGAAAATAAAAAATATTGTGTTATACAAACAAGGTTAAAGTGTATTATTTTATTAAATTAACATGTATAACGAAGTAGAAGCCTCCACCGTTCATAATTTAAATCCTTTAAGAATAAATTTGATTTTATAATTTTTTTGCAACTAATAATATATAAATATCGTTACCAGTTGTTTTAACAAAAATATTCAAAACCTAATTATTTATAATTAACACTGAACATCGTTGATAAAAGACTAAAGATCTGATTCCCCGTTACTCTGATTAAAGATATATTTGTGTGTTTCTGAACTTCACTTCAAATCAGTGTTTTGTACTCGTGGCGCATGAAGTAAAATTTCGAGTTTAGAAAAGCCCGAAAATTTGTCTCGGGTCGCTGCGCGACCCTCGACAAATTTTCACAGGGCTTTTCTAAACTCGAAATTTTACTTCATGCTTAGCCTGGGAGTGGAAACACTCGTTCAAAACTTCAAATTGACCTCTAAAAAATTCACTGAATACCATTAAAACCGGGAAAGTCAGAGAAAAGTCATGGAATTATATTCAAATTGATCAAAACTAACAAAAAAGCCAAATGATATTATTAAAGTTGACAAAATCAGCAGGCAAATTACAAAAGACGTAAAAAGTTATAAAATTAACTTAAATATTGACAAAAACAATGAAAACCATTTAATTCAATGGGGGTTCCCCACAGAATAAAGTTATATTAAAAGGCCAGGGAAAACAATCTTGAATCAGGAAAATGTCGGAAAAATTTAACATTTCAGATTGTGGCTATCATCTCAGTTTTACTTCAAATAATATTAAACAAGTTTTTGAAAACTAGATTATTATCTTTAAAAACATTTTCAGACATTTAATGTTCTTATCAAAGCATTCAGTTTGAAGTTTCGAACGAGCGTTTCCACTCCCAGACTAAGCATGAAGTAAAATTTCGAGTATAGAATAGCCCCGTGAACATTTGTCGGGGGTCGCGCAGCAACCCGAGACAAATTTTCTGGGCTTTTTTAAAAACGTTAACCTACCAACTCCAATCGCCAACACCAATCGGTCTATTTTTTACGATTGTAAAAATTCCAAACATGTTCACGATTAACAGCGCGGTCATCAGTCAATTCCCCAACAGTTGGCAGCAAACTCACAATTGTTGTCTTTGATGAACGAGCCCAATGTGTTGATAATTCGGAACGTGCTTTGGTGAAATTGGTTTGGCAAAATTGGATTCTCCACGCTTTGAATTGCTTCACCACCCACCGTATTCTCCATATCTGACCCCCCAGTGACTACGTGTTCAAGTGATTACTACTTGTCTCCAAAAGATGAATGCAGGAAAAAAGATTTTACTCGAATGAGAAAGTCATAGTGGAAACTAGGGCCTATTTTACAGAGTTTTATAAACTTTATTATTCAATGGTATCAAAATGTTAAAGGACCATTGGAATAAATGCATTTTGCTTGTGAAAGAAATATAACAAGAGTTTTTCTTCTAAGTATACATACCAAACTTATGTACTGCAAATGTTCAGATATTCGTTGTTTTTGTGAAAGGGTTTAATGTAAAGCTTTAAACTATTGTTTTCCACTCCCAGGCTAAGCATGAAGTAAATTTCGAGTTTAGAAAAGCCTGAATATTTATTTTCTACTCTCGAAATTTTAGTTCATGCGCCATGCGTATCAGACACTGATTCTAAGTGAAGTTCGCTTGTTAACAATATTTCAGTGCTTTCAGTGTTTAATACACGTGGCGCATGAAGTAAAATTTCGAGTTTATAAAGCCTGAAAATTTGGTTTGGTCGCATAGCGCTACGCACTGCGCGACCAAACCAAATTTTTAGGCTTTTCTAAACTCGAAATTTTATTTCATGCTTAACCTAGGAGTGGAAGACATTCGTTTAAAGCTTCAAATTGAACTAATTATAAAAAAACGTATGAATATGTATACTTATGTAAAAGAAAAAATCTCTGTATATATATTTTAGTTTTTCTTTACATTTTAAAGACCTAACATTTTTGCAATACGACCTCAAAATATTAGCCATAGAATAATCATGAATTTAAATCTTTTGTTGCAAATGGTAATTTTCAAGTTTTAGAAAAATCTAGCGAATTGTTTTTTTTAGACAATTTGCGATGGATTTTGTTTTATTATGGAATTAATTTAGCTGAATTTTAGAACTTAAACCAAATAACAAAATCTGTAACCCAATAACAAAAACTAAAACGTACCAATTACAAATAGCATGTTATTCAAAAGTAGCAGTTATGCCTATCTCTAATAGATAGGTGCTCAAATTTTAAAGGAGCAAATTAACAAAGGTTAGACGAAATAGACAGAAAGAAAGTAAAGGATTATTAAAAAAAAGGAACAGATTTCAAATATTTATTTCTTCAAACTACAAAAGGTTGAACTATAACTCTAACGTTCTTGGTCAGACAAAAGTTTAAAATTTGAACAGTCCAGGTAGAAGTTCCAACCACGGCCGCATTGGCACTGTTGCTTGTCATGTTGATTGTCTGTAGTAAAATGGCGACACGATAAGAAAAAGCTTTTTGTGTACTGTAATTAGCAAAACTAGAGTCCATTATTTAAGATCAACGTGCTTTTCAGTGGCATAGAACGTTCGTAGACGTATCTGCAACCAGAAAAGCACGGGACGTCCACGCACATCGAATGAAAATGTCGAGCGTACGAAAGGAGCCCAAAAGAATCCAAAGCACGGGTAACAATGGTGCTCATATTGAATGCTTAAAATTAAAGTTTTCTCTTTCCAGAAACGTTCGAATTGTGTTTCTATCTTTTGTAGTTTGGAAGAAATAAATGTTTGAAATTTGTCCCTTCATTTTGAATAACCCTGTACATTTTTAAATTTATTAACGCCAGATCAAAAATAAAATCACGCTGAGTTGGCTATAATTGATAAACAATGCAGTAAATTATTATATATTATATTAACATGGGATCAAGCATCAAGTCATGCCCATGAAGTAAAATTTCAAGTTTAGAAAAGCCTAAAAATTTTGATTTGCCGGGCGCTTCGCTTGGCTCCGCGCGGGCAAATACAAATTTTCAGGCCTTTATAAACTCGAAACTTTACTTCATGCTTAATCAAGGAGTGAAGACTCTTATTATGCGTATCAAATTGATTGCTTTTATAGTAACAGCCTATTTACTATATTTGTAACTTCTGTCCAAATTGATATTCTTAGACTTAATTATAAAATTCTGACGATCCTGATTAACCTTTTTTAATGTTGATGATTTTCATCAATTTTAGTTAACCCTGTAAAGTTGATTTTTAAAATACTCGAAATAAATCTCTATATCTTTAATCTGGTAATGTATTATTATAACAAATATCTATAAACTGTCGGCATCTCGGTTGCTTTGAAAAACAAATTACATATCTTAGATTATGCCATACGAAACGGTTAATCTTGGAACCGTTAAATACATTTAATTATATAGGGTGGTCCATATAGCGCTTTCTTTTTAATTCATATATTATTTTGACTTAAAAAAAGTTTTTGCGCTCAAAATATTGACAGAAACTTAGTATTATATCCCCATGGTACGAAATGAATACATTTACAGTTCAACAACGTTGGGAAAACTTATTTTCAAAGTGACTGCTCCGTTCTCCAAACAGTGCGAATTTTGGAAAAATAATCAGTCGAAATGAAGCACAAACCGCGCCTCCTGTATGCAAATCTATGCCAAAAGGCCGTGAGATGAGAATGTTAGCGGACCATAGCGGTTCGTATCCTCGTCCAGTGCGCACAAACAAGAATATTGCCATTGTAGTCCAAAATGTGACAGCTAATCCAGAAACAGCAACTTGTCATTTTGGCCAACGCAGAGCACTCAACGCAGAGCACTACAGAGGCATGATAACCGACTTATGTGGTCAGAAATTTAGGACATGGACTTGAACGATCTTTGGTTTTAGCAAGATGGCGCGACATGCCGCACAGTCTATCAAACAATCGAAAATCGTGTAATTAGTCGTTTTAGTGATATCAAATGGCCTCTATGGAGCTGCGATTTGACGCAGTTGGACTATTTTTTTATGGGGTGCATTTAAATATCAATACTATGCAGACAATTTACAAACGATTCAGGCGCGTAAGCACAGTATTGACCGAGCTATTCGTGAGATAGAGCCCGCAACAATCGAAAATGTACTTAAAAATTGGGTTCACAAGATAGGTTTTTGACATGCCGGAAGAGGCAGCCACATGAATGCAATTTTATTTCACAATTAATGAGAAGGACTGCTTTTGCAAACAAGGCACTAACATTTAAAAAAATATTTATCCGACTTTATTTTATAGTATTTTTAAAAAGAAACCGATGGATGGACCACCTTATCGTATTGGGTATTGTCACAGATCTGAATTCATTTACGACGTATGTTTCTGAAGTCAGAACCTACTGGGATGCCGACAGTTTATAGACACTCGCTAAATGAAGTAGTATGTTTCTAAACTTCGCTCTGCAACTCACTAAGACATTTAAATTACAATAGAAACAAATGCGAGTGAAAGACTGATTAGTTGATTTACGTAACATATTGTTAAGGATAGACCAGGTAGTTTTCATATTCAAGTATAAGATTGTAAATATTTAGTTGTGATTGCGGATATTGTGAACGCGAGCGTGTGGAAGAGGAGCAAAGCAGGCGTCCCATTAAATATAGGTCCCCTCTTAAAATATAAATCAAAATACGTTTTCTAAAACCGAAAATACACAACCGCATTATTACATTAAACAAAATCTATTTTTGAATGCGTTCCTCCTTCGCCCGCATACGTTCAAGTGAACGACAGGAGGAGAAATTAAGTGCGGCCCACGAAAACTGAAAAATCCCGCGACGACCCCACACCTAATCGCACTCCTCCCCAAGAGGAAATCGCCCATTCTCCAGATGTTTAAATGTCTTTTGAAGTGTTTTTTCATTACTGTATAAATAGAATAAAAATGTAGAACAAGAAAAAAAATACTAATCTACTGTCATTATTGCAAGACCTGGTAAAAGTTAAATAAATAAAAAATGATTAGCATTTATTAATCTACCTTTAACGAATGTTTCCACTCCTTGATTAAGTAATATTTAGAGTTTTTATTTCATGCGCCAGGCGGATAAAGCCTCTAATTAAAACTTATGTTCAAAA
Source organism: Philonthus cognatus (assembly GCA_932526585.2). Taxonomy (NCBI): domain Eukaryota; kingdom Metazoa; phylum Arthropoda; class Insecta; order Coleoptera; family Staphylinidae; genus Philonthus; species Philonthus cognatus. The sequence goes on from OW052241.1 coordinate 45,774,630, forward strand.
ACGCACATATGCATCATCTATAATTCGTCATATGTTTTGTAAAAAAGGTTAGATTATTGGTACATTTTGCAGAGCATTTATTACAATTAACCGGTAATTTTGTAAACCGGTGTACTGTTAAAATAACTCATAGAAAACTGATATTCAACTTATTACTTCGTTAACTTAATTGTTGAGGCAGTTAATAGTTGAAAGTTCATTTTAACTTTGATTTTAGTTTAAATAGAACACTTATTACTTTCAAACACTTTATTGTACTCGCGACAATTGTTTCGCCACACTGTGGCTTCTTCAGGCAAAGAATAATGATTATTACTTCGTATTTGCTGTAGATATCTACATTTTTTTTGTGTTCAACTTAAAACTATACAAAAATTTGAATAAATAGGCTTAAAAATCATTGAATTCATGCATTATCTTACAACTTTATTAGTTCAGATAGCCAAGCAGAAAAATCTTCACACGCAAGTTGTGCGAGCTTTCCCGCTTTGGGGTTACGCCGTCCTAAAACCGGTCTCCGTTTTGAATTTAAAACGCTCCAACCGTCATGTACCGTATCTAGATGTATGGTCGAGCTTTTCATACGGTAGTTGGAAGCATCAAGATTTTTAGAAACAGCCGAAATGTCAAATTTGCCTTCACAAAATATATCTAGAAGTATAGATAACGTTTATTTAACTTGAAACACAATATTTTTAAATACTATTCTATATGACCAGTAGACCAATTTTAATTAATGTGTTTTTCACTTTCCTGTGTAGTTTTGTACTTTCGTTTGTTTTTATCGCAAACTTTAAGCACTTTGTGTTCGTGTCTTCAGCCGGTATGGAAAATGAATTGGATTCGCTTTTATGATTAATATCAATTTAACGCGCGGTGTCCCATAAACTTTCAGCGCAAGATTCATACGCTGCATTAGCGTATGTCGCTTCAGATAACGCCATGCATCACCATCAGCGAATATTATTGCACTCGGTTTTCCTAAAATTAGTGAAACCTACAGAAATAGGCAGTTTATGGTAGAAGAAAAATAATACATTAGTTTAACTTCGCTTAAACAAGCCTAGCATTAGATTGTCAAATTAAAATGATAAAGAATTAGTTAAAATACTTAAGTGAATCATGTACATTTTCTAAAAATAAAAAAGTTGTATTTTTTGAAAAATTGTGTCGACCGTTGCTGACCCCGCTGGTGTGAGCATCCAATTAAAAACGTAAAAGCCATGTAAACATTGTGATTCCGCCAAAACCGCTTCGCATCTGGACTAAGCTCGTTTTATTTAGTCTCCTAGCTATAAATAAGCTATCAATTTAATTTAAAGAATGAGAGAAAAAAAGTGAGTCACGGCGCGCGTTCCGAAAGCGCTCACTTCAGCAAATAACCACCGTATTATAAAGAGATAACACGCCACAAGACTGATTATTCATTAATTCCCATTAATTATTTAAACAATAAACTCTCATCCGTGGGAAATGAATTAGTTGTAGTAAGTAACACGATAGTGTTCCCGTTTCCTAAAAGAATTGTACATAAAGTATTTTTCTTTTTGCATTTCAATGCCAACAAAAACACACAAGTTGGCATGGACGTTATTGTTGGGGATTAAATCAGAATCAGCATCAGTTTAGGTTTGTGTGTGTGTGTGCATGGGGTATCAAAATAGATCGGATGAGCAATTGTGAATGTGAAGTAAGTAAGACCGAGTGCATTTCCTAAATCGATCGAAGGATAAATTCCGAGCTGGTATATTTATTTGTTGAGGCGCTTAGTTTCTATTGGAGATGCGGATATTTATCGCGATTGTCCGAGCCAAAAATTTAAATGACCAATCGTGAGCGGTGAGTCAAAGCCCATAGGGAAGCGCGCTTATTTTGCTATTGGTTTTAAGGACGCTAACTTTTAGACTTAATGCCAAGTTTTATCTTTTTTGCGCAAGTGTAATGAGCGTTGTAATTTCCACTACATCAACACATCTACAGTCATAAACTTTTAGAATTCTGTTCCAAAAAATATGGCCTTCAAATTAATCACTATTATTTTAATTTTGATTATTGAGGCGCTTAATATTTATTAATTTTAACTATTATTTTGAATTGTTTTTGAAACATTTTCCAAATGTTGATAATTTCACTTATGAGTGGTGATGAGAAATAAAACATTCTAAAAATAAAACTAAAAGAGCAGAAGCGGTTTGTAGTAAGAAGCGCCCTACATTAAATTACCCGTCCTCCCACTAAACATAAAAAACATATCTAAATTAAAGCCAAAATAGACTTATAATTAGTGATGGTCAAGATCGAGTATCTCAAGGATCGATCAAGCAATGATCGATCAGTTGAAGTATCGAGCAGATAAATCTGATCAAAAGATCGAGCCAATCAAAGAGATCGAGCCGCTCGAAAAGATCGAGCCGATCAAAAAGATCAAGCCGATCAAAGAGATCGAGCCCCTCGGAAAGATCGAGCCGATCAAAAAGATCGAGCCGATCAAAGAGATCGAGCCGATCAAAGAGATGGAGCCGCTCTAAAAGATCGAGCCGATCAAAAAGATCAAGCTGATCAAAGAGATCGAGCCGCTCGCAAAGATCGAGCTGATCGAAAAGATCGAGCGGCTCGATCATTTGCAAGGATCGAGGGGATCGCGCAGTCGATCTTATTTGATCATCACTAAAAAAATACTTGTTATTTAAATACTCGTTACTTAATGACTAAATGAATTAATATAATAAGTGTAAAATATGCTTTTTAGTGTAATTATAATTAATATTGAATTTGTGATTAATATTTGTACAAATACGAAAAAGTGAGGATTAATAAATAAATAGCAGACTAGAATTTTCCCGACCTACCTCAATATAATATTTACATCAGGGCTGGCCAACCTAAATTGCTTCGAGGGCCAAAATTAACACTTAGAATATTTCAAGGGCCGCATCAGAGATTTTCTTTTGCAAAATCAAGTTTTTTTGATATTTCATTTTTCATTCAGAAATTTTAGACTTGCTTGGCATTTTTGACATGTTTAAAATTCTTAGAATGTAAAATTCCGTTTTGATTGTTTTTTTTGTACAGGGAATTTTTCTTTTCTGTATAGATATCCCTTCGCATATGCTGAAAAATGTTCAAACATGATTCACATATGAAATAAGTAGTATATTTTGAACTTCACTTTAAATCAGTGTTTTATACGCGTGGCGCAAGAAGTAAAATTACGAGTTTAGAAATGCCTGAAAATTTGGATTGATCGCTTCGCTTCGCTACGCGATCAATCCAAATTTTCAGGCTTTCCTAAACTCGTAATTTTACTTCATGCTTAGTCTGGAAGTGGAAAACACTCGTTTAAAGCTTCAAACTGAATTCTTCTAAAAAAACAACGAATATGTATACTTAAAAGAAAAACTCCCTGTATACAGTGAATTCCTTTTTTACATATGCTGTAAATTTTCCGACATTCGTTGTTTTTTAAAAGAGTTCAGTTTGAAGCTTTAAACGAGTGTTTTCCACTTCCAGACTAAGCATGAAGTAAAATTTCGAGTTTAGAAAAGCTCAGAAAATTTGTCTCGGGTCGCTGCGCGACCCGAGACAAATTTTCACGGGGCTTTTCTAAACTCGAAATTTTACTTCATGCGCCACGCGTGTAAAACAGATTTCAAGTGAAGTTCAAATATACATAAATTTCGCAATATTTTAGTGTTTTATACGCGTGGCGCATGAAGTAAAATTTCGAGTTTAGAAAAGCCCAGAGAATTTGTCTCGGGTCGCTGCGCGACCCTCGACAAATTTTCACGGGGCTTTTCTAAACTCGAAATTTTACTTCATGCTTAACCTGGGAGTTGAAAATACTCGTTTCAAGCTTCACATTAACCTTAAAAACAACAAGGAATATCTAAAGATTTACAGACAATGGGCCGAATTTGGAATACGTATACTTTAAAGAAAAACTGGCTGTATGTAAAAATACAAATCAAATATTTCCAGACGAAAGTTATTGTTACTGCAAAAATGTTCAGCAAAAATATTAAAGGGAAAAGTATTTGGTATATAGTGAAACTTATTTCGTAAATCGGCAAATCTTTTGACATATATTTGACAAGGTGAAAGATATTTGGGATATAGTGAATCTCATTAATCAAATTAAATTTCGTGATTCAAATTATAATAGGTACTTCAGATCCATGATTCGAATCCTTTTTTGAGGATTCGTCCGAGCTCTGGTATACATCGATGTATAAAAAGAAACCTGTATATTTCTAAACATGATTAATGTTTACATAACATTATTTGTATGTAGTTTAGTGTGAAGTCAATTAAACAGATTTCAAGTGAAGTTCAAATATACATAAATTTCGCAACATTTTAGTGTTTTATACGCGTGGCGCATGAAGTAAAATTTCGAGTTTAGAAAAGCCCAGAAAATTTGTCTCGGGTCGCTGCGCGACCCTCGACAAATTTTCACGGGGCTTTTCTAAACTCGAAATTTTACTTCATGCTTAACCTGGGAGTGGAAAATACTCGTTTAAAGCTTCAAATTAACCTTAAAAACAACAAGTAATATCTAAAGATTTACAGACAATGGGCCGAATTTGGAATACGTATACTTTAAAGAAAAACTGGCTGTATGTAAAAATACAAATAAAATATTTCCAGACGAAAGTTATTGTTACTGCAAAAATGTTCAGCAAAAATATTAAAGGGAAAAGTATTTGGTATATAGTGAAACTCATTTCGTAAATCGGAAAATCTTTTGACATATATTTGACAAGGTGAAAGATATTTGGGATATAGTGAATCTTATTAATCAAATTAAATATCGTGATTCAAATTATAATAGGTGATTCAGATCCATGATTCGAATCCTTTTTTGAGGATTCGTCCGAGCTCTGGTATACATCAATGTATAAAAAGAAACCTGTATATTTCTAAACATGATTAATGTTTACATAACATTATTTGTATGTAGTTTAGTGTGAAGTCAAGTATTTTAATTCTTAAACGGATTTCTTTAAGAACTACCTAAAAAATCGATCGCAGATGGCGAAATCTAATAATTTTATGTCCCAGGAAGTAGAAGTAAATAGGGGTGTTCCTCAAGGATCAGTTTTGGGCTCACTCTTGTTTTCAATTTATACCTCACAAATATTTTCTAGCCTTAATATTGATAACTTCCACCTCTTTGCTGATGATACCCAAGTGTTATATACGTTTGCGGAGAAGGTTGTAAATTCAGTATGTAAAAAAATAAATGTTGATCTTTCGAATATATTAGGTAAATGCAGGGATTAATAATTCCAAATCGGAAACAATTCTTTTTGGTCCCGGTAAAATACGTGAGAGAATCCTACCCCAAATCGTAGTATCTATGAATTATGATAGATAAAATTGTGTTGTAATAAAAACATGTGTGAAAAGCCTAGGATTCTGATTTTAGATTCTAAAACCACATATCCATGTGCATTAATAGAGCATATGCTAATTTTGGACTCATATTTTTAAATCGCCACTGTTTATCTCAGATACTTAAGACTATATTGTGTAAATCACTTGTATTATCGCACTTCAATTATTGCGATATTGTATTCAATTTCTGTTTAGACAAAAAGACAATTCATAAAATTCAGCTCGTACAAAGCTTATGTTTGAGATTGATTTTTGGCATTGAAAAATACCAATATATAAGTCATAAACTAAAAACATTTGAATGGCTCAATATGAGTGATCGGCGTCTGTTGCATTTCGCGGTGTTTTGCTATAAATTAATTCTTTGTAAAACACCTCCTTACTACTACGAATAAATCCAGTTTCGCTCTGATGTGCATAGTCTAAATTTACGCTTTAGAGGCTATCTAACTCCACCTCAGTACAAATCAACTTTTGCAGAAAGAGCATTTTCGATCCAGGTCTCTAAAGTGTATAATAAAGTACCTCCTGTGTGTAAGGAAAGTAGTGTTATGGTTTTTTGCAAATTGTTTGCTAAGCACCTTCGTGAATCTATCACCAATTACTAACACCCTAAGTTAATACTTTGTCTATGTGTGATTATTATATTTTCTTGCCGTACCATAATCTTTATTGTAACAGTTATATGTTTATGTTATATTTAACACACTTGGTCAAGAATAAAAAGAATTCATATTAAATAAAATATAACATAAATTTAATAGTTGAGGCTGTTACTTGGTGGAACTCTATATCAACACTTTTAGTAAATAACACACTTGGTTAAAATTTCACTGTTTATTGATTGACTCTGCAACAATTGTTTCGCCACATAATGGCTTCATCAGGCAGATGAATAATCATGAATAATCATCTGCCTGATGAAGCCATTGTGTGGCTAAACAATTGTTGCAGTCAATCAATAAACAGTGAAATCTTAATCAAGTGTGTTATTTACAAAAAGTGTTGATATAGAATTTCACCAAGTAACAGCCCTAACTAAACAATTTATGTTATATTTCATTTAATATGAATTCTTTTTACTTTGGCCTACAGGCAGAACAGTACTATTAATCGCCAAGAAATTCGAATTGATGTATTTGATTTAGGTCCATTTGACTATATTAATATTACTGTAGATATTAATTTTGAAAACATATATATTTATGTTTAATTGGTCAATAAATGATTTATTATTGTTATTATAAATTATTATTAATTTCAAAGAAGTTTTATTACGTATTAGATAATTCACTAATTTAGGATAGAAAAGTTCGTACATAGGTTTTTGATATAGTTGAATTTGGTTTAAAATAGTATAGAAGAAGAAAAAAAGTTAATTAAGTCTTCACGTGTAAATTTTGCTTCTTCGGAGATTGGACACCCAGGGTGTCCGACTGTGCGAAATATAGCTGTTCGCGCGCCGTCTTTGGTGATCTAATACAGTTCTTCGCCTTCAGTTGTTCTCCTTTTTTTTCCCTCTCTCTATACGTGTGTGTGTCGTTTGAGCTTGTTCCAGACGAAAGGTAAATTGGTCGGAAAAGACACAAACAGAAACGGCTGGGAAAGACGCCGGGTCGCGAAAGGTGGACAAGGCAGAAACGGAGGGCAGAGAATTGTATTTAGCATGGCCAAGTCGGTGGTCTGAACAGAGAGTCAGTTTACATATGAAATTGTCGCGCTATGGGAAAGCGTTAACCGCGGTAGATCGAATTATCAAGACGACGGCCAAACCCTTCCATAACAAACTCGGAGAGCCAAAGCTTGCGCCTGCCTCTCTGGAAGAATGAAGAGATCGCTTCGTTTCGCTCCTTTTCTCTTGTTGGTCTGTTTGTTTGTTTGCTGTTGGCCCGAGCCAACAGCCACCGAAGTAGCATTGTTGTGTTGTAATTCATCACACATAAACGCATGCTGGTAACACCAAATACAGAAATGCGGCAGAGAACTACCAATCCAGCCGACGACTCTCTCTTATACAAAAATACTACATAAACACTACCTTTACAACATACGGATAAGAAAACCTCATTGTTTCTTTTCATTGCACAGTTTATAATTTTGTATCATTTGAAGACAACTACCAAAATATAATTTCAAATAGATTCAGGTGAATATTGTTGAAATGGCTTGTTGATCTTTTGGGCTGAAGATTGAAGATCAATTTTCCCTCAGATTTTATGTTACATCACTTATGCAGGGACTTAGCAATGTTACGAGACTACCCAAAAATCCGAGAAGGAAATAATGTTAGACGTAAAAAATGGCGATGTGTCCATCATAGTACTTTTGCCATTAGGTCACAAACAAATATATATATATATATATATATATACAAATTAGAATTAACGACCCACTTATAAGTACCAAATAAGAAATAACAGCGAATTAGGTCATGCTGAAAAAAAATATTTTATCAAGTGAGTGTGCAAGGAGGACAGAAGACGACGACGATCGTTTCGTTCTTTTTATGAGCTCCTCAGGCCGCCACATCGATCATCCCATACACACTCACTTGATATGTAGAACTTGTATATATATACTAACTTCGCCAACCCTAAGCCGGTATTGACGTCAGTATTTATTAATGCTACTGAACCGACACTTACTGTAGAAGCAAAATGAGATCAATGCCCTTATTAATATATGACGTAAAATTTCGAGTTTAGAAAAGCCTAAAAATTTGGTTTGGTCGCGTAGCGCTACGCGACCAAACCAAATTTTCAGGCTTTCTAAGCTCGAAATTTTACTTCATGCTTAATCTGGGAGTGGAAAACACTCGTTCGAAAGTTCAATTTGAAATATTTGAAAACAACGAACATCTAAAAATTTACAGCGTATATAGAATATTAAGATATGTTTACTTAGAAGAAAAACTCTCTGTATATCTGAGATAGTAATTAATAATATGCAGTGTACAAAACATTTTTTGGGCACCGGAAAAATGTAAGGGCTTCTTTTTTTTTTGGCTTTTGCCTGGCCTTAGTAACGTAAACTATTGGCCATCATCAATTTTTATTTTATTTATTCCATTTAAGTATTTAATTCTTTACACGCTTATGCAACTAATTATGGACGACACAGCACATTCACTCACATCCATGGCTCCAGAGGGTGCCAATTTCCCCCTTAAGGAACTGGCACCCCCCGGTGGGATTCGAACCCACGACCCTCTGGCCCAAGAGCAGGAGCTCTACTCACTGACCCACGAGGGTCCCCTGTGTAAGGGCTGAAATGGTTAAGTATACTTTAACATATTCTAAATGTATATATATGTATCTAAATAAAGTTTTTTCGTTTTGGAAAAAAATGTATTTTAAACTTTGAACATTATAGCACAAAAAAGTAAAGAATACCTTTTTTGTATCGGTAACGGTTTACGATATTTTTAAATTCAAAATAGAAGTGTACTAAAAGTTTATATTGTTATAACTTTTGACACAACCATTTTTTTAACTTCTAGTTACAACTAAAAGCCATGTCTTGATAGTCTTTATAATATATGTGAAATTCGCTGAAATCCCCGATGCACCCTTAAAAAGTGTGCACTCATTTATGGAATGGCCGATACACATTTGCAAAATTAATCAACATGAGATCAAACCTAAGTAGTATATTAAGTTGTTTTTATATTGGTTGTACCTTATTTACCCATATTTGCAAAAACGTACGTTATAATTGAACGGCATCAAAATAACAAATACAACGAGGATTAATAAGGTCAAGACCGTAGACATTGACTTGTGCTAGAAATACTGCAATATTGTTTCGCATTTAATAGAAATTCACACGCAACCTTTGCACAATTTACGCAAGAAATCAGAGCAATAATAAAAAAAATCTAAATCCTAAATGTTAATTATATTGCTAACGTATGTTCAAATAAAAAAAATCTGTAGAGTGCCATGATTTAATCTTTTTTTAAATTTAGGTTGGCTGCAAGCTTTACGAATTGACATATAAACCGTCAGACATAATAATTCTAATGTATAATTTCAGAGTTGCCAGACTACAATATTTTCCATGGCACTCTAGAGGTTTTTTTTATTGAACATACGATATTACCAATGCACAAACTAACATTAAACTTATCCAGAAAAGCCACACAAAAAAATATTTCCGTTAAAAAAATGGGGGGTCAATTTTCGACCGATCACAATACAGATTAGTGTGCAGTCTGTAAAAATATGCCACTTTTTGTGAAAAGTATCTTGTTTAAAGTAAGTAGTGTAATCAAAGCAAACATGTTATTTTTGTTGTTGTAAAAAGTACCTCCATTTAGATTAATGTTATCAACGCTAGAATGTTACTTTTTTTGTGTGCGTGAAAAGTATCTGGTTTAGTACTCTCATCTCGTCCTGAGAAGTGAATTCGCAAGTCGACATTGGAAGTCCTGTGCCAGTTTTTATGTGCATTACCTAAAAGTGCAAACTTGCTCGCATCGCACAAATCTATACATGATCAAAGTCAGCGAGTGAGGTAGGCCTTTTAAATGCGCTCACGTGACCCAAATGTATAAACCTCATGAATACGTATTAATTGTCCGGTGGTAAATATGGGCATACCCCTTTTTTTCCTTTTGGGAGTTCAGGCCTCCCAAAAAGATTACGGTACTTTCCACTGTAGGCACATATGTATACAAAAAAAACAGAAAATATGTTGTATTTTAAAAACTTAGAAATACACAATAATATAAAATTTGGTAATTCTGGAAGTTTAATATTTTAGGACCCTATGCAGCCGTTTGTTGTTATAAATATCAAGTACCAGAAATGATGTTTTAAAATTCAAGTAAGTCCAAGTGAAAAATATCACAATGAGTGGCAAATGTGTTGTGATACACACAAATGTAACGCATCGGGGACTGTTCCAAGACATTAGTCTGAGCATTTTGAACATAAAAGCTGGTAAAATGACGTTTCGAGAGTCTAGGTACATAAAAATGTATGTTTTGCAAAAGTTCAGAATAATCAATTGCATTATATAGTAACTTAATAAACAAGAAGATTTGACCTTGAATATTCCTACGTTCGACCAAAGTAACTGCATCAAACTCTTCTAAAAGTACTTCATGACTAACACCTTGAGGGGAGTAGGTACCATGCTTTTTATACCACAAGTATTTATAAAATTTACGCTGAACCTTCTCGACCGATTGAATAGACGAAATATAAACTGGATTCCAAACAATTGAGCCATATTCAAGAATCGATCTTATATATGAGTTATACAACGTGTTTAAACAATTAATATTATTGAATGATCTAGTATAACGTATGGCTACATTAAGATGGAGGATATTAGTTTGGCACCATGTACAAAGTATGTCAAGCATATTGTGTAATTGCAAACAAGATGAAGAGTCATCGATAGTTGAAAACATTTAAAAATCATCGGCAAATAATAAATGTTTACAATATAAAATGAAGCTCAAGTCATTTATAAAAAGAAGGAAGAGTAGCGGGCCAAGGTTTGAGCCTTGGGGTACACCAGAACAAGCCAAGAATTTCTTTGATTTAAATCCACTAACCCAAACACTAAGTGGACGATCACATAAGTATGAGTTAAATTACCTAATTAAATTGATATGGAAACCGTGATTATTAAGTTTTTGCAATAGTACAGCATGATCAACACGCAAAGTGCCTTCGCAAAGTCTGTATATATACAGACTTAGTGTGCTCAGGTTTTTACCTTGCGGTGTATACCCTCCGAGCGTCCGTCTAAGGACTGGTGGATCACCGCCATATCTGCAAACCACTGCCCGCCGGAGACCAACCCACATGTGGACCGGAGGGGCGAGTAGACACCCCTGGGCTTTTCAAGGCCCACCCCCGACTCCTCATTTAGCGGCGACAAGCACCAGGGCTGAGTCAACCCCGTGTGTAAGTTAGCCCTATCCAAGATAGGGACACAGAGGCTACCCCAAGAAGGTCTACAGCTCCGACTTGGACAATCATCCCCTTCAAACATCCATCGTCCGAAGACTCAGGTCTGTCCCAGATGCCTCGTTTAGGTGCTATGCTGGACCTCCTCTGTATATATATACAATCGATCTGACCTTTACCATCGAGTTCGCACACATACTCATTGAAGCAACATAAATTAGTCATTGTTGACCTGTATTTCATGAATCCATGCTGATAACTTGAAATATAGTTTCGCGTAGCGCTACGCGACCAAACCAAATTTTCAGGCTTTTCTAAACTCGAAATTTTACTTCATGCGCCACGCGTATTAAACACTGATTTATAGTGAAATTTAAAAAAATATATACTAAAGCAGTATATTTTAAACTAGGATATTATTATATTATTTCTTTCTTTCTTTCAAAATAAAAATATTAACCTAGTGTATTTTTAACTTTACTTGAAATCAGTGTTTTATACGCGTGGCGCATGAAGTAAAATTTCGAGTTTAGAAAAGCCTGAAAATTTGGTTTGGTCGCGTAGCGCTACGCGCTACGCGACCAAACCAAATGTTCAGGCTTTTCTAAACTCGAAATTTTACTTCATGCTTAGTCTGGGAGTGGAAACACTCGTTAGAAGTTTCAAATTGTATAATTTTATAAAAAGAACGAATACAAGAACATTTACAGAGTATGAGCGGGATGTGTATATTCAATAGAAAAATTCCCTATATATTTTTAAAACAATTTTTATTAATAAATGTTCCCTCCCGCAAAATTGCTCTCCGGATCCGCCACTGGTTCTCAATAGTGAGTGAAATAATCAGTTAAAAACTAAATCTCTTACTAAAACTTATAACGTATTTAAAGTAAACTAATAATTCATGTAATATTGAATATAACAATTAACACATTGAATTCACTTAAACGTCTCTTCCACGCCTCAATTGAACGAGTTCGGAACGGGCGCTCCGTCGAAACGTTCTCTTTGTCCTATTAATTAATATGTTGTTAACTTACTTTGATAATTATTTAATTGACGGAATTGGTTGGTTTAATTGCGACGAGACACTGAAATCCTAATTGAGTTTCAATGGGGGCGAGCGACTGGAAAATGATAATAAATAAAACACGAGTCACGAGAAGAAACTTCAGACGATAATTATTTATACTATTTACACTTCAACGCGTTGAATGATTTCATCTTTAAACATAAACAAGTTTGTCATGCACATATTAAAGTTAAAAGATAATGATTAATTAATTAATGTGCAGATTTAAAATAGATTAATTTGATGTTAACACAACACAAATGTTAAAATAATTTGTCAACCCTCCCACTGTGCAAAAAACAAACAAATAACGTTATATCAACATTGTAGCAACATTAAACGTTGTTTTAATGTTAATGAAACATTACTCTTAAATGGATTTGCTCAGTGGGCTATAAAAATGCAATTATTCGTATTTTAGGTATAGAAGAAATTAAGAAGAAATTAACGAAAATGTTGATGTTCTGTCCTACTTAACACTCAAGCTTTGGAATTTTAGAAGCAGTTTACAGTTTTCTGCAATACTTATTAATACGAGGTCATCGCAGCTAAACTATTAAAGAATTAAGTGATATTTTAAATTAACTTCAAAATTAGTTTCAGTCCATTTAAGGATATTGAGTGCAAATGTGCCAGGAATGCGTTTACGTTAAATAATCATGACGAAAACCACTCTAGTTTTATTTTTAATACAGGCAACATTTGAATATTTCTCTCAAACAAAACTTTCAGGCCTTTTAAAACTCGAAATGTTACTTCATGCTTAATCTGGGAGTGGAAACTCTCGTTAGAAACTGTAAATTTAGCGTTTTTTAAAAACATCGAATGTCTGAAAATTTACAAATCAGGATATGTATACTTAAAAGAATAGATATTATCGGTTAGTGATAAGCGTAACTTTACATTTTGTTATTTTTCGAAAGTTTAATAATATCGCGAATTAAGGACGATATAAATATGCCGATATTTCAGTCGCGTCACTGTAAAAAAGAACCATCATCAAAAGCGAAACGCATTTGGGTCATCGATGGGCCGGACTGTTTACTTATCAGGTGCTTTCAGCGGCTTTCAAGACGGAAATAATCGCAAATGTGAACGACACTTTATTTTAAAAACGTAGTGAAATTTGCAAATTTTAACGATTCCCGAGTATATAAATGTGTTTATTTTCGAAGCCGGTTAGCGAAATTTATGCTCGGTGAATCATTTATTTGAAATGAGGAAAAATCTGTTACGGGAATTTAGAACTGTAACTCATTTTCAAAATTTCATAATTTATTATTTCAGTTCCGGGAAAACATGTTTCACATCTTGATTTGACTTTTTGAACAGTTTTATTGTGAAAATGATAATATTTTCCTAATATTTTGAAAGCATACAAATATTTGTATTTTGTATACCTTGCAAATTCCTCTTCAATTAAATGAAGACAATATTATTATTATTTGATTCTTATACAAGGTGATTCATTAGCCTCTTTTAGAACTTTGGCAATGAAAAGTAGATTAAATTTCATAAAGAAAGGGCGATTCTCGACGTTTTCCCGCCACTTAGAAATGAATAAATGAGTCGTCTATTTCCAAAAACCCCTAAATCTATTATTTTTAAATGGATTTAGAGGTTTTTTGAAATAGGCGACTCAAATGTTCTAATAAAGGAAATGTTTATATTGATTTTGTGTATGTACTTTGTAATTTGAACTCACGTAATACAGCCAGATTTTAATATCTTGTAGCAATATTGTGCCATATCTTGTACATACATTGAAACTGTTATTCAAAGTGCATACATTACCTATAGACACAATATTGAATGCGAATAATGTTATAATAATATTATTCAATTTAGATACAATAATGTCGATATATAGAATAAAAATAATTAATATTTAAGCTGCCCAATATAGACACACTATATATTGCAAGTTTGTATATTGCAAGTTTATTATCATTCTGTATAGAAAATTATATTTTTTCCAGAAGTTTTGAAAGCAAATAATATTTAATTGTGTTTGTAACTATAACAATTGACATTTTTTCCTGAAATTTTGAAAACAGACAGTAGGTATTTAATTTCTTTTTAGTAACTATAAAATTCTGGAAGTAAACTATTATTTGATTCTTCTAAGTAACTTAGTAAATATATAAGACATGAAAGGAATAAATCATCAACAACAGAGCCAAGTGTGCACATCACGTATATAAATATCGAAGTTGCAATATAAAAGATTTATGTCTGGATATATCGAACACACACTGAATGATATAAGCGAATAAAGACTGGTTTAATAAAGCCATCAATCAAAGAAGACGCTGCGTTACATATAAATTGATTAAGTTATTATCATTATATTTAAATATCTTATTTTACTTTGAGTAGGTATCGCAAACGTATAAAATATTAAAAACTAATAAAATTAAAATAAAATCCCATGATTTATTTTTATTAATATAAATATATTTACAGGGAATTTTTCTTTTAAGTATATATATCCTGATGATTAGAACGTTTGGTAAATTTGTAGAAAATCGAGTGTTTCTATTCCTTGGGTAAGCAACCAAACCAAATATTCAGGCTTTTCTAAACTCGAAATTTTACTTCATGCGCCACGAGTATAAAACACTGATTTGAAGCAAAGTTCAAAATATACTGCTTAGGTTTAATCTCACGTTAATAAACATTGCAAATTAGAATTTTAACGACAGTTTTAAAACTATAGACCACGAAAGTAAAAGCGCACGATTTGGTTAGAAGAAATTCAGTTTTATAAAATTGATACTAATTATGTATGATCTCACGTTAATCAATTTTATAAAACTGAATTTCTTCTAACCAAATCGTGCGCTTTTACTTTCGTGGTCTATAGTTTTAAAACTGTCGTTAAAATTCTAATTTGCAATGTTTATTAACGTGAGATTAAACCTAAGCAGTATTAAACTTCACTTGAAATCGGTGTTTAATACGCGTAGCGCATGAAGTAAAATTTCGAGTTTAAAAAAGTCTGATAATTTGGTTTGGTCGCTCTGCGCTTCGCGCTACGCGACCAAACCAAATTTTCAGGCTTTTCTAAACGCGAAATTTTACTCCATGCTTAGTCTGGGAGTGGAAACACTCGTTATGCGCATAAATTGAACACTTTTGTAAAAACATCGAATCCCTAAAAATTAACAGCGGGATATGTACGCTTAAAAGATCAATTCACTGTACACTCTTTTGTTTGAAATAATGAAATCTAAAATAAAACGGTATTTGTTAGAGATCGTTCGCGAATGGAAAATTACGGAGTTTTAATGAAAATGGCTTCCAGTACGTTGTGGTTCTAGATCAAACAGCAATCCTAAGCAGACGACAGTTATTTGCTGGCCCACAAACACGTCTCTCTTTGCCCTCTCCTGGCGTTTTTCAATTCAATAAAAGTAATACTCTTGTTTTAAACCATTTCATACAGGTCAACCAGACTACGGATATTTACCATATTTGGATAACAAGATATCTAATATAAGTATATCTACTTATCAACTAATTTATATAGGTTTTGACTAATGTGAAGTGCAGTAAATAATAATAATAACTTTATTGTGCCCAACAGAAAACCATTTACAGGACATATTAAATACAATTTCAAAGTTTCAAAAAATAAAAACAATGTGTATTGAACTGAGATATCTATAACAAATAATAATGATATATAATAATAAGAAATGATTAAACTTAGATTGGCCTTATAGCTCAGTGCAATTCTATTCCACCTAGTTAATAACCACATAATTCTGAATTATTTTAATTACAACTTTATAATTATGAAATATATCTACATCTTCATTTTTTAAAATTTCATTTAAATTTGTGGTCATATGATTAATGGGAGCTGTAAACATAATATTTGATCGTGAACATTTTATATAGAATGGAGTATGATATCTTAGACAATGGGTTGGTATTAGGAAGTTAATCTCTAATAATATGTACGGAGAGTCAATTCTATCGTATAATATGTTAATAAGAAATTGAGCTACTTTTAAGAGTGATACCTCCAGATATAGTGAGCAAATCTTTATATTTAATTATAATTATTTATGGCAGGATATGAACCATATCTTCTAACGTGTAGGTACTTCAAATATTTTCTTTGAATTTTTTTAATCAGCACATTATGGTTTGTATAATAAGGGCACCAAATCATAGAGGCATACTTAATTTTCGGACGAACTAAAGCGCAGTATAACTTGGAAATGGTGTTAATGTTCGAGAATAGTTTACAACTTCCTAAGACAAAACCAAGTGTTCTGCAGTATCTAGAGTATACATATTCAATATGAGATTTAAAACTTAACTTCAAGTCAAATATGACACCAAGATCCTTAATTTGACTAGAACAACGTTGTTAATGATGTAAGCGTTATCATTTTTATTATTATTTCTAGAATAAGATATCATTTTGCATTTGGAGATATTTAGGCTAAGGTAATTTTTTGTGCTCTAATTGTGTATTATGTTCAAGTTTTCTTGCAAAAGTTTGGTATCATTTTGATCTTTAATGTGAGTGAATATTTTGATACCATCCGCATAAGCGAGAACATTACAATTGATGCTGTTTAGTAAATCATTAACATAAATGATAAACAATAAAGGGCCTAGATTTGAACCCTGAGGTACACCTGATGTAGCAATATGTAGCAATATTAACAGTAACACATTACACTGAATCAAACACTTACTATGTTTTTACCACAAAATATTTATTGTATGTATATATATTATATTACACAAATATACACATAAATTCACGACTTAAGTTTCGACGTTTGACGGTCATTATCAAGTAAACACTTGATAATGACCGTCAAACGTCGAAACTTAAGTCGTGAATTTATGTGTATATTTGTGTAATATAATATATATACATACAATAAATATTTTGTGGTAAAAACATAGTAAGTGTTTGATTCAGTGATCATGAATTACCACGTAGTTACGGTTGCAACCATCATTATGAGTAACACATTGTTTACGGTTTCCGAGGTAGCAGCTTAGAGGAAGATCAATCACAGCAAAAAGTTTACACCGAATGCCGTGAATGATCTAAGTCCCTTTGACAAATGCATTAAATTGTATTGTTAAGTCAGTTTTCCACTGTATTTAATTTTATATCATTGTAAATATGCAATTTGTCAATAAATTGTTTATTATTATTATAGTAATAAAAAACGGCTAAATTCCTTTCTTCACTGTTTTTATTTAAGTACTATATATACATTTCGTACACTAAGTGTCCATTATCAATAGTTAACTAACAAAAACTACAAAGGTGTTGGTGTATTTATATCATAAAACGGGTTTGTGAAACCACCACCAATATCTTTGAACATCCAGTTATAAGTCTGTTAGTGTTTAAAATTTAATGCATTTTGTATTTATTCTGATGTTACTAACAGTATTATTATAGATAATGACATGTGAATTTACTCAATTGAATTTGCCCGTGATTAATCGCGTCTATCTGGATAGTATGAAACGCTGCCAAGGAGGTTTGCTTATTATTCGGAATAACTATTTATTATTGGAGGCAGTGATAACTAAAAGGCGACTTCTGGGAAATATTGTGCGGTTCAACAAACACGTCTCTTCGTTAATGAAGTCAGTTACTTACTTACTTGGCGACCGTTTATTATTACTAAGCCCGGTCGTGAGTATACAGATGTAAATATTTTAAAACCAATCATATCACTGAATGCACGACTTCTCTTTCATTTCTATTAGCCAGGATCGGCGTCGACTTTTTTGAGAAATTAAAGATGTTTATTTTTCTACAAGAATTTAGAAGAGGTGATGTAAGAATCGTTAATGAAAGATCATTGAATGCAGTGGCGTAGCTACCGCTGTAGTAACTACAGCGGTTATTTAGACCCGTCGGGGTGGGTAGCCCCCAAGACTGGTAGAATAGAATATAGAATAGGTTGGTCTAGTGTCACTTTATATAAGAAAGTACCGCATTTGGTAAGATCAATGTAAGAGCGTCAACATGGCGTCATGACTTTTCCATCACAACGCTTTAAACAGTCGTGTGCATATCCAGTAAAACATTAGGTGCATTATATTTAATAATGAAAGAATGTAATTAATAAATAAATAATCATTACGATTTATTAATTGATGAAATGTTCATAATTTGTAATTGTCTATGATTAGTTGGAACACTATGCTTCGACAAACGTCAGGTACAAACGCCATTTTGCCGAAAATAACGCGTGCGTTTTATTTGTTTATATTGTTGTGTTTGGCGATTTAGATGTTCTTTTGACAAATAATTCATCTACCCTATTACCACGGGTAGTAAGAATTGTTTTTTTTCTAATTTAGTGTACAATAATTTAGTTTGAATTTAGCACCTAAATGAGTCAAGATGGATGACAGTTTGCGCTACTTTTTTAAATACAGTGACACTAGGTTGGTCCATATTCGCACATGCGCAGTAATAAATGCCAGTGGGTGGAAATATAATATTAATAAAAACCGATTAGGGTAATGTCAAACGTCACGATGATCGAAATTTATTAATTAAAATGTATGTATTTTTTAAAATGAATGATTCAAAATTATAAATTTCCTTATTTCAGAATGTAAATAAGTATAAAAAACCAGGAGTGCCCTCCCCTGGGATACGCTAATGGGATAAAGTATAAAATAAAGTTTAAGGTATTGAGGTATTAAAATTAAAACTACCTTTTGATGTGTCCAAATTAAGCAATATTTTTCAGAACGTTGATAAGTATAAAATAAAGTTTGAAGTAATTTAAAGTTAAAGTGAGAATGATTCAGAGATAGTGAGTGCCTTAAATAAAGCAAAGCGGGCGTGCGCAGACAGTTTGGTATTGCGAGTATAATGTGATGCTATTTCGGGGTGTCTGCTCCTGGTGCCAAATGCTGCCCTGACACACATCATTATACCATTCTATACCCAATATACCACCCTCCCCCTTTTTTTACCCACTTAACACACTCCTACAATTATCTTACAACTGATACACTCATCTGCTACTGCACACTCCACGCTCGACAGACGGACAGAAATAAATAAACTGCCATCTGACACCCACCGAATGAATAAACTAAACATCATCATCGTTTTCAATATTGAAATACGAGGGAGCAGAAAAAATCTAATGAATATCTAAGCATCATTTATTACAATATGAAACACTACACTAAAATTACAGTAACATTTTAAGTGCTACCTCATGTATTTCTCATATAGTTTTAGTCAGTGCTTTTTTAAAAGAAAAAGTACCCGAACGGACGGAGAAAGGTTCCGAAACCCAAAATCACTATTGCCAAAATTACATAAAAAAAGTACACAAGTCGATTAACTCATTAACGGCCGCGCAATTATAGAGTTAACTCTTAAAGTTGATTTTAGGTAAAATTCTGCACTTCTTTTTATGATTTCTATGAATGACTTATTGTATTACATACTGTGAATTTTTCTTTCAAATGTACATAATGTATACGCTGTAAATGCAAGGCACTCATCGATTTTTTATAAAAACGTGCAATATGAAGTTTAGAACGAGTGTTTCCACTCCCAGACTAAGCATGAAGTAAAATTTCGAGTTTAGAAAAGCCCCGTGAAAATTTGTCGAGGGTCGCGCAGCGACCCGAGACAAATTTTCTGGGCTTTTCTAAACTCGAAATTTTACTTCATGCGCCACGCGTATAAAACACTGAAATATTGTAAAGTTAGAAATACACTGACATACTTTTTAATGAGTGATAATCGAAATATTTAAATAACAAAATATTCACATTTTTCTTCATATATTTTCAAGGTTTTAGGTCAAATAATATAATAAATCAAATTAACTTAATTAGTAATTTAATTAACAAAAAATTAATAATGTTGCGTGTAAGCATCAATGGCACTTAATGTGTTAACTGTGTTATTTGGATTTTTAAAGTTGAGAGAATATTATACTACCTATAGGTATATTATTTAGTTGAGACTTAAAACCGACTTTTGACGTATTATTTTCAACAAATGATTATTGAAATATGAAGAAGGAGAAAAAAAATGTGTTTGTCTATCATTTCTTGTTGTTGTTTTTTCGGTGACACATCGAGCGAATAGCCGTGAAATTTCCACGCTGAAAATTTTGCGGATTGAGTCACACGCCGTTGGATTATTTAAATAGTTTCGTCTCGGCTGTGAAATTTATAAATATAATGCTTAAACTGTTCTCATTCTTCAAAATAACTCCAAATTTGTAGGTAAACAAAAATAGATTGGCGCTACGAAAAATTAAATGAGCAGATTCCGGTATTAATTGCATCAGCAACAGTTGTTTTAATATTTAACTCTAGCACAAGATTGGCCAAGTAAAATTTTAAAATATTAAAATAGGGCAGAGTTCAATGCAAAGTCAAGACAGAGATCGTTTTTTAACAGTAGAGCACGAAATATAAAAAACGAATTAACATGAATATCGACTTTCCCAAAAATGTTTGTGTTTTTAAGACAAGTGTCCAAATATTCATTGAAACAACGATTTCTCGAGCTATACCCCGACAGATATTGATGAATATTTGAGTTACAGGACAAATTTACTGTTCTATGCATAATTTATATGCAAAATGCAACATCAGGTCAAATTATTCTCTCACCAAACTAAATAAAATAGCGCACGGTTTAAAATATTGCATTATTTCAATTTTGTACAAAATGCCAGATAAATGTGTAAGAGAAAATACCTCGTTCTTAAGTTTAACTCATTTAGATACTTTTTCGATTGCTTTAATTCTATTTCAATTCAACCACAACGTTTGTATCCTACTTCCTCTTTTCTATTTTAGTTTAAATAAATTCTTCAATCCTTCTTTCTAGCCCATTAATTAATTAAACCCTAGATGAAAATAAACACTACTTTTTGTCTTCAAAAAACTTGTGTGTAATAAAGAAGACAAGAGTTGGTTTTTTTTAGCCGCGCGCTCAGAGACAAGAAAATAAATCATTTTCTTGAGATTGTTCCACGTTTGTAAACAATTACGTTTAATTTGTTTATAATTGCTAAAGCTGGTGATTAAACAGCCACCACATGTTCGACTGGATCCAGTAAATATCTACGACCTATGTTACCCCAGATTTTTGTATTTACTTTTGCTTAAAATAGATACACACATACTACGTATATAACAAGCATTAGCGAAGCGAATATTTCGTGTTAAACAGTTTTCAATTCGATTAGAAACGTTTTATTGTACAGGGAATGTTTCTTCTAAGTGTAGATATTCCGGTGCGTTGTAAAATTTCAAGCATTTATTGCTTTTTTCCAAGCGTTTAATTTGAAGTTTCGAACGAGTGTTTCCACTCCTTGGCTAAGCATGAAGTAAAATTTCGAGTTTAAAAAAGCTTAGTGAAAATTTGTCTCCGCGGTCTAATTTGTCTTTCAACTTTGTGCGATTCTGTCTGCCCTCAGAAATCTGCACATGGACAAGTCGATATGCCTTTTCATAGGGGAGCTGCTGACGGGGAGGCACGTTGTCTCCTCGCTGGGTGGCTCACACTCAAGAAGAGAGGTTAATAGGGTAGTCAGTAGTTAGGGTAGTCATAAATGTCCTACTAAAAGAACTAGAGTCTGTAGGGTGTGGGGCAATTGCCTACGCTGACGATGTGACCCTTACGGTCTCTGTCAAACACTTAAGTTTCCTACCCGAACTTATGGAGAAGGCACTCCGCAAGGTAACCCGCTGGTGTGAGAAGTGTAAATTGGGGGTAAACCCCCTCAAAACTAAGGTATTTTTCACCAGAATGCATAAAGTACCGAACTTCAAAGTTCCTACTCTAAACGGCATGGAACTGGTGGTAAAAGAGCAAGTTAAATATTTGGGCATTCTGATCGATAGGAAGCCCAATATTTAGGAGAGAGCACGGAAAGCGCTCGACGCGCTGTACTCCTGTAAAAGAGCAGTGGGCAAGGACTGGGGACTGAAACCAACCGTTGTTCACTGGATGTACGCGGCCGTGGTAAGGCCCATTATGTTCTACAGAGCCGCAGTCTGGTAAACTGCCTTGGACAAAAGGATTCACCAAACTGCACTGGGCAAGGCTCAGAGAGCCGCCGAATTACTCATAACGGGGGTGGTCAGGTCCACCCCCTCCAAAGCGCTAGATATAATACTAAATCTAGCTCCAGTCGACCTCTAATGCAGATATGCTGCAGCTACTACAGCGATCAGAATCAACTCAGTCGAGATATGGAGCACTAGCAAACAGGGTCATGGAAGGATCCTGAATGAGCTTGTCAATATTCCCCTGAATATCGACAAGCTCATTATATTAATTTCTCAATATTAATTTTGAAAATAAGTTCTCCACTTCCATCCCGAACAAAACCAAATTGTTAGAGGGCAAGATAGTTCAAGGCAAGGATGTCTGGCTCTTTACGAATGGTTCCAAGTCTAAAAAGAGAGTAGGGGGAGGAATCTTCTCACAAGATCTCAAAAACTCTTTTAGACTCCCAAACCACTTTAACATTCTTCAGGCAGAGGTCATGGCCATCCGAGTGGCAGTGGACTGGATCCACAAAAATGACCTTCAGGGGAACCGCATTCGGTTCATTACTGATACCCAAGCCGCGATTAAGATACTGAATAGTCCGTACTGCACCTCGAAGGTGGTCAGAGACTGTAAAAAATCGCTAAATAGACTTGCAAATAACTGTGACGTGGGATTTATGTAGGTATTTTGTCACAGTGATATCACGGGAATTCAATTGCCGACAACCTTGCAAGGAAGGGGGCAAGAATGAAAGACCTGTATACTGAACTCTCCACCCACATTCCTCTTGTGGAATGCAAGAGACTACTTAGGGTCAACCATAGCTGGAGAGAAGAAGATACGTGTCTTATAACAAGGCAGCTATGGCCTGTATGGATAAACAGCAACAGGTTAATTGCACTTAGCAGAATCGACATAAAGAAGGCGGTAGGCATCCTCATGGGCCACTGCCTCCTAGGCAGACATGCACAGAAGATGGGTCCTGAGCACAACGACTTTTGCAGAGGATGCCTGGATATGGAGGTAGTCCACTATCTGGGACAATGCCCTGCTCTTGAAGGGAAAAGAATGAAGTATCTTGGTATGCACTACGCGAATGGATTGGCGGACCTCACACCTCTAGATGTGAGAAATCTGATCGGGTTCATTAGGTGCTCGGATTGGTTTGTATAGGTGGGGAGGGAGGGGAGATCTGACTCCTTTTTACCCTTCACAAGGGGCCCTTTGGGCCTAAGTCAGCGGTCCAACTGCTGCCATTGAAACCTAACCCTAACCTAACCGTAAACGTTTGGATATAGATAAGTTATGTTAAATCATCATATTTTGATCCCAGGAATCTATGGTTGAGCCATTTCCTCACATTAACGGGACACCCGGTAGATGCTTTACTTTTTATGAGAAAATTTAAATGGTAAGTTTTACTAGAAATTGTCCAATAGTTTAAATTTCTAACAATTTTTTATTCAATATTTCAGTATTTTTATGTAAACATATGAGTAACGATTTCAGCAAAACCTCAAAATTCGGTAAGAGCTAGCGAATCTAATTTTTCAGGTTTACATGAGGTCATAATATTTACTTCATGATTCCAAGTATACAAATATTTTTGTCATAGCTTTAATTTAACGTTTCAAGGAATCTTCGAGGAAATTTAATTACGCAGTTTTAAAATTCTTAAATTATTCTTAAACAATAGGCAAACAGCATACAGGGAATTGTTCTTTTAAGTATACGTATCCCGATGCATACGCTGTAAATTTCCAGACATTCATAGTTTTTTAAATGCAGTAAATTTGAAGGTTCTAACGAGAATTTCCACTCCTTTATTAAGCATGAAGAAAAATTTCGAGTTTGGAAAATCCTAAAAATTTGGATATGTAAAATAAATGGTCAAAGATGTTCAGTATTCTTCAAGCACTGGTTCGGGATTATACTGATTATGGCGTTGAAACCTGAAACGCCTATATAGTTATCCGGTGAATGAATGAGTACTGAACACGAATTCGTATTCTAAAAATTTGGATTGGTCGCGTACCGAAGCGGAGCGACCAATCCAAATTTTCAGGCTTCTCTTATCTCTAAATGCTACTTCATGCGCCACGCGTATAAACCACGAATATCAAAATATGCTGCTCATTTGATCTCAAGTTAATAAATTTTACAAATTTTGCGCTTTCAAAATTCTCTAGACAAATTTGCATGGGGATATGTTTAGTAAATAAATCCCTGTATTTTGAACTTCACGATATGTTAGTGATTTGTACGTGTGGCAAATGAAGTAAAATTTCGAGATAAGAGAAGCCTGAAAATTTTGGATTGGTCGCTCCGCTTCGGTACGCGACCAATCCAAATTTTTAGAATATGAATTCGTTTTCAGTACTCATTCATTTACCGGAGAACTATATACGCGTTTCAGGCTTCAACGCCATCATCAGTATAGTCCCGAACCAGTGCTTGAAAAATACTGAACATCTTTGACCATTTATTTGACATATCCAAATTTTTAGGCTTTTCTAAAATCGAAATTTTTCTTTATGCTTAACCAAGGAGTGGAAATAAAGCCTGAATATTTGGTTTGATCGTGATCAAACCAAGTTTTCAGGCTCTTCTAAGCTCGAAATTTTACTTCATGCTTAATCAAGGCTGGGTTATGTTTACTCTTCACTTGTGATTTGTCGAACATTTTAAAAAAGAAGTGAGAACTTTTCTGCTTTTACGATGGGCGGATTTTTTTGAAACTCCTTACTTAAAAAAAATGAATAATGTATCGCTCCAAAAATATCGATTATTAAAATATCTCGATTAATACCATCTCTAATTAAAATTAAATTCAACATTGTGATTGATTACTTTATAGACAGTTGTGTGCAAAAATGCGTTAATAGCCTTTCAAAGCGGACTGCTCGAATGCGGATTTTCCTTTTCTTCACTTCTTCTCATCGAATGCAGAAAGAAGAAAAAAGGAAACCTTCTGGATATTTGTAGAAATGCACATATCGAGTAAACAGTTGCAATAAATACGATAAAAATATAAAACGAACTGGCTCGTTTGATACAACCTTGACCATAAACAGACTGACATAGGACGCGTTGGGAATAATGAGAATTAATTAAATTGTATAGGTCATCCCGCGGTTCACAAGATAACTAAGCTAAATTCATCTCTTTCTTCCCCGTTTAAAGAAATAAGCGGTTTCTCGTTTAATCCGCTGTGTGTGTGTGTATATAAATAAAAAGCTTATACAATGGGAATTGCAGACTGCTTGGCTCTCTGATCA
The DNA here is from genome assembly GCA_932526585.2 of Philonthus cognatus. NCBI lineage: Eukaryota > Metazoa > Arthropoda > Insecta > Coleoptera > Staphylinidae > Philonthus > Philonthus cognatus. The sequence continues at coordinate 45,800,352 of OW052241.1, forward strand.
TCGTTTTCTCTATTCTTCGTTTCTCTCGTATGTATGTGTGTGTTGGGTGTTGGTAATGTTCAACACATGCTACACTTATTAATTAATTTCTCACTCACAATTTCTTATTCTTATTCTCGTTTTCCCATTGTCTCGCGATTCGGATGCGAGATGGGATGGAAATAGATGGACGTGTGAATGAATCGGCCCCAACAATTAACTGTTCCACTGTAAATCAGTGTGTTTTGACTCGGGCGTCTCGTTCCGACGTTATTTTCGTGGCTTAGACGGATTTAAGAATTTTCTTTTAGATTTTTCTTTAAATCAACCACGAAGTTAATATTAATCTACACCTCGCGCATAAAAAAAAACTTTCATTTGCGTTTTTTTGTTTTATCAACACTAATAATTACTAATTAATATTGGAAATAAAAGATTGATTAAAATTGAAATAAAATGTGAAATCTAAAGAGAATAAATTGTGAAAATAATAACTTTTTTGAACGATCAGCCACTTTTATGTACTTCCCATATGCGTTTCCTGGGCCCCTATTCATAGCACCGATGCAATTTGTCATTAGTGAGAAGTCGCACTGTAATACGTCATTTTGGGAAGAATTTACCACACCGTATGGAGTAAAATGACGTCATTTTGCTGCAAGTTCTCACCGATGACAAATTGCATGGGTGCTGTGAATACAGGCCTAGGACGGTAGGTTGTGTTTACTAGGTTAATATGAAAAACAAAACGGCATATGTACTTACCGTTCAGCGAACGGTAAGTAAAAAAGTAAATAAAAACATCAATTTTGCGATATATTTAAGTTAAATATAGAATTAAGTTTTCTGAAGGATATTATTTAATTCTAATATTGATAGAAAAGCAGTTGAAACAAAAATTTGTCTGTTTCAACTGCTTTTCTATCAATCTTAGAATCAAATAATTTTTTTGTATTTTATAATTTCTTTATACCGGGTGTTGACTTGGCGGACGCAACATAAGAAATTGTATGTTAATTTTAAAGTGTCCAAACATTGGCTTCCCTATTTATTTTAGAGACAAAATGTATTTAACTTTTTTGTAGAGGGAAAAATTCTAAATTTATTAATGTTCACATTTAACACTTTACGTTTCTCTAAGTTAAAATAATTAAGAAAAAGTAATGTGATTTTATAAAAATAATAACATACTATGGAATTGATACAATAATTGCGGATATTCCCTGTTTTTTTTAAAGTTCAATTTAAAGCTTTAAACAAGTGTTTTCCACTCCCAGACTAAGCATGAAGTAAAATTTCGAGTTTAGAAAAGCCCCGTGAAAATTTGTCGAGGGTCGCGTAGCGACCCGAGACAAATTTTCTGGGCTTTTCTAAACTCGAAATTTTACTTTATGCGCCACGCGTATAAAACACTATAATATTGTCGAATTTATGTATATTCGAACTTTACTTAAAATCTGTGCTTGATACGCGTGGCGCATGAAGTAAAATTTCGAGTTTAGAAAAGCCCCGTGAAAATTTGTCTCGGGCCGCTGCGCGACCCTCGACAAATTTTCACAGGGCTTTTCTAAACTCGAAATTTTACTTCATGCTTAGTCTGGGAGTGGAAAACACTCGTTTAAAGCTTCAAACTGAACTTAAAAAAAAAACAACGAATATCTAAAGATTTAAAGAAAATAATAAAATAATTTCTTTTAGGTAAACATACGCCTAAGCTGTACATTTTCCGACATTCGTTGTTTTTTAAATGAGTTCTATTTGAATATTTAAACGAGTGTTTTCCACTCACAGACAAAGCATGAAGTAAAATTTCGAGTTTAGAAAAGCCCGGTGAAAATTTGTCGAGGGTCGCGTAGCGACCCGAGACAAATTTTCTGGGCTTTTCTAAACTCGAAATTTTACTTCATGCGCCACGCGTATAAAACACTATAATATTGTCAAATTTATGTATATTCGAACTTTACTTAAAATCTGTGTTTTATACGCGTGGCGCATGAAGTAAAATTTCGAGTTTAGAAAAGCCCCGTGAAAATTTGTCTCGGGCCGCTGCGCGACCCTCGACAAATTTTCACGGGGATTTTCTAAACTCGAAATTTTACTTCATGCTTAGTCTGGGAGTGGAAAACACTCGTTTAAAGCCTTAAATTGAACTTATAATAAAATAATTTCTTTTAGGTAAACATACGCCTAAGCTGTACATTTTCCGACATTCGTTGTTTTTTAAATGAGTTCTATTTGAATATTTACACGAGTGTTTTCCACTCACAGACAAAGCATGAAGTAAAATTTCGAGTTTAGAAAAGCCCCGTGAAAATTTGTCGAGAGTCGTTTTACTGTTTTATACGCGTGGCGGATGATGTAAAAATCACGGGGATTTTCTAAACTCGAAATTTTACTTCATACTTAGTCTGGGAGTGGAAAACACTCGTTTAAAGCTTCAAATTAAACTCTTCTAAAAATCAACGAATGTCAGAAAATATACAGCTAAAATAATTAAGAAAATGTAATGTGATTTTATAAAAATAATAACATTTTTTTTGTATAGTGTAAATCATTTCGAAAACATTTACTCTAATCAAGTGACTACGATATCTTTTGCCATTTTGACATCCGCAGTTGATGTTTCAATTCCATGGCATGTCATTATTTTTATAAAATCACATTATTTTTTCTTAATTATTTTAACTTAGAGAAACGTAAAGTGATAAACGCTAACACGAATGAATCCAGAATTTTTCCCTCTACAAAAAAGGAAAATACATTTTGTTTCTAAAATAAATAGGGGAGCCAAAATTTGAACATTTCAAAATTTACATGGGATTTCCTATGTTGCGTCCGCCAAGTCAACACCCGGTATAATTTAAACAAAAAGTGTTTTATAGTGTAAATATAGTTGGTGAACACTTGTTGCCGCCGTGAGTGCCAAAAAATGTCAGATTCGCTGCGCGTGCTTTATAAAACACACTAATTACAGCTTTTATGGAGTTGATGAGTATTAATTGGCGGGCCAGGCCATTATTCTCTGGGCCCGGCGAATTTTTAATTATCACCATAAAAATGCAAATTGAATGGGAACACGCGCATTTGACCGATTCATGTCGAATCGCCGATTTACAACTACGTTATCCGTTATTATGGTATTCACCCCGATCAATGCATTAAAAAAAAAACACAGCCTCATTATTGTTATTATGTTTGGTTCGGTCCAGATCATATTCTTATGATATTCGATTTTGTATGTAAAATTCAAAATAATTGTATTCATAAGAGAAATGTATACATTTTACGCTACAACATATACAGGGTGTCACGTTAATGTGGGGAAATAGTTAAACCATAGATTCCTGGGATCAAAATATGATGATTTAACACAACTTATCTATATCTAAAACTTTACGGTTAAGCCGGAATTAGTCTTTAAAGTTCAATAAAACTATTATTAATTTTATTTGTAACGATTGAGCGCTATATTCGATTTGACTGAAATTTATTATGATTGATTATCATAATATAACACATCATTTAAGTTGTTATGGTCATCATTGATTGAGAAGAAGTATAAAAAACAGTAGTACTACAACATAAAAACTAAAATATGTTTTTACTGGCGCACCTTATAAAAATTTAAAAAAAATATTACTTCAAAGATTCGTTCATTTGAAAGCTTTTTGCCTCTTAATAATGTTTAATATCTTGTACGGTTTAGCCACAAAAATATAAAATATGAATTTCTTTACCAAAATCCTAGTACAGGGTGGCGCAAAACTACCGGTATGGTTTGAATGTTTAATAACTTTTTAAAATTAATATATTTTTTATTTTTATTTCAGAATTTTGTGAAGAAAACTTGGGGAATTTGAAATGGAACAGTACACAACAGAACAGCGATCGAAAGTTCTTGAATTTTATTTTGAAAATCAACGGTCAATTGTTTTGACGCAGCGTGTTTATCGTCTTTTTTTTTTAATGTGCGTACTGGACCTTCAGCATCAACAATAAACCGCCTGGTTGCAGGTTGCAGGTTGCTGGTAAGACACCTTCCATGTACCGGAAGACCACGTACGGTCCACACGGTAGAAAATATCCAACGTGTTGTGGATAGTGTGCAGGACAGTCCAGAAATATCAACAAGACGTTCGGCACAACTGGGGCTATCGCGGAGGTCCGTTCAGAGGATTTTCGCCACATTGCACATGTTCCCGTATGAGGTTCAGCTTGTGCAAGAATTGAAGCCGATAGACTACCAACAACGGCTTGATTATGCTATTTCATTTTGACAAAAAGCAAAAGAAAATCGCGATTTCATTAACAATTTGATAATGAGCGATGAAGCCCATTTCCAATTGAATGGTTTCGTAAACAAGCAAAATTGCAGGATATGGGCTACGGAGAATCCAAGAACAGTGTATCGTCTGAAAGGATCATTGGTCCATATTTTTCTTGAAAATGCACATGGCGCCTCAGTTACGGTTAATGGTGCTGAATATCGAACGATGCTAGACAATTTTTTGAGGCTAGCTGTAGAAAATCATCCACAGTTGTGGTTCCAATAAGATGGAGCCACAGCCCACACTGCAAGGGACACAATGGCTCTGTTACGGGACCACTTTGACAAACGCATTATTTCGCGCAGAAGCGATTTCAATTGGCCCCTACGTTGACCGAATTTAACAGCTCCAGACTGTTTTCTTTGGGGTTATTTGAAAGAAAGGGTAAACGTAAATAAGCCAGCGACCATACCAGAGCTAAAACAAAACATTCGCAATGAAATTCAAGCCATAACACCTGAAATTTTACGAAAAGTTATCGAAAATGTACCGGAAACCACTTGTGGGATATAATTTTTCATACTTGAGCCAAAAATATTCCCCATTAATATGCTGTATAAGAAAAAAAAATATTATTAACCATTAAATAAAAAGTTATTAAACATTCAAACCATATCGATAGTTTTGCGCCACCCTGTACAAGCAACATACAGGATTTTTTTTGAAAATTTACAGCTTATGCATATGTTTACCTAAACATATGCATAAGCTGTAAATTTTCCGACATTCGTTGTTTTTTTAAAAGAGTTCAATTTGAAGCTTTAAACAAGTGTTTTCCACTCCCACACTAAGCATGAAGTAAAATTTTGACTTTAGAAAAGCCCCGTGAAAATTTGTCAAGGGTCGTCGAGCAGATGTATTCTGATAATTATCCTAAACGACGACAACCGACGACGACAACCTGAGAAATCAAGAACAGTACTAACATTCAAATTCAGACTAATAATAGCATACATTTCAAATTTACTTATTAGGAATCTGAAAAACAGTTCCGCCACCGATATACATGGCCTTAATATAGGTATAATCAAGTGTATAAAAGATGTGCTGGTAGAACCGATAACCAAACTAATCAATGCATCAATAGATTGCTCAGTATTCCCAGATATCCTAAAACTCGCTAAAGTTATACCTATATTTAAAAAAGGTGATCGAAACGACATAAACAACTACAGACCCATTTCTGTACTGCCGATCGTGTCTAAAATCATTGAGTCTGTACTGAAAACACAAATTGTGCAGTACTTCAAGGAACACAAATTATTTTACGAGAAGCAGTTTGGTTTTAGAGCAAAGCAAAGTACTGTGAATGCCCTCGTAGATTTGTGTGAATTAATAATAGATTGTTTTGAAAACAGAACGCACTGCATTTGCTCATTTTTAGATATGAGTAAAGCCTTTGATTGTATATCACATAACCTACTTATCAGCAAGTTGGGAAAGTACAATTTTGAACAAAATAGTCTCGATTTGATATTGTCCTACTTATCCAACAGGCAACAAGCAGTAGATATAAATTATAATAAATCATCATTGCTCCTAATAAATCATGGTGTCCCACAGGGATCAATATTAGGCCCTGTATTATTTCTAATTTACATTAATGATATGCCTAAAGCTCTGGATGATTTATGCGTTTTACTATTTGCAGACGATACGAGCATAGTAAGCGTGGGGAGTACGAAGGATGAAGCCCTTCAAACGAACAACGAACGCCTTGAAGTCGTTTGTTCCTGGTGCTCTAATAATAAACTGGTGCTAAATGAGAGCAAGACAAGAACACTGTCATTTTCTGTCAGTGGCACAGTAGACAATGATACGCCGGTTACATTTTTAGGACTGCATCTTGACTCTGCTCTCACTTGGAACAATCACGGTAATGAACTTGCTAAGAAACTATCTAGAAACATATTTTGTCTAAGAAACCTGTCTACAAGGGCCTCACTGGATGTACTGCGTGCAGCTTATTTTGGCCTCATCGAAACACATATTCGATATGGTGCTCTGGTTTGGGGTCACTCATCATGTCGACATCGAATATTTTCGCTTCAAAGGCGCGCACTGCAGATAGTTGCAGGAATTGGTTATACAGCCGATTGCAGAAATTCTTTCATTAAGCCTGATATATTGACATTTCCATATTTCTATATACTAGAATGTCTCTGCTATGTCAAAACAAACCTGGCTGAATTTACAGTACATAGCCATCACAGTTATGCAACACGACACAAAGAAAACTTACTCCCAGAAAGATTGAGGCTCTCAAGATCGCAAATGGGTACAAATCACTATTGGGGTGAAATTTTTTAATAAACTTTCGACACAAACCAGAGAACTACCACTGAAATGCTTTAAATCAACGGTTAAACAATATCTGCATAAAGCTTTTTATAGTTTTGATGAATTTCTGCAATGTAGCGTCATTTCGATCTGATTTGCAGAAATGTCAATGTTTTAATATGTTAGTAATGTGTATTTATATTTATTTTAATTTATTTCCTTTATGTTATCTCATTCACCCAGACACACTTTTTAAGATGCACCGATTTGATGCCTGATAATATCTAGATTACATCTAATTTAATTGGTTTTCTAATTATTATTAGTCTTAAATTATATACTGTGACGAATGTAAAATTTATATTATGACATGAATAAATTTAAAATGTTTAGACGTTTGGTATCTAATTTAAAGGAATTTGATTCTTTAAAAAAACCGTTTTCATCTCGTAAAAACAATCCAACGAAGAAAAAGCGAATACTGTTCTACTAGCCGTTGTTGAAAATCCTGAAATATCGACAAAACTAATTGAACGTCAGACTGGGGTAGCTAGATCTGCAGCCCACTTCATTTTACAAAAGAATACATTCCATTCATATAAATTCAGAATTTGTCAGGGTCTTAGACCTGGTGACGAAGGCGAGCAAGTTTTTGTGAATGGTATACCAGAAAATGTCAAGAAAATCAAACTTTTCCTTTTCAAGTAATTTGGTCTGATAAAAGCATGATAACCAACCGGCGTAACAGACATTATTGAGAAACAGACAATCCTCATTTAGAAAAAGATGCAAGGCATCAACACCGATTTGGATTAAATATGTGGATAGGTATTTGAGGTAGCAGAATAATAGAACCCTTTAATTATCACAACAATTTAAATTCCGCTGCAGACTGAATTGGAAGACGCATTGGATGAATTACCTTTAGCAATAATTAACAACTGCTTGATTCAGCAAGATGGTGCTCCAGCGCATAACTCAAGAAATGTACGGGAGTATTTGTCGCAGAGGTTTCCTGAAAAATGGATTAGAACTCATAGTGATGTAGCTTGGCTAGCCCGATCACCAGATTTCAGCCCGTTAGACTTCTTCCTGTGGGGTTATGTAAAAAATCAAGTGTATGACTCAACTTTTGAAAATGAAAAACAATTATTGGCATCGGTTATCTCACAATCAATCAGAAATGTTAGACAAAGTTTTAAATTCAACTGTACAAAGAGCATTCTTGTGTCTAGAAAATAATGGGAACCTATTTGAACACTTGCAATAATGATATAAAGATAACACTTAACTTTTTTATACCACTTTTATTTTACTTTCGTGACTAGTTTCAATTATACGGTAATCATTTTCAAACTCAGTACTGAAAACACGGATTACACAGGTATATATACTAAATCTAATAAGCTTCGAAGAGAGGGGTGTACATCAGGTCAATCTGGTCGTTAAGGATGGACATTCCCAGATTAATTTTTGTTTTGTGGATTTCAAGGGCTTCTAGTAAATCCATTTGTCTACCTTTTTCGGTGAGATGGATTACCGAAAGTACATCCTTGCCGACATTAGGGCTTGTTTCTAACAAATGATTCGCAAAAGTTGAATTGTCATGTTTTAACTTGTACGATCTATAATGTTCCTTTAATCGGGTTTGCAATAATCTTTGAATTCTTTTTCCAACGCCTACTAGATTAAGAACCTACAAAAATATTAAATTTTATTTTCTCTGTTTTTTTTTTGATTTAGAAGCATAATGTGTTGAATTAGTATTAAAAAATGCTACCGTATACAAGGTGTTTCTACTGTCGCAGCCATATATGTTTAGAAATTACGTTTTTTATGTATAATCTAGTCCTAATTAGTTTTGTACACCACTATATTTGACACTCCTATGAATGTACGCATTTGTTTCTGGAAATTCAAATATTCTATTCTATTCTATAAAAAAATGAAGTTGATGATGATTTCTCGGAGATGAAACATCGGATAAAAAAATTAGAAAATACTATTTTGTAGAGCTTAAAAAAATCACAATAACAAAGTGACATTAGTTTTTTAATATCTTTTAAAATTGATACAAAAATTAGAAAAATTAAACATCCGAAAAATTGATTTTTTTTTGGAAAATTTCACAAACGATAAACAATCATGAATTTCTGCGGTCGGCATGTAAATATACTCTCAATAGTGCAACGTTTTCCTAATTTAAGCCACCTTGTATCTTTTACCGTTTTCAAGATCCCCATTCTGTGCATTCTTATCTTGGACGCGGTGTATATATTGCATTTTACTTTTAGTTTTTTAATGCAATAAGGTTTCATTTTAATACAGAATTTCAAGTTTTTTCTGCTCATATTTTACTTTATTATAGAATATATTTTAAATTTTATCTGAAAATATATCAAGATTTTATTTTTATTGGGTGTTTTATTATTTTCAGGTTTTGTCTGGCGAGATTTTATAAATAAATTGGAAAAAATCAAATTCGGACAGCGGTGTTTACGCTTTTACATCAAAATATTATTTCTAAATGCACTTGTTGACACGGCAGATTATTATTTATTTTTTTCGTGTGTCAAGCGAAGCGCTGAAAAATCGGGCGCAACTTTGGCTCGGGTTGAACGATCCCGAAATTAAAATGAATATTTCGGGTTGAGGTAGATTAAGTTGTGAGTTATTGAACTTGAAATTTCCTATAAATTTACGCTTGCAAATCCCACAAAATAAATTACTGAAGTAATCAAAACATTTAATTATAATCAAGTGATTAACATACGTTTGAGAGTTAAAAGATCACCATTAGCAAGGCTGAAGGCCAGGTGCACCAAACACGTTGAACTGGTTCAACTCTAAACTCGAGTTCAAAGTGACATTAGAACAATAGGAACTGTCATCTTAAACTCAAGTTCAGCTTAAACGCGAGTTCAACGTTTCTGGTGCAACCGGGCCTTAGTGTTTAATTGTGAGTTTTATAAATTCAGATTATTTTAAACTAAGATATCGAAATCAAGTTTAAATAAGTAGAAATGAAATTGCCAATTCTTGGTTGCAGAATACTCCAAACATTAAAAGTGCGATTCTTTTCGCAATATACAACAAGTTAGTCTTACAAAGACTGTATCAAACACTCATTGAAACAACTTCTTCCCGAGCTAATACCCCGACGGACATTGAATTATACAGCAAGTGTTTGCTGTTACATACAGTTAGAGGGAATGGCAAAGCTATACTGATGAGAGATAAATTTCGAAACAAGTCTATAGATGGCCTGAATAATTTGACCCAAATTGTTACATTTTCAGTAGGTTCTGTATGTAACAGCAACCACTTGTTGTATAATTCAATGTCCGTCAGGGTATTATCTCGGGAAGTAGTTGTTTCAATGAGTGTTTAATATAGTCTTTTTAAGACTAACTTGTTGTAGATTACACTGGTCTGCAAAAAAAAATTCTTTTTCGAGCCCTGACACCATTCCTGCTGATTCTTATGTAAAATGACCTCCTGAATCCGAATATGACCTCCGTTTTCCCCCATCACCCACCGTTTTCGATAATTTGGAGGGATGAACAATTTAAGGGGGCAAATCCCCCCCCCAAATCTACCTCCTTGCTACAAATGTTCATGTTTTGGAACTTTTCACCTCTCTAGCCCCTCAGAAGAAATGTAAAGGCTAAAATAATCCTTTTCATCCCTCCAAATTATCGAAAAGTCATAAAAATAGGTGGGGGGGCCTCCCCCGAAAACGGTGGGTGATGGGGGAAAACGGGGGTCATATTCGGATTCAAGAGGTAATTTTACATAAGAATCAGCAGGAATGGTGTCAGGGTCGATTTTCATGCCGACCAGTGTTACATAAAGAATCGCACTTTTAATGCCCGAAATGAAGTTTTCTAGAATAAAGTTAATTAAACCTAAGCTACCTTATTGACAGCTGTTAGAACACACTTTTTAATCCCAAACAAACACATCTTACATTGCGTCGTATGTATAAGTTTATTTGTGTATAAATAAATAATTAACAGTTTCTACACTTTTTAAAATGAGCGCGTAGCGCTACGCGACCAAACCAAATTTTCAGGCTTTCCTAAACTCGAATTTTTACTTCATGCGCCACACGTATAAAACACTGAAGTATTGCGAAGTTCAAAATATACTGCTAATATTGCATTGAGATTTGTATAGGTACTCAAAAGAAACATTCCCTGTATGTACATTTCTAGCACTTTTTTAACAATAAGTTTCAACTTTGAGCAGATAAAATTATAAGTTAGATATGTGTCTTACAGTAGCTAAGGTATTAAGATTTAGGTATATAATTAAATTTTAATAATTATTTTTAATGTATCTATATATAATTAACACGAATTCGCCTATGAAACAAAAAATTAATAAATATGCGCGGGCGCACGTAATTATAATTTAATTAATGGCGGCAATTAAAATGTTTACTTAATTCGGTTTATAATTCGTGTCGGAATAATAATGATTTTCACAGGCGCTCGTTTTTTTTTTTCGCTGCCCATTGTGTGACGCGATGATGTATTATTTCTAAAAGTGAATGAAAAAACAAAAAAAAAGGTTGATAAAGTGAGGCCGATGTGGATGGATATACGGTCTGTTGGTTTAATTTTGTCATTTTCCGAACAATAAAAATCACGATGGAAAAAAAAAATAGAGAACATTTCACACTTGCTCACCGTCGTTTTTAATCGAGTTTTGTTTAGTGTGATGAGATTGCAGGAATTTTGGATTAATTGTGCTTTTAGCGGTGTATATACATATAAAATTGAATTAAGCAACTGCCTATAATTTTATTATATTAGACATTATTTTTCTAAATCCAATAACGCTCAATTTCTTGTTTTTGTTTAATGTTTTGGTCGATTTCTTTTAAATCTTCTATTTAAAATTTTCTGTTTTAAAAATTATAATTAGTGTGCCTTGTAAAAAAAGTGCCAAATGTCATTTATTGTGAGGTTATGCCATTAATAATAACAAAACAACAAATAAATACATACGTTATAACATAATGTAGAATAAAAGTGAAGGAAAAATGTAAATATTTAGATATTTCAATATTTCGATTACAACTAATTTTTCTAAGTGTTTTTATAACTTCACAACATTTTAATGTTTTATACGCGTGGCGCATGAAGTAAAATTTCGAGTTTAGAAAAGCCCCGTGAAAATTTGTCTCGGGTCGCTGCGCGACCCTCGACAAATTTTCTACGCGGGGCTTTTCTAAACTCGAAATTTTACTTCATGCTTAGTCTGGGAGTGGAAACACTCGTTCGAACTTTAAATTTAACTCTTTTATAAAATCGGCGTATGTAATATAATAAATCATAGAAAAAGATGCAAAATTTTACCTAAAATGAACTTTTAGAGTTAACTTTATAATTTGCTCGGCTCTTAATCGGTTAATATTCTATACCTAAGAAAAACAGAATTTATTAAATATTAAAGTTGCCTTTAATATAATAACTTACTGTGAATAAATTGACAAAAATGTAGTAATATCGAAAATCCCGACATCTTGAAAATCTTGATGGTCCACTCCCAGACTAAGCATGAAGTAAAATTTCGAGTTTAGAAAAGCCCCGCGTAGAAAATTTGTCGAGGGTCGCGAAGCGACCCGAGACAAATTTTCACGGGGCTTTTCTAAACTCGAAATTTTACTTCATGCGCCACGCGTATAAAACACTGAAATATTGTAAAGTTTAAAAAATACTAGCCTTTATTTTGTTCGGTTGGTTGACAAATTGTGTTGAATCTTCTAAGCTGATTATACATACTAATTCTGTTTATAAATGTTGTCCAATTTTGTTTCATGGCATACTACATTTATGACCAAGGATCACAAATTAAATAAATACAGTGAAAAACTTCAAGCATCTATCTTTCAAACTCACTAAAATATTGCGTAAACAAAAAACAGAGTAACTTTGTTGAGTTACAGCTCAAAAGCTCTTGACTGCAAAGTTTTATTGGAATTTCTACATCAATCAGTCCTTATAAAACGCTTTATTGAAGTGATTTAACAAACTATCTGATAAGCAAGCTTTCTTATTATCGGTAATTAACTATATATAATTTTTTATTAAACAAATTCTATTTGAATAAAACGCAGTTATATTCCATCGTTTACTTTTATATTATGATGTTTAGAATCGAAAAATAAAAGTGAAGGAAGGAATATAACTGCGTTTCAATTAAGTGACTTTAAATCTTCACGTAACTCAAATAACTAAATTAAATTCTATTTGTTTTTTTTTCTATTTTGTAATTTTGTTCTTTTCAGTACATTTCTATAGAATCGTGAATTGCGTTTTAAATAACCCAAATAGAGTGAGTCCCTGTATATGGGATTGTGAGAAAGCCAACAAACTAAAAGTGTATTCTCACACTATAGGAAACTATTTACGTACATAAAGTGAGTAATTTCTTCATTCCAAAATAGCACATGTTTATAAATATTTATTAGTATTCGGAACGCGAATGAAGAATAAAGAAAAGAACGATGTAGGCCCAATTACATTTATATGACAAAGATTTAAAGACAATAGGATTTAAGATTTTCTTTTAATTAATTATAAAAAGAGAACTTGGAATAATCATAAGTAAATTATTTAGTCTAATGAATATTTGTTTAAATTGTATTTTTAAGATTACGAAAATTAAAGGAAATATGCAACGATTAAATAGATTTAGAAAACAATAGCATTTTCTTTAAATTAATTATATAGAGAACCCTTAGCCCTCATAACACCTAGCTTAATTACTTATTGGTTTTTTTTAAATCCCTTTAGATATATATACCGCGCAAGTAGTTGTAAGAATTCAGTTTGTTATTGATAATGAGCACCGTGTGTCTCGAAATATACATCTAATGATACACATAAAAAGTAAAGTAAGGAATAACAGTATTTTATATGTATATAGAGAGAACTATTTTAATTAAAAACTTCAAAAATATGTCGATTTTTGCTTGAATGTTGTAATTTTGCCATTTACGTCTAAAATGTATACATTTGTATATCCTTAAAATCCTAAACTTTTGCTACCATTCCCAATACTTTCCTCCTGACTGGAATACTGGTGTAATTATTTGCATTCCCAAAAGAAAACAAGGCCCATCCCACGTATGCAGCTACCGACCAATCACCCTTCTTCCTGTCATTGGCAAACTCTATGAATCCCTTCTCAAAGAAAAACTAATTTCCCATATATCACATCTTATTTCAAACTACCAATTCGGATTTCTTCCCCACAGATCCACCACTTTCCCACTTTCTATCCTAACTTCCAAACATACTAACTAACTTCCAACATACAAACTGCACACCTCGAAGGACGTTTATCCGCCGCTGACAGACTGAAAGGCTTTTGACTCGGTATGGCACCAAGATTTGCTGTATAAATGTCACTCCCTTAACATACCTAAACACCTAATTCTTATCCTAAATACCTTCCTAATAAATAGATCACTAAAAGTAAAAATCCAAAGTACCACATCCCAAACCTTCACTCCTCAGCAAGGTGTTCTACAAGGATCACCTCTTTCTCCACCCTTATACAACATTTTCTGTATTGATCTATACAACTCTAATCCCATATATTTAGATATCCAAGAGGCTTTTGACTCGGTATGGCACCGAGGTTTGCTGTATAAATCTCACTCCCTTAACATACCTAAACACCTAATTCTTATCCTAAATACCTTCCTGTTAAATAAATTACTAAAAGGAAAAATCCAACGTACCACATCCCAAACCTTCACTCTTGAGCAAGGTGTTCTGCCAGGATCACCCCTCTCTCCACTTCTATACAACATTTTCTGTATTGATCTATACAACTCTAATCTCATGTATTTTAATCCCGCTTCCTATGTCCTGCAATACGCCAATGACATAGCCCTAATAACTTATGAAAAGAACCTACCTAAAGCACTACAAACACTGCAGCAGCTTATAGATTCCCTCGAGCTTTGGTTTGCTAAATGGAAAATAAAAATAAATCCCAATTCCGCATTCCTTACCGCCGCAATAAAATTACTGTCAATATCTCCATTTGTCATAAGCCCATCTTCCCAGCTCTCCATATAAAATACCTTGGAATCACCCTCGACTCAAAACTTAATTTTAAAAAACACACAGCCATAATTAAAAACAAAATTACTGCTAGAGCAAGACACTTCCGTAGTCTAACATACAGAAATCTTGGCATCACAACAACAAACGCCACAAAAATTTACAAAATGATATGCAGGCCTATGTTAGACTACGAGTTTTTGTAAGGGATTTTAGGGACGAACGTTCGCTCATTTGATGTTGTGAAGTGTGGGATTGCCAGAAGTGGAAAATAGGATAGACCTATTTTCCACTTTTCCCAATCCCATACTTCACAATATCCAAGTCAGCGAACGTTTGTCCCCGAGATGCCTTACGAAAATTCGTCATCCACTCAATCCACTTCATAACCCATCCAATATTCTCCTTTACAACCAAACAAAAGTTATCCCAATTACCGAACGTCTTCTTGATTTATCCAAAAAATTCTCCAAAAAACAATCCAATTTTCAAATCCTTTCACAATTTTGCACCCCCAGAAATGACAACATTTTTTCTAAATTCAAAAATCCCTCACAAACAGTCTTTCGATTCATCACATACCATAACCAACATTAACATCAAAATTCTATTTACATCATTACCTAAATACATATTTCCCAAAAAAAAACCTCGGCAGAAAGGCTGCTGGCCGATAGCCGATTGCCAGTAATATTTGGTATTTTTCTTATTGTATTTTTTAAATAAGGCATGTCCGTTGATTTTGACACACCCGATATATATATATATATATATATATAAATATGTATATATAAATATGTATACATAAATTATGATTTTTTGTATATTTTTAAAATACATAAAGCAGCCATTTTTGAGGAAAGTCCTAATTTGTAATAAATATTGTGTTACACATTAAATTTTTAAAATGATAATTAAATTCAGTGAATATTAGCTTTAATTGTGTTTTTAAGATTGCGAAAATTAAAGGAAATTTGCAGCGGTTGTAAAGATGAATGCGGCACGAAATTGTAATCTGGGCGAGTGTAATGTTCTGGATCAACCTTCGGACGCATATGTTTTTGCACTGGGGACACTCAAGATAATTAAATATCTGCCAACAAATGCAAATGCAATTACTTTTCTGCACTCGGATATCGTGTTTGTCGTTAGATCAAAGTTGCACGCCCGATTCTGATCGATTTACCAAAATTTTGTGAAATAAAAAGGCGATTAAATAAACAACTGCTAAAGAAATTAAGCGTATTAAAAAAAAGAAAGAAAGAGGAAAGTTCTCTAAAACTGAAATTCAAATGCAGTAATAACACCATTAATTATTTTCTTGAATAAACCAAAATCTGTTGTTCAGTCGATTTTTAATAATCCTCAAGAGCATTTTTTTTACTTTGGATAATTTTAGTCAATTTTGGATATTTAAAATACTCGTTTTGTTTCACTAGTTTATATTTTCTCCGGCTAGTTTCGACCATTGGTTATTTTCAAGGAGGAATGTGAAGATGACCAATGGTCGAAACTAGTCGTACAAAATATATACTAGTGAAACAAAAGTGAAAATTGAAAGAGCTGGATATATAGCTGTTAAGACATCTAGTGTTTTATGAAGGATTTAAAAATTGAGGTCGAAGTTTAAATTCGAGCGATCGTAGGGATCGAGAATTTAATAGACTGAGATTTTTATATCCATAAAACACGTGTTGTCTTTAAGATTTTTTCCAACACTATTGTTGCTGCAAAGATCGATAATTTCAGAAATTATTAATCTGTAAATTACACAGGACATACGTTCCTTCGCAGTTCTGCAACTCTTCTAGTTAGTGCAGGTAAACTCTAAGATATTTAAAATATTTGAATTATGAAAGAACTACGCTGTAGGCCCAGATATTACTACTTTGAAGAAGCATGGAGGATGGAAAAGTTCAACAGTTGCGGAGCCCTATATACAAGAGTCGTTTAAAGAAAGGGAAATAATTGCCAAAAAAGTTTTTGGGGTTATTATAATAGAATATGAAAACGAAACAATAACAGTTGAAGAGAAAAATATAGAAAAATCAGAAGAGAAAGATTTAAAAATACCTAAAGAGAAAGCAGAATTACACTTTTATAATTGTAGTTTTTATTTCTAAAAATCGTTCACAGGCAATGTATTAATAAAATTTATTAATGTTGATTCGTGTTTTAATCGTCAATGACAACGTGTTTTATGAGAAAACCGTGTTTTAAAGGCACCATAAGATGCTAGTTTATATGCACCATAGTAACAGTATTAAGTAATAGTGTTGGAAAAAATCAATAAAACAATACCAAGTGTTTTAAATAATAGTTCGAAGTTATTCAAATGTTTCATGACTGGTTAAGTGAGAAATTAATTAAAGATATGGATATATCTGTCTGTTTACTACTAGAATCAACTAAAAAAGGGCATTTTCAGTTTACATTATTATGAATGTACAAACAGATTTTGGTTATACTATTTTTACATTGCTAGAGAACTATTCTGCTTTTTAAAGAAATGAACAAATCGATTATTTTATTCTGTTTTATTTTAAATTACAATGTTATAAATATGACAAATAGATTTGCTGTTCGAATTTTGACTATGCGCAAAGTGAAGTGCAAAATCTATTTGTGAAAGAAATACAGCTTTCGTTCATTTTCGATTTAAGTTTATTTTCTTGTTACAGTTGATATTATTGTTTAATTTTGATTGTGATCCGTACAGAATTTCATATTATGAAATATAATAATTTTCCTGTTTAAATCCGAGCCTGAGCGGCTGCATGCGACTTATTTTTAGATGTCTGGAAATACCTCAAGACGCGGCCTGTCAGAATCGCGCCCGAACCCACCAAAATATTAAGTTTACGCACTTTTTTCCACCAAAAAACTCCACAATCACTTTACACCCACCTTTGCGCTTAATCTTCGGCGAATTTCACTCACCGTTTTTCCGAGTTTGATGAATTTGCTCGCTAATTATATTCGATTACACGTTTCGGGTGAACGGGACTGGTTGATGCAATTTTCCTATTAGTAAACCGAAAGTTTTTGGATAAGTGACAAATCAGGATTTCATCATAAGAAGTTTGAATAATATTTCACGTTTGATCCTTTTTAGATGACATGTTATATAAAAAAAGACCTTTATTGGCATAATAATACATTACATCTACACACCCCTCTCTTCCTCCTGCTTGCCCTCTCTTCCCCCAACTTCTCCAGCATCCTTACCCTGGAGAAGTTGGGTGAAGAGATGGAAAGCAGGAGAAAGAGACATGTTATATATTTGTGTTTATTTTTGTTTGGCAGGTATTTTCAATCCTTGATTAAGCATGAAGTAAATAAATATCTGGAGTTTAGAAAAGCCTGAAAATTTAAATTTCTCGGCGCGAAGCGAAGCGTAGTGCGGCGGCAAATCTAAATTTTCATGCTGTTCTAAACTCAATGGCCTTAATAATAAAATTGCCGCTAATATCATTATAGTTTATTGCTAGCTTATCTCTATAAAACCCGTACAAACATGATCAGTTCGTACTAATAGAACAAAATCTACATGTTATTAGTTAATTTTTAACTATTGGTGAACGTAGCAACATCGCATTTTCATGTGTACTAACTTTAATTTATTTAAAATTTAACCATTTAGATGTTATATTACATTGTTTACGTGTGTGAAAATGTTTATTCCGCTGAATTATTTCATTAAATTTTATGTCTAACGAATGATTCCACTCCCAGACTAAGCATGAAGTAAAATTTCGAGTTTAGAAAAGCCTGAAAATTTAGTTTGGTAATCTACCAAAATATTTCATTAATACTAAAATGTTAATATAATCCTTAGTAGTGTTAAAGTTGTATGGTAAGCTCTACTAATAAGGCAGCAAATATTTACTTAATGCGCCCAGCTGCATAAAACACTGATTTAGTGTGAAGTTTAAAAAAGTATTCTTCATCAAACATTATCAACATCATTTTAAAACACCCATAAATTGTATTCTGAAGTTTCATTAAACATTACAAACAATTTTTTGCAATATTCTTAAAATGTATTGTGAAATTTAAAAGCCGATTCTTTATCAAACATTAAGAACATAATTTTTAAATATGCATTTTCAAATTATGTTGCGAAATTTCAAGTGTATTCTTTATCAAACATTAGGAACATAATGTTGAAATAATTGTTATTAATGTTTTGTATTGACACATTTTTATTATAAAAAAGCCCAGAAATATGTGAGTATTTTTAAATCGTTTAAATATAATGGTTTTAATTGATCATTTTTTAATGTTGTTATATTATGTATTAGTAATATGTTTTGTACTTATTTATTTTAGATTTTGCCCTGATGAAGCTAAGAAAGCTCTAGCAAAATATTGGCACAACTAATAAAAAAAGTTCTAAGGTCTAAAAGGTCTATTTATTCGTATATTTTTTTAAAAACGCTTTCCCCAAAACTTTAATATTAGTCTTGACAAACCTGACGGCAAAAAACTGCACAGATGTAATTTTGAAATATTCTTAAATTGTATGGTGAAATTTAAAAGCTTGTTATTCATTAACACATAACATAATTTAGAAAAAACTCTTAAATTGTTAGATAAGAATGTCTCATTTGTGGATTATAATAGGACAAAGTTAGTCGTGGAGATTTTAAAGGGAACATTTTATGTCCTCTAAAATGGATTTTATAGTATATTATCTTTACTGGCCGTACTTTTCTGAAATACATTTGATCTATTTTCGAAAGCTTTTTATACTTGAGTCAATAACCCAGTCAAAACATTTTGCGTAATTGGAGAGAAAATTAAGGCCGCATTTATGCGTTACACGCACTTACGTTATGCGCGCACCAAGAGTTACAGGAATTATATTTTCGATCCTTACAAAACATATTATATTTTGTTATACTCACAACATACAATTACTCGTAACTTCAGTTTGTTTTGCGTGCAAGTTTTATTATTTATACTTTGTTACAATTGCTCAAATTTTCAGGCTGTTCTAAACGCGAAATAAATGCTAGCTTTCAAGCATAGCAGAACACGTGTTAGGTAAACACATGTATTTTTTTAAAGCTTGTTCAAACAATCGAGGTTTTTTCGCTTTTTCGATTGTTCTTCGGTTTAAACGTTCAGTTACGGTTTTACAGTATCAAATTATTGCTTATGTAGTTATATTGTCCGTATTTAAACTCAGGAATAAAATAACAATGGATTAATTTACTAATATGTTACCCAAGATTAGATTAGATTAGATATTTGTAGAGGTGCCCTCTTTGCCTGTACCACCGCGACCTTTTTAGATCTATTGTGGATCCCTGTTATCCTAGACGACGTGCTCGAGCTTCGCCTCTTTGATTAGCCCTATTAACCCTGACAGTGAACCTTGGGTGTAGCTCTCTGCGCTTGGTTTAGTGTTGCCCAGTTTTAGGTATCTAACCCTTGCTAGGGCCTCACATTGGCACAGGATGTGGAGAGGGAGGATTCTTCCTGGAAGAATCTACGTATTGTATCCCCTGCCAGACCTATTTTGCTCATGTGTTTGTTGAGCCTACAGTGTCCTGTCAGTAGACGTACTATAGAATTAACCGTTTTTTTCTCTTGGTTGAGAAGATCGGTCGTGAAAGCCGGCGATTGTTTTTTGAGAAACGGTACGCCTGCCTCTGCCCTAGTGTTTAACCACCAAGTTTTAGTTTGTGTTTTTTTAAGGATTTTCTGACTGTGGTTTTTACGATACCGTAAGAGGGTTCCGGGCCGGTAAATGCGCTTGACGAGCCTAGTTTGGCCAGTTGTTCTGCTTTATCATTCCGTTAATGACTGTTGTGTCCTGGGACCCATATCATTGTCACTTGTTTGCGATCGCCCATTTCGTTGAGAGCACTTACACAGTCCCACACTAGCTTGGAATTGACCTGTGTGGTGCTTAGTGCGCTTAGGCTTTCAGAGAAAATAGCTATTGATCGACTTTTGTTGTCTTGCTATTCCTCCAATGCAGAGGTGAACCGCGATCGCCTCTGGCTGGAACACTGTGGTGTCCCTCGCCAGACTGACTTAAATCTTTGTCTCGGGTTTTGTGCTGTATTTTCCGGCTCCGACTCCTTCATTTATCTTTGAGCCGTCAGTATACCAGTTTGATTCCGCGTTGGTAGGTGGGCCGTCCTCCCAATCTTCCTCTGTGGGATCATTACTTTTTATTTCCTGTCGAAATTATATTTCTTGACCATAGCATCGCTTGGCATTCCTGTTGGGTTTGCCTTCAGCTCGTCTGCTAGCCTTTGGTACTTTTTCCTGTGTGATCGGTTTATGGGAGCCTGTCCTTGCATTAATCTGTATGTTACGGCTCTGGCCTCCAATTGTATGAAGATATGCAGTGGTTGTAGGTTCAGGATGATTTCTAGGGCTGCTGTCGGGGTAGTGCTTAAGGCTCCTGTGACACTGAGACATGCTAGTCTTTGTGTGCTATTCAGGAGCCTTATCGCCCCCTGCTGCTCCGTCATTGTCTACGACACTACTGCCCCGTAGCTTATCACGGGCCTGATTACCCTTGTATATAACCAGAGGGTCAATTTGGGGTTGAGCTCCAGTTTTTCCCGCACATTCTTCGACACCTTCCCAATGCAATTGAGGCTATTTTGGCGGTTTTAGTAATGTGCGTCTTCCACGTCATTTTGTCGTCGAAGATTACCCCTAGGTATTTCGTCTCCTTGACGAAGGGGATTTTTGTGCCCCCGAGCATCGGTGGCCTTAGGCCTTCTAACACTCTTCTTTATGTGAATATGACAATTTGTGTTTTTTCGGGATTGACCGTCAGTCGTTCCCGTCGACCCCAATTGTCTACTATGTTTAGGGCCCTTTGTGTTCGTTGTGATATAACTCCTGCAAACCGGCCTCTGATGACTATGGCCAAGTCATCCGCATACTCTAGGCAGTGGATGCCTTTTTCGGACAGTTTCCTTAGTAAGTCGTCCACTAGAGTTGCCCATAGCAGTGGACATAGTACCCCTCCCTGCAGGCAGCCTTTGCCGGCTCTAGATTTAATGGTGTGCCCTCCTAGAGTGGATATGATTGTTCTTTCCTCCAGGCCAGCCCTTATCCATGATAGAGGCTTGGCAGGACGCCTTTTCTTGCTTGTGTATCTATAAGCGAGTTGGTTGTGACATTGTTGAACGCCCCTTCTATATCTAGAAATGTGACTATAGCTATCTCTTTGTACTCCACTGACTTTGTGATGAGCCTGTTTAGGTCGTCCAGCGCCGAGTCCGTAGACTTTTCTGGCTGATAAGCGTTCTGACGATTACTGAAGGGATCTTTCCCCAGTATCTCGTTTTGTAGGTATCTGTCGACCAGTCTCTCCATTGTTTTCAGTAGGAATGAAGAGAGGCTGATGAGTCTATAAGACTTCGGTGTTAAATCTGCTATTCTACCTACCTTAGGCAAGTAGATTATCCTTACCCAAAGATTTGTAAAAGTGAACCTTGAGCTTGTATTAGCCGACTTCATTTTCTTGTACAAGCAAATAGTATAGTATTTTCTATCATGGTAAAATACACTAAATATGACCAAACACGAATCTTGTACAGTTTTGTATAATGGAAATAGAATATGTTCTAAATAGAAAATAGTATACTATTTTCTTGTACAAGAAAATAGTGTCGTCTGATACAAGCTTTACAAGGATATGTTCTTATTTAAAGCTACTTAAATAAGAAGATTTCTTCAAGGATTGAATGGTTTGTTGTGTATGTTTCGTTTTGTTTTTATTGGCCAGTGTAGGTAATAATTTCGAACCCTTCCCATGAACTACTTACACTTGCCAATATTATTTTTATGGAATGGCTACATCATTATGCAAGCTGCGCTTTGTGTATTACGATGTGAAAGTGGAAATTGCCTGTCGGTGTCTTTTTAATTTCACCCGAGAGACTCGGAGACATTCGATGATGCTCAAGTCCGCATTTTCCAAAGGACTTTCATCTAAATGGATTATTCAGTTTAACAAATATATCGATAATAAAAATCTCTAATTTTCTTCAATTATTTATACAGGACATTTGTTTTTCAAGTATTCATATTCTGATGCATGTAAATAATAAGGCGTTTGTTTTTTTAGTTCAATTTGAAACTTCTAACGAGTGTTTTCCACTCCCAAACTAAGCATGAAGTAAAATGTCGAGTTTGAAAAAGCCCCGTGAAAATTTGTCGAGGGTTGCGCAGCGACCCAAGACAAATTTTCTGGGCTTTTCTAAACTCGAAATTTTATTTTATGCGCCACGCAAAAAACACAGATTTCAAGCGAGGTTCAAATATACATAAATTCACAATATTTTTGTTTTGTACGCGTGGCGCATGAAGTAAAATTTCGAGTTTAGAAAAGCCCCGTGAAAATTTGTCTCGGGTCGCTGCGCGACCCGAGACAAATTTTCACAGGGCTTTTCTAAACTCGAAATTTTACTTCATGCTTAGTCTGGGAGTGGAAAACCCTCGTTTTAAGCTTCAAAGTGAACTCTTCTAAAAAAAACAAGGTGAACATTTTCTTTTAGATAAACATATGCATAAGCTGTAAATTTTGCGACCTCCGTTGTTTTTCAAAAGAGCTTAATTTGAATTTTTTAACGAGTATTTTCCACTCCCAGACTAAGCATAAAGTAAAATTTCGAGTTTAGAAAAGCCCCGCAAAAATTTGTCTAAAGGTCAAAATCACTGATTTTAATAAATCAACTTGAAATACAATAACACAAAGCCAGATTTATAAGTATTAAAGAAATAATAAATGCGTGTTAATAAGTAAATATTTGTTTTGGAAGAGTATCAATTTTTTACATACATTGTCTTTTGTTGACATAAATTGACATTATTCACGTAATTAGTATAAATTATAATATCTTTCATTAATTTCTCAGTTATAATAACTTATAACTAAGGGTCGGAGTATATGCAAAAGGCATATTTATAATTAAGAGGTATAAAAACAAAATTGCAAGTTTTCTATGCATATTTAATGATTTTTGATTAAAATAAGCCAAACATTAGATATGCATGAAAAACTTACAATTTTGTTGATATACCTCTTAATAACAAATATGCATTCTACATATAATCCGAGCCTTACTCATAATTATAACTATATAATTATATAACTATATTAAAAGACTTTAATAGACAGTTTTAAAACTCTACTAGGTATGTAATATGTATTTAGTAAGATATTAAAATATTGTTTGTATCGTTTAACAAGAAAACAATGCACTAATGCATTAATATAACTTTAAACTGTATATGCTCATTGAAGTCGTAATAATGTTTAAATGTGATTTGAAATTACATATCACCATATGCAACTTAATATACGAGAGCTTTAAGGAACAAATCATTTGTGAAATTTGCTTGAGTTCAGAGAAGCATGAGATTAAATTCACTTGGATCGATGCAAAAGTGAATGATGTTCGACTCACAACTTCCTACAACTTCATCAAACGAAAGTGCATTCTCTGCCGGAATAAATAAATTGTGTTATTGTTCATCTTGAAAGCAGTTTCAATTAATCGAAAGCATCGTTATTTAATAGATTAATCATATAGAAAAATGAAGGAAATAGTTTTTTGATAAATTTCTTAAGTTACTCTTTCCTCTTAACCAACGGTTTTATTTTTCTATAATCATTAAGGTTTTATTAAAGTTTTATTTGAACATTTTGATGCACGACATTTCTCTCGCTATTTTACCATCTCAGTAAACTAAATCATATAATATATGGTATACATAAGATTTATGTAATATCTTAGAAATTTGATATAGTATGTTCAATAAAAAAAAACCTCTAGAGTGCTATGATTTTAATTTTTTAAATTTAAGTTGGCTACACTCTTTAGGGATTGACATATAAAACGTCAGATATAATAATTATATTGTATAATTTCAGAATTGCCAACCTACAATATTTTCCATGGCACTCTAGAGGTTTTATTTTATTGAACATACGATATAATATCTAGGGAAAAATATGAGCCGTTTATTTTGAAAGTGGTCTAACTCCATTTTTCAATTTTTTTATCTTGGCTGTAAAAACCAGGGATGGGGGAGTGTTCAGTTTAATTCGAGCTTAAGTTAATTCATTGTCAAACCGTTGCTTTATGAGCGCGTTCTAGTGTAAAATTTGACTATAATTCTAAATTTGAATATCGGAAACGTTTCGATAAAGTGTAATAATGCAAATACGGCACAAAATGCACATCACAAGGCGGGCACGCAAAAGGAAAAAGGCGAAAAGCTCTCGCGCGACTTTCTCACCATTGCGCCTTCAAACTAGGAAGGAATTCAGAATTCAATGGCATCTTTGTCTCACTGTGTGTGCCCATTATCAGCCTATATACTCATGCACTTTGCATATTTCGCATCTGAATGCATTCAAGGTTCATTGTTTATGTAATATCAGACACTCACACACACACACACACACACACACAGAGATAGATAGATAGATAGATAGATATACAACATTTTTCCCGTCATGTTATAAAAGAGAATCATAAATTTAGATATAAATTAGATTTTGTTCGAGTCGAGAATCAAAAACTAAAAATTTATAAACAAAGCTGAAAATTTGGTTATTATCTGAAATCAAAAATATATTGTGTTACAAATTAATTGTTTATTTTTATTTTATGTATTTTATTCGAAGCCCACCATGCACTTGGATATTAGAAATTTCATGAATTTAAATCATGGATGTCGTTTATATGGATATGTCTAAAGCGTTTGACAAAGTTCAACATAATGTTCTTTGTGAACGTAAAACATACAGAGAGTTTTATGTAACACTTAACATTTTCATAAAGAGAATTTTTCTTTTAAGTATACATTAGCATACCTTGTACATTTGGTGACACTCGGTTTATTAAAAGAATCTAATTCGAAGCTTCAAACGACTGTTTTCCACTCCCAGGCTAAGTATGAAGTAAAATTTCGAGTTTAGAAAAGCCTGAAAATTTGGTTTGGTTGCGTAGCGCGAAGCGCGGAGCGGCCAAACCAAATTTTCAGGCTTTTCTAAACTCGAAATTTTACTTCATGCGCCACCGGTACAAAACACTGATGCAATGTAAAGTTTAGCGGTGCGTTTTAAACTTCGTAATGTCAGTGTTTTGTACCGGTGGCGCATGAAGTAAAATTTCGAGTTTAGAAAAGCCTGAAAATTTGGTTTGGCCGCTCCGCGCTTCGCGCTACGCAACCAAACCAAATTTTCAGGCTTTTCTAAACTCGAAATTTTACTTCATGCTTAGTCTGGGAGTGGAACACACTCGTTTAAAGCTTCAAATTAAATTCTTTTAATAAACCGAGAGTCGGCAAATGTACAACGTATTTCAGGTTTAAAATTGAACTCTTTTAAAAAAACCACGAGTATCTAAAGATTTACGACATATACGCTGTAATTAAGTCATGTATACTTGAAAGAAAAACTCCCTGTATATACAAGTTTGGGCATTAATTGCGATTGATTGGCTACAATTTTTAATGGTCATGTAGGCAACCCAATTTACACATAATTTAAAAATTAAAGGTTTCAAATTGTATTGGATGAAAATGTTCGGTGTTACATAAAACTCTCTGTATGTAGTTGCCAATGGTTTCTAATTTTGCGAATATTATCCAACGTCAGGTGTACCACAGGGTTTCATTCTTGGTCCATTACTATTTAACAAATTTGTCAACATCTGTTATATGCAGAAGATTCAAACATTTACAAAACTATAAATAATATTAATGATCCCTATCGGACCTAATCTCCGGCGTCATGATAGGCCATAGCAGCGGAAATAGATGACGTAAAGCCCAAAAACAAAAACAAAATATTAATGATATCCGTAACTTGCATATTAGTCGAAACAAAGTTGTTACTTGGTGTTTAGAGAATGTTCTCAATTTAAATATTGATAAATGTAAATATATGTCTTATACTAAAAAACTAATTTTGTTGACTTTAACTATGCAATTGATGGTAAACTACTTAAATGTGTTACAACATTTAAAGATCTGGGTGATTATTTCGATTGTCACCTTAGCTTTAATTATCATATTGACGTTACGGTAAAAAATGCATTTAAGTCAGGTTTCATATGCCATAACGCGTCCCAATTTCACAATGTTGTCACACTTAAAACTTTATTTTATTCTTATGTACGGTCAAAGTTGGAATATGCGGCATTAGTTTGGTTTCCTCAAAATTAAATTAGAAAGATCGAAAGTGTGCAACGCAAATTCCTAAAATTGTTATACTACAAAATTGAGGGAAGGTATCCAGAGAGAAGCATCGAGCATAACATATTATTGGAAAGATTTGACGTTGAGTCGCTTGAATTTCGTCGTAAAACTAAATGTATTTCTTTCCTTTATAAACTTTTGCACAACACAATTCTTAGCTAAATTCGGACTGCATATTCCTTCTTTTTCCAGCAGGCAGAAACCAACATTTCATATATTTGCGCATCGAATTAAAGCGAGATTGAAATCTCCTGTTAGAAATATTTGTAATTGTTTTAATACAATTTCGCATTGTAGTGACATCTTTCACGATTCGCTAAAAATGTTACTCAGTAACTTGGAGCCGACTGTAAATTAATTATTCTTATTTAAAATTATGTTTTTCTTTAACATTTAATAACTAATTTTATTGTTACATAATTATTCTAATTTAATTATTATTATATATTTATTTGTATTAGGCTTGTGTTTTGTTTTTGTCTTGTAATTGGAAATTGTTTCCTGTTGGACAATAAATGGATTATTATTATTATTATAAATCTTAAAATGCGCCTTCTCCTGCCCACCATTAGCTACGCCCATGTCAATAATAATGTCGGATATACTACTTTATTTAAAAACAAACACTTATTTAAAATATTTATTGTCTTTATTACAACAATATTTTGACTGCTTTAAAATTATTCTTTTATATTATGTCTGTGTGCAGAGAGCGATTAAATTTAAATGAAGCAAGTTGAGCGTAGACTGAAAAATGCCCAACGAAGCGTTCAAGAGGCACTATAGACGATAATGATGGCGTTTATGAATGTGTATGAATGTGCAGTAGGAATTACAATGAAATTACTACAATTAGCCACTCAGCCACGAGAATTATTGTGTGTGTATGTGTTATTTACACCACGCTGATCCCAATCGATTCGCCTTATCGATTAGATTAACCAACACTCAATAAACAACAAGAAAATGTGTATAATTATATTATAAATGTGTTGAGGGTAAATCATCGCTAGATGATTAGTCAATAAGTGTATCAATTATGGGAATTGTGGCAAATTTTGTGCTTAATTTTGTCTCCACTACTTTTGAATAAAAAGCAAGATGATGACTTTTCCGCTAATATTACTTATAATCTGTCATAATTTTTATAATATTATTAATTGGATTAGCCACTATTGAACAACTGGCCCTTAGCAAATTTAAAAAAAAACAAGTTTTTCTTTTATTTATTGGTATAATAAAAATATATTAATAATGGAATGTAATGATGTTGCGAGTTTCGTGTGGGATACAATTCTGCAAAAATTACAGATAAATATGCAGACCGCGGTGCGATGAATAATAATAAAAAAACGATAATAAGAGTGTGCACATGGAATAATTGTGATTGTAAGCAATGTGATGCAGATGTGAATTTTGATAATAAAGCCAGAACGGTCGTCTGTACGAGCATTATTTCATGCGATGGATTAGCACATTAATAAGACACACATCGCTGATCGCCGTTTTATTTTTTTGGGCTAGGTTTACAAGGTTAAATGGTACAGACCCATCAATAAATTATGAGTGAAGTATATCCCAAATATTTTGTAGATAGTTTTGTTTTATTTTCCAAACAGTAATACACTGTGAGCCTAGTATTTTCCAAAATTCTTGTCTTTTCAACATTGTTATCTTGGTCGATTAATTCTTGTTTTTCAAATAATAAATTGCTTTTTAATCGCATACGTTGATTTGTAAATAACAAAATATGAACATAATCGATTCAGTCAGTACTGTCAAAATATATACAGGGTGTCCCAGACCACCCGTATCAGCCTTTCTTTGAGAAAACGTTTAGTTCTAGAGAGTTGGGACAACAAAATTTATAACAAAAGCCGTATTAAAGAATCGAATGGTGATACTGTTTTTTCACAAAAAGGTTGGCATCCCTGAAAGTTTGCTTAAAAATTTCAATAACTCAAGATTTTTAAGTGGCACGATAGGTCAAAAGTGGTATCGTTGAAAAGGCCTTTAAAAAAATAAGCAACTTTTGTAAGCAGCATAATTTTGTTAAGGGCAGGTGGTGGCCGAGCGGTAATGTCGCCGGGCTGTATCGCTCGGCGAGCCACAATTCGGGTTCGATTCCCGGGGAGACTTTATTTGAAAAATAATGTCTCGTCGTGACCCTGGGTCCGGTATGAATGTCTGTGAATAGTAGAAAACTACAAATTGTAAATTGTAATAAATTAATTGATACAAAAATATAAAGATTGATTATGGCTAATGGGCAAGTTCCCAAGGCCAGACAACAGCTACAAAAAGCAAAAAAAATAATGTTGTTACTGGCATCGATTTTGAGTAATATCGGATCAAAGTTATTAAATTTTAATTTTTCATGGCTAACTTATTTTAAAAGATTGAGTTTCAAATGTCAGTTAGACCTCTCAGATACATTTTGACCAAGGCCGCGGAGACTCTAAAGAAATATTCGACTCCAATTCCGTCTCTGACTCCTCTATTTTTGATAATCCTACGCCAACTCCAACTGCTGCTTCGAATTATGTAAAACTTTTAAAACTTTACTTAATAATGCAATTTTTTGCAATACAAATTAATATTAATTAATGGTTACTATATCTGCATAATTGCAATTTAATGTTTTTTTTTAAATCAAAATTTTGGTTTTCTCTCATATGCAAATTACATAAATTTTCATTGTAATTAAAAACTCTATTTGGGTACAAATTTTAGAAAAAAAAATCGCATTTATATTGAAATAATAATATTGAAAATCAGAGTCGGAATTATATGAAATTTTCAACTCTACAGCTCCGATTTTCTCATCACAAAGATACTTAAATTCCGACCCCACAGTTTTGACTCTAACTCCGACTTAGAGTTCACAGCACTGGTTCAAACTATTTTCCATTTACTTTTAAACACTGTTGAACTATTCTGGTCCTAATACCAGTGGCATCTACTTTTAAAATAAGGTAGCCATGATATATTGATATTTGGTAACTTCAATCCAAAATTACTTAAAAGAAATGCCAGTTACAAAAATATTTTTTATACAAAAGTTACTTATTTTTCAAAGACCCTTTAAATGATACCACTTTTGACATATCATGCTATTTGAAAATCATGAGTTTTTGACATTTTTAAGCGAAATCCTAAGGATGCCAACCTTTTTGGAAAAAAACAATATCACTATTCGATTCTTCAATATGACTTTGGTAATATTTTTTTTGTATCCCAACTCTCTAAAACTAGCCGTTTTCTCAAAAAATGCCTGTTACGGGTGGTCTGGGACACCCTGTATAATACACTTCCTCATTTATAATTTAGTATAATCTTGGATAATGATCTGTAAAGACCGAAACACGTGTCAGGAAACTGAAAATAAAATCATGGAACAAAACAAGTGAACACTTTCAGTAAATAACACACTTGGTTAAGATTTCACTGTTTATTGATTAACACTGCAACAATTGTTTCGCCACACAGTGGCTTCATCAGGCAGATGAATAAATTCAGGTTGTTGCAGTGTCCATCAATAAACCGTGAAATCTTAACCAAGTGTGTTTTTACTAAAAGTGTTAATATGGAATTTCACCAAGTAACAGCCTCAACTATTAAACTAACAAAAGAAGTGTTTTTCTTAACCAAATTTATATATTTAGTACTGTCAAAATAGTTAATATAATCGATACAATGCAATGCCGTCAAATTACAGTATTTCAAGTGTTTTTTTTTTATTATCAAAGTGTGAAAATTTGTAAAAGTGTGATTATTAATTTTGAATTTTTGAATTGTCAACACGAAATGACAATTTAGGCCAACCATGACACTTAATTTTATTAAATTATAAATTGTCAGAAATAGCCTGACATTTCTGGCAAATTTATAATTTATTAAAATTAAGATAAATTTCAAGTTATATATACAGATACAATATTGCTACAATGTAACCACAGGATTCTAGGGTATTGATTAAATTCTACGAAAAATTTCGTGAATGAACACGAAATCTCGTTCGGATCGCAATTCACGCAGCCTTATCTAATATAAACTAAACGATATCTTGATTGCGGATATAAATAGCACGTCTATTTTATTTTTCTCGCAGGTAATTGAATTCATTCATGTGTTTCGCAATTGGGAATTAATTCGCGACCTGAAAACCGCGGGGGATGGGCAAATGCGACCTTTTTTTCTCCTTTGACGACGACGTGTTTACAAGCACTAATAAGCAACGAGAACAGAAAGGAAAACTGTCAATTTGACCCTATAAACTTAAAGCACTAATAGTTTTTTTTTTTATATTTTCCACCCTATGCAAAACAAATTGAAAGTATTGTTTTCGCAAACATTTTAGAATCCAAAATTTTAGTGGTTTTATCCTTTTTGAAGTTCCTGAGTTGATTAACCCATTAAGCGCCATTGATGCATACACGCAACATTATTCATTTTTGTTGATTAATTAATTAAATTACTAAATAAAGTAATTTAATATATCATATCATTTGACCTGGCTTACTAAATGAATAAAGAAAAATGTTAATATTTTGTTATTTAAATATTTCGATTATTTTTCATTTAGAAAAAAATAAATGTTAGTGTATTTCTAACTTGAAAATATTTCAGTTTTATACGCGTGGTGCATGAAATAAAATTTCGAGTTTAGAAAAACCCGAAAATTCTTTTAAGAAAACAACGAATATTTAAAAATCTACAACACGTAATTGGGATATGTATACTTAAAAGAAACAATTCACAAAAAATTATGATTAGAACTTTTTTTAACTGAATAGATTATATCATTTGACCTGGTTTAAAAATGTATGAAAAAAAATGTATATATTTTGTTATTTAAATATTTCGATTATTACTCACAACATACTCACAACATTTCAGTGTTTTATACGCGTGGCGTATGAAGTAAAATTTCGAGTTTAGAAAAGCCCCGTGAAAATTTGTACGCGGGGTTTTTCTAAACTCGAAATTTTACTTCATGCTTAGTCTGGGAGTGGAAACATTTGTGCTAAACTTCAAATTGCACGTTTTTATATAAAATCGACAAATGCCTAAAAATTTACAGCGCATACATTATGTATACAGTCTGTTTGATTTATTGTGACACAACACATATGTCCGTTATTAGTACAGATAGAAAAAAAAGTTAAAGACAAAAGTTTTAGTATTTTTTATGATCTATTCAATCGTAATGCCAGAAAAACAGTTGAAAATCAAATAAACACGTGAAAGCTATTAGTTTCATTTTCTTTAATGGAACACCCTGTATATTTTGTTTATTTCAAATAGGCATTAATATTAGCCTTATAATGATACCACATAAGTACCCCTTTATTATAGAAATAACACGACAATTGCCAATAAATGAAATTTATCAGTTGACATGAATAACTATTTAAAGTGTCTGTTCAAAGTGACGTCCGTTGTTTGCAATACATTCTTCACATCTCTTCATTAAATTTAGTCGTGCTTTTTGCAACATCCGTGGTGTTATTTGGCCACATGCCATACGAATACGATTTTTCAGATCGTCTAGATTTTCTGGACGAGTAACATAAACTTTTTGCTTTAAAAATCTAAAATAGACAGATCTGGCGATCTTGCTGGCCAGTTTATGGGGCCACCATTTGCAATCAATTTCAAACCAAACTTTCTTTCCAAAATATCTTTGACATTTCTTGCGTTATGGGGAGAAGCTCCATCTTGTTGGAACCACATATCTCGACGTATTTCTAGGGGGATATCATGTAAATAATCTTCAAATTCTATCGTAAGAAAGTTGGCATATCGCTCCGCATTCAACGTTCCTTGATAAAAAAAATGGTCCTATTATGGCATCACCTAACACACCAAGCCACACATTAACTGCAAATCTTTGTTGGAATCTGCATTCTCGAATTTGACGTGGATTTTCAGTATCTCAGTAATGGTCGTTTTTTCGGTTGGAGATTCCGTTGTTGTTGAAATTTGATTCATCACTCCAAAGAATTAAATTTAATAAATGTTGATTGTTGCTAAGCCAATTACAGAATACTATCCTCCTGTCAGAATCACCATGTCTTAAACCTTGTACTAACTTAATTTTATATGGTCTCATTTTATGTTTTCTCAGAATAGAAAATATTTTATGCACACTTATTCCTAAGTCAGCCACTGCTTCGCGTATTGAATTACGTGGATGTGCTCTAAAATAGGCCAATATCAATACTTCATTATTATCTTCTCTTTCTTGTCTTCTCCTTCGTAATTTATTATTAAAACACCCATTTCTCCGTAAATTTTGTTCAAGTCTTGCAAAAGTGCGATAATGTGGTTGTCTTCTTTCTGGATACATGTTTCCGTAAGTGATACTAGCTTCTCTAGAATTATCGTTGCATCTAACGAAGACCTTTAGCATATCCATTTTTTCATCATTAGAATAGTAATTATCACCCATCTCTAAAGATTTGAATCAACATCACGCAAGACGGGAAGTTACTACACCACTTTGACATTAAAGCGTTAACAAATTGTTTTATGTCAATTGTTATCCATTGCAACTGATAAATTTCATTTATTTGCAATTGTCGCGTTATTTGTATAATGAAGGGGTACTTATGTGGTATCATTATAAAGCTAAGGTTATTATTTGAAATAAACAAAATATACAGAGTGTTCCATTAAAGAAAATGAAGCTAATAGCTTTAATAGTGTTTATTTGATTTTCAATTGTTTTTCTGACAATGCTACTGAATAGATCATGAAAAATACTAAAACTATTGTCTTTAACTTTTTTTTCTATCTGTACTAATAACGGACATATGTGCTGTGTCACAATAAATCAAACAGACTGTATTCAAAAGAAAAATTCACAGTATGTAATACAATAAGGCATTCATAGAAATCATAAAAATTAGTGTAGAATGTTACCTAAAATCATCTTTTACAGTTACCTCTATATTTGCTCGGCCGTTAATGGGTTAAGTCCATTTTTGAAAAATGTCTGTAATTTTTAAATGTAATTTTATTAAAACTTAAATTTTTAAAATTTAAATAATAAACTAAAATTCCTTGATATATTTTCATGGAATTTTATATGATTGTAAAACATCATAACATTGCAATTTAAAAACAATGCCACATAATATAATTATACAAGGTGTTCTAAATTATTGGGCCACCATTAGTAACTTTGTTATCTTTGGAGCTACGAAGTCAGTTAAATTACCAAACTAGTAATAATTTTTACCTACATTACGATGGTGTAAACAAAAAACCAAATTTATATTATTATATTATATTATATTATATTTATATTTTATTATTGTATTATTTGTATTAAATTTTTGTTGTTGTAGTAATTATATTTAGTTAAATATTAATTTGTAAAATGGATTTTCCGTTTAATAAATAAATAAATAATAAATAATAATAAAATGAACCTCAGGTTTTTTATTTATTTGCAAAAACAACATTTTTTTTAAATAGGATGCCATGTTTATTTTGACATATTTAGAAAGTAAAAAAATACACAAACAAAAATGTTTAAATAAATGTTTATGTTTAAAATGAAGATAGAGGAGTTATGGGCCATTAAAATACTGCATATTTTATAATAGGATTACCTACTCGAAATCAAAACGGCGATAAATAAACGATGTCGGATGTTGTCAAAGTATCTATGCTTATTGACCAATTTTCTTGTATCATCGTGATGTTTGCTATACCTTTCTGTCATAACGAGAAAAGTGACATGTTATTATTGTTTATCATGTTAAAAAAATGCAGCTAAAAGGGCTATGCGCCAGAGCTGGGACGAATCCTCGTAAAAAGAATTCGAATCACGAATCCGAATCACCAAATATGATTCGAATCACGAATGCTCGAATAAAGGATTCGTAAGAGATAAATATGATTCGAATCAAAGATTCAAAGATTCGAATCCTGTTTTTTCGAATCACGAATACAAATCTTTTAAGAATAAATTACATTTTATTATTTTCTTGCAACCATTAACATTCTTATATTGCTAGCAGTTGTTTTAAGGAAATTATTAAAAACCTAATTATTTATTATTAACACTAATCATCGTTGATAACAGACTAAATATCTGATTTCGTGTTACTCTAATTGAAGATGGTATTGTGTGTTTTTGAACTTTACTTGAAATCAATGTTTTATACGCGTGGCGCATGAAGTAAAATTTCGAGTTTAGAAAAGCCCGAAAATTTGTCTCGGGTCGCTGCGCGACCCTCGACAAATTTTCACGGGGCTTTTCTAAACTCGAAATTTTTCTTCATGCTTAGTCTGGGAGTGGACAACACTCGTTCTTACAAGTTTCTAATTGATGAATCACTCTAGATTTATAAGTTTATTACTCAAAGGACCGTTTTACAAAGGCTATAGCTCAAAGGACCAATTGTAGTTTTCGGAGACCGAAGGACTACAGGGAATGAAGTTGTTTTTCAAAAAAACAACGTATATCTGAAGGTTCACAGCGTGGATATGAAAGAAAAATGTTATATATATGATTCTTAATAAATGTCAATAGTTTTGATATTTTTCATGATTTCTGTGTACGTCGTTACTTTTCGCGATTTATTCAAACGTTTTCTTTCAGTGTTTTTGTCAATTTGAATGAAATTCAATGACTTTTCTCTGACTTTCCCGGGTTTATTGATATTTAGTGAATTATTTTTTCGTAATTTTGAGGCATTTGTCGATTTTATAAAAGAGTTCAATTTGAAGTTTTGAACAGTGATTCCAATCCCAGGTTAAACATGAACAAAGTTTAACAGGAATGAGAAACATTTGTTTAAAAAGCTCAAGTATTTAACATGTGGGAAAGTACTATGATAGACATATTATTTTTTTTTCATTCTGACAGTTACGATACACATATATATGTGACATATTTTAAGGTAACGAGTCTGTTCCACTCCCAGACTAAGCATTAAGTAAAATTTCGAGTTTAGAAAAGCCCCTTGAAAATTTGTCGAGGGTCGCGCAGCGACCCTCGACAAATTTTCAAGGGGCTTTTCTAAACTCGAAATTTTACTTCATGCGCCACGCGTATAAAACACTGATTTAAAGTGAAGTTAAAAATGCACTGAAAACAACAACCTAACTTCGATTTTTTTTAAATTGGATTTTTTCTTTCATATCCACGCTGTAAACCTTCAGATTGTTTTTTTTAAACTTAAATTCCCTGTAGTCCTTCGGTCTCCTAAGACTACAATTGGTCCTTCGAGCTGTAGCCATTGTAAAAAATCCTTTGAGTAATAAATTTAGTAATCTAGAGTGATCCATCAATTTGAAACTTCTAAGAACGAGTGTTGTCCACTCCCAGACTAAGCATGAAGTAAAATTTCGAGTTTAGAAAAGCCCCGCGTAGAAAATTTGTCGAGGGTCGCGCAGCGACCCTCGACAAATTTTCACGGGGCTTTTCTAAACTCGAAATTTTACTTCATGCGCCACGCGTATAAAACACTGGTTTAACCAGAAATATAAAAACACACAAAACAAATTATTCATGTTAATCCTCACAATTAATTTGAATTATTTTTAACGATTCGAATCCTTCTGTAAGTATTCGAATCCATTTATAAATATTCTAATCCTCACAATTAATTTGGGTTATTTTTAACGATTCGAATCCTTTTGTAAGTATTCGAATCCATTTATAAATATTCGAATCGTTTTATAAAGATTCGAATCACCCGCATTTGGATTCGAATACGAATCCTCTTAAAAAATGTAACTAATCCGAATCACGAATCCAGTTTAACTAAAGTATTCGAATGCCTCTATTGAATCCTCTAAAAGAATTCGAATCCAGGATTCGAATCGTGAATGATTCGAATCCTGGCCAGCTCTGCTATGCGGTATGCGGAATTGTTTCCTGGCCGGGTTCAACCAAACCAAACTTATTTTTTAAGGTTGTACGGGAAATGTAGAAATAATACAGATGTTTTTAAAACGAAGACAGGAAGAAAGATTTTATTATTAATGAAGAAACCGAAATCAAGGCAAGCAATGATGTTCGTAAGAAAGCTGAAAAATGCATCGAACAAGATGACAACGTTTTCGAACTTCTATTGTAGTTTTTTATTTCTATCTATTTATTAATCCCACTTTTTTACTTCTAATTCCAAATCTCATACTTTAAATAAGTAATTGTAATTACTTTAAATACACGCACACTAAATTTGAGTAACTTGTAAAAAAAAAAACATTTTCAGTCACATTTTAGGGTAATCATATATTTAGCCTTTTTTGTTTGTGTATTTTTGCTCTTTCTAAATATGTCAAAATATACAGGGCATCCCATTTGAAAAAATGTTGTTTTTGCGAATAAATCAAAAACCTGAGGTTCGCTTGTTTTTCTGTTTACATCATCGTAACGCAGGTAAAAAATACTACTAGTTTGCTAATTTAACTGACTTTGTAACTCGAAAGATAATTAAGTTACTAATGGTGGCCCGATAATTTAGAACACCTTGTAGAGGTATTTTCCAATATGTAATTATATTTTCATTAACTCGAAATTTTACTTCATGCGCCACGCGTATAAAACACTGGTTTAACCAGAAATTTTAAAACACACAAAACAAATTATTATTATATGCCTGCTGTATTATTATAGACTTGTCATACAAATTTTAGCCGCCCCCGCAGACTTTTGTTTGGGCCCCCACCCCTAAAAACAAAATGTTAGGTAAATAATGAACGGTGGAGGCTTCTACTTCGTTATCAGAGCTGGGACGAATCCTCGTAAAAAGGATTCGAATTACGAATCCGAATCACCTAATATGGTTCGAATCACGAATACTAGAATATAGGATTCGTAAGAGATAAATATGATTCGAATCAAAGATTCGAATCCTGTTTTTTCGAATTACGAATACAAATCCTTCAAGAAAAAATTTGATTTTATTATTTTTTTTGCAACCATTAATATATAAATATCGTTGTTTTAACAAAAATATTCGAAACCTAATTATTTATTATTAACCCTGAACATCGTTGATAACAGACATAATATCTGATTCCCTGTTACTCTAATTAAAGATGTATTTGTGTGTTTCTGAACTTCACTTCAAATCAGTGTTTGTACGCGTGGCGCATGAAGTAAAATTTCGAGTTTAGAAAAGCCCGAAAATTTGTCTCGGGTCGCTGCGCGACCCTCGACAAATTTTCACGGGGCTTTTCTAAACTCGAAATTTTACTTCATGCTTAGCCTGGGAGTGGAAACACCCGTTTAAAACTTTTAATTGAACTCGAAAATCATAATTACAAAACAAGACACTGTGATTTAATACGAATTGATAAACACACTACTACTCTATACAATAAATCATTTATAAACAAAGGTAAAAAAGTTTACAACACATTAGATAACGACATTAAAAATCTTGGTTTTCCATAATTTAAAAAGGTTATAAAAAATATGCTACTAAATAGAGTTGTATACATAATTAATGACTTCAAGTTTTAACCTCGATCGGTGGCAAAAGTGTACCTGTACATTAGACTGTGCCAAAAAAAATCGACATTTTTTGATTTCACTCTTCCTCTAGTATATGATTCCCCGTTCAAAATTCGGCGGGTTCCCAAAATCTGAAGCCAATCGGTTGATATTTAGAGGTGCATCAAGTCTAAAACGTGTGTTTTTCCATTTTCAAGTAGTGCGTGTTTTCCCTCGAGTGAAGATTATTTCAACTGATGGCCGATTTTCTCTGGAATTTTGAATTCAAGTAATGCTATGTGATACTAGACTATGTTCAAACAACAATTGACGCATCGCGGACCTAAAAATATGAAGTTATTGAACTTGAAAGTTGAAGTCACGGTTTTTAGGCCTCAAAAAAATGGTTTTTTTTGGCCAATATATCTTTCCGAAAGTAGATCTGGCGACTGAAACGCATTGAATACTTTGTATTGGAATGTAATAATGTGTCTCAGTCGTCAAACATCCCGTTATTTTGGAACAGTAAGCTAAAACCTCTCGAAAATCGAGGAAAAATTTTTAAAAACACGTTTTAGACTTGATGCACCTCTAAATATCAACCGATTGGCTTCAGATTTTGGGAACCCGCCGGATTTTGAACGGAATCATATACTAGAGGAAGAGCGTAATAAAAAATGTCGATTTTTTTTGGCACAGTCTACAGTACATACTATACAAAATTTGTTTTGATATTGTTTTGACGCTTCACATCTATCATATACAATGTATTGTATCATTGCATTATGTATCATACGTGAATAAAGCTATTATTATTATTATTATTATAAATTCGACGAATGCCTGAAAATTACGGAAATAAAAAATACACTGAATATCATTAAAACCGGGAAAGTCAGAGAAAAGTCATGGAATTACATTCAAATTGACTTAAACACTAACAAAAAAGCTATATGATGTTATTAAATTTGTAAAAACAGCAGGCAAATTACAAAACACGTAAAAAATTATAAAATTAACTTAAATATTGACAAAAACAATGGAAACAATTTAACAAAACGGGGGTTTCCCACAAAAGAAAGTTATATTAAAAGGCCAGGGAAAAAAATCTTGAATCAGAAAAATTTTATTTCAAATAATATTAAACAAAATATTAGATTATTTTCTTTAAAAACATTTTCAGTCATTTAATGTTCTTATCAAAGCATTCAGTTTGAAGTTTCGAACGACCGTTTCCACTCCCAGACTAAGCATGAAGTAAAATTTCGAGTTTAGAAAAGCCCCGTGAAAATTTGTCGAGGGTCGCGCAGCGACCCGAGACAAATTTTCTGGGCTTTTCTAAACTCGAAATTTTACTTCATGCGCCACGCGTATAAATCACTGATTTAACGAGAAATTTAAAAACACACAAAAAACATTTTTCATGTTAATCCTTATAATTAATTCGAATTATTTTTGACGATTCAAATCTTTTTGTAAGTATTCGAATCCTTTTATAAATATTCGAATCCTTTTATAAATTTCGATTCCTTTTATAAATAATCGAATCCTTTCACAAACAGGCGCGGTTAGATTTACCCCCTCCAAAGCGCTAGATATAATACTAAATCTAGCTCCTGTTGACCTTTACTGCAGGTATGCTGCAGCTACCACAGCGATCAGGATCAACTTGGTCGGGATATGGAATAGTAGCAAACAGGGCCATAGAAGGATCCTGAATGAGCTTGTCGATATCCCACTGAGGACTGATAGCTGTCTTCCAGAACTTACCTTTGGGAACAAGTTCTCCATTTCCATCCCGGACAAAACCGAATGGGTAGAGGGCAAGATTGTTCAGGGAAATGAAGTCTGGCTCTTCACGGATGGCTCCAAGTCCGAAAACAGAGTAGGGGGTGGAATTTTCTCACATGAGTTTAACCTTCAAAAATCTTTTCGACTCCCAAACCACTGCAGCGTCCTACAGGCGGATGTCATGGCTATCCGAGTGGCAGTGGACTGGATAGGTAAAACCGACCTTCAGGTAAACCATATCAGGTTCGTCACCGATAGCCAGGCCGCCATTAGGACATTAAATAGTCCCTACTGCACCTCCAAGGTGGTCAGAGACTGCAGAAAAGTGCTTAACAAGCTCGCTAACAGCTGTGATGTGGGGCTCATCTGGGTACCAGGTCACAGTGATATCAAGGGAAACTCAATTGCCGACGGCCTCGCAAGGAAGGGGGCAAGGATGAGAGACCTATCTACTGAACTTTCCGCCGACATTCCTCTTGGGGAATGCAAGAGACTATTAAGGGATCAAATGACATCATGTGTTAACCTTAGGTGGAAGGAAGAAGACACGTGTCACATAACAAGGCAGCTATGGCCTATGTGTGACACTATAAACAGTAAAAGATTAATTGCACTTAGCAGAATCGACATAAGGAAGGCAGTAGGCATCATCACGGGTCACTGTTTTCTGGGTGGACACGCACAAAAGATGGGTCTCAAATACAATGACTACTGCAGAGAATGCCTAGATGAGGAGGAGGAAGAAACAGTACTCCACTATCTAGGTCAATGTCCTGCTCTTGAGGGGAAACGAATGAAGTACCTCGGTCTGCACCACGCAAGTGAACTGGCGGAGCTCTCACCTATAAAGGTGGGAGATCTGATCGGATTCATTAAGTGCTCAAATTGGGTTGTATAGGGGAAGGATCTCTTATGGTATCACAACGGGTCCTATGGGCCTAAGTGAACAGCCTCGGCTGTTGCCATATAAACCTAACCTAACCTAACCTTTCACAAGGATTCGAATCCACCCCATTTGGATTCGAATACGAAACCTCTTAAAAAAATGTAACGAATCCGGATTACGAATCCAGTTGAACTAAAGTATTCGAATGCCTCTTTTTAATCCTCTAAAAGGATTCGAATCCGGGATTCGAATCCTGAATGATT
Source organism: Philonthus cognatus (assembly GCA_932526585.2). Lineage (NCBI taxonomy): Eukaryota > Metazoa > Arthropoda > Insecta > Coleoptera > Staphylinidae > Philonthus > Philonthus cognatus. Next base: position 45,841,682 of record OW052241.1, read on the forward strand.
CGAATCCTGCCCAGCTCTGTTCATTATACATGTTAATTCAATAAATTAAAACACTTTAACTTTATTTGTATGCAAACAAAGTTAAAGTGTTTTAATTTATTAAAATGTTAAGGAATGATGCATTTTTATTATAACTACAAAATATAATTTAATATAAAATAATCACTAATTTCAACAAAAAAAAAAAACATCACGAAACGAAATAATACTGTAGGCTAATTTGTATCGATGCTATTTATTGTATTAATTATGTACTGTTTTTAAATTACCGGTAATTTTACATTACTAATTATAAGGACAATAGGTTAATCTCGGTTCTAATTTAAGCGAATGAAAAATTGACAAACTTTTTTTCAATATTTCTGTGCATGTTAAATAAACAACCCACATTCTGAAAAATAGTTAGATCAAAATCGTTATTACCGACACTATAATTTACAATTTATTTTTTATTTCTATGAATAATTGAGTATTTTTCTTGATTGGTGTTGATATTTAATAATTTTAGATTTTTTTCTTCTCGTTGGTACTCACACAGACGAGACATTATGCAATTTGTAATTATCGCTTAATTAATGAGTTTGCCAATAATTACACACGTCGTATTTCACGACGTGATATCATCAATAAGTTCAGTTTGCTTCTAGGAAACGGATTCCATTGAAATCGTGTTCTGGTTTGTTTTATTAGCGCAAAGTGTAAATTACTATCAATTGATAAACAAGGTTTTTCAACTTTGAAAAAGAAAATAACAACAGTTTTATGAAAAAATAGGTATAATAGTTAAATTTTTTTACACTTGTAACACGGTGTCCGTATTTCAACAGAATGTATGGGGATCTCGGTTATTTGGAGAGATAGAGAGTTGGTTAAATTGGGGAAAAGTTGCGTAATTTAGGGCATAATAATAAACTAAAAACAAATTTAAAATATTTTTTTTGTTTTTGAGGTATTGTCAAAAAACAGATTTTTTGAAATTTCGTTTTTATTTTTTTATTCAAAAACTGTTGATTCCAGACATTTACAACTTTGACATTATAGAGTAACTTTTTAACGATATCTCTAGTTACATATTTTATTTTAAGGTAACTATAACATTTACCCAGGGACCATAGCCAACTTTTGTTTTTCTTATGGGCGCCATTTTGGATTTTCATATATTTTGGAAGAATATATAATAATAAGAATATTTTCTGAATTCAATGATGTATCACACTTATAGTTTATTGTACATTTTATATGTAAAATTTTAATCTTTTGTTTTTTGTAAAGAGTGCCTCGGAAACAGTTGAGTAACTCACTTATTTGACAACTCCTAGGACCTATAATTTGCTTACATATCACCCCTGAAGACGGGCATCCGACGATACATATTGTACCAGTTGTGATGTATTTTAAACTAACGAGTGTCTTCCACTCCCAGACTAAGCATGAAGTAAAATTTCGAGTTTAGAAAAGCCCCGCGTAGAAAATTTGTCAAGGGTCGCGCACTGATTTACAGTAAATTTAAAAATATATAAGACTTAGATGCGATGGTGATCAATATTTATTGAGATTTAGCGAAAAAAATTAAGAATTACTTTTTTTGTGAATAGATTTGGAATACTAATAATAAAAGTAGAATAAATTTAGTTTGTGCAAATTTTATGTGATATTTGATACTTATTATTATTTTAACAAAAGATTGACAGTTATTAATTAATTTTGAGTGTTAAAAATAATTGACTGCTGTCAAGATTTTATTGATTAACAGATTAGACGTCATTGTTTCCAAGGCATTTTTTGCAAAAAAGAAAATATCATAGTTTTAAATATCAAATCTAAAATAATTTAAGATTGTGATACATCACTGAGTTCAGAAAAAAATATTCTTCCAAAAAATATGAAAATTCAAAATGGCGCTCATAAGAAAAGCAAAAGTTAGCTATGGTCCCCGGGTAAATGTTATGGTTATCTTAAAAAAATATGCTACTAGATTTCTCATTAAAAAGTGCCTGTATATTGTTAAAGTTCTAAATATCCAGATTCAGTAGTTTTTGAATAAAAAAATAATAATGAGTTTTCAAAAAATCAGTTTTTTGTTGATATCACGAAAACAAAAAAAGATATTTCAAAATTGTTTTCCGATTATTGTTTGGCCCTAAAATACGCAATTTTACCGACTCTCTATCTCTTTAAATAACTGAGATCCCCATACATTCTGTCGAAATACGGACACCCTGTATGCCACAAAGTGAACGCCTACAACACAAAACAGTTATATTTTTTTGTTCACAATACAGGGTAACTTTTGACCTGTAGTGAATAAGTAGTAATTTTTCATTATTTACACTGATTTCAAGTGAGGTTTAAATATACATAAATTTTACAATATTTTAGTGCTTTATACGCGTGGCGCATGAAGTAAAATTTCGAGTTTAGAAAAGCCCCGTGAAAATTTGTCGAGGATCGCGTAGCGACCCGAGACAAATTTTCAGGGCTTTTCTAAACTCGAAATTTTACTTCATGCTTAGTCTGGGAGTGGAAAACACTTGTTTAAAGCTCAAATTAAACTCTTTTAAAAATTTTCTCTCTCTCTCTCTCTCTCTCCTTTTCTCTTTTAAATTTTTTCTTTTAGGTAAACATATGCATAAGCTGTAAATTTTCCGACATCCGTTGTTTTTTAAAAGCGTTCAATTTTAAGCTTCTAACGAGTGATCCCACTCCTCCATTAAGCATGAAGTAGAATTTCGATTTTGGAAAAGCCTGAAAACTTGTAACATTGATTTAAAATCTGTAATCATAGACATCACTCGTAATTTCTACTACACCATAATTTATAGAAAAAATAAGACAGCTATGACATAAAGGGTATGCAGAAAAAAGTTGGAAATTTAATTGTTTACAACCTTATGTATTCTTTAATTGATTATATTTATATCACAATAAATATTAAAATAGGAAAAGAATAAGTTCTTTCAATATTTCATATAAATTCTTAGTTTGACAATGATTACCGTGTAACTGAAACTAGTCACAAAAGTAAAATAAAAGTGGTATAAAAAAGTGAATGTTTAATTAATTTCTCACCCGTGGTGACACATTCTTGAAATAATTCTGGGTATTTAAAACACTTGGTTTGTTTCACTAGTTTAAACTAGTGAAACAAACCAAGTGTTTGCAGATTATTAATCTGGTGTATATACCAATGATAGCGTGCCAATGCCCGATGGGGCGTGTAACAATTTTGTGAATGACCAGTCTGTTAACTTATTCGAATTCGTTGTCAATATTAGTGATGTCTAGTGCAATCAATTCATTAGAAAACTCATGTAAACTGGCCCCGATGGCATATAATCGTTTTAAAAAAAAACAACAATATTTATTCATTGTGTACACCCCTGCACACAATATTTAATTTATCAATAAATCAATCATTTTAATTTTTTGCAATTTCCCCTCCATCTGGAAACGAAGCTTTACAAGATCTATCTTTAAATAGGGAAAATATTGCAAACTACAGAGGAATATCCATTCAATCTGTTATACCAAAAATGTTTGACAAATTGATAACTGATCAATTATCGTTTCATTGCAAACATGTTATTTGTGAAGAGCAACATGAATTTTCTAACGGGAGATCCACAATATCAAATTTTCTTGTATACAAGTCATATATCTTAAATGCCTTTGAATGTAATTACCAAGTTGATGCGGTGTACACCGATTTCTCCAAAGCCATTGATCACGTTTCGCAGGATATTTTAATGCATAAATTGCAGCGAATGGGCTTTGGAGTAAAAATCACTAAATGGATACAAAGCTTTTTGTCAGACAGGTTATAGTATGTGAATATCAATAATTTTATTTCAAAAGAAATTATTGTCACATCAGGTGTACCGCAGGGGTCGCATTGTAGACCAATACTGTTTTTACTTTTCATTAATGATCTGAAGTTTTATTTCAAGCATTGTAAATTTCTTCTTTTTCGTAAAATCAAAAACCCTAACGAGATCACAGTCCTGCAACAAGATTTGAATAAAAATTTTTAATTGTGCTTGAATAACCGTCTCAGATTTGGTAAGAATTACTCAATGAACACATACAAGCATTTATTTATTTCTCTGGTAAGAACTTAACTAGAGTATGCTTCCTCTGTTTGGTCACCATTTTACAACAATAAAATTGATCAAATAGAGACAGTACAAAACAAATTTTTTTTGTCAATATCTTTTAGATTGGGAATTTCCAGAATTAATTATAGTCGCAGTTTTACTCTAACTTTTTTAAACTTAACATCTCTGAAAGAGAGGTGTATTTTATCTGATTTGGGAATTCTTTTCAATTATTTTCAATAGTAAACGGCCTAATGTTTCTAATCCCATCTAATACACGTTCGCAATTAATTTTTAGAGAAACAGCTAATTGTGAGAACTACACCAGCAATAATGCACTTTGTCGTATGATAAAATTATGTAATTTGGTTTGTATATCACCACATTTTGAGCTGTACGGTATATCGTTCAAAGCATTTATGAAACGATTAAAGCTGATTGATCCATCTTAATATAACAACGTCTAATTGTTTTTGTCTACATGGCAGGGAGTTGTATTGAATATTGAATGTATTGAATATGTATGTTTATATATTAATTTATTAGATATGTATTATAAGTGTGTAAAATTATAATTAATAAATTATAAAATAATGTAAAAAGGTTTATTCCGTAAATAAAGTATTATTATTATCAAAAGTGTTTCAAATATCCAGAATTAAAGAAGTTAAGTGTTTTCTTTATATCAAGTTGCATATAAAATTTAATTTTTTGTAAGTTTTATTACCAGAAAAATAAAATGTGTTACTGTCATTATTTTTTTTTTTGTTTAAAAACTACTCTACTTAATTTGTTAAACATTTTTGGGGAAAAAATATATATTATACAAAAAACACGTAATGTAAGATTCCAAGTTGGGATGGCGCATTTATTAAACGGGCATCGATCATAAATATGTAAGCGGGCAAAATCGAAACCGAGAAAAGGGTCGCAAGAAGCGAAATGCGCTATTTGCAATTCCGGTGGGCCCGAAACGGCGGAAAAACTCTCAAAAAAAAAAAACGGACGACGGTCTTCATCGGCCTCGCCGCGTTATCCGAGAGATGATGATATTTAAAAAATCGGAATTCCAGTGTTGTGTCGAGTGCAAACTCGCTGTGTCCACTGAGTTACCCGGTTTTCCATTTACAGTGATTCTTTCCATATATGATATACTTGATCTTTATTCTTATATAGTATCAAAGCCAAATGCGAGCTGGAAGACAGTTTTGACTAAAGGGCCTTGTAAGGTCGTCACTATAATGCTTTCTTTTTTCAAACAACGCACAAAACAGAAATGTACACGTAATTATTTGGAATTACTTAAATAAAGAAATAATTATATTACAAACAGTGAAGAATAATATACAGGGAATTTTTCTTTTAAGTGTACGTTATTTAAGAGTTCAATTTGGAGCTATAAACGAGTGCTTTCCACTCCCACTCCCCGAAATTTGAAGTTCAGAATATACGTCTTTAGCATACTGGTTTAGAAGTATATTTTGAACTTCAATTGAAATCGGTGTTTTATACGCGAACGCATGAAGTAAAATTTTGAGTTTAAAGAAGCCTGAAAATTTGGTTAAGTACGAGTTCAATTTGAAGCTTCAAACGAGCGCTTTCCATTCCCAGATTAAGCATGAAATAAAATTTAGAGTTTAGAAAAGCCTGAAAATTTGGTTTCATCTGCTGAATTAAATTAAAAATTACTTCTATCGAGTGTTTTCCACTCCCAGATAAGGCATGAAGTAAAATTTCAGGCTATTCTAAACTCGAAATTCTACTTAATGCGCTACGCGTATACAACGCTGATTTGACGTGAAGTTCAGAATAGACGTTTTTAGCAAACCGCATGAAGTAAAATTTCGAGTTTAGAAAAACCTGAAAATTTGGTTTGGTCGCTCCGCTTCGCACTCAAAATTAATTAATAACTGTCAATCTTTTGTTATAATAATAATAATAATAATAAGTATCAATTAACACCTAAAAGTTGCACAAACTAAATTTATTCTACTTTTATTATTAGTATTCCAAATCTATTCAGAAGAAAAGTAAGTTTTGAATTTTTTCGCTAAATCTCAATAAAAATTGATCACCATCGTATCTAAGCGTTATATATTTTTAACTTTACTGTAAATCAGTGGTTTATACGCGTGGCGCATGAAGTAAAATTTCGAGTTTAGAAAAGCCCCGTGAAAATTTGTCTCGGGTCGCTGCGCGACCCTCGACAAATTTTCTACGCGGGGCTTTTCTAAACTCGAAATTTTACTTCATGCTTAGTCTGGGAGTGGAAGACACTTGTTAGTTTAAAATACATCACAACTGGTAGAATATGTATCGTCGGATGCCGGTCTTCAGGGGTGATATGTAAGCAAATTATGGGTCCTAGGAGTTGTCAAATAAGTGAGTTACTCAACTGTTTTTAGCGAACTGGTTTGGAGGTATATTTTGAACTTCAATTGAAATCGGTGTTTTATACGCGGGCGCATGAAGTAAAATTTCGAGTTTAGAAAAGCCTGAAAATTTGGTTTGGTCGCTCCGCTTCGCTCCGCTTCGCGGAGCGACTAAACCAAATTTTCAGGCTTTTCTAAACTAGAAATTTTACTTCATGCTTAATCTGGGAGTGAAAAACACTCGATAGAAGTAATTTTTAATTTAATTCAGCACATGAAATACATGTTCACAAATATAAACAAGAACGGTTTAACGTAACTCATAAATTACTTTATATTTAGTTAGAGCAGTGGTCTCCAAACTACGGCCCGCGGGCCAAATCCGGCTCGCGACTTGCGTGAATCCGGCCCGCGATTGTTTGTAATTTTTTTTGTAAATGTCATATTTTGAAATATTGTAACAATTGTTCCTTAAATTTTTCATAATTTTATAAAATTAATCGGATCTTGGCCGACTTTATTATGTAGAATTGTATTTGTGGCCCGCGAAGAAGATAGTTTGGAGACCCAGGAGTTAGAGTAAAGTTGGAACACTTGAAAATGCGGTGTTGCCTCAAACAAAATTTAAATTTTGGCTGAAAATTACAGAAAACCCAAGCGAGATATTACATTTTTTACGGCTAATTATTTAATGTAGCTCAATTAATTATTTTTTCATCAACATCTAAGAATTTTACACTTATTCAATAACATATTGATTTTTTTCAAAATGCTCAAATAAATATCTTTTTTAATTGTACAATTTTTCAACAAACTTCAAGTTGATTTTTCCTCTAATTTTGTATCAAGATTAGAGAAAAGACAAAAAACGATGTATTTCAATATTCTTCACTAATTATTTACTAAACTGCATTATGTTAAATATTTCGAACCATTCACAGTTGTTCCTAAAAATTGAATGCAAATTAATAAATAATCAACATAAAGCTTTGAACGAGTATTTTCCACTCCCAGACTAAGCATGAAGTAAAATTTCGAGTTTAGAAAAGCCCCGTGAAAATTTGTCTCGGGTCGCGCAGCGACCCGAGACAAATTTTCTGGGCTTTTCTAAACTCGAAATTTTACTTCATGCGCCACGCGTATAAAACACTGATTTATTATAAAGTTTTAAAACAGCAAATTTATCTTTTATTATCACTAAAAGTGCAGTCAAAGATGTACAATAAATATAAAGGATAAAGTCGCAGTCCAAATTCATACACAATTTTGAAGGGCCTCACACTTTCTCTGTTACAATTCATGTGACCTTAAGTAATTGTGTTTAGACGCCGAGTAATAAAAATTATTTATTTTAGATTTTTGAATTATTGATGCATTTATTGAGAATTGTTCGTTCTGAAGAAAGGAATTAAATTAAAATAATAAATTCATTAATAATTGAATAGAAAAATCTGATAAAACCATGAGCTCTGGCGTATTTTTGTTGGAACATGGGGATTTCCCCAAGGTATATGTTGGACAAACTGGACGTAGCTTCCCAGAGTTTTATGATGTATCCGTCTCGTCAATTAAATATTAAAAATTATGTACCATCGGCTGACATAAAATGTTGGGACAAATCGAAAATTAGATAATGTCAAACATCACCAAATTTTTTACCGGTTAAAAATGCCCAAATAAGTATCTTTTTAAATCGTACAATTTTTCAACAAACTTCAACTTGATTTTTGCTCTAATTTTGTGTCAAGATTAGAGAAAAGAAAAAAACAATTTTCAATATTCTTTACTAATTATTTATTAAACTGCATTATGTTAAATATTTCGAATCATTCACAGTTGTTCTTAAAAATTGAATGCAAATTAATAAATAATAAATGTAAAGCTTTGAACGAGTGCTTTCCACTCCCAGACTAAGCATGAAGTAAAATTTCGAGTTTAGAAAAGCCCCGTGAAAATTTGTCGAGGGTCGCGCAGCGACCCGAGACAAATTTTCTGGGCTTTTCTAAACTCGAAATTTTACTTCATGCGCCACGCGTATAAAACACTGATTTATTATAAAGTTTTAAAACAGCTAATTTATCTTTTATTATCACCAAAAGTGCAGTCAAAGATGTACAATAAATATAAAGGAAAAAGTCGCAGTCCAAATTCATACACAATTTTAAAGGGCCTCACTTTTTCTCTGTTACAATTTATGTGACCTAAAGTAATTGTCTTTAAACGCAGAGTAATATAAATGATCTATTTTCGATTTTTGAATTATCGATGAATTTATTGAGAATTGTTCGTTATGAATAAAGGAATTAAATTAAAAGAATAAATTCAACAATAATTTAATAGACAAATCTGATAAAATCATGAGCTCTGGCGTATTTTTGCTGGAACATGGGGATTGCCCCAAGGTATACGTTGGACAAACTGGAAGTAGCTTCCCAGAGTTTTATGATGTATCCGCCTCGTCAATTAAATATTAAAAATTATGCACCATCGGCTGACATAAAATGTTGGGACAAATCGAAAATTGGATAATGTCAAACATCCCCAAATTTTTACCAGTTAAGTCAGTTTTTTTAAAGAAAGGTGACAATTAAAATATGCCAATGACACGAATTATCGAAACACTTTTAAGGGATTTTCAGTTTTGTAACATCAAATGACAAATAACTGACAAATCCAAAGTCTGACACACACCAGCGACGGCTCGCAGCCTAACTTCAGGGTAGGCCTTAGCGCCGAGGCACACAAAATGTTAGGTTGGAATCGCGCTTTATAAATACAAGGAATTGCACAACAAAGTCACCTTTCAATCACTGATACATATTACCTTGGGTCTCTGGCCTACCCTGAAGTTAGGCTGCGAGCCGCCGCTGACACACACTACAAAAAATTTACGTGTCCCAACATTTTGTTTCGACCGATGGTACAGTTGCGAGAGAAAAAAACTACTACAGCAGGGGGCTTTAGCCACTTCTAAAATATCGTTTTTTTTTCTTGTAAAGTAGATTTGTCATTTACAGGTAAGCAAAAAATATTCTTGGCCAACAAGACGTGGCATTTGTTGACATGCAATGTCTCTAATGCTGATACCGACTCTAAACGGGTTGTTATAATTGCTTTTTGCGTTTCAGTCAGTTGAGACATGTCGACGTTAATTAAATTTCGTTTGATATTTCCGCAGAATTGTCCATTTGATTGACAGTTTGAAAAATCAAAGTGAATCCAGTTCACACAGCCAAATATTTTGCTGTACTAGTTTTTGACTCACGCAACTGTAATGGGGGTATTTGAATTTATAAAGTGGGGCATTATTAAAAAAAAAGGTTAGGAAACAATCATTTGAACCAAGCTTAATGCAAGCCATGCTTGAACAACTGATTCCGCTTCTGAACCTCTAGCCCATAGCATCAGTTGCTCAATCATGGTTTACAATTAACCAAGCTTAGTTTGGTGAGAGAATAATTTGACCTGATGTTGCATTTTGCGTATACAAGGTGTGGCAGGGAAACTTGCTGATTTGAATTGGGCGCCAATGAGCGATACGTGGTCAGAAAGGGGTAGGGAGGGTCTTATTCGATAGAGGGGGTCTTAAAGTTTTGTTACCGCCTAAGCCAGTTGTCGTCATGTGATGGACAAAGAAGAAGCGTGCGTTCGCCGTCGAGGTCTACTTTTCCAATGGCCGTTCGGCGGTTGCTACCCAACGTGCCTTCCGAACTCGGTTCAATATTCATCCCACGGGTCCCGTTCCTGGCCGGCAATCAATCGTTTCGTGGCTGGACGCATTCAGGGAAAGTGGCAGTGTGGTAAAAAAAGGGCCTGGATAATTGGGCCTTACTTATTCGAGAAAGAAGAACACTGTTACTGTGAATGCAGTTCGCTACAGAGAAATGATTGAGGCTTTTTTTCCTCCCAAAACTTAAAGAATTAGAACTTGAGGACGTATGGTTCCAGCAGGACGGAGCCACGGCACGCACAGCGAGAACTTCAATTTAACTTTTGAGGGAACACTTCCACGAGCATCTAATCTCCTTGAGGGGTAACCTACTGTTGCCGGCGCGCTCCCCCGATTTGGCTTCCTGTGACTTCTTTTTATGGGGATATCTTAAATCCATTATTTACAATGACAAACCACGGACCCTGCAACACCTAAAGGACAACATTCACCAAGCCATCGCCAACATTCCGGTCGATATGCTCGAAAGAGTGGAGCGAAACTTCAAAAAGCGGGTGGATCAGTGTATCGCTAATGAGGGCCGCCATTTGTCCGATGTCATTTTAAAAACCACTTGAAACAAAAATCCAGGATGTGATAAAAGAAGAATTAAAACGAAATTTAAAATAATTTTTTTTTATTGACCTCTCAAATCAGCAAGTTTCCCTGCCGCACCTTGTACATTATGCATAGAACAGTAAATCTGTCGTGTAACTCAAAATTCATTGCAAAATTCAATATCTGTCGGGGTATTAGCTCGAGCAGGATCCACAGTATCTATGACTGTAGCAAAGGGGTGTCCTCAGGGTGGAGTTTTGTCCCCCACACTATGGTCAATAGTGGTGGATGGTCTCCTGGATGAACTGCGCGAAAGGGGCTTCACAACCCTAGGCTACGCAGATGACATCGCCGTAATAATCAGGGGCAAGCATGAAGGCATTCTTACAAACCTAATGCAAAAAGCACTGAATGTCATCAATAATTGGTGTGTTAGGGAAGAACTAAGTGTCAACCCGAACAAAACGACAATAGTCCTATTCACGCGTAGGAGGTAGCTGCATTTAAAGGCTGCCTCGCTGAATGGAGTAGAAATAAACCTCTCCAATGAAGTGAAGTATCTAGGAGTAATTCTAGATGCCAAACTGACGTGGAATCAGCATGTCGACAAAACCATGGCCAAAGCAACGGCGTCGTTCTGGGCCTGTCGGCGGCTAATGGGGAAAACTTGGGGATTGAAGCCTAAAATCACATATTGGATGTATAGAACGGCGGTGGTACCCATTGTCACCTATGCCGCCCTTGTGTGGTGGCCAAAAACCCAAAAACTAGACACGCAAAAGAAGCTGGGTAGGCTTCAACGGCTAGCATGTCTAAGTATCACAGGGGCCATGCAAACGACCCCTACCGCGGGAATGGAGGCAATCATAGGTCTCCCACCGCTCCATCTGGTGGTACAAAAGGAGGGACTCGTGGCGGCCCTCTGACTACACCAGAGGAGGAAAACTTTGCCGGGAGACTGGACAGGACACTTAGAAGTACTGCAGCAAATTGACCCGGTCCTCCTGTCCAAACCAACGGACATCATGACCAGAAGGCTCGAATTCGAAAAACCGTTTAAGGTGTTGATAGAAGACCCCAAAACGGCTTCGAAGAAAGTCAACGAGCTTGGTCGAGGCACATCAGCTTGGTACACGGATGGTGCCAAGAACAATAGAGGTACTGGAATAGGCATCTATGGGCCTAACCAAAACCACAGGAGCTTCATGGCTCTGGGTAAGACACCCACGATTCTGCAAGCGGAAGCAATTGCAATTCATATGTGCGCCAGGGAATGCCTGGGTAGGCACCTAAACGGCGCGCATATATATAGTTGCTCAGACAGCCAGGCCGCACTAAAGGCCGTTCGGGCCTACAGCCACGGCTCACAGACTGTCTGGGAATGCCGACGATCCCTTTCGAAACTGGCTAAGAACAACTCGTTGACCCTCATGTGGGTTCCAGGGCATGGGGGTATCAAAGGCAACGAAGTGGCAGATGAACTCGCCAAAAGAGGTGCAAATGCCACTCCCATAGGACCAGAGCCGTTTTGCGGACTCCCCATGGCGCACCGAAGAGAGGTGGTGCAAAAATGGGAAGAGGACAGAATACGTAAACACTGGAACAACGTCCCAGGCCTACGTCAATCAAAACGACTCATCAAATTAGATCACAGCCATAAGGTACTCGAACTCACAAGGAACGAGCTGAGAACATTCACGGGACTCATGACAGGGCACTGTGCCCTTCGGTACCATTTGTGGAAAATGGGAAAAGAGGAAAGTGGAAATTGCAGGTTATGTGATTCGGCAGATGAGACGACCGAGCACATACTCTGCACTTGTGACGCGATTGCCCACAAGCGTTTTTCACACTTCGGCAGGGACCGATTATCCCACGAAGAAGTGAGTAGCATCACTCCCAAGGAAGTTACCAGGTTCATAGAGGACGTGGGACTGCTTGGGAAGTGACTGGGTAAGGGCATAACAATAGATCGGATAGGTCGCAGTTCACGAGAGGCTGCCTCGCCTCACAATGGCCCTATATAACCTATAACCTATTAGCTCGAGAAGTAGTTGTTTCAAGTAATATTTGGAAACTTGTCTTAATGAGACTACATTTTTGCAGAAAGTCGATATTAATTTTAATTCATTTTCATATTTTGTAAATATTCTACAAACTATTGACAAACTCAATTTTTCCTTATGTTAAATTGTCTTTATGTTTAACCAAGCTTGTATTTAACTTAGTTTAAATTGTATTTAACACAATACAATTTAAACTAATCCTAAGGTTGTCTTATTTTTTTTCTTCGCCATCATCATAATCATCATCATCATCTTGTTATTATTCTTATTGTCTCAACTCAGACACGAATTTTTCGCAACTCAACTTGTACAAAACTATTCAGAGACAAAATTATTTCAATTTAAAGTAAAAAAAAAAAAAACATCCAGATGATCAACAGTGACTTATATTGATCATCTGGGAGTTTTTCTTTGACTTTAAATTAAACTAATTTTGTCTCTAAATAGTTTAGTACAAATCGAGTTGCGAAAAATTCGTGTCTGAGTTGAGACAATAAGAAGAATAATAGCGGGATGATGATTATGATGATGGTGAAGAAAAAAAAAACGAGACAATCAAGAATGGATGTGTTAGATATGATGTTGTGGAAGTATGTGAGGATGTACGCTTGTCATTTCTGAACTTATTTTGCATAACACACCTACCATGCCCGCACTCGGCTCAAGAAAAGCATTTCAAGTATTTATGTAGATTAGTGCATCGCTTTAGTTCCTGAATATCGACAGATATAATAGTCATCATCGTCTTGTGGGGCGGAATCAATTTAAATCCATAATTTTTTTCCACTGAAAAAATGTTATAAAAATATTCACATTTTAAAATAAAATCACTGATTTAAATTAAACAAGAATCTTCACCATTCTTTTTTAATTTAAATAAGTGATTTTATTATATCTTTCACTATGTTCTCATTAATCATTTGGTGAAACATGATTAAAATAAAATTTGAAATAAAAAACACTTAAAACACGATTTTAACTTTGTTTGTATAACTGAGTTAGTTATACAAACAAAGTTAAAATCGTGTTTCCTTTGTGAATTATGATGTATAACGAAGTAGAAGCCTCCACTGTTAACAGTTTAAAAAACACTTGGTTTGTTTCCCTAACGTTTTCACTAACGAAACAAATCAAGTGTTGTTTATATCAAGTTTTAAGTGATTTTATTTTAAAATTTGAGGAGTTTTGTAACAATATAATAAATTATAAAAACGAATTAAAATTAATATCGACTTTCTGCAAAAAAACATTTAGTCTCATTGAGACAAGTCTCCAAATATTTAATAAAACAACTACTTCTCGAGCTAATACCCCGACAGATATTGAATTATACAATGAATATTTGAGTTACAGATATTGAATTATACAATGACAGATTTACTGTTCTATGCATAATCTATATGAAAAATGCAACATCCGATGAAATTATTCTCTCACCAAACTAAATGAACCAACAGAAAATTGAAATAAATTGAAAAAGTTACAGGGAATCAATATTTCTTGAATAATTTTCTCACTTATCACTTGCTGAAACATTTTTTTTAAATTTTTTTATTTTTTTTATTTTTTTTTTAATTTTATTTTATTCTTTATTTTCATTTTTTTTATCAATATTAATTATCTTAAGCTATCTATAGACGTGTTTCGAGATTTATCGCTCATTAGTATAGCTATGCTAGCGGTAAAAGTTTATTTTAATACAAAAAATTATTGAAATAACATTATAATAATTTCATTCAATATCATAAAAAATTGTAATTGGTATTATTTCAAGATTCCCAATGAGAATCAAAGATTAATAACACAGACAAAAATAATTATCGGTTTGTCTAATATTGTATTTTGTTTACGCGGTGAGCGCTATTTGCTTGCATTATTTATTAATACACAAATATTACGAATAAATCTCTCCATCCGCTAAGAAATGGGCTTGGAAGAGGTCGGAACAAAAATAAATGAAAATAATATGACTATTGACAAAATTGAATTTATTTAAAGGTAATGAAAAATACAAATATAATAAAAGATAAAGTAAATAACACGGAAAGAAAGATACAAAACAGCTAAAGGTTAATAAACAAGAGAAATTACACAAGTTTCATGGAGGTAGAAATTTACATCTTACTTATGTGCAGATTTTTGAGAGACTGTTTTTTTTAAATTTTGTTTCCAGGGCGCCTGGATGTAAATAAGCAAAAGTAAAAAACTTAATGATGTAAGTTTTCGAACTTCACAATCCATCAGTATTTTACAGGGTTGCTAAAAAAACGTTTTTTGTTTATTTTAATTAAAACAAACAGATTTTTTTACAAAACGTGCTTTTTCATTGGAAAAAATCGTAAAACGAGTGTGGATCAAAGACGGTTTTGGCTCTGACGTCATTTATACGGGTCTTATGGGGGAAACATTTTTGCGACCCTGGAATGTCGTCCGATCGGAACGAAACTTTCGGGGTGTCGAGAAGGCGTCGAGCGCTACTGGGCGCAGCAAAGCGCATCCAAATCGGACCACGTTTAGTATTTTTTTTTCGAATTTTCTAATTTTGACGTTCGACTGTCGAGCGCGTGTCGAGTTTAACCTCGAAAAATTACAAACTTTATACGCTCGTCTTGCTTTACACACGACCAATGCCCACACTGTGTTTCTCAGAGTAAAATGAAATTAAATCGAGAAATCTGATTCAATAAAATTATATCGTATGTTAAATAAAAAAAAACCTCTATAGTGCCATGATTTGATTTATTTTTAAACTAAACGCCTTAGGAATTGACATATCAAACGTCAAAAATGATAATTATAACAAGGACGGTCGAGTATACGGTAAGAAGGATGGACAGAATTAAAGATTTTGGAGTGGGGGTAAAGATCGCTTACGTCACAAATGCGCGCTGAATTTAAATGGTAACCACATTTAAATTCAGCGCGCCACTGGGCGCAGCAAAGCGCATCCAAATCGGACCACGTTTAGTATTTTCTTTTTCGAATTTTCTAATTTTGACGTTCGACTGTCGGGCGCGTGTCGAGTTTAACCTCGAAAAATTACAAACTTTATACGCTCGTCTTGCTTTACACACGACCAATGCCCATACTGTGTTTCTCAGAGTAAAATGAAATTAAATCGAGAAATCTGATCCAATAAAATTATATCGTATGTTAAATAAAAAAAAACCTCTAGAGTGCCATGATTTGATTTATTTTTAAGCTAAACGCCTTAGGAATTGACATATCAAACGTCAAAAATGATAATTATAACAAGGACGGTCGAGTATACGGTAAGAAGGATGGACAGAATTAAAGATTTTGGAGTGGGGGTAGAGATCGCTTACGTCACAAATGCGCGCTGAATTTAAATGTGGTTACTTCATGGAAAACTTTAGGTAAACATGTATAAGCTGCAAATTTTCTGACATTCGTTGTTTTTCAAAAGAGTTCAATTTGAAGCTCTAAACGAGTGTTGTCCACTCCCAGACTAAGCATGAAGTAAAATTTCGAGTTTAGAAAAGCCCCGCGTAGAAAATTTGTCTCGGGTCGCGCAGCGACCCGAGACAAATTTTCACGGGGCTTTTCTAAACTCGAAATTTTACTTCATGCGCCACGCGTATAAAACACAGGTTTAAAGTTTGCGATGTGTTTTGCGACGCTCTTTCCAACGCTGCCCATCCGAGCTCTTAAATCGGCCGATTAACAAAAATATTCAATTTAACCTTTTGGGGAAAAAAAAATTCTTCAAAATTCTTGCTGCGCCGGGTGCGAAATTCGATTAGAAAAATTATAATTCTATCAGGATTTTTTTCTGTCGAGGAATAGTATTTTTTTTTTTAATTTCAAAGTTTCACCCCCGTATATACAGGACGTCACTCGAAAGTAATTTTTGCAATCATTTTTTTTTGGGTTTCCCGTCGTTCGATTTTAGTTTTTTTTTTTTCAACGGCGTCGGTATCGGGCGGACCGAGCCGACTGTGTGTGCATAATTGTGATTTTTAAATACAGGGAATTTTTATTTTAGGTATTTGCATACACTGAAAATTTTACGACATTGGTTGTTTAAAAAAAAATCAATTTGAATCTTTAAACGAGGGTTTTTCACTCCCAGACTAAGCATGAAGTAAAATATCGAGTTTAGAAAAGCCTAAGAATTTGGATTGGCCGCGTAGCGAAGCGGAGCGGCCAATCCAAATTAGGCTTTTCTAAACTCGAAATTTTACTTCATGCGCCACACGTATAAAATACTGAAATATCGTAAAGTTTAAAATATACGGCTTTAGCAATCCGATGTGTAGATGTGAATAAAACGTGAGTCACATTCTGCGCTAAACAAATTGTTTAAAACAGTGATTATAGGCAACCCAATAACTCTAACGTATATTAGGTTGCTTATAATCGTTGTCGTATGTGTGTGTTATTTGAACTTCACTGTAAATTAATGTTTTTTAAGCGTGGCGCACGAAGTAAAATTTCGAGTTTAGAAAAGCCTAATTTGGATTGGCCGCTCCGCTTCGCTACGCGGCCAATCCAAATTCTTAGGCTTTTCTAAACTCGAAATTTTACTTCATGCTTAGTCTGGGAGTGGTAAACACTCGTTAAAAGCCTCAAATTAACCGCTTTGAAACAACGAATTCCCGTAAATTTAAAAATCGCTTTAATTGTCGGGATATGTATACTCAAAAGATAAATGGCCTGTATTTTCTGTTTTAAAGACGTTTTAAACCTGCTTTTAAACAATATCTTCAATTTGATTCTCATTAATCACTTGATGAAACATGCTTACAATATTGATAATCAAATAAAAATCACTTGGATTGTTTCACTACTATTTTTTTATCCTCTCTTAAACATGTTTTAAACGCTGTTTCAATGAAAAAAAAAAGTTTTTTTTAATTGAAATAAAAATAAACGTTTTTTAACAACCCCGCTTTTAATTAACCAACATTTTATTCGTAATTTAACGACACATAAAAAATCAACTATTCGCGGGTTTCAACATATACTCGAGAGGGAGGAAGCTGGCCTTAAGACGGTCATGCGCATATGTAGTTAATTTAAGTATTATAAAGCCTATATCCGTATTGCGCGTTATTGACATAATTTTGCATTTGAATTTAAATTCACTACAGATATTGGTAAAACATCGTAAACTGTTATAATATTATTTCCATGTCAAGATGTACAGTTGTGAGAGAAAAATAACTAGTACAGAAGGGAGTTCGAGCCACTGCAAAAATATCGTTTTTTTTTTTCTTGTAAAACAAATCTGTCATGTACAGGCTAACACCAATTTTTTTCTTAGCCAACAAAAGGGTGCTTTTGTTAACATGCACTTTATTATCGCTTTTTGCGTTTCAGTCAGTTTGATATTTCCGCAGATTTGTCAATTTGAAAAATCAAAGTGAGTCCAGTTCACATAGCCAAATATTTTGCTGTACTAGTTGTTTTCTCTCTCAACTGTACCACTAAGTGAACGTCAACCAAATCAATAATTTTAATGTAACTGCATGTTTTTGAGTTTACGTGAAGTGATTATTACACATAAAAAAGACTGTTACTTCTTACTTCACTTTTTATATAAAAAGTGAAGTAAGAAATAACAGTCTTTTTTATGTGTAATTTTAATGTATATTGTTAAAAAAACACCGAATTCTAAAATACTAAATTTAAACACGTCTATTTCTAATCCAAGTACTGATATTTGCAATTATAAACAGAAAATGTAAGCACGTCTCATTTCATTTTACCTACTGATATTTACAGTTATCTATTTTGCATTTTTTGCGGTATTTCTAATCTTTTAAAGGGGTGATTAAGGGAGAGGAAATGGTGATAATTCAATTTTCGTACCTAAGAATTTTAAACGTTTAAGCGTGCGAATCCTTCTAGAAAGTTATACCTACGTTTTTCCCATGATTAGTTTGGTCGATAAGGAAAAAATTCGAACGTCAATTGCGAATATATTCCGGACGAAGAAGATAAGCAGCTCGCATTCTTCAACGATAGCTTATCGAAAACGAAACGGGACGCTAATAAATTGAGTTTCTAATTAAAATTGCTTAAATTTACTTCTTTTAAGGGTTGTTTTGGATAATGATTACTAGTTATTTTAAGTGGTTAGAATTTGGACCAACGTGAGAGAATTCCATCTTATAGAAATTATATAATTATTTAACACTTTTAGTAAATAACACACTTGGTTAGGATTTATCTGTTTATTAGTTGACACTGCAACAATTGTTTCGCCACACAGTGGCTCCATCAGGCAGATGAATGATCATTCATCTGGCTGATGATGGCAACAATTGTTTCGCCACACAGTGGCTTCATCAGGCAGATGATCAGATCATTCATCTGCCTTATAAAGCCACTGTGTGGCGAAACAAGTTGCAGTGTCAACTAATAAACAGTGAAATCTTAACCAAGTGTGTTATTTACTAAAAGTGTTGATATGGAATTTCACCAAGTAACAGCCTCAGGTATTAAATATAATAATTTTTTATAAATAAACCCACTAGAAGTTATTTTTTTTTAGGCAAAAATAGAGTAACTACATCAATAAAACTTTGTTGTGATTTCTGTATTGTGGAGGCTTCTACTTCGTTATACATGTTAATTACACAATGAAACACTTTTAACTTTGTTTGTATAACACGTTTTATTTAATGTGACTGCAGTTTTGACAAATTTAGCTTGTCATTATCAAACATGGAGTAACTTAAACTAGAGGTTTTACAGGTATATATACACAATTACAAAACAGCGGTAAAAATGGGGGTGTACATTAGGTCAACCTGGTCGTTAATTAAGGGAATTCCCGGATTAGCGCGGGCTTTGTGTATCTCTAGTGCTTCTAGTAAATTCATTTTACGACCCTTTTCGGCATGATGGATTATGGTAAGTACATCTTTTTCAAAAGTGTGATTTTCGTCTAAAAGGTGTTTTGCAAAAAACGACTTATCACTCTGTTTAAGCCGAAAAGAGCGCAAATGTTCCCTCAATCTTATGTTGAAATTACGACCAGATTGGCCAATGTATATCCCTTGACAATCTGTGCAAGTTAATTTATATATTCCGGATTTATTAAATGTATCTAATTTTGTTTAACTAATCAAATCACAACCATAACCATTGTTAATAGCCATAGCTCTAATCAAGTTAATTTCCTTCTCGAAAATTCAATGATTCATAGAGCCTTAAAAATCCCTTTGTCAGCTAATTTTTTCGAGAAGGAAATTAACTTGATTAGAGCTATGGCTATTAACAATGGTTATGGTTGTGATTTGGTTGATAGACTTCTTAAAAAACAGAAATTTAATAACATCAAACATTTATTATACGCTGGAATATCATTTGAAAAAGAAACAATTAAATATAAATCGTTAATTTATTTTGGCAATGTCAGTTTTCAAGTTAAAAATATCCTAAAAAAGCATAATATTCAAGTTGCATTTAAACCGTACTGTAAAATCAATAACTATATCTTTAATAGTAAAACAAAATTAGATAAATTTAATAAATCCGGAATATATAAATTAACTTGCGCAGATTGTCAAGGGATATACATTGGCCAATCTGGTCGTAATTTCAACATAAGATTGAGGGAACATTTGCGCTCTTTTCGGCTTAAACAGAGTGATAAGTCGTTTTTTGCAAAACACCTTTTAGACGAAAATCACACTTTTGAAAAAGATGTACTTACCATAATCCATCATGCCGAAAAGGGTCGTAAAATGAATTTGCAAGAAGCACTAGAGATACACAAAGCCCGCGCTAATCCGGGAATTCACTTAATTAACGACCTGGTTGACCTATTGTACACCCCCATTTTTACCGCTGTTTTGTAATTGTGTATATATACCTGTAAAACCTCTAGTTTAAGTTACTCCATGTTTGATAATGACAAGCTAAATTTGTCGAAACTGCAGTCACATTAAATAAAACGTGTTATACAAACAAAGTTAAAAGTGTTTCATTGTGTATTTGTTGTTAATTAATTTAACGAGAGCAAAGTTATGCCTTAAATCGCGAGACCGTAGGTTGAGCGATTAGGTGACTTTGCTTAAGTTAAATTTGCTAAAAACAACAAAGTTTAAGGGAAATATTCAAATTTTGCCTGTACTTAAAACAAAACTCGAGTGGTTTTCGCCATAATTATTTTACGAAAACGCATTTCTGGCACATTTGCACTCAATATCTCAAAATGGACCGAAACCCATTTTGATATACAGTGTGTATTAGCAAAAAAAATGGTATGGCGAGAATCACCAATAATTGTAACTCCATCAATTCCGAATTTGGTGCAATTAGCCGGAATGCTTTGAAGAACATCTTTCGACAGGGTATATAGTCTGAATGTTTTAATCTGTTGTTTGTACTTAAATGTGTTGTTTGCTTTTTACTCTTTTATGTACTTATATTTAGTATGTATTTGTATTTATATTTCATTTTATTTTTAGTTTTTAGGATATTAATGTACTAGTTTAAATGGTCTGTTAATAAATAAATAAATGATAATTTTCTCATATTTTGATAGCTCAGATGGTCTCTATTGAACAATATCATATTCTCGACTTTTATAAAACTCCGTATATCAAAATGTTAAGAATAGTGACAGTCCTAGCAAAAATATTATGTACATTGATCATAGAAGTTAAATCGAATTATTTATTATGAAAATAAAAAAGAGACTCACCGAAATTTCTCCTCGTAATAGTATTCAAAATCCTGTCGATCTCCTTATTCTTCCTCGGTCGCTTCAACACAGGCATTCCCAGCACGGAATAATTGTGATTCCCATTACTATTCAAAAACAGATAATACAGCCTGGATGGCTGTATCTGCGCCTTGACAACCGCCGAACCAATTTCAGACTCGCAGTTCATCCTCTTGGTATCATTCAAAAAAGTCAACCTCAAATTATCGTCCACCGCGTAAGGCGGAGTTTTAAACCTCTCCAAAATCTTGAAAGACACCGAATAATTCCTAATCCTATTCGAACTCATGCTCTCGGCCTTCGCTAAAACCACGGTGTTGGCTGAAAAGGCCTTCCTCCCGAAATCCTGCTCCTGGCAGGGCGTTTTAGTCCGATGGTGCTTGTTTTTGTTGGGGGATCTTTGAGAGCGCGTCGGGATGGATTTCGTCGGTCTCAAAGGTTTCAGATCATAAGTAGGGATTTGCGCGAACTTTTCGCTCGCCGATTTAACCGTCGGTTTAACATTAAAATTAAATAGTCTCTTCCTAGCCGAGTGCGAGTGCCGTATCCTATGGGGCTGCTGCGTGCTATCTTTATTATCACTCCGTCTCTCCCTTGAAACAACACTAGACACAGCGAGTCTGTTCAAAAAGTCCGAATTTGAATGGAAATTAAAACTAGTAACTGAGGTATGGGAATTCCTTTTGCTAACGTCCGCCATCGCGAGTTTATCTATGCGGAAACCGGAACAACTTAAAAACGCTACCATCACTAGAAATATAAAACATGCACATTTTTCGTACGATAATTTATACATGTCTAGGGGGGTGGTTGTCCGTGAGCGTCCTCTGCTTCCCTTGCAAGGCTTTCAAGGCGCCCTGTTCTTGAGGTACTTGATGACTGTGGCCGCGTCCACGTCCATTTCCTGCTTCTTCAAGTCTTCCTTCGCGGACATCTTCTTCTGTCCCTCCTGCTATTTGCGAAGAGGATTGAAGAGACTCATTCCATCTTCACTGTTAGAAATGAAGATGTATGATCATTAGATGGAGATTTTGCGTAAAATTGGAAGATTTTCTTGCGAAATTCCACGATTTCTTTAAAATGGAATATTTCCCCCTGCTGTGTTCAAATGCTTTCTTCTAAGCCTCATTGATTTCTTCTTATGAATATCCGTGTGATTTCCTCTTATACTTCTTGCTGAAACCAATAATTTTCTTGCAAAACACGAAACACGAAAGTGTTCATGAAAATAATGTCGTTACTTTGAATTTCTCAAGGCATAAATATGTCTTGCAAAAAAACCTAGTATCGATGAATTCTTAACCAAAATTTCATTGCTTGTTGTAACTAAAAATTACATTAATTTCTATAACTGTTGTAATCTTTTTACTAAAATTATAACTCTATTAAGTTAATTTTAAAAACATACTAAACAGATTACATTTTTAGAACTGTTATACTTCTTGTAAAAGTTTAGAATCAAAATTTCATTAGTTTTTGGAACTTTAATATGTTCTTCTTGCAAAAGTTTAGAAACAAAATTTAATTAGTTTTTGAAACTTTTATATGAATTTCTTGGAAAAGTTTTGAATCAAAATTTTATTAGTTTCTAAAATACTTATCACCAAATTTTTTTGCTTGTATGAGTACATTTTGGAAAGCATATTTTAAGATTTACAATCTACAATCTTTAGTCAGAAGATTATTTGTTCTTAGCTTAGAGCTTGAATTAATTGATTAATTTGTGCAAGATGAACTAAAATTGCATCAGAAAAATTTGGTCTTAAAAGAATATTCGTTCTTCACATCTGTATTGTTTTTTTTTTTTTTATTGTATGAACGATTTCTGAGCTTTACATAACCCATAACGCCAAATCCAAAATTTCAGGCTTTTCTAAATATGAAATTTTACTTCATGCTTAATCAAGGGGTGGAAACCCTCGTTAAAGGTACGTAATTAATTGCAATTAATTGTCTATGTATTTAACGATAAAACAACAGTGGCGTACCGTGGGTTTCAGCCGCCAGGGGCGTAGGCCAAATTTGCTGTCCCCCTATTTAGGTATTTAAATCTAAAAGGCTACAAAATTTACAGAAATTCTAAAAAAACTTTTTGATTTATAGTTTACATACAATTTTTCGACGAAGCTCAATAATTTAACAATTTTTTTTTCCTGTGGGGGCCGTCTTCCTTTCGGATCCGGATGCACTGCAGCCTAGGTGGCTTATTGTACTGCAATTTAACAATTACAAACCACAACACTCACTTAAAGAAAATCAGAAATTGTAGCAGATTAATTGAGTCAATGTGAATTGGACGACTGATTATCAAGCAATGTATAAAACTTTCTTTCAATTTTAAAAGCAATATTCACAGACGGACTTCCCCGAAGGGTCTTGCTCGCACCGTACCCTAATTTGCTGGTGATTTTAGACAGTCAGCGCTGCAATAAGGGAAAATTGATCTCGGGGACGAAAATCCAATTGACGCACCCCAACTTGACAGTCATAACAAATGTCATTTGTCATTATCAACTAAAATTAACTCTTACTATCGAAAAATACTAATTTCCACTGTCAACGCCGATTTATCTCCAATAAACAGTAACAGTTAAAAGGATCAGGTTTCAAAAATATGTAAAGAATACGAAAAATCCGTTAAAATGTTAGGCTTGTGCGCGTGTCACAATTTTGAGAAATACAAAGATAAATTGTCAAAAATATAACACAAAACACAATGACACTCGTAAATACCATGTCAAAAGTGACTTGATATGTCAAAAATTGTCTTGAAAAAAGAAAAACACTCAAAAACTGTTGAAAATTGTGGAAATGACAACAAAATTCGAGTTTTTGTTAGTCACTGTTGACAGTTGACATAATAATAATAATATTTTTATTGTTGATCACCTAAATAGGTATTACAGCGTTAGATTTACAGAATTAATAAACATAGAATTAGGTATATGTGACATACATAATTGTAATTATTTAATAATGACGCTTTACCACTTATTCGTTTTTCCATTTTGACAGTTTTTACACCGTGCGGTTATTTAAATTATGGTTTAGAATAGGCGGCATTTTTTTTGTGCAGGTGCCCAGAATGCTAATTAAATAATGGAATAAATTTAAGGTTATGGTAATCTATTTGTTAACAGTCAGTAGTGCCAATCTAATTTAAAATTCAAAGCCTGGTCTAAATCGTGTTTTAAGTGATCGCGCGGTAGTAACATACTCGACATACGATGATGAAGTTTGATTTAAAAATTGGTATCCTTTTGATGTTGGTTGATAATTCTTTTTGTAGCTTACATACCACAAAAAAATATCAACTAACGTCAAAAAGATTGTCGTTGATATTGTCGCGACATTGTCAGTTGTATATATAAACAGTCAGTATCTACCCATTGAGCAAACACATATAAGTAATGTATTATCAACATTAATACAACGTTAAATGTTGCTACAATGCTGATACAACGATATTTGGTTGTTTTTTGCTCAGTGGGTGATGTAACCAATATTCTCAATTTACGAGTTTTTATATATTTTCTGTCACAGTTGCGATAGTTTTGGAAAATCTTTGGCAATTATAATATCATGCTGTTTTTGTGGTAGTTATGACATATTTTGACGGTTATAATATGTTTTGACAATTATACATACAACAAAACAATTGTTTTTGGTAACGATTGTGATATTCTTGCCAACTTTTAGCAGTTATTTATATTTTTGAACTTGTTTACAGCAGTTAGGGCTCATTTTATTCAGCTAAGTGAGAAAAAAAACATTTAGAGTGCCATGGAAAAAATTGTAAGTTGGCAACTCTGAAATTTTTCATTAAAATTATTATGTCTGACGTTTTATATGTCAATTCCCAAAGCGCGTAGCAAAGTTGAATGTTAAAAAAGATGAAATCATGGCACTCTAGAGGTTTTTTTTTATTGAGCATACGATAATTATAGGCAGGGATGGCCTTGACGCGTCGACTTTAATAATCGACGTGACAGTATGCCGACGACGTCGACAATGCCGAGAACGTCAAGAATGTCAACAATACCATTTAAAGGTTATGTTATTATACTGTATATGTTGCGGTTTTGGGCGATTTCGAGAGTTTTGGATACTCAAATAACTTTCAAGCTATAGACAACACATTACCTTTCTACCCTGACGTCATCAACTTCTATCTGTTTTCAATCAATGGATGATTCTGGTTGAAACAGAACATTTTCAATTGTTTGGCACATCGAATGTTAAGTTTGCGTTTCTATCATCATGACATTCATGACGCCTGTCAAAATACTTCACATGCGCCAATTTTACGAAAATGCTTAAAATGTGATTAGAACTGTAGTGAAACTATTTAAAGAAGAAACCTATCAGATTTCCAATAATAGGCGAAAGTATTGCATTAAAAGTAAGTGAAAAAATAATTAAAATGTTAGAAATAAAGAGGATCCATAGTTAGAAATTAAGAGGACCCATAGAGATTGAACACTTACAATTTCTCGCAGAACCAATAGAAAGTTATTGTGATTGTAAATGTAAATTTTCTTGAATATTGTGACAAATATCGTATGTTCAATAAAAATACCTCTAGAGTGCTATAAAAAAATTGTAGGTTGGCAACTCTGAAATTATATATTATAATTATTATGACTAACGTTTTATATGTCAATTTCTAAAGCGTGTAGCCAACTTAAATTTGAAAAAAGAAAAAATCATGGCACTCTAGAGGTTTTTTTAAATTGAACATATGATACAATACTGAGCACATTGTTAATATCCAGTTTAACTGGGGCTTACTGTTCTGTGTTTGTCAGTTCGTTCTCATTCCTTCATTTGAAATCGATTGCTCACTGACAGGTTTGTCAAATAAATTAAGTAATTAAATCATATCGTATGTTTAATGAGATAAAATGTCCAGAGTGCCATGATTTCATCTTTTTGGAAATTTAAGTTGGCTACACGCGTTAAGAATTGACATATAATACTTCAAACATAATAATTATAATAGATAATTTCAGAGTTGCCAACCTACAATATTTTCCATGGCACTCTAGAGGTTTTTTTTACTGAACATACGATACAAAAACATGGACATGCGTGTTTTGTTTTTTGTGAAATGGGTTGACTTTATCTACCAAAATCGCCTCGCGTTAGGCTGAATGGTTCAAATGTTGTACTAATCAAAACGATTGTAGACATTGTCGACGTCAGGAACGTTCTACAAATAGTCGACGTCGATGTGAAATTCGACCGACAATGACATTGTCGACGTGACATTGTTGACAGCGCCTATCCCTGCTTGTAGGTAGGGCTCTGCCTGACCTGCCTTTCTGGCTATGGCCCTGGTCTATACTATTTTTTTAACGTAGAAGAACTATCGTATGTACAATAAAAAAAAAATCTCTAGAGCGGAGGTTCTCAACCTTTTTTTAGGTCGCCCCCCTCATAACTCCACGCTTCCCCTCCCTAATTTAATTTGGGTTTCTAAGTTAGATTGAAACAGTATTTTAGCCTTATTTCACTTCACCTACTCTTTAGGAAATCTCTCACGCCCCACCCTGATAACTTGCCGCATCCCCTAATGTGCCCTCCCGGTTGATAAACCCTGCTCTAGAGTGCCATGGAAAATATTCTAGGTTGGCAACTCTGAGATTATATAATTATTATGTCTGACGTTTTATGTCAATTCCTACGGCTATACGCTTTAAATCTAAATTAAAAAAAAAAGATTAAATCATGGCACTCTAGACGTTTTTTTTTTTATTCAACATAAGATACTTTCTTCCGTGTCAAAATTGTAATTTTTATTTACAACTCTATTCGTAGGCTTGAGTCATGTTCTTGTATGCTTGAATGTATTCTTCATTTCTAAACTTTTGAAGAAGTATGTTAAATGCTTTACCAGTATTTAAAAAAATGTTGCAACTGAGAAAACTACAACTTTTTGCAAAGCCTTGATACAATTAAGTTGATCTTGTGCAGATCGAGTAAGGCATATCTGAGAGTGCACTAATTATCTCCTGTTTAGGAAGGTAATTGGAAAATGAAGAAATAATTGTATTAGAAAATTATTGTCTTCACTTCCCAACAAATTTCTTTTGAATATCGAGATAATATACTTATTATCCTAACGAATTTAAGAGTTTTTTCAACAAATTCAAAATAGATCTACTCAAACAAATTTAAGAGTAAATTTTATTTCTTTACGAATAAATAGTGAGAATAAATAACACATTTATTTGGAATATTGAGATTATATACTTATCAGAGCTGGGACGAAACCTCGTAAAAAGGATTCGAATAACGAATCCGAATCACCTAATATGATTCGAATCACGAATACTCGAATACAGGATTCTATTTCTTTACGCATAAATAGTGAGAATAATTAAGAAATTTCTTTGGAATATCGAGATTATATACTTATCAGAGCTGGAACGAATCCTTGTAAA
Source organism: Philonthus cognatus (assembly GCA_932526585.2). NCBI lineage: Eukaryota > Metazoa > Arthropoda > Insecta > Coleoptera > Staphylinidae > Philonthus > Philonthus cognatus. The sequence goes on from OW052241.1 coordinate 45,869,628, forward strand.
AAAGATTCGAATCACGAATCCGAATCACCTAATATGATTCGAATCACGAATACACGAATAAAGGATTCGTAAGAGATAAATATGATTCGAATCAAAGATTCGAATCCTGTTTTTTCGAATCACGAATACAAATCCTTTAAGAATAATTTTCTTTTTTTTTTTTGGTTTGTTTGGCATAGGTATTACCATTCAGCCACTAACGTTGATGTTATAATATCTATATTAACATATATTTCGACTATTTGGACGTCACAACACATTCACACACATCCATGGAACCGGAGACGAGTATTTTTTGTTAGAAAAATTACTCGCCTCCGCTGGGAATCGAACCCAGATCACCTCCGTGTCCGATTGGCGAAACCGGCGGCTCAACCGCTCGGCCACGGCGGGCCCAAAAAGAATAAATTTGATTTTATTATTTTTTTGCAACCATTAATATATAAATATCGTTACCAGTTGTTTTAACAAAAATATTCAAAACCTAATTATTTGTCATTAACACTGAACATCGTTGATAACTGACTAAATATCTGATTCCCCATTACTCTAATCAAAGATGTGTTTGTGTGTTTCTGAACTTCACTTCAAATCAGTGTTTTGTACGCGTGGCGCATGAAGAAAAATTTCGAGTTTAGAAAAGCCCGAAAATTTGTCTCGGGTCGCTGCGCGACCCGAGACAAATTTTCACGGGGCTTTTCTAAACTCGAAATTTTACTTCATGCTTAGCCTGGGAGTAGAAACACTCGTTCAAAACTTGAAATTGAGCTCTATTATAAAATTGACGAATGCCTGAAAATTACCTAAATAAAAAACTCACTGAATATCATGAAAACCGGGAAGTCAGAGAAAAGTCATGGAATTATATTCAAATTGAAGAAAACACTAACAAAAAAGCTATATGATTTCATTAAGTTTCCAGCAGGCAAATTACAAAACAGGTAACTCGAAATTTTACTTTATGCGCCACGCGTACAAAATAAAAATATGGTGAATTTATGTATTTTTGAACCTCGCTTGAAATCAGTGTATTTTTTCACGTGGCGCATGAAGTAAAATTTCGAGTTTAGAAAAGCCCAGAAAATTTGTCTCGGGTCGGGTTTCGGGTGCGAATATTTAAAAAGGATTCAAATACTTTTTTATTTTTTTAGGGGCAGGAAACGGAAGTTAGGGTTATTTCTGCCCTATTTATTCAAATACTTATAAAAGGATTTGAAACGTCAAAAATAATTCGAATTCATTGTGATAATTAACATGAAAAATGTCTTTGATGTGTTTTTAAATTTCTCGTTATATCACTGTTTTATACGCGTGGCGCATGAAGTAAAATTTCGAGTATAGAAAAGCCCGAAAATTTGTTTTGCGGGCTTTTCACGGGACTTTTCTAAACTCGAAATTTTACTTCATGCTTAGTCTAGGAGTGGAAAACACTCGTTAGAAGTTTCAAATTAAGCTCTTTTGGAAAACAACGGAGGTCGCAAAATTTACAGTTTATGCATATGTTTACTTAAACAAAACCAAAAACATGAACATAATACTAGATTTGGAACCCTTATCGAGATTCCTAGATTGCGACTGAGTAAGTCACGTAATGGTCTAAACTATTGTGGGCCCAAGCTGTATAATGTTCTACCAGAAACAGTAAAATCTCTCCCGTTAAACGCATTTCGGAAATCAATCAAACACTTCCTAATATGCAATGGATTTTATAGTATTGACGAGTACCTTTTAAGCGACACTTCACAACTAAAATAATTGAAGCCATTGAACATTGAACATTTTAATTATTTGTCATTGTTCTATATATGTAATTTTATCTTGTGATTAAGTGATATTGTTTTTTTTTATACATATATATTTTGTATTTGACCTGTGTATAACCACCATGTTTTTAGCACCAATAAATATACTTACTTACAAAAAAAATGTTCACGTTGTTTTTTTTAAAAGAGTTCAATTTGAAGCTATAAACGAGTGTTGTCCACTCCCAGGCTAAGCATGAAGTAAAATTTCGAGTTTAGAAAAGCCCCGTGAAAATTTGTCGAGGGTCGCGCAGCGACCCGAGACAAATTTTCTGGGCTTTTCTAAACTCGAAATTTTACTTCATGCGCCACGCGTATAAAACAGTGATATAACGAGAAATTTAAAAACACATCAAAGACATTTTTCATGTTAATCGTCACAATTGATTCGAATTATTTTGACCTTTCAAATCGTTTTTGAATATTCGAATCCTTTTATAAATATTCGAATCCTTTTATGAGGATTCAAATCACCTGCATTTGGATTCGAATACGAAAACTTTTAAAAAAATGTAACGAATCCGGATCACGAATCCAGTTGAACTAAAGTATTTCAATGCCTCTTTTGAATCCTCCAGAAGGATTTGAATGCAAGATTCGAATCCTGAATGGTTCGAATCCTGTATAGCTATGATGCTTAGCATCCTAAAGAATTTTAAAGTTTGTGTATATTTTATTCTCAGATAAATTCCAAATAGATTCAGTTGAACTAAAGTCTTCGAATGTCTCTTTCAAATCTTCTAAAAAGATACAAATCCAGGATTCGAATCCTGAATGATTCAAATCCTGCTTAGCTCTGATACTTATCATCCTAAAGAATTTTAAAGTTTGTGTATATTTTATTCTCAGATAAATTCCAAATAGATTCAGTTGAACTAAAGTCTTCGAATGCCTCTTTTGAATCCTCTAAAAGGATTCGAATGCAGGATTCGAATCCTGAATGGTTCGAATCCTGCCTAGCTCTGATGCTTATCATCCTAAAGAATTTTAAAGTTTGTGTTTATTTTATTTTCAAATTCCAAATAGATCCAGTTGAACTAAAGTATTCGAATGCCTTTTTTAAATCCTCTAAAAGGATTCAAATCCAGGATTCGAATCCTGAATGATACGAATCCTGCTCAGCTCTGATACTTATCATCCTAAAGAATTTTAAAGTTTGTGTATATTATATTCTCAGATAAATTCCAAATAGATCCAGTTGAACTAAAGTATTCGAATGCCTCTTTTGAATCCTCTAAAAGGATTTGAATCCAGGATTCAAATCATGAATGATTCGAATCCTGCCCAGCTATTTAATTTTAAAGTTTGTGTTTATTTTATTCTCAAACAAATTTAAGAGTAAATTATTATTTCTTTGCGAATAAATAGTGAGACTAAATAACAAATTTCTTTGGAATATCGAGATTATATACTTATTATGCTAAAGAATTTCAAAGTTTGTGTTTTTCTTATTCTTAAACAAATTCCAAATAGATCTACTTAAACAAATTTAAGAGTGAATTATTGTTTCTTAACGAATAAATAGTGAGAATAAATATATAAATGTTTTCTTGTCTTTAAACTAAAATTGAGAAAGTACAATAAAGTATTTACACCACGCTATAAATCTCCTCTTCTTCTCCCCAACTAAATAATCTATTTATACAAACAAGAAGTTCGACGTGCCGATTCCGAATCTGAATCCATATATAGCTAGAATAAACGTATAAATCCAAATATACGGATTGAAGAAGTTGCTGAAGAAGAATAAAAAGAAGAACACTTGCAATCGCGAGTACACTGAATGATGATGGTGATAGCACACGGTTTGTATATTTATATAAAGCACAGAAACACACGCGCGAAGGAGAAAAAGGCCGCGGTTTAAAATTGGCGGTGCGCGGATCTTTTCTTATAATTTTCAGGAGGGATTTTCAGTGGATGAGCGCGCGCACTGAGTACGGGCACTGAAAAAAAGGACGCGTCCGCACGCTGGGATCGCCTGAACCGAACTGGGTCTGGTCTGGGCGTGAGTCACCTGGCGGCGAACGCCGCAACTCGCGCGAGTCGTCCAATAATTGCTCGTGTACTTTGGGTTTTTGGTGAAGAGCGTCGCGACGCCGGCATATTCCTTTTTGTGCGCTGTGAGGAGGGCTTGTGTATCTGTTACGTGCGCTTAATTTGAGCGGAGAGCGCGCTATCGGTTAAGTCGCGTTTGTTTGGTTTTCCTGCGATCGGCCGACGCCAGGTTATCTTATGTTTTTATCTATTTAGATTCGATCTATCAACAAATTACTGCTTTATTAGATTGTGTTTAATTATTTCATGTAATTTACCTCCTCCTTTACAAACACGTGCCAATCCAATATACAGGGTGCCCCTTTAATGTGGGGAAATGGCTTAACCATCCCACTGAGCAAATACATTTAAGTAATATTGATGAAGGTTTGAATTTAATTACACTTGGTTTGTTTCACAAATTTCTCTTTACTATTTACTCGATTAGTTTCGCGTTTTACAGGATTATCCTGATAATGCTGTAAAACGCGAAACTAGTCGAGTAAATAGTAAAGAGAAAATTGTGAAACAAACCAAGTGTAATTTAATTCAAACCTTCATCAATATTTAAAAATGTTTCACCAAGTGATAAGTGAAAAAATTATTCAAGTAACATTTAAGTGATGTTTCGTCAACATTAAAACAACGTTTAATGTCGCTACTATGTTGAAATAACGTTATTTGTTGGTTTTTTGCTCAGTGGGATAGATTTCTGGGATCAAAATATCATGATTTAGCACAACATATCTATATCCAAAAGTTTACGGTTAAGCTGGAATTAGTCTTCAAAGTTTAAAAAAATATTATTCATTTTATTTATAACAATTGAACGCTATATTCGATCCGACTAAAATTTATTATGGTTGATTATCATAATATAACACATCATTTCAGTTATTATGGTGGTCATTGATTGACAAGAAGTATAAAAAACAATAGTCCCACAACATAGAAACTAAAATATGTTTTTATTGGTGCACATTATAAAAATTTTAAAAATACATCTTGTAATATTACTTCATTTAAAAGCTTTTTTGTCGGTTAATAATGTTTGCTATCTTGTACGGCTTTGCAAATAAATTATTTTTAATATTTAGTAAAACCGAAAGCTAGTTTTTCGGGGAATTAAAAATACATGTTTTTTTCTTTGTCGCCGCCATTGTTTAACAAACGGCAATTATGTACCGGGTGTTTGATTAAGCGTGCCACCGGCTGTATCTCAGAAACTGTGTGGAGTAGCATGTTAGGGTAAAAAATTTCAGAGTAAAAGTGGCCAAAAGAAATCACTGGAAATTAGTTTTATGTTCTTACCTCCGCCGCTAGAGGGCGTAACATCTATAGCTAATTATAAAAACGGATTTTTTCAAAAAAACTGCTAAATTAAGCTAGGTTAAAAATATACAAATCGTAATATACGCTGAATTTAACTTAATTTTATCTACTCACTTATTTCCTTATTTCGCATATATGAAGCAGGGAATAGCGGCAAAGTGTAATCATTAAACTGCGTGTGACTTTTGTTGGGATTAACCGAAATTAATCAAGTTAGTTTCATTGGATAGGTAATTGAAAGCACTGTAAATGACAGTTTACTCTCGTTTACTTTAGTTCTTTTAGAAAGCGAAAGAGGGCGTTTTTGGAACAACCGTCATATTACACGTATATAGTTATCCGGTGAGCTTCAGCAAAAGTTTTTCTATAAAATTGAATGTTTCCTAATGATGAGTTAATTGATAACTTAATTGTGATTTTCTTTCAAGATAAAATAAATTACGTATCTATTTATTGGAAGTTTGTTTAATTGAATTTTCGGGTTTTTGCAAATGCTCACACATGTTAAATATCAGCTTATAGAATCAAACAAATAATCAATTATATTTGAAATAAAACAACGCAGTTGTGAGGGTTTCACTTTTATTGTTGAACACTGCAACATGTTTCACCACACAGTGGCTTCATCAGGCAGATGAAATAATGACAATAAAAGTGAAACCCTCCCAACTGCGTTGTTTTATTTCAAATAGTATTATGGAGTTTCATCATGCATCCGCCTCATCAATTAAATAATCAATTATTTAACAAATCTTCAAAGATATAATTTTTATACATATTTACCACATTGGATTCTTAATATTCTTGGGTCCTTTAATCCAAGAATAAACCTTAGTTAATTGAATCCAATAGCTTGTTGTTATACAGGACTAGTTTCTTTTAAATGTACATATTCCGTATGCATCGGCTGTACATTTTGAGCCAATTGATGTTTTTTTAATAGTTCAATTTGAAGCAGCTAGGGAGTGTTCCACTCCTTGATTATGAAGTAACATTTCGAGTGAAGTTTAAAATATGTTGCTTTAAGATATTCAATGTGTAGTGTCACCTGCCCCGCACACTTTAAAATTCAAAATTAATTAATTTTCTACCAAAATTATAATCAGTAATTAATTAACATTCAGTTGTTATTAATAATGAGGGCATGGCACTCAAAATATGTACTAAAGATTAGAAAATGTTAACTAATGAAATTATGTACTTGAAGATTGACAAAAAGCTGACGAAATTCATCAAAATTTATAAATAAAATTAGTATATATAGCGTGTCCCATTAGTGCGTCCTCGGAGGATATCTCGGCTCACGTTAAAGATAGAAGATAGATAGATAGATGATTGTACCGCGCGATCTTTGCAGATCTATTGTGGATCCCTGTTATCTTAGACGAAGTGCTCGAGCTTCGTCTCTTTGATTAGCCCTATTAACCCTGACAGTGAGCCTTGGGTGTAGCTCTCAGCGCTTGGTTTAGTGTTGCCCAGTTTTAGGTATCTAACCCTTGCTAGGGCCTCACATTGGCACAGGATGTAAAGCGGGTCCTCCTCTTCTTCTTCTCAGAATGTACATATCGTATCCTCTGCCAGACCTATTTTGCTCATGTGTTTGTTGAGCCTACAGTGTCCTGTCAGTAGACGTACTATAGCCTTAACCATTTTGCTCTCTTGGTTGAGAAGATCGGTCGTATAAGTCGGCGATTGTTTTTTGAGAAACTGTTTCGCCTGCCTCTGCTCTGGTGTGTTCGTCCACCAAGTTTGAGTCTGTGTCTCCGTCAATTTTTTTATCGATATTCTGACTGCGGTTTTTGCCATACCGCAGGAAGATTCCCAGCCAGCGAATGCGCTTGACGAGCCTTGTTTGACCAGTTCGTTTGCTTTATCGTTCCCTTGATGACCCGTGTGTCCTGGAACCCATACCATTGTTACTTTTTTGCGACCGCCCATTTCGTTACACAGTCCCATACTAGCTTGGAATTGACCTGTGTGGTGCTTAGTGCCCTTAGCAGCGCTTGGCTGTCCGAGAAAATAGCTATTGATTGACTTTCGTTATCTTGCCTTGCTATTTCTCCAATGCAGAGGTGAACCGCGATCGCCTCTGCCTGGGACACTGTGGTGTCCCTCGCCAGACTGACTTAAATCTTTGTCTCGGGTTTTGTGCTGTATATTTCGGCTCCGACTCCTTCATCTGTCTTTGAGTCGTCAGTATACCAGTTTGATTCCGCGTTGGTAGGTGGGCCGTCCGCCCAATCTTGCCTCTGCGGTATCATCACGTTGTATTTTCTGTCGAAATTATATTTTTTGACCCTGGCATTGCTTAGCATTCATGTTGTGCGGTTTGCCTTCAGCTCTTCTTCTAGCCTTTGGTACTTTTTCCCGTGAGATCGGCTTATGGGAGCCTTTCCTTGCATTAGTCTGTATGTTACGACCCTGGCCTCCCCTTGTATGAAGATGTGCAGTGGTGGTAGGTTCAGGATGATTTCTAGGGCTGCTGTCGAGGTAGTGCTTAGGGCTCCTGTGACACTGAGACATGCTAGTCATTGTGTACTGTTCAAGAGCCTTATCGCCCCCTGCTGTTCCGTCTTCTACCACACTACTGCCCCGTAGATTATCATGGGCTTGCTCACCCTTGTATATAACCAGAGGGTCATTTTGGGGTTGAGCCCCCAGTTTTTCCCGCACATTCTTCGACACCTGCCTAATGCTATTCAAGCTTTTTTGGTGGTTTTCTTGATGTGCGTCCTCCACGTCATTTTGCAGATAAAGATTACCCCCAGGTATTTCGCCTCCTTGACAAAGGAAATTTTTGTGCTCCCGAGCGTCGGTGGCCTTAGGCCTTCTAACACTTTTTTTGTTGAGAACACGACAATTTATGTGTTTTTCGGGATTAACCGTTAGTCGTTTCCGTCGACACCAATTGTGTACTATGTTTAGGGCCCTTTGTGTTCGTTGTGAGAAAACTTCTGCGAACCGGCCTCTGATGACTATGGCCATGTCATCCGCATACCCTAGGCAGTGGATGCATTCTTTGGACAGTTTCCTTAGTAAGTCGTCCATTAGAGTTGCCCATAGCAGTGGAGATAGTACCCCTTTCTGCGGGCACCCTCCGCCGGCTCTAGCTTCAATGGTGTGCCCTCCTAGAGTGAATATGATTGTCCTTTCCTCTAGGCTGGCTCTTATCCATTGGTAGAGGCTTGGCGGGACGCCTTTTCTTGCTTGTGCCTCTGTAAGCGAGTTAGTTGTGACATTGTTGAACGCCTCTTCTATATCTAGGAATGTGACCATAGCTATCTCGTTGTCCTCCACTGACTTTGTGATGAGCCTGTTTAGGTCGTCCAGCGCCGAGTCCGTAGACTGGTAAGCGTATTGACGATTACTGAGGAGATCTTTCCCCAGTATCTCGTCTCGCAGGTATCTGTCAACTAGTCTCTCCATTGTTTTTAGTAGTAATAGATAGGCTGATGGGACTGTAAGACTTCGGTGTTAGATCTGCTATTCTACCTACCTTAGGCAAGTAGATTATCCTTACACTTTGCCACGCCCTTGGTACGTGTCCCCATGCCAGATAGGCTTTGAAGATCTTTGACAGATGCGGCACCAGCTCCTCTATGCCTTCTGCAGCAGGATGGTATAGAACCCATCTATTCCAGCGGACTTATAGGGTTCGAACCTGCTTGTGGCCCATCTGATACTGCTTGGTCTTGTGAGCTTTGTGGCTAGCCTCAAATCATTTCGGTCTGGCTTTTTTCGCTTTTGGCCGGGATTGTCGAGTATGCCCTACTCTGACAGGATTATTGAGGCTCTAAAGTAGACTTTTAATAGTTCCTTGAGACTTTCCTCCTTTGTTTCAGTATAGGTCCAGTCAGATTTTCTGAGAAAACGTATCTCTTTTGCAGTACTTCCATCCTTTGTCAGGACTTTGTGGATTCTCGAGCATGCCGGAGTGTCAGTTTACTCTTCGCAGAACTTCCTCCACGAGTCTCTTTTGGCTTTCCGAATTTCTTTTATGTACTGCATAAGCTTTTCCTTATAGGTGTCCCAATTCTGTGTGATTTTGGCCCTATTAAACAGCCTTCGAACCTCTTAGCTTTTCAAGGTTCTTGTTTCATCAGATTGTTCGGCAGTTCCTGTGTCCGGTTGTTTTTTCCGGGCAGTTTTCAAAGTATGCTGTATGTTAAAGATACAAAAAAAGTCTCTTCAACAAAGTTGCTTGTTTTAAGAGCACCATAACCTTAAAATATTTACATGTATAAAGGATGTGCCATCAAGAGAGTAGCGGATGTAACTTGCTTATTTTAAACGGATCACCCTGTATATTATTTGGTTTTTCAATTCCTCATAAAGATTGCGTATCATTTTATTAAAAACATTCGGTCGTACCGTTTTGGAGTTATTTTAACGTGAGCCGAGATATCCACCGAAAACGCACTAATGGAAGACCACCCTGTATAATCAGTTCAGAAAATTAAACACAATTTGTCAAACAACCAAATCCAACCGAACAAAATTGTCAAAGCTATTATATTTTAAACTTCACAATATTTCAGTATTTTATATGCGTAGTTCATAAAGTAAAACTTCGAGTTTAGGAAAGCCTGAAAATTTGGTTTGGTCCAAACCAAATTTGGTTTGGACCAAACCAAATTTTCATTCTTTTCTACACTCGAAATTTCACTTTATACCTAATCAAGGAATGGAAAAACTCGTTAGAAACCTAAAATTGAACGTTTTTACGCATTAATTAATGATTGAAATTTTACGTTTTTACGCAATAATTAATGACTGAAATTTTACAAGACATACGTCAAAAAAAGATAAATAAATACTCTTACGTAATTTCCACATAATCAAACCTTACCAATAAACTCTCCCCCATCCAACTATGAAACATCCAAAGCCATTAAAGATTACGCAATATAAGAAGGAAATGCGCAATTAAACCTCATCGAAGCTTTAGCGAACGACCGGAGAGGGTTAGGGGGTGGAAAATCGTATAAAATTGTTTACAAATCCGAAATGATTTAAGAGTCGTTGACCCTCGATAAAGGAGGATCGTTATCCCAGATAGAGATTTCAGTGCGGGAAATTCGCAGCCGGCGAAAAGTCGGCGGACTCTCTCCGCATTATGGGAAATAGACGGTGGCGCGGAGGATTGTAATTATGAAAAGCCCGGGCGTAATTGTGATCTCCCCGTAATCACTCAGCTCGAAATGAAATATAGAATCGAGGACAATAAAGATGTTCAAACTTTACGAGAGTAGTTTTTACTCTTTCTTTTGTTTTCGGTTTTTTTTTCGCTTTCATTTGCCCCTGAAAGAAAATCAATCTATTATAGTGTAGGAAAGTTTTTGCTGAAATATTAGTTCATGAATTTTAACGGGATTTCTTTTTATTGAAATATGCAATATCTATTAAAACTAACTATGTTAAGATTGTTAAAAATGATTGATACTATCCTTGTATATTGTTTCGACTTTAAAAATGCCTGAAAATTTGGATTTGTCCGCGCGAGCAATTAATTTATAATTAATTCCCTATTTTTTACGTGAATTAATTTAAACACGTACAGCCTTATTAATAGAATTGCCGCTAATATCAGTATAGTTTAATGATAGTTAATTTTTATGAGCCCCGTACAAACATGATACTATCAGATCGTATCAATGTAACAAAATCTACATGTTATTAGTTAGTTTTGCATTATTGACAGAATTAACGTGGCAACATCTCATTTTTATGTGTTCCATTGTTTATGTTTGTGAAAACTTTTTTTCCGCTAAATTATTTATTTGAATTTTATATCTAACGAATGATTCCACTTCCAGACTAAGCGTGAAGTAAAATTTCGAGTTTAGAAAAGCCTTAAAATTTTGTTAGGTCGCGTAGCGGGTAGCGCCACGCGACCAAACCAAATTTTAAGGCTTTTCTAAACTCGAAATTTTACTTCATGCGCCACGCGTATAAAACACCGATTTATATTAAAGTTAAAAAGCAGCTCATTTATCTTGTATTACTTAATATCCACACAAAATGTATATATAAAGATATTCTTAAAAATTATAAAGATGAGAATCTGTGAAATTGTCATCTTCCTAAAAATTGCATAAATTTATTAAATGTTCACGTTCATTTGGAAATTACACAAAAAGTGGTAATAAGGTGTTTTCAGATTTTTATATATTTTGAAAAAGCAATGTTTACTTAATATCCACAATAAATTTTGTGCAAATAATGACAAAAATGATCAAGATATGACAATTTCATGAAACTTTCATCATCGTAAAAATTGCGTAAAATGATTCAATTTTTACGTTGGATTGAAAATTACACAAAAACTATTAATGGGGCATTTTTAGCTTTTTATATATTTTAAAAGAGCAATGTTTGATTAATATGCACACTAAATTTCATAATGATATTCTTACAATTTATCAAGATATGAATCTTTGAAATGTTGCTCTTCCTAAAAATAGCATAAAATTAGTCTCATTTTACGCTCAATTGAAAATTACTTAAAACCTATTGATAGGGTATTTTTAGATTTTTGTATATTTAAAAAAAAAAGTTTACTTAATATTCACACAAAATTTTATAAGGATATTTCAAAAAAATTTCAAGATATGAATCTTTGAAATTTTCATTTTCGTAGAAATTGCATAAAATTATTCAATTTTTACGTTGAATTGAAAATTACTCAAAAACTATTGATGGGGTAGTTTTAGCTTTTTATATATTTTAAAAGAACAATGTTTAATTATTATGTACACAAAATTTCATAATGATATTCTGACAAATTATTAAGATATGAATCTTTGCAATGTTGCTCTTCCTAAAAATCGCATGAAATTGGTCTATTTTTACGCTCAATTTAAAATTACTTAAAACCTATTTATAGGGCATTTTTAGATTTCTGTATATTTAAAAAAATCAATTGATAATCAATATTCACACAAAATTTTATAAGGATATTCCAAAAAAATATCAAGATATGAATCTTTAAAATTTTCATTTTCGTAAAAATTGCATAAATATATTCAATTTTTACGTTGAACTAAAAATTACTCAAAAACCATTGATGGTTAATTTTTAGCATTTTATATATTTTGATAGAACGATGCTTGATTAATATGCACAAAAAATTTCATAATGATATTTTAAAAATTTATCAAGATATGAATCTTTGAAATTTTGATTTTCATAAAAATTGAATAAAATTATTCAATTTTTACGTTGAATTGAAAATTACTCAAAAACTATTGATGGAGTATTTTTAGCTTTTCATATATTTTGAAAGAGCAATGTTTGATTGATATGCACACAAAATTATTTTAGATCCTTGTGTATTTTAAAAAATAATGTTGACTTAACATTCACAAAAAATGTTAAAAGGATATTCCCAAAAATTATCAAGATTTGAATCTTTGAAATTTTCCTTTTCGTAAAAATTGCATAAAATTATTCAATTTTTACGTTGAATTGAAAACTACGCAAAAACTATTAATGGCGTCTTTTAGCTTTTCATATATTTTGAAAAAGCAATGTTTGATTAATATTCACACAAAATATCATAATGATAATCCGTGTTTTATACGCGTGGCGCATGAAGTAAAATTTCGAGTTTAGAAAAGCCCCGTGAAAATGTGTCTCGGGTCGCTGCGCGACCCTCGACAAATTTTCTACGCGAGGCTTTTCTAAACTCGAAATTTTACTTCATGCTTAGTCTAGGAGTGGAATTATTCGTTAGACATAAACTTCAATGAAATAATTCAGCGGAAGAAACATTTTCACAAACACAAAAAATGCAATATAACCTCTAAATGGATCAAATTTATTTAACTTGAACTTAGTACACATGAGAATGCGATGTTGCCACATTCATTCTACAAATAGTTCAAAACTAACTAATTATATGTAGATTTTGTTCCATTTATACAAACTGATACATGATACTATTAGTTTGTATTAATGGAACAAAATCTACATGTTATTAGTTAGTTTTGAACTATTTCTAGAATGAATGTGGCAACGTCGCATTTTCATGAGTACTAACTTCAAGTTAATTAAATTTGTACGTGTTTTATAGAAATTAACTAGCATTACACTATAAACTATAAAATTAGCAGCAATTCTATTAATAAGGCTGTAAGTTTGTAACTAGCTATTTAAATGAATAGTCAGTTTAATGAATGTATACACTCAAAGCTTAGCATTAGACTTAGTTGACATCATTCAGACATCCCATATTAATAATATTTCCCAAGAAGCGAGAGCAATACAATAACACCATAAACTGATGAAAAATAGAAAGCGTTTTCCAAACGCGAAAACGGCGTAATCTCCTTGTTTTCGGCATCTGTGTCAAATAATTCGGTTACACAATGCTAACATTTTTAATGGAATCACAATGGATGGATTATGAAAAGTGGTTGTTTACTTATTTTAAAATAAATTAGTACTCATTTCCAATTTAAAAAAAAAAATGCGATTTCAGTTTTTACAACAGTTTGAGAGGTGAGCAGGATTCGAATCATTCAGGATTTGAATTATCCGTTTATAGGATTCAATATTTCAGGAAAAAATAATTCGTTATCGGGATTAGTTACAATTTTGTTAAAAGGATTAGTATTCAATAATTAATAGAAAACACTTCACGTAACTAAAAGAAAAATATTATTTGTAGGTGATTCGAATCTAAGAAAATGACAAAAACTTGAAATATAATAAAATTATAAAAAATTAGGCGAAATTCAGTAAATATACAGGATGTCCCAGACCACCCGTAACAGGCATTTTTTGAGAAAACGGCTAGTCTTAGAGTTAGGATCAAAAAAAATTACTAAAGCCGGAAAAATAGAAAAATAGTGGAACCAGAGACGGAATTGGAGTCGAATATTTAGCGACATATTTATTTAGCGATATATTTAGCGACTCCGCGGTCTTGGTTAGAATGTATCTGAGAGGTCTAACTGACATTTAAAACTCAATCTTTTAAAATAAGTGAGCCATGAAAAATTGAAATTTAATAACTTTGATCAGATATAACTCAAAATCGATGCCAGTAACAAAATTATGTATCTTATTAAGAAATCAAATAATAAAAATCACTGGGATTACTAGAAATCATTGCGTAACCTGACTACATCTAGTATTAATAAAGAAAAAAAGCTTACTTTGAATTTTGTCTCAAGTCAAATAACCCGAAAGAGTTATGGAAAGAGCTGAGGCAATTAAACATACAGAGTAGTCACCAAAATGATAAGAAAGTCAGTAATGTATTAGATGTAAATGTGGTCAATAATTATTTCATAAACTCTATCCCATCTACTAGAGTAAACAATGATCTGGATCACTACTATAAATCAAATTCACTAAACCCGTTATTGGAAAAATTCTCATTTGCAGTTTAGCGAGTCAGAAATAACTAGAATTATAGATAACCTATCTGAATCCTCGTCAGGTTCCGATGGCATAAGTGCAAAAATGCTAAAGTTGTGTTGTCCATTTATTACTCCGTACATTACACATATTTTCAATACTTGCCTGGCCCAGGGATTTTTCCCCTCGGCCTGGAAAAAATCATACATAGTGCCACTACCCAAAAAAGTACTATCTCTGATCCGAGTGATCTACGACCCATTAGCCTAATTTGTACCCTTTCTAAAGTTATGGAGAAAGCTATTGAATCGCAAATAAAACGTTACTTGTCTGATAATTCCATCCTACCAATGACACAGTCAGGGTTTCGTCAAAACTATAGGTGTGTCACTAGCCTCACAGATATTACTGATAAAATTATCCTTTCTCAGGACAATGGTCTTTTATCACTGCTGATACTATTAGATTTTTCCAAGGCTTTCGAATCACTGAACCATAACACATTATTATCTATTTTGTCCTTTATCGGATTTGATCTGATTTCTTGCAATCTGTTTAAAAACTACCTACCAAATCGATCGCAAATGGTGAAATCTAATAATTTTATGTCTGAGGAAGTAGAAGTAAATAGAGGTGTCCCTCAAGGATCAGTTCTGGGACCTCTTTTGTTTTCTATTTATACCTCACAAATATTTTCTAGCCTCAATATAAATAACGTCCATCTCTTTGCTGATGATACCCAACTGCTATACACACTTGCGGAGAAGGATGTAAATTCTGTATGTAACAAAATTAATCTGGATCTTTCCAATATATCAGCTAAATGCAGAGATCATGCACTAATAATTCCAAAACGGAAGCAATACTCTTTGGTCCCAAAAAAATACGTGAGAGAGTTCTACCTTAAATATCAATAACGATGAACAACGATAATGTTGTGATAAAAGCATGTGTAAAAAGCCTAGGGCTTCAAATAGATTCTGATCTTAGATTCTACAACCATATATCCAAGTGCATCAATATAGCATATGCTAATCTTAGACTCATATTTTTAAATCGTCACTGTTTATCTCAGAGGCTGAAGACTATATTGTGTGATTCACTAGTGTTATCGCACTTCAATTACTGCGATGTTGTATTCAGTTTCTGTTTATACAAAAAGACAATCCATAAAATTCAACTAGTACAAAACTCTTGTTTAAGATTGATCTTCGGCATTCGAAAGTACCAACATATAAGTCACAAACTAAAAGAAATCGAATGGCTTAATATGAGTGATCGGCGTCTGTTGCACTTCGCGGTGTTTTGTCATAAATTAATTCTCTGTAAAACACCTCCTTACCTGTACAAAAAAATCAAGTTTCGTTCTGATGTGCATACTCTAAATTTACGCTTTAGAGGTTTGCTAACACCGCCTCAATACAAATCAACCTTTGCAGAAAGAGCATTTTCGGTCCAGGTCTCTAAAGTGTATAATAAACTACCTCCTGTGTATAAGGAAAGTAGTGTTATGGTTTTCCGCAAATTGTTTGCTAAGCATCTTCGTGAATCTATCACCAATTACTGACACCCCAGGTTAATATATACTTGCCTATTTTTGATTACTATTTTTCTTGCCCAACCACCACAGTATTCATTGTAACGGTTGTATGTGTGTATATGTGTCATGTTGTACTTAAATTTAGTCTTGCATTGGCCTAAAGGCAGAACAGTGCTATTAATCACCAAGAAATTGGAATTAATGGCACTGATTTAGGTCCATTTGACGATATTAGAATGTATTATTGTGTACCTATATACCTTATAATATGTATATTATCGGTCAAGAAATGATTTATTATTATTATTATTATAAAAGTTGCTTATTTTTTAAAGACATTTTCAATGATACCACTTTTGATCTATCGTGCCATTTAAAAATCTTGAGTTATTGACATTTTTAAGCAAACTCTCAGGGATGCCAACCTTTTTGCGAAAAACAATATCACCATTCAATTCTTTAATACGGGTTTTGTGATTATTTTTTTGCCCCAACTCTCTAGAACTAGCCGTTTTCTCAAAAAAATGCTGTTACGGGTGGTCTGGGACACCCTGTATAATATAAAGGTATTATTATTATTTGTAACCTAATCCAGCATTAGCATAAAAAATCTAACGTAACCTGGCTTAACTATGGGTTTGTCAACATATTTCTTTAAAATTATGTTAGGCACCCTGAATGAGAACTACTAAATTAGAGAATTACTTCATACATAGTCAGGTTTTTCACTACCAATTTGTTTTATTCATCTCCGTCTTCTTTATGTAAAATTACTTTATTAATTTTTATGCGATATTTTTTGTAAAAATCGCTTTTTTTGTCGACCAAGTATAAAAAGCAATTAAAAACCCTAAACTAGAAAAAAAAAACGAAGACAATTAATTTGAAATAATCTAGGGCCGGAAGCGGGGCGCGTTTAAAACGGAAATTATCCCGAGCCGATGTGTGACTTGCAATTTCCAATTGAATGCGACCAAATTACAAAATACAAATGAACATTTTTTGTGTTCGCCGGCGAAACAAAAGTCGTTCGTTACGTACGATTTTCGTCGGATACAGCGATTAAGTGTCGGGCTATGAGGTCGTTGCTTACATTCGAATACAAATAATGGCGCCTGCTATTAATTCGGTGCGAGTATGCTCAGTATCATTCACACCTAGGTTTATAAACATATTACTATTTGGTCTTTACGTTGGGTTACGAGAAACCGACAAAATGAGTTTATATACCAAGTTCCTGGATACTTTTTTATAGTATATTTAGATATTGACTAGATAGTTTTACCTAAAATTAAGGAATTAATACTCATTTCAAATCGTTATTAAGGCTCAGATTTTTGATGAACAAGTTGCATATCGGGTTTTCGATAAAAAACGCCCAACGCCTTAACTCTTGTATTTATTAACCGATTTTATTGAACTAAAAACCAAAGTCAATAGCCACCCTACTGAGAAAATCCATTTAAGTAATGTTTTATTAACATTAAAACAACGTTTAATGTTGCTACAATGTTGATATGACGTTATTTGATTGTTTTTTGCTCAGTGGGGTTTAGACACTCCAAAATGACATGAATATTGATTTAATTAATAATTTCATTCCCAAATAATAGCCAACTTAATATTTTTAAATGGCTGCCTATAATTTTTTAATTATATTACATTAGACATCCCACTGAGCAAATCCATTTAAGTAATGTTTCATTAACATTAAAACAACATTTAATGTTGCTACAATGTTGATATAACGTTATTTGTTTGTTTTTTGCTCAGTGGGACTATTTTTCTAAATCCAATAACGCTCAATTTCTTGTTTTTGTTCAATGTTTTTTAAATCTTCTGTGTAATATTATATTTTTTCAAAATTATAATTAGTGTGCCTTGTAAAAAAGTGACAAATGTCATTTATTGTGAGGTTATGCCATTAATAATAACGAAACAACAAATAAGTACCTAGGTTACAACTTAATGTAGAACAAAAGTAAAGGAAAAATGTAAATATTTTCTTATTTCAATATTTCGACTATGACTCATTTTTTTAAGTGTATTTATAACTTCACAACATTTCAGTGTTTTATACGCTCGGGTTATTATGTAAATCAGCTTAGAAGATTCAACACAATTTGTCAAGCAACTAAACAAAATAAAGGCTAGTATTTTTCAAATTTTACAATATTTCAGTGTTTTATACGCTTGGCGCATGAAGTAAAATTTCGAGTTTAGAAAAGCCCCGTGAAAATTTGTCTCGGGTCGCTGCGCGACCCTCGACAAATTTTCTACGCGGGGCTTTTCTAAACTCGAAATTTTACTTCATGCTTAGTCTGGGAGTGGAAACACTCGTTCGAACTTTAAATTTAACTCTTTTAAAAAATCTACGTATGTAATATAATAAATCATTCATTGAAATCATAGAAAAAGATGCAAAACACAACTTTTAGAGTTAACTTTATAATTTTCTCGGCTCTTAATGGGTTAATATGCTATTCCTAAGAAAAACAGTATTTATTAAATAATAAAATTGCATTTAATATAATAACAAACTGTGAATAATCAACAAAAATGTAGAAATATCAAAAATCTCGACATGTTGGAAATCTTGACGGTCCACTCCCAGACTAAGCATGAAGTAAAATTTCGAGTTTAGAAAAGCCCCGCGTAGAAAATTTGTCGAGGGTCGCGCAGCGACCCGAGACAAATTTTCACGGGGCTTTTCTAAACTCGAAATTTTATTTCATGCGCCACGCGTATAAAACACTGAAATATTGTATAGTTTAAAAAATACTAGCCTTTATTTTGTTTGGTTGCTTGACAAATTGTGTTAAATCTTCTAAGCTGATTTACATAAATATTTATAAATTTTGATCAGTCCAATTTTGTTTCATGGCACACTAAATTTATTGCCAAAAAATCATGTGAACAAGATTTATTATACATTTTTTCAAGCATAAATATTATTATTTTATTATTATTATTCTTTATTTACGGAATTCACCTTTTTTACAATTGAAATTAACACAATTAGTTGTATAAAGTAACACATCATACTCATTACGTTACTAAGTATAACCAAAATTAATGTATAAACAAAATAATATCAAAAATATATATATATATATATATATATGAGAAATATGTTTTACAAAGGGATAACCTGAATCGTTAACACCAAACGGTTCAATGGCTAAGGTTAAATTAAAATCAACGCCTTTTTTAAACAAACCTGACTTTTCTTATTAATAGTTTGTTTAGAATTAAGGGAACAAGTAACTATCAGTTTATTAAAGTAGATATATAGATTGAATCACATGTTCAATAAAAAAACCTCCAGAATGCCATGATTTAATCTTTTTTCAAATTCAAGTTGGCTACACACTTCAGTAATTGACATATAAAACGTCAGACATAATAATTATAATGTATAATTTCAGAGTTGCCAACCTAGAATATTTTTCATGGCACTCTAGAGATTTTTTCTAATTGAACATACGATATTTTATTGAAAAGTTAATTGATTCCGATATTCTGGATCGAAGTTGGCTTTACTTATCTCTTTCCCTAAATGCGACAGATCACGTACGATTCTCAATAAAATCATTATGGCAAAAAAGTAATTTAATTAAGGTCATGTGAAAAGACTGATATTTAATCGGCACATTGTTGAGCCGGCAATTAAATAATCGGATCTTTAAAGGAAAGCGGAATATATTAATCCGAGCGCGCACACTGACTAATCCGGATTCTTTATGTTACTGCCGCACCAAGGGAAGGCTCCGCAGGACGATTATCGGTTTCTGTTGCAAATTTTTTCTCCTCTTAATTACTAAATAATTCTATTCTTGTTTTCTCGCACAAAACTTATCTCCTTTCTTGAAAAAGACATGGAGCTTTTTTGCTGCCTTCCTCGTTTCTCGAAAATTGTTCAATTATAAATCATTACGAGTATCGTACGTGCAAGCGTTATTTGATTTAACTTGAGTGCAATTGGATCTAACTCTTAATTGAAGAAATAATGTCGCTTTAGTTAATGTTTAGTCAAAGAACTTTTACTAATGTTAGATATAGTAAATGTACAGAACCAAGTGATAAATAAAAATAAAAGATGTACGAAGAATTGTAAACAAATCAATGGGTTGTTCAGTCAACATTATATTCACTGAAACTACACAGAATTGAATTTACTTCAGCTTAATTTAAGGGTAGTTAACATATCTTGACACGTTTGTATAGGAAACGTTTTTAATTTAGGGGAATAAATTACTCAAGATAAAATTGAACATCAATTTACTGATACATACATAATTTAAAAAAAAATCGACACATTTTTATAAATAAAGGACTAAGGCCCAGTTGTTGAATCGTGGCTTAAGCCGAGTTTAAACTTAAACCTGGCTTAAATACATTTCAGTGTTTTTTAAGCTTATTGCTAAGCAGTGGTGTAAACTGGAGTTTTCGTAAGCTGCCGACCACCACCGCTTAACGTCCAAGGCTTGAATTCATAACCTCAAACATAAAAAATAGTTGACGTTTTTGACACGATTCCATTTGTTTCTGGATCTCGCCTAGCTATGGAAAAGTGACAGTTTAAGTATTGTAAATGGGGCTGGTTGTGTTTTAAATCAGGGTTTTTAAATGTCACTGTCAGATGTTCGATTTTAAGGTTATAATTTCTGACTATTGTGATCTTACACTGTTGCCTGTTTTACAAATTTTCAGATATAAAAGGATAATAATATGCAGTTTTAAGATTAACAAAACTTACTACTTGGTTTTTGTACATACAAACACAGCAATAATATTGTATATAACAAATATAATGAATTCGGCTCTGCAAACTTATTTCGTCATCCATTTGTATTTCTCGCTTGGGTCTTCCCGTTAACACATTTTGATCAACTTCATCCATCCACCTTAATTTTGGTCATTCTCTCTTCTGTTGGCCCTCAGTATTTTTTTGTAGAATTGCAAATTTATTCCCACCCTCTTGTGATACTGATAATTTTCATGTCAAACAATTTTTAAGCCCTCATTCCAATTTTATTATTTAGTCAAGAGAACCTGCATCTGAATCTTCTGATGTTTGTTCTGAGCCAGATTCCCCAAGCGAAATAATAAAAGGAGGAATGGTTTCAAAAGAAAGGTTCCCCATGTGTTTTGTCCAGTCATCCGAAATAAGTTTTTCACAATGATCACAGAAATTTTGCCACATATCGGATGTACATTTTGAGAGAGACTCAAGCCATAAATTCTGAACACGATCCTTAGATGGCTGCTTAGAATTTATGTGCTTATTGTAGTAAGTCTTACAAAACCCCCATGCCATTTCAATTGGATTGTATTGACAATGGTATGGCGGTAATCTAAGAACTTCGTGCCCGTTCTTTCTCAAAATGTCGTCAACTACGTAAATTTTGTCATTTGATCGAAAAGGTATAAATAAAGCCCATAGTTCCTTTTTAATTAATTTCGGATGAATTTTACATTGTGTTTAACCAACCACTCCTGCATTTCGCATTTCTTACAAGAAAATGAAGGAGTTTTGTCTAATTGCACAGAATGGTATGCAGCATTATCCATAATAACTACACATTTCCCTGAAAGCTTAGCCAAAGCAGGAATAAGTTGATTAACCACCCAATTTTGAAAAGTATTACCATCCATTGTGGCAGGGTAATCTCGGTCATTGTTTTTCGAATGTAATAAAAAATCGCACCCATCCAAAAACCCACCCCTATACCCAGCATGTAGAATGGTGAAGCGTTTGCTTTCATTTTTGAATTTAGTTGGATTACTTTTTATATCCGTTTCATGTACCCAGCGTCGAACCACGGATCCATTCTGATATATCCATGTTTCATCCAGGTATACGAATTGGATATCTTTACTGGAATTTTGATACTGTAAAAATTTTCTAAGGAAAATAATTTTAGCTGCAACAACATGTTTTTATTCACAGAGAATTTTGCGCCCATTAATTAATTTGAATTTATACCCCATACTTTTAACAACCCTATAAAGTGTTGTTCTACTCCCATGGAACTCATAATTTTCTTTCATATCATTCAAAAGATCTCTCAAAGTAAAATACTGATTTCTAGAGTTATATTGCCAAATTAGTTGTTGCAGATCTTTTCTAGCTAGGTGATTCCAAAAATGGCTGTTTTTAGATCGTTTTCCAGAAGTAGTAGATTTCAATTCGTTAGGTCTTTGTCGTAAAATTAATTATAATGAAGATCTCCCTACCTGAAACGTAATTATCTTTAATTAAATATATATGATAATTAAAATACTAGACATACCCCAAAAATATCTATTAAAATCGTAATAATATTGTGATGCTGTAGATTTGGATTACTTTGCCTAAAATGTTTGTAGGATTTCAGAATTTGTAACCTTTTTGATTCAGAGATAATCTTTGGCATGTTAATATTTAATATGTGCCTGAAATTATTTTTCACTTTGACATTGACACAGCATTGCAACACTGGATTAATTTGATTTAATAATAAAATGCTCGAAGAAGCGACCGCGTGGCGAAATAATTGTTGCAAGATTAACAATAAACCTCTTGAAAATTAAAAAGAGGATTACTTAAAATAAGGAATCAGGAGTGCCAATTAATAAAAAATGAAAATATTGACACTGCAACATAACAACACGAAAGCATGGCTAGGCGAGATCCAGAAACAAATGAAATATATTATATGTTGTGGACATTCAGGCCGATTTTGTAAGCAAAAATGTTAAATTTATCATATATCTTCTTCTTCGACTTCACATGAATTTGTGGATTCGTTATGCATACAAAACTCACTTGTAATATAATACTTGATGGCTAACGATCATGTTAATTTTAATGTTTGCCTTACTGAATCGGTCCAGATTATTTCTATAGTTCAATGGGTGTTGATTAATCATTCCTGCGCCAGTAGAATCGTTGAAACATCCAAAGATGTTAGGTTTTCTTATCTTTTTGTTATTGGTAAACATATTATTTTTTCTCTTTCAAAGCCGTTTTTACATACAAAAATTTAACATTTTGAAAATTTCGGGATGGGTTTGAACCCTCCCCCTGGCCACGGTCTTAAAACTTTTTTTTGTAAAATAGAAAACAAAACTGCGCTTATATAATTCCCCACTAAGGCCCATTTGTACCCCGACTGATTAACTTTAATCAACCACTATTCATTGATTAAACCTCTGATTAAGTCATAATTTTAGAATATAAAAATGTTTTAAATTTGTAAGATATTCTAAACATTTCTCTTTTATAATTAAGCGATTATGTAAATAATTTATACATAAAATTGCTGTATTTTTAAGGAGTACTAATCACTGATTAATTCTTACTGAGCTCAGAGAAAAAAGTATGTATATTTGATTTTGTGAAATAAAACGAACAGCCACATTAATAGACGTTAGCATACAGCTTTAACACTGTACTCAGGATGTTATTAACATTTTCGTATTAATGAAACATTTTTAAAAGATTACTATTGTTAGTTTACAACTAATAAATTAATAAAACGGTACTCCTAGTTTAATGAACGAGATCCATGTTATACATAACCTCAAACGCCATAGCAAAACGAATTTATTTAATTATAATGCTGTGATTTATTTAAGATAAAGCAGTTTAAACTGTACCGTAAAGTAAATATTAAGGTCTCATATTCTTCATACCTGCAAATGACATAATCCCTTTTTTACCCATAAATACCGACTATATTTTTCACTATATATATCCATTTCTGTGTACCTGCTCATTCCACACACAACATTTTTCCAAGTAAGTTAATTTTAATTTATTCCAAACATTTTTAAAAACGTCATAAGCAAAGTTATACTGAAGAGAGATAAATCTCGAAACGCGTCTTAAGACATTAGTTTTAATCCAAGTCCTTTCACTTTTAATTTTTTTGTTATCTCTCCTTTCATTTTAAATTTGCATTTGTTAGTTTGTTTGAAAAGAATTTGACCTAAACGTTACATATACTTTAATAGAGCGTTGTAACAAATCAAATTAAACAAGATTTTAAATATTTCATTGTATAATTCAATATGCGGAGGTGTATTTGCACGGGAAGTAGTTGTTTCAATGGATATTTATCGTCTTAAGTTGTCTTATTAATTAAGACATTGTTTGCATTTTCACGAATAGTTTTTTCGTAATTTTATATATTATAAGATAAAGCTGTATAGTTTCAACGATCGAACTTGAAATCCGTGTTTTATACGCGTGGCGCATGAAATAAAATTTCGAGTTTAGAAAAGCCTGAAAATTTGGTTTGGTCGCTCCGCGCTTTGCGCTAAGCGACCAAACCAAATTTTCAGTCTTTTCTAAACTCGAAATTTTACTTCATGCTTAACCTGGGAATGGAAACACTCGTGAGAAATAAATTTCAATGAAATTATTCAGCGGAATAAATATTTACACAAACAATGTAACATAACCTCTAAATAGATAACATTTAATTAGAATGAAGTTGGTGCACATGAAAATGCAATGTTGCCACGTTTATTCTGCCAATAATTCAAAACAAACTAATTGCTATCTTGTAAATTTTGTTCTGTTAATACGAAATGATAGTAACATGTTTGTACTGGTTTCATGGAAATTAATTAGCAAATTGATTGTGAGTTACGTGAAGATCAAATTAATTTGACGAATAAAGCACTAATAACCTTTCTTCACACTTCACACTCCATAAAAGTGTGAAGAAAGGTTATTAGTGCTTTATTCGTCAAACAAATTAATTAGCATTATACTATGATAATATTAGCGGCAATTTTATTAATAAGTTTCTAAAACATATTTTTTACATTTCTTATTGTATTATAACTCAATAAACACATCGAAAATCATAAAATAGTTAGAGGACGTTAAATGACCATCAAATCGATTGAAAAAAATAAAAATTTAGCTTTTAGAGAAAAAAATTTAAAACTGATGTTTTTGTGAACAATAAAAATTAATTTAATTTCCTACAAATAAAAACCCCACTGAAATATTAAAGCAAAATTGTAATTTTTAAAAATTCACGGATGTGTTAGAAATATTAATCTTTGTTTCAGTGAAGAAAAAAAGGGCGTAATCGAATTTTAAGAAACGAATTTGCAGATTTTGAACTTGTTCTATTTCTTTTTCAGCAAATCAAAGCCGAATATATCCGTAACTAATGCTCTATAAACTCGCTTCTAGAGAATAAATGTAGAGTTCCAAACATTACTAATTTTTTTATAAACATTAAAAATTTGTTGACTGATTGAGTTACGTGAAGGTCAAATTAATTTGACAAATGAACCCCCATATCCAGCCCTTGGTTACTATGATTTTTTATTACATTTAGAAGAAGAACGTTGCTTACTGGTTTATTTAAATTGTATTAAATTGTATTATTATTATATAAAATATATGATATTATTTTGTCGTAATACTTTATAATTAACGTACTGTTGTAATAAAATCTTCATTACATAAATATTAAGAAAGACATCGTATTGTTATAAATAAAATAATACGTTTAAGAATAAAAATTATTTATAATTTTTATTTACACCAATAGAATCACAACATATTCACATGCTTTTTGTAAAGTTTTATTTATTTTGGTTTATAAACAGAGACATTGCGACAGGTTAAATTTGGGTTAGTCGTGAGACGTCTTAAAAATATAGGGTGCGGCAAAATATACCCAGCCAAGTTTTTTTTAAATCAATTTGATCTCAATCTGAATTTACCAACGTGACTCAAAACGAAAGTAAAGACTGAACAAATATCCATAAACATTAAAAATTATTTTAATTTCGTACAAATAAAAACGCCAGTGAAATATTAAAGCAAAATTGTAATTTTTTAAAATTCACGGATGTGTTAGAAATATTAATCTTTGTTTCAGTGAAGAAACAAGGGCGTAATCGAATTTCAAGAAATGAATTTACAGATTTTGTATATATTTTTTTCAGCTTTGAGCTAAAATTTATATGTATTATACATATTTAACTCAAAATAAACAAAATAATTTCTTATATTTAGTCCGAAAATTAAATTATCGGAATCCGTCTTCGCAGATATTGTAAAAAAGTATCGCATTCATATTCGTATTCGGGAATACTGAATTATGTAGAATCGGAACATCCCTACAGTTATATGTAAATCATTTTTTTTTTCAATACAAGACTTTAATTTAGTAAATACATAGTATTTTAAAAACATTACCAGAAGCAATACCACTTGCTTGTTTTATTATCAAAATAAGTGGAGGTGAGAATAGTTAAGATTATTTTAAATTAAAATCAGGCAGTTGTAAACTCGTAACCAAGTGGGCACGTTTTGATAATTCTGAACTAAATTAAATTTAGGTGCGATTGCTTTCATATAGCTACAAATTTGTTTTCAAGACTGAATTATATAATATCATAATTATTGTTTGAAATAACATATTATTTCTAGTTTCCTGCATGAAATCGCGTAGCGTACTCAGATTTTCGAAAATTGTCATCATATTTGAGTTACAAGGGTCAACTTGTTTTTTCTGATCGGGATCATAGTTGGCTATGATACCATCGAAAAGAAATTTTTTCCTGCATTTCAGAAATGTATAATTTGTTATGTCTAAAACGAAAACTTATGGTATAAACAAAAAAAAATAGATTATTTTAACACTGACAGGTTGATAATTGAACACTGAAAACAAAAGAATTAAGAATATTAATTTTATAATCATAATTTATTAAATACGGAACGTTTTAAAAACTATTTAGACCTCACATAAAACAAAGATCTAATAAGGAGTTACAAAGGGTTTTCTCCAGAACGGAATACTAAGATTTTTGAGAGTTTGCCAGCGGAACTGGAAGTAAGCGTGTGTGTGACGCACAAATGTTAAGATAAAGTTCTTTCGGAGACTAACCGTTTAGCCGCAAATTAAATTTTAAGTCCCAATTTTGAGGTTATATGGGTTGGTATATTTGGGTAAATAAGCACATTACAGGAATAAATTGTACACATGATGAAATTATTTCTAAAATTATGACGTAAATAATCAAAATTGTAGTATTATCTTTATTTATACAGCCAAAATCACTATATTTATTTTACACTAAATATGACGTGTACTGACGTTTATTTGAATTAATGGATATATAAATTGGATCCATTAGAAAATTACAAATATTTTAATTTATGATATAAAAAAGTAGATGGCGCTATCTTTACGCGGAAACGAGAATTTTATGATATTGTACCATTACTTTTTAGTAAATTGATCTCGTAACAATATCACATATACTGTAATTATAAAATCACCATGTACTCAGTTATGTATAAAATTATAATAAACACTTAACTTCTGATTTTCAATAAATTCACATTTGTCGTTTACGAAAATCAACTAGGGTTGCAGCAGTGGAGTAACAACAAAATTGTTGAGACAAATTAGAATAGTATTTTTTTACGTTATAATCCCAGTCATTGGAAAAACATATTAGTAAGCGGATCTTATTTAAAATCTTAATATACTTTGCGCCATCTATTTTTTTATACCAAAAGCTAAAATACTCATAATCTAAACATGAATAATAATCAATCTAGAATTATATATCCATTAGTTTAAATAAACGTCAGTAGACGTCACATTTAGTGTGAAATATATATTGTGATTTTGGCTGTATAAATGAAGATAATACTACAATTTGGATTAATTACGTCATAATTTTGGAGATAGTTTCATTATGTGTACAATTTATACCTGTAATATGCTTATTCACCCGAAAGTACCAACGTATATAACCTCAAAATCGGAACTTAAAATACGATTTTCGGCTAAATGGTAAGTCTCCGAAAAAACTTTATCCTAACATTTGTGTGTCCCACACATGTCTACACCCAGCTCAATTTAAAACAATTCAAAAATCGGAGTATTTAGATCTGGAGAGTAACCATTACAAATATGTTAAAACATTCCCCATGTTGAGAATGAATCTGTGGACACTGTAGACTGCACAAGAATCAATAAAATGTCAAAATTAAATCAATAATAAAGCTATAGTTTGTGAGTGATTAGCAAAATATATCCGCAAAAATCTTTCTCGGATTATTGAGCAAAAAAAAGAGCCTTAGATGAAAAGTGTTTAGATAAAAGTTGTTCGTTCTTTCATTATCTACAACTTCTGTTTAACATTTTTCGATTCGGTCGATAATTTCGCTACAGTTGGTGAGTAATTACTAAAGGATTAAATCTGGGCTAGACTTTCTCGTTTATTGGTCAAAAACAAAATAGCTAAGGTTAAAATTGTTTCTACAAAAGTTGTGTATTTTTTCGTTAGCTACAACTTGTATTTAAGACATTTTTGATTAAGTTAATATGCTTCTATATTTTTAACTTCACTTAAAATCAGTGTTTAATACGCGTGGCGCATGAAGTAAAATTTCTTTTTTAAACTCGAAATTTTATTTCATGCTTAGTCTGGGAGTGGAAGACACTCGTTTGAAAATTTTTGAATTATCATAAAGTTGTGTATGTTTTCGTTGTCTGCAACTTTTGCTTAAAGCTTTATTTGATTGAATCGATAATATAGCTACAGTTGATGAGTGATTAGCAAAATATATCGAAAAAATCTTTCTCGGTTTATTGAACAAAAAAGGAGCCAGAGATGAAATGTGTTTGGATAAAAGTTGTTCGTTTTTTCATTATCTACAACTTCTGTTGGACATTTTTCGATTTGGTCGATAATTACGCTACAGTTGGTGAGTGATTACTAAAGGAATAAATCTGGGCTAGACTTTCTCGTTTCTTGATCAAAAAAAAAATAGCTACGGTTAAAGGTGCGTGGCGCATGAAGTAAAATTTCGAGTTTAGAAAAGCCCGCAAAATTTGGCTGGGTCGCTGCGCGACCTAGCCAAATTTTGCTCAGGGCTTTTCTAAACTCGAAATTTTACTTCATGCTTAGTCTGGGAGTGGAAGACACTCATTCGAACATTTTTGAATTATTATAAAGTTGTGTATGTTTTCGTTGTCTGCAAGTTTTGTTTGAAGCTTTATTTGATTGAATCGATAATATAGCTACAGTTGATGAGTGATTAGCAAAATATATCGAAAAAATCTTTCTCTGTTTATTGAACAAAAAGAGAGCCTTAGATGAAAAGTGTTTAGATAAAAGTTGTTCGTTTTTTCATTATCTGCAACTTCTGTTGGACATTTTTCGATTCGGTCGATAATTACGCTACAGTTAGTGAGTGATTACTAAAGGAATAAATCTGGGCTAGACTTTCTCGTTTCTTGATCAAAAACAAAATAGCTAAGGTTAAAGGTGCGTGGCGCATGAAGTAAAATTTCGAGTTTAGAAAAGCCCGCAAAATTTGGCTCGGTCGCTGCGCGACCTAGCCAAATTTTGCTCAGGGCTTTTCTAAACTCGAAATTTTACTTCATGCTTAGTCTGGGAGTGGAAGACACTCATTCGAAAATTTTAGAATTATCATAAAGTTGTGTATGTTTTCGTTGTCTGCAACTTTTGTTTAAAGCTTTATTTGATTGAATCGATAATATAGCTACAGTTGATGAGTGATTAGCAAAATATATCGAAAAAATCTTTCTCGATTTATTGAACAAAAAGAGAGCCTTAGATGAAACGTGTTTAGATAAAAGTTGTTCGTTTTTTCATTATCTACAACTTCTGTTGGACATTTTTCGATTCGGTCGATAATTACGCTACAGTTAGTGAGTGATTACTAAAGGAATAAATCTGGGCTAGACTTTCTCGTTTCTTGATCAAAAACAAAATAGCTAAGGTTAAAGGTGCGTGGCGCATGAAGTAAAATTTCGAGTTTAGAAAAGCCCGCAAAATTTGGCTCGGTCGCTGCGCGACCTAGTCAAATTTTGCTCAGGGCTTTTCTAAACTCGAAATTTTACTTCATGCTTAGTCTGGGAGTGGAAGACACTCATTCGAAAATTTTTGAATTATCATAAAGTTGTGTATGTTTTTGTTGTCTGCAACTTTTGTTTGAAGCTATATTTGATTGAATCGATAATATAGCTCCAGTTGATGAGTGATTAGCAAAATATATCGAAAAAATCTTTTTCGGTTTATTTAACAAAAACAAAAGAGCTCAGGTGAATTTTATTATTGATCTTTTTCATGAAAATGAAAAATTCCTGACATTTTTAAACAATACCTGTATACCTAATTTATTTCATGTGTAGATGGTAAATTTACCGATTTTTTTAATTAGCGCTAATTGGGTAAATTTGTGAATCAACAGCAGCTTATCGGTCATTTATTGGTAAATCACAATATCGTTGTTTTAGTTAACAGTAATTGAATATGTAATCGGAATATTAATAACATTTAGGGCCAGTTGTTGAATCGTGGCTTAAGCCGCAGTTTTCGTTAACTGCAGTCTTAGATAAGCTACGTTTTAGTTCGTAATGCGTTTTTGAATCACATGTTAAGCCAAGCTTGTTTAAGCATCGCTTAAGTTATGTTGGTAGTAAATATGCTCTGTTCCAACATGGTACATGTAATACTAACTGACCTGTGCTGTAGATAATATAAATAATTATCTATTTATTTACATAATGGTAATCAAAAAATAAACCTACTATATAATTAATAAGATGGACATAAAGTTCTATAGCTCTTAGGGCGCATGTCCGTAACACTCTTATGTACCGTGATGCAACAAACGTCATCATTATGACAGTCTCATGTCATATATCTCTGGCTTAGTTACGTATTTTGTGCAACCAAATATTCATACAAAATGAATTTAAAGAGATTATAATAATACTATTTCTGCATCATTTGTCCTGCCTGGGGGATAGGAAAAGGAAATTACACCTAGAATTAGTAGGATTGGGTAAACTAGACAGCAATCTAAGGATTTATTCCAAAAATTATGTGACCAAAAGTATGCCAAAGGATACGGAAATCTAAAATGTATGGCTGAATCAACGATCCGACCAGGTCAGGAATGATTTATCGACATCTATTGAATTATAGAAATAATCGAGCCGATTTCGTAAGGAAATACAGGGCGGCGCAAAACTACCGATATGGTTTGAATGTTTAATAACTTTCTTAATTAATGGGTAATTATTGTTTTTTTTTGTTATACAGTATATTAATGGGGAATATTTTTGGCTTAAGTATGAAAAATTATATCCCGCAAGTGGTGGCCATTTTCGGCTTTGCACATTCGTGCTCTTTCCAGTACATTTTCTATAACTTTTCGTAACATTTCTTTCTTGGATTTCATTGCGAATGTTTTGTTTTAGCTCTGGTATGGTCGCTGGCTTATTTACGTATACCCTTTCTTTCAAATAACCCCAAAGAGAACAGTCTGGAGCTGTTAAATCCGGTGAACGTGGGAGCCAATTGAAATCGCTTCTGTGCGAAATAATGCATTCGCCAAAGAGGTCCCGTAACAGTCATTGTGTCTCTTGCAGTGTGGGCTGTGGCTCCATCTTGTTGGAACCACAACTGTGGATGGTTTTCTACAGCTGGCCTCAAATAATTGTCCAGCATCGTTCGATATTCAGCACCATTAACCGTAACTGAGGCGCCATGTGCATTTTCAAAAAAATATGTACCAATGATCCTTTCAGACGATACCCCGCACCAAACAGTACACTTAAGTGGGTGTAATTGTCGCTGATGAACTTCTCTTGGATTCTCCGTAGCCCATATCCTGCAATTTTGCTTGTTTACGAAACTATTCGATTGGAAATGGGCTTCATCGCTCATTATCAAATTGTTAATGAAATCGCGATTTTCTTCTGCTTTTTGTCGGAATGAAATGGCATAATCAAGCCGTTGTTGGTAGTCTATCGGCTTCAAATTCTTGCACAAGCTGAACCTTATACGGGAACATGTGCAATGTGGCCAAAATCCTTTGAACGGACCTCCGCGATAGCCCCAGTTGTGCTGAACGTCTTCATGTTGATGTTTCTGGACTGTCCTGCACACTATCCACAACACGTTGGATATTTTCTTCCGTGTGGATCGTACGTGGTCTTCCGGTACATGGGAGGCGTCTTACTGTACCATGTTGTCGAAAATTTGCAACCAGGCGGTTTATTGTTGATGCTGAAGGTCCAGTACGCACATTAAAAAAACGACGATAAGCACGCTGCGTCAAAACAATTGACCGTTGGTTTTCAAAATAAAATTCAACAATTTTTTATCGCTGTTCTGTTGTGTACTGTTCCATTTCAAATTCCCCAAGTTTTCTTCACAAAATTCTGAAATAAAAATAAAAA
Organism: Philonthus cognatus; assembly: GCA_932526585.2. NCBI lineage: Eukaryota > Metazoa > Arthropoda > Insecta > Coleoptera > Staphylinidae > Philonthus > Philonthus cognatus. The sequence continues at coordinate 45,901,961 of OW052241.1, forward strand.
ATATAAATAAATTTAAAAAGTTATTAAACATTCAAACCATATCCGTAGTTTTGCGCCACCCTGTATAACATGTTCGTATCTACCAACTATTATATTACAAGTGAGCTTTGTACACATAACACATACCAAATCCACTTAGAATATGGATTGGAAGGATAATTTAACATTATTGCTTACTGAATCGGCCCGAAAACCCACTTCATTGTCCATACCATATTAAAAACGTCAACTATTTTTGATGTTTGAGGTTATGAATTCGAATTTAGCGCGTTAAGCGGTGGTGGTCAGCCGCTTTTGAAAGCTCGAGTTTAAACCACTGCTTAGTACTAAGCCATGATTGAAAACACAGAAATATGTTTAAGCCTAGTTTATGTATAAACACAGCTTAAGCCGCAATTCAAAAACTGGGCCTTAATGTCTTACCTTAAGCGAGGGTTTTTATAAGCATGAAGTAAAATTTTGAGTTTAGAAAAGCCAAAATCCAAATTTTAAGGCTTTTATAAACTCGAAATTTTACTTCATGCTTTCTGTGCAACACTTGTGAGAAGATTTAAAGTGAACTATAAAAAAAAAAAACGAATATCTTAATATTTACTCGCACCAGGAAATTTATACTTGAAAGTAAAATTCCCTGTATAAGATCTATTCCAAATGAACTCATTAGAAATAATAAATGAATGCCTTAAAATGCATACGACGAATCTGGATATGTATACTTGAAATAAAATGTTAATGTATAATAATTTAAGCATTGAATAAAATTGCTGTGTTTATTACGTAAGTATTTGATTATTTTATTAAATGTGTGCAAGTAAAGTAGATAATAATTTTGTGACTAATGTTGTCAAGGATGGGATTTTTTTATTACACTCACAACAACATGCACTTTTAAAGAAAACAAAAACAATTGCACAATTTTACTATAATTAATATTAAAATCGTTGTTTAACATAAATTTACTCTAGGAGATTTTGTTTCGTCTTCGTTTTGGGAACCAAAAGAATCAACCGTGGGATATAAAATTTTATGTAAATACAAACAGAATGAACAAAAAGATATTCACGGACAATTTTGTGTAGGTGCGAATAATACCTTTTTAAAGAGCGATTTGTAAGAATTAGGAAATCGTGTCAGCGACGTTAACCAGGAGATTATAAATATACCTGGGCCGTTCGGGATTTCGGCATATTTTTACACCCTCAGCAAACGCAAACAAACAGATCGGACACAAAACGTGAGACCGCCGAAATGGGAAGCTTTTACCTATTTTATTTTTTCGATCACGGGATAATTCCGGAATTTGTAATATTCGCTAATGCCGTTCGGAACGTGATCAAGTTGTTGTCGGTGCAACTAACACCTTCATTTTTTTCGGTTTTCTGTTTGGATTGATGGGGCTTGAGAATGGGGTATCAAGTGGGAAAATTGTGTTCATCTTGTCTCACGGATACCGGGATCTATGTAAATACGTTTTTTTATGGTCTTACAAAGACTGCGTTTAATAATACTGAAAATCAATATTTTCAAAAGATCTACTATAAGTATGTGACAAAATTAATTAGCTTGATTTCCTATTCTTTTAGACAATCCGTGCTTTTACTAATGTATTAAATAATGCAACGAGTGTTTCCACTGATAATTTAAGAGAGCCAATTTTTGCTAGTAGTGTGTTTCTGGGGTACGAGATGGCGCAGAGATAGCAAAATTGCTGAAAGTAGTTTTGACTATGTATTGGTTCATAGTGCCTGCCGAATTTTATCACAACGAATAATACAAATTTTGAGTGCTTAGCGCGTTCTTTGTTTGTTTAGATAGCGCCGGGCGAATGAATGGGTATTAAATTTCAGTAGACAAGTGAACTGGATAAATAAATATTCACGATTTTAATTTCAATCGACAAACTTTCAACTGTGTTTGCTTATGTCATTTCAATTCGAAGCTTCAAACGAGTTTTTTCCACTTCCAGACTAAGCATAAAGTAAAATTTCGAGTTTAGAAAACCCCGTGAAGATTTGAAAAATGTTCTGGGCTTTTCTAAACTCGAAATTTTACTTCATGTGCCACACGTATAAAACACTAAAATATTGGGAAATTTACGTACATTTGCACTTCACTTGAAATCAGTGTTATACGCGTGACGCATGAAGTAAAATTTCGAGTTTAGAAAAGCCCAGAAAATTTGTCTCGGGTCGCTGCGCGACCCTCGACAAATTTTCACGGGTCTTTTCTAAACTCGAAATTTTACATCATGCTTAGTCTGGGAGTGGAAAAACGAGTGTTTTCGAATTGAACTCTTTTAAAAAAACAACGAATATCTAAAGATTTACAACAAATAGGAGGCATTTAAAGTACGTATACTTTAAAGAAAATCTCCCTGTATAATAATAATACAGTTTAATCTCTTTATCTAGAATTTTATGCTCTGTCCGTGGTGCGAAACCCATGGAAAAGTGATATAATGTCATGGTAAAAATGTTTAAATTTGCCAGAAGTTTGAAAAAATCGAAAACTATCGAAAATCGATGAAATGTTTAAATTTGATAAAATGTTAATACAATGTCAAAAAGTGATGAAATGCAAAGAAATATTTAAATTTTAAAATAATTTAGAGTATGTGAAAAGTATTAATCTATAATAAATAAATGTTTTAAATATTTTAAACTTTACATACAATTAATCAGTATTTTTATGCGCGTGGCGCGACCAAACGTCCAAATCCAAATTCTTCGGGCTCTCAACTCGAAATTTTACTTTATGCTTAGTCTGGGAGTGGAAAACGTTTGTTAAAAAATAATCACTGGCTTTTTATAATATTTTCATAAATTTACAAAATTTTGAGGGTTTTAAGTATTTTAAACTATTAAGAACTGTAAGCTTAGAGATGAAACTATAGCAAAGATATACTCAGAAACAGTTGAACAAACAATACATCAGAAGTATGACAACGATAGTGACACCAGCCTTGAAAATATGTGGAAAATATACAAGGAGATACTTACAAAAACTGCAAGAGAAACGTGTGGAATATTAAAAGTTAAAAATAATAAAAATCAAACGGCCTGGTGGAATGAGAAAGTAAATATGCAGATAAAAAATAAGAAGGAAAAATGGAAAATATATCTACAACACCGAACAGACGATAACTATAAAAAATATAAAATAGAAAGAACAAAAACAAAAGAATTAATAAAACACGAAAAAGAAAATTGCTGGAAAGCCTTTGGAGAGAAAATGGAAGAAGACAATAAAGCAAATAAAAAATTATTCTTTAAAACGCTAAAAAATATGAGATCAAAAAAACAAAAACATAATGGATCAATGAAGGATAAAAACAACCTATTATTAACAGAGAATGAATCATGCATCGATGGAAAGAATACTTCAACGAATTACTTAACGTGACAGAAAAAGATACAGAAGATTATACAGTAACAAATAGTGAAAGAACGGAAACAAACGACATAACAATCAATGAAGTTACTGAGGCAATACGAAGATTAAAAAATGAGAAAGCTCCGGGACACGACAAAATATCAACAGAAATGATTAAACTTGCAGGAGAAGAAGGTACAATATTCTTATGGAAAATAATTGATAGGGCCTGGAAAGAAAAATCAATACCTACAGATTGGAGAAAGGGGGTAATAGTGCCCATACATAAAAAAGGAGACACAAAATTATGTAACAACTACAGAGGCATCACGTTATTAAGCACAACACTAAAAATTTATGAGAACATTCTGGAACAAAGATTGAAGACTATAGTCGAACCCATGATGGAAGAAAGCCAAAGTGGCTTCAGAAATGGAAGATGTGCCCAGGATCATATATTCTCTATCAAACAAATAATTGAAGGATGCAAAAATAGTAACACAAGCGCACTATTTGCATTCATAGATTTAGAAAAGGCGTTTGATAGGGTAAATAGAACGACTGTGTGGCAAATATTACAGAGCAAAGGAGTGGATGCAGGGCTGATAGAAGCAATACAAAGTGTATACAAGGAAACTACCAACTACATAATATACAATAATATGAGATCCGAGGAATTTACAACACACCAAGGCCTAAGACAAGGAGGGGTACTAAGTCCGTTTCTGTTTACAATATTCATGGATGAAATATTAAAAATGTGTCACCAAGGAATAAAACCCATGCATATTGGACACAGAAACATGAAACCTGTAAGTATATCAGAATGTGCGTTTGCTGACGATGTTGTAATATTTGCCAAAAACGAAAAAGACCTTTAACATAACTTAAATGTATGGCACAGGACACTGGAGAAGTATGAAATAAAGATCAATATCGACAAAACAAAAGTAATGATGGCAGGAAAAAATATACGAGAAATAAAGATAGAACTGGATAACTATACTATAGAGCAAGTGGAGAATTTCAAATACCTCGGAACTATAATAAATCAACACGGGAACCAAGATAAAGACCTAACTGAACGATTGGAAAAAACGGGACGACTATACTACGCATTAGGGTCAAAATTCCTCCGTAAAAAAGAAATATCCACAGACACGAAAATGACGGTATTTAGAACAGTATTTAGACCTATACTTACATACGGGTGTGAAACATGGACAACGGACAAGAAGACGAATAGTAAAATACAGGCCATTGAAATGACATACTTAAGAGGAGTTAAGGGAGTAACAAAACTAGACAGACTAAAGAACACCCAAATCAGAGATGAACTACAAATCCAATCCATGGACGAATATATAGAAGAACGACAGCTGGGATGGTGGGGGCATATGGTGCGGATGAACGAACGAGTGCAGGTAAAGAAGGTCTGGACAGCAAAAACACAAATACGTAGAGGCAGAGGGAGGCCATCGAAAACATGGGAGGATATCGTGACGAACAACATCTTACGAAGAGGAACGACAGTAGCGGACGCCAAGAAAATTGGACTAGACAGAACTCAGTGGAAGGAATATGTTAGAAATGGACAAAGTGAAAGTTAAATAAACATTAAAAACCCGACACCATATGGTAAAAGGGAATACTGATTATAAAATATATTCCATTTGTTTCTGGATCTCGCCTAGCTATGGAAAAATGACAGTTTAAGTATTGTAAATGGGGCTGGTTGTGTTTTAAATCAGGGTTTTTAAAATGTCACTGTCAGATGTTCGATTTTAAGGTTATAATTTCTGACTATTGTGATCTTACACTGTTGCCTGTTTTACAAATTTTCAGATATAAAAGGATAATAATATGCAGTTTTAAGATTAACAAAATTTACTACTTGGTTTTTGTACATACAAACACAGCAATAATATTGTATATAACAAATATAATGAATTCGGCTCTGCAAACTTATTTCGTCATCCATTTGTATTTCTCGCTTGGGTCTTCCCGTTAACATATTTTGATCAACTCCATCCATCCACCTTAATTTTGGTCATTCATTTGTAGATTTGGATTACTTTGCCTAAAATGTTTGTAGGATTTCAGAATTTGTAACCTTTTTGATTCAGAGATAATCTTTGGCTTGTTAATATTTAATATGTGCCTGAAATTATTTTTCACTTTGACATTGACACAGCATTGCAACACTAGATTAATTTTATTTAATAATAAAATGCTCGAAGAAGCGACCGCGTGGCGAAATAATTGTTGCAAGACTAACAATAAACCTCTTGAAAATTAAAAAGAGGATTACTTATGATATCATAAATTATTGCAACACTGTTAAAATAAGGAATCAGGAGTGCCAATTAATAAAAAATGTAAATGTTGATACTGCAACATAACAACACGAATGCATGGCTAGGCGAGATCCAGAAACAAATGGAACCGTGTATATATATATTTTTTTAATTTCCAAAATTTATAACAATTTTCAAACTTTCTTTAATTTCCAAAATTTATAACAAATTTGACGACTCGGAAATTTTGTAATACGTAATACGTTAAATTTCAAACTTTTTTTAATTTCCAAAATTTATAACAATTTTTAAAATTTTGGCTTTTTACAATATTTTCATTAATTTACAAAATCTTGAGGGTCTTAAGTTTTTCCAAGATTTTAATTAATTTTCAAAATTTTGACAATTCGGGAATTTTGTAATACGTTTAATATTTCTAAGATTATTGCTGATTTTTTTTTCTTGGCCCCTTTCGTTACTTTTCAAAACGTTGACGCCTTTCATGTATTTACTAGATTTTCGTTAATTTAATAAAAAGCTGATATTCGTGAATTTTCAAGAGTTTCGTTAATTTTTGGGTTCGCCTCTTTTCAATCGTTAACGATTAATATAACGTCTAAATTAATCAATCGATGCTGATAAATTCTTGACAAATTTTTAAAATAATTAAAAATTCACAATAAATTTTGATAACTTCTTGTAAGTTCACACTTGTATGAACATTTTGAAGATTAATGGAAATCTTTGAATTTTGAAAATTATCGAAAATATGTGGATTTCACGAAAACCGTCGAAATTTGGAACTTTACGAAAAGCGTTTAGATTTTTAAAATTGAGTAAACGTTAAAAGTTCACGAAAAAATTTGATAATTAACTAAAATTGTGGAAATTCATGAAAAAAAAGTTTAGGAAATCCACGAAAACTGCTAACGTTTTTAGCATATATATATATATATAATATATATATATATATAATATATATATATATATATATATATATATATATATATATATATATATACAGTAGAACCTCGTTATACCGGGATGGCTTTTGGCTATACCTAGCACGATATAAGGAAAACACGGTATATCCGAATATATGTAATTTGTATAATAGTCACATACACACACGCGTATATATATATATATATATATATATATATATATACATATATATATATATATATACATATATATATATATATATATATATATATATATATATATATATATATATATATATATATATACATATATATATATATACATATGTGCAGTAGCCACCTACATAACAAGACATACTATATAATACAATAATGACGCCGGAACGTTTTACCTAATCATGGCGGTACGCAGTCAATTGTTAAAATTAACATCTTTAAAAAAAGAAACCTGAAAATGACCCCGATATATCCGAATCACGGTATCTCGAGGCCCGGTATAGCGAGGTTCTACTGTATATATATATATATATATATATATATATATATACATACTCGAAAATCGCGAGAATTCATGAATAGCATCAATATTTTAAAAATTTACAAAATTCACAACAAACCGTCAGAATTTTAAAAATTAACAAAAATATTGGAATCTCATAACTCGCGTCTAAATTCACAAAAACTGTAAAATTGACGAAATATATCAACATTTTTAAATTAAGAAAAATGTAAACAATTCAAGAATTTTAAAAATTAAAGGAAATCTTGGAAATGTTACGAAAAGCGTTAAAGATTAATTAAAATTCATTAAAAATTCCCAAAACTTTGGAAATAAACTACAATCTTCTAAATTCACGGGGCCCAATAATAATTATTATTTCAAATAAACATAATAAAAAACAATTAAAATCTTCTAAAATGTCAAAAATAACAAAAATTGAGAAAACCATAAAATGTTTGCAAATGATCAAAAACATTAATGATTGTTAATTTTAACAAACAAAAAATATATAAATAATACTACTATAAGTTTTTACTTATAGATGCAAAAAAAATAGTAAAATTTGAATAAATTTGCAATAATCAACAGCTCAAGTCAATTCAAACACTAGACGTCAAAATTGACTCAATTTATTCGCAAAGTTTCAGTGTACAATATGTATAAGTTTCAACGCTCTATTTTGATTATTGTGGAAGAATAATCGTTGTTCGTTCTTATAGCCAAATAACATGTAAATTTCTGACCTTAAGCATAATTATTTCGAGTTAGAAAAGTATTAAGTTCATGCGAAAAGCCTATACAGGGTGTCCGTATTTCAACAGAATGTATCTTGGGATCTTGGTTATTTAAAGAGATGGAGAGTCAGTTAAATTAAGGCAAAGTTACGCATTTTAGGGCCCAATAATAATGTAAAAACAAATTTGAAATATCTTCGTTCGTTTTTGAGATATTGTAAAAAAACGGATTTTTTGAAATTTCCTTTTTATTTTTTATTCAAAAACCCTTTAATCCAAACATTTACAACATTGATATTATAGAGGCACTTTTTAACGAGAAATCTAGTAACATATTTTATTTTAAGATAACTATTACATTTATCCAGGGACCATTGCCAACTTTTGTTTTTCATGCGTGCGCCATTTCGCGTTTTCATATTTTTTGGAAGAAAATATTTTTCTGAATTCAATGATGTATAATACTTATAGCTTATTGTATATTTTATATGTAAAATTTTAATCTTTTGTTTTTTGTAAAGAGTGCCTTGGAAACAGTTGAGTAACTTACTCATTTGACAACTCCTAGGACCCATAATTGTTATTAAAATTAATCAGGAGTTGTGATGTATTTTAAACTAACGAGTGTTTTCCACTCCCAGACTAAGCATGAAGTAAAATTTCGAGTTTAGAAAAGCCCCTCGTAGAAAATTTGTCGAGGGTCGCGCAGCGACCCGAGACAAATTTTCACGGGGCTTTTCTAAACTCGAAATTTTACTTCATGCGCCACGCGTATAAACCACTGATTTACAGTAAAGTTAATAATATATAACGCTTAAATGTGATAGTGAAAAAAGATATTTCAAAATTGTTTTCAGATTATTGTTAGGGTCTAAAATACGCAAATTTGCCCCAATGTAACCGATTCATTCTAACTGAGATCCCTAGACATTCTGTCGAAATACGGATACCCTGTATATCAGAAAAATGTAAATTAACTAAATCAAGCGTTTAAGATATCATCCGCTAAGTGTTTCAACTTCAAATTTCTTTTAAACACGTTAAATGTTGATATTTATATAAAATAATACAACTATTGTTTAGATTAATAAAAATAAAGTGATTGATTTTAATCTAAAAAGATAAGTGAAAACATTCCGATTGGGAAAATATGAAAACTTAAAGTATAGGTCGTTACGTTACTCGTAGCAATTTTCATTTGAACTTGAAAAGAATCGTGAAAAGGGGTAGACGGTCCCAGTCCTAGACACCCAACCATCAACACATATATATAGATATAAAAGAGGGGCAGTTTCCCTAGCTGATATCTAGTGTTGGTACGGAGCGACGCCGGCGTCGCCGTGACGCTGGCGCCACCGCTAAACTCTGGCGTCGCCCTCAAATACTATCAATTTACGAGGCCGCCAAATGTCTTCGGAATTGTTTCATATTGTACTTTATATTAACGTATTATAAGACGTTGAGGGGGCGGGGAGCGGGGGGAAACACTGTAAAGCGCTTTCACGATCCGGAGCTTTTTACGGCTTTTTGTATAAATTGTCGCGTTTTTCGTTAACGACCCGAGCGAAGGGAGTAGATGTTATAAACAAGGTATTCGGACAGAAAAAAGGAAAGGGATGACAAGAAGAGGGAGGAGAGAAAAAATTATGGGGGAGAGTGGAGGATTCAGGGTTGCCAGGAAATTGGGTTATTTTATGAGCTTGGCCTCATTTTCCTCACATAATAAATTTCATTAATATGTTTTTTATTAAATAATACACGCACCCTTTAACATGCACGCTAAAAGGGAATCTTTTGATTCAAGCTACTTACTGCTTTTTTATATTTATCAATAAATATAAAATGAAAGTTTTATTGTTTCATTAACCACTATACCGGGTGTAACACAAAACAGAATCACCTCCTTTAGTTTTTTTTATTACTTAAGATATTAAATTGAATTTTAGTACATTTATACTGAAAACAAATTGGAGTAACTGAATTTTTTTATCTAATCAAGTAGACCAAGTATCATGTCAAAATATTAAATGTCATCCTGAACCTAAAAAGCAAGAAATATTATGTTATTTAAAAATTGATGTCACTTCCGGTCAATCCGGATGAACACCAACATCCGGATTGACGGGAAGTGACATCAATTTTGAAATATTTCAAAATTGATGTCACTTCCGGTCAATCCGGATCACCTCTAACATCCGAATTGTTGGAAGTGACATCAATTTTGAAATATTATAATATTTCAAAATTGATATCCCTTCCGGCCACTCCGGATGACCACTAACATCCGGATTGACGGGATGTGACATCAATTTTGAAATATTTCAAAATTGATGTCACTTTCAGTCAATCCGGATCACCTCTAACATCCGAATTGCCGGAAGTGACATCAATTTTGAAATATTATAATATTTCAAAATTGATGTCCCTTCCGGCCACTCCGGATGACCACTAACATCTGGATTGACGGGATGTGACATCAATTTTGAAATATTTCAAAATTGATGTCACTTCCGGTCAATCCTGATGACCACTAACATCCGAATTGACGGAAAGTGAAATCAATTTTGAAATATTATATTTCAAAATTGATGTCACCTCCGGTCAATCCACTAACATCCGGATTGATCCGAAGTGACATCAAATGTTTCTTGGTTTTTGGGTTCAGGATGACATTTAATATTTTGACATGATATTTGGCCTACTTGATGCAGTTACTGAATTTATTAATAAATTTTTGTTCGTTTCACAAGTCACAAATAAATACATTTATAGTCTGTTTAAAAACTAGAAGGAGTAAGTGCCAAAGCCCAATTTACACTATAAAAAGTTACCAGAAATATCACTAGATAAATTTGGCGGCAATTTTAAATAATTTCATAATTACTCTTTAAATAAAATCAAATATCCATTTTGTATAATAATGTGCCTCTATTAGAGCTGGGACGAATCCTCGTAAAAAGGATTCGAATCACGAATCCGAATCACCTAATATGATTTGAATTACAAATACTCGAATAAAGGATTCATAAGAGATAAATATGAATAGAATCGAAGATTCGAATCCTGTTTTTTCGAATCACGAATACAAATCCTTTAAGAACAAATTTGATTTTATTATTTTTTTTGCAACCATTAATATATAAATATCGTTACCAGTTGTTTTAACAAAAATATTCAAAACCTAATTATTTATTATTACTACTGAACATCGTTGATAACAGACTAAATATCTGACTCCCTGTTACTCTGGTTAAAGATGCATTTGTGTGTTTCTGAACTCCACTTCAAATCAGTGTTTTGTACGCGTGGCGCATGAAGTAAAATTTCGAGTTTAGAAAAGCCCGAAAATTTGTCTCGGGTCGCTGCGCGACCCGAGACAAATTTTCACGGGGCTTTTCTAAACTCAAAATTTTACTTCATGCTTAGCCTGGGAGTGGAAACACTCGTTCAAAACTTCAAATTAAACTCTATTATAAAATCGACTAATGCCTGAAATTTACGTAAATAGAAAATTCACTGAATACACAAAACCGGGAAAGTCAGAGAAAAGTCATGGAATTATATTCAAATTAACCAAAACACTAACAAAAAAGTCATATGATATTATTAAATTTGTCAAAATCAGCAGGCAAATTACAAAACATGTACAAATTTATAAAATTAACTTAAAAATTGGCAAAAACAATGAAAACTATTAGAATGGGGGTTTTCCACAGAAGAAAGTTATATTAAAAGGCCAGGGGAAAAATCTTTAGCTAGGGAAATGTCGGAAAAATTTAACATTTTAGATTGTGGCTACCATGTCAGATTTACTTCAAACAATATTAAACAAAATTTTGACAATATTACTATTATCTTTAAAAATATTTTCATTTAATGTTCTTATCAAAGCATTCACTTTGAAGTTTCGAACGAGCGTTTCCACTCCCAGACTAAGCATGAAGTAAAATTTCGAGTTTAGAAAAGCCCCGTGAAAATTTGTCGAGGGTCGCGCAGCGACCCGAGACAAATTTTTTGGGCTTTACTAAACTCGAAATTTTACGTCATGCGCCACGCGCATAAAACAGTGATTTAACGTGAAATTTAAAAACACAAAAAACATTTTTCATGTTATTCTCACAATTAATTCGAATTATTTTTGACGATTCAAATCCTTTTGTAAGTATTCGAATCCTTTTACAAGGATTCGAATCCTTTTACAAGGATTCGAATCCTTTTATAAGGATTCGAATCACCCACATTTAAACTCGAATACGAATCCTCTTAAAAAAAATGTTACGAATCCGGATCACGAATCCAGTTGAACTAAAGTATTCGAATGCCTCTTTTGAATCCTCTGAAAGGATTTGAATTCAAGATTCGAATCCTGAATGATTCGAATCCTGCCCAGCTCTGGTCTCTATCTTACTTAAAATTGATTTGTTTCATAAAACTATACAAGGTAGATCGACTGATCTTCGGCATGCCTGCATGATCGTTTACTTCTTTTCTTCAAAGTTGACAGTTCATTTTTATAGAAAACACTATGCACGGATCTCTTCACTACGTCATCAAAACTTGTAATTATGTCCTCCAAGCTGTTCAGAGCTACAAATCTCTTTGGATTTCTTATATTCGCTAATAGTACGATAGACAGTAGAATTTGCAACTCCTGAAAATTAAACATTTTATTATTTGATGCATATTCTTATGCTATTTGATACCTCACCTACTGCACCAACAATGTCTGATACAACAGCAGTCATTTTTATATGTGGATCATCTGTTATCATCTGCTTATACATATTTATTATGCACTGTTTTTCAGACAGATATAAATGACCCAAATCCAACTTCTTACGCTTTTTTGGAGGTGAAGGTGTAATTATCACCGAACTTGTACTGGGTCCATAATCCATCATAACAATATAAACAAAACTTACTTTTAAGTATGCTAAAGAAACACCGCACAAAAGGTTATTACAACAAAGTTGCAACTCGGTAACGCTTCGAATTAAGGTTATGTCAGCTGTTGCGTCTAATAATGACGAAATTTGCATAGTGTAAAATGGGCGCGCTCTCGGCCAATCAGAGTTGTAGGTTTTGGCGCGTGAAATTTAAAACGCTCCTCCTAGTTATTAAACAGATTATAGATAGCTGGTATATTAACCCTTTAAAAAATCATAATGAGGCGCTATGTTGCCATTTGAAAAAATTACCTTATTTATAAAAACTGATCCACATATAATTTAACCCCATGTGTTAAGCAAATTAAGAAACAAAGGTAGATAATTATTTTGTTCTATACATCTATGATACGAAACAAAACATATAATTGTGTTCACAGCCGCCTTGAGAATATACATATTATTTTTTGAAAAATATAACATTTCCCACTGAACACGGAAACATTTTAAACATTGCACAAATATTGAACATGATACTATAAGAAAACATTGCATTAAAAATATTACAACAAACTTTTAGCAACCTTACACACATTGTATAAACGTTTTCCCTGCAATATTAATTTATATATATTACCTAAATGTTGAAAATGATACTTAAATTCAACATAGTTTTATAAAGTTTTAAAAATGTTGCGACAAAGTAACAAAACGTTGTATAATCATTATAATTTTACTTTTATGCAACATTGTATTGTAAACATTTAAAAAATATTGAAAATGCTAACATTGCATTTTTAACACTGTATAATTGTTGAAACTGTTGCTGTAATGCAGCGTTGTGGTTTACACATTTCATGGATATTAAACAAACGGGAAGTTTTTTTTAAGTATACATATTCCAATTATATGCTGTAAATCTTTAGATATTCGTTTTTTTTAAAGAATTCAATCCAAAGCTTTAAACGAATGTTTTCCACTCCCAGACTAGGCATGAAGTCAAATTTCGAGTTTAGAAAAGCCCCGTGAAAATTTGTTTCGGGTCGCGCAGCGACCCGAGACAAATTTTCTGGGCTTTTGTAAACTCGAAATTTTACTTCATGCGCCACGCGTATAAGACGCTAATTTCAATTGAAGTTCACTCGTTAGCAATATTTTGGTGTTTTCAGAGGTTAAGGGTACTGGGTACTGGGGTACTGCCCCCCTAGACTATATTTTACTTTTTGTAACATATTGTTTTTCTTGTTACTAATATATATTTATACTTTCTGACCTATTTAAACCCAGAAATAAATATTGCATTAAGATTACGGGAGAAACATTCCTATAACGTTCACTTAATTGCTGAACATTGGGTTGTATACAATAGAAATTCTATGCATTCATCGTATGCAACTTAACATACATATAATTGTATGTTGGATTGTATACAAATAAGAGTGGCTTTGTCAACGGTGCAGCAACATTTTTATTTGAAAGTTAGCACGCAGCGTTCCTACAAGCGTTTATACAACGTTTTTTCAACATTCATGCAACTTGAAACGCAACGTTTCGTGTTAGGCGGTGACATTGATGCAACGTGTCATGCAGCGTTTTTTTGCTCAGTGGGTTGTAATTACAAAAAAAAAAAACAATTGATTTGTATAAAAATGACATCCTGTATCCGAAAACAAATAAAATATACTGGGTGCATCATTTAAAATTTTACACTTGATGTGACTTCCGCTGATACTAAAAGTACTAATAAACTGAACTCCAATTTGTTTGTAGTATAAAGCTACAAAATTTCAAATTTATATATTAAATAATGAAAAAATAAAGCGGGTGATTCTGTTTTGGGTTGCACCCGATATTTATTAAAATCCTAATATTATCTTTTGATGACTAATATAATTAGCCAGTACATTTATGATAACCTTTTATACATCGGTAACAAAATAATAACGTTTAAAATAAAATGTTTTAACATGAGAAAAAGATTCAAGAAATAAAAACTATTATTTTTTATGTGATTATAATTTTCAGCCAATATTTTCTGAAATTTCGGCGAAAGCTAAATTTGAATAATCTTTTATCATTATAGCGATTGATTCAGAATAGTTGAAAGAGTTGACAACTTTCAAATGTCTTTGAAAATGTTCTAAATTTCCTGGTGTCATATCTTGATGTTTTAAGAGCTGAAGTTGAACATTTTAGGAATAGAGTAGAGGAGCAGACTTTCAAATCAAATGTGATATTTGTTTTTTCCCGACGAAACACGTGATTTGATGTCGTTTTGATAAAAGACAGATCAATATAAAACGTAAAATGTTAATATTTGTCAATCTAGTTATTAGAATAGAATAGAATAATTTATTGATGTTTAGAATCACAGACTATACACACGTTAAAACGAAAACATAGAACACACTTTAAAAAATTGACAATAGCAGACATTAGCCGACATTAGTACATAGTGCCATTTTACAGAAATCGGCGAATTAGTCTAATGTGTCAACTTGACATAAGTCAACGCCAGTCGATCGTGTCAACTTGATGCAAGTTTGAATTGAATTACAATGATGGTCATGTTATTGTTCTATTTTTACGGTTGTGATATATTTTAAACGAACGAGTGTCTTCTACTCCCAGGTTAAGCATGAAGTAAAATTTCGAATTTAGAAAAGACTTAAAATTTGGTTTGGTCGCGTAGCGCATAGCGCTACGCGACCAAACCAAATTTTCAGGCTTTTTTTAACTCGAAATTTTACTTCATGCGCCACGCTTATAAATGATTTCAAGTAAAGTTGAAAACATATACTATTGAGATGTAATGGTTCAATATTTACCAAGATACAGCGAAAAAATACAAACATTACTTTATTGTGAATATTTGAATAAAAATAGGAAAAGTAAAATATCTTTATAATAACCGCATGTTTATTTTCAAAATTTTCCATTTTCTGAAAATCCAGGCTGTGTTAATCTACACACGTCACTATTATTAATGATCCCGATAAATTTGTCATCAAATGAGGTATATTCTCAGGTGTAAATTCTCAAAGGCTTAGTCCGCGCCGTCTGGTCTATTTCAACTATTAGATATGAATAATAAAGCCTAGCTAAATTTAACAAATCTTACAACAGAAAATAAAGAAAGCAAAACGTGTAGATTCTTTTTTCGTTATTAATATGAATATTTTATGATGTATAGTTTATATATTTTTGATTGGAATTATTAAATTTTTACTAACTTTACCCACTGAGCAAACACATTTAAGTAATGTTTCGTCAACATTAAAACAACGTTTTATGTTGCTACAATGTTAAAATAACGTAATTTGTTTGTTTTTTGCTCATTGGATAGTAATTGTGTGTTTGTATGGCTTCGGATTATATAATGATATAATAATAATAATAATCTTTATTGTGCGTTATGGTTTTTGCTCATAACGCACAATGAAGATTATTATTATTATATCATTATCTAATCCGAAGCTATACAAATACATTATGAACTGAATACCCACTGAAAACGAAAATATTTTAAATATTGCACGAATATTGAACATGATAATTACACGGAAAACGTTTATACAATGTTTGTAACGTTGCTAACATTTTGTTGTAATAATTTGAATACAATGCTTTATTTTAGAGCATTGTATTCAAATTATTACAACAAAATGTTAGCAACGTTACAAACATTGAATACACGTTTTCCGTGTAATATTGATTTATATACATTAGCGAAATGTTAAACATGATACTAAAATTCAACATTGTCTTATAACGTTTCAAAAATATTGCGGCAAAGTAACACAACGTTATATAATCATTAAAATTTGACATTTATGCAACATTGTATTGTAAACATTGGATATATATATTTAAAATGGAAACATTGCATTTTTGACATTGTATAATTGTTGAAACTGTTGCTGTAATGCAGCATCGTGGTTTCCACATTTCATGGACATTGAAGATACACATACAGCGAGTTTTTTTATTCAAGTAAACATGTCCCAATCATATGCTGTAAATCTTCAGATATTCGTTGTTTTTTGAAATGAGTTCAACTGAAAGCTTTAAACGAGTGTTTTCCACTTCCAGACTAAGCATGAAGTAAAATTTCGAGTTTAGAAAAGCCCCGTGAAAATTTGTCGAGGGTCGCGCAGCGACCCGAGACAAATTTTCTGGGCTTTTCTAAACTCGAAATTTTACTTCGTGCGCCACGCGTATAAGACGCTAATTTCACTCGTTAACAATATTTTAATGTTTTCAGAGTTTTAGGGTACTGGGTACTTAGGTTCCGGGGTACTGTCTCCCCTAGACTATACATTACTTTTTGTAAGACAGTTCTTTTATTGTTTTCTTGTTACCAGTATATATTTGTATTTTTTGTCCCATTTAAACGCAGAAATAAATTTTGCACTGAGATTACGAGAGAAATCTTCCTATAACGTTCACTTAATTGTTGCACATCGAGTTGTATACAATAAGGATTCTATGCATTCATCCTATGCAACTTAACATATATACATACATTCGTGTGTTGGGTTGCATACAAATAAGAGTAATCACTCGTGTTGCATAGGCGTTGCTTTGTCAACGGTGCAGCAACATATTTTCTTTGCACGTTAGCATGCAACGTTTCTGCATGCATTTATCGTATGCAACTTACCATACATACATACATTCGTATGTTTGAACGTTAGCATGCAACGTTTCTGCATGCATTCATCGCATGCAACTTAACATACATTCATACATACATTCGTATGTTTGAACGTTAGCATGCAACGTTTTTACATGCAGTCATCGTATGCAACTTAACATACATACACACATTCGTATGTTGGGTTGCATACAAATAAGAGTAATCGCTCGTGTTGCATAGGCGTTGTTTTGTTAACAGTGCAGCAACGTTATTCTTTGAACGTTAGCATGCAACGTTTCTGCAGGCGGACATTCAGCTTTTATTCAGCATTCATGCAACTTAAAACGCAACGTTTAGTGTTGCGTGGTAACATTAATGCAACGTCATGCAACGTTTCTTTGCTTAGTGGGTAGTATCAGGGATTTTTTTAGATTTGCCAGGATTTTCTAAACTCGAATACGTTGCATACAAATAAGAGTAATCACTCGTGTTGCATAGGCGTTGCTTTGTCAACGGTGCAGCAACATATTTTCTTTGCACGTTAGCATGCAACGTTTCTGCATGCATTTATCGTATGCAACTTACCATACATACATACATTCGTATGTTTGAACGTTAGCATGCAACGTATCTGCATGCATTCATCGCATGCAACTTAACATACATTCATACATACATTCGTATGTTTGAACGTTAGCATGCAACGTTTTTACATGCAGTCATCGTATGCAACTTAACATACATACACACATTCGTATGTTGGGTTGCATACAAATAAGAGTAATCGCTCGTGTTGCATAGGCGTTGTTTTGTTAACAGTGCAGCAACGTTATTCTTTGAACGTTAGCATGCAACGTTTCTGCAGGCGGACATTCAGCTTTTATTCAGCATTCATGCAACTTAAAACGCAACGTTTAGTGTTGCGTGGTAACATTAATGCAACGTCATGCAACGTTTCTTTGCTTAGTGGGTAGTATCAGGGATTTTTTTAGATTTGCCAGGATTTTCTAAACTCGAATACGTATATCTGGGTAGATGTTTTAATGTCTGTGGAGTTTCCCTGTGGTGCTAATTAAGTAATTTGCCCAAAAATAATGATATTTCAACACCGTAACTTATTTTTAATAAGTTAAATAACTCAACTTTTTGTTTTATGTGCATAGATGTATTTCAAAATCTTTCTTTTTAAGCTTACGGCCGGTTTCATAATAATTGATTTAAAGTGACTTGAATATAGGTTGGTAAAGCCGACTTTAGGTTAAAGTCGGCTTTAACTATTAATGCGTTTCATAGCGAATTGCCGATGTGACTTTAGTAAAAGTCGACTCTAAGGTAATGAATATAGGTTGGCAAAGCCGTTTTATAGTTATTTTTATTATTTAATGTTGCATAAACGCCATTTTGACTGTATATCTTTCTTTCTGCAGAAATGTTGTCTCATTTAGACAACATTTTTGCAGAAAGTCGATATTAATTTTAATTCGTTTTTTTTAATATTTTATAAATATTCTGCAAACTATTGACAAACTTTAAATTTGCATTATAAAACGGAATTTAACGTTAAAGTCGACTTTAAATATTTAAAGTACCTTTAATTTGATTCTGAAACCGGCCGTTAATCTGGGAGTGGAACATTCGTGAAAAGTTTCAAATGATTTTCAAAAACAATGAATAGCTGTAGTAGTTAACTGCCTTAACTAACTGGAAGATAAATTACATTAACCGTCAAAACAATTATTACGTGTTAATCCATATTAAAATTAAATAAATGTATTATTTACTATGTTTTTAATAAGCGTGTTTTTTTTTTCTTTTCGATCACTATAAATATTGGATATGTAATATTTATTAATAAAAGTGGTAAAAATACGTAGATCATTAAATTTTCATCTTGATATTTTTTGTTGCAAATTTAATAAATTTTACAGAAAATGTATACATAAAAAAAATGATTACATATCCAGTATTTAATCATGGAAAGTGATCCACTTTTATTAATAAAAGTGTTCTTTTTTTCTTTTCGATCACTATCCATGATTAAATATTGGATATGTAACATTTATTAATAAAAGTGGCAAAAAACGTAGTTCATTCAATTTTAATCTTATTCATTTTTTTCGCAAATTCAATAAATTCTTCAGAAAATGTCTTAAATAAAAATATAAAATGTATACATCAGAAAAATGATTACATATCCAGTATTTAATCATGGAAAGTGATCGAAACGAAAAAAAACCGTCCTCACAAACAATCCACATGTAATTTTTATTCTGAATCGCTTTGTTTACGAAAAATAGCTAAAAAACTTTCCTTTCGATACGATAAGCAGAGTAGAAAAAAAAGCCTCACCCTGATAAATATCCCGGACCCCGGGAGTTGGGAATATGAAAGGGGTTGAGGAATGGGGTTGACATGGGGAGGCTAACTTATATTATATTGGGAAAGTTCATCCTCCTATAAATTCCGGCGGATGATAAAGCAACCATCCGAAATGATAGCAGTATGCGGAGTAGAAGGAAAAAAATAACATTTCCGATCCTCCGCGATGAATATCTAATATGATTGGATTGATAAATATCGCTTCGTAAGGGTTGGGTAGGGAAAAAACAAATTGATGTTAATATATCGTCTGGATGATCAATACGGTATCTTTTGCGAAGGCTGTACATTTCGGATGAATTGTGTTTTTCGTCGATGGGTATAAGTTTGCTATTCTCGATAGGATGGGAATAATGTATGTTGAGGATTGCTTGAATATTCCAGTTGGCGATGTTTTCTAAGGGAATTTATTTTAATGTTATTTTTGTTTATAACATTGAAATTTTATCTTTTTACAAAAAAATAACCAAGGTCAATTGTTTACTTAACTATAGCTACACGCTACAGATAGTAAAATACATAGGCCAACAAAAAAATTGTGATTTGGATTTGTTCATTTTTTGAAGTTTCGGTGGGTAATCTAATAAAGAATCAGCATTTTTATTATTTATATTTTTTAATATATTTACTAAGTGTCATATTGATTGGATTTTATTGATTCTTCCAAAAGAAGCCTTAAAGCTGTTCTCTTGCACAATGGGAATGTTTTTTCATCGGTGCCGGTTGCCCATTCTGAGCAAATAACGGAAACCTACGAAAATCTTAAAGTAATGCTTGAAAAAATCAAATACAATGATCATAGTTGGAAAATTTGTGGGGATTTAAAAATTGTGGAACTTCTACTAAGACAGCAGTCAGGGTATACAAAGTACCCACGTTTTTTTGTGTGAGTGGGACAGTCAAAGTAGACATCAACATTGGAAGAAAAAGGACTCGATAAGAAGAGATAATTTAACTCCCGGATCAAAAAATGCTCTGCACGAAAGTCTTGTTGATCCACAAGAGATCTTGTTACCTCCACTGCATATTAAACTAGGATTATTGAAACAATACGTTAAAGCTTTAAATAAAGATGGAGACTGTTTCAAATACCTTTGTAGAAAATTTCCCGCTATCTCAGATGTAAAATAAAAGGAATGAATTTTTGTCGGTCCTCAAATAAGGAGATTAACGAAAGATGCATGGATTTCATTTGCTAATGTTATGAAAGTTTTTTAGGAAACAACAAGGATGCTAACTACAAGGAAATTGTGAAAAACATGCTACAGAAATATATGGAATTGGGATATAATATGAGCATACAAGTTCATTTTTTACACTCGCATCTTGATTACAATTTTGAATATTCTCAGTGCCCACCGGCGGAACACCTGATATGATACATGCTGTGTACATTGTTAATCTTTTATTGTGGCATTTCTAAAAATTGTATTCTTATTTATAGTTCTCTGTATATGTGACGTATGTAAGACAATTGTCAGGCATCAATAAATCACTTACTTACTTCCCTGAAAATCTTGGTGATGTGAGTGAGGAGCAAGGGAGTAGGTTCCACGAAGACATGAAAGAAATGGAACACAGGTATCAAGGTCGGTGGAATGTTTCAATGATGGCTGATTACTGCTGGTCAATTACAAGGGACAATCCGGCCCTGGAATACAGAAGAAAATCCACTAAACGAAGTTTTTCATTCAAGAGGGCAAGATCTTCTGGAAAGAAAGGAAATTAAAGAATGTTTAAGACTTTTTTCAATTTAGTTTACTATTTGTAATTTGTTTTTGTCTCTTTATCAATAAAAGTAGCGTTTGTTTTGACCAAATTTTTTAATAATTTATTTTCAACATTGATAAGAATGTGATGGGCAAAATGACACTGGGATTTAAATTGAGCAGATCAAAACTATACAAAATCAGATGTCAGATCGGAATTAACTTTCATAAAGTCAAAATTTGTTGGCCTGTGTTATTAAAGCTCATATTCACGTTCTTAAATTAGTTATTACTATTTCTATTTTCTTTGATCTAACTAAACAGTTCTTGATTAAATAACTTTAATTTAACTCGATTACTTAAAATTTGAAATTGAGTAAAACCGATAGCGTTTCCCGCAGCTTCTTCCCAAGTTCTGCAGTTAATTAGTACACGCGTTATTAATTTTCCGCAACGATCCGCCGTCTGTCTGGTTTTAGAAGTTGGGAAAATAATTGTGAAAATAGCCGCGCGGAAGCCTTCGGGATTCGCCGGCGTATGTTATAACATAATTTATGGCATTTTATTTATGTCATAATGCACCCAGCAGCACCCACACTCGAACGGAAATTCGCGTTTCTTTTTTGGCGCCAAAAAAAGTATTGGATGTTATGCGTGTGCATTGTTTATTTCGGTAATTCGGTATTTTCGGTTTTTGTTGTTGATGTGTTTGTTATATTAAGGGGCTAAAAATATTATTGATGATATGTTTGTGTTGAGTGTGCGTGAAGCAAGAGTTGTATGTCGGAGCCAATTTTTTGGAAATGAGATCATTTTTTGATAGGTATATTTTCCTCACAAATCGAGTCAGTTTTTATGCATGCTTTGTACAAAAAAATATCAAAATTAAATAATGTGTACTGATTTGAAAAAGAAAACACTAGGTTAAATTTCAACAACATTTTTTTTTATTCCAACTAGTTTCAACTTTAAGTCATTTTCAAGGACAGAATGACTCAAAGTCAAAACTAGTTGGAATAAAATACCAAAATAATAAGGAAATTTATTGGGTTTGCATGTGCATATGCTTTTTTTTAAGAGTTCAATTTAAAGCTTAAAACGAGTGTTTTCCACTCCCAGACTAAGCATGAAGTAAAATTTCGAGTTTAGAAAAGCCTGAAAATTTGGTTTGGTCGCGCAGCGCGAAGCGCGGAGCGGCCAAATCAAATTTTCAGGCTTTTCTAAACTCGAAATTTTACTTCATGCGCCACGCGTATTAAACACTGAAAGTACTGAAATATTGTAAACGAGTAAAGTTCGCTTGAAATCAGTGTCTTTATACGCGTGGCGCATGAAGTAAAATTTCAAGTTTAGTTTTCTAAACTCGAAATTTTACTTTATGCTTAACCTGGGAGAGGGAAACACTTGTTTAAACTTAAAATTGACCTCATTTAAGAAAACAACGAATGTTTATAAATCTACAAAACGTAATTGGGATATGCATACTCAATAGAAAAAATTCACAAGAAAATATGATTTAAAGGTTTTCTAAAAGAAAGAACACTAATATACTTGCGACTTAAACAGTATGACATTGTCATGTAACGTCAAAATTTGACACAACTAGGAAAAAGCGTTGCAGACACAACTGTCGACGTACTTTTTAAAAAATTTAAACCACACATTCCAAATCAATGATTCATAGGACATCTCTCCCGAATTCTACTATAACAATAAAAATTGTTATAGTTACAGATTAAATATTTTATTCCGTAACTGTATTGTTTTGAGTTTTAAGTGAAGTGATTAATCACAAATAGAAAGACTGTTATTCCTTACTTCACTTTTTATTTTTATGTTAGATGTACATTAGTTTGTTATTGATAATGAGCACCTTGTGTCTCGAAATGTACATCTAACATAAAAATAAAAAGTGAAGTAAGGAATAACAGTCTTTCTATTTGTACTTTATTCCGTGTTATTCTAATTAAAGATATACTTATGTGTTTTTAAACATCACTTTAAATCAGTGTTTAATACACGTGGCGCATGAGGTAAAATTTCTAGTTTAGAAAAGCCCGAAATTTTGATTTAAATATTACATTAAATTATGTTTTTCTTTTTCGATTATTTTGGTTATTATTTATTTACGTAATATACGAAAAACAGGTAAACACAAGCCCAGCTATTGATTTTCAAAAAAGCACGATCCTGTCAATGCGAAACAAGCGAACAGGTGTCGACTAAGGGCTTTAGTGTGTAAACATTTTACGAGCCGATAATTTGGAATTCCCCAATCCGGGACTCAATAAATTGAACTTATTAGGATTTGCGCTTGGGTGAGCCCCGCGCGCACCAGGTACCAGCTCCGGTCCCTATTGTCCTTAAAAAGGGCCAAAGGGCTCTCTCGTCGGAAATTCCCATCCGAATCCCTTGAAGCGATTACACTTTGTTCGATTCAATTCCAAATTGACCACAATGCGATGTCTTTACGTGTTTGGAAAATGAAAACGGGCTCCCACAGAGAGGATATACACACCTTGCTGTTGTAACGGTGGGTGTAAGTGAGGGTGATTAAGTTTTATTAAGGGAATTTCCCAAAATGACAATGAAATTATATTATTTTAGAGGGAGTTTTTCTTTAAAGTATACGTATTCCAAGTTTAGTTTATTTTCTTTAATTCTTTAGATATTCGTTGTTTTTTTTTAAGTTCAATTTGAGCTTTAAACAAGTGTTTTCCACTCCCAGACTAAGCATGAAGTAAAATTTCGAGTTTAGAAAAGCCCCGTGAAAATTTGTCGAGGGTCGCGCAGCGACCCGAGACAAATTTTCTGGGCTTTTCTAAACTCGAAATTTTACTTCATGCGCCACGCGTATAAAACACTAAAATATTGTGAAGTTTATATATATTTGAACCTAATTTGAAATCAGTGTTTCATACGCGTGGCGCATAAAGTAAAATTTCGAGTTTAGAAAAGCCCAGAAAATTTGTCTCGGGTCGCTACGCGACCCTCGACAAATTTTCACGGGGCTTTTCTAAACTCGAAATTTTACTTTATGCTTAGTCTGGGAGTGGAAAACACTCATTAAAAGCTTAAAATTGAACTCTTTTAAAAAGCAATGGATGTCGGAAACTTTGCAGCTTATGCATATGTTTACCTAAAAGAAAAATTCGCGCGCATTTTTAAAGGAGTTTAATTTGAGTTTTAAACAAGTGATTTCCACTCCCAGACTAAGCATGAAGAAAAATTTCGAGTTTAGAAAAACGTAGCGCGTAGCGATCCGGAACAAATTTTCTGGGCTTTTCTAAACTCGAAATTTTACTTCATGCGCCACGCGTATAAAACCCTAAAATATTGTGAAATTTATGTACATTTGAACCTCACTTGCGTGACCCTCGACAAATTTTCTGGGCTTTTCTATACTCGAAATTTTACTTCATGCTTAGTCTGGGAGTGGTAAACACTTGTTAAAAGCTTCGAATTGAACTCTTTTAAAAAACAACGGATGTCGAAAAAATTACAGCTTATGCATATGTTTACCTAAAAAAAAAATCTCTATGGATGTTTAACACTATCAACGTTGAATGAAAAGTTCAGCGTGGATTATTACATGATGAATATTTTCATACATAACAACAAAGCTTGAAATTTGTTGAATACAATGTCTCAATTCTCTAGGAGTAAGTGAAATAAATTACGAAAAAGCAATAATTTTACTGCAGATTTAAAAATAATTCAATACTTAGATAGATAAATGCTCTGCGTAAGCTCTTCCGAAGTTTTTATGTATAAATAGCAACTTAGTACAATTTTTTATTGAATGGCTGAACTTTCATAAAAAATTGCCAAAGATGTTTTCATACAATTTCAGAACTTGTACAGTCTTTATTGTCAAAAATGCTAATCTCGAAAAACCTAATTGAAAAATCTGTGTAACCATTCTAGATCTTTCTAAACTCGAAATTTTACTTCACGCGCTACGCGTACAAACCACTAATTTGATGTGAAGTTCAGAATGTGCGTCTTTAGCATACTACTTATGAGTGCATTTCGAACTTCAATTGAAATCAGTGTTTTATACGCGTGGCGCATGAAGTAAAATTTCGAGTTTAGAAAAGCCTGAAAATTTGGTTTGGCCGCTCCGCGCTTCGCGCTACACGACCAAACCAAATTTTCAGGCTTTTCTAAACTCGAAATTTTACTTCATGCTTAGTCTGGGAGTGGAAAACACTCGTTTCAAGCTTCAAATTGAACGCTTTATAAAAAAGCGTATGCATATGTATACTTAATAGAAAATTTCCTATATGACCAAACCAAATGTTCAGGCTTTTATAAACTAGAAATGTTACTTTTCCGCCACCCGTACAAGACACTGATTTTAAGTGAAGATTACTTGTTCACAATATTTCAGTATTTTCAGCGTTTAATACGCGTGGCGTATGATATAAAATTTCGAGTTTAGAAACGCCTGACATTTTGCTTCATGCTTAATCTGGGATTGGAAACACTTGAACGAAGGAAATTGAAAAACATTGTTTGCAACATACAAAAAATTATATGAATGTTCCCTCTAGCGTCGAATAGATTAGCTAATGTAATTGCAATTGTTCGAGTGAGTTGAAATATGCTAAATAAGAGCTGATAAAATCCAACCGATTCGTTTCCTATTTGTTAGCGTCAGTATATAAAATTAAATCGGCTGTCTGTCTGCAATGGGCCCGTTCATCAAAATGTTCAACATTCAACATGTTTGGATTTGTTTGTGATGTATGTTGGCATCTCATGAACGGTACTTCGGCCGGTCTATTTCCTACGATTGCAAAAATCCTAAACACGTTCACGATTAACAATCCGGTCTTTAGAGAATTCCTCAACAGTTGACAGAAAACTCCCAACAATTGTCTCTGATAAACGGGCCCAATGTTTGTGCTTAAACGCTTGATATAGATATCTGTTTATTTTCAATTAAATGAACTCTATTTCTTTGCTGAATACTCTCTTAAAATTTGTCTGCTGCATTTTATTGATATTTCCTTCAGTTTGGAATTTTCACTCTAAACTAGAAAACTGTAATTGTGTTCAGTAAATAAACTGCAATCTATATTTTTAGACTCGTCCAAGTAATATACAGATTCCTATTTGTTTTGATGTTTAAATAAATAAACTTGTAATAACAGCAAAAAATCTAATTATTTTAAACTCTGGATTGATCTGTAGTTGTTTTAATTAAGAAACTTGATTACTGTTAAAATTCTTGTTTACTGGAATTTTATTGATTTTGCTGTGAAGTTTTCTACAACGTGCGTTTAGAACCGGTTTCTGTTTTGAATGTGGAATAACCTTCCTAGTAGTGTGGCTATTTTCCGAAAGATGGCAACATTTATTTCATCGTTTAAATTTAATACTTTTAATGTTTACCGTGCGTTTTATTTAAATATGGCCAATGGAATTTAGTAGATAAAAATTGTACCCCATATTGGCTGTTATTGTCATACAACTTTGAAACAATTTTTTGTTTTTATCAATAGATTAATCTAACATTTTTCTACGAAATGTTAATTGTAAAAAGGACATAAACATGTTGAAATTCTTCATTTTATAATATTTAAATGAATAACACAGATAATTAAATAGAAAAAATCAACTTGGCTAAAATGTCATAATGCCGTTACTATTCGTTTGTCAATGTTATAAACAGATATATATATATATATATATTCACTGACTATAGAGGCTTCTACTTCGTTATACATTGTTGAACATAAATAAAACAATGTTTATCACTTTGTTTGTATAACAATTGGTTTATTTGGTGACTATAGTTTCGATACTACACGTATCATTATCAAACCGTTAGTTTAATTTATTTTTATTACATTTTCACTAACGGTTTGATAATGATACGTGTAGTATCGAAACTATAGTCACCAAATAAACCAATTGTTATACAAACAAAGTGATAAACAGTGTTTTATTTAGATATATATATATATATATATTATAAATTTTCGTGGGATTTTATAACATTTACTTATTAATAATTATTTGTGTTATAAATTTCAACTTTGTTTATGTCTTTCATTTTTTTTAAATGGAACAATCTATCTCGTGACACTTTATCTGATGCGAAATAAAATTTCCTTTTTATTGATACCGGGTTGTTGCCATATCCTTCCAACAGTTTTTGCATGAAGTTATGCATATTTGAAGTACTGAAGAATATCGTCGACGGATTCTGTTCAATTTAGAAAATCTGACTAATGGTAAAAACTTAAACAAATACTACATTTCTTCCCAAATCCAAAACCGTAAGCCGCACAACTCTGACTTATTTCGTTTTGAAGATGTTGTTAATGGCGTCGAGCTCTGAAATCGTCAAATTTATCAAAAAAATGAAACAACTCGAAAACAGTTCAACTGAGACCCAATGTTATGTGAATAAACTCATGTTTATTTTTGAAAAGCAATCCAAAAATGTAAAAATATATAGGGTGTTCTGTTTAAAATAAGGAAGTTGGGTTTACTTCCAGTATAACCGCAAGGCCGCCATATTTAGCAATAATTTTGGGTTACGAAAAACTTGATTCTGAACAACTTTTATTTGAAACTTTTATTTGAAACCGCTTAGTAACTCACACTGTATATGTATGACAAGTGTAAAGCATATTTTGCTGATAAAACAATAAAAATATTAGTATTATATAAAAACTATGTTATTAGGTAAAAATATATGTATGTTCGTTTTGCAATTGCTTGTGTGAACAAATATTTGGTATTTATTGAGTTTACCAGTAAGACAACAATGATAAAACTGAAAAGATTTAATTTTTGCAAATCGATATTTTTTGAAAACTTTAATAGAATCAAAACTACATATTTTTATTAAATTCTTTTTTTTATTTGCTCAATATCCATGCAGAATTTCATAAAGTCATTGTATTGCGGTTTGAAGTTAGAGTTTTTTTATATCTATATTTCCGTAAAACTGTCATACAAATACATTTTTTTTATGTTTTATGTTTAATTAAAAATAATTCAAAAACTACAAATAGAGTATTTTAGGATTTTTACATATTTTGACAAAGCAATAATTTTTTATAAGCTATGCATTTTTTTGATATCCTAATTTCCTTTAAATTAATGTAAAAGTACTCTTTTTAGACGATACATCAAAAATATCTCATACTTAAAACGAGAAGAGCATTATTTTCTTAAAATATTTATATTTTTTGACGTGAAAAATACGAAATGCCAACCGTTTTGACAAAAACTGACAATTGTTGACATAAGTTGACATTATTAACGTAAATAATTATAATTTATATTACATTTATATTATATTATATTATGTGACTAGTGTATATGTTTGTTTGTTTTATTTGCTGTTTTATTTCTGTTCTTTATAGTATATGAATTTTATTATATTATATTATTAGTATGGTGAAAAGGATATTTCCGTTAATGAACTATTATTATTATTGTTATTATTATTATTATTAATTAGGACAAATTATAATAATATACCGGGTGTTGATTTGAACAGGTATACATAGGGATTTAACATGTAAAACCACAATTAACGATTTTTCTTCTTCCCGGCTCATTTTAAAGGAAAAATACAAGAGAAAACGAAAATTAAGAAAAAAAAAAAACACGTATTTAGGTCGCTATTTGATTAAAATCCGACGTCGCTTACTATTTTTTATTGAATTTTGAAAATCCCGAAAATTTAAAATAAATAGTCTCATGAATACCCGTCTTCATTCATTATATTTAATATGGAGGCGCTAGAATCGTGGAAGGGGCATTAAATGAAAGCTACGAATGCGGCGTTAGTGATTTTAGGCATAAAAGTCAAGTATTAGAATTCTAAATAGCCGTAATCACGTACTGTAAATACCCATAACATTTTCTTATACCCGGCTTGAGGCTAATTTATAAAATGTTCGTACATTTCAAAAACTAGTAAAAAATAGTAAACGACATCGGATTTTAACTAAATAGCGACCAAAATGAATGGGATTTTTTCATATTTTTTCTTTACTTTTGCACTTTTTTCCTTTAAAAAATCCTGGAAGCAGGAAAATACATAAATGTGATTTTACATGTTTAATCCCTATGTATACCTGATCGAATCAACACCTTGTATTTATTAGTGCTAGTAATACAAGGTTAACATTTAACTTAAATGAGTCGGTAGAAATACGAAAGAATGTTGAAATGTTGTATAGAGTGCTCTATTTTTTTTAAGATATGACAATTACTATTTTAATTTGACATCAAACGAACGGAATAACTACTTATATTGCTTTTTATATACAGGGAGTTTATCTTTTATGTAAACATCCCAATTACCAGTGTATATGCTGTAAATCTTCAGATATTCATTTTTTAAGTTCAATTCCAAGTTTTAAACGAGGGTTTTCCATTCCCAGATTAAACATGAAGTAAAATTCGAGTTTATAAAAGCCTGAACCAAGCCTGACAAATCAAAATTTTCAGGCTTTTCTAAACTCGAAATTTTTTATGCTAAAGACATGTATTTTGAAATTCACTTAAAACCAGTGTTTTATACGTATGGAACATGAAGTAAAGTTTCGAGTTTAGAAAAGCCTGATTATTGTTATAATTTCTTGTACCCCCTACTCCCTGAAAAATACTCTGCGGGCGCCTATAATTATAAGTATCTGTTCTATTAATGTATTAAATAAACAAATAATAAAACAAACAATGTTAATAAACTTAAATATATCTATTCCTAGCAAAATTATACAAACAATTAAATTTAATTCATTTAAATATACCAAACCTTATTAATTAAACTTAAGTGTTTAAAATCCAAACACTTATAAAATATATATTTTTTAATTTAAACTTTAAAAAATAAGGGGTTGAATTTGCGGACCACATTTTTTTCACATAATACAGAGTTATTCAAAAAAAAAGGAACAGATTTTAAACATTTATTTCTTCCAAACTACAAAAGGTAGAACCATAATTCCAACATTCCTGGACAGACAAAGTTTAAAATTTGGACAGTGCAGGCAGAAGTTCTAACCACAGCCGCATTGGCGCTGTTGATTGTCATGTTCATTGTTCAGTCCTCATTCCTTGTGATTTTTATCTGTGGGGTTAGGTAAAAGACCGTGTTTTTATCCACCGTATGCCTGAAACTCTTAAAAATCTGTTGTGAATTCTGAATTCGATATCTAGAGACTAGCTGATTCGTGTGTGGCAAGAAATGAGCCACTATTTTGATATTTGTCGTATAACACATGGTGCTTATATTGAATGCATAAAATATGGAACTTTTCTCTTTCCAGGAACGTTCGAATTGTGTTTCTATCTTTTGTAGTTTGGAAGAAATATATGTTTGAAATCTGTTCCTTCATTTTGAATAACCCTGTATTTTTGTTGAAAACCTCTATTTTTGGAACGGATTGTAATCATCTTTTATAAATCTGTATATCTGTTGAACTTATCACATTTTGCAGTAATTTCAGTTATTAGAAAAAATATATTTTTCTCGTTACAGAAGGTCAGTTCTGCAAGAGATTGAACACTAAGACCGTCTTAGTAAGACGACGTGGTGAGTATTTTTTTACCTAATTTAGAGTGCTTTCCTTTTCTCTAATAATATTTCCGACCTTCATTTCAAATAAAATTGAAACCGCATTACTTCTCAAATTGTTCGGAGGTTATCTTAAAGTTTAGTGTTACTAACGAGACTAAACATTGAGAAAACTCTTTGCGACGGGGCAGCGATGGAAACACCATCAAAAGTTCGCTATGTATATTTTTATTTTCGATATTGTTAATTTTGATATTTATCAGAAAATAAAGTCCATTAAGCTAATTAAGTGACAGAGATAAAACCCATTCCAGAACCACTGCCTCGTTCACTAATTGATACTTATCGCTGGAAAACATTACGGGACCGCGACTTTATTCGGCTGTGACAAATCAATTTGTAGATATACATATGTATGGTGCGACTTAAAATATGCACCCTATTTCACTTTGGAAAACATCCCTTAATATTCGTACACGTCCCTCCCCGTGTGGGAAGTGCGCGATTGTACAGAAAAGGGCAAACGTACTTCGTGTGTATGTGTATGTGCATTATTTCGACTAAGCTCTGCTCTTTAACTTTGCACCCTTATTATATTTCCGTTTTCCGCACTTAGATAGATAAACCGCAGACGTCTATAAATCATCCCTTATTGTAATTGTTATTGCGCCCGGAGAGAGCTTAGGACAAACCTCAGAAACGGAATCTCGCTGCTTCCTTTAATCTGCTTTCTGATATTTCTATTTGCATAATTGCGTCTGAAGGTATTATGACGTCAACTTAATTAGCTAATTAGGCATAAGGAAAGATTGAGATTTGAAGAAATTATAATTAACATAAAAAATAATAGTTAATACTCACTGGAAGACAATAATTTACAGTCAAGCTAACATAAAATATTAGTATTTTAATTCAATTGTTTCAATTCAATACGGCATATATCTGTATTTAGTTATTTATTTTTCGTATTTGAAAAAAGTTCAAATTGAAGCTATAAACGAGGTTTTCCACTCCCAGATTAAGCATGAAGTAAAATTTTGAGTTTAGAAAAGCCTGAAAATTTGGCTCGGTCGCGTAGTGAAGCGGAGCGACCGAGCCAAATTAGGCTTTTCTAAACTTGAAATTTTACTTTATGCGCCACGCGTATAAAACGTGATATATTTTTTAATTTTAACAAATTGAAAAAAAAAATACCTTTGGTATGTCAATCATCAATTGTTTAAATGTGGGGAAAACTGCTATGATGGATGTATCATCATTTTGTTAGCTTATTGTTGTATAACTTTAGAAAATAAATTTATGGAACAAAAATACTAAATCAAAAATCTACTGATTAGGAGTTTAGTAGAGTAATAAGTAAACAAATAATAATTATACTAAAGTAACTAATATGAAATGAAAATATAAACGATATCTCATTCCATTCAAATAACCATTATGGATCACGTATAGTCACCTGCAGCTATAAAAATCCAGTAAAAATATGAGCTGGGAGCAACTTTTAAGACAAAACGCCGTCGTTTTCCCTCCACATCGAAAATGTATTTTCCCATTATAAATCGTTTAGCGATTTGTAATACACCATCCCCCCAACCTTCCGACACATCCCCCCCGGGCTAACAGATAATGAACAGAACCGACACTTTCCCATCCCTTTTCCACGCACGCGAAACCAAACCGCCCCAAACGAAAAGGAAATTTTCCTTTTCTTTTCCGAAACACTTGACAATCAATCCGGAAGATTTTCATTCCACTTGTTTTTCCTGATTTCCAGATTCTGGCACTTAATGGAATTATGTTTTCGGTTAACTTAAGCTGATTATATCGATATCAGCTTCACTCGAGGGTGATGGATGTTTTTTTCCCTGACTGAGAGTTTCGGCCGCATATTCACCTGGACTTAATCCGATCCTCGGCGTTAATTACAAGTCTCTTCCCCTTTTCCAATGTGGTCAAAATGTATTGCATCGTTATTCGTAATTTCGTTGGGGATTTCGGTGGCGTGTCAGCGTTTAAGTCCTGATTGCTCCTCCGCTTTCGAGATTCGGCTAAATTTGCCGTTGCATAACTCAATATTTCGCGAATTAAATCAGGAGACGAATTAAGAATTGAATTTGTTCTTGCTTTTCAATTAATTGCTATATACAGGGTGTTCTGCGCAAATCGTCATATTTTACAACTTATTTTTTTTTACTATAATTATCTTGAACAAGTTTCTCATCTTTCACACGGTGAAACATATTTAACTATGATTAAAAAAAGAAATCACTTAGTTATATTTCACTAATATTATTAATGTCAATATTACTGAAATTTAACCAATTGTTTTCTTTTTTAAATCATACTATGATTTAAAAAAATACGATTCCTTGTTTTATTTTCTGGAAATATATTTTGTGTTCAGCATTTCGCGTTTCGTGTTTCGGATAAAAGGGGTTCTCGCTGGTGTACGCTCAGAGCAGTAAGTGTAATTAAGCATCTCATCTTAATTAATGGTGGAATAGCGTATCTTAATGCCGCGTCTTCATGATATCACTTAACCGGCGATAACATCGCGTTTAGCTAATATTTAAACGCGGCCCGCATTGAATTCGGAATAAGAATACTGACTTAATTTCTCATCTCTCATCCCGAATTACTTTTGTGTTATTGTAACCGGAATTTTAACTAAGTTTTTATTTTTCACTTACTCATTCTTACAACCACAATAAAAAAAAAAAAAAAGAACTTTGATTTATGATTCATTTAAATTTAGGTTTTACTAATTTTTATACAACTCAAAAATATAAGATTAAAAGTAACTTTTTTCTATTGTTATTCTGAAGTGTCTTACTTATGGATCCATGGCTGATTAGTAAATGTAATTCCGAGTGTTTTCTTTTTTAAATCATAAATATAAATACGTTTAACCACGTGAAAGATGAGAAACTTGTTCAAGATACATTATAAGCGGTTTTTTATTACTTGGTCGTTGCCTTAGAAATCAGCCTAATTCTAGAGTGTATTGTAACTCTAGAACTGTAATGGTTTCTAAGGCAATGATCATATAAAAAACAAAAAAAAACTTAATGCGCGCAATCTGCATGTGCCGTGATGTCCGACTTGGAATACGAGAATTTGACGGAACGTCAAAATTTGGAAATTGTATTCGGTCGGCTTGCGTTACAGAGACTGAATGGGCCCCCTAATGGGTCAATTCCGACGTAAATCAGTGCCCTTGATATGTAAAAACCACTCGCTCAAAAGTGCAGAATGAAAAAGTTAAGTATGCATTGAAATTTAAAGGTTTAGTGTGTGAGAACGGAGCAATAGTGCATACATCAGGCTATACCATGGATGGCCAACCTTTTAATCAGTCGATATTTTGAAAGAAAGATCTCCCGTCGGGCCTACTCCTCAATTAATTCTGTTAAAGCAACCAAGAAATACAGAGTATCCGTTTTTCGAGCTGCACTTTTACTGCATGCTTAAACAAGGATTGGAAACACTCGTTAATAACTTCAAATTTAAAATAAGCAAGACCCCCACTTTCTTATTTTAAATTTAAAGCTATTAATGAGTGTTTCCAATCCTTGTTTAAGCATGAAGTAAAATTTCGAGTTTAGAAAAGCCTTAAAATTTAGTTTGGTCGCTTCGCGACCAACGCGTATAAAACCCTGAAATATTAGGATATTTAAATATTCTTCTTCTGCGAGTGGAAAACACTAGTTTAGGCTTCAAATTAATCTCTTTAAAAAAAACACCAATATTTGAACTGTCAGCATATAATTGAGATATGTATACTTAAAAGAAAAACTCCCTGTATAGCTTGAAAATTTGGATTGGTCGGTCCGCTTCTCTACACCACCAATTCAAATTTTCTGGCTCTTTTAAAGTCGAAATTTTACTTCATGCTTAGCCAGGGAGTGGAAAACACTAGTTTCAGTTTCAGACTGACAAACCTAACCTAACAATTTGCAAATTAATCTAATTTAAAAATACTTGCACATGTCAAAAAACATCATTTTACAAATCTGGATAGCGTTGCATCACATCGGTTTTGTTTTAGGATAGTCAACAGAATTACAAATCAGTAATACAGAATTACAAAAGACAAATGATATCTTGAAACTTATTTCAATTAAAGGTAGAGATAAATTAGTTTTATGCGATTTTTCGGGAAGATGAACATTTCAAAGATTCATATATTGATAATTTTTTGGAATATCCGTGTAAAATTTTATGTGGATATGAAACTGTGTAAAAATCTGAAAATAGCATATTAGTAATTTTTGAGTTATTTCCAATTCAACGTAAAAATGGATTAATTTTATGCGATTTTTTGGAAAGATAAATAATTCAAAGATTTATATCTTGATAATTGTTTTGAATATCTGTGTGAAATTTGTATGGATATTAAGAAAATATTGCTCTTTGAAAATTTGTAAAAATCTGCCATGCCATCAATAATTTTTAAGTTATTTCCAATTGAACGTAAAACTAGATAATTTTATGAACATTTCAAGATTCATATCTTTATAATTTTTTGAAATATTTGTGTGAAATTTTGTCTGGATATTCAGTTAACATTGCTCTTTAAAAATGTGTAAAAATCTGAAAATACCCTATTTTTGAGTTATTTCGAATTGAACGTAAAAATAGATTAAATATATGCGATTTTTTGCAAAGATGAACATTTCAAAGAATTATATCTTGAAATTTTTTGGAATATCTGTGTAAAATATTATATGGATATTAGGTAAACATTGTTCTTTCATAATATGTAAAAATCTGAAAATACCCTATAAATAATTTTTGAGTTATTTCAAATTGAACGTAAAAAAGATACCTAATAAAACACGATTTAATTTCCTTTCTTCACTTATTTATTTTTGTTTGTTAAATGTACATTTCGAGTACCATGTACTCATTTTCAATAACTGAATGCTTTAAGACTAATTACAACTGTTTATATACGGTATAGGGATTAGTGGAAAAACCTAAATCTAATTGTGTCGGGTATCTATTGGTGGACCGGGATTATTGATAATGGGAGAGTTGTTTGCCGGTTTACAATTGTTTTTCGGAATGAGATTTAAAAGCGGGTTTTCCAGTGGGCTTAAATCGAAATTTAACAACTTGTCTTTACATTTGTACATTTCTATTGATTCCAACATGTTTAATCTGAAACTGTTTGATTGTTTTAATAATTTTACGTTGTGTAATGAGAATTGGTGGCCGGTTTGGAAATTATGGAAAGCTATTGCTGATTTATCTGGGTTTTGGTTTTTTATGTGGTAATTGTGTTCTTTGAATCTCTTGATTAAATTTCGTTGAGTTTGACCAATGTATATTTTATTGCAGTTGTTACAGTTAATTGAATATATACCGGATTTGTGTAGACTATCACTATTGATTAAAGTGTTATTTAAATAAGATTTTACTTTCGATTCACTGTAATACGCAGTTGTTAGATTAAATTTCCTGAACACTTTATTTATTTGGTGACAAATAGTTGGATTGTAAATGAATTTAACATATTTTCTCTTATTAGTTTCTTTTG
The DNA here is from genome assembly GCA_932526585.2 of Philonthus cognatus. NCBI lineage: Eukaryota > Metazoa > Arthropoda > Insecta > Coleoptera > Staphylinidae > Philonthus > Philonthus cognatus. The sequence continues at coordinate 45,938,518 of OW052241.1, forward strand.
ATGTATTGAGTTTTGTGCTAGATTTAATTTTATGATTCATTTTATGTCTATTGATGAGCTTTTCTATTGTGTTTTTGCTGTAACCTAAAGATTGTGCAATGTTTTTTATAAATGTTAATTCTTTTCTTTTGTTTTCATTTGATAAAGGTAAGTTTATTGCTTTGTAAATCATGCTATTAAATGCTGCTAGTTTGTGTTTAATGGGTGATGTTGAGGATGAGTGAATGTAGTTGTATGTGTGTGTAGGTTTTCGGTATATGTTGAATTCTAGTGTATTATTATTTTTAATTATTTGTAAATCTAAATCGGCTTTCCGAGAGTTTGGTTCAGATACGTTGATGACGTAATAGCAATCATCAACACTAAAACCAACATGGGAAACTTGTTGTCGAGTTTAAACAGTTTGTGCCCCAGCATTTCATTTACACACGAAAAAGAAAACAACAATCAACTTCCCTTCTTAGATTTACAAATAATTAAAAATAATAATACACTAGAATTCAACATATACCGAAAACCTACACACACATACAACTACATTCACTCATCCTCAACATCACCCATTAAACACAAACTAGCAGCATTTAATAGCATGATTTACAAAGCAATAAACTTACCTTTATCAAATGAAAACAAAAGAAAAGAATTAACATTTATAAAAAACATTGCACAATCTTTAGGTTACAGCAAAAACACAATAGAAAAGCTCATCAATAGACATAAAATGAATCATAAAATTAAATCTAGCACAAAACTCAATACATCAAAAGAAACTAATAAGAGAAAATATGTTAAATTCATTTACAATCCAACTATTTGTCACCAAATAAATAAAGTGTTCAGGAAATTTAATCTAACAACTGCGTATTACAGTGAATCGAAAGTAAAATCTTATTTAAATAACACTTTAATCAATAGTGATAGTCTACACAAATCCGGTATATATTCAATTAACTGTAACAACTGCAATAAAATATACATTGGTCAAACTCAACGAAATTTAATCAAGAGATTCAAAGAACACAATTACCACATAAAAAACCAAAACCCAGATAAATCAGCAATAGCTTTCCATAATTTCCAAACCGGCCACCAATTCTCATTACACAACGTAAAATTATTAAAACAATCAAACAGTTTCAGATTAAACATGTTGGAATCAATAGAAATGTACAAATGTAAAGACAAGTTGTTAAATTTCGATTTAAGCCCACTGGAAAACCCGCTTTTAAATCTCATTCCGAAAAACAATTGTAAACCGGCAAACAACTCTCCCATTATCAATAATCCCGGTCCACCAATAGATACCCGACACAATTAGATTTAGGTTTTTCCACTAATCCCTATACCGTATATAAACAGTTGTAATTAGTCTTAAAGAATTCAGTTATTGAAAATGAGTACATGGTACTCGAAATGTACATTTAACAAACAAAAATAAATAAGTGAAGAAAGGAAATTAAATCGTGTTTTATTAGGGATTTATTACTTCACATAACTCAAAACAAATAGTGAATATATTATAATGGCTTCCTGGTCAACCGAGTTTAACAAATTCTTTAAACTAAAAACGAGAATACAATTCATCAGTGCAGATATTTACTTTCTAAAAATGTGTTTAACAAAACAAGTTTTTCCGAAGTTCATACAACTAAAAATTTGCAAACATAACAAAGACGTATCAAAATTAGTGTTCAAGTGGAAACAAAGTTGGTTAAAATTTGAAATAGGAAAGCTACATTCGAAACGAAATTACCTACAACTTGCCGCATACGAACTACACTTAAAACTGGCAACAAATTCATCACCAATGACCTGGGACGAATCACAGAAGAAAATACACACAGTTATTAACGCCAAATTAAGAAGAAAATCATCCACCCTCAGAAGAAAACTAGAAACATTACAAAAAGAACAACACCAAGAAGTAAACAACATTACACAAACAACACAAATACTAGTACATAACAGATCAAAAGCAAGCTTCAATACCGAAGAAATGGAGCTTTTAAAAAAAGGCTTCAAACATTCAATTTCCACACCACACACGCCAATAGAAACGATCATCAACGACGTAGAAAATGCGATATCTTACTTAGGACCCGAAGAAGCCACGGCTTTCCGGATAGCAGCCAAGGATACATTGGAGAAAATCATCAGAAAACCGAAAAGGATGACCAAAACTGAAAACACCGACTTCAAAACTGTTCAGTCCTTGAAAGAAAAAGATGTCTTGTACCTGAAATCGGATAAAGGGAACGCAGTCGTCGTCGTCAACAAGGATGATTATTACAATAGCGTCAAGGAGATGTTGGATACCGGACCATATAAAGAACAAAAGAAAAACCCACTCACTTCATATATAAGTAAGATTAATTCCATACTTAAGCCAACAAATTTAATAGATAAAAAACTAATATATAGATTGAAATTGAAAAACCCCTCACTTCCGAAATTATACTGCCTCCCAAAAATTCATAAACCGGGGAATAAATGGAGACCTATTGTATCAAACATCAATTCACCAACATACAATATAGCAAAATGGCTAGTACAACAGTTCCAATCATTAATTATTAAAAACGATTGTTCAATAAAAAATTCCGTTGAGTTAACCACAAAACTTCAAACAACTAAAATCGAACTAGATGAATCATTGGTTTCCTTTGACGTAGAAGCACTATTTCCCAGCATTCCCATAGAAGAAACAATTATCATTTTAGAAAATCTCTTATTAGAAAATTCAATACCACCAGAAAATATTAAACAATATATTGATTTAACAAGAATAGTGATGGAGTGCAACACGTTTGAATTCGACAATAAATTCTACAAACAAACTTTCGGAACAGCCATGGGTAATCCACTCTCACCTTTCCTAGCTAACGTTTTTCTCAACCACCTCGAAAATCGAGCTAAAAACACAATAAACGGCTTTCCGAGAGTTTGGTTCAGATACGTTGATGACGTAATAGCAATCATCAACACTAAAACCAACATGGGAAACTTGTTGTCGAGTTTAAACAGTTTGTGCCCCAGCATTTCATTTACACACGAAAAAGAAAACAACAATCAACTTCCCTTCTTAGATTTACAAATAATTAAAAATAATAATACACTAGAATTCAACATATACCGAAAACCTACACACACATACAACTACATTCACTCATCCTCAACATCACCCATTAAACACAAACTAGCAGCATTTAATAGCATGATTTACAAAGCAATAAACTTACCTTTATCAAATGAAAACAAAAGAAAAGAATTAACATTTATAAAAAACATTGCACAATCTTTAGGTTACAGCAAAAACACAATAGAAAAGCTCATCAATAGACATAAAATGAATCATAAAATTAAATCTAGCACAAAACTCAATACATCAAAAGAAACTAATAAGAGAAAATATGTTAAATTCATTTACAATCCAACTATTTGTCACCAAATAAATAAAGTGTTCAGGAAATTTAATCTAACAACTGCGTATTACAGTGAATCGAAAGTAAAATCTTATTTAAATAACACTTTAATCAATAGTGATAGTCTACACAAATCCGGTATATATTCAATTAACTGTAACAACTGCAATAAAATATACATTGGTCAAACTCAACGAAATTTAATCAAGAGATTCAAAGAACACAATTACCACATAAAAAACCAAAACCCAGATAAATCAGCAATAGCTTTCCATAATTTCCAAACCGGCCACCAATTCTCATTACACAACGTAAAATTATTAAAACAATCAAACAGTTTCAGATTAAACATGTTGGAATCAATAGAAATGTACAAATGTAAAGACAAGTTGTTAAATTTCGATTTAAGCCCACTGGAAAACCCGCTTTTAAATCTCATTCCGAAAAACAATTGTAAACCGGCAAACAACTCTCCCATTATCAATAATCCCGGTCCACCAATAGATACCCGACACAATTAGATTTAGGTTTTTCCACTAATCCCTATACCGTATATAAACAGTTGTAATTAGTCTTAAAGCATTCAGTTATTGAAAATGAGTACATGGTACTCAAAATGTACATTTAACAAACAAAAATAAATAAGTGAAGAAAGGAAATTAAATCGTGTTTTATTAGGGATTTATTACTTCACATAACTCAAAACAAATAGTGAATATGTAAAAAAGATAATTTTATGCGATTTTTTGGAAAGATGAACTTTTCAAAGGTATATATATAATTTTTTCGAATACCTGTGTAAAATTTGGTGACGATATTAAATAAATATTTTTCTTTGAAAATGTGTAAAAATCTGAGAATACGCTACCAATAGTTTTTGAGTTATTTGTAATTGAACGTAAAAGTAGATTTTTTGGAAAGATGAACATTTCAAGATTTATATCTTGATCATTTTTTAGAATATCTGTGTAAAATTTTGTGTGAATATTAAGTTAACATTACTCTTTAAAAATGTGCAAAAATGTGAAAAAACCCTATCAATATATATTTGAGTTATTTCCAATTGAACGTAAAAATAGATTAATTTTATGCGATTTTTTGGAAAGATGAACATTTCAAAGATTCATATCTTGAGAAGTTTTTGGAATATCTGTGTAAAATTTTATGTGAATATTAAGTAAACATTGCTCTTTCAAAATGTCTGAAAATACCCTATGAATAATTTTTGAGTTTTTTCCAATTGAACGTAAAAATAGATTTTTTGCAAAGATGAATATTTCAAAGATTCATATCTGATCATTTTTTTTGGAATATCTGTGTAAAATTTTGTGTGGATATTAGGTAAACATTGCTCTTTAAAAACATGTAAACATCTGAAAATACCCTATCAATAGTTTTCAAGTTATTTCAAATTGAAGGGAAAAATAGATAATTTTATGGGATTTTTTATAAAGATGAACATTTCAAAGGTTCACATCTTGTTGATTTTTTGGAATATCTATCTAAAATTTGGTGTGGATATTAAGTAAATATTGCTCTCTGAAAATGTGTAAAAATCTGAAAATACTCTGTAAATAGTTTTTGAGTTATCTTCAACTGAACGTAAAAATAGATTGATTTTATGAGATTGTTTTGAAAGATAAACATTTTAAAGAATTATCTTGATATTTTTTTTTTAATTTGTGTAACATTTTTTGTGGATATTTAGTAAATATTGCTCTTGGAAAATGTGTAAAAATCTAAAAATACCCTTTAAATAGTTTTTAAATAATTTTCAATTGAACGTAAAAATAGATTAATTTTGTGCGATTTTTTAGAAAGATGAACACTTTAAAGATTCATATCTTGATAATTTTTTGGAATATCCGTGTAAAATTTTGTAAGTATATTAAGTAAACATTATTCTTTGAAAATGTAAGAATCTGAAAATACTGTATTATTAGTTTTTGAGTTATTTCCAATTGAACGTAAAAATAGATTAATTTTGTGCGATTTTTTAGAAAGATGAACACTTTAAAGATTCATATCTTGATAATTTTTTGAAATATCCATGTGAAATTTTGTGAGGATATTAAATAAACATTATTCTTTGTAAATGTGAGAATCTGAAAATACTGTATTAATAGTTTTTGAGTTGTTACCAATTGAACGTAACAATTGATCAATTTAATGAGATCTTTTTTAATGGTAAAAATATTGTTTTTGTTCTTACAAGGCGGCTTGTACATAGAAAAGGGGGAGGGGGGGGGGCTACAGCCTTGAATGTTAATATAGTTTGTTCGTTATTAACTCGTACAAGATTTACATTTGTCATTAAGACAGCATTGGCAAAATGGAGCATGCAATAATAAATATTTATATATAAACAGTAAATTTGTACAAAAAACAAGACTAGAGTTTTAATTTTTAAATAAAAAGCACGATTTAAGTTATTATAAAAAGCATAAAAGACAAAATGAAAATGGTCTGTCAAATTGAAAAATAAACGCATTGATATTACCAATAATCAGAAAATAAACGTAATGGTAATAACTGATAAAATATGAATACATTTTCAAATGTAATGCAGGGTGTTCCATTTTATGAGACAATTACCATTTTATTTTGACATACGAGACATAATTTCCAACTTAATTTTCCTGCCATTTCGATGGTGTTAAAACCCAATATTCTTGTCATAAGAGAAATGTAACTTAGATGTCGTATCTTGAAAATTGAATACCCTGTATAAAATCGGTCAATTTTGTTATGTTCTGCGAATGTTATTTGGGGTACATGACAAATTTCAGATAGCTGTTATTCTATTTAATAAAACTAAAGTAAAAAGATAATTGTCTATGGAGCTAATTAAAATTAGTTACCACTGTGATTTAAAAAAGAAAACACTTGGTTATATTTCACTAATATTAGTGAAATTTAACCAAGTGTTCTCTTTTCTAAATCATAGTTAAATATGTTTCACCACGTAAAGAATGAGAAACTTGTTCAAGATTGTTAACACTGTTTTATTTTGTATTAAAACTGAACATTTTTGTTTAATATATATAATATCTTTATTCACAGAATACACAGTACAACAATTAGAATGCATAATAAGTATATACAAGAAACAAATAGAAACAATTCTGCGAATTGGCTATCGACCCTGGGGTCTTTCAGCCTTTTTGTTTAATTTAACCGTCTTCTAATCTATAATAGTTTACGGAATCCCAATGGTGACCACAACAAAACAAACGAGTGGTATAACTGTTATATTACTTTTAATACCGGGTGATTCAGACTACCTGTATCGATCGTGGAAAGTTGAGTCAAAAAAAGTATTACAGAAGCTGCCTTAAAAAATCGAATGGTGTTATTGCTTTTCCCAAAAAATGTTCCCAACCTATATAATGTTAATCAAAATGTCAAGATTTTTCGTATCGATTATCAATATTACAAACGTATGCTTTTTACAACAGTTCCTTATTTTTCTAAGACCTTTCCAATGATACTACTATCGACATATATTTCCCTTTAAAAACCTAAAGTTTTTGTCATCTTGATAATTATTTTTAGGTTGGCAACATTTCTAGGGTATAGGAATATCACCATACGATATTTCAAGATGGTTTCTGTAATAAAAATGTTTAGCCCAACTCTCTACGATAAGTCGTTTAGTCAATAAATGATTGATACGGGTGGTCTGAATCACCCGGTATATAGTTTGTTTTGCTTTTGCATTGTATTGTACTTTTTTTTTATTATGACAATGAAGACTATTATTATCAGCGACGGCTCGCAGCCTAACTTCAGAGTAGGCCACAGCGCCAAGGCATACAAAATTTGAAGTTGGGATCGCCCCTTATAAATACAACGAATGGCACAACAAAGTCACCTTTCAATAACGGATACATATTACCTTGGGCCTCTGGCCTACCCTGAAGTTAGACTGCGAGCCGCCGCTGGTTATTATTATATTTTGCCCCCTTCCTCCTGAAAAAAATCTGCGGGTGCCCATGTTGATGTTTGTTTCTCCATTTATATTTGATAATCTCAAGAAAACAAATCGATAGACGAGAAGAGTATTTTTTTTTCGATTTCGCCTAGAGGCAATATGCAATATTGTATTGGGCAGAACCCGTACAAGTCCATATTTTCTTGAAAGCTATTTTCTGGCCACACATATTGGGCATTCGGTGTGTATCCGAGAGCGGAGGCCAATTTGCATGCACAGTTTACACAAACCCCTCGAGACCACTGATTTAACGATTTCCAATCTTCTCTCCACTATAGATTTTTCATAAGCTGAAAATAAATGTACGCCCCCGCCGCCCCCCCTTTTCCCGCGCTTGGCTCCCGTTCGACTATAAATTAAGCGGGGGCGCACGTACACCACCTACAAGGAAGTAATAAAGTAAAAGGGCAATTAGTATGTTAATGCTTAGATATGAACAATTAGTCTGCGGAGTCGTTTGCTAAGATTGTTGCTAAACCCAGCACAAGCTTGGAATATTCAAACAGGCTTAAACAGACGACATCACGTCTACACTGTTAAGATAACACATTACACGGAGAACCATAAGAATTTCTTACACTCTAACGTTTCCCTTTATTATATTCATTTCAGTTTATTACTACTTATGTTTATAAAGATACACAAAAAATATGCGTTTTCTAAAATAACGTTTTGTTAACTTTTTATCTATCTCAAAAAACAAATGAGTCAATAAACGACTCATTTGTTTTTTGAGATAGATATAAAGTTAACAAAACGTTATTTTAGAAAACGCATATTTTTGTGTATCTTTGTAAACCAAGAACCCCTAAATCCGTTTAAAAAAAATGGATTTAGGAGCTTTTGGAAATAGGCGATTCAAATACCCGTTAATGTGGGGAAATGGCTTAACCATAGATTCCTGGGATAAAAATATGATAATTTAGCATAACTTATTTATATCAAAAAAATTACGGTTAAGCCGGAATGGGTCTCTAAAGTTCAAAAAAATATTTTTAATTTTATTTGTAACGATTGAGCGCTAAATTCGATTTGACTGAAATATATTATGGTTGATTATCATAATAAAACACATCATTCAAGTTATTATAGTCATCATTGATTAACAAGAAGCATAAAAAACAGTAGTACAACAACATAAAAACTAAAATATGTTTTAATTGGCGCACTTAATAAAAATTAAAAAAACATTACTTCATTTGAAAGCTTTTTTGTCTGTTAATAATGTTTGATATTTTGTACGGTTTTGCCACAAAAATATAAAATATGATATGATCCTCAGTCTCCTTTGGAAAATCCCAATACAAGCAACATATAGTGAATTTTTCTCTTAGGTAAACATATGCATAAGCTGTAAATTTTCCGACATTCGTTGTTTTTTAAAAGAGTTCAATTATAAGCTTTTAACGAGTGTTTTCCACTCCCAGACTAAGCATGAAGTAAAATTTCGAGTTTAGAAAAGCCCCGTGAAAATTTGTCGAGGGTCGCGTAGCGACCCGAGACAAATTTTCTGGGCTTTTCTAAACTCGAAATTTTACTTCATGCGCCACGCGTATAAAGCACAGATTTCAGTGCAGTTCGAATATATATAAATTTCACAATATTTTAGTGTTTTATACGCGTGGCGCATGAAGTAAAATTTCGAGTTTAGAAAAGCCCAGAAAATTTGTCTCGGGTCGCTGCGCGACCCTCGATAAATTTTCACAGGGCTTTTCTAAACCCGAAATTTTACTTCATGCTTAGTCTGGGAGTGGAAAACACTCGTTAAACGTTTCAAATTAAGCTTTTTTGAAAAACAACAGATGTCGGAGAATTTACAGCTTATGCCCTAAATGAACATGTTCACGTTGTTTTTTTTAGAAGAGTTCAATTTAAAGCTATGAACGAGTGTTTTCCACTCCTAGACTAAGCATGAAGTAAAATTTCGAGTTTAGAAAAGCCCTGTGAAAATTTGTCTCGGGTCGCGTAGCGACCCTAGACAAATTTTCTGGGCTTTTTTAAACTCGAAATTTTACTTCATGCGCCACGCGTATAAAACACAGATTTCAGTGCAGTTCGAATATACATAAATTTCACAATATTTTAGTGTTTTATACGGTGGCGCATGAAGTAAAATTTCGAGTTTAGAAAAGCCCAGAAAATTTGTCTCGGGTCGCTGCGCGACCCTCGACAAATTTTCACAGGGCTTTTCTAAACTCGAAATTTTACTTCATGCTTAGTCTGGGAGTGGAAAACACTCGTTGAACGTTTCAAATTAAGCTTTTTTGAAAAACAACAGATGTCGGAGAATTTACAGCTTATGCCCTAAAAGAACATGTTCACGTTGTTTTCTTTAGAAGAGTTCAATTTAAAGCTATGAACGAGTGTTTTCCGCTCCCAGACAAAGCATGAAGTAAAATTTCGAGTTTAGAAAAGCCCCGTGAAAATTTGTCGAGGGTCGCGTAACGACCCGAGACAAATTTTCTGGGCTTTTCTAAACTCGAAATTTTACTCCATGCACCACGCGTATTAAACACAGATTTCAAGTGCATTTCGAATATACATAAATTTCACATTATTGTAGTGTTTTTTACGCGTGGCGCATGAAGTAAAATTTCGAGTTTTGAAAAGCCCAGAAAATTTGTTTCGGGTCGCTGCGCGACCCTCGACAAATTTTCACGGGGCTTTTCTAAACTCGAAATTTTACTTCATGCTGAGTCTGGGATTTTAAAACATTCGTTTAAAGCTTCAAATTGAACTTAAAAAAATCAAGGAATGTCTAAAGATTTACCAAAAATTTCGGAATTCGGAATGCGTATACTTAAAAGAAAAACTCCCTGTATCTGTTTGCTCTGGGGGAATATGAATAATTACGGTTGCCTTTTATATTTCGGGATTGGGCAACCCTAGTGTTGCAATCTGGCAACTGAGAGCTCTATCGTAAAGTTTGACATTTTTGAGGTTATACGTACTCAGAACGTGTTGACATATGAGCGTTATTGGTGTCGCTTGCACTAACTTAAAAGATTTATCTCGTCCAAAGAATGGAATTAAATCGCGAACATTTTCGTGCGATTATTTTTTACAACTTTCGACGTGGATTAACTCAACAACAGTGCATGGATGAACTTAATTCAATTTTTGGCGATGAAGCTCCATCAAGGACCAGTGTTTATCGATGGTATGCTGAATTCAACCGAGGTCGTAGTTCACTCCAAGACGAATTTCGTGGAGGTCGTCCAAAATCAGTTGTTGTTCCGGAAACCATTGATGCTGTGCGCAAACAAATATTGCAAGATCGTCATGTGACCTATCGTGAGATTGAGACAACCTTAGGCATTAGTGGGACCAGCATATATTCAATATTGCATGAACATTTGACTGTCAAAAAAAATTGTTCGCGTTGGATCCCACACAATTTGTCAATCGCTCAAAAAAAGGCTCGTGTCGATTGGTGCAAAGAAATGCTCAAAAAATACGATTGCGGTGCTTCGAAACACGTCTATGACATCGTGACAGGTGATGAATCATGGATTTACGCGTATGAGCCCGAAAGTAAACAGCAGTCGACCGTATGGGTGTTTCAAGATGAGCCAAATCCAACAAAAGTAGTTCGCGCACGAAGCACTTCCAAGCAAATGGTCGCCTGTTTTTTCGGAAAAACTGGACATGTCGCAACCGTACCACTAGAACAACGCAGAACAGTCAATTCTGAGTGGTACACAACCATTTGTTTGCCAGTTGTCATCCAAGAAATCAAGAAAACCAACCGCAGAAAACGGATCACTCTTCACCACGACAATGCGAGCTCTCACACATCGGCTCAAACAACTGCATTTTTGAGCACGCAAAACATCGATTTGATGAGTCATCCGCCATATAGTCCTGACTTGGCACCGAATGACTTCTTTTTATTCCCATCCGTAAAAAATAAAATGAGAGGTCAACGTTTTTCGACACCTGAAGAAGCGGTTGATGCGTTCAGAATGCATGTATTGGAGATACCTCAATCAGAGTGGCAAAAGTGCTTCGACAATTGGTTCAAACGCATGCAAAAGTGTATAGATCTTAATGGGGAATATTTTGAAAAACAATAAAGCGATTTTCAATGAATAATATTTATTTTTGTTCTCTAATCCCGAAATATAAAAGGCAACCCTGGTATAAACGGTAATGAAGATAACAATAAATTCTCAAAAAACACTCGTTAATTAATATTATATACAATTGACGTTTGTTAAACAATGGCAGCGGCAAAGAAAAAAACATGTATTTTTAATCACCCGAAAAACTAGATTTCGTTTTTACTAAATAATAAAAAATAATTAATTTGCATTTTATTTTTTTGTGGCAAAACCGTACAAGATATCAAACATTATTAACAGATAAACAAGCTTTTAAATGAACTAAAATTTCAAGATGTATTTTTAAAATTTCTATAAGTTGCGCCAATAAAAACATATTTTAGTTTTTATGTTGTGCTACTATTTTTTATACTTCTTGTCAATCAATGATGACCATAATAACTGAAATGATGTGTTATATTATGATAATCAACTATAATAAATTTTAGTCGGATCGAATATAGCGTTAAATTGTTATAAATAAAGTTAATAATAGTTTCTAAAACTTTGAAGACTAATTCCGGCTTAACTGCCAACCTTTGGATATAGATAAGTTATGTTAAATCATCATATTTTGATCCTAAGAATTTATAATTAAGCCATTTCCCCACATTAACGGGACACCCTGTATTCGATTACGTTTTCTAGCGTTTAATTAGTAAAAGTAATCGAATTCTTGGTTTTTTTTTGTATTAATTTGAATAAACTTTGTGGGATCTGATTATTTAAGATGAGAATATATAAATCCCGATCATATTGAAAAACACTTTAACTGAAAAGCCGATTTTTACAGCAAACAATGAAAACTTTTACAATTCCTCTTGAGTTGATTATATTATTTCAGGAAGAAATCGTAACATCTTGCGACCCTCTGTCCTTATTGCGCGCACGCTTTTAATAAAGGAGGCCGAATGGCCGATGTGGCCGGGATAACGCATTTATTGATATCATTTTTAGCGGTCCTGACGTTATAAACGTTTTTATAGCAAATTGTCATTGGTTTATGACTCAATATGGCGACTAGTCTAGTTTAAAGCTGATTGGCCCCGAGGGATTACTATCGTAAAACGATTGAAGCCCCATAAAGCGGATGCTACGCGAAACTTGCCTAATAAAACGTAATTGTTTTTATATTCCTCCGCAGAAATATGCGTCTCAAAAACGCAATCAACGAAATCAACAATTTAAAATAACGGTTTTTATCATTTTAGACAAATATTATGTATAATAGTGTGCAGAGAACTTTTTTGATCTGTTTCTCATTTCAGAAAACTCGCATTCAATAAATCCTATTAACATAAATATTTTGATATACTGATAAATTATCAGGAAATCGGCTTTAATTCACAAATTTACTGAATTACCGGTTATTGAAAAGGTACCCACTGAGCACAGAAACATTTTAAACATTGCACGAGTATTGAATATAATGCTTAAATAAAACATTGTATTAAAAATATTACAATTAAGTTTTAGCAACGTTACAAACATTGTGCAAAGGGAAAACCAATATTGATTTATATGCATTATTAAAACTAAGACAAATTAATTTTACGAAAAATGTACACGGCAGATTACACAGGTTTACAAAAAAAAAAAAAGTCCGGACTATTTGACCGGACCATGGTATCCCGGGGTATTTTTGCGTCCTGAATCCGATCCCGGGGTCAGCTGAGCCCCATCACGTCAGAAAAACGAGATTTCAAGGTCACTTAGAGGTTAAAATGATCATTTTTTGAAACTGGACCCGGGACCATTTCTCAAGCGATCTGTTAAGTTAGAGGGTAACTGTTTAGGTCTTGAATATCTTCCAAACATCGGCAAGGAGCCCTAAATCTCGATCGGGACTATCACAGTGCCACCCCAGTGGATAAAATGTTGCCATGATTGTTTTATCTCGCGGATTTCGATCTCCCTGTCAAGGCATCCAATTCCGGCGATCCGTTCACTGTGAGATATTGACAAGGAACCCAGCCCTGCTATTTAACTGAACTCTGCTATTAGCATCACCCAGGAACAACGACGTGGACGTTGCAGATTCTGTTCCCTTCGGGGTGCTTGTTTACAGTGAGTCCCCTTGCCTCTCACTTTTCTCCCTCCCAATATTTGCAGATTCTGGTCTCTTCGGGGTGCTTGTTCACAGTGAGTCCTCTTGCCTCTCACTTTTCTCCCTCCCAATTTTTGCAGATTCTGTTCCCTTCAAGGTGCTTGTTTACAGTGAGTCCCCCTGCCTCTCACTTTTCTCCCTCCTAATTTTTCAATCTTTCCGCGCTTGTTTATGGGGTCTTCAGGTTTGCTCAAAACTTCTTCTAAGTGCCTTTCTCTTATGCCCCTTGGTCGTATCCCTCTTCAAGTTCCAGCAGTAGTCTGCCAACATGTTGATGTCCCAGAAACCTTGATAGCGTCTTTCTATCTCTTTTATATCTTGGTGAAATTTTTCACCTTGTTCTTCGCTATAATGTCCAAGGTTTTTTGGGAAATTGTCCAAATGTGAATCCAAGAAATGGACCTTCAAGCTCATCAAACATCCTATAGCTTTGTAATTCCGGAGCAAGCCCTCCACCAATTCCCTATAGTTTGGGTCTTTATTGTTTCCAAGAAATTTCTGGGCAACATTTACGAAGCTCGTCCATGCTTCTTCCTTATCCACCGTCATCGTCTTCGGGAATTCTGGATCTTTTATAAGTTCCCATATTTGCGGCCCATTGAAAACCCCTTCTTTGATTTTGGCATCTGACAACTTTGGGAATTTTTTGTAGAGATATTGGAAGGCTTCGCTACTTCTTTTTTTAAGAGCCTTGATGAATTGTTTTATCAACCCTAATTTAATATGGAGCGGAGGTAGTAAAATACTTTTGGGATCCACTAACTGTTCTTGCTCTAACAAGAACAACAAGAAAATTCTCCCTTGATGGCCAAACCTTCCTTTCATAATGCTCAGCACGAGCTCGACTATCCCATTCACAGAGAAAACAAGGGTATTTTGTAAATCCACTCTGTTGTCCCAAAAGTATTGTTACTACCTTCAAATCAGTACATATTTTCCATTTGTACCTGCTGTAATTAATTTTTTGGAGCAAATAGTCCAGATTGCAGTAGTTCTCACTCAATATCGTCGAGTAAGCTATTGGAATTGACGCGAGGTTACTATCATTGTTCAACAAACAGCTTTCAAACTCCTGTTTGATGAATCAATGAATAGCCGCCAATCATCCGAATCATGTTCAACTCCGAATTCGCCGAATAGACCTTCTATATCTCTGCAAAATACTAATGAATCATGCTGGTCATAATATTTCCGGAAAGGCTCATCCCTATTTCTGTAATAGGTCCCGATTGTTCCTTTCTCCAGAGAACTTCTTTCTTTTAAACGAGAAGCTAACAGTTCAGACTGGTCCTTAGATAGCCCCAGATCTCGAACCAAGTCATTGAGTTCCATTTGATTCCACTTTGAATTCTGGAGTTCATCAGTCTCGCTGTCATCGTCCACGTCGATTGGAGATTGTGAGAACTCCCCTTCATTTTGCTCCGGTTCTATTTCCTTACCTCCTTCATCTTCGCCATCAACAACCATACGTTCATCAAGGTCAACATCAGCTATCACTGGCATGGTAACCGACGTGGTGACCACGTAATTCAGCGATTTTCTGTTCCTGAAATTTAACCCAGGCTTAACGTTTATGCAAAAGTAGCAATCGCGTTCGTGATTTTCTGGTTCCCGCCAGGTCATAGGAGAACAAAACATCATTTTTCTAGAGCCAGTCTGCCAACATCTCAAACGCGCTTGGCATGTGCGACAAAGAACTTTTGGGGCCCATGGGTTGTTATCTGTACCTTCGGAATTGGGAAAACACGACTTAAATTGTGCAGATATGGTCTCTGTGAAATTCACCAAGTTCGTCTTAAGATGATATTCCCCACACAGAAAGACTCTGTATTCTTCAAGCACTTAGCCATTTTCCCGAGTGATTTTCCACTTCCGGGGAAGTTGGAGTTAAGGTGCCGGAATAGCCTGAGTTCTTCTCTCTTTAAAATAAATGGAATGAATAGCCGAAAACACTTGATTAAATGACCAACAGAAACCAGTCGCTTGTGAAAGCTCACTCGAGAGGTTGACAGTGCTACTCCAATGGAGAAAAAGATAGAGCTAATGGATTTGAAACTGGCAGTGAATATTGAGTTGCATAAATACAAAAACAGTAGTTCGTTGTTAATTAAGTTATAATAAACATTTAGATACTTGGTTGTACAAAATAAGCCTATTTTATTACTGATATATGCGCAATGCATTTTATTTTTTTATATTTGTTTTATAATGGATTTTAAAATCATCAATTTTATGTAATCAAAAAACGGAATGCATTCCGCCTAATAAAAAAAAAAAAACATTTAATATATTTTATTAATAACATTTTTCATATATCTCAATAATATTCGTTTTATAGTGTTGTTATAAATCGAGAAATAGGTCGCTTTGTATAGTGGTGCCCCCAGATCGAAAACACGAACTAATTTCATGCGGCAACATTGTCCCGGGTCCAGTTCCAAAAAATGACCATTTTAACCTCTAAGTGACCTTGAAATCTCGTTTTTCTGACGTGATGGGGCTCAGCTGACCCCGGGATCGGATTCAGGACGCAAAAATACCCCGGGATACCATGGTCCGGTCAAATAGTCCGGACTTTTTTTTGTAAACCTGTGTTATTTGACCTTATATTAAGCAATCTTAATTTTAATTTCAATGTGGAGCATGATGCACATCCACTAGTAATTGAAGACACTTATCATCCTGCTCTGTCTGGTTGTGTCGATATGAAACCTGATCATAACATTAAATCATTTCCACTGAACAATCAAAATAAACGTTACAATTTACGTAAAGCGAATTACTTTCGATTATATACCGAATTGCTCGATGCTGATTGGTCCAATTTAGATGACTCTGCCGATATTGAATCAGCAGTGGAACAGTTTTATGACATTTTATACAAAGTTATCGATAACTCTGTACCTTATTATAACAATTACAAGTCTAACAGATTGCCTGTATGGTTTAATAAAGATATTATACGAAATATTGACTTAAAACTGTATTACCATCGCAAATGGAAATCTACATGATCTTTAGTACACCGTGGGGAATTTGAGAGGCTACGCAAACTGTCAAAGAGTCAAATAAATGTGGCATACAAGGCATACTTGGATAAAATTGAACTAAATCTGAATGAAAAACCTAGAGAATTATGGAAATTTATACATCAGCGGAATGGTACGACCAGAATTCCAGACCTGTTGAGAAACAATTCTAATGAATACACAACCCCCAAGGAAATTGTCGATGCGTTTGCCAATACTTTTTCTGACGTGTATGTCGCCAAGAGCCCAATAACCACTTGTTCAGCACATTCTAATTACGAAAGCTTTTCTATGCCTATAATTACCGAATCAGATGTTATACGCAGTATTAACAAACTGAAAATGTCTTTCATTTCTGGTAACGACCTTGTTCCGTGTTTTCTTATTAAAGATTGCAAACATCTATTCGCTAAACCTTTAAATAACATTTTTAATTTATCAATCTGTTCAAATAAATTTCCCACTATTTGGAAATGCGCAGTTATAACACCTGTTTTTAAAAAAGGCGATTCGGCTATACTGACAAACTATAGGCCCATTTCCATATTGTCAAATTTTTCTAAAATATTTGAGCAGATAATTTATCATTTTCTTTACAATCACGTCCACAAGTACATTACACCGCTCCAACATGGGTTTATGTCGGGTAGATCAACTTCAACTAATCTGGCAGTCATTACACTACACCTAAGTGTGAATCTAGATAACAGAGGCCAAAGTGATGTTATCTATACCGACTTCTCTTGTGCTTTCGACACCATCGATCACAATATTCTAATTCATAAACTTAGCTATTTTGGACTAACAGAAAACTTACTAAATTTAATCGAATCATATCTAAATGATAGACGGAACTATGTTTTTTACAACTGATTTAAGTCTCAAGAATTTATTTTAACTTCAGGTGTACCACAAGGCTCGAATTTAGGACTACTACTTTTTAAAATTTTTATCAATGATCTGATTTCTTCTATATCGTGTCCAGTATTGGCATATGCTGACGACATACAAATATTTAATCTCATTGAATCCAAAGAGGACTCCGTCTTACTCCAGCAAAACTTAGAAATAATTTCTCAGTGGTGTACCTTGAATGGATTAAAACTTAATATAGATAAGTGTTGTGTTATGACATATTGCCGTAATAGAGTCTCTAATACATACAATTATTATATTAATGGCACTGCTATCTCACGCAACACATCTGTTAAGGATCTCGGCGTTACTTTTGATAGTCACCTAAAATTCACAGACCACATTAACACTGTCACTAAATCTGCTATAAAGGTACTCGGATTTTTAATGCGTACTTCAAAATACTTTAATAATATTACTCTAATTAAGACGCTTTATTGCGCCCTAGTACGTAGTAAGTTGGAGTACGCATCACTCATATGGTATCTCTACTACACAAACAGCTCACTGGTAATCGGACGAGTTCAGAGGCTTTTTCCTAAAATGTCTGTCTTTTAAAATCGACCGCACATATCCTGAACGTAATATTGAGTATAGTGAATTGTTATTGAGGCACGATTTTACGTCATTATTATCGCGCCGTGAAGAAGCCAGCGGACTATTTATATTTAAGTTATTACAAAATGTCATAGACTGTCCTGATCTATTAAGCGAAATTACTTTTTTTATTCCTAGATTATCGTCCAGACACTCTAATACATTTGTGATACCCATCTCTAAGACGAATATAATGAGTAAAGCCCCTTTAACGCATATGTGTCGCAATGCTAACAAAATGTATGAAGAAATATTTCTTGTAAATAATGTTTAATTGTCGTTTCCTTTAGTTATATTCAATAATTCTTTATTTTCTTTTTAAATTTAACTACGTTTGCTTGTATTTTTCTTATATTACCATTTATGTAATGATTGTATATTTTCCCTTGTTGTATTCTTCCTTTGGAAAATAAATATTATTATTATTATTATTATTACCTAAATGTTGAAAATTCAACATTGTTTTATAACGTTTTAAAAACGTTTCGGCAAAGTAACACAACGTCGTTTAATTATTACAATTTGAATTTTATGAAACATTGTATTGTAAACATTGGATAAATATTGAAAATATTAACGTTGCGTTTTTAACATTGTATAATTGTTGAAACTTTTGCTGTTATGCAGCATTGTGGTTTACACATTTCATAGACATCAAACATACAGGGATTTTTTTATTTAATAATAATAATAATAATTTATTTCTCAACAAGCATAGCCTAATTACAGAGAAATACATATATATAAACTAAATATAGGTTTACAGTGTATGTGAGTAGGGTACAAACTAATGAGTTAATTAAAAAATTCAGAATACACATTCGGTAACATCACACATACACTGTTCTATACAGGGTGAAAAAATATCGACAAAGCATTGAATTTCGTGATAACTTCGCAACATTTTATATAATGGGGAAAACATGTAGTGATTAGTACGGGGCGTCGTATAATTAAAGGTTTCTTTATACCTAGAGAATAGTCTTGGTACAATAAAATCGATGTTGCATTTAAGTAACATATCCCAATTATATGCTGAAAATCTTCACATATTCGTTATTTTTTTAAGAGTTTAATTCTTCAAAGCTTTAAACGACTGTTTTTCACTCCCAGACTAAGCATAAAGTAAAATTTCGAGTTTAGAAAAGCCTTAAACCCAGAAATAAATTGTTCATTGAGATTACGAGAATAACATTTTTATAACGTTCACTTAAGGTTGAATACAATAAGGATTCTGTGCTTTCATCGTATGCAACTTAACATACCTACATTCGTATGTTGGGTTGCGTACAAATAAGAGTAATCGCTCGTGTTGCCTGGGCGTTGCTTTTTCAACGGTGCAGCAACATTTTTATTTAAAAGTTAGCATGCAACGGTTCTGCAGGCGGATATTCGGCGTTTATTTGACGTTTTTTCAACATTCATGCAACTTAAAACGCAACGTTTC
This sequence comes from Philonthus cognatus, assembly GCA_932526585.2. Lineage (NCBI taxonomy): Eukaryota > Metazoa > Arthropoda > Insecta > Coleoptera > Staphylinidae > Philonthus > Philonthus cognatus. Next base: position 45,958,135 of record OW052241.1, read on the forward strand.
ATGTTGCGCGGTAACATTGATGCAACGTGTCACGCAACGTTTCTTTGCTCAGTGCGTAGGTAAATTTACAGTATTTAATTAGCCCTCTTTGTTTTGCAAAAATAATAATAATTTCTTATCATTTATGAAATCAATTTTCGCGTTATATTTTTTTCGACAATAACCGTTTGTTTTAACGTGTCGTTTTTTAAACTAATACTGTGACATCTCGATGAATATTTGATATTCAAATCTGGGTTGTCTAAAATGCAATTATACTGGGGACATAATGGTGTTATGCAAGTTTACGGAACAGTATTTTAATTGTGTATTAAAAGTTTGAGAGAGCACAAGCCAGTTGAGTTATGTCGGTATAATACATCGGTTCGCGTTAAAGCGGCAGTGCTGTCGAGTGTCGCCTCCGGTTATTTTAAATAGCTCCCATTCCAAACCAATAAACATGTAAAACACCTTATTATACTAAAACAGTAGTCGACTACATCACGTAGACCTTTAAGGCCTCACCAGCAACCGCAACCACTAAGAAAATCACATTTTTAATACTCATCCCTGTATTTACATAATACGTGACGTGATTTTGTTTAACAAAATAAAAATGTCTTTTAATATTAGTAAATGTTCAGTTTATTAAAATTTTATCAACTGATTAAATATAATATTTTATGCAGGATGGAATTCTGAGCTACTCTTATTAAAATGAATGTTATAATGTGTGTGTGTGTGTGTGTGTGTCTTAGAAGATTCTAGTGGGTATATCATAAAATAATATTATAGTGGGCGTATCATTGAATACACTAGTGGGTGTATCATGAAATAATACTACAGTGGGCGTGTCAATAAATATTGCAGCAAGCACTTCTTTAAATAATAAGATAGTGGGCTCTATTGACAAAGCCAGCATTTTTAACAGGATGGGGCACCAAATGAAACCTATGCAATTAGCATTTTATTTTAGTTTTACTACCCAGTGTTGACTTTTTTTAAAAATTTGAAAGACACGCCTACTACATTATTCTAAGTCACCCCCATTGTAATATACAATGACACGCCTACTGTACGACATGCCTATTATGTTATTATATAAGTACCCATTGAGCAATGACACGTTTCATCAATGTTACCGCGCAACACAAAACGTTCCGTTTTAAGTAACATGGATGTTGAAAAAAACGTTGAATAAACGCTGCATGTACGCCTGCAGGAATGTTGCATGCTAAGTTTCAAAAAAAAAATGTTGCTGCACCGTTGACAAAGCAACGCCCCTGCAACGCGAGCGATTACTTTTATTTGTATGCAACACAACATACGAATGTATGTATGCTAAGTTGCATACGATGAATGCATAGAATCCGTATATATACTGCCTTTCAAAAAAATCAGAACACCAAGTATTTATTGCACGATTTTAAACAAATTTACACAATTTGATTATGTAAACGAACTGTATCGATGATCAAAAAATCAACTTGAAAAACAAAAAAACAAATGAATAAAAATTAATAATGTGTTTGGCCTCCACGATTTCCCAAACACTCATTAACACGTCGAGGCATGCTAGAAATCAGGCTGTCAATATCGACTTGGGGTATTTCATTCCAAACTTCGATAATTTGACCTCTAAGTTCCATTACAGTGTTAGCGGGGCGTTGTAAGTTACTTATTCTAACACCTATCATATCCAAACATGTTCTATTGGCGATAGATCTGGAGAACGAGATGGCCAAGGTAACAAATTGATTTCGGCACTCTCAAAAAACTGTCTTGTAATGGCCGCTGTGTGAGGTCGAGCATTATATTGCTGAAAAATGGGGTTCTGCAAGCCATTTACATAGGGCACTAACACTGGCCGTAAAATGTTGTCAATATACCGAATCGCGTTAAGACTTGCTTCTAAAAAAACTAGAGGAGACCGACTACCATATGCTATCGCCCCCCCAAACCATAACTCCCTGTGTAAGAGCCGTATGTCTTTCAACAGCAAATTGTAAAATTCTGCGTTCACCGCGTCGACGTCTCACTCTTCTGCGACCATCATGAGCCCATAAATAGAACCGAGACTCATCGCTGAAGATAATGTTATTCCATTCATGGGTCCAATGTTGTCTTTCCCTGCACCAATCAAGTCTTGCTCTGCGATGCTGCGGAGTAAGAGGTAGACACAATTGTGGACGGTAGGATCTTATACCAAAACTGCGGATTCTTCTGTAAACAGTAGCCATGGATACTCTTTGGCCATTTAGAGCCAACCAGTCATTTCCCAATGCCCGCGACGTTGTTAATCTGTCCCTTAAAGTTGTAAGACAAAGAGCTCGATCTTCACGCTCAGTGGTGCTTCTTGGACGTCCTGATCCAAGTCTACGTCGATTCTCCCCAGCTTCGGACCATCTAGACCAGCAGCGTATGATCACCGATACACTACGGCCTACCCTTTCAGCAATAGCACGAACCGAAAAACCCGCTTCTCGCATTCCAATAATGCGACCCCTTTCAAATTCACTTATATGATGATATTGTGCACGCCGACGAACACGGGGCATCTTTTTATGTTTTACAAACGTCAAACTACTCAGAGGCTACTTGGATATTGGTGAAATCAAGAAAAAATACCATTAAATAGTAACCAATACAATTGATTTTTTGATCATCGATGCAGTTCATTTACATGCTCAAATTCTGTAAATTTCATTAAAATCGTCCAATAAATACTTTGTGTTCTGATTTTTTTGAAAGGCAGTGTATATAAATGTTTCGTTATCTTAATGTAAAATTTATTTCTGGGTTTAAGGCCCAGTTGCACCAAAAACGTTGTACCTAAGTTCAAGCTGAACTCGAGTTCAAGATGACAGGTCCTATTGTTCTAATGCCACATTAAACTAAAGTTCAAAGTTGAGCCAGTTCAACGGGTTTGGCGCAACTGACCTGCAACCCAACATACAAATGTACGTATGCTAAGTTGCATACGATGAATGCATAGAATCTGTATGTATAGGAATGTTTCGTAATCTTAATGTAAAATTTATTTCTGGGTTAGAGGCCCAGTTGCACCAAACACATTGAACCTAAGTTCAAGCTGAACTCGAGTTCAAGATAACAGGTCCTATTGCTCTAAAGTCACATTGAACTAAAGTTCAGAGTTGAACCAGTTCAACGGGTTTCGTGCAACTGACCCTAAATGGGTCAAAAAATACAAATATTTATATTGGTAACAAGAAATCAAGAAAAAAACGGTCTTACAAAAAGTAATGTATAGTCTAGGGGGGCAGTACCCCGGTACCTAAGTTCCCATTACCCTTAAACTCTGAAAACATTAAAATATTGTTATCATGTGCATGAACTTCAATTGAAATCAGCGTCATATACACGTGGCACATGAAGTAAAATTTCAAGTTTAGAAAAGCCTGAAAATTTGCTTTTCTAAACTCGAAATTTTACTTCTTGCTTAATCCAGTGTTAATCTTGCTTAAGTGGAAAACACTCGTTTAAACCTATCGGTTGAACTCTTTTAAAAAAACAACGAATATCTGAAGATTTATAGCATATAATTGGGATATGTTTACTTAAATGAAAAACTCTCTGTATGTTGAGTGTTCATAAGATGTGTAAACCACAATGCTGCATTACAGAAACAGTTTCAACAATTATACAATGTTAAAAATGTAATGTTACCATTTTCAATACAAGATGGGCATATTTGCTTTTATACAGGGTGATCCATAAAGTATTTTTTCAATATTTTCTAAATATTGTTTACGGCTTTGCATGTACAAATTTCATTATGTAATTTTGTCATTGTAAAATAAATGGATATTAATATTATTATAAATTATTTCACCACGAGCAATAATCCAGCGATTTGGAAAGGTTTTTTCTAAATATTCCCGAACATCTACTCCAAAATGCGCTGAACAGCCATCTTGTTGAAACCAAACCTCCTAATTGTCCTTCTACTACAAGGCCAACTTTGCTGATTAAAAGTTCTAAAAATGATTTCGAATTTAAATTTCCGATAATTTCAAAGGGTCCAGTAATTGTATTATTGAAAATTCTCGCTCAAATATTGATTCTTTGAGGATACTGCGTCCTTGTGCATAAACTAAATAAATCACGCACATTCCTTTTGCGACCTCCAGTGTAAAACGTTTTTACTATTAAAATACTTTCTTCAATGGTATAATTGATATTTATTCTGCAAATTAGAGGCCGTGATATCCACCTTCTAATAAAGTTCCTAGTAGTTAATGGAAACATAGTATATTGTTAAAAAAGGTTGGATATGGCTTATATCTCACTCGGCATTTAGGGCACTCGCCTACAGCGTCGTGCCCTAAACTTGCGTTTGATAGATATTGTTATTTTATCCACTCTCGTTTTACAATATGCTATTATGTTCCAATTAACTACTAAGAACTTTATTAGAAGGTGGATATTACGGCCCTTAGTTTGACAATTTATAACAATAGTCAAATTTAGAGTAGTTTATATAATTCATTTAATTACATGTTCCAGATTAAAAATGCTCACGGTAAATTATATTATATGTTCCGAATTGAAAATGCTCACCCAGTATGTTAATGGATAGTTCAATATGTGATACTCTTTAGTATTCATATTGATTTGTCAGGAGTAAACGTGTTTTATTATTTTGTATTTCTCTGTGTGCTCGTGCATAAATCGGGTCTTTGAGGTTATGATATGTTGATATATGTGCGGGGCAATATGGCGGCCAGTATGCAAGCTGAGAAATGCGGTCCGGATCCATTTGTGAGATTAAATTTGTGATTCATTGTACCGGAATGGAGAGTTGTCACATATGTCGGGTCGGTCTCCGGCTAAGTGGATAGTTACGTTATGTAGAAAATATTTTAAAGCAAAAACCTCGCGAGTCTTTTGATTTACGCAAACCAACTTTCTGGCGGCCCCCCGAAAGCGTTTTTCATGCGCCCGAGAATTTAGGGTCTTGGAATTGAAAAAAATGAAATTGGGTTTTGTTTGTACGTTAAAATGTAAGTTGGGAATTTTATACATTTTATTTCGACAAAATTATATGATTATCTAAAACAACGTAAGTATATTTTATTCTGTAACAACTTTCATAATTTCTTCTTTTGCAATGGCAATTTAATTTATCTAATTTAACGACACAGCGCACAGTCTGGTATTTTTCAGATTTCAGCGGCCAGAACGGTTTTTTTCTAAAAATCATCATATACAAACATTATTGACTACTATGGAATCCAAACTACTTACTGCTTTACGTGCGTGGCGCATGAAGTGAAATTTCGAGTTAGAAAACTATAATTTGGCTCGGTCGCTCCGCTTCGCTACGCGCCCGAGCAAATTTTCAGGCTTTTCTATACTCGAAATTTTACCTAACGCTCAGTCTGGAAGTGGAAAACAGTCTTGTATATAATATTGATAACTTTGATAAACACTCACCTTCTTGATTTAGAATTAAAAAAAATTCACATTTTCTTTTAGATACTTTATGGATCACCCTGTATAAAAGCAAATACGCCTATCTTGTAGATCTCGTCACAATAGCTGAAATGCATGTGATATATTTTTCTGTAGCTCAAATAGCTTTTGAGCTATAACGTTTTTTTGGTTTTTTTGGATTTTGCAAAAGTTGCGAATAACTCAATAACTAATGGGTTATCAATATTATATACAAGACTGTTTTCCACTCCCAGACTGAGCGTTAGGTAAAATTTCGAGTATAATTTTGGCCAGCTTTCTGGGAAATTACCCCACAGTGCGACTGACAAATTAATCAGATAATCATAAAACGCGAGTGTATTTCCTTCTTGAACCAAAATACGTTTATTATGAAATTTATACAAGTCTCTGCGTGGAGGGGGAGTTAAAATTTTGACTAATTGTTTGAGATTTCCATATGAATGAGATAATGAAATATGGTAACATTAATATGGATATATGCTACAAAGCGAAGTGTAAGCAGCGCAAGGGCCGAAACCGCCCTAAGTCCTGTGCCGTAATGACTACATTAGCTCGGCCCGCAATCTGTATGTATGAGATTTTCACTAATTTACATAAAATGTGTCTCAGTGAATCGTATATCTTATTGTGTTTGATATACGATTCCTATTCCTACCCGTTTCTGTTTACTGTTACTTTTTAATATTGGCTATTTTAAACATTACGTTGCAAACATTTTTTCTTTACATTTCATTTTCTGTATAACAAATACATAAACATAAATATTTGTATAGTATTGAGCGTTACTACGTGGTGATCCATATTGATTAACCAATATTGAGACGTGTTTCGATGTTTTTTTCCACTTTATTTGAATAATTCTATGACTCTAGTTTCAATATATTTAATGTCATGAAAATGTCACTAAATATGCCGAAACTCGAGTTGTAGAATTATTTAAATAAAGTGGTAAAAATTATCTAAACACGTCTCAATATTGAAAATGACACTAAATATGTCGAAACTCGAGTGTAGAATTATTCAAATGAAGTGGTAAAAAACATCGAATCACGTCTCAATATTGGTTTATTATAGTTTAATTAAAAAGGAATATAAAATATTGCCCGCATCAAGATGAAAATTATTAATTGCTATTTATATGTTATTTACTTAATAACCTTTAAACTAAAGACATAATTTATTCATGCCCGGCGCGCTCGCCACTTATTAGGTGTTAAATGTTATTCAAATGGCGATTGCGCCGGGTAGACAGAATTTATAACCTGCTGCTTTCAAAAAATACATTCAATTTAACTTCTTAAGTGAGTTTACCATTACAATTTGTTTCTTTATTAACCCATTAAGCGCCATTGGTGCATACACGCAACATTATAAATTTTTGGTAACCCGAATTACTAAATGAGTTAATTTTCTATATTATATTATTTCACCTGACTTGAAAATGTATGAAGAGAAATGTGAATATTTTGCTATTTAATTTTTTCGATTATTACTCAGTAAAAAAATACATCAGTGTATTTCTAACTTCACAATATTTCAGTGTTTAAAACGCGTGGCGCATGAAGTAAAATTTCGAGTTTAGAAAAGCCCCGTGCAAATTTGTCTCGGGTCGCTGCGCGACCCGCGACAAATTTTCTACGCGGGGCTTTTCTAAACTCGAAATTTTACTTCATGCTTAGTCTGGGAGTGGAAGACACTCGTTACTTTAAAATATGTCACATGAGTTAAAATATGTATCGTAACTGTCACAAACAAAAAAACACCCGAGCCAAATTTTCGCGGGGCTTTTCTAAACTCGAAATTTTACTTCATGCGCCACGCGTATAAAACAGTAATTGACAGTCAAGTTAAAAATATATAACGCGTAGATATGATGGTGATCAATATTTGCCAAGATGAAGCGAAAAAATGCTAGAATTACTTTCTTTGTGAATAGTTTTTGTTTAAAATAAAGTGATGTGTTATTCTAACTTAAGATGTTTTATACGCCTGGGGCATGATGTAAAATTTCTAGATTAGAAAAGCCAAAAAATTTAGATTTGCAGGGGCGCGACTCGCTTCGCTCGTGCGCCTCGGCATATCCAAATTTTCAGGCTTTTCTAAACTCGAAATGTTACTTCATGCTTAACCCATTAGGCGCCATTGATGCATATACGTAACATTATTAATTTTATGTTAATTAAATTACTTAATAAGTTAATTTGATATATTATATTATTTGACTTGACTTGAAAATGTATGAAGAAAAACGTAAATATATTATTATTTAAATATCTCGATTATTACTCATTAAAAAAAATGTTTTCAGTGTATTTCTAACTTCACAATATTTCAGTGTTTTATACGCGTGGCGCATAAAGTAAAATTTCGAGTTTAGAAAAGCCCCGAAGAAATTTGTCGAGGGTCGCTGGCGCGACCCTCGACAAATTTTCTACGCGGGGCTTTTCTAAACTCGAAATTTTACTTCATGCTTAGTCTGGGAGTGGAAACACTCGTTCTAAATGTTATATCGCACGTTTTTATAAAAAATCGATTAATGCCTGAAAATGTACAGCGCATACATTTTGCATATTTAAAAGAAAAATTCTACATACTGTCAATTTTATATTAAATATGCAAAAAATGTATACACTATACATTTTCAGACAATAATTGGTTTTTATAAAAACGTGCAATATGAAGTTTAGAACGAGTGTTTCCACTCCCAGACTGAGTATGAAGTAAAATTTCGAGTTTAGAAAAGCCCGCGTAGAAAATTTGTCGAGGGTCGCGCCAGCGACCCTCGACAAATTTTCACGGGGCTTTTCTAAACTCGAAATTTTACTTTATGCGCCACGCGTATAAAACACTGAAATATTGTGAAGTTAGAAATACACTGAAAACATTTTTTTTTAATGAGTAATAATCGAGATATTTAAATAATAATATATTTACGTTTTTCACGGGGCTTTTCTAAACTCGAAATTTTACTTCATGCGCCACGCGTATAAAACACTGAAATATTGTAAAGTTAGAGAGGCACTGATGGATTTTTTTTTAATGAGTAATAATCGAAAAAATTTATAATAAGTTATTCATAGAAATAATAAAGAGAAGTGCTGAGTTTTACCAAAAATCAACTTTTAAAGTCAACTCTATAATTGCTTGGCCGTTAATGGGTTAAACGGTGAATGTACCGAGAAAACAATATTTAAAGCCAATTGTATTAAAAAAATTAACTGAATTCACCATTACAATATCGTTAACTTGTTCCTCGTTGATCACTTGGTAAAACATTTCTACTAATATATAGGTTTTTAATTTAAATTCACTTGGATTGTTTTACTAATAAATTTATTTTCTGACTAGTTTCGGCTTGATGCTATTTGTAAAAATGATTTATTTGTAAATAGCATCCAGCCGAAACTAGTCGAAAAATAAATTTATTAGTAAAACAAACCAAGCGAATTTAGATTACAAACCTATATATCAACATTACAATTTTGAAATTAATAAAGCAAAAACCTCACAAATCTAATAAAGTGCAAGAAAATTCTGTTTTTATTATATTCTACTTTTCTATAATAATAACATAATTTACTCATCGTCTGTGTGTGTTTTTTTACACGGAAAGTTTTTGATGGTGGAAAATGCTCCCGGCGAAATATTTTCCGCGAGCACGTATCAATCAGATTGTTTGTCAGCCATAAATACGTCGACTCGCCCGTATGATTTAAAGGGCATTCCGCAATTGCCTTATTGAAAATAAAATAAAAATTATTGCTTTTCCATGACAATCCCGCACTGCCGGAGCATCTAAGTTATTGGCACTCCTCCTCCTCCGGCCCAATCAATGATTGATTCTTATGAAATACTGGCCATCTACGAAATGGATATTGATCCCTTCAAAAGAGAATTATTTCTAATATATACCAAATAATTGTCCCCGAGAAAAAACAAAAAAACGCGGTATTATTTTCAAGTACAATTCTCAAACAAGAATAATTCAAATTCAAAACTATTTGAATTCGAGAAAATAGGCTTCTTATAGTTTGCACACTTTAAACATAATATATAAAATTACGAAAATGTTATTCGTAAAAATGCAATCAATGTCTTAATTATTAAGACAACTTAAGATAATAAATTTTCAATTTTCAATGGATATTTATTGTCTTAGATTGTCTTTTTAACTAAGACATTGTTTGCATTTTCACGAATAACATTTTAAAGTTTAAGTTTTATTTATTCTCATCAAGTAAAATCAACAGGTTGTTTACAATCATTACAACTAACATTACAATGAATATTTCACAAAATGATCCTACCAGGCGGAAAATAAAAAGGTATGAATTCAGCGCAACCGAAGTGCGGCTGATCTTCCATTCAACCAATAAATTACCGTAACTAATGTGATGGATTCAATATAACAAAAAAAAGTAAATAAAAATCATTAGAAATAAAAATTGAAGAAACGAATGATATATTTTGGATTACACAGCAGTATTAACCGTGTTGCTGAACATAAGTTCTGAGTCTAGATTTGAAAAGTGGGACGTTCATAGTCTTAAAGTTACATGGAATGTTATTATATATTTTTGTAATTACATAGGAGTACGTTCGCATAAAAAGAGCTGAACGAAATTTTGGGGGTGTTAGTGTTCCCTTAAACCTAATATTAAGACTATGAACGTCTGTGCGAAACTTTATTTTATTGTAGAGGTAGGGCGGCTTATTATTAATTATAATAGATTGAAATAAGCACGTACTATGTATCTTCTATTCTTCATATTTAACCAATTTAGATCCGTGAGTTTATGACTAATTCTGTTATGCTTTCTTATTTCAAAAATAAAGCGCATACATGCATTTTGCACTCTTTGTATTCGTATAATATCTACGCAATCAATACATGGATCATAGAGGACATCCGCAAAGTTGAAATGTGATAAGACGAGCGACTCGCACAACATTTTTTTTGATCGGATAGATAAGAGGCAGCGATTACTGTATAAATTTTTTAAGTTACTATAGGCATTTCTAATGCATTGATTTACATGTGAAACCTGTAGTCAATGGTAACCCCTAGACTCTTGACTTCATTGCTATATGGAAGCACAGTATTATTGATCGTTACTCTGAATAAATTGTTTTGCATAAGGCGTTCTCTAGCTTTTTTTGGGCCGAAGACAATTAATTTCGATTTGTCAGGATTAACATAGAGACTATGTTCTGTTGAGGCTTTAACTAAATTTGAAATGTCTTCATTGACTTGACTACACGCTAACACTGTATTGCAACTATGAAAAGAATAAAGCAGCTGAGTATCATCAGCATAGGAGTGGGTTTCGCAGAATTTAATAGATTTATGAAGAAAGGAAGAATATATTAAAAATAACAGGGGTGCCAAAATGGATCCCTGGGGTACACCTGAGGGAACTGGTAGGCTATTCGAGAGATTTTCTTCAACTTTAACCCGCTGAGTGCGATTTCTTAAGTAATTTTTGAAAAAAGTTACAGGCACTTCAGCTAGCCCAATATGCCTTAGGATAAGTAGCATCGTATCGTGATCGATTGTATGAAATGCTTTGCTATAATCTAGCAATACAATCACAGAAAGCATGCCATTATCCGTAGCTCTAATAATGTTGTCACACATAATAGACAATGCGGTTGTGCAACTATACTTAGGGCGAAAACCTGATTGTGTTAGAGGTAAGAGGTTAATAGAAGCGATGTAATCTCTTAACTGAAGGCCAACAACTTTCTCTAATAATTGATTGATTAGGCTGATAAATGTTGAAAGTTCATCTTCACTTTTATATAAATAAAATAAAATAATTTAAAACTTTCAAATATATATTGTAAACTCGCTACAATTGTTTCACCACACTGTGGCTTCTTCAGGCGAAGAAATGATAAATTACATTTGTCAGTACAGGTATATATACAATGTTTATGGGGGGGGTGGGTTTTTCAGCGATGAGGTGGTTGGAGTAAACCAACTCCACATACTCCAACCACCTCATCGAAGAAAACCACCACTTCGACGAAAACTTCAAAGTGCTTCACAGAGAAGAAAAAGGCCGGAAACTTAACATCTTGGAGAGCATGGAAATTAATAAAAGAAAATACACAGGACAACTTTTGAACGACCAATTAGACTTAACAAACTCACCACTCCTAAATTTAAACTTCGCTGAAAAACCCACCCCCCCTCCATAAACATTGTATATATACCTGTACTGACAAATGTAATTTATCATTTCTTCGCCTGAAGAAGCCACAGTGTGGCGAAACAATTGTAGCAAGTTTACAATATATATTTGAAAGTTTTAAATTATTTTATTTTATTTATATAACTTTCTCTAAGATTTTGGACATAACTGGGAGCACACTAATAGGACGCAGATCCTTGAACTGAAGGGGGGTTTTAGTTTTAGGAATTGGGGTAACTATAGCATCTTTCCAAAGTGCCGGAAACTCACCTTTCTCTAAACACATATTTACTATATCAATGATCTGTGGCAAAATATGCGGACAGCAATATTGTATCATTTTGATACCAATGCCATCACAACCGATTGCATTAATTTTTATGTTATTTAGAATTTCACTAATTGATTCTTCACTTACGGGCTGAAAGTTAAAAGAAGAATTGGATAATTGGGTTTTTTATAATACTCTTTAAGGGTGTTGTTATTCCCACTTTTGGGTATAGAGTCAACGAAATAGGAGTTTATTTCATCAGGATTTTTTAGAAATGTCGGAATATTATGCGTATCCTTTCTTTTAATTATTCCCATTGATTTTAATGTTCGCCATGTAGCTTTGTAATCTCGAGTATTAAGAGCATTTTCTAAAAAAGCTCCCTTCTAATGGAAGCTGTTGTGAAGTTTCTTAGTGACTTATAATATTCCCATTTAGCTGCGGTTGGATTAGATTTATATTGTCGTAAAGCGTTATTTTGAAGCGATTTCATAAATTTTAAATTGTTGGTATACCAAGGTGTCCAAGGTTTAGAGAATATCCTAGCCATTAACGGTGCATGAGTATCAAATAGAGTTAAGAGTTGCAATATTAGATAGTTGACTTTATCATCAACATTATTAATGTCATAAATTAGGAAGAAAGGCACGGAGTATAAATCTCCCAAGAAATGATTGTAGTTAAAGTGTCTAAAATTTCTAAATGTTACCAATTTTTTCTGTATTTCATTATTTTTTATTTTTAGTACTGTGTAGATGAGTTTGTGATCGCTAATTTCCGGTACGTTAACAACTCCAGTACTGACTACCAGCCTTTCATCTGAAATACAAAAAATATCAATTAATGTTAGTTACTCTAGTAGGTTCACAGATTATCTGCTTTAATTTGTAAAATTCCAGAACATCCATAAGGTATGTTAAACTGTTGTCATTGTTAAAAAATCTATATTAAGGTCACCAGTAATAACACACAAATCATACAAAGGGCTGATGTGAGAGAAAGTATCTTCGAGAGTATTGACAAAATGTTTTACATTAACATTAGGAGGACGGTAACACACACCCACTGCAATAGAATAACAATCAATGTAAAGTTTTATCCATAATTGTTCAATTGTATTAGTAGTAGGAATGCGTTCGAAGCATATACCATGTTTAATATAAAAAGCCAGTCCCCAACCTCTGCCTTCTCTATCACTCCGTACCATATTATAATTATGCAATGTAACAACTTCGTCCTTAATTGCCTGCGATAACCATATTTCTGATAGCGAAATTATATCATAGTCTAGTGGTGCCACAATCTCAGTAAAATCTAAAAAGGAAGAAATTAATGATCTAGTATTTAAATGACATAAAGTTATATTATGCAACATCCTCAATCGTATGTAATCCAAGATAATAGTAGAGTAAAGTAAGTAATTTAGATTAGAAAAGTAATAAATCTTTTTTTTGTTTTGTTTTTAACTTTTTAAATTAATATCAATAAATTTAAAGTCAAAATTAATATCGGTATATTGAACCCAAAACTGAGATAAATTAATACTTAAATATGTATGTATATATAAAAAAACATGAATAATTAAACGAAAGCCCATGTAATAGAACATTTAAAAAATGGCTACAGTATTCGAGTAGATTATTCACTCAAAACCCGACTATAATTACTAATAATGTAATAAAGCAACTTTGTGTGTGTGTGTGTGAACGAAGCAATAATGTGAGTTATTGAGTCGCATATGTTATAGACAAATCTTAAATTAAATAGATTATTTATCAGCAAAAAGATGGTAAATATTGATAAAATAAATAATGATAAATAATGATAACCTACAATGCAACTCGTAATCATATTATTGATCTAAAGAAATACATAATAAGTAAACAGTGAAGAATATAATATAATAATGAGTAAACAATACATGGTTAATTGGGCTGCATATACTACGCATTGTAAGGAATAAATAAATTAAGCTATGTTCAGATTAATGCTCGTAAAATAAAAATAAAACAAAGAAGTCCAGTATATGCAACTTCATAACCATATTATTTGACCTAGAAAAATTAGTATTAATAAAAATAAAACAAAGAAGTCCAGTATATGCGACTTCATAACCATATTATTTGATCTAGAAAAATTAGTATTTACCAAATTATGACAATTACAAAAAGAGAATAGGAGTCAATAGTTAGACTTGACCTTTTAAATCATCAAGGGACGTTATTTTGAATGTGTGTCCTTCTCTTATTGCTAATATTTGGCCGTTCTTCGTCCAGCATTGGTTACCAAATATCTTGCGTGCTTCCTTAAATAAGATGAGCCGGTCGGATGTAAGCATCTCGGTTATAACAATCGACGATCCTTTTAGTTTAGATTTGTTATAGAAAGCAATATCCCGCTTCCATCGATGCACGAATTCAACAATCACGGGACGTACAGGTGTTTCTTTTTTTCGCTTATCAATTTTGCAAATCTGATAACAGGAGGCGATATCCAACAAATCAATGTCAACGTTTAATTTTGTTTTTAATATATATATTACTGATGCTGTGGTTACATCTTCCTTGTTTGCTTCTTGTATACCTTTTTCGTAATTTTATATACAATTCTCAAGTTCGAATACAAGAAAAACACTCTTGGTATTAATAATGCATTCTGTTTTATGAATGATGAGCATTATACAGGGTGTCCCGTTAATGTGGGGAAATGGCTTAACCATAGATTCCTGGGATCAAAATAATAATTAACATAAGTTATCTATGTCTAAAAGTTTACGATTAAGCCGGAATAGTCTTCAAAGTTCAAAATAATATTATTAATTTTATTTATAACAATTGAACGCTATGTTCGATCCGACTAAAATTAATTATGGTTGCTTATCATAATATAACACATCATTTCATTTATTATGGTCGTCATTAATTGACAAAAAGTATTAAAACAATGGTACCACAACATGAAAACTAAAATATGTTTTTTTTTATAAAAATTTAAAAAAAGCGCCTTAAAGATAACTTCATTTAAAAGCTGTTTTGTCTTTTAATAATGTTTGATATCTTATACGGTTTTGCTACAAAAAAATAAAATGCAAATAAATATTTTTTTATTATTGAGTAAAAACGAAATCTAGTTTTACGGGTGATTAAAAATACATATTTTTTCTTTTTCGCCGCCATTGTGTAACAAACGGCAATTGTGTATAATAATAATTAACGAGTGTTTTTTGAGAATTAATTCTTATCTTCATTATGGTTTATAATTATTCATATTCCTCCGGAGCAAACAGATACAGGCAGTTTTTCTTTTAAGTATACGTATTCTAAATTCAGCCTTTTATTCTGTAAATCTTTAGGTATTCCTTGTTTTTTTTAAGTTTAATTTGAATCTTTAAACGAGTGTTTTCCACTCCCAGGCTAAGCATGAAGTAAAATTTCGAGTTTAGAAAAGCCCCGTGAAAATTTGTCGAGGGTCGCGCAGCGACCCGAGACAAATTTTCTGGGCTTTTCTAAACTCGAAATTTTACTTCATGCGCCACGCGTATAAAACCCTAGAATATTGTGAAATTTATATATATTCGAACTTCACTTGAAATCTGTGTCATACTTTTAACTATATTTTTTTAATTTCCGGTCACTATACATCAGGAACTATAATTACTTGCAATTATGCATATAAGTCAAGAATCACCCTGTATACTGCTTAGGATGTGTACGTTTACTTTTATAAGAAGCTAAAGTTTTTAAAGTTATTTTTTTATATATTTACTACTATTATTTAGGAATAATTTATGTTCTATTAGTAATACAAAAAACATTGTTTCTTTTCTTTACTTTTTTTAATGCGACGAACATACAGACAAACCGACTTATAGATTTCATATGCCGAACTTTTTGTTCGTCTAATATTCAATTACTTAAGTAGATATTGTCCATAGTACATTAAAACAATACGTTTTATAACGATTGGCAATTGCATTTGTCGATACTTCTTCATGTGCATTGGGAGGGCGAACAACCCAGCCTAACCTATCCTAACACTTACGCCATATTCATCCTCATGCGCGCTAACTCGAACAATTTAATCAAACTAATAGGCGAGAGCGCTTTCATCCTCTCACACGCAATAACTCAAAATAAAACCCTTATTACAACCTACGCTAAGGGCGCAATTTCGATTGCGATAAATCGGGGGTGCACAGTGCCGAAATATGGCACGCTCGTAAATCCTCATAAAGTGTCGTTTAGTAGATTTATTAAATCATCTTTCCGAATTGAATCTGTTTATGCGAGGTAATCATTTTTAAATGATGTTTATGATCGGAATGGATGGTTTTTTTGCGCGCGTGTGTATGCGGGTCCAGCTTTGGGATTTACTCGCGTGTGTGTGTATGTGCGTGGTTAAACCCGGAAGCTTGATAATATTCGTTTTTCACATTTGCAATAAATTAAGCCCGTTGTGTTTGCAGATAATGGGAAATTTATCACCAATGTGTTTTCGTGGCGCGCACCCGAAATTAATATGCTGTGTAAAAAATGTAAAACCTCGTTTATGTGTTTTTAAAAATGTCTATAACAGGTTTGTATTTTATTATTAAAACATTTAGACAAAATTCAATAATTTCAAACTAAACATCTCATTATCATTCGGGAATTTCTATAACAGGTTTGTATTTTATTAATAAAACATTCAGACAAAATTCAATAATTTCGAACAAACATGACAACATCATCATTCGGCTGATTCCGTAAGCGAAATGTTAAATTAATCGTACAGATGCGAGGAAAAAAAAACTAATACAGCAAAATATTTGGCTTTGTGAACTGGACTCACTTTGATTTTTCAAATTGTCAATTAAATTCACAAATCTGCAGGAAAGTCAAACGAAATTTAATTAACGTCGACATGACACAACTGACTCAAACGCAAAAAGCGACAATAACGATCAGTTTAGAGACGGAATTAACATTAAAGACATTGCTAATGTTTTTGTTAATTAAATCACTAAAGCCCAGTTGTTGAATTGTGGTTTAAGCTGAGTTTAGATTTAAAATAGGCTTAAATACATTTTGGTGTTATTCAATTACGGCTTAGTACTGAGCAGTGGTTTAAACTCGAGTTTTTGAAAGCGGCCGGCCACCACCGCTTAACGCGCCAAACTCGAATTTATAACCTCAATAGTTGACATTTTAAATATGATGTAGACAATGTGGATATTCGGGCAGATTCAGTAAGCAAAAATTTTAAATTTAACGTGTACGTTATTTATCCAATCCACATTCTAAGTGAATTTGGTATGTGTTATATGTACAAAATTCACTTGATGAATAACGAACATGTTATTTTTAACGTTTTCCTTACAAAATCGTCTCGATTATTTCTATAATTCAATGGATATCGATAAATCATTCCCGAGTTGGTCGGATTGTTGACACAGCCAAACACGTTAGGTTTACATTTCCTTTTGCATCCATTTGGTCACATAATTTTTAGATTAAATCCTTACATTGTTTTCTAGTGTACCTAATCCTACTAATTCTACGAGTATTTTCCTATTCCTCAAGCAGGAGAAATAATGATGCAGCAATAGTATTATTATAATCTCCTTGAATTTATTTTTATCAAAATTTTATTTGCACGTATTTAGATTAGACACAAAAATAACTTTTATTACAAAATACGCATACAAGCTAAAGATTAATGAGATGAGAACTGTCATAATAGTTGTCATATAATTAACGCCTGTTCCAACACGGTACATGATATTGTTATGGACATGCGCCCTAGGTGCTACAGAACCTTATGTGCATTTTGTTTATTATTTAACCCTTCAAGTCCGAAGTTTTTTAAGTTTATATAACATGAATAATATTTAGTATGCTTGCTTAAATATGCCAACAGTAATAAAAAAAAAAACAATAAAACAAATTCATTTATTTTAGTTTTCTCTAAAAGTAAGGTTGCCATATGGCAACGCTAGTACTTACCAGGGTCATAATGTCAAAACTCCTAATTCAATAGCCATTGGTTTAAAAAAATATTTATTTAAAGCACAAAAGTACAAAATGATTAAAGCTTTGTAAGAAAATGAATATTACAATTTAAGCAGAGACCTACATTACACTTAATGCACATAGTACGCATTGTTGACTTGCAATTTTCTCCAGCACAACGTTGCTTCTTTTCATCTGGAATAGCTGTAAGCAAATGCCCATTATTATCGAACCTAATGGCATCTGATACTCTCAAAAGGACCTGCTGGAGTTGCTTATACATGGACGGCCTCCTGTCTTTGGAGGATTTCGCGCTGTCTCCAAATAGGTTTTCACAATTTCTCTTTTAAATTAAAGCTGCGTGAGATTGTTACCTGCTTTTTTAAATAAAAACCAGCTATTCTGGATAGTAGCGTCTACAAGCCAAGTGCCCATAGAAGCATTATATCTTGCGATAACATGAGGTCTTTCTATCTGCAAGTTTTTTTTTCTGTTTGAGTAAACCGCTTTACACTATTTATGGGGGTGATTCCATAAGATGTAGATGTTACCGTCACTATATTATTATCCACCCACGTAACCAACATGATGCCATTTTCAACCTCGATAGCTGAATCAAATGAACCTCTTGGTCTTTTCTTCATGATAGCTTTTGATGCCACAGCTTTTCGGAATTCTATTTTCTCTTATTGTGCCGCTGCCTGAATATCCCATTTGTTTTAACTGATTGATTAAATCCCGTAAAAAGGTTGTCAAAGAATAAAGAGTATCGAAGTTATCTTTTCTCTTTGCGTAATTCGTACAACATAGAAATAAACGGAGATGCCGCCTTTCCAAAAACTGGAAGCAAATGTGCGATGTACGGATCAGTTCCTTGATATGCAGAGAAGTTAACAAGATAACCACTTTTTGTACAGACACTCCATATTTTATACCCAAATCTTATGGGGTTTCCTCTGATAAACTGTTTACAGGAATGTCGTCCAAAGTACAGGGTGGTGCAGAGGAAACGCATATTTTTCAATATTGAATTACTGGGACACAATGGGTTGAAAATAATAAAAACAAGTATTAAATGATAGGTATTTTAATGCAGTTTTTGAAATTACATACCATATTTAGGTTCGGAAAATAATGTCTTTGAGATGACGTCCTTCTTGCTGGATACAAATTTGGATCCTCTTCTGAAAATTACGGACGGCTCTCTCCAACATTTCATTCGGCACGGCTTCAATTTCCTGACGAATGGAATTCTTAAGGTCATCGAGTGTGCGAGGCTTGTTTATGTACACTTTTGATTTCAAATATCCCCACAAAAAGAAGTCACATATCGACAGGTCGGGTGAGCGAGGGGGGCAGTGAACATCACCAAATCTCGAAATCACATGTCCTGGGAACATTTGTCGAACCACTTCCATGGATACTCTCGCCGTGTGAGCTGTGGCACCATCCTGCTAAAACCAAATGTCTCTCATGTTCACTTGACGCCTTTCAAGTTCTGGGCGAAGGAAGTTGTTTAACATTTCAACGTAGCGAGCTGATGTAACAGTAACTGCAATTCCTTCTTGTTCAAAAAAGTAGGGTCCAACAATCCCCAAGTTTGAAATGCAGCACTACACTGTTACCTTTAAAGTGTGCAGAGGTCTTTGGTGTAATTCTTGTGGGTTCTCCGATGCCCAATACCGACAGTTTTGAACATTGACGTAACCGTCAAGATGAAAATGTCTTCATCACTCATGAAGACTGTAGCATCGGGATCTTCCGTAAACATTTCATCCATTATGCGACAAAATTCTCTGCGCTGTGCAAAATCCCTTTCATTAAGCTGCTGGACGATCATTATTTTGTACGGATGGAACTTGAGATCATCATGTAAGATGCGGTGAAGCGAACGACGTGACATACCCAGCGCTACAGCATGTCGTCTAGTCGATCGTCTAGGACTAGTAACAACTGCCGTTCTCACTCGGTCTACATTTTCCGGAGTACGAACTGAACGGGGAAGACCAGGTGGCTTCTTTTTCACCACAGAACCAGTACTTCTAAACGCTGCAACCCATCGGAGCACGGTATTTTGATCAGGCACTGAACCCGACGTCCAACTCTAAAATATTGACGGAAAAGACGTTGCACTGTGACTACAGAATCATTGTTTCTAAAAAACTGCTCGACAACGAACACACGATGTTGTACGCTCCAACGCTCCATAGCGACTGAAACGGCATTGCATGGGCCGTCTGCCAACATTCGTTCAAGGTCAATACCCCCTCCCGTCGCCGCGTACTAGTGGTTCGAAAAACATGCGTTTCCTCTGCACCACCCTGTACTTAACCATAGATTCATCATAATTTAAGTCACGTTCAGGCACAAAGTGAAAGAGATAATTTTGCTTTAGTTTATCCATAAATGGTGGCAATTTAGAAAATTTATCAGCAGGATTTAAATCGGTATTATTTGCGCAATACAAATATCTAAAAATAGAAAAAAATATGTCTCGACGCATAGCATCTTTGACTAACATGTTGCCCATATCTTTATCGGAATCCCAATAAAATGTCTTTCCAGGCAAAGAATTATATCCGGATAAAATAAGTATGGCAAAAAATTTGTTCATTTCATCAAGTGTAAGATTTAGGTCAAAAACATTTTTGTGGAGCACAGTGTTCTGTCTCAGCAACAAGGAATCTAAAGAGGTCATCATCGAAAAATAGCTCGAACATCTCGAAAGGCGTTAAATATTTAAAGTTTTCGTAATTACCCGGAGGAAATGGTTTCTCTATAACGTCCATATCGCTCTGCGTCCACTTTAAAATATTTAGGTTAATTTTATGGAAATTATTTATATTTTCGGCAACATTGTCAAACACATCTGGATCATTGTTGTTCATAGGGACAACCACCTCTGCGGGAGCTCTTAGCTGATTTCTTGATAGGTTGTCGACCAGACCTCTGCCGTCCTCCTCTCCAGAATCTTCGTCGCTAATATCACCTTCCGGAGGCTCAATATATATCTTATTCACCTGCATATCATCGCTATACGCCAGCCGCAGAGCCTTCTCCAGAGTTAAACCGCCTCTGAAAAAGAAACGAAATCTTCAGTTAAGAGTTTTTAGCACAAAAATGGTCATAAAAACTTATTGTTAGATTTAAAAATAATTTTAAAACAATGAACCATCAAAAATATATCTAAGAAAAAAGGCGGCAGTAGAAGGTCCTAGCGTTGCCATGTGGCAACATTGAGTTTTAGGTTATGATTTTAAAATGTACAATCAACACACATACGTTTTGACAACACCTAAGAGAACAGTATACATTTAAAAGTAATATACCAAAACATAAGTATTTAAAAAAGGCTTTAGTATATTTTTTTCTACTTACATTAGCTTGAAGTCCATATTTTTAGCTGAATTTACAATACAACAATTCGAACACATCTGCTAGACACAAATACCAGATATACTAAAACAAGCCGCGTACAATATGGAACAGGAGGCATTAGAAAACAATATGTGGCGCCATCTCTTGCATCGTGCTACAAGTAAAAAAAAGAGCTTTATAGGCATAATACTACATTACATCTCCACTAATCGCTGCCCCCTTTCTTCCTCCTGCTTTCCCTCTCTTCCTCCAACTTCTTCAGCGTCCTTACCTCGGCCTCATCCTCTCTTACCCATTCCGACACTCTTCTATTCCCTTTTACTCCCACCCATTCCTTCTTCACCACCTCGCACTCCTCCGCCAAATGACTCCACGTATCCCTCCCCCGCTCACATATTACACACTTCCCATACTCTTCCCCCATCCACACCTTCATTCCTCTCTCCCCTGACCCACACTTCGCCCTCGCCAGCACCACCCTTTCCTCCCTCCCCCATCCCCCCTCCACTAAATACCTCGGCATTCTCCTGTGCACTTGCCACCTCCCGTACTTATCGTTGTATTCACTCCTCTCTATACACCCCTGTCTTTCCTGTGCTTCCACCTCCTTCTCCTTCTCTTTCACCCACGCATCCACCTCTACCCTATTCCCCAGCCATTCCATCACCTTCGTCTCCGACAGACCCACCCTCTCATACATTCTCCTTCTCTCGCTCCTCCATCTACCCTCTCTCTCATTCACGCACGCCACCCACACCGCCTTCACCAATCTCTCTTCCTCCAGATCCCATAATTTCATCTCATACCTAGCTATTCTCACCATTTCCTCACACTCTAGTTTCTCTCTATTCGTTTCCTGAAGCACTATGTATCCAGGTGTCGACCTTTCCACCCCCAACATACGCTTCAAGAACTACAACTGCTCCCTCTCCACAAGTATTTTGTGCTACAAGTATTTTGTTGCCATATGACAACGCCAGATCGTTAGGGGTTAATAGATTTATTTTATCACCGAATTGCTTACCATTATGTGAACAAATACATACATATTTATATTATCTACAGCAGACGTAGTATCACATGTACCATATTGGAACAGAGCATATTTGCTACCAACATAACTTAAGCAACGCTGAAACAAGCTTGGCATAACATGTGATTCAGAAACACATTACGCACTAAAGCGCAGTTTATCTAAAACTACAGTTTACGAAAACTGCAGCTTAAGCCACGATTCAACAACTGGCCCTAAATAAGGTTATTTGATTCATTGTATTATTACACTTGACTTGAGAATATGTGAAGAATAATGTAAATATTTTGTTATTCAAATATTTTGATTAGTGCTAATTTTAAAAAAGTATTTTCAAGTGTATTTCTAACTTCACATTATTTCCGTGTTTTATACGCGTGGCGCATGAAGAAAAATTTCGAGTTTAGAAAAGCCCCGTGAAAATTTGTCTCGGGTCGACAAATTTTCTACGCGGGGCTTTTCTAAACTCGAAATTTTACTTCATGCTTAGTCTGGAAGTGGAAACACTCCTTCTAAACTTCATATTGCACGTTTTTATATAATAGTATACATTATAGTATTCGCATTCTAAATTCACCCTTTTTTCTGTAAATCTTTAGATATTCCATGTTTCAATTTGAAGTTTTAAACGAGTGTTTTCTACTCCCAGACTAAGCATGAAGTAAAATTTCGAGTTAAGAAAAGCCCCGTGAAAATTTGTCGAGGGTCGTGCAGCGACCCGAGACAAATTTTCTGGGCTTTTCTAAACTCGAAATTTTACTTCATGCGCCATGCGTATAAAACACTGAAATATTGTGAAATGTATGCATATTCGAACTTCACTTGAAATCTGTGTTTTATACGCGTGACGCATGAAGTAAAATTTCTAGTTTATAAAAGCCCCGTGCAAATTTGTCTCGGGTCGCTGCGCGACCCTCGACAAATTTCCTACGCGGGGCTTTTCTAAACTCGATATTTTACTTTATACTTAGTCCCGGAGTGGAAACACTCATTTTAAACTTCATATTGCACGTTTTTATATAAAATCGACGAATACCTGAAAATTTACAGCTTATACATTATGTATAGATATTCATAGAAATCATAAAAAAGTGCATAATTTTACCTAAAATCAACTTTTAAAGTAAACTCATAATTGCTCGGCCGTTAATGGGTTAACATAACTCTGATACAAAAAATATATAAACAAATACGCCACTGGTTATACTCTAAATTTGTATACGAGAACCGATAATAATATTAAAAAATCAATAACACACATAAATTATCAAAAAAAAAAATACATATCATGTTAATGATAAAGGCAAAACGCGCGTTTATTATTAATTTGGAAAATGATATATCAACCCGCTTTAATTCCTGATTTTGAATGGAAACGGGCTGATTTATTGTAAATATTTAATGGGCGAGCATATTAAACACCAATATTTATGTTATTTTATTCTAAAACGATCTGATTATGATTGCGCAGCGCTGTTGAAATTGATGGCATTGTTGAAAACCGAAAATATTTACAACGTATTTAGCGCGGTGTCAGCGGCGCTTTTGTGAAAATTGTAAAATTCAAATCCCCGATAGATGATGGGCGACCGATAAAAGTTTCGGCCGGCGCTGCGCCGTAAATTGAACTAAACTGAAAATCCGAATGGACGCATTCAAACAAGAAGATTAGATAAGTGTAATTACTGATTTATTAGACCGCTGCGAACGCTCTTCGGCCGAGGAGGGTGTGACGCGTTTCTATTTTAATACTCCACGGATTGAGGAGCTAATCCGATTTGCAGCCGGATATAAAAAATCTGCTTATCATTCCCACCCCTCCTATTATAAAAGAACAACGCTATCTGTTTAACCTCAGATCGAAATTACGCGCGTTTAAAATCCGCATTGTGCGCCAGGGCGATAATCGCTTTGGTTTCTTTTATTCGTTAAATACGAGAAAATAATAAATGCGTTTATAAATGAGCAAGAATAATAACTCTAGTATACACTAAAAGGTATATTAAATTATCTACAGAGAGTTTTATGTAACACCGAACATACTAAAATGTACTTAATGTAAATTTTCCTATGTTCGATGTGTACTGGGACGCATCAAAGCATAGAGTACGATGTGATTGGCTAGGATTTCTAATGGTAATATAGTCAACCGAATGTACACTCTTCACGTCAAAAATAAATTAAATTTGTCAATTATTATGTCAACCACAGTATGCTGTATTATAAATATTTTAGTATAACGGAATAATTATCAACTTTTGTTATATTTTTAATCAGTAAAATACTAGTTAAAGAAGGTAAGAAGATATAAACGCTTCATCAGTAAACACAATTTTTCGTAACATTTCGTTGTTTAATTTAACATATTAAATACAATTTTACAAAAATGTTATAGCTTAATGTTGTTATACAGCAACTAGTAATGTTGAAATTTGTAGGATCTAAACTTAAATTCTTGTAGAACTCCTACGTACAAAGGATTTTTAAATATTAAATGATTTTGCAATAGTAAGGATATTATTAGACACTCTTCGACATAACAGAAATTGTTTAATTTCATCTCTTTCGATAATATCGACGGACTTCGAACTCCTCGCTTGTGAAATTTATCCAAAAAAACTGTTCTAGAAGGTTCGAAATGGTTGAAATAAATGTTAGTTTGATTGAACAAAACATTTTTCAGAAAATAAATCATGGGAATTTCTTGAACTGTTTTCTCCATGGTATAAGTATACCAGAATAATCTTTTCCTCCTTTGTATACATTATTGATATGTTTAACTCTCCGTTCTTCATCTATGTCTGCTTTAAGTGCTAGAACAGCAAATATCACTTGCTTGCGATAACTGACAGATTTCATTTATTTTTGAAGGGAAGAGTGTAAATTGGGTTGACTATATTACAATTAGAAATCGTAGCCAATCACATCGCACTCAATGCTTTGATGCGTCCCAGTACACATCGAACATAGGAAAATTAGCATTGAGTACATTTTAGTATGTTCGGGGTTACATAAAACTCTCTGTATGTATATTCCGTGTTTTTTTTTTTATTGGCCAGCCAGATCTAGTGATTTTTTTACCCTGGATAATCTGGTTGAATTCTGACGTTTGCCTTCAGAATAAATGTAAGGTTATGTTTTCCACATGGTTGCCATGTGCTTAATTACCCTATCATAAAGATTAATTAAGTGGCGGAACATTACTTTCAGCATTTTCATATCACTTTTCTGTCAAATAATTAATCAGTTGCAGCATGGCATTCATATATCAAAGTCATTACATGACAAACAGTAGGGATAACCTAGAAAAATAAATCCCAAATAAATATAAACCGAATTTAATTCATAACATTCCTAAAACGCTGTTGGTCCTTTGTTGGAAGCCAAATATAATTGATTGGCTATCAACAATGTTGCTAGTGGCGTAGCGTGGGTTTCAACCGCCCCCTCATTAAGGGATTATAGGTATTATTATAAAACTTCAAGAATTTTTACCCGGTCTTTTTAATTTAAATTCGTTTTTAATAAAACCTTTTTTAATAACTTTAATATGATAATAACAGTAAACTATTTATGCAAGATAAATTCAAATTCAAAACTATTTGAATTCGAGAAAATAAGCTTACGCTTCTTATAGTTTGTACACTTTAAACATAATATATAAAATTACGAAAAAACTATTCGTGAAAATGCAAACGATGTCTTAATTAATAAGACGTCTTAAGTTGTCTTATTAATTAAGACATCGATTGCATTTTCACGAATAGTTTTTTCGTAATTTTATATATTAAACTATTTATGATTTTTAACTTTTTCTTAAATTCACTACAATTGTTCTGCTGCACTGCAAAGTTACAAACTTATTTACATTATATACAGATTTCAGAAGTGTGGGTGAGGGCTTTTCTTCAGCTTAAGTAGAGCTCAAGTTTTTCGTTCAGAAAATTTCCTGTATGAAGGTTTTTATTTATTTCTAAATTTTCCAGCAAATTTAGATTCTGTCCTTTATTGGAGATGTGGAGGATTTGAAAGTTGCATTTTGAATATTTGTCAACTGCTGTCAATTTCAATTGAATTTTCCAAGTTTTATATAAAATTTCGCAAAATTTTAGTTAATTACAAAAATCGTGACAATATTTCATGAATTTCCAAAATTTTTATCAGTTTTCAAAGCTTCTTCTGAATTTCCTCGATTTTCTATTATTTTACAAATCTTGACAGTTTTCGTGAAATTGAGTTTTTACAGATTTTGAAGATTTGTCAATTGCTAACAATTTCAATTGAATTTTCCAATTTTCCAAAATAAAAGTTATTGTTAAACATTCAAAATTTGTCATTTTTGAAATATTTGTTTTAAGCTGTATTTAATTTTATTTTATTATTTGGATAATATTAAATTTTATCAGACATTGGAAAACTCTATATTTTTTTTTAGTTGCAAGTGTTGACAGTTATGATATATTTAAAAGTGAATACGCCCATGACAGTTGACATTTAGTCTGTAATGTCACATTTAATTTATATGTTTAATGCTTATTTACGGAAATTCCATTTAAATCCATTTAATTCTAACCATAAATAGAAAGTAAATAAGTTTAAATATAAAATCAGAACCAATGTACAAATAATACAAACAAATGTAATTTAGAATGTCAGATTTATCTTATAATATCATGTGACATTTAGATTATTATGACAGTTGACATTCGTGATATTTCTCAGTTTGAAATGCCCAAATCTTTACTCAGTGTTTTTTACGCGTGGCGCATGAAGTAAAATTTCGAGTTGAGAAAAGCCTGAATTTGTATTTGGACGCTTGGTCCAAATCCAAATTCTTAGAGCTTGTCTAAACTCGAAATTTTACTTCATGCTTAATCTGGGAGTGGAAGACACTCGTTTAGTTTTTTGAAAATGTTGATGAATTTTTATTAAAGTTTTCACAATCTTTTTATGAATTTCCAATATTTCAGTTGATTTTCAACGCTTTTCGTAGGTTTCTAATATTTTGTTTAATTTTCAAAATTCTGACGAGTTTCCTAAATTTCCAAAAATTTTGATACTTTTCATAAGTTTTGAAAATTATCAATTTTCAAAATTCTTGGCAGTTTTCAAGAATTTACTAAATATTCTTTAACTTAAAAAATGGTAAAGTTTTTCATAAAATTCGAAGATTTCTTTTAATTTTCAATAATCTAATGATTTTCCTAAAATGTTTAAACTTTCGACAAATTTAAAATATACACTTTTCATGAATTTTTATATTTTTTTTTAAATCCTGCTAGTTTTTGTAAATTCCCTTAATTTCCTTAAATTTAAACATTTTGATACACTTCATAAACTTTCAAGATTTTCGTTGATTTTTATTTTTTTCATGACTTTTCGTGATCTATTTTTTAAATCTTAGTAGTTTTCGTAAATCTCCTAAATGCTTGTTACATTTACAAATGTCGACGGTTTTCATCAATTTCGCACAATTTCAGTTAATTTCAAAAATCGTGACGATATTTCATGAATTTACAAAATGTTTATCAATTTTCAAAGCTTTTTCTGAATTTCCTTGATTTTATTTTATTTTACAAATCTTGACAGTTTTCGTGAAATTGAGTTTTTACAGATTAGACGCCAATCACTATTTCTTTTTCGTTGATTTTATCTTATTTTACAAATCTTGACAGTTTCCGTGGAATTGAGTTTTTACAGATCGCAATTTTTTTCAAGATTTTTATTAATTTGACACTTTTCAGGAATTTCCAAGATTGTCGTTAATCTTCAATATTTTTCGGCAAATTTTAAAAATTATGACGTTTATTCGTGAATTTTTGATTATCCGTCAATTATCAAAATA
The DNA here is from genome assembly GCA_932526585.2 of Philonthus cognatus. Classification (NCBI taxonomy): domain Eukaryota; kingdom Metazoa; phylum Arthropoda; class Insecta; order Coleoptera; family Staphylinidae; genus Philonthus; species Philonthus cognatus. Next base: position 45,986,306 of record OW052241.1, read on the forward strand.
TTGATATTTTTCGTAAATTTAATACATTTCCGTTATTTTCCAAATTTTTTACGGATTTCGCGTTTGTTAATTTTTTTGTGAATGTCCAAGATTCGTGCTGATTTTCATAATCTTGATCTTGAAACAAGGTCAAGAATATTTCAATAATATTATTATTATTATTAGATTACTATTATTACTATATTATACAGGGTGTTTCAGCGATGACGAAAAATTCTATAACTCACTTAATATTGAAAGTACGAAAAAATGTTTCAAATGAAAGTTGCAAAGAATGATTGTTGTTATAACATATTTTTTTTTACCTATATAGGGTGTCCCATATTTACTGGACGCCATTCAACTCTGTTATTTTAAATAGAACGCCTTATATATTAATCACTTTTTGGATTCCTTGTTAAAAATGAATGACAGATTTTTAATATAATATTCGGTCTAAGTAGTACCATTTCAGAGTTATTCGACATTTTTGAAAAAAAAATTGACATTTGTAGTTGTTTTATAAACCTAAAATATTTCTGAAATGAAATGAGATAGAGAGTTGCAGTTTTCATCCTCTTGAGCATAGAGGGCGCTGTTGGCAATGCTATAAAGTTGCCGCGATAGAGTTAGGTGGCTATGATATAAAAAGAGTTGAATTTATAAATGTTCAATCAAGGGTAACCTAATTATAGCAATTGTGAGCAATATTCAGAACATTAGTATATAAAAGTATTATTATATAAAAATATGAAATGAAATCCAGTTAGCCAGTCCCCATATAAATTTTGGGTACACGCGAATGGGAGCAGAGCGCTGGATGCCAAATTGGTGTATATTGCTGCCTATATACACCAGTCTGGCTTCCTGCGGTCGGTCGGTTACGACTATTTTACTCCAGATGTCGCGAAATCAAGTCTCAGAGAGAGAGAGAGAGAGAGAGTGAGAGAGAGAGACAATTTCTTTCTTCCTCTATTCCGCGCTTCTCGTTGTATCATATTCCAGATGTTGATTTTTCAATCTTGAAAACACGTTTTTTTTCTTCTAACGCGCTAAGGATGCGTGTTACATTCATTCATGCGTTTCCTTCTACAATTTTATTTTCTGCGTTATTAGAGAATAGATTTTATGAAATTATATGTGAACGTTGTAAAATTCATTAAGTATTATTTATTTTATACAAAAAACTTAAAATACAAAATTATTTAACTTTTGATAAAAAGTAAAACAAATACATGAACTTATCATTTTATTTACTAATCAGATCAATCCTATTGATCAGATCAAATCTACTGATCGATAAGGGTTTCTTTTTTAATTAAAGGGGTCAGTGCAAAATGCAGTTGTCATTTTTTTTTAGTTTTTGAATTATTACCGTTTAAAGTTTTTTACCCATTAAGCGCCGTTGATGCATACATGCAACATTATTATTTTTTGATAATTAAGTTACTAAATAAGTTTATTTGATATATTATATTATTTGACCTGAATTGAAAATGTACCAAGAAAAATTTAAATATTTTGTTATTTAAAGTGTATTATAAATACTTCACAATATTGCAATGTTTTATACGCGTGGCGCATGAAGTAAAATTTCGAGTTTAGAAAAGCCTAATTTGGCTCGGTCGCTCCGCTTCGCTACGCGCCCGAGCCAAATTTTCAGGCTTTTCTAAACTCGAAATTTTACTTCATGCTTAGTCTGGGAGTGGATACACTCGTTCTTAACTTCATATTGCACGTTTTTATATAAAATCAACGAATGCCTGAACAGTGACAGCGTATACATTAATTACATTGTTGAGGCACTAATTTTTTGAAAATCCATTATCACTTTAATATAATAATAATAATAATAAACTATTTATGATTTTTAAAATTTTATTAAATTCACGTATACATTATGTGTATTTAGAGAAAAAATTCACAGTATGTAATGCAATAAGTCATTCATAGAAATCATAAAAAGAAGTGTAGAATTTTAATTAAAATTAACTTTTAGAGTTAAAATTGCTTGGCCGTTAATGGGTTAAAATAGTTTTAAATATACTATGTGTCCCGTTTCAAGGCACATTGTATGTTTCATGTAAAGATTTCTAATGTAATTGGAATTTGAGTTTGTATCGCTTATTGAACCAAAACGATTACAATAAAATTAAAATCATTTCTTTACCTACTAGCAGTATTTTCGAGGTATTATTTTTAAGTTCTCCTCAGTTTCATTTGAAATATAGCTGGAAAATAGTGAACGATTATACGAAAATAAAATCGTCAAAACAGTAGTTGCTACGAAAAGTCAGTGTTTGGCATCAAATTTATTAAAACACAAAGCAATAATTCAATTCAACATGAGTGTTTATTCTGCAAAAGAAAAAAATCAGATCCCAAAATGGACTCAGTATATATTTTAATCACGATGCGTATTTTATTAAATGAACCATACTTTTAATAAATATTAACAGTTTCAGAAATTTGTGGTTTTTGCACTGACTACTTTAATTATCCGTTTACTTTGAACGATTGTTACATGATCAACTTGTACTTTTCCGATTGAAATTTTATAAACGCTTATTGTGTGACCAACACCGACAACACTCAGCGGGCACTAAAATGTTACCTAATTTTTGGATTAAAATTTATGGCATCCGTCGTGCGGCTGCATGGGGATAATTTAAAAAAGAATAAGCAGAAATATTTTTCGATATTCTCAATACTTCCCGAGATACACGAAATGTTATATAGAGAAAGTACAAATTATATAAAAATCATGAAACTTTATAATTGAGAATATTATCAAAAACTGCGAAACAAACAAACTTGTTAAATCAAGTAATTAGTCACATTAATAACATTATAAATTTTACATTTTAATAATTGTTACCGACCTCATGGCTATCTTTTTTTGTACGGAAATATACGTTTTAGGGTCCCAGGAATCAGAGACAAGTGTTATCGATATTATTTGAGATAATTGGCTCAAATATTGCAATATGTTGAAAAGTCTCGTTAAGTGATGATAATCAAAAACATTTAGAAAACAACAAGATGTCTTTTAATAGAATAAGTATAATAGATTTTCTCTGAGAAGTGTAATTGCAAAAATTATTGAATACTCTATTTCCAGTTTACAATGTTTTGTATGTCAGGTTAATTCAATGGTTTTATTCTTAGTCAGATTACATTTACAAAAGGTACCGATGGGATTATGTTACAGACTAAATAGGTAAGTAAAAATAATTCAAAATGATTCAAAAAAAACCCGATCAAAAAGTGTCTTAACTAAAATATCGGTTAGTGAAAAACAGGATAAGAAATTACCGAATTGGATTCTGCGGATACGGATTAAATGTGTCAACAGTAAATAATCTATTTAAATCCCAAAATATTTATGGTTTTTAGAAGGTTGCGGATTATCTGTAAGTTGCAGTGGTATTGTTCTGGTCGTGCAATACTTGAGGGTATACACCATAATAAATACGTGGTCGAAAAAATGCCTACAAATAGGTAAAAACAGATAGATCACTTCGAAGAATTTGATTTTTCATCCCTTCTATAAAACTATCCCCACTAAAATAATGAATATTGTCCAAAAAGAAAATAGTCAAGGAAAAGAGTTAATTCGATATTCATACACGTTATTCAGAGTGTAAATGGATGAAACGGAACGTAGCATTTTTAATGTTAATTTCTCAAAATTAAAATATTATCTTCCCTAATTATTTCAGGGAAATTATGATATTCATTTGGTTAGAGTAAAAATATACACACCGAGCTTTGCTATTTATTGCATTTTTAAAAACCGGAGTGTCATGAAATTAAACAAGCAAATGATGAGGTGTTGATTTGTTGGATTTTATTTAAAATATATTTTGTTGATTTTGTGTTACACTTCGATCAATTCTGTATAATTATTTCTGAATAAAAAAAAAAAACGAAAAAACTGCTTCTAAAATATCGATAATAAATAAGAAAACAGTTATATGTATATTTAATATAGTTTTTTAATGTTTGTTAGTTTTTTGTGCTTATATGAATCTATATTGCTATGTTTTTAGTTTTGTGTATTCGTAAATAATTTCTGTTTTTTTATTATCAATTCCAATTAAAATACCCATCAAACATTTTTCAAATTGATTTTTTCATTGTAAAAAGATTTTTGTATTTATCTAACTTTTAAATAAAAAATGTTTAATAACATAAATATATTAAAAATCTATTAATTTTCAAACACGATTTTATTAAAAATATAAATAATAACCAAAAATGTTGGAAATATATTTTACATTTTTTCATTGTAAAATGACTTTGTTTATTTATACAAATTATGAATATTTGAAACAATAATCTATTAATCTAATAATTTTAACAATTTTTTTATTAAAAATATATAAAATAACTAAAAACGTTGAAAATATATTTTAGAATTGTTAATTTCATTGTAAATTTGTTTTTATAAAATATATTCCCGAATTTCATAATTTGGAACACGCTTGAAATCTCAAAATAAAAGAAATATTTTCGAATAGACTTTTTGTGGTGATAATAAATTTTATTATTCGTCTACCACAGTTCATATACAGGAAGTTTTCCGTTAAAGTATACATACTTCAAATTCCCTTATTTTCTTTAAATCTGTAGACATTCGTTGTGTTTTTAAAAGAATTCAATTTGATGCTTTAAACGAGTGTTTTCCTCTCCCAGACTAAGCATGAAGTAAAATTTCGAGTTTAGAAAAGCCCCGTGAAAATTTTTCGAGGGTCGCGCAGCGACCCGAGACCAATTTTCGGGGCTTTTCTAAACTCGAAATTTTACTTCATGCGCCACGCGTATAAAACACTAAAATATTGTGAAATTTAGGTATATTTGAACCTCACGTAAAATCAGTGTTTTGTGCGCGGGGCGCATGAAGTAAAATTTCGAGTTTAGAAAAGCCCAGAAAAATGTACAGTGTATTCTGTATATTGAGTTATTTATACTTAAAAAACTGTCTGTATAACTAATCAATAATATAAATTATTTGCCAAATTTGGTACATACCAACGTTTTAATTAAATATATGAAGAAAAAAAAAACAATCAAGATAAAAATAATATCAAATGAATTCTTTAATGTTAACTCATTAAATTTTATTTTTTGATTTTTAGTTAAATTTTAGGTTTATTTAGGAGCTTTTTAAATATATCTGATTCCCAAAGCCCATAATTTTGAACACGCTGGAAATCTGAAAATAAAAGAAATGTTTCGGAACAGTTTATTTTTTCTGAAGGTCATCAAATTTATCATCGTACAAGTGGTGTAGACGGGATCAAATTACACGACGAAATAAGAGCGAGCGCGTTTGTGTGTGTGTGTGTGTAGACGCAACCGGAGCAGTTTTCTCTAGAATACTTCTACCTTTACTCTATTCATAAGTAGATGGACCCACTTCCCTACCAGTCTCTCCTTTTCTATCCTCGAAAACTCGGAATCCAGTTCTCCCATAAGCATTTTCTGCCCTTGGTTCAGCTTACAAAATATTATTATTATATATTGTGAAATTTTGCCGCCCCCAAAAAGTGTAACTTTTTCAATATTTACAGTATTCCGTAGCTGGTCAAAACCATAAATTTCTTATAAATGGTTACAATTTTGATATCATTAATCCTTCTCTTTAAAGGCAGGTAAGGTATAGACTGTATAGAGGGAATATTATTGCTGGCTGCTGAGTAGTGTAATAAAATTTATTCCATTGAATACAAATCAGAGAATTTTGGAATAACAATTCAAACCTTAAATTAAATAAAAGTCACTTGGTTTGTTTCACTACTAAGTGACTTTTATTTAATTATCAATATTGTAAACATGTTTCATCAAGTGATTAATGAGAACCAAAGTGAAGATATCTTAAATTAAAGGACATTGAGAAATTGCTTTAGCATTACTTTAGCATAACATTGAAAAACGAATACATTTTTTTTTAAAGAAAATGTGTTTACGATTAAACCATTTTGACATTAATGTTAATTACATTGGAGAAATAAAAATGTTTGTCTATAAAATAAATTAATTATAAAAAATATTTAATTAGAAGTAAGCAATTTACATTCAAACTGCAACATTTTGTAATTTATCTCGCAGAATAAAAATTATTAGAGATAAATCTTGGATGGGAGCAGGATTTATTTGCAACATTTATTCAAAATCATATGCCAAAATTCTCAGGCGTGCTCTACATAGCGCAATCTAATGTTTAATGCAGTACGTATGTATATGTATGTGCATCGGCAAGCCGGGAGGGCTGCAGTTATGTATTCGGGGAGGTACATATACGGAATATATATAAATCCATACTTATGCGGAATACGGATAATGAATATCTGTTCCATTATTGCCGGACGGAATTTTCTGGCTTTATTCCAAACTCCATGACCGTGATTAAGGGGATAACTAGGCATATTACAATTTTCCTGAATTGGGTAATTTTATTAAATTCGAGTGAAATTACAAACGCAAAAGTCACTTCAATCCTAATTGATGATATTAATCAATACTGCACTTCATTAAAAATGTTTTGAAAGTATTTTAAGGGTGATTTAAAAGCGAAAACTTCTTAAGTGCTAAGAAAATATGTATTAATTATTAAACTAATAGTATTTAATTACTTACTACTCTAAACGAGAGTTTCCACCCCTTGATTAGCCCATTAAAAAAAGTTGATTTTAGACTTAATGACTTTGATTAAAAAACACTTAGAACCTTTCTTCAATACTTTATTTTGTAACCAAATGTACATTTCGGACACGAAGTGTCCATTATCAATGGTTTGATACTAATACGTATTAGTATCAAACCATTGATAATGGACACTTCGTGTCCGAAATGTACATTTGGTTACAAAATAAAGTATTGAAGAAAGGTTCTAAGTGTTTTTTTAATCAAAGTATAATTATCTTCAAGTAACTCAATCAATCCAAAAACTTAATGACTTATTGTATAACATACTGTGAATTTTTCTTTTAATTATACATATTGTATACGCTGAAAATGTAAGGCATTTGTCGATTTTGTATTTCCACACCCAGACTAACACCCAGACTAAGCATGAAGTAAAATTTCGAGTTTAGAAAAGCCCCGCGTAGAAAATTTGTCGAGGGTCGCGCCAGCGACCCGAGACAAATTTTCACGGGGCTTTTCTAAACTCGAAATTTTACTTTATGCGCCACGCGTATAAAACACTGAAATATTGTGAAGTTAGAAATACACTGAAAACATTTTTTTTTTTAATGAGTAATAATCGAGATATTTAAATAATAATATATTTACGTTTTTCTTCATACATTGTCAAGTCAAATAATATAATATATCAAATTAACTTATTAAGTAATTTAATTAACATAAAATTAATAATGTTACGTATATGCATCAATGGCGCCTAATGGGTTAAGCATGAAGTAACATTTCGAGTTTAGAAAAGCCTGAAAATTTGGATATGCCGAGGCGCACGAGCGAAGCGAGCCGCGCCCCTGCAAATCCAAATTTTCTGGCTTTTCTAATCTAGAAATTTTACATCATGCCCCAGGCGTACAAAACATCTTAAGTTAGAATAACACATCACTTTATTTTAAACAAAAACTATTCACAAAGAAAGTAATTCTAGCATTTTTTCGCTTCATCTTGGTAAATATTGATTACCATCATATCTACGCGTTATATATTTTTAACTTGACTGTCAATTACTGTTTTATACGCGTGGCGCATGAAGTAAAATTTCGAGTTTAGAAAAGCCCCGCGTAGAAAATTTGTCTCGAGTCGCGCAGCGACCCGAGACAAATTTTCGCGGGGCTTTTCTAAACTCGAAATTTTACTTCATGCTTAGTCTGGGAGTGGAAGACACTCGTTACTTTAAAATATGTCACATGTGTTAAAATGTGTATCGTAACTGTCACAAACAAAAAAAATAACATGGCAATCTCATTATAGATTAATTAAAACTCGTGTCAAGTTTGCACGATTGGTTAAATGTCGGCTTGCGGCGACTTATGTTAACTGTCATTATAGTTCAAATGTCGGCTGCCGCCGACTTATATCAACTGTTATTATAATCCAAATTTTCAAGCTTTTCTAAACTCGAAATTTTACTTCATGCACCAGGCGTATAAAACACCGGTTTAAGCTGAATTTCAATAACACATGCTTGCACCATCTTAAGTTAGAATAACACATTACTTTATTTTAAACAAAAAAAATGGTGATGTGTCCATCATAGTACTTTCCCCGCAAATTGCGTATTAAATCACTTTTAAAATATTTGTAGCATTATTATTTTCAAAATGTCTTCAACTTTTTGATAACTACAACTTTTATTTGAAACATTTTTCAATTGGATCAACACATACTGACACAAACCAATGACTAGATAAAAAACACTATTTATTGAATATCTTAAAAACTAAGAGTGCTATGACAAAAAGTGAAGATACAAAAAATCTTTAATATCTTATTACCTACAACTTTTATTTGAAACATTTTCCAATTGTATCAACACACACACTGACACAAATCAATGACTAGATAAAAAACACTATTTATTAAATATCTCAAAAACTAAGAGTGCTATGACAAAAAGTTTTTTGTTTGATGAACATTTATTGAAAAAATCTGAAAAAACTGAAAAACGCTAAGAGTATAGTACCACTTCCGGTTTTCCGATTTTCACCAAAAGCTTTTCAGTTCTTCCGATTGTAGCAAAAAGCTTAAGTTTCAAGTTTCATCTCGATATCTTTAGCGGTTTTTGCGGTACAGCACACACAGACACACAGACAGACAGATAGACAGACAGACAGACAGACAGACAGACAGACATTTTTCAAAAATGGTCTTATTCGACTCAGGGGACCTCAAAACGGATATTTCCGCTAAAATTTTTGATTCGAAAATTTTCACGAAAACAATACTTTCCCTTTGTATTACATACGGGGGAAAGTAAAAAATAGTTAGATATATATAATACCCGAAATTAACCCCGACTAACACATTTGTTAATAGTATTTAAGTTTTTCCCGATAATCCCTTAACCCACGCAATTTCCCAAAATCCCTTTAGGTATAAATACGCAGCATCTTTTGTAAACTAGTCAGGTTAATCGACACCACTAAACGATTACAATTCCAGTAAACACAAACCGTCAAATCCATCCCAAAGCCAAATATCACTCAATATCATTTAAGTATTAAAAATTCAACTTAAATCTGTTATACTAGAGGGGGTTTTAGTCAGTAAGAGTCTAACATAACCTTGAAAATAAATTTGTAAAGAAAGGTTAAAGTTCTTTTATATAAACTGACATAACCTATTGTTATCCTTTCCATACGTGGGTGGGAAAACAAAAGGTATCCATGAGGATTTTCTCCTCCTCTCCCCCCCCTTCCCAAAAAAAAACTAGTCAGTAAGCTATTGATATTAAGTACATAGTAGTCGAAATGTATAATGGCGGCCGACGAAATGTGAACGATGTTTATTAGCTATGTGAATATGACTTTTAATCAGGAGCGTCGCGTTTGTGCAAAAACAAACATTTGATTGACAGATTTATAAAAGTCATCCGAAAATATGCCTAGACATCTATCTTTAGACGAGAAGAGCAGGGCAATAGCTAAACTAGAAGAAAACTGGTCTCTTAGCCGAGTGGCTGCTGATTTGAATGTAAGCAAAACCTGCATACATAATTTGAAAAGGCGATTTGAAATAAGGCAAGATTTAAGAAGGCCACCCCGAATTGGAATAGGAAGGGTATATAATGAAGAACAGGATGTTGCATTGGTGAATCATCTCAGAGAAAATCTATTTGATAGTGCCTTAGATGCTCGAGAAGTAACGGGTTTTGCGGGGTCTACTAGAACTGCTCGGAGACGTATTAAAGCTGCAGGTCTACAAAATTATCAAGCAGCCAAGAAAGTTTTTCTCTCAGAAAACAATAAACAACGAAGATTGGAGTTTGCCAACGAATTTGTGTATCGTGGGGATGATTTTTGGAACTCGGTCGTCTTTTCTGACAAAAAAGTATTTCAATCATGTAGTAATGGGAGCCTACGAGTTTATAGACCAATAAACCAAAGGTATGAAGAAGGATTCACCCGTCCAATAACAAATAGTGGTCGTTTTTCTGTTAATTTTTGGGCTTGGGTCAGTGTAAACGGACCCGGAATAATTTGGAAAATAGATGGCCATTTAAATGCTATTAAATACAGGGATATTTTAGAATATGTAATGTTGCCTTTAGTAACACAAACATTTCCGGAAAGTATTATATTTCAACAGGACAATAGTGCTATCCATACAGAAAGAATTGTGACTCAGTGGCTAAATGACCACCGCATCCAAGTATTGCCTTGGCCTGCGAAGAGCCCTGATCTCAATCCAATTGAGAATGTTTGGGGATACCTACAAAAAAAGATTTACTCAAGAGATTTTAGACCTATGAATGCAGATGAACTTCACGAAATTGTTGAAAATGCATGGGAGGATTTGGCTGACAACTACAATATGAGGAATCTAGTTTCATCCATGAGTACACGTTTGGCAAAAGTTATCACAGCAAATGGTGGTCCTACAAAATATAAATTTCATAATTTCTACTTCTATTAAGAATAAATATGTTTAGCATTGTAATTAGCAATTGAATAGTAGTCCTTTAAAACCTAAGTTACGCCACTGTTAAGGGTTCTGATACATCTGTACAAAATTAGACAATTTCTCTATGACAACAAAATACCGTTCACATTCCGTCGGCCGCCATTGTACATCTAGCAAAAATATTTTGAAGAAAGTGTTTTCATTCCAAGTTTGTTGAAATCTTTACGTAACAATAAAAACAACTAATTCCTATAAAAAAAATAGTGCTTAACTTAACTTATGTAACATTTTTATTTCGCGTTCCGTTTTTTGTAAATATTTATTATATAAAAATGTAAATTCCCACACATATTGTAAACGCACATACATCAAGCAAAATGAGCCTATGCATTCATTAACTATGCACACTTTGGCGACCGCATTGTCTGAACACAGTCTGTTTGTTTATATGTATCTCGTTACAGAACGTTCAGCTTTCAGGATTTCAGGGAACAGATGCTTTCAGTTAGCATGCATTACCTGACGTCAACTATGCATATGCTAAAATTTGAAAAACTTACAAAATATTTCCTGCGACCACAACCACCAAACGCCAAACATGAAATAATTCTTAATGAATTCCTCCCCACTGGGAAATCACATCTTAGTAATGTATCATCAACATTAAAACAACGTTTAATGTTGTGACAATGTTGATATAACGTTATTTGTTTATTTTTTGCTCAGTGGGTCGTTTAAAAATGAAACAAAAATTTATCTTCTACAAAACCATTTCAACACATGCATAGAGAACAATTGTGTGTTTGGTGCTAACAAGATTTTCACAACATAAGATTTTGAGTTAACATAGAGGATAAATTAAATCAACCATCAATTCTAATATTATTAAAATAATTCCCATACTGCTATTTATTTTTTTAAATTTTATATAAAAATAAAAAAAAAAATAAATAGCAGCTTGCGAATTATTTTAATAATATTAGAATTTATGGTTGATTTAATTTATCCTCTATGTTAACTCAAAATCATATATTGTAAAAATCTTGGTAGCACCAAACACACAATTGCTTTCAATGCATGTATTGAAATTATTTTGAATTATTTTTTTTTCTTCAATAAAATACTGTGCCAAACACGAAATCGATGCATTATTATAATGAAAGTGTAACACATTCATGAATTCGTTTTGTGCATTATTATGTTAATAGCGCGTATTGGGGGTATTTATTTAATTTGAGTGCGGGATTAACTTTGCCACAAATATTGATCGAGAGGGGGTGAGGTTAAGGAGGGTGTCGGGTTTGTCCACTTCTTTAATTTCATCACGTTGTTCTAGTTCAGAGCGGCTGACACATTCCCTACGTAGACTTATTGAATGAACTAACCGAGAGATTTATTCCACAAAAAAGACAGCCCGAACAATTGATTTCCTCCTTGAAAAAAATAGTTTCTTTAGCTTATTCTAATACAGAAAATATTGAGTTTTAGTAGTAAAATATCGTTATTTTATTATTTTTGAATTCATAATTCTTTTTTCGACAATCATGGAATGAAAAATTTACAGCTCTCATTTAGTCCTCCACTAAGGTTAAGATGTGGGCACTAGGGTCACTTAACTTTGACTGATAACTTCCACCACCCGTTTTGAAAAGTTACTTCTGTAAGGAAAAAAATGTTTTATATTTATTGGACAAAAACTATGCTTAGATGTTTGGTATCTAATTTAAAGGAATTTAGTTCATTCCTAAAGTCGTTTTAATCTTGTAAAAAACAATCCAATGAAGAAAAAGCGAATACTGTTCTACTAGCCGTTGTTGAAAATCCTGAAATATCGACAAGACTAATTGAACGTCAGACTGGGGTAGCTAGATCTGCAGCCCACTTCATTTTACAAAAGAATACATTTCATCCATATAAATTTAGAATTTGTCAGGGTTATAGACCTGGTGACAAGAGTAAGTTTTTGTGAATGGTATACCAGAAAATGCCAAGAAAATCTAACTTTTCCTTTTCAAGCAATATGGTCTGATGAAAGCATGATAACCAACAATAGCATTTTCAACCGACGTAACAAACATTATTGGGCAACAGACAATCCTCATTTAAAAAAAGATGCAACGCATCAACACCGATTTGGATTTAATATGTGGACAGGTATTTTAGGTAGCAACATAATAGGACCTGTTATTTATCACAACAATTTAAATTTCGAGCAGTATCTTGACTTATTGCAGACTGAATTGGAAGACGACTTGGATGAAATACCCTTAGCAATAATTAACAACTGCTGGTTTCAGCAAGATGGTACCCCAGCCCATAACTCAAGATATGACGGGAGTATTTATCGCAGAGGTTTCTTTAAAAATGGATTGGAACTCACAGTGAAGTAGCTTGACCAGCCCAATTATCAGATTTGAGCCCCTTAGACTTTTTCCTGTGGAGTTATGTAAAAAATGAAGTGTATGACAACTTTTAAAAATGAAGAACAATCAACACAATCTCTTTAGAAATGTTAGACAAAGTTTTAAATTCAACTGTTCAAAGAGCAAACTTGTGTCTAGAAAATAATGGAAACTTATTTGAACACTTGCAATAATCTTTGAATTCTTTTTCCAACGCCTACTAGATTACACCTACAAAAATATTAAAATTTATTTGTCTGATTTTTTGGCTTTAAAAGCATAATGTGTGATACATCTTTGAATTTATAATAAATAATGCTACCATATACAAGGTGTTTCTACTTTTGTAGCTACATAAAAAATAAAGTAGATAATGATTTCTCGGAGATGAAACATCGGATAAAAAATTTGAAGAATCCATTTTGTAGAGCTTAAATAGGGACAATGACAAAGTGCCATTAGTTTTTTAATATCTTTCAAAATAAAAACACAAATTGGAAAAATCAAAACTACGCAAATTGCATTTTTGGAAACTTTCGAAAACGATAAACAATCATGAATTTCTGCGATCGGCATGTAAACATACTTTAAATAGTGCAAATGTTTCCTAATTTGAGCCCCCTTGTATCTTTTACCGTTTTTAAGATCCCCATGCTGCGCATTCTTATCTTGGACATGGTGTGTATACAGGGCTATTAAAATAGAAGGAACAGATTTCAAACATTTATTTCTTACAAACTACAAGAGGTAAAACTATAATTCCAACGTTCCTGGACACACAAAAGTTTAAAATTTGAACAGTCCAGGCAGAAGTTCAAACCAACAAGAAAATGCAGTTTGTGTGCTGCAATTAGCAAAACTAGAGTCCATTATTTAAGTTCAACGTGCTTTTTACCGCCTCGTCATAAGCAGATTTACCAGTAGCATCGAAAATTCGTAGACGATGGTTGCATCTACAAACAGAAAATCATGAGACGTCACGCACATCGACTGAAAATGTCGAGCGTATTCGTACAGTTTACGAAAGGAGGCCAAAAAAATCCACAGCACGGGAAACACGTGGCGCTCATATTAAATGCATAAAAAATTGAACTTTTATCTTTCCGAGAACGTTAGAATTGTGTTTCTATTTTTTGTAGTTTGAAAGAAATAAATGTTGAAAATGTGTTCCTTTATTTTGAATAACCCTGTACTAAAATGTTTGATTTAAACAATTTCTCCAGAACAATACTTTTTCTTTTTTTTGCTTATGGGGGGAAGTAAAAAATTCAGAAAAAATATTATTTTCCAGGCAAATTAATACGTTTTCTATGGAATAAATCAAACACTATTCACAGTCAATTTATTCAGTGAGACTTGTGAATCATACTTGCTTCGCACCTTCATTTAATTTCGTGCACTAAGATAATTAAGTGTCGAAAAATACAACAAATATTTTAACGTTACGACAGTCAATAATTGATGTGTGTGCATTTCTTTAGTCCAGTACACATTTTATAATGGATTAATTATGAAAAATGTATTAGTAACGACCTTTAAATTTTGTTACCAGGTAAGGTAACGGCGTATAGGTCAGGATACAAATGAGTGAAAATGATTAAATAAATAAAAATGAATGAAAATGAAAAATCAAGTGTGCATGCAAGGAGGACAGAAGATGACGACGATCGTTTTGCTCTTATTGTGAGCTCCTCAGGCTAGCACACCTCTAAGAGGGTTTAGAATTTAAACCGACATTAACTGTAGAAGCAAATTGAGATAAATGCCTGCATCAATGCAGGAATAAAAATGTTGATTACCGAAAACTTATGGTTCACGGAATTACAATATATACAAGTCCCAAATATCAAGTGTGCGTGTTGGGTTGATGGATGTGGGGGGCTGAGGAGCTAACAATAAGAGCGAAACAATCGTCGTTATTTTCTGTCCTCCTTGGACGCACTCTTGATTTTTCATTTTCATTAATTTTCATTCATTTAATCATTTACACTAATTTTTATCCTGACCTATGCGCCGGTACCTTACCTGGTTTAATTATGAAAATACAACTCTCTGCACTAATCTAAGTTTATTTCTGTAGCATTCTAAGTTTACTTAAAAGTAGGCTTGCATCATTTATATTTTATAGAGCCATATTCATGTATATACTAGTATACCCGCAAAATGTCAAAACATCCCACACAGTAAATAATTTCATACTTATTCACAAACTTATCTAAGCTTCCCCCGATCTTTTTTTGTTCATCTGCTGATATTATACATAAACTGGGCCTCGAATTATTGACGGTTGCATTTAATAATGCCCATTTTATCTCGTCCAGACATTCCACTAATAAATTCCCGATTGCGATCGCATTTAATATTTTATTCGACTACTTTGATCCTCCCTTTTATATTCCGCCTCTTATGTATTGTTATTTTTTCGACGTTCCGCTTCCGCATATCTTATGCTTGTATTTCATTCGGTGTCCCTTACTTGTGGATCGTAAAAATAGACACCCCCAAAACAGATGTACTATTAAATCAAACAAAACTAATAGTCATACATCATTGTGTGTCATTATTGTAAGTAAATTTTAAATTCTGTATTGTGGAGGCTTCTACTTCGTTATACATGTTAATTACACAATGAAACACTTTTAACTTTGTTTGTATAACACGTTTTATTTAATGTGACTGCAGTTTAGACAAATTTAGCTTGTCATTATCAAACATGGAGTGTTTGATAATGACAAGCTAAATTTGTCTAAACTGCAGTCACATTAAATAAAACGTGTTATACAAACAAAGTTAAAAGTGTTTCATTGTGTAAGTAGATTTTAATTTACAACATGATCAATAATACATAATGGTGAACTCGTCGGGCCTTTAATATTCTTCTTTTAGTTACGTGAAGTGTTTTCTATTAATTATTGTTGAAATTCCTTTCTCCACTGAAAAAAGGAATTACTACAATAATTAATATACCAGGTGTTCGATAAAAAAAAAAACTTTGAACTCGAGTTTAAAGTAACACTAGAACAATAGGAACTGTCATCTTGAACCCAAGTTCAACTTGAACTCAAGTTCAACGTTTTTGGTGCAACTGGGTTGTTGTTTTTTTAAGAATTCATACAAGTAGTCTAGATTTTTACAACAGGAAAGTAAATCGATGAATATATTAGGAATTTTTAAACAGAAGCGTGGGGGTGGTATTAGCATTTTTTTCCTATGGATTCGCCCTATTTTTTTCAACAGATTCTCGCTGAATGTTCGTCGAAATATATTAAGCGTGACGTTTTATTCCTTTTTCTCTCTCGCATACTTTTTTCCAAACCGCAATCACCGATGACAGATTTATGAAAATATTTGTCTGGAACGGCAGTTATTTTAAATATTCGCCGGAATCATTTGATTATGCAGATAGTCCACACATAAAAACAACATCGCGAGGGGAGAAGAGACACTGGGAAATTCAAGGGCTGCGATTTTTCTTTAACACGTTTTATGCTACTTTTTGTAAATAAATTCATTTCATATTTTCATTAAATAATTGTCACATAACTAACTATTTTATATTTAGTAAAACATAGACATAAGAAACGTAGAATCGACGTTAATAAAGAGAGAAAAATAGAATTAATCATACCAAAATTGTTAGATAGAAAACGATAGATAAATGTAGTGTTTGCACATTGTCATCATTACCAACATACAACAGGGTAGAAGAAAATATTATAATATTATATGTTCCGTTTATTTCTGTAGATATTTAGATATTCCTCGTTTTATTTTAATTTCAATTTAAAGCTATGAACGAGTGTATTCCACTCCCAGACTAAGCATGAAGTAAAATTTCGAGTTTAGAAAAGTCCCGTGAAAATTTTTCGAGGGTCGCGTAGCGACCGGAGACAAATTTTCTGGGCTTTTCTAAACTCGAAATTTTACTTCATGTACCACGCGTATAAAACAATAAAATATTGTGAAATGTATCTATATTTGAACCTCACTTGAAATCAGTGTTTTATACGCGTGGCGCATAAATTAAAATTTCGAGTTTAGAAAAGCCCAGAAAATTTGTCTCGGGTCGCTGTGCGACCCTCGACAAATTTTCACGGGGCTTTTCTAAACTCAAAATTTTACTTCATGCTTAGTCTGGGAGTGGAAAACACTCGTTTAAAGCTTCAAATTGAACTTAAAAAAAAAACAAGGAAAAAACCTTTGCGCTGGTTGAAACGATGTCTCAATACAATCGCAAGATAATTTCGTAATAATCCTGATTATAAGTAAGTAAAGTAACGTAAAGTACTAGTAAGAATGAAAACGTTTGCGGTTTGTTTGAGTAGGGTTTGTCGCGGTGAGAGTTTGAAACAGGGCAACGAGCGGCACATTTCCGGTCCTGGCGAAACCGGAACAGCCTCCATTGTGTGTGACGTCGTAATTAACAAACTAAACTTAACATGTGCTTTCCTGCCACCATTGTGCTCTTTAAAATTAATGATCCGGCTTCCTTTCGGTCCGCCGTTTGTTCAATAGCACTCGTACATCAACTGACCCGCGACGGCCCCGCGCAAACGACAAAATCGCGCTTTTCACCCACGAAAATCCACGAAATATTGCCCTCCACAACCACCGGCTATCATTTACATACGCTATTATTACTCTACAAACAACCGACAATGTACCACAACGGACTGTCGTGATATTTATTACGGTTTATTTATCAAATAATTGCGAACGCAAATAAAAATCATCCATAAAAATAAATTTAAAAAATAACTACTAAAAATACCCAAACCAATCAAGCAATACTTCGTATTCTTTCCACTGTGTTTTATATGATAATTATAACTGTTATTGAACATCGTATCTAACATATCTGAACAATTTCCTAAGTAAAACCAAATAAAACGACTATTAATCGACGAAAACTTAAGTTGAATCCCCCCCCAAAAAAAACTACACTTCAGCGGAATATATAAAATTTAGAAAGAGATTTACACAGCTTCTCAATTAGAGAAAGACATATCAAAACCAAAAAGGGACACTCACAGCACAACTCTTAAGAGAGCCATGGGACAGAGATGGGCATTTCAGTACCTAATAGGGAAGCACATAGAGCTTCTCTATATGTGAGCAATGCGACAGAGAAGGACATAACGTCATATATCAATAACTTAAGAACTATTGCATTTTTAATAACACAATAACGAGACGTCTAAGTTTACACATTTAGGGAGGAACGGCAAGCAGACATTTCAGACTGCTTACCCGTCGGATGGGGAGGGGTGCCCCCTTTGGGTTATACCAAGAGGGCAGGTCAATTGGGACTTGTTAACTCTGGTTAAAGAAAAATCTGCTTCCCATGTAATAATAGCTCATTTGGAGGCTACCTTTCTTCGTCTCGGTTATCCTTCAGTTCTGTATACTGACGGTTCCAAAACTAAAACAGGAGTGGGCGCTCCATTAGTTGCTGATGGAGTGACGCATTCGTGGTCTCTGCCCCCAGTATCTAGTATATATATGGCAGAAATGTATGCTATATGGCAAGCGCTGCTTTACCGGGACCTATCAAACCACAATTCATTCCTTATTTTGTCAAATTCCCTATCAGCTATAACCAGTATTGTAAATAAGAAAATAGAAGATCCCATGGTGCATAATATACTGACAACCTTCCATCATCTGTAAACGACTTCCAAAAACGTTACCTTCGTCTGGGTGCTGTCACATATAGGAATCGACGGTAATGAGTTGTGAAATGTTACGTCAAGTCGTTAGTCAGTAGTACTTGGCAGGCTGATTGGTTACTCCACGAAAGTAAATTAAGAGATGTTAAGGTCACAGTGTCAGCATGGAAATCACTGGAGCTGCTTACTAGGAGCTAGGAGGTGGCCCTGGTTCGCCTCAGGGTTGACCATACTAACATGACCCACTCCCATCTCCTAACAAGCGACCCAGCACCCTCATGCGATACGT
The DNA here is from genome assembly GCA_932526585.2 of Philonthus cognatus. NCBI lineage: Eukaryota > Metazoa > Arthropoda > Insecta > Coleoptera > Staphylinidae > Philonthus > Philonthus cognatus. The sequence goes on from OW052241.1 coordinate 46,005,253, forward strand.
GTCACTGCCTATTAACAGTAAAACATTTACTCAAGGAATGCATTGTGTACGCAAATCAGCGTGATAGATTGCGCATCCAAAAAATGTCGCGACTATCCTGGACAAACGTCTAACCATTACTGTTATACAGTTTTTGTAAGGAACTGGTCTCTTCAAAAAAATATAGTCCTTCGTCTTGTTTTTTATATTCTGTGTGTAAATGTGCTTTATCAGGTACTTTACACGTGATATTTTATTTATTTATTTCATATATTTACAGCTTTTATTTTGTGTGGTGTTGTCTATTTTATAATTAGTCGAATGTGATAGTGTCATCTATGATATTAGTTTTTAGGTTAGTCGAATGTGCTATGCCATCTATGATGTTAGTTTTAAGATTTGTTGAATGTGTATACGTATGTATAGCGCTAATGTCCTTAGCAAACGATGCGCAAAAAAATGAATTTTTAAGGGCTATCGACTATAAGTCTTTCTGCCCTTTTGAAAATTAGTGTAAAGGACGTAAAATTAGATTAAGTGTCAAGATGATACGAATTAATGAATTAATAAATGGTGCTAGTTGGATGCTTGAATTTGGGTGGGATGTTTTGATTACGGGGGATGCAGTATTTTCTAAGGATTTCTGTGTTGACTGATTTTAGTTAAGGTTCGGAGAGCAGATCTTTCGGCCACTAGAAAGTGGTATAGTCTGGACGGGCGGCATTGGGTGAAAACGATGGATGCATAGTCTAGTAAGGGGCGGCAAATCGACTTGTAAATATTCACTGCTGTTTTAGTTGTGATTCTTTGGTTTTTGTAAGTAAGCGCCCTTATTTTGACTGATTGTGCATGTGTAAAGTTTGGTGTCAAAGAGGATTCCTAGTTACTTACATGTGTGTGAAGGAGCTATGTATGAGTTGTGGATTTATATTTTAGGGGATGTAGGAGTAATGTTGTGATGAGGGATAAGTAGTTTAGTTTTGGTAGGATTGACTTCAAGACACCATTTGTTGAACCAGGATTGAAGGGAATTTAGAGCTGTTTGCAGGGATTGTAAGGCAGATTGAAGCTTAGGAGGGTGTGCAATTAATGCTATGTCATTCGCGAACTGTAGAGGATATATATTTTAATTAAAATAAAGGGGATCGGAATTATAAATATCATGCTAGTAGATATTATATAAAATGGATGATAAGGGGGAGCCTTGTGGGACACCTTGCTGTAGGTTAAAAGGGTGGGATAAGGATTGGCGGATTTTTACTTGGCAGGAGCGGTCAGTTAAGAATTGTTGGATTGGGAGACTGGAGACGATGGGTATAACACTTGCGGCTGACATCATTTTTAACCGTAGAGTGTCAAATGAAGCCATACTGATCCTAACAGACAGTAGGCAAGCCTTGATGTCTCTGAAGAAGTTATACACTACTTCAGAGAAAACACTAGAGTGCCATAAAAAACTACGACAGGCAGCAATGCATAACACCATTGAAATCTGCTGGGTGAAGGGGCACGATATAATCATAGGTAACAGGAGGGCTGATACACTGGCCAGAGCAGCGGCTGGGATAAACGTCATCTCACCGGAGTAGCTAGTGCGATTGACACCCCTGTCACTATGTAACATGTCAAATTCCAACACACTTGATAAATTCAGGAAGCGTTGGGAAGATACGGAAAGCTGAAAACTCTCGAAGGAGACATTACTGTACATCAATGAGATTTCAGCTAAACAGTACCTGCAGATGACCAGAAGGATAACCGCTGTTCTAACCGGTCACCCCCACCTTGTAGAGGGTGTGATATGGAAAACGAGACTGCCAGGCACATTCTCAGCGAATGCCCGGCACTCTCGTCTACGAGAGGATCCATATTGGGTGAAAGATGGCCGACGATAGATCTCATCAGGGATTTGCCCACCTCAGTAATACTGGACTACCTAGACAAGGTGGGATGGTTGAGCTGAGGATGGGTGATCCGGAGTGGGAGGCAGCACAATGGGCCTAATGAGGTCTAAGTGCAGTACAGTAATGCGCACTCCCCCTTATACCAGATACCATATATTACGGTATATTGAGTAGAGAACATTTGTTCCTTGATGCCATACACAATCGAAGGCTTTTCTTATGTCAAGGAAGGCCACGGCAGAAGATTGTCCTTCCAGGTGTTTTGTTTGAAGGTTTGAGGTTAGGATAGTAAGTGGTAGTACTGTCGATTTTTGGGTTAAATTGGTAGACAGGAATCGAGCTTTGGATTGAGTTTAGGATTTTTTGTTTGTTAAGGGATTTTAATAATTTTTTTATTACTAGGAGAAGTGTGATAGGACGGTAGTTTGTGATAAATGAGGGATTATTTTCGGGTTTGGGAATACATACGATTATACCTTTTTTCCATTCCGGAGGTATGTATGAATGCTTATAGCAGTAGTTTAGAATATTGAGGATTAATTGGTGGACTTCAACGGACAGTTTTTTAGGATAAATCGGGGACTTTATCATAACCTGGTGCAGAATTTTTACCAGAATGTAGCATCGAGAAGTAGACTGTCTCGTTAAATAAATCGTCTGGGGGGAGGTGAGGTCTCAAGAAAATGTTTGTCGTAGTTTTTATTGTCTGAGAATTTATACATATTGTCAAAATGTTCTGCAAATGTGTTGTATATTTTCGTGTCGTCCGTTATGATTGAATTGTCTGTCACGTCTTTGATGCTATTAATTTGGTCTGATTTTTTATATTTAGTTAGTTTTTTTATTTGTGTCCAATATTCTTATCCGTTTAGTTCATTAATCTCTTTCCAAGTTTCTGCCCATTTGTCGTTTTTGTATTCAAATATTAATTTCCGAATATCTTTACTTAATTGGTTGAATTTAGCTTTCAGTTATCTGTCGTCTATTTCTTTCATGTCTCTGTATAATTGTCTTTTATTATGAATTTGTGTATTAGTTTTAGTGAATTTTTCATAAATTTCCACCTTCAATAATGTGTTAGTTTTATACTTATTATAATCTGCATCTGTATTGCAATTTAATTAACTATTCTTTATTTACTTTTTACAATTTCCATTTCGGTTAGGAGATGAGGCCCTTGTTTCAATCTTAGGTCCACTGTACCGAGCAAATATTTGTCACAAATTACATTTTCTTACACAATTCAATATTTGCAATAAATCGAATTTTACAAACCTCGAAGAAAAAATAAACTTCATTTTACAACCGTTATAAATCTCAATTGACCCTTAATAAAAGCCAAACACACACTCGAGACGGATTTAATGTCCGCACAAAACGAACAGAAATCAAATCCCGACCTATAAATTTCCGCAACACTTCCACTTACAACTTAATAACAGATCCCCCCGACAATGGAAAACGCGAATCAAATGATCCGTAATTAAAGCGATAACGAGGAAACGGAACAAATAAGGGAAGGTCACGTGCCCGGCCGTGACCAATCGCCCCTTCGGGTCCCGCACAAAAGGGCCAATCGTAATTGATTCCGCACGCCTTGTAAGCGCGGCCAGTTTGAATGAACACCGTGACACCGGATTACATGGGAGAAATATTCCTATGTTTGTAATAGGCGATGATGTCTGTTTTTGCTGGAGATTTCAACTACATGGGAATATGTTTTTGAGACTTTTCAGTTACTACCCTTCGATTGTTTTAATGTTGCGTGCAAATGGGGTGATAGTTGCTGTAATGGAAGTGTGCTAATGTACCGGATCATGACAAATTTAATTATAGTTCAAATGGATTGAGTGAAACTTTAATTTAATTTAAATCACATTTATTTAACGTTTTCATTACTTTTCGATTTTATTTTAGCACTGAGTGCTATTAATCGAGTCTCATAATCTTTTTATAATCGGAATTTCACTTAATGCGCTACGCGTACAAAAAAAAATATTTTGAATTTATGAATATTTGAACCTCACTTGAAATCAGCGTTTTATACGCGTGGCGCATGAAGTAAAATTTCGAGTTTAGAAAAGCCCAGAAAATTTGTCTCGGGTCGCTGCGCGACCCGAGACAAATTTTCACAGGGCTTTTCTAAACTCGAAATTTTACTTCATGCTTAGTCTGGGAGTGGAAAACACTCGTTCACAGCCTAAAATTGAACGTTTAAAAAAACAACGGATGTCGCACAAATTACAGCTTATGCATATGTTTACCTAAAAGAAAATGTTCACGTTTTTTTAGAAGAGTTCAATTTGAAGCTATAAACGAGTGTTTTCCACTCCTAGGCTAAGCATGAAGTAAAATTTCGAGTTTAGAAAAGCCCCGTGAAAATTTTCTGGGCTTTTCTAAACTCGAAATTTGACTTCATGCGCCACGCGTACAAAACGAAAATATTGTGAATTTATGAATATTTGAACCTCACTTGAAATCAGTGTTTTATACGCGTGGCGCATGAAGTAAAATTTCGAGTTTAGAAAAGCCCAGAAAATTTGTCTCAGGTCGCTGCGCGACCCTTGACTAATTTTCACGGGGCTTTTCTAAATTCGAAATTTTACTTCATGCTTAGTCTGGGAGTAGAAAACACTCGATCACAGCTTAAAATTAAACTCTTTTAAAAAATAACGGATGTCGAGATAAATTTTCTGGGCTTTTCTAAACTCGAAATTTTACTTCATGCGCCACGCATACAAAACAAAAATATTGAAAGTTTATGTATATTTAAAACTCACTTGAAATCAGTGTTTTATACGCGTGGCGCATGACGTAAAATTTCGAGTTTGAAAAGCCCAGAAAATTTGTCTCGGGTCGCTGCGCGACCCTCGACAAATTTTCACGGGGCTTTTCTAAACTCGAAATTTTACTTCATGCTTAGTCTGGGAGTGGAAAACACTCGTTTAAAGTTTTAAACTAAGCTCTTTTGAAAAACAACGGATGTCGGAAAATTTTCAGCTTATGCATATGCTTACCCAAAAGAAAAATTTCCTGTGTAACCAAACAAGTGTTTTATAAAACGACACACAAACGAACTGACTGCAAAAATTAGAGGTTATAATTTAGTGTTACCTACCTGCGAATATGAAATTTACCAAAACGCCATATATAATCTATTGCCAACAGATCTTAAAATGACAATCACTTAAAAACCCTTTACAAACATTCATAATACACATGACAATTTTGAATGTACCTTTAACTTAAACAATCTTTAACTAAATGCCTGTTTAAAAAAGGCGAGAGTGAATTAGATTTTCTAAATTGATTATATTTAATTACCGTCGTTATAAATATGAGAATAACCCTCAGAAATAATACAAGCGAGAAATTACAGATTTTTTTCCATTAACCCTGCCCTAACACCAACCTTTTTTCCCTCGCTTAGAAAATATGCAAAAATCCGCCGGATCATAAATTCCGGCCCATCCTTTTGATAATCCAACAATTTTTTCAACCGCGCGCTCTTTTATTATTATTTATGATTAACGAGCGTTCGGCCGAGAGTCGAGATGTAAGTTAATTCAATTATTTAACCCTCTCTTAAACAATAGGTGGCGGCGCCGGGCGGTGAAATGAAGTGCTCATTTTATAATGTTTGAATCCCCGTAACGTGATTTGGAATTAATGGGCCGCGAATGCGGTGATAAGCGGCTGCTGCATTCGGCAATCTCCGTATGTACCCGACCTCTTTATATTTCATACTCTGTTCACCTTTTTTTATTGTCTTCTTTTATTTTATTCTTTTTGTGAAAAAATCCTGTTTCGTCTGTTCTGTTTGTGCGGGTGTTTGAATGCACTTTTATTCGAGCTAGCTGATAAACGCCTGGGGCGCTTTTGTCGCAGGGATTTACGGTTTGCAGTGGTTATTAATACTTGCTTAGTGGCTCGTGTTACATGCAACAATGATGATGGATACGTTTTTTTATTAGAATGGAAAAATGTTGATTTTATCATTGCATATTTTATTTGTAAGCATTAAAATAAATTACCTTTTTGACAAGAAAGAATATTAATTTCTGTGTTGAACAGGTTTTATTTTAATAAAAATGAATCATTGTTTCACTTACAATTTTCGTTGAAAATTTGATATTTGAAACAAAAAAGAGGAGCATTAGCATTTCTAAAGTTATAACGAAAAATGAAAATATCATAATATACGTCAAATTCAATAATGTTCAATGCGGATTGTAATAGCGGTAAATTTACAATTCCGAGTGTTCAATAATAAAAATATTTTTATTTGAAGCTTGTATAAGACGATATTAATTTCTTGTTCAAGAAAATAGTATACTATTTTCTATCACGGTTTAATTTATTTATTTATTTAACGGAATAGACCATTTTTACAATAATAATATACATGTAAAATACAATTCATTTATGTATACTACTAAGTTTAAAATAGAACAATAAAAAATATACTTTGTAGCAAAAACTAACAATAAACAATAAAAAAAAGTTATACACAAACTATGACCAAACGCAAATCTTGTACAGTTTTTACAGCGTATAAAACACTAAAATATTGTGAAATTTATGTATATTTAAACCTCATTTGAATTCAGTGTTTTATACGCGTGGCACATGAAGTAAAATTTCGAGTCAGAAAACCCCAGAAAAATTGTCGAGGGTCGCGACAATTTGTCAAGGGTCGCGCAGCGACCCGAGTAAAGTTTTTTGGGCTTTTCGAAACTCGAAATTTTACTTCATGCGCCACGCGTATAGAACACTAAAATATTGTGAAATGTACATTTTAAACTCACTTAAAATCACTGTTTTATATGCGTGGCGCATGAAGAAAAATTTCGAGTTTAGAAAAGCCCAGAAAATTTGTCTTGGGTCGCTGCGCGACCCTCGACAAATTTTCACGGGGCTTAGTCTTAGTCTGGGAGTGGAAAACACTCGTTTGAAGCTTTAAATTGAACTCTTAAAAAAACAACAAATATCTAAAGATTTAAAAAAATTATTCTGAATTTGGGATACGTATACTTTAAAGAAAAACTTCTTGTATATACAAAATGTAATCAGCTCAAATTATTTTCTCGCCAAGCTAAATGAACAAACAGGAAATTGAAATATATTGAAAACATGACAGAGGATGAAAAGTCCTAACGAGACTAACATTTTTTGCAGAAAGTTTTATTTAATTCTTGTACAAGAAAATAGTGTCGTCTAGTACAAGCTTAAGGCTTAAAAAGTTGATGTCACTGTTGTTGAGTTAATCCACGTCGAAAGTTGTAAAAAATAATCGCATGAAAATGTTTGCGATTAATTCCATTTTTGGCCGAGATGATTTTTTTGAGTAATTGGAAGCAACACAAATAGCGCTCATATGTCAAAATGTTCTAAGTACCGTAAAAAATTTCAATTTTTACGGTAGAGACGTCAGTTGCCAAATGGTAGCATTAGGATTGCCCAATCCAGAAATATAAAAGGCAACCCTTATATCATAAGAGTTTAATTAAAATAATGAATATGAATAAGAATAATTCTCATTCAAAAATATTTGAATTCGAGAATATAAGCTTACGCTTCTTATATTTTGCACACTTTTAATAATATATAAAATTACGAAAATATTTTTTTGAAGAGAATTTGAACAAAATGTTACATATACTTTGAAAGAGCGTTGTAACAAATTAATTAAAATAAGATTTTAAATATTTCATTGTATAATTTAATATCCGGAGGTGTATTTTCGCGGAAAGTAGCTGTTTTAATTGATATTTATTTTCTTAAGTTGTCTTATTAATTAAGACACCTGGTTTGCACGAAAAACATTTTCGTAATTTTATATATTAATGAATGTGAATTTTTGATATTTTGCTAGATATTTTCTAGAAAAATAGCTGTTTTGTCTTGTTTTGTTTGCCCTTTATAAAAATATATCTAATCTTTAAAATGAACAGATTAGTTATTATGTGATATAAAAGCATCCTGCGGTATTTGATTTCTTTAAAGATAAAACATTCTGAGACATTCATATTGAATAAATTTTGATAAAAATTTGGCTAAAAAGAATTGACTGTTTGGTGTTGTAGGCGTTCACTTTGTGGTACATCTTAAATACACTTGTAAAGAAAACACTTTTTACTTTGTTTAACCACTGAATCTTACATTTAATTGTGACTAGTTTCGACTATTTAGTAGTCATTCTCAAACTAAAGTAAATACAAATTACACGTTAAAAACTATTTATACGGCTTCGAAAAGAGGGGTGTACATTAGGTCAACCTGGTCATTAAAAAGGGAAATTCCGGGATTAATTCGGGCCTTGTGTATTTCTAGTGCTTCCAGTAAATCCATTTTACGACCTTTTTCGGCAAAATGGATTACTGAAAGTACATCCTCACCAAAAGTGTGATTCTCTTCTAAAAAATGGTTAGCATAGGTAGAACTATTATGTTTTAATCTAAAGGCTCGCTCGTGTTCTTTCCATCTTATTTCGATTCTACGACCAGATTGCCCAATGTACACACCTTTACAATTTTCGCAGTTCAATTTATAAATGCCTGATCTAACTAGCGGATTAAGTTTTGTTTTTGGGTTATAAATTATATTATTAAGTTTATGGGGCGTTTTTAATATTACATTATTGTTACATTTTTTAAGGATGTTTTTAATTTTACAACTTATTGTACCATAGTAGCTGATTGATATTATTATTAGATTTAATAATAAAATCAAACTATTTTTCATTTAACAATAAATTTTACAGTCAACATGAAGGCTTAGCAATGGGGTCCCCGCTGAGCCCATTGCTAGCTGAAATATTCATGAACAATATTACAAATACTATTTTAAATTCCACGTTAGGTAAAAAACACATATATCATTGGTTTAGATATGTAGACGATGTTCTAGCATTCTTTAAAGGTACAGATAGACAACTCCAGCAATTCCTCAATTTCCTTAACACAATACACCCTTCAATAACTTTTACAGTAGAAACAGAAACCGATAACAAAATTAATTTTCTAGACCTAACCATTACAAAATTTAACAACAAATTAAATTTTAATATATATAGAAAACAGACCTATACTGATTCCGTTATCCCTAACCACTCCCGCTACCCACAAATTCATAAAAAAGCTAGTTTCTATACAATGATAAATAGAGCATTTAAAATTCCGCTAAATGTAAATGATAGAAAGAAAGAGATCAATACAATAAAGGAAATAGCATTGAATAATGGCTACACAACTTCACTAATAGACAATTTAATTCATAATTATGAAATGAAAGAGGTGCAAAAATTCTTCTACCCTAGAATTAGGTGAATAGATAATCAACATTTTAAAACAATCAGCTACTATGGTACAATAAGTTGTAAAATTAAAAACATCCTTAAAAAATGTAACAATAATGTAATATTAAAAACGCCCCATAAACTTAATAATATAATTTTCAACCCAAAAACAAAACTTAATCCGCTAGTTAGATCAGGCATTTATAAATTGAACTGCGAAAATTGTAAAGGTGTGTACATTGGGCAATCTGGTCGTAGAATCGAAATAAGATGGAAAGAACACGAGCGAGCCTTTAGATTAAAACATAATAGTTCTACCTATGCTAACCATCTTTTAGAAGAGAATCACACTTTTGGTGAGGATGTACTTTCAGTAATCCATTTTGCCGAAAAAGGTCGTAAAATGGATGTACTGGAAGCACTAGAAATACACAAGGCCCGAATTAATCCCGGAATTTCCCTTCTTAATGACCAGGTTGACCTAATGTACACCCCTCTTTTCGAAGCCGTATAAATAGTTTTTAACGTGTAATTTGTATTTACTTTAGTTTGAGGATGACTACTAGATAGTCGAAACTAGTCACACAATTAAATGTAAGATTCAGTGGTTAAACAAAGTAAAAAGTGTTTTATTTACAAGTGTAAAAAGAATTGTTTAATGTACTCATTGTAAAATCTATCAAAACCTAATTAATTCTAAATTCAAGACTATCTTAACGATTCTTATCATTTCACCTTTATTCTAAAAATAGTAAATTTTATCATTTGTCCAGATTCATTTTATTTTCTTAGAGAAAATATCTGAAAGATGTTTTATTGTTTGATTGTACTTTACTCATTATTTCATATCATGACTGCCACGTGTATCTCTCAGTTACATACTCAAGTCTAATTTGAGTATTTGTAAAAATGCTTAGCAGTCACACTGTCCTTTTATTTAAGGAAGGGCGATAGATAGAAATCGGGTTGGGGGATGAGATGAACATTAGGGAATTGACTTAGGTGGTTAGCCATTCAGTCACGACCAGTTTAGTATTATAATTTTCATATTAATGAAAATGTGGACAACACAATTAACACCCATGGCATCGGAGACGAATGTTCTGCGTTAAAAAAATTATTCGCCCCAGGCGAGACTCGAACTAGCATCGAACTCGCTGCCGTGGACGATTGGTCCAATCTATTGACTCAACCGCTCGGCCACCGCAGCCCCTCTCTGTCCTATTACAAAATTCCCTAAAACTTAAATTAAAATCTAATTTATTCGAGTTTACATACACAGTCTGCTTTACAATTGAATTGTTTTTTCTTAAAGTTTCAATATTATGTGACCTACTTTCAAAGCTAATTTCTTGATTTATTAACTTTAATTTTTTATAAGACAACGCTCGTATTTTAGAAGCTTTGAATAATTTTTTTAATTCTATTCAGTTATTAAACAATAATTGAATACATTCTTTTTAAAGTATAATGAGTTTCTGAGATTTATAAATAAGGTTAGATTATGTGCCTATAATTTGAAATTTAGTGGATTTTAAATATTTATGGTGACTGCGCCGGGACAAAAAATTTTTAGCTGTATTAATTAAAAAGCTAGCTATAATAAAAAAATCGCTCCGGTATGGCTAACATTTTTGTTTTTTCACTAACGATAGTTACATTGTTTTGCTTTTATTGCTAAGATTTCAATGTAATATATGCGATAACAGACTTTCATTCCATTCTTTTAAAACGCCAATATCTTAAATTGTCCAACTTACTCTGTGAAAACCTAGCAGACAATTGAATCGGCAGTTATAATTAAATGATCTGACTACTTGTTTTCATAATTCTTAAAATTTTATATGATTTGTTGTAAATAACAAAATAATATACAAATTATAGAATTAGAAAAATCAAGCAATAGTAATCCAACTCTGGATATTTAATTAAAACACTTGGTTTGTTTAGCTAATTGAAATTAAAATTAAAATAAATTAGTGAAACAAACCAAGTGTTTTAATTAAATATCCAGAATTAGGTTCAAAAATGTTTCACAGGGGGTTAAGTGATAAATTAATTAAACAAATACTAATCCATTTTATTGGGCATAATTCACAGAATTTGAAATGCCTATGTATATCTTTAAAGTATTTGTTTTGATATTTTCTTCTTTAGTTTACTTCAGTGGCGATACATTTATAGACATATTCTGGCGTATTTGTTTTGTAGAAATAGAGGAAGAGAAACATTTCGTAATATATCCTTATAGTATACAATTTTCTAGCTTGACATTGCATGAAACAACTAGCCATTAAAACGTTGGGGCGCACAGTGCATCTAGTCAATGAAAGCAATGGACAAAAATCAAATTTCAGAAATAAAAGTAAATTTTACACTTTAGATCAATTTTAAATTAATTCTGGATATTTAATTAAAACACTTGTTCCACTGATTTATATTGTCTCCTACTAGTTTTGAACATTGGTCATCTCGAAACTAGTCGGAGAAAATATAAATCAGATTATGACGATTAAATTCATATAACAAGACAATGAACGACATTAGCTATCAAGACGTTTCCTACACAATAACTAACAATTATAGAACACTATAACTCCAGGCGGAAATACCAACGGTCGATTGCCAATTGGCAGGTTATTTAATTCTTATGTTATTTATTGTATTATGTTTTTGTATTATTGCTGTTAACAAAATCTGCCAATAAAGATTTATACATACATATATATATATATATATATATATGTATGTATAAATCTTTTTGTAAACTAGGGACTTGTAGTCTAGATCTGCTGCGTGTTATTGGTCCACTCGATGTAGAAGAAATTTTAGCACCTTCTACATCGAGTGGACCAATAACACGCAGGAGATCTAGACTACAAGTCCCTAGTTTACAAAACAAATGTACTGACAGTGAACGTGACATCCATCACTCAGTATACAAAAAAGCTCCTGAGGATGGCAGAAGTGATGCTGCCGAAACGTAGAACGCAAATAAATCAACCAACGCGAGAAAGCACCCCAAAAAACTTAAGCCAGTTATACATATATATATATATATATATATATATATATATATATATATATATATATACATATATATACATATATATATATATATATATATATATATATATATATATATAAATCAGTGAAACAAACCAAGTGTTTTAATTAAATATCCAGAATTAGATTTAAAAATGTTTCACCACGGGTTTAGTGAAAAATTAACTAAACATAATTAAAAATTTACGATGATTCTACGCTTAAGTAAGATTGAAGAAATAATGACATCGGATGACCACTTTTTTATACAGAATGATTTAAATTCGAAACCTAGCATGATATTTCCTTTATTACAAGAGTAGAAGTTTCACATATTATCACTGATTATTAATCTTCTTACAAAATAAAGTTGTCTACAACTGTTTATCTACAATTTATAATCAAACGAAACCGCAATTTTGTGTTTTTTAACGACTCATATGCAAAAATATACAAATGCAAATAAACAATTGGCACATCGTTGAAATCAGAAAAAAATGCAGTTCCATGATGTGCATATATAATAATGCTGCATTAAGAAAACTAAATGTTGATCGTGAAAACACAAAAACTAGTCACTGTACAAAAATAAAATGTCTGTCGTTTTTAAAAAAGATTATAAACAAGAAATATATAGTCGTTTAAAAAGTGATTTTCTTGTTTTATTATTTTCACAGAAAACAGTTGAAGATAATCCTCTATCATAAGCGAGATCTTAGTCATTTGACACGAATATTAAACATCCTGTGTATAAAAATCTGACAACTAGGGGCAAGACATTATTATTGTATTTTGTTTAACTCACAGAATAAATAAAAATTACAGAGACGTTTTCGGCTTTTTGGAGATATTGCCTTCTAAAGTTTTGCATAATTTCTTCATTTTTTTGTAAACAATAAAAAAATATATTTTATAATAAAACTTAACGTAAACATAGGAAATTCAATTTAGATAATGTGTACCATAAATACCTTCGATGGAAAAGTTCATTTTACTGGAAGTAACTGAAATATTTGTATGAAATATCAACAATTGAAGGGCAGCAACATGATAACATCAACTAGAGTAACAGATACAACAACCGCAATTTATTTCAGACAATGAACAAACGGAAGTTAAAATCAAGTCATATGAAAAAGAAGGAGCAAATTAGGAAAAAAATATTCTACAGCAAAAAGCATTAAACCTCGTGAGTTGGGTTTACCATGCAGATGCACTAACAATTGCAGAGAGAAACTCAGTAATACCATTAATTAACTAATAATATTCTTTTTATTCATTAGTTATACGCATGAATTAATTTCAACAAATTGAGATTAATCAATATCAAATTGGGAATAAGCAATAGTAAATTGGGACTGCAAGCATAGCTGCCAGTTTAATCACAATCAAATTGGGAATAAACAACATCAAATTGGGATTCAGCCATTTCAAATTGGGATTGAACTAATATTATTCAAGAAAAAACAGTTTAAATAATGTAGCAAAAATAACAGAAACTTTATTGATTTGACATGTTTTGTATCAATCTTCTAAATTTAGAGTATTTTTGAATGTGAGCAATATATAGAGAGTTTTTCTTTTAAATATACATTTTCCTATTGTAGCGTATATGCTGTTTATCTTGAGTTATTTGTTGTTTCTTTTTTAAGAGTTTAATTTAGAGCTTTAAACGAGTGTTTTCCACTCCCAGGTGAAGCATGAAGTAAAATTTCGAGTTTAGAAAAGCCCCGCGCAGAAAATTTGTCGAGGGTCGCGCAGCGACCCGAGACAAATTTTCACGGGGCTTTTCTAAACTCGAAATTTTACTTCATGCGCCACGCGTATACAACACTGAAATATTGTGAAATTCACAGTATGCTAAAGACGTATATTTTGAACTTCAGTTTAAAACCAGTGCTATCCATTTTTTAACAGTTAATGCAGATTTGTGTGGTGGCAAATATTTTCAATATAGAATTACATATATTCTTGTAAGAACACTTACACTTGTTTTTGTAGGCATTAACGTGATAAACCACAATATTTTAATATACAATTACATTTTTGTATCCCCTTTCTAAGCTTACGCAGGACTGTAAACAAACAACAGTTAGTAGTTTCAAATAGAACTCAGTAAAATGCCACGGTTTGGCATATGTGTACCAGAAAGTAAAATTCCCTGAATGATTATGCTTGCAGCCCCACTAATTAAAATCTTCACAAGCCGCCACTGGTGTTCTCACCTAAATATCAATATTTTGATAAGGACACAGGAATAATTATATTATTAATTTAACATTTTTTATTTTTATATAATAGATATATGTATACAAGGATATTGCACAGATTAGTACATGAACGATTAAATTTAACTAACCACAATTATATACAAATATTTACACAATATATATACCCAACAAAACCCGTATTTATTTACTAAACCCAACGAACACTTTTTTCTTGCAATCCGTCTCCTCCCCATCATTATCCTTATCCTGATGCGCCGTCATGTGTCTCGTCAAATGATGCCTTTCCCGGAAGCTCTCCGCACAAACCGGACACTTGAGTTTCTCCTCCCGCTTCCGTTTGTTGTAATCCGTTTGCTCGTTTTTGTGATGCGACCGCATGTGATAAACCAAATCGGAAGTCATCCTGAACGAGATGTTGCACTTGGCGCAGACGTTTTGAGCGGGGAGAGAGAGGGCCGCTAAAGATGGGGGTAGTAACGAGGAGAGGATTGCGGCAGCGGGATTTCGGATTTCGGGGGTGAACTTCATTTCCGGTTGGGCGATTTTGAGCATTTCTTGGTTGTGGAACTGATGGTAGTTGTAGGGTAAGTCGGGGCGGTATTGGGTCAGCATGGGTCGGATTTTGGAAAAATTCGGTTGTAGCAAATCTGGATTGTTGGGGGAGGATTTTATGAGAAAAGGGTTTTCAATTTGATGGTCTTGCATAAAACTACTTTGATAGGACGGCGTGTTCTGCGCCTTGAATAAATGATTAGGGGAGAGCATTTGCGTTTGGAAGTTCTGATAGTTTCTATTTAAAATAGGCGGGGAAGGTGAGAGTGAGTTTTGGTAGCTCAAATCAGGGCTGATTGATAAATTTGGAGACAAACGTGCTTCCTTTGTGAAACTTACTTTTGTGAAAGCGCTCTTTTGCTCCGGGGAATTATTCAAAATCACTTTAGGCTTTCCGATGTTAGGATCCCCGAAAATCTGTTGCTTCTGCGTGAAATACTTCTTCGTGAAATCCATCTTCGGCGCGTCCACTTCAATCTCCTCATCCTCTGAATTCGAATTCGAGTTGTTGTTTTCTGTCGCAACAGCTAAATCCACTTCGTACTTGCTGATTTTATTACTCTGCCTCTGTTTCAATTTTTCATCCGGCAACATTAAAAAAGCCACGTCGAATGACCTTTTCGTTTTAACAGGAAGTTCAGTTTGTTCCTCACTTTTCGTTAAAAACACCGATTCAGCCTTGATTTCGGCTTTCCTATTATTAACATCCATCGTCATCTTGACTCACAACAAACACACGAACTAGTATTGTACAAGCGCTCAGCGCGGAGTTGAAGTGCGTAATGTTCGAAAAACATACTTGCAGCATCTAAATATCGCCAGATTTACCCTACCACTCCATCTGTGCGGAACAAGAGAACCAAATCCAACCCCACTAAACTAAAAACAAGGACGCCTTTACACACCCACTCTAGTGCGAGCATGCGACGGAAGCACACAATGTGTTGAATAAGGACGGGCTTCTACGCGGATGTTTCAGTGGGGGTGAGATAGGTTTATATAGTTTTAAACTCTAGGGATTTTCGTTGTATCCAGTGAAAGCGTCCTATAGGGGGAAAACTTAAGGGCCAGAGGGTTGTTTCAGACCAATGGAGTTTTAGCGCTGGGCGTGGTTTGGAAATACGTTGATCCAATACGGTTTTCAATGTAGGTGCGGTTAGAATGTGAGCTTGCGGGGTTTTCAGGGTGTACTTGAACGTCGACGTCGGACAGAACATATTCTAATTGAAATAATCGGGAGGGCGCTCTTATTTTCCGATTTCGTCCAAGCGGTTTTCTTTCGATGACTACTTATGTGAAATCGATATTGGCTCATCAATTCTATATATTATAAATACTCCTTTTATAAAAGAATAAAAATACTTGAATAATATTACATTTTATATTCAAACAAATACGTTTAATATATAAAAAAAAATAAAAACATTAAGAAGTTCTAGTTTGTTTACTGCATATTTATTTATTTATTTAACGGAATATCCATTTTACAAAATACATTTTGACAAAAAATTTTATATGATTGTAATTGTTCATTGTTTTTATTATAAGCTACTTATTAAAAAAAACATAAAATTTTCTACACATACTTGAAAGCCTAGATATTCAATTGTAGGTTATTCTCAAATAATTTGTATCTAAGTTTTAAGTTCAAAAGTTTGTTCTAAAATATTTAAAATAGTCATACAGGAAATTTTACTTAAAGTATACTTTCACATATTCCATATAAACATTTGAAAAATTATTGAACATGTGATCAAAACTAAGCTGTATATTTTGAACTTCACTTTAATTCAGGGTTTAAATGCGTGGCGCATGAAGTAAAATTTCGAGTTTAGAAAAGCCCAGAAAATTTGTCTCGGGTCGACAAATTTTCACGGGGCTTTTCTAAACTCGAAATTTTACTTCATGCTTAGTCTGGGAGTGGAAAACACTCGTTAGAGTTTTAAAATTGAATTTTTTTAATAAGATCACGAATGTCTGAAAATTTCCATTGAAAAATCGTAATATGTATACCTAAAAGAAAAATTGCTTGTATATTGCTCCAGGTGCTAGATGAAAAAAAAACATTGTACAATTAACAAGTCACCTTTAAATTTGTGTTTATATTATTGTTTATACAAACAAAGTTAAAAGTGTTTTATTGTTAAATTAATATTTGTAACAAAGTAGAAGACTCTACAATACAGAAAATTTGTAAAATGTATTAACGTGAAATCAAACATAAGCAGTTTATTTGAAGCTTCACAATATAAATAAGCGGCTATTCGCATGGCGCATGAAGTAAAATTTTGAGTGCGATTCGTTATGCGCCGGTAAATCAAAATGTTGAGGCTATTATAAACACCAAATTTTACTTCATGATTAATCAAGGAGTGGAAACACTCCTTAGCAGCTTTAAATAAAAGGCTTATATGAAAACAACAACGAATAAAAATGTTTAGCGCGTACATCGGTGTTAATACAGGCAATTTTTTATTTTACGATATACGAGTATCTGCTGCATTTGTTCAGGCAGTCATTGTTTTTGAAAATAGTTCTATTTGAAGCTTCTAACGAGTGCTTCCACTCCTTGATTAAGCATAAAGTAAAATTTCGAGTTTAGAAAAGCCTGAAAATTTGGCTTGGTCGCGTAGCGCAGCGGAGCGACCAAGCCAAATCAGGCTTTTCTAAACTCGAAATTTTACTTCATGCGCCACGCGTTTAATCCCTGAATTAAAGTGAAGTTCAAAATATACTGCTTAGTTCTGATCACATGTTCAATAATTTTTCAAATGTTTATATGGAATATGTGAAAATATACTTACAAAAAAAACCCTGTAGATATAGATATACAGGTAAGCAAAATTTCCTAAATGACTATTTTCAATATTTTAGGACAAACTTTTGAACTTAAAACTTAGATAAAAAATATTTTAGAATAACCTACTATTAAATATCTAGGCTTCCAAGTATGTGTATTTGATTTTGTTGCGTAGCGAAGCGGAGCAATTAAATTCAGAGAAACCAGTGAAATAGTTAAAAAAATCAAACTCAAAAATGATCAATACAAACAACAAAACAGAACCAATGTTATTTTATTAAAGTCATTGATATCACTTTAAAGATTGTCTTCCACTCTTCGATTAAGCATGAAGTAAAGTTTCGAGTTTAGAAAAGCCTGACCATTTGGATTTTCCAGGCGTATAAAACGCTGATTTATTCTGAAGTTCAAAAACTGGAGTTGTGTGTGTAAATTTAAAGTTGAGGATATTGATATGAGAAAGAAGACATTATTTGTTCAACAAAATATCTGTTTTCAATAATATTGAAAGGCCTCGACAATATTAGTCCTCAGGTTTTTTTTTTTTGACATTCAATAAAAAGAGTTATTCAAATTTCTTAGCGCGTGCTGAGGTTATTGCCCAGGGGCCGGCGGTTTCAACGCCCCTCAAATTTGAATGTGACTAAAAAAAGCCCCATTAGATCTCTTGAACGTCCACCGGGAGGCGGCACCGACCACATTGAGAACCACTTTTAGACTGATAAATTTACTGATAAATACTATTATATACTCGTAATATATAATTTTGATGAATCAACCAACAAATTTGATTACATTTCAGAATTTAAATATTAGCGATCTTATCAATAAAAGAAAATATTAACGTTTTGTTAGGCACTAGCTAACTAAATATCTTTATTTATAAATTTTTTTATAAGATGCAGTATATTAACAATTATTTGTTAGATCCAAACCGCAAAATATCTATTTTTTTTATTTTTGGGGATTGGTTTCTTAAGGTTGCGGTTTACTAGAGTGAGACAAAGCCCAGCCATTTGCTAGAGATAGACCTATATTTCTATTTCCAGCATATAAAGGTAAACGTCATATATCGTGAGCATTTTTTTAATGAATGTTGAGCTAATTGAATGCAGAATGTACAGACATTCTTGAATTTTCACGGGGCTTTTCTAAACTCGAGATTTTACTTCGTGCTTGGTCTAGGAGTGGAAAACACTCGTTAGAGTTTTTGAATTGAGAGCTTTTAATAAGATCACAATTGTCTGAAAATTTACATTGAAAAATCGTAACATGTATACCTCAAAGAAAAATTCCTTGTAATCGTTATATATCGTGAACATTTTTTTTAATGAATGTTGAGCTAATTGAATGCAGAATGTACAGACGTTCTTGAATTTTACGTAGTTCAAGTTTTTGTTGCCTAAAAAAGAGTAAATAAATGACTCAAAAATAGCTATTTTCAGGATTTTTTTACAAATAAACTAAATATCTTAATCGTTTTAAATTGGTGACATTGAAATCCCACAAGTTTTTGGATTGTTTTGATGTATCATGTAATATTGTCCCATAATCAGAACATGCTGGAACTGGTTACTATCAAAATCGTTGGATTTTACTCATAATAAATCGCAACTTTAATCCATAAAAATAAAATCAATAATAATATGCGGATTTTATCTAACAAATAGCTAAACATTGCCTGCAAAATCGAACCAAGTCAAAAATCTTATTATGTGACGTCTATTAGGCAGTGAATAAACTAACATACAAACATTAGTGATGTAGAAACCAGCTAAATCTAACAATTTTTGTCATTTTTTATTATAAAAAGTCACATAACTAAGTATATAAACCACATATTAAGAGATATGTATTCTATTCAATTATTTTACTTTTTATTGTGACAATTACCTGACATAATAGTTTTTGAAACTCGTAGCTCAAATAATAAATTCCGTCCCATTTTCAGTTTTAGATGTATTTATAGAGAAAAGCATTGCTAATGAATAATTTGAAAATATATTGAAATTACCCGAATTCCAGAAAAAAATCACATTATCTTTTAGCGCAAAAACTAATTATAAGGGCTGTTAGTAATGTCAAATTACCATTTTTTAACGAAAGCTTACTCACATTACTTTCTATAACTACAAGAAAAAATTAAATCGAAATGTTCTTCGCAAAAATTATATTTATTTTAATAATAGAGGTTAGTGCACAACAAAAACATGTTAATACCCTATATCTTGGAAACCTAACAAAATATGTGTAAATGTAAACGTTTTAGTGAATTTTAAGAGGGCTATAGGTACTTTCATCTGTTAAACATTTGTTTAAATTGGAAACAACAATATTTTAGGGGGCTACAGTTAAGAAATGTTGCCCAATATATATATAAACGTACCGGTTGTCCCCAAATTACTGCCCGGATAGGAATAACTTTTTTAAGAACCATTTTTCGACAAAAAAATAATTCTTTAGAAAAAGTTTTGGATGACTCAACAACAAGATTTTCAATATCAAATCCTAATTTGACCACAGAGGGCGCTGAAAATTAAGAACAACCAGTGGTCTGATAAGAGAAAACTATCTCCAATTATATTTTTAGGAGAAAATGTTATTAAAAATTTTTTGTAAGTGAGAATTAAGTTGAAAGTTGAAATACAAAATGCTAGCTGAACTAAATCAATATTATTTTTTCAATGTTTATTTCTATATTTTGTAAGACTTATTCGCTCAAAATATTTGCATTTCTATTAAATTACCTCTTTTCAATCAAGTTATGGCATATACCATGACTCCCCGAATAACTACCCAGATAGGTATAAGTTTTTGTTAACAATTTTTCAACAAAAATTCATTCCTTATATAACGTCTTGCCTTTCTTAAAAATACCATTACCATTGATGACATAATTAATTTAAATATAACTGTTTGTTATTTCCACATTGGCAACACTGACGCGCTTGACATATTAACATAAATGTTGTGTCAAACCTCCGCTATCAGATATGAATCGTTTTCATTTGCAACAAAGTTGGGAAATATTCAAAATTTTTTACCAAAGTGAGTGTTGTGTTGCAATGGAGTGCGATACAGAGACATGCTGACTGATTTTTTGTAGCCGCAATTAGAAGATTTCAACTTGGGCTAGCTTTGGTTCCAGTAGGATGGAGCAACATGCCGTGAAACTATTGATCGTTTGCACACTAAGTTTGGTAACCGTGTTATCAGTCATTTTGGAGACATTAATTGGCCATCGCGCAGCTGCGATTTGTCGTCGTTGAACTATTATTTTTGTGGGGCTATGTTAAGCACTCGAAACTTTACTTTATGCTTAGTCTGGGAGTGAAAAACACTCGTTTAAAGCTTCAAATTGAACTCTTAAAAAATAACAACGAATATGTGAAGATTTACAGAATAATTCGTATATGTATACATAAAAAAATCGAGGGATAATTTCAGTTTGATATGAGTAACTTAAGTTTATATTTACAAAGAGTCATAATTTTTTAAATCAACATTTTTATCATTTTTAAATAGCTCTCGTTGGCCTCTTTGATACAACCTACGCTAGAATCAATTGTTTTTTAATGATACAGAGCTAAGAGATCATTTATTTTCCAGAGAGAAAAAAGATAGAGACGTATAATATTGACATAAACGTGTTCTACGAGTGGTGTAAAAACAAGAAAATTTGTCGTGAAAATCTCCAGAGTAAAGAAGCAATTATAAGCACATGTGACCTGAGCTCGACCCCGCATCAATCACTGCTAAGGGACAACCATCTGAAAATCACTCCTTACAACGTAATCATTCTCGCACACAAAATTCAAGGGTGTGGAAATAAATAACTTTTCAAACTTGCTCTTTTCATTTGTTTGGTGGTAATTTATATTTTATTGTTATTATTTGTGATTAAATAACTTATTTACGCAATCAAGATTGAAATGTAGTTTTAAATACTAATCATTTTAAATATTAGGTTGCACTCTAGAGGTTTTTTTATTGAACATACGATTTGATAATTAAATTTCTTTATCGACTGTATATTGACTATTGCAATATTGATTATAAGTCTTTAAGTATGATTTCGTCAATAAATCGCTTTGTTGACTGAAAATTGACGTTGGCGAAATTTTTATTGTATATCAATTGGTTGGCTAACTTTAGGCTATCATAGGATTTTGTCATAGTATATCTTTATCGACTGTATTTTTACTATTGTCACATTATGACCATAACTCACTTTTTTTTACTTTATTCACTTAAGCTACAATGGACAATGTTACAAACAAGGTACAAATAAGATGTGAACGTCAAACAATTAGCTCTAATACAGCAATATATACATAACATAAATATTGCTACTTAATACAACTGCCGTCAAGAGAAGGAAGGAAGAAATTATCAACCGAGTATACTGCCCTTGATATTAAATTTTCCTTTATTATTTTTTTAAATTGCAGATATTCTAATTCTTTGATACCTTCATGAAGAGAATTATAATTATACATATATATATATATATATATATATATAATTATATATAATTTGAAAGTAAAATTTCGACTTTAGATCAAGACCTGCTTAAATCCATCCAATATCCACAAAACCAAGCTGCTTATCCCCTATCATAAATTTCATAACTTTCCTTTCACTATTTCCATACATCACATTCCTATACCCCCCCCCCCCCCCCCCACCAACCTGTAAATACCTTGGAATTATGTATGATACCAAAATAACCTTTAAAAGCCACACCCAAAATATTAAAACCGCGGCCAAGAAGAGGGCTCAGCGTTTTAGATGCCTCACATATGAAAACGATGGAATCACAGCACAATCTGCTGTGACTAGATATAAAATGATCTGCCGTCCACTTCTTGACTACGCGGCCATCCTTCACTGCAACCCCATCCCGTAGCTCTAAAAAAAAACAAGTTATTCCTATAGAAACTTGACTTATCTACCTAGCCCATAAATTTGCATCCAGACCCACTTATCATGATCATATAAACCACCTTTGCCTACAGAAACCCCAATACAATCCCCAAATTTAAATTTCCCCATTCCACCATCGCTGTCTTCATCATCCTAGAAACATCTACTAGCTAGAGTATCATTTATTCATACTATTTATTCATTACCATCTATTCATAACATACTTTAAAAGCAGATGTTAGTAAAACAATGGCAGAAACACCTCGGGTCGATAGCCTATGATAAGAGAATTTTAAATACAAGATCGTATTATAATAAAGAATAATGTATTTAAATTCCTTGAGTAAAGATATTTGTATATACAGAGAGTTTTATGTAACACCGAACATTTTTATAACGAGATATTTTCTTTTAAATATACATAAGCATACGTTGTATATTTGCCGATGCTAGGTTTATTAAAAGAATTTAATTTGAAGCTGTAAACGAGTGTTTTCTACTCCCAGGCTAAGCATAAAGTAATATTTCGAGTTTAGAAAAGCCTGAAAATTTGGTTTGGTCGCGTAGCGCGAAGCGCGGAGCGGCCAAACCAAATTTTCAGGCTTTTCTAAACTCCAAATTTTACTTCATGCGCCACCGGTACGAAACACTGATGCAATTTTATATTTAAAACTTCGTAATATGTCAGTGTATTGTACCGATGGCGCGTGAAGTAAAATTTCGAGTTTAGAAAAGCCTGAAAATTTGGTTTGGCCGCTTCGCGCTTCGCGCTACGGGACCCAACCAAACTTTCAGGCTTTTCTAAACTCGAAATTTTACTTCATGCTTAGTCTGGGAGTGGAAGACACTCATTTCAAGTTTAAAATTGATTTTTTTAACGAGTATTTAAAGATTTACGACATATACGGTGTAATTGGGACATGTATACTTAAAGCAGAGAAAATTGTGACCAATCAATCGCAATTAATGCCTCAAATTGCGATTGATTGGCTACAATTTTTAATGGTCATATAGGCAACCCAATTTACACATAACTTAAAAATAAAGGTGTCAAATTGTATTGGATGATGTAACACCGAACATTTTCATAACGAGAAATTTTCTTTTAAATATACATAAGCATACGTTGTATATTTGCCGATGCTAGGTTTATTAAAAGAATTTAATTTGAAGCTTTAAACGAGTGTTTTCTACTCCCAGGCTAAGCATGAAGTAAAATTTCGAGTTTAGAAAAGCCTGAAAATTTGGTTTGGTCGCGTAGCGCGAAGCGCGGAGCGGCCAAACCAAATTTTCAGGCTTTTCTAAACTCGAAATTTTACTTCATGCGCCACCGGTACGAAACACTGATGCAATTTAATGTTTAGCGGTGTGTTTTAAACTTCGTAATATGTCAGTGTATTGTACCGATGGCGCATGAAGTAAAATTTCGAGTTTAGAAAAGCCTGAAAATTTGGTTTGGCCGCTTCGCGCTACTCAACCCAACCAAATTTTCAGGCTTTTCTAAACTCGAAATTTTACTTCATGCTTAGTCTGGGAGTGAAAGACACTAATTTCAAGTTTCAAATTGATTTTTTTGAACGAGCATTTAAAGATTTACGACATATACGGTGTAATTGGGACATTTATACTTGAAAGAAAAACTCCCTGTGTGTACAAGTTGAGGCATTAATTGCGATTGATTGGCTACAATTTTTAATGGTCATATAGGCATCCCAATTTACACATAACTTAAAAAATAAAGGTGTCAAATTGTATTGGATAAACATGTTCGGTGTTACATAAAACTCTCTGTATATTATATTGAAATAAAAAAAATCCAAAGCAAAATTCAATTTAATTGTATATTGAAGCAAAACAAAATCCTTAGCAAAATTGACTTTAATTCTATATTGGAGCAAAATAAAATCTATAGAGAAGTTCAGTGTATGATTTTACATCAGATCAATAATAATCGAGGCACTTGTCGCACCCACAGGCATACAATATTGGCTAATGACTTTTTGCCGTACAACAAGCCATCTGTTCACATCTCGGCCCAACATATGGCGCTGCAAACCTTAACTATGCCCAGAAAACTACCCTTAAAACCCCATGAATGAAATGGGATAAATACGCATCCCTCATGCGAGGCAATGATATAAACTAAATTGGCAGTAAGTTTTGAGTGAGCTCCCTACAACCCCATATGAATTTAACACTGGGTTGCGCTCGAAATTGACTTCCAGGGGTGTAAGTGAACATATGTGCAGGTTATACGATTCGCATTGAAAACTATTCACTGGTATTAGAGTTTAGGGTGCTTTGTCCTTTGATACGAGCTGACACAAAAAAATTCTGAGAGCTTAAATTGACTGTACCGACCAAAAGCTTTTAACAAGTGCAAACGTGTCACCCTCGTTCTTCACTTCCATTCACTTGTCGTATATTAAAAAAAGGTAATATTGTTTTATCACTACTAATAATTTTAGAAGTTGTTAATAATTCAAATAGCAAGTGCATTAACCCTTATGTTTTTTTTTAGATCTTTACGTATCGCAATATTTTATTTAAGTATAAACCAAAGAAAATTCCTCTAGGGACTCGAATTTCGGAGTCCGTCAACTTGTCAGTCAATCAGTGTTATATACGAGTGGCGAATGAAGTAAAATTTCGAGTTTAGAAAAGCCCAGAAAATTTGTCTCGGGTCGCTTCGCGACCCTTGATAAATGTTCACGGGGCTTTTCTAAACTCGAAATTTTACTTTATGTTTAGTCTGGGAGTGGAAAACACTTGTTTAAAACTTTAAATTGAACTTTAAAAAATAGCAAAGAATATCTAATGATTTACAGAAAATAGGTTCAATTTGGAAAACGTTATTTACGAGTAACTAAACTAATTTTTTAGAATTTTCTAAACTGGAAATTTAACTTTATGATTAATCAAAGAGTAAAAACATTCGTTAGAAGCTTCATATTTAACGTTTTTATAAAAGCATCGAATGCCTGAAAATTAACATCGTGTACATCGGGATATGAATAGCTAATACAAAAATACCGTTTGCTTCGAAACAGCAACTAATCTCACAAAATTGTATAAAGATATCTAAATAGTTTTCCAAATAATGGTCGTTTAAGTTTTAATTATTTTACATTTATAAAACTGTTTCACTATTTATTCGTATTTTTTTTAATTCTTTAAACGTCTGTGGCAATATTTAAGGTTTTTACAATGTTTGTGTTACATTTTCTTTAATTTAATTTAATTTGATTGGCAATGTTATTTTTTTTAAGGATTATTACACTTTATATATGTTATATATACAAACATCTTTATCTTTATGGTGTACTATTAAATATATCTACATTTATTAATATTATAAACATATATAGTAACTTATCGCAATATATATATATATATATATATATATATATATATATATATATATAAATATACGTTATTAATAAGCATTATATCAGTTTCAAAAACAATATTTGTGTTACATTTTCTTTAATTTAGTTTATTTGGATTAGCAATGTTATTTTTTAAGGATTATTACACTTTATATATATTATTAATAAGCATTATATCAGTTTTAAAATATGTACAAACATATGTGCGCCCACATCGAAAGCCCTTCACCCATCACCGAATCTGGCGGTTTTCAATAGCAAATAAGTACTTTACAATATGGCGAAATCAGCCCTATATTTCACCGCGGGGGTTCGCAATTAAACAGCTTTTCACCATATGTGCACGAACCGCAGTTGCAGGTGCCCCTAGTTTTGACGAGCGAAAAGAGCCCTTAAAATATTCCGCACTAGGTCGGGATTGTAAAGAAAGGAGATGTTTTTATTTGCGATGAGATTACGAATTAATCTATGGACCGGAGCGTGGATTAGGGGTGGCCCTTCTGGGGTTGAAGGGATGAGGGTGAAATGCACTGATGAAAGACGAGTGATTAGCTTGGTAAATATAATTAAATGTTTCACTCAGGTTGGATATAAAACGGAATTATCTAAAAGTAGAATATCTGTTTTCCAGAAATTAATAATCTTTATACATAGAAAATGTAATTGCCTTTTAGAACCAATCATATGAAACACTTTAAAGGGCAGGGTATAATCCTAATAACCAATTTAGAAAAAATCAGCTTTTAACTATTTTGTTTGGTTGGTTCCTGATAAAAAAATTGAGAATCTAGCTTTAAACTATTTTGTTTGGTTGGTTTTAATATTGAAACCAACCAAACAAAATTGCAATATGGTCAAGTGGATTAAAAAAAAACATGTGCTAGTTAGCAGTATCAATAAAAGCTATTATATCTGATATTTATTTTATTAAATTGCTATTATTTTTATTCCTGGAATTATTAAATTGAAGTTAGATAGTTAGTTAAAACCCTAAAACTTTGTTGTACTATTTTATTAGTTATCACTGTAGTTTCTTTTATTCAATACAATTATACAAGGAGTTTCTCATTTAAGTAAACATGCATAAGCTGTAAACTTTCTGACATTCGTTGTTTTTTAAAAGAGGTTAATTTGAAGCTTTAAACGAGTGTTTTCCACTCCCAGACTAAGCATGAAGTAAAATTTCGAGTTTAGAAAAGCCCCGTGAACATTTGTCGAGGGTCGCGCAGCGACCCGAGACAAATTTTCAGGGCTTTTCTAAACTCGAAATTTTACTTCATGCGCCACGTGTATAAAACATAGATTTTAAGTGAAGTATGGATATACATAAATTTGACAGAATTATAGAGTTTTATACAAGTGGCGCATGAAGTAAAATTTCGAGTTTAGAAAAGCCCAGAAAATTTGTCTCGGGTCGCTGCGCGACCCTCGACAAATTTTCACGGGGCTTTTCTAAACTAGAAATTTTACTTCATGCTTAGTCTGGGAGTGGAAATCACTTGTTTAAAGCTTTAAATTGAACTTAAAGAAAAACAGGGAATGTCCGCAATTGTATTAATTCCATGGTATGTTGTTATTTTTATAAAATCACATTACTTTTTCTCAATTATTTTAGCTGTAAATTTTCTGACATTCGTTGATTTTTAAAAGAGTTCAATTTGAAGCTTTAAGTAAGTGTTTTCCACTCCCAGACTAAGCATGAAGTAAAATTTCGAGTTTAGAAAAGCCCCGTGAAAATTTGTCGAGGGTCGCGCGGCGACCCGAGACAAATTTTCTGGGCTTTTCTAAACTCGAAATTTTACTTCATGCGCCACGTGTATAAAACACAGATTTTAAATGAAGTATGAATATACATAAATTTGACAGAATTATAGAGTTTTAGACGGGTGGCGCATGAAGTAAAATTTCGAGTTTAGAAAAGCCCAGAAAATTTGTCTCGGGTCGCTGCGCGACCCTCGACAAATTTTCACGGGGCTTTTCTAAACTCGAAATTTTACTTCATGCTTAGTCTGGGAGTGGAAAACACACGTTTAAAGACTTAAATTGAACTTTAAAAAGAGCAGGGAATATCCGCAATTGTTGTATTAATTCCATGGTATGTCTTTATTTCTATGAATTCACATTACTTTCTCTTAATTATTTTAGCTGTAAATTTTCTGACATTCGTTGATTTTTAAAAGAGTTCAATTTGAAGCTTAAAGTGAAGGTTTTCCACTCCCAGACTAAGCATGAAGTAAAATTTCGAGTTTAGAAAAGCCCCGTCCTATTTTCTGTAAATCTTTAGATATTCCATGTTATTTTTAAAGTTCAATTTGAAGCTTTAAACAAGTCTTTTCCACTCCCAGACTAAGCATGAAGTAAAATTTCGAGTTTAGAAAAGCCCTATGAAAATGATGAAAAACACTAAAATATCGTGAAATTTATGTATATTCGAACTTTGCTTAAAATCTGTGTTTTATACGCGTGGCGCATGAAGTAAAATTTCGAGTTTAGAAAAGCCTAGAAAATTTGTCTCGGGTCGCTGCGCGACCCTCGACTCATTTTCACGGGGCTTTTCTAAACTCGAAATTTTACTTCATGCTTAGTCTGGGAGTGGAAAGCAGTCGTTTACAGCTTCAAATTGAACTCTATTAAAAAACAACGCAACACACACTATTATTTTAATTACACTCAACACTAACACAAAGTCATATTTTAATAACACTTATTTTTAACACAAAATATTAAAAAAATCTACCTATGAAAGTATAGCAAAACCGGAAAGAGAGGTTATGATAGACTCAAAAACGTAACCAAATACAACGTCATTGTTCTCTCTCGTACGAACTAGGGCCTGCGGGGAAAGGGGTAGGGGAAAACATAGAAAGATCCTATTCTGTCATACCTTGTAACACATATGTGTTCATATGTTTGTCATATTCATATGTCTGTCATATTCATATGTCTGTCAATTCTGTCTCTTAATTCTGTCATACCTTGTTACACATATGTGTTACGACGTACCTTGAGTAATAACTACCTTAGTAAACAGGTTGAAGACTAATGATCTCTAACTAAGATCAGTAGTCTTCAAACTGTTTACTAAAGTAGTTATTTCAAACCTAATTTCATTTTCAAGCTACTTTCCATTTATATCCACACCAAATCAAATAAACTGAGTAAAGTAATTTATATCACATAAGATAGTTATTATATAAGCATTCGAAAAAATCAAGTAGAAAGTAAATGGTTAAATACGAATAATGGAATTTATCTATTCATTATTCAAAATGGAATACGACGTAGCATAGACGCCCGCAGAATTATTTTCAGAAAGAAGGAAAATATAATAATAATAACAATTATTAGCCCTAGTTCATACATTATAAAATCAAATAAGAATGTTTTTTTAAACCATTAAAATCAACAAAATTTACTACGTTCGTAGATATTTAAAAAAAATAGAAAAACATGAAACAAATAAAAATCATAAAATAAACGAAACAAATAGGAATTTATACAGGGTGAGTCGGGAGGAGCGCACCAAACTCTAGGAGTGTATTATACACGTGAAAATAATGTAAAAAAACTCATTTGTTCTTATCCGATTTTTATTTGTTTTCAAGTTATAGCATATTAACAAATAAACAAGTTATTATACAAAAAAACATTTTTATTGCAGATCCTAAAATTATAAAAATACAATGACATTTTTATAAATTAATAGAACTGATAAAAATTTCACAAGAGTCGATAAATGTAGTCATACACATTGTTAAAAATGATTGAAAACATTTGTAAAATTAATTAATATTGTAAAGTGATCAATTTTATCAACATTTATTATATAACCAAATGGAACGAATACTGGTATACAGAGAATATCAATTTTAATATAAATCCTTTGTAAATGTTCCGACATTCGTTGTTTTTTTTTAAGAGATTTGAAGCTTTAAGTTTTCACTCTCAGATTAAGCATGAACTAAAATTTCTAGTTTTGAATAGCCTGAAAATTTGGTTTGATCGCGTAGCGAAGCGGAGCGACCTAACCAAATTGTCAGACTTTTCTAAACTCGAAATTTTACTACATGGCGCATGATGCGTATAGAACGCTGATATTAATTAGAGTTTGAAATATACGTCTTATATTTTAACTTACAATTGAAGAATTATTACTGCTATGGATTTATAAATGCAATTTATTTTATAGCAGTAGTCGCCAATAAATTTAAATATATGGAATTTTCTAAAATTCTGCAATTACAACAAGACACATAAAACTCCAATTTTTTTTAACAAGAAATAAAAATGGTGATGTGTACATCGTCATATTTTCCCCGTTGTTCTCATAAATATTTCATAGCATCAAAATATGCAAAATGGAACGATAGAAAACTGTAAAATGTCTATTTTTCACTTTTTCCATTTTTCATATCTATATCTATCACATTTTCAGGCTTTTCTAAACTCCAAATTTTACTTCATGCGCCAGGCGTATAAAACTCTTAAATATAGTGAAATTCAAAATATTTATATTTAGCAGTATAGTTTGAATTCTGATTCAGCAGTATTTTTCTAATACTGATTTAGCAGCATATTTTTTAATTCCACAATATTTTAGTGTTTTATACGCTGGGCGCATAAAGTAACATTTCGAGCTTAGGAAACATTAAAAGTGCGATTCTTTTCGCAATCTACAACAAGTTAGTCTTACAAAGACTATATCAAACACTCATTGAAACAACTACTTCCCGGGCTAATACCCCGACGGACATTGAATTATACAACAAGTGTTTGCTGTTACATGCAGTAACCTACTGTAAATGTAACAATTTGGGTCAAATTATTCCGGCCATCTATAGACGCGTTTCGAGATTTATTTCTCATCAGTATAGCTTTGCCATTCCCTCTAAACAATTTGACACCTTAGACTGGCGGTCACGTTACCGTTCAAACATAAGTATAAATGATTTATACTTTATACTTATGTTTGAACGGTAACGTGACCGCCAGTCTAAGGTGTCAAATTGTTTAGAGGGAATGGCAAAACTATACTGATGAGAGATAAATCTCGAAACGCGTCTATAGATGGCCGGAATAATTTGACCCAAATTGTTACATTTACAGTAGGTTACTGTATGTAACAGCAAACACTTGTTGTATAATTCAATGTCCGTCTGGGTATTAGCCCGGGAAGTAGTTGTTTCAATGAGTGTTTGATATAGTCTTTGTAAGACTAACTTGTTGTAGATTGCGAAAAGAATCGCACTTTTAATGTTTGAAGTATTCTGCAACCAAGAATTAGCAATTTCATTTATACTTGAGCTTAGGAAAGCCTAAAAATTTGGTTTGGTCGCTCCGCTTCGCTACGCGACCAAACCAAATTTTTAGGCTTTTCTAAACTTGAAATTTTACTTCATGCTTAATCAAGGATTGGAAACACTCCTACAAAATTTCAAATTGAACGTTTTAAAAAAAGCAATGAATGTCTGAATTTTACAGCGCATGCATCAGATTATATACACTTATAAGAAAAATTCACTGTATGAAGAAATCAAATTGAGAACCAAGAATATTTTAATAGATAATGATTTTGTAAATTGAGATTGTTAACATGAACAGATCAGCATATAAAGCAACACAATCTGTGAATTGAACACGGCACAGGCGACAGAAACCGATATACGGTAGACAACAAACAGGACTGTAATAACCATAATCCGGTTTCGTGGATGAGGAGCAAGGAGCAGGAATTGTATACTGTAGCACAGGACAGCAGCTTTAGTCCGATTTGATCCTCATTGAATAATCCCGTTACCGCATTGTACACACAAATCGGATCAGACCGCTCCTGATTAATGACTACCCAATATGACGAAGGGGGCTAATTTAAATTTATCTTGCGGCGAGCGGGGGAAATGCAAAAACAGTTATTTATTGTAGTCATCGGGCGATTATATCGCGGGTGATTTGTTGGAAAAGGTTTCAACTGGAAATCCGCTAATGTGTTACCGAAAAAGCATTGGTATGTTTTACTTTCGCGGGAAAATCAGGCAAAAAACTAGGCGCGTTTGTTAATAACGCACGATTTGCTTCTATGTTATCACTCAAAGCGATTTATTGTGGACTTTAAATCATTTTTAATTCCAGCTCATCGATTTTAGAACAAATCTCCCTTTTTTGTGTATCTTTATAGATTTTTCTTTGAATATGCTAAAATTACTTACCTAAAATAAATTTTAAAAAATCCTTTGTCGTGTAATAACTTTACACTAAAAACGACTGTTATTCCTTACTTCAGTTTTTATTGGTATCGTTAGATGTACATTTCGAGACACAAAGTGCTCATTATCAATAATAATAACTTTGATAATGGTCGGCTGACCGAAACTAGTCAATCAAAAATTAAAACAAACAGTCAAACAATAAAAAAGTGTTTTATTATTTTTATACCAGTTTTAAATTCAGTCTTCAAAAAAACCTTGTTTAATTTCGATGTCTTAGACGGATATTTATCACTTGATAAAACATTGTATAATAATTGCTCGCTGAATAACAAATTACTTTAATTAAAACACTTTTAACCTTTCTTCACAAATTTTATTATATACCAGATGTACATTTCGGTCACAAGGTGACCATTATCAATGGATTGATAGTATCAATCCATTGATAATGTTCACCTTGTGACCGACATGTTCATCTGGTATATAATAAAATTTGTGAAGACAGGTTTAAAGTGTTTTAATTAAAGTTATTATAATCTCCACGTAACTCACTCAAATTCAACAAATTACTTATTAAATTTCACTTTTTAACTGTAATCAATTCAGTACTTTTTGATGGAAATTGGTACACTACTTGTGATCAAACTGATCAGAACTAGTCAGCTCAATGAATTTTTACTAATATTGAAACACACGAAGCGATTTATTTCTTCAAAAGTCTTTTATTTTAATTTTAAATGTTATGGCTTTATTGTATAAGCTCACTAAGCAAACACATTGAAATAATGTTTAATCAACATTAATGCAACTTTTAATGTTAATACAACGTTATTTGTTTGTTTTTTGCCTAGTGAGGAATATTAAATTATAGTTTATTGGTTTTGTAAATTAAATTCACATGTACAGTTAT
Source organism: Philonthus cognatus (assembly GCA_932526585.2). Classification (NCBI taxonomy): domain Eukaryota; kingdom Metazoa; phylum Arthropoda; class Insecta; order Coleoptera; family Staphylinidae; genus Philonthus; species Philonthus cognatus. The sequence continues at coordinate 46,038,492 of OW052241.1, forward strand.
TGGGAGAAAAAACACTTAGTATTGTTTTAATTTGTGAAACTTTATTCCGACTAGTTTCGGTTTGTTAGACCATTTTTTAAGGAATGTGCATCAAGGAGTCGAAACACTCGTTCGAAACTTCAAATTCAAATTAAAAATTCCTTAGAAAATGTTCTAACAAACCGAAACTAGTCGCAATAAAGTTTTTTAATTTGTGAATCAATACCAAGTGTTTTTCCTCTCAATAACTTTACATAGTGTAATATAATATATAAAATTACGAAAAACTATTCGTGAAAATGCAAACAGTGTCTTAATTAATAAGACAATTTAAGACGATAAATATCCATTGAAACAACTACTTCCCGTGCAAATACACCTCCGGATATTGAATTATGCAATAAAATATTTAAAATCTTATTTATTGTATAATTCAATATCCGGAGGTGTATTTGCACGGCAAGTAGTTGTTTCAATGGATATTTATCGTCTTAAATTGTCTTATTAATTAAGACACTGTTTGCATTTTCACGAATAGTTTTTAGTAATTTTATATATTATGTTTAAAGTGTGCAAACTATAAGAAGCGTAAGCTTATTTTCTCGAATTCAAATAGTTTTGAATTTGAATTTATCTTATAGTGTAATATGTTTTATCTAGTGCCAGATGAGAAATTATTTTAAGAAAAAACAAATGCTTGTTTCACTTATACAGGGTGCCCGTATTTCAACAGAGTGTATGGGGGTCTTGGTTATTTGTAAAGATAGAGAGTCGGTTAAATTGGGGCAAAGTTGCGCATTTTAGGGCACAATAATAATCTAAAAACAGTTATCGTTTTTGCGATAATGTCGAAAAACGGATTTTTTACAATTTCGTTTTTATTATTTTATTCAAAAACCATTGAATCCAGACAATTACAACTTCAACATTATAGAGGCACTTTTTAACAAGAAATCTAGTAAAATATTTTATTTTAAGATAGCTATAACATTTACCCAGGGACCATAGCCAACTTTTGTTTTTCTTACGGATGCCATTTTGGATTTCCATACTTTTTGGAAGAATATTTTTTTCTGAATTCAATGATGTATCATACTTATAGTTTATTCTACATTTTATATGTAAAATTATAATCTTTTGTTTTTTGTAAAGAGTGCTTTGGAAACAATTGAGTAACTCACTCATTTGAGAACTCCAAGGACCTATAATTGTTAAAATACATCACCAGTTGGGATGTATTTTAAACTAACGAGTGTCTTTCACTCCCAGACTAAGCATGAAGTAAAATTTCGAGTTTAGAAAAGCCCCGCGTAGAAAATTTGTCGAGGGTCGCGCAGCGACCCGAGACAAATTTTCACGGGGCTTTTCTAAACTCGAAATTTTACTTCATGCGCCACGCGTATAAACCACTGATTTACAGTAAAATTAAAAATATATAACGCTTAAATGTGATGGTGATCAATATTTATTGAGATGTAGTGAACATGAAAGAATTACTTTTTTCGTGAATAATAAAAGTAGAATAAATTAAGTTTGTTCAACTTTTCCATACTGTTGATGTTTAGGTCATCATATCTTCAACGAGGAAATTGCTTTGATGGACACATCACCATTTTATTTTATTAATATTTTGTGTGATAATCGATACTTATTATTATTATTACAAAAGATTGACAGCTATTAAATAATTTTGACTGCTAACAATGATTAACTGCTGTCAAGATTTGATTGATTATTAGATATGACGTCATTGTTTCCAAGGCACTTTGTAAAATATAGAATATTATAATTTTAATCATCAAATCTAAAATAAATTATAAGTGTAGTACATCACTGTGTTCACAAGAAAATATTCTTTAAAAAAATATGAAAATCCAAAATGGCGCCTATAAGAAAAACAAAAGTTGGCTATGGTCCTCGGGTAAATGTTATAGTTATCTTAAAAAAATATATGCTACTAGATTTCTCATTAAAAAGTGCCTGTATATTGTCAAAGTTTTAAATATCCAGATTCAGTAGTTTTTGAATAAAAAATAAATAATGATTTTAAAAAAAGTAGTTTTTTGTTGATATCTCGAAAACAAAAAAATATATTTCAAAATTGTTTTCAGATTATTGTTATGCCCTAAAATACGCAACCGACTCTGTATCTCTTCAAATAACTGAGATCCTCATACATTCTGTCGAAATACGGGCACCCTGTATTTATTGTATCGTAAGTTCAATAAAAAAACACCAATGGAGTGCCATGATTTTATCTTTTTTAAAATTTAAGTTGGCTACACGCTTTGGAAATTGACATAGAAAACGTCAGACATGATAATTATAATACATAATTTCAGAGTTGCCAACCTACTATACTCTGGAGGTTTTTTTCATTGAACATGCGATATTTTTCTACTAAAAATTAAATTATTGTTTTATAAAACGAAATATAGGTATGTATATTTATTATACAGTAAGAGCCAAAATGATTTGTTCATTTTTAATAGGCAATAACAAATATAACTATTTATTAATCGCTATATTACTGATAACAATTTGAAAGAGGAGACTTTGGAGATATTTTGACAGTTGTCAAAATGGTGCGTTGGAACATACAGCAACGCATATTTTGTGTTGAAAAATTTCTTAAATTAAGTTCAATTATTCAAACTCAACGTTTATTTCGTCTCAACGTTTATTTCGTCTACATTTTGATGTTCGTGATGTTCCGGCTCGAACTGTTATTTCGTATTGGGTAAGGAAGTGGCGAAATCATGGGTCAGTTGAGACAAGAAAATCAGCCGGGAGGATTTGCTCTGCATGCAATCCTGAAAATGAGGAACGGGTGAGACAATCAATTCTGCGCAGCCCAAATCGATCAGTTCGGCGGCATGCGGCAGCGTTAAATTTATCTGCAACAAGCACCCGAAGAATGCTGCACAAAATGAAGTTTCATCCATACAAAATTGCAGTGGTGCAGAAGTTAACTGATCGTGATAATCAAAGCCGTGTTGAGTTTTGTCAACGTTTTTTGGAGTTAAGCAATGAGGAACCCGATATCGCACAACATCTTTTCATGAGCGACGAAGCACACTTTACTTTACATGGCTTGGTAAATAAACAGAATTTTCGATACTGGGCTACCAAAAACCCGTGTGAAATCTATGAAAGACCCTTACATTCCCCAAAAGTGACTGTTTGGTGTGCTGTATCATCGTCAAAAATCATCGGTCCATATTTTTTTGAAGAAAACGGCGAAACAGTCACAGTCAATTCTCAACGGTATGCACATATGCTCCAGACATTTTTTATACCGCAAATTGAAGAAGAAGAAAGAAATCACTTTTTTCAACAAGACGGTGCGACCTGTCATACTGCAAGAATAAGTATGGAGATCCTGCGACAGACATTTCCGAATAGACTAATTTCTCGAAACGATGATTTTAATTGGCCCCCGAGATCTCCCGATATTACTGTTCCAGACTTTTTTCTTTGGGGATATTTAAAGAGTAGAGTGTTCAAGAGTAAGCCTAGAAATATAGAGGAGCTCAAAAGAAATATCCGACAAGAAATTGAAGCTATTCCACAGGATATGCTTCAACGAGTTATGGCAGATTTCGTCCGTCGTTTAGAAGAGTGTGTGGAGAAGGGTGGCGGACATTTAACACACACTATATTCAAAAAGTAAAACTCCCATTATTACCTTTTAAGATGTTATTTATATTATTTCTGCATTTAAAATAATTCGTGTGTTATTTCCTATTAAAAATGAACAAATCATTTTGGCTCTCATTGTACATAGATAAGAATTATTATTATCCTTTGATTTGTAATAGAATTTTAATCATCTTCAGCTTTTTATACTCGTAAATCTTGTAATGAAATTAATTCAAGCGATTTTTTGGTGTGTGTTATCAAATACGACAATTCATAAACACGTATTGTCCTCAAACATTTACACAATATGCTTAATCCATTAGCGGCTCATATAAATACGAGCCGGGTGAAATATGGTGAGCAGAATGGCCCCCAGTTAATGAAGGATGAGTCAAGAACCGTATCGCAACCGAATCCAGCTTGTTTTTGCCTTTGGTGTAGTGCACATATCGAGGGGTCCGTTGTTTTGGCCTTCCGGCACAGCATTGTTCGGCCGATAAATAGGTTTTGACAGGTCTCCTGGGTCATGCATAATACCACTAGTCCATATGTTGCACGAAATGCACTTCGGCATACGTGATCAAAAAAAGCTGTAATTTTATTGGAAAAGATTGACTTTGCGTTCTTTAAAATGCATAGTTCGGTATGTGTGATTTATAGAAAAAAGCCTGATAATTGGAATATCAATTTTGCTTATACTGAAGTGAAAACTGTTTTATGGTTAAAACATCAATTGTAACAACTACTTACTGAGATAATACCCCGACAGATATTGAAATAAACAATGAATATTTGAGCTACACAACAGATTTTTTGTTCTATGAATTCTGTGGTTTTGAGAAAAATACCAGTTAAGTCACTTTTTTGGTCAAATTGAGTTAAGTACGAATTATACTTTACTGATTAGGGTTTGTCCAAATTACGCGAAAGCTATGTCAGATAACATTGTATCGAGGTCAGAAAATAAAAATGTAGATGAATATGTATTTAATTCATCTACATTTTTATTCTCTGACCTCGATACAATGTTATCTGACATAGCTTTTGCGTAATTTGCACAAACCCTAACCAGGAAAGTGTAATTTTTGAGAAAAAAACAGTTATTTGATATTTTTTTGCGGAAAACCAGTTATGTTCCATTTAGATGCACATTAAATTAATGACAAACAATTTTACAAGTTAAACATTAATTGAATGTTTTTTTGTAAAATATAAATGATATAAGATAGATATTTGGAGCTATTTTAAGGTACTTAAGAAGTTGACTTGTAAAACTTTAAACGCAAATAACTCGAAATCATGAAAAAGGTTTTGAGGAAAAACCAGTTATCCCATTAACTGGTTTTTCCTCAAAACCACAGAATTATTTATATGAAAATGTAAAATCAGGTCAAATAGTTATTCGTTTATTTTGGTGAGAGAAGAATTTGACTTGATGTTACATTTTGTATACAAATTATGCATAGTAAATCTGTTGTGTAACTTAAATATTCATTTTACATATGTTTCGAAAGCGTAAACGCCATCTTATGTCCATTAGCTTAAGTAGCATCGTCTATAGCTGGCAAACTACGATGCCACTTAAGCTAATGGGCATTAGATGGCGTTTACGCTTTCGAAACGTATGTAAATTGCAGAGGCCATAATAAATGGTCAATGATGTTCAGTATTCTTCAAGCACTGGTTCTGGACTATACTGATTATGGCGTCGAAGCCTGAAATGCGTATACAGTTATGGTGGTGAATGAATAAGTACTGAACACAAATTCATATTCTTAAATGTTCATTGTTTAATTTAATATCTGTCGGGGTATTAGCTTGGGAAGTAGTTGTTTCAATGAATATTTTGAACAGTTTCAACGAGACACAATTTTGCAAAAAGTTAATATTTATTTTAATTCGTTTTTATATTTTTTAAAGGATGTAATTTATTGATGAAGGTTTGAATTAAATTACACTTGGTTTGTTTCACAATTTCCTCTTTACTGTTTACTCGACTAGTTTCTCGTTTTACAGCATTATCAGGAGATGTAATTTAATTAATAATTCCTTATTTGACAGGAAACAGAACATGCAACTTTCAAGATTGGTTATGGTTTTATTGGAATGATTATAATCGATTCTTTTGATTATTATATTAATCGAATATCTTGATTGATAAATATAGCACTAATAACCTTTCTTCACAATTTTATTTGAAATGTACATTTCGGACACAAAGTGACCATTATCAATGGATTAATACTGATATGGGTCATTTTGTCACCAAAATGTACATTTGGTAATTCAAATAAAAGTGTGGTGAGAAGAGGGGTTATTAGTGCTTTATTTATCAATTACATTTAATCTTTACGTAACTCACTCAATAAATCTTTATATTTTTTCGTTTATCGCTACACTCATGCTCAAATGATCTCTGATCTACACTAATAATTAAAACTTACCTTTTATTAAAACTAAGAAATTTCAATTAAATCGGAAACATTTTATTATAACGCGACATCAAGTTGAATTGACTGTGTAATGTAGTCATGTTAGTAGATTAATAAAAAACGGTTTAACTTTGTTTGTATAACACAATTTATTTTTATGTGACTGCAGTTTCGGCAAATTTAGCTTGCTATTATGAAACATGTAGTTCACTACAAGCTAAATTTGCCGAAACTTTAGTCACATAAAAATAAATTGTGTTATACAAACAAAGTTAAACCGTTTTTTTATTAATAAATTAACATGTATAACGAAGTAGAACCTCCCCAATACAAAATGATGTTAGTAGAATATACTTTTGAACTTTACATTAGGTGAGTGTTTTATAGCCTGTAAATTTCAATTTTTAGGATATTCTAAACTCGAAATATAATTTATTATCGGTTTTGTGTTGTAGGCGTTCACTTTGTGGTACATCTTAAATGCACTTGTAAATAAAACACTTTATATTTTGTTTAACCACTGTATTTTGCACTTAATTTGTGAATCTAATTTCGACTATCTAGTAGTTATTATTAAACTTAAGTTTGATAATGACGACTAGATAGTCGAAAGTATAGTCACAAATTAAGTGCAAAATACAGTGGTTAATCGAAGTGAAAAGTGTTTTATTTACAAGTATAATTTATTATGCTCAAGCAAGAAATGGAAACAAATGTTAGATGCAGAACTGCTTTATTTTTCTTCTTTTATTTTTTTCAAGAAAATCATGGAAGTATTACTAAGCTAGCGAAAAATGTAAAAATATAATCAGGCAGATATTTTCTATTAAAAATTATCAAAAAATCGATTCGAAAATCAAAAATATTAAAATTTCATTTCACAAATAGATTTTGACACAATATGTGAAGACCTTTATTTGATTGAAGAAAAAATCAAATTGAACAAAAGGTCACTAATTGTTTGATTTGAGTTATGTGGAGTATTTAATCACAATGAAAACACTGTTTTTATTCCTTACTTCACTTTTATTTTTATGTGTTAGATGTACATTTCGAGTGCTAAGCACTCATTATCAATAACTAATGCTCTTACAAACTAGGTGGGCAATTATATATACCTGAACAAAAATGGTGGAAACGGGAAAACCTAAATATAATTACATTTGTGTCGCAAGGTTGAATAACATTAAGGGGATTACATTATGGACTGTTGAGGGGATTACGATTTTTCGGGTTTTTCAAGAGATTTAAGAGTGGATTGTCTAACGGGCTTAAATCGAAATTCAATAATTTATCTTTCTGTTTGTGCATTTCTATGGCCTCCAACATATTTAATCGGAAATGTGATGATTGTTTTTTAATATTATGTTTCGAAAAAGAATGTCCTGTCTTTAAATTATGGTCAGCTAAAGCGGATTTATCTATGTTTCTATTTTTGACGTGGTATATGTGTTCTTTAAATCTTTTTAACAAATTCCTTTGGGTTTGGCCTATGTAACATTTGTCACACTCATTGCATGCAATTGAATAAATTCCGGACTCTTCTAAGTGGCTCCTTTTTGTAAATTGATTGCCTAGTAATGATCTTAATTTGTTGTTGTTATAAAATGCAGGAGTCATATTGAAAAATTGAAAAATCGTAATCCCCTCAACAGTCCATAATGTAATCCCCTTAATGTTATTCAACCTTGCGACACAAATGTAATTATATTTAGGTTTTCCCGTTTCCACCATTTTTGTTCAGGTATATATAATTGCGCACCTAGTTTGTAATGTTACCGGGGATTATTTTAATCTCCGGCAACAAGAATTGTAAATATTATTTACAATTCTTCCTTTATTTAAAATGAGTTCGTACCCAGCAATTAACTAATTGACCGGTCCAAAGGATTATCTCGGGCGGTTTAAACCGTGCCCGGGCCACTATCTACCTGGGCAGGTGTGGCGGATTGTTTTTCGAAATCGGCAATTAAGGGAGAGGACTAATGACCACCGTTGCAATTTGAAAGAATAGAGATTATAAATTTCTATACTTCTTTCAAATTGCAGCTTAACGGTTGTTTGGATTTGAGGGTTCGCTGGAAGTAATTATGTTGTCTGCAATAATTACTTTCTAGCGAATTCTTTGCCAACGGTCACGTAGTCCTCAAAATCATCCCTTCTCCAAGCCATTTTTCGTGACATAAATACCGGGGGACGGCATCCAGGAAGCCAGTCCACTCTTGTGCTGTACAGGGGCAGCATGTGGATTCAGGAGGAACTACCGTTCCTCAACTCTTCTCTCTGAGCCAGGAAGTTCTGACCGACGCCGACGCCAGACGTCCTAGCCGTCGTTCCTGCCGCCAGAAGAAGATTCCAACAACAGGAAACTACCGACGCCAACGTTAGCCGTCCCTGCCGTCGTTCCTGTTCTTGGACCAGGACGCCGAGAATCCGATTGCCAGCGCAGTCGCCTCGACGCCACAACGACGCTCCAGTGCAGCGTTCGTTGCTTCCGCCCGGATCCAGGCCAGGCCAGCAACCCACCGACGCCAGGAAACTTTGCCCGACGCCAACGCCAGCCGTTTCGCCGTCGTTCCTGACGTCCCGCACTACGAGCGTAGTGTTTGTTGCTGCCTCCGGATCCAGCCAGATGCACCACCCCACCGACGCCGTCTCACACCGAGACGCCGTTTTGGTACTTGGACGCCGCCTCCATCCGGAAGCCACCACTAGCCAGACGCCACCGCTGGGCTAGTAGAAATCCCGATCGCGACACCGACGCCACACCAAGTCTGCTCTGTAACTCGTGCACTGTGGTTCTCTTGTTCTTATTCTGTTTGTTGTTTTAATGTTTTTTTTTATTTGTTTTATTTTGTTTTAAAATAAATAATTTAAAACAGCATACGTGTTTCAAAAGTTAGTTGCTCATCTCTCTCTAGCTCAACCAACCTGAGCTAGTTGGAAATCAGCGTGGGGTACCTTCCCTCCCGTTGATAGTAAGAGCATTAGTTATTGATAATGAGTGCTTAGCACTCGAAATGTACATCTAACACATAAAAATAAAAGTGAAGTAAGGAATAAAAACAGTTTTTTCATTGTTAACAAAAGGTAACAAATACATTTTGTGAGATTTTAATAATGTTTCTTAACTTTAACCTACTGAGCAAAAAACAAACAAATAACGTTTCTTCGACATTTTATCAACATTAAACATTGATTTAATGTTAATAAATCATTACATGAATGTGTTTGCTTAGAGGGAAGTTTCTGTAGTTTATCACCTTCTATTAAAAATTTTACACATGCGACTTACTTTAAAATAATTGTTTTGCTGAGGTATTAATTTCTTTAAACCCAATATTCACTAATGCTTAAATAAATGGCAAAATATTTGTAAAATGTATTGACGCGATAATCAAACATAAGGGGTGGGTGTATTTTAAATTTAACTTTAAATCAGTGTTTTATACGCGTGGCGCATAAAGTAAAATTTCGAGTTTAGAAAAGCCCGTGAAATTTTTCTACGCGGGGCTTTTCAAAACTCGAAATTTTACTTTATGCTTAATCTGGGAGTGGAAACACTTGTTAGAGGCTTCAAATTTAAAGTTTTTAATAAAAACACGAGTATCTCAAAATTTACGTTAAAAAATCCTAAAAAGTATATATAAAAAATGATTCCCTGTATTTATCTTTTTATTTTATTAATATTTCACAAAAAAAATACTTCAGATGTTGAAATTTTAACATTAATAAATAAAAATTTAAGAAATGCATTCAATTCATTTAAACAAATGAAATTAAACTTAAAAAAAAAATATTGAAAACATGAAAATTCAAGAATAACCACCAAGAATTTGATTCTTAACGAAAACCTTGGAAATTCATGAAAAAGTATGTTTTCATATAAATTAATGATAATGATGGAAATTCATGAAAACTGCAAACATTTAAAAAATTGAGGAAAATCCTAAAAACCGTCAAAATTTTATAGTTGAATAAAAATCTTTGACAAAGCTATTGATAATTCCCGAACGTGTGTCTGCCACTTCCAGACTAAGCATGAAGTAAAATTTTAAGTTAAGAAGACCTCCAAGAATTTAAATTTAGACGCGCCAGCGAAAACTGCAAATATTTAAAAAATTGACGAAAATCTTAAAAACCGTCAAAATTTTATAAATGAATGAAAATCTTTGACAAAGCTATTGATAATTCCAGAACGTGTATCTTCCACTCCCAGACTAAGCATGAAGTAAAATTTCGAGTTGAGAAAAGCCCCATGAATTTGGATTTGGACGCGCCAGCGTCCAAATCCAAATTCGGGCTTTTCTCAACTCGAAATTTTACTTCATGCGCCACGCGCAAAAAATACTGATGTAGTATTATGTTCAAAATATACTGTTCATTTAAAATTTAAATTTTAAGTCGATTTTTCAATTATAACATTTATATAAAATTTCTAATATTTCCAGATATTCGTGAGTTTATCAATATTTCGAGATTTTCATCAATTTAAAAAATTTAGATGACATTTTCTCCAAATTCATTTGAAAATTGTCTCGTCGATTATTTTAAAATATTTTGATTTAATGCTCAAATCAATCGAGTTTTATTTATTTACTTATTTAGCCCTTTTTTTAAACCGCTAGATTTGGTTAGATGTAATAAACATTTGTAAAATTTATTAATCTAAGTATATTCTGAACTTCACAATATTTCAGTGTTTTATACGCGTGGCGCATGAAGTGTTATTTCAAGTTTAGAAAAGACTAATAATTATGATTTCCCTGTGCCCTTAGCTCTTTCTAAACTCGAAATTTTACTTCATGCTTAATTAAAGAGTAGAAACACTCGTTAAAACCTTCAAATTACACGTTTTTATAAAAACAACGAATGCTTGAAAATTGACAAAAGTTACATTACATTCATCAAAATGTTGAACACTTAACATGTTTGTGATGTTTGTTGGTATCTAATAAACGGCACTCCGACTATTTTAAAAACTTAACCCTCAAACCCCAATCGCCAATACCAATCGGTCTATTTTGTACAATTACAAAAATCCCAAACACGTTCACGATTAACAGTCCGGTCATCAGAGAATTCCCCAACAGCTGGCAGTAACCTCCCAACTGTTGTCTCTGATGAACGGACCCATTAAGATACGTATAGTTAATTCAAATCTTTTATTTTAAATCCTTATTTTTTGTGTAAATCGTCTTCTATACAATATTTTGATTCTAATAAATTGTATTTTTTGAAAAATATGTATACTAAATATATTTACCCAATTTCTTTGTATAATAGAATAAATAAAGGAGTGACAAAATGAGAAAATAAAAGTTGTCTGCGTACACAATCCCATCTCAGAACTAGGAAAGAACGAAACAAGTATAAACATAAACACATAAAACCGCCATAAAAGCCGAACCGCAGAAATAATTCTCACTCCGGAATCGATTCCAGGGTGGCCCGGCGAAAGCTTCCACTCAGCACATAAAATATGATTTCCATCCATACGGATACAGTCCATATAATAATTCCGAGAATCAAATAAAAATAACGATAAATCAGGGACATTAGCATAAAGCGCCGTTCTATGTAAATCGGGCGCCATCTTTCCACCGAATACGCAGACTGTGGAAGGGCACGGGGGCGGCGAAACGAGGGGGTGGCGTTTTTCCTACTTTCCCAACTTCTGTTACTCGTTTTACTTCTTTTTTTTTATTGCAAACTATAATTATTTTGAGGAGGATGCGGGGTGAACTTTGCTTGATCTATTGCCCTTTTTCCCAAGTTTTCATGTAAACACGATACTCGAAGCTCTGGTATGTTTGGTGAAGCAAATCGTGAAGCTTTTTTAGGAGGAGAATATTTCACAAGCTTGTAATAAAATTTGAATGACGGGGGTCTCTTGAGGTTTCTAGACGCCCAAAATAGAAAACAATAAACATTTCAAAATACATCAAATTAGAAAAGCTCAAACTATGCATAACTTTCAAACACTAGTGAAAAGAAAACAAAAAGTGGAGCGTTCAGCACTGAAAAAATACACACATTGAGATAAGCAAAACACGTAACTTTTTTATGAGACATTTATTTTAGTCTGTGGTTACTTTACGGTAATTAGGGTAATTAATACTAATAGTATAAATGATATAGTTTATTTGATATTTATATTAATTGTCAATGTCAAAAATTCAGTGAAAAATCAGCAGGTATAATGAATAAAATTGATTGAATCACCCTTATAAGTTACTAGATTCTGACATATTAATGTGAGGTATTTTCGCTATTCGCGAATTTTCAAAATTCCTTCGGTTTTCCTGAATTTCCGCTGATATTAAAAATCTTCTGCCAGTTTTCATGATATTCAAAGATTCAGTGAATTTTGCAAGATGTTCATTAATATTTCTTGAATAACTTTTCTCATCAAACTACGCCTACAACAATCCACTCTCCAGATGCATGCGTATTTCAAACGCACTGTCTCTTGATCCCAATTTTGATTTGTTCTCACTATTACATTCTCAATTTATATCAAATCTAAAGCATATACATTTCTGATTACTTTTACTACATTTTATCTTATACCCATATTTAGAATTAGTCTATGTTGCTATAATAGCAGTATGATTTGTTATTTGTTAATTGTTATTTATAATATTTATATTTTGATGTAAAAAGGTTTATTACCGGTAATAAAGTAATTTGAATTTGAATTTGACATTTTTTTGGGTGGGACAATTATTATCGAAAAATAGTTTACATACAAAGATCAATCTTTATATGCAGAATAAGTTAATATTATCATAGTTTTTTAGTAATTTTGTTCTCTTTATATAGGACAAAATACGAGTTCCAAAAAGGTGTAAAATTAACAGATTATTAAGTCATAAAATTCACTAAATTCAACAGATTTCAATCAAATTTAAATTTAAAAAAAGGTTATTATCTCAACTAGTTTTTCATACAGGGATTTTTTATTTTCAGTTTACTTATCCTGGTGAATAAGTTGTAAACTTTTAATAATTCGTCGTTTTTATAAAACCATTGAACTTGAAGCTTCTAACGAGTGTTTCAAATCCCAGATTAAGCATGAAGTAAAATTTCGAGTTTAGAAAAGCCTGAAAATTTGGTTTGGTCGCGTAGCGCGTAGCGCTACGCGACCAAACCAAATTTTCATGCGCCACGAGTATAAAACACCGATTTCGAATAAGGTTCTAAATATAATGATAGATTAGTAGTAGTTATATTCATTTATCTTTATTATTTCATTTAAATTGAATATGTACATCATGTGCTCTTTTTTAATAAATTAGCTGATTTGACAAGTTTGAAAATATATTACTTGAATTGATTTTTCTTTTAATTCATAAACAAAGCTATACTGAAGAGAGATAAATCTCGAAACGCGTCTATAGATGGCCCAAGACATTAGCTTTAGATATTACTTTTGTTTGAATTGATTAACATGGGACTTAATTTTCGTGATTTTTGATAATTAACGAAAATCTGGGAAGTTTATAAAATTCGTTTAAAAATTTCAGCGTTAACGGAAATCTTTGAAACTTCACGATTAATGCGTTTCGTGAAGTTTCAAAAATTTCCGTTAACTTTGAAACTGTCGAACGATTTTCATAAACTTGTTAGATTTTCATTAATTATCAAAAGGCTTTTGGTTTTTGAAAATTGAAGAAATTCACAAAAAAAACCATCATGATATTTATAAATAAACAAAATCTGAAAGGCGTCAAAATGCTAAAACTACCAATAATATTGGAAATTAACTAATTAAAGAATTTATGACATTCCTTAAATTATTGAACATCTTGAAAAAAATCACCATTTTTCAAAGTTTACGAAAATCTTTAAATTTCATAGAAATCTAGAAAATTCATGAGAAAAATTATGACTTTTTCTATTTAAAATTGAGATCAACAATCAATAAAAAGCTTCTAAATTTACGAAAAAAATCGACATTTTTAAAAGTGACGAAAATCTTGAGATTGCATATCAATAAAAAAAATTCTATTATTTTAAATATAGGGTAAGTTGGATTTTTTAGAGACAAATAAAACGTTGGTGACATAAATGTTGTAAGATAATTAATTCATGGGAATATAATACGCGAGCAGACGTTGAAATAGTCGCGGATTTTTTTGCATAATGAAAGGAAGTCGGGCCCGTATAAATGACAGGAAACCGGAATTAAGGATATTCTTTCAGAGAATATTTTTATAGAGCTCTTTTACATTTTAACTGTTCCTCCAGCGTTTCACCGCCCTATTTATGCTTTCTAAAAATATTTTTTTATTTCACTCTAGACTACTTGAATATTCCACAACATAAGCATTAAAGTACTATTCACATATTACAAAAGACGCCATCAAAAAAGAAATATAAAAATAAGCAAACTTTTAAAGTTGGTTAAATATAAAACTATTACCAGTAAGACAGTAGGTATCATATAGTATTATTATTATTAATAGTAATAATAATTAATCACCCCGCTCATAAATTGATTTTCCCCTCCGACACCACAAAATAGTCGCCTTTACCCATTAAGCGTCATTGATGCATATACGCAACATTATTAATTTAATGTTAATTAAGAGCTATTTAGACAATGTGTAAAAGTTGGAAATACAATCTCTAAAAATCTTTAAATTACTAAATGAATTAATTTGAAATATTATATTATTTCATTTGACTTGTAAACGTATGGAGAAAAACGATAATATTTTGTTCTTTAAATATCTCAATTATTACTCATCAAAAAAAATGTTTTCAGTGTATTTCAAACTTTACAATATTTCAGTGTTTTATACGCGTGGCGCATGAAGTAAAATTTCGAGTTTAGAAAAGCCCCGTGAAAATATGTCTCGGGTCGCTGCGCGACCCTCGACAAATTTTCTACGCGGGGCTTTTCTAAACTCGAAATTTTACTTCATGCTTAGTCTGGGAGTGGAAATACTCGTTCTAAACTTTATATTGTACGTTTTTAAACAAAATCGACGAATGCCTTGCATTTACAGCGTATACATTATGTATATTTAAAATAAAAAGTCACAGTATGTAATACAATGAGTCATTCGTAAAAATCATTAATAGAAGTGTAGAATTTTACCTAAAATCAACTTTTAGAGTTAACTCTCTAATTGCTCGGCCGTTAATGGGTTAATGTAATTAGAATAAAATCTACCAAAAATCTTGTCTTTGTCAGTTATTTTCAATAACTTATACAGTTAAAATAAATATTTATAAAATAGAATTAATATATAAATTACTTGATTTGTATAACGTTTTAAAAATTGATTTTATTTTTTATTTATTTATAATCAACTGAATTTTATTTGATTTTAAATGCAAAAATATTTAATCTTATATCATCAAAGTGATTACTGAGAAACAAGTTAAATATAACGACTGTCTATAAACTGTTGGCATCCCATTAGGTTCTGACTTCAGAAACATACGTCGTAATTAGACATATAATTACATTTACCTACCCCCTATCTAGTAACCACATCATACCACACTGTCATCTTGACTCGTATGATTGACATTACCTACACATGCACGTAATAGCTCTGACAAGTATATTACATGCTGGCAGCTGAACAGCTGATTGATTGCCGCACAACCAAATGACATTTCTTTGATGTATATTGATCAAGTAGTAATTTAGTTTTCATCAATGTCCATGTTTATGTTTCTTTATTAAACGGAATCTCCTTTTACAAAAAATAAACAAATCTAACTTATAATAGTAAATATTTAAATAAATAATATTGCTGCAAATACAAAAAATAAAAATATTAAAATTAAAAAGAATGTACTAAAAATAAATACACATATGTATATATGTATATATATGTCATGTTACTGTTAAAAATTATTGAATAAATAAGTTGTTCTTTCATGCTCATTGTTTATTTTGTTAGGGCGTAGGTAAAGTATCGTACGTTTCTCGGGTGGTATGGCAATTACATACTCGCAGAATACTGCACTCGCCGCTGCGCGGCTCGTGCGCAATATATCCGCTCATACAGAGAGTTTTATGTAACACCGAACATACTAAAATGTACCTAATGTAAATTTGCCTATGTTCGATGTGTACTGGGACGCATCAAAGCATTGAGTACGATGTGATTGGCTAGGATTTCTAATGGTAATATAGTCAACCCAATGTACACTCTTCACGTCAAAAATAAATATAATTTGTCAATTATTATACAATATGTTGTTTTATAAATATTTTAGTACAACGGAATAGTTGTCAGCTTTTGTTATATTTTTAATCAGTAAAATACTAGTTAAAGAAGGTAAGAAGATATAAACGCTTCATCAGTAAACACAATTTTTCGCAACATTTCGTTGTTTAATTTAACATATTAAATATAATTTTACAAAAATGTTATCGCTTAATGTTGTTATACAGCAAATAGTAATGTTGGGATTTGTAGGATCTAAACTTAAATTCTTATAGAACTCCTACGTACAAAGGATTTTTAAATATTAAATTATCTTACAATAGTAATGCTATTATTAGACACTCTTCGACATAACAGAAATGGTTTAATATCATCTCTTCTGATAATTTCGACGGACTTATAACTCCTCGCTTGTAATATTTATCGAAACAAACTGTTCTAGAAGGTTCGAAATGGTTGAAATAAATGGTAGTCTGATTGAACAGAAAATTTTTCAGAAAATATATCATGGGTATTTCTTGAACTGTTTTCTCAATGGTATAAGTTTACCAGAATAATCTGTTTCTCCTTTGTATACATTATTGATATGTTTAACTCTCCGTTCTTAGTCTACGTCTGCTTCAAGTGCTAGAACAGCAAATATCACTTGCTCGCGATAACTGACAGATTTCATTTATTTTTGAAGGGAAGAGTGTAAATTTGGTTGACTATATTACAATTAGAAATCGTAGCCAATCACATCGCACTCAATGCTTTGATGCGTCCCAGTACACATCGAACATAGAAAAAGTAACATTGAGTACCTTTTAGTATGTTCGGTGTTAAATAAAACTCTCTGTATGTAATATGCTGCATACCACTCTCGTGACGTAATATATTATTATTTGACGTTTCCGAGATTAAGCGAATCGTAAGACATAATCTAAGGTATGTAATTATCTTTCACAATGTTTTCATTAATCACTTGGTGAAACATGATTAAAATAAAAACACTTGGTTTGTTTCACTAACGTTTTACTTATTATTCCGACTAGTTTCGGCTTCTAGCCATTATCAAGGAATGTACAGAGAATACTTTTTTACACGATATTTATATACAAAATCAGATAATAAGGGCATTCATTATTGGGGAGATCCATAGCTCATCATTGTCATTGACCACATGTTTTCCCAGTTTTATTGCTTTATTTATCTCCAAGCCTTCTCTGAAATTCAGTATACGACCCTTATTGCCTGTATAAAATATTTTAAAATTATTGCTGTTGTATAGATGACCGGCTGTGATGCAGTGTTTGGACATACCCGTTGATTGTTTTTTATTTAGAACATCTTTTTTATGTTCGTCGAGACGGATTTGGAATGATCGTCCGGTCTGTCCTATATATACTGCACCACAGTCGTTACATCTTAATTCATAAACACCTGATAGTTCTATTCTATCGTTTTTGAACTTATTATTCACTAATAATTTACTTAAATTAATGGGGTTTGTTAGAATGATGTCAAATTTGTTGTTTCTCAAAGTATTTTTTAATTTTACAGAAAGGTCTGCCACATAATCTATTTTTTGCCAGGTGTTTTTAGAATTTGGTTTGGTTGCGTAAAAATATTTTAATAATTGACTTTGTTTTTTCTTTTTTAATAAATTATCTATTAACTGTTCTGAATATCCGTTGTTATTTGCTATTATTTTTATAATATTTAATTCAGATTTGAAATTGTCGGCGTTTAGAGGGATATTTAATAATCTATATATTAAGGAATGGAAAGTGCTATGTTTAATTTGGTTTGTTGTATTTGACGTGGATGGGATAATTGAATCTGAAAATGTTTGTTTCCTGTAAATTTTATAAACTAAATTATTCTTTGATTTAGTTATTGTGAGGTCTAAAAAGTTTAGGCTATTGTTTGTTTCCAGTTCAAATGTGAATTGTATTTTAGGCTGAATTGAATTTAAAAATGTTGTAAATATATATATATATATATATATATATATATATATATCTAGTCCAGGCACCGTAAGACAACTAGATATATTTACAACATTTTTAAATTCAATTCAGCCTAAAATACAATTCACATTTGATAATGGCTAGAAGCCGAAACT
Organism: Philonthus cognatus; assembly: GCA_932526585.2. Classification (NCBI taxonomy): domain Eukaryota; kingdom Metazoa; phylum Arthropoda; class Insecta; order Coleoptera; family Staphylinidae; genus Philonthus; species Philonthus cognatus. Next base: position 46,056,848 of record OW052241.1, read on the forward strand.
ACTCGGAATAATAAGTAAAACGTTAGTGAATGTATGTAATTTATTTTTTAAAGCATCCGAAATGCCGATAGTTTACAGACACTCGTTATAAGTCATAATAACTAACAATTAATTTTGATAATATTAATAACTGAACGAATTTATTAATATTGAAGTGATTTAACATTGAACAGTAAGCAGAGTGGGCATTAAGCTGTAACCGAACACTTGTTCAGGTTTTTTTTTCCATCGCGTAGCAAACTTAATTTTCCGGGTCGTGCACTGAGCCGGGCGGACAAGGAACAAGATCTCATCAGATTATGCGCTTAAAAAATATCAACACAAATCTGTCGCCAGGGAATTCAACATTTGTCACACGTTATTTATACAGGGATGATTTCCGCCGCCATAACGCGCTTTTTTATTACTGTTATTATCCCCATTATATTGCACTTGACGCTGATATGCACATAATGTATAGGGTGGAGAGACACCATTACTGAAAGATTTCAGCGTCGACGACTGCGCTTTTCCCAAGAAAAAGAAGATAGATGCGAATAAATCAAATATTAAATTATAATAATAAAGGGTAATATGTTAATTTTATAAAATAGGAACATGTATCAAGTATTGATATAGTTTAGTAATTTGATTAAACAGGTTTTTTCATGTTTAAGCATAAAGTAAATATTTCGTGTTTAGAAAAGCCTGAAAATGTTGAGGCTTTTCTTACCTCAAAATATTTACTTCATGCGCCAGACGTATAATACTAATTTATTGTTAACTTTTAAATAATCTTAATCTTTAATTACACTAATAATAATAATAGCAAAAATTAAATATTTTAACATCACGATGGTTTTGACCGTTACTACGTGGTAATCCATATCAAATTGAAATGAAACAATATTAAAGGATAAAGTAAAGTTTAGTTCCTATTTTTGTTATCAAGAGTGTATATCTTATTTTTTATTGCTTTTTTTAAATAAAATTCCTACTCTCATGAAACATCACGATTTTTATTTAATATTTGACCTGACATACCTTATAATATCTTGAAATATGTGGACGTCCTGAAAAAAACTTTGTAAGTTACAAAGTAGTTACAACGTAAATACAATATTTTTTGTTATTAAAAAGACGTTAAAGGCTATGGCAAAATCACATATAATAATCGCATACATCATAAAATGTAATATCACCACCGTACAACATTTTTCCATTTAAAATGGCAAATTATATTGTGTATTGTTTTTTGTGTTTCCTAAAAAATTAAAAGAATGTAAGTTACAACGTTCTTTAAGCCGACGCTTCATTTATTAAATTTATGTAAGCAATTAAAGTAATGTGTAATTTAATACTGCCTTAATGTAGTACTAGTAAATTATGCCGATGATACTAATATCGCTTTGCGAGGAGCGGATATAATTGAATTAAAAGACAACGCAAAAGTCGTTTTGAAATATTTGGAAAATTGGTTCAATATTAACAAACTCTTGCTAAATAAAGATAAAACAAATTGTATAATTTTCCAAATAAGAAACTATGATGATTTAAGTAACACCGTATGTTTTAATGAAACTAATTATAAAATAGTAAACAACACAAAAGTACTTGGTATCACTCTTGACCAAAACCTAAACTGGAAAGAGCACATAAGTAAATTAAGTACTAGATTAACAAATACATGTTATATGCTGAGAGTATTAGCAAATACTGTTGACGTTGCTACATTAAAAATAGTATATTCCGCAAGTTTTGTTTCACTAATTAGATTCGGTATTGTGAACTGCGGATAATACTTCACTTAAAATCAACCGAAACATGCCGAAAGAAATTTTCCTCGCTAAACATTCTTACTACAGTCGGTATATACATCTACGAATGCTTACTATTTATCCGTAAACATGATGATAGATATACCTGCTTTGAAATAAATCAGGGATATGATACAAGGAATAAAGTAAACAAACGATATCCTCTGGTTAACCGCGTTCGTACACAGAAAATATAAAAAACCTTAAAGACGCATAATGAATCCCCTTCATTATGCGTCTTTAAGGTTTTTTAATCGCCTACCAACTTGTATTAAGGAGGAACGAAATATATCAACGTGTAAGCGTCAAATTTACGCACTTCTCTGCGACTTAGAACCTTATACTGTTGAAGAGTATATGAGTATGAATTAACACTAATTAATTTTTCTTTGTCTTGACACCATTTTGTACATTATGTAGATTGTAAATATTTATGTTTGTATGAAATAAAGAGATATTATTATTATTATTATTATTATTAATGTTACTTAATTTACACTTGAGGTATAATTAAGTAACATTTAGACAGTATAAAATTACACATTACTTTAATTGTTTATATAAATTCAATAAATGAAGCGTCGGCTTAGAGAACGTTGTAACTTACATTCTTTTAATTATTTAGGAGTCACAAAAAACAATACACATTATAATTTGCTATTATAAATAGAAAAATGTTGTACGGTGGTGATAGTTATTACATTTCATGATGAACGCCAAAAAAACTTTTATTGATTGCCCAAAACCAATCTGACTACACTGGTAATTTGTAACTATACTACTATATATATACTATATTTTAGTAAAATGTATTATAATTATTATGAAGATGCAATTTCTAAACTAATTTTTTATAAAACTAAGTTTATTATTATTCCGACAATGAATTGTATCTTTTTTTTTCAATCTTATTTAAAAGAATATTCTTGCTTGGATAACTTATGGTGTCAGTTTGTGAACATATAGTCCGGATCATTAATCATTTCTTCTAATGATAAAGCAATTTGCAGAAAAATCAGAGGGCGATTAATACCGAACACGATCATAAATGAAGCGCGAGCTCTTTCTAAAGTGTCTTTCAACAAAAATCAAATCATTCATTCATCGACAAATGCATTTAAAGCTTTCTGCATTTCAACCCTCCTACCAAAACTCAATTTAATTTCTCAAATAAAACTAAGAAAAAAAAATATATAGAATTTTAAATTGTTTAGCGGTGAAAACTAGTCCATATGGCCAGCATATATAGAGTTTTAAGAGTCTACTAAAAACACATACTTACCAGAGCTGGGACGAATCCTTGTAAAAAGGATTCGAATCACGAATCTGAATCACCTAATATGATTCGAATCACGAATACTCGAATAAAGGATTTGTAAGAGATAAATATAATTCGAATTAAAGATTCATATCCTGTTTTTTGAATCACGAATACAAATCCTTTAAGAATAAACTTGATTTTATTATTTTTTTGCAACCATTAATAGATAAATATCGTTACAAGTTGTTTTAACAAAAATATTCAAAACCTAATTATTTGTTATTAACACTGATAACAGACTAAATATCTGATTCAGTGTTACTCTGATTAAAGATGTATTTATGTGTTTTTGAAGTTCACTTCAAATCAGTGTTTTGTACGCGTGGCGCATGAAGTAAAATTTCGAGTTTAGAAAAGCCCGAAAATTTGTCTCGGGTCGCTGCGCGACCCTCGACAAATTTTCACGGGGCTTTTCTAAACTCGAAATTTTACTTCATGCTTAGCCTAGGAGTGAAAACACTCCTTTAAAACTTCACATTGAACTCTATTATAAAATCGACTAATGCCTGAAATTTACGTAAATAAAAAAATCACTGAATATCATTAAAACCGAGAAAGTCAGAGAATAGTCATGGATTTATAGTCAAATTGTCCAAAACACTAACAAAAAAGCCATTTGAAATTATTAAATTTGTCAAAATCAGCAGGCAAATTACAAAACACGTAAAAATTTATAAAATTAACTTAAATATTAACAAAAACAATGAAAACAATTTAAGAAAATGGGGGTTTCCCACAGAAGAAATTCATACTAAAAGGTCAGGGAAATAAATCTTGAATCAGGGAAATATCGGAAAAATTTTACATTTCAGATTGTGGCTTCCATGTCAGTTTTACTTCAAATAATATTAAACAAAGTTTTGAAAACTAGATTATTATCTTTAAAAACATTTTCAGTCATTTAAGGTTCTTATCAATGCATTCAGTTTGAAGTTTCGAACAAGCGTTTCCACTCCTAGACTAAGCATGAAGTAAAATTTCGAGTTTAGAAAAGCCCCGTGAAAATTTGTCGAGGGTCGCGCAGCGACCCGAGACAAATTTTCGGGCTTTTCTAAACTCGAAATTTTACTTCATGCGCCACGCGTACAAAACACTGATTTGAAGTGAAGTTCAAAAACACACAAATACATCTTTAATCAGAGTAACACGGAATCAGATATTAATAATAAAAATAATAATCTTTATTCACTAACAAAATAACATTTAGCATACAGTTTGGAAGTAAACATTAGTGAACCAATATACCTACCAATATAAATAAGAGTAAACAAAAAACAAAACAATTATTAATCTTTAAAAACGTAAGGTAATTCAATGCGTAAACATAAAAGGTATAATTTTTCTATAGTGTAAGTAATAACAGGCAACATGTACTATATACAAATATCTAAATAATACAAAATACAAGATTGAGTCGAAACAAATAACAATCAACACATTGACAGAAAATCGGCACTTTTAATCACTGCAGCTTTTAACTTGGTTTTAAATTTATTAATAGATAGCATTTTATATGGTTGGGGTATGGTATTATATAATCTATAAATATTATATGTAAATGAACGTTGGAACATTGCAGTGCGGTAGCTGGGAGGTGATAATCATCCTTTAGATCTGATGTTTATGTTATGAACATCTTCTCTAAAGGAAATTTTGCTGTAGAGGTATGGAGGTTGTTTTTAAATAATAATTTTGTGGTATAAACTAGCAGAATTGTACGTCGCTCCTTCATAGATAGCCATCCCGATTCCCTAATCTTGTGAGATATTCTATCAAATTTTTGTATTCCATAGATGTACCTCAAACAAGCCCTTTGTACTTTTTGTATTCATTTGCTGGTCACACAATCTAAAGCGGCATTCCAAAGGGTAGAACAGAATGTAAAATTAGACAGCACAAGAGACTCACATAACATAATTTTGGTTTTAATTGACAAGTAATTTCTATGCGGATATAACTTTATTAAACTAAGGTACGCACCGGTGATAGATTTATTAACGTGGGCCTTGTATCTGAATGAATTATCTAGTATTACGCCTAAATTTTTCCCACTGCTGCTGTACGGAATTACAGTTTCGTTTAGTTTAATACATAACTTATTTGCTACATACGCACACGCTTTTTTGGGTCCAAATAATAATAATTGAGATTTAATAGAGTTTAAATTTAGATTTAAAAGTTTAGAGATACTGCAGATGTTTTCAATATCAGCATTAATATAATGTTCAGCAGTTTCATAAAGAGAAGGCGAAAACGAGTAATAAATCTGTGTATCATCTGCATACATATGTCCCTTACAGTTATCCAAAACATTTAAAATTAGGGAAGTGTATAAGGAAAATAACATAGGTCCTAGGATCGAACCTTGAGGAACACCTGTATGCAAATTGAGTAAATTTGACGTTTTTGAGTCGATTTTAACACACTGTTTTCTGTTAGTAAGGTAGTTTTTTATTAGAGTAATTGCACAATTATTTAGTCCACAGTGTTTTAAAATGGTCAATAGACTTGAATGGTTTACAGTATCGAAGGCTTTGGAATAATCTAGCAATATTAGAGCTGTAAGGTTCCCCTTGTCGGTAGCTGTAAGTATGTCGTCGGTAATATTTAGAAGTACTGTCTCACAACTGTAACCCCGCCTGAAGCCAGATTGACATGATGGAATAATACTATTACTGCTAATACATTTTAAAAGTTGATCGTTTAATATTTTTTCAAGCAATTTAGATATTGTGGATAAAATACTGATTGGTCGTAGGTGTAAAAATTCTGTTGGGTTATTGTTTTTAGGGATAGGCGTTACAATGGCAACTTTCGACAAATCAGGAAATAAGGATTCTAATATGCATGTATTTATAATATTGGTAATTACTGGTAATATAATAGGACAACACATGCAAAGCATAATAATATTGATGCCATCATAACCTGTGCTTGTGGAGTGCATTTGATTTAACAAATCACAAATTATAAGTTCGTCGATAAGTTGAAATCTAAATTCAATATGTTGACGTTTTGGAGAAATTGTGTTTAAATAATCCTCAGATAATACTGTATTAGGACTTAGGAAAGGATTATTTTGTGTTATAAAATTGTTGTTTATCATGTCCAAGTCTTTTAGGTGATTTGGAATGTTAATTGATGACTATTTAATATTCAAGTGTTTGAGTTCTTTCCATAATTGAGTTTTCTTACTAGTGCGAGCAATATATTCAAAGAACGCCCGTTTTTCGTTTCGGATTGCGATGTTAGTAAAATTTCGTAAATTTTTATAATATTCCCAGTGAGCGACATTTTTTATTCTTCTAAATTTAGCTTTTGCTTATCACGAGAATTAATCAGGAATTTTATATTATCAGTGAACCAGGGCGGTATCCGTTTTTTAGCAAAGTGGAGTTTTAAAGGAGCTACTAAGTCGAACAAGTTTAGAATATAGTTATTAAAAAGAAATATTTTATCATTAATATCAGCTGTATAGTATATATTGTCAAATGGGATTTTTAATAGCTCGTTTTGAAAATATTCCATATTTATACTTTTAAAGTTTCTGGAGTAATGTGAGTTACTTTCAACATGTGAATTAATATGATTAATAGTACAATATCTGTGGCGGAGAGGAAAAACCATCTAAGTCCACTTTTTTTCGAAATTGACTTATTGATGGAGAGGGGTAGATTTTTGTTCTATCTTTCATATAAAACAGGCATCGAAGCATTATGCAGCTTAGTTTTCAAGTTATTCTAATGTGGCTAACCATTTAAGTGCAATGGGAGAGGAAAAACCCTCTAAGTCCTCGTGGAAGGGGAAAAACCATCTAAGTCCATGTAAAATTGAGAGGATGTTTGATATTTGTTGCCCAGTCCTTCTAGATATACTTTTAAGTGTATATTCTATAAAAAATACTTTAACGGGACAGCTTATGGTACTAATTAAGGTATAAGTGATTAATCGAAATACGTAAATATTATAAGTTTTTATCACTAATCCACTAAAATATTTACAATGTTTACTTATTACTCTATAGTTACAATAATTTAAGAATAGCTGTAATTGACACTTTTCAGGTGACTAAGACGGTTCGACCGACGAACGTTCTGTACATTTTTGGGTGCCGCATCCGTTTCAGGTACTTTGGACTTCGATTTCCGTTTAGTGGTGTCCTTTCGTTTCGAGTTGCTACTCTGACTAGTTTGCTCGCCTCCATCATTAATCAGATCTAAATCTGGATCGATATTCCTCTCTTCCCCGCCTACGCTTACAGGCAACTGATTATAAAAATCGCGAGCCTCTGGTCTTATGAGACTAAGTACAGACAGTAGATCTCTCTTGTTTTCAACGCTTATCTCTACCGGTTCGTTGTACAGTAGTGTGACTTCGCTCACGTTTACATTGGAATTCGCGTTCCTTCTTAAATCTAATACAGAAAATGTTTCATTTTCCGAAAGACTCTTTTTATACAGAATGATTCCTTGCTCTTTCTGATATCGAAGCCACTTTACCTCTTGCCAAAGGAAGCGTTCGTCTTGAACATTTTTTTGACGGGCAACTAAGTCAGTTTTATACAATTTCTGGAAATCGTAAAAACTGTCTTGAGTCATCACTGTAACTTCCATTGGGTTCGAAGCTTTGCAAATGGCAACAAAATCATACCAGTCAGCAGGCAAGTGAATTTGGGGGGACGATTGATTCTTCGCACGTTCAATGATCGCATGGTCAGAGTCACATTCCATGTGCGTATGGCCAGGTTCAAGAAATTTGTGATCGATGGTATGAATATGTGGGTGGTTAGGTACAACGGTAGAGAATATGGCAGAGACAATTTTATTTTTGTTCTGTCCTCCACACGAATCGGAGTAAAATGTAATCTTGGAAACTTCGGGATCAACTTTTTTTAGGTATGTATTCAGACATGATGCAATTTCATTGGCTCCTCTCCTAGCTATCGATTCGTGCCACATGAAACAATCAGTCTTCGCCAGCGTGTTATTATTTACAGTCAGAATGAACGTCCAAAGAGGTCGCTTATAAAAAGAGACGGATGTGTACAGCAACGGTGTCGGTAAACACTGCTGTAAATCAAAGGTGCAGGTGAGGTTTGTTCCATTCGACGCTTTCGCAGTCTTTTTATCACTAGACTTGCACTTATATGCTGAGTCTGCCGCGTTCTGATGAGCAGTTCGCTGCTCCAAAATCTGTTGTTTTTTATTTTCATTGGATTCGTATTTTAACTGTGCCGCGTAAGTATCACACTTATGACAAGTGTCAAGTGCAGGCTGTTTGAACTTGAGACCTGTCGCACTAAAAACTTGTCGATACACCCAAAGCGATTTTGGGTTTTTCACTTCAGTTTTGTAGAGGTTGTACATGCGTCGAATGGTCAACCCCACTTGCAAGTACTTTTTCGAAGTATGAGATCGCGAGTAATGACTTTCGTAAGCCGGAAACTTTCTGATGTGACTCTGTATTTCTGCGGTTTGCTGTGCGGTAGTTTTATTTGGAGGGGGTTTCTTGCCTCTTTTTTCGCTGTTGGGAATAACTCCGACATTCACCCAGCGTTTTGCCAAATGATTCTGAAGGAACGATTCGGTTTCTCCTATAGTCTTTCTGAAACATTGTCAGCAAACTTTCACGTTAGTACCCTCGGAACGTAAGAAGTACTCTGCCGTACACTGTCGAATTCTCAGGGACTCTTTCCTTTTTCTACATCTTTGTTTAGGCTTCACTATAATCAGTTTTTGAATGTACGTAACACGTTTAGGATAACTGCCTTGTGCCCAGTAATCGTTGAACACCAGTAACTGGTCTTCTCTTGTGATCTTCAAGTTGCAGTCGCTTCTGCAGCCAGTCAATACCAAGCAGGATCTCTTCTTGACAGTTTTCCCAGTCTTCACAGTGTACGATTTACCAGCATTTCGTCGTTGTTTCCTGCATTTCTTTTTATGCTTGGTGGACGGTTGACTCGATTCCATATCTAGATACAATACAAGAAGATTTATTACTTGCGTCGGCTATTTAATATAACAAATAAATAAGAAAATATCACATTAATTAATTTATAAAAATAATAATATTGTCTTAGTACCTTGTTCACCTTCCACAGGAATCTCTTCTTGTGACGATTCGCCTGCTTCAGATGTCTGGCTAGAATCAAGCTCAGGTGCGCCATTTCTTTCATCAAGAGCATCTTCAATGATTCCACGATCTTGAGCTGTTATATGATTAATGTATATTAATAAATTGCACAAATTCTCAGTAATAAGTTCAAATATTACAAACATTACAAAATGTTTTTTGTTAAACTTATATTTCAAAATAAGCCTTCTGAGAAAATGGTAAAGTTTCAAACACATTTACAGATAAAAGCATTGCTCATGGTTTCCATAGTAGTAATCACCATCTGTTACGTCTGATCCGTCCTCTGTGGTTCCCGGTAGATGATTGAGTAGGTGATGTGTATCGGCATCTGCTCCTAGAGCACCTTTGTCTTGATCTTGACGAGCTTGCTGCCCTTGCGGTGCAGGACGACACCCTCCAGGAACAGCCCATTCACGTAGACGCCCTCTAGCGGCTACTTCTTGATGTAGTCCGTGTTGTTCCTGGTAATGAGGTTCTCCAGTACCATGGAATCCAAGGCCGAACCCTTGTGCGCCCTGGTCACATCCTGAAAACAAACATTTTATAGTGTTTTCGAGCAAATATTGGAGTAAAAAGTCTAGCCTACCTATCTCATGGCAGTGGAAAATCCTTGCGGGTTGAACCTTCGGCCGAAGGTGGTCAGAAAGAACCCCGTCATCCAGAAGGTGCTCGGTCGCCCCACGTTGGCCCAGACTCGGAACTGGTGGTCCCGCTCCAGCAACGCCAGCCAGTGACGATGAACTTAAATATTCTTGAATTAAATCCATTCCTCAGGATTGAGAAACGCACGGAAACCAACGGCTTACATTGTTGCAAATTACTTACATCGCATCAGCAACGAAGTTGTTTATGTTTGATTTTTTACCATTTTTTGACATGCTGATAGTTCCATATTTCTCCAATAGATGGCGCCACAGGCGCCACACCGAATGAATGTTTTGAAATTGTCCGTTAGCGCGATGTGAGATTTTTCGATCAGTTTGCAAATATAATATAGTTCAAAAGGTACGTGTTCGTAGAGAAAACGATCCTCAATCCGAGCGGTGGTGTGAACAACCTGCGACTTAATGTTTTGGCGCAATTTTACGAGGTTAGAACATGAAATCCCGTGGGTCTGAATATCATTTCAATAAGTTTTAATAAATTTGTAATAAATAAATAAATTTTAAATACATTTAATAATAATTTTCATAGAATTCTGGGCGATAATCTCTCCAACAAGAAAGGGAATTTCATCAAATCTGCATTCATATAATGAAATTGTCACTCGCTATAAAAAATAGCAAGTTAATCAATCAATTAATTAAATCAATGATTTCATTCAATTGATTTATTTTTATTGAACTTTATAATTGCCAGTGAAATCTAGCTACTCAAAAAAAACTAAAAAGTAGCTAGTTTTTCTGACGAATATACGTCGTCCAAGTACGTCGAAATATACCGAATTTATTGCAATTTATCGATTTAAATCAATATATATTGAATATATTGAACTTACTTCAAAACATGATGTTCAAACATGACTAAACATGTCGATTCTTCTACTCGTTTCATAATAGATATGATTTTATGTATGTGAGGGGAAAAACCATTTAAGTGACATGAGAGGGGAAAAACCATCTAAGTCCATTTAATTGATTTCTACGACATGACACATCCGTGTGGTGTGGCTACATACATTTTTGTGATTTATGTAATATACAAAGTCGTTTCTAACTCAAAACAAGCTACTCTGAACGGAAATACGGAAAGTAGCCATCGAAACTTTGAACGCAATTTACTCGAAATAACGTCCAGTGGACTTAGATGGTTTTTCCTCTCCGCCACAGATATATAACATCGTGGTCTGAAAAGTTGCAATCAAGGACTCCAAAGTTATCAATAGATAATTCTCGTTCAATAATAATCAAATCTATAAGCGATGCAGAAGTACCTGTAGTTCTAGTAGGTTGATCAATTAGTTGCTTTAGGTTGTGTGATGCCATTAAGTCAGTAAGAAGGAGCGATCGTGTTGAATCTGGTTGCAAGAGATCTATATTAAAATCACCCAAACAAATAATGTTATTAGTATGTATATAACAGTTAGTAAGTGAGTTTTCTAATTCGTCTAGAAAGTATTTATAATTGAGCTGAGGGGGCCTATAAACCACTCCTACCTTAGTATGCGTTTTAACAAATATCCAAATAAGTTCAATATTATTATTAATTTCTATTGAATTAGTACAAAAAGTGTTTCTTATATAAATACCAACGCCGCCACCTCTAGTTCCTCGGTCATTTATTATAAAATTATAACCCTGAATATTCAATATATTATTAGTTATACTATTATTAAGCCAAGTTTCAGTTATTGTTAAAATGTCGATATTTCTGTCCATGATCAATTGTTTAATTTCGTTTAATTTACCAATCAGTGATCTGACATTGATATGAGCAATAACAATATTTGTCCGCTGCATTGATTAATAAAAAAAGAAAATGTTTTTTTGTATTTTTTGTTTACATTCGATTCGCATTAATCCTCAGTCGATGCAAGGTCGTCTTCTTATAGAGGTGGTTTCCATCGCACACCTGTCGGTTTTAATTATGACGTCCATGGGGTATATCACTAATTGAATTGATTTTAGTAATGCCTTCAGGAAGTTTAAGAAATACATTGCCATAATTGGTGAACACGTTTTTGTTTGAATACATTTTTGAGGCTTCTTTAACAATGGATAAGCGGTGAGGTGTAAGATCTTCTCGTATGACTATTTTAGTTCCCTTAAGCTGACGCTTCGCAGCGAATACTTTATTTCGTAATTGTTTATTGTGAAATACTACAACTATTGCTGGACTTTTTCCTTTGATGGTTACACATCGGTCTACGTCTGACTCGGTTATAGGAACATTCAATTTGTTATTACAGGTCTTCACTATGGGCTGATTCCATGATGCTGATTTTTGTTTGAAGCGAGTTCTCCTCCGTATTCAGTCTGTTATCAACGATTAGTCTGTTATCAACGATGTTCAGTGTTAATAACAAATAATTAGGTTTTGAATATTTTTGTTAAAACAAAAATCGTGCGACAATTTTATCACTTTTGTTAAAATATTTTAACTTACAATTGAAGAATTACTATTGCCACTGCCGGCGTAATAGTAATATTTTTCAGTAGTTAACCTTGAGTAATTAAATGTATTTCTAGAGATATAACTTATAGGAATTAATTGTCTAGCACGTAATTGGGTTGCATATGTTCCTTACTATTTTCTAGGATTTCTGGAAACGAATTTCTGTTTGTTTATTTCGTTGGTAATTATCTATTTAATTAACTCTTGACGGTGGATCCTATCTGTTTTAATGTATAACACATTCGAGTCGGTATACAGTTAGTTTTGGAATGACCGGAAATGCACCAGGGATTTTTAATTATTCGCGGTTATTGAGATGGAAGAAAGATTGTTCTTTAAGATAGCGGGAATATCCGGTAAGGGAGGTTCAACAGGTTGGTGTGTGGTGAAGCACGGTTGTGTTACTGAAGAACTCTGTGTTGAGTTTTGGCTGTTGTTATTAGCTAGTTTTGTAGTAACACACGTGTAATAACTTCGTCAGTGTTAAGTTAATTAGTTGTTGGTGTTTTGGAAGTTAGAACTTGCTGACAAGTTTATCGCCGTCTACGTGCAACCATGATTCTTTTTTGAGTAAAAGTAAAAGTCAGCAGAGGTATTTTATTCTGCCTGACTTCTTTTCCGGGGCTGGATTTTTGTTTTAATTTCCAAGAAAGAATTTAATGTTGGAAATTCTTCTCTAAATGGAAATGTGCTAAGTTTTACATATTGGAATTTGTGTGTGGGGTTTGCGTTCTTGGATTTAGTGGAGGATTAATCAATTCAGTGGCGTTCACTTGTTCTTCAGTGGTTATGTTGCGTGTTCACAAATTCCTGGACGAAGAGTAAGCGGTCGAGTCTCAAATTCCATTGGATTTCTGTGAGTCCTAGTTGTGTGATGAAGAGGAGTCGATGCAGTTGAGATTGATGTCGTAGAGTGGTAGTCGGTGGAATTAAAATTCATAAAGGATGACTGAAGTCAAGAAAACGTTCGCTCGGTTATGTATATTTTTATTTGAAATAAAACAACGCAGTTGGGAGGGTTTCACTTTTATTGTTGAACACTGCAACATGTTTCACCACACAGTGGCTTCATCAGGCAGATGAAATAATTATTAAATCATTATTTCATCTGCCTGATGAAGCCACTGTGTGGTGAAACATGTTGCAGTGTTCAACAATAAAAGTGAAACCCTCCCAACTGCGTTGTTTTATTTCAAATAGTATTATGGAGTTTCATCATGTATCCGCCTCATCAATTAAATATGTATATTTTTATATTTGAATTTCTATTTTGAGTCAATTTAACTAGGTTGATTTTTTTTCTGTTCTATTATTTCACATCATAGATAATTAAAACACTTAATTCAAGTCTAAATTTAATTATGGATTTTTGTTATTAACAGAGTTAGAGACCAGCATTTTAAGTTTACCTGTTAGTTTAGTCGTCATGTATCTATCGTAGGTAGGTAGGTACCAGCGATTCAACGTTTGACAGTAATAATTAATCATCTGTGGTAAATGATACATATTTTATTTCTGAGGGATGAACTTGACATGTGATATTTAAATGACGGGTCATAAAAAGTTTGTTTTAATTAAATGTGAGTGACAATTGGGTTGTTGGATATAGGCAACACAATTAACTTGACAGTATTTCTGGTAGCGATAAGCAATATTTTGTTTACATTGAATTATTGTATGCTTTAGCTCTGGCATTGTTATCAGTCGGGTAACATAGCTATCTTAAATCTTATTTGAATAGTTTATTATACAATTCATTTTATAATGGAAGATAAGAAATAATTCTAAGAAGGTAAATTAAAAGGTTAGGGTTTTTTCCAACAGAATTTGTTCCTTATTTACAATAAATTGTTAAGTATTTCTTTAACCATTGTTTATTTTCTCTCCAACTTGGTTTCCGAATTTCACCAAGGTAAGTTCCAGACGGACCTAAGGATTTTAATTACAATTCGATGGCGCTCTTTTATATCGTTGGGAGCCAGCCACTTTATCGGCTGACAGCGGGGTAAATCGTTCGGTTCGGGGACTTGCATGCCATATGGTTATTGAATCATAGCGTTTGTTTTTAAATTGTGATTTAAATTAGTTAATATAAGGGAGTGCTGCCCAGGAGGTAACTGGGACGGTAACACTTTTCTAAACTTGAAATGTTACTTCATGCTTAGCCTGGGAGTGGAAACACCCCTTCAAAACTTCAAATTGAACTCTATTATAAAATCAACGAATGCCTGATAATTACGTAAATAATGATGCTATGAAATATTTGTGAGAACAACGGGGAAAATATTATGGTGAATTTTTATTTCTTGTTAAAAATATTGGAGTTTTATGTGTCTTGTCGTATTTTCAGAACTTTAGGAAATTCGATATATTTAAATTTATTGGCGAATCTATAGCAGTAGTAATTCTTCAATTGTAAGTTAAAATATTTTAACAAAAGTGATAAAATTGTCGCACGATAGGGAACAATGCAAACGCCGCTTGTATTATTTATAGGTGTTTCATTCAGAAGCGCAATCTGAGTTATCATTAAATATAATATTTGCTCCATTTCAGACGGAACAAATTAATATTCAGCACGCTTAATAAATCAAATCGTGATAATCAACCCTCCTTGTTTCGCACACCGAACGGGCACATTTTCCCGTCTCTGTCGCGTAAAGGGTTGGTAATTAAGTTAATGGTCTCGAAACAAGATTGCGTTTGGTTACCAGTTCAACTGTTTTACTGATAAAATTGTTTCTTTATCTCGCCAAAGTGGTGAATAATTTAAAACTGGATGAGTAAATACACGACCGCTCGGTTTTCTTGAAGGGACGGAGAATATTTTTCAGCGCATTATCTCCAGTCAGCGCGATATTTTTGCCTTTATTATTTCGAGTGTTTGCTGAAAAGGAACAACGACCGTAATTAAGTTATAATGTTATCTTTATCAAATAAGTGGTTAAGGGTAACAATTGTGATCTATTGTTCTTTAGTTTTTTTTTATTAAAAACGTCTATATTTGCACATAAAAAAATCAAATTGAAAAATATGCGATTTTCCTACACATAAAATTTACTAAATAGCTAAAACTATGTCAATAAAACAAAAAGATTTTTAAAGACTTCTTGTTACAATCTTTCCAATTCTTTTAAAATTCTTTAAAGATTAATAACTATAGTTTTCCCCAATACGGAACGCCCTTATTACCTGACAATGTACATACAGGAAGTATTTCTTTTGAATATACATATCCCAATTATTTGCTCTAATTTTTTAGATATTCGTTGTTTTTTTTAAAGAGTTTAATTTGAAACTTAAAACGAGTGTTTTCCACTCCCAGGTTAAACATGAAATAAAATTTCGAGTTTAAAAAACCTGAAAATTTGGTTTGGTTGTGTAGCCAAACCAACATTTCTTTAGTAGAATATTTCTTTTGAGTATACATATCCCAATTATATGCAAACATTTTTAGATATTCGTAGTTTTTTCAAAGAATTCAATTTGAAACTTAAAACGAGTGTTTTACACTCCCAGACTAAGCATGAAGTAAAATTTCGAGTTTAGAAAAGCCCCGTGTAGAAAATTTGTCGAGGGTCGCGCAGCGACCCGAGACAAATTTTCACGGGGCTTTTCTAAACTCGAAATTTTACTTCATGTGCCACGCGTATAAAACACTGATTTTAAGTGAAGTTTAAAATGTTCTTTTTAAGCAGTATATTTTCAATTCTGCTTTAGCAGTATTCTTTTTTTAACTGATTTGACAGTGTATATTTAATTTCACAAAATTTCAGTGATTTATACTCTTAGCGCATGAAGTAAAATTTAGAGTTTAGAAAAGGCTAAGTTGGGATTTAGACGCTACGCGTCCAAATCCACACGCTCATGCTTTTCTAAATTCGAAATTACAACAAATTGAACCATTAAAATGTTTCAAATTTCATGTTAGTATTATTAACCGTTAATGAGATATGGTCTGTCTATTGTTTCGTGGGACACCCTGTATAAAGATTATTTATTTCTGAAACATTTTTAAGGGTGTTTTTTAGAGGTATAGCAATTTGTTTTCAAATAAAACACATAAATATCAATAAAATAACAGATGTTTCGGCTTAAATAGGTAATCAATGTAATGGCATTTCATTTCATTTCATGATTTTTAAAGACTTCTTGTTACAATCTTTCCAATTTCTTTCAAAATTCTTTAAAGATTAATAACTATAGTTTTCCCCAATAAGAAACGCCTTTACTACCTGACAATGTACATACAGCGAGTATTTCTTTTGAATATACATATCCCAATTATTTGCTCTAATTTTTTAGATATTTGTTGTTATTTTTTGAAGAGTTCAATTTGAAACTTAAAACAAGTGTTTTCCACTCCCGGGTTAAGCATGAAATAAAATTTCAAGTTTAGAATAACCTGAAAATTTGGTTTGGTTGTGTAGCCAAGCCAAAATTTCTTTAGTAGAATATTTCTTTTGAGTATACATATCCCAATTATATGCTCTAATTTTTAGATATTCGTTGTTTTTTTAAAGAATTCAATTTGAAACTTAAAACGAGTGTTTTACACTCCCAGACTAAGCATGAAGTAAAATTTCGAGTTTAGAAAAGCCCCGCGTAGAAAATTTGTCGAGGGTCGCGCAGCGACCCTCGACAAATTTTCACGGGGCTTTTCTAAACTCGAAATTTTACTTCATGCGCCACGCGTATAAAACACTGATTTTAAGTGAAGTTTAAAATATTCTTTTTAAGCAGTATATTTTCAATTCTGCTTTAGCAGTATTCTTTTTTTAACTGATTTAACAGTGTATATTTAATTTCACAAAATTTCAGTGATTTATACTCTTAGCGCATGAAGTAAAATTTAGAGTTTAGAAAAGGCTAAGTTGGGATTTAGACGCTACGCGTCCAAATCCACACGCTCATGCTTTTCTAAATTCGAAATTACAACAAATTGAATGAACTATTTAAATGTTTCAAATTTCATGTTAGTATTATTAACCGTTAATGAGATATGGTCTGTCTATTGTTTCGTGGGACACCCTGTATAAAGATTATTTATTTCTGAAACATTTTTAAGGGTGTTTTTTAGAGGTATGGCAAATTGTTTTCAAATAAAACACATAAAAATCAATAAAATAACAGATGTTTCGGCTTAAATAGCTAATCAATGTAATGGCATTTCATGTTCAAAAATAATTTTGGGCATGTGACTACCGACATTCCGTCTTAGATGAACCATTCTATTGATTTAATTTTACATAACTGTTTCAAGTATGGTCGGTCTAGTCTCACCAATTACGCGCTGAAAGTTGACGTCTTTAATCGTTGCTGGGTTATCAGCATAGACCAGTCATTTGACGTAGCCCTACAAAAAGTAGTCCAATGGGATCAAATCATATGATCTAGGAGCTAATTTACAGGCCCATGTCTCGAAATAATTTGATCACCAAACTTCTCTTCCAACAATGTGAAGGTTTCACCCGCGATGTGGCTAGTTACTCCGTCCTGTTGAAACCATTTAGTTTTCAACAAATTTGGATTGACGTTAGGGATCAAAAAATTTCGAATCACTGACCTATAGCGCTCGCCATTGACAGTACCATTGGGTCTGTATTCATTTTTGAAAAAGTAGGGGCCAATGATGCCTCCAGCATGCAATTCACACTACATAGTAAAACAATGTTGTTTATTCACCACTCCATTTAGCCAAAAATGAGACTCATCACTCAAAATTATTTGGCAGTTAAAATCAATAAATGGGCAAAATGCTCTATAAGTTTGATGCACAGAACGCGCATTTTAGAAATAAATTTTCATAATTTGTAATCGTTGCTCGACTGTGAGCTTTGGCATAATAATTTGCCAAAGCTTACTGAACAAAATTGCCACCAACAGCTTTCCATTCTGACATTGGTTTAACCGATATCCATGATTAAAGTTCTATACCTCTAAAAAATCACCCTTTATATAAATATACATAATACATAAAATGTAATTATTTTATAGATCAAAACATATTTCTTTCAATTCAATATTGTTATCAGCTTCTTCTTCTTTTTTCTTCATATAATAACAAGCGATTGTCAAGATGAAAAATCGTTATTCACAATCCGAAAAATAGTTTCCCCTGGATCTCAGTTCCGCTCCTTATGAATATAACATGTCTATTTGGCACCCTCAAAGTGTTACGTATCAATAATAATTTTCGGCGTGCGGAAGCGGTGAATGGGCCGAAGCGAGACCGATTGTAATTTGTAAACGGATACGGCCGGTGCAGTGTGCTCGACAGAGACGGATAACGCCCGGAACGAATGCGGATGAAAGAGAAAGAGGGCGATCCTTTGAAAAACCAAAGAAAATATGATTCGTCTCGGGCCGTGCGAAATCATAATTCACATTTCGAATACGCTCACTGAGCCTTTTGACCAATAATGTATGCTAGTGTGTGATGGTGTGCGTGTGTGTGTATGTGTGTGAGTATTTCTGCATCTTCCAGCTCTTGATGTTTCTGTATTACATTTGCGTTTTTTTTTGATCTTCTATTCTTTTACAATAAGTAATTATTCCTTAAGTTTGGCGGTAAAATAGAGTACGATCTTATGTTTCTTAAGAAGGGCAAATTCGTGTCTGAAATTTTGTGTAGCAAATTTGTTGAAAACAAATCGATATAAAGAATATACATTTTTTGTATCTATTTTACCATAACTCACTGCATCTATTGAAGAATGTTGAGGAAAAATGTTTAATAATAACGGAGAAAATCTATTATTCTAGAGTGCCATGATTTTATCTTTTTTAAATTTAAGTTGGCTACACGCTTTAGGAATTGATATATAAAACGTCAGACATAATAATTAAAATACATATTCTAAGAGTTACCAACCTACAATATTTTCCATGGGACTCTAGAGGTTTTTTTTTTAATTGAACATACGATACATATTATTATGTATTGTATTATTTATGGTTTGCCCATTTTGTATATAAGCTATTATATTGAATTCATGGCATGTAGTACGGATTAACAGGTACTTAAGGGACATTGAGTGTATTTACACCTGATTACATCAGTATTCCGGGCGCGGAGCGCCGGATCCGTAGATCTGTCCCGGAGCCGTTACGGGTCCACTCCAGTTAACCGCAAATGTGTTCATTTATTATGCCGGGCGTTCGCTCGGATTGCCGAAACTCGCCGCCCCACGAGCCGAAAACTCGAACTTAGGGTCCTCTAAAGCCACAATAAGGATTCCCTTACTTTCCAACAGAATGCCTACGATACTTATTTCGCAAATTCCGCCGTCCACACACAAATAATAGAACAAGGAAGTGAGCAATAATTTCCACGAAATAAACTACCTACAATATTATATCAGATCATGTTTGTTTCTCACTGTGTAATCTTAAGTTCATTTGTATATATTTAAGACATGAAGTTGAATACATAACGAAAGAAATTATAGATTAGTCGCTGAACCAACTTGAATTATCTATAATCGATTTAAAATCACTTATATTAAATATGATTATACCAGGCAAAAGCACCGAATCTTCAGTGCATCTTTTTTTTTTTTCTGTGGGGGCCTTCTTCCTTTCGGATCCGGATGCACTGCAGCCTAGGTGGCTTATTGTACTGCCCCAATATTATTACACTTACGCAACTATTCCGAACTCGATGCCCTGCACTAGCTTGTGCAGGTCCTTCAGAGGTTGCGCGTGGAAATCATTTGGTTCCATTTGTCTGTTCCCAAATATGAGCCGTCTTTTGCTCTCCAGCGCATTGCACCTGCACAGAACGTGCATAGCTGTTTCCGGTGCCGTATTACAGACAGTAATACAGTTGGTGTCGCCGTTGTATAGCCCGATTTTCCTTAGATGCTCTTTAACAGTCATGTGGCCTGTGAGCAGTCCTATGGTTGTTTTCAGCTGTGCCCTACTCAATGTTAGTAGTTCTGCAGCTTGGCTTGAGTTAGGCCCTTTTATAAGGGCCTTACTATGGTTAAGGCCTGGTCTGTTTTCCCAGTATTCCTTGTGTTTGTTGCGAGTCCACTTCCTGACTTCAAGGCGACTCGACTTTTTTGTTATGCCCAAGGCAGGTTCGGGTCCCATAAATGAAATGGTGGCTCCCTGTCTTGCTAGCTTGTCAGCTTTTTCATTACCCGCAATACCAGAGTGACCCGGCGTCCAGACAAGTGCATCAGTGCATCTTATAGTCTCAAGAATAAAGTGGGCGATAACGAAGAAAATGACCACACTAGGTACATTTATCGATATAGAAGGAGCCTTTGATAAAGCATCCTTCCAAAATATTGGGGAGGCACTCAACAGAACGGATGTTAACAACATGCTCTGCGGATGGATAGGGAACATGCTTCGCTGCAGACAAATAATAGCATCTCTAGCAGACGTCAAAATAACAGCCTCTGTCACTAGGGGCTGCCCGCAGGGTGGAGTCCTATCGCCACTCCTGTGGATACTCCTGGTGAACGAACTGATCACAAAACTTAACATCCAGGGATTCTATACAATAGGATATGCGGATGATATAGCAATACTCCTGAATGGAAAATTTGAAAACTTCCTTTGCAATAGAATGCAAAAAGCACTCAAACTTGTGGGGGACTGGTCCATAACCAACTCGTTATCAGTAAACTTCACAAAGACAGGTAGTGATGTTCACCTAGAAACACAAAGTAGAAACACACACGCTACCAAAACTATTCGAGGCCGAACTAAAACTATCAAAAGAAGTTAAATACTTAGGAATTCATCTAGATTCCAAACAAAACTAGTCAAATCACCTAGAAGTTAAAACTGAGAAAGCAGGCAAAGCTTTCTGGCAAGGCAGAAGAGCCATAGGTAATACCTGGGGACTGTTCCCAAAGATAGCTGTGTGGATATACACCGGTATTACTAGACCGGCACTCGAATGTGGAGCCCTAGTCTGGTGGACGCTAACTAATTAACAAGGAGCAATACAAAAACTAAACCACATACCCCCCATCTGAGCTTGTACATAAATGCGTTAAAAGTTGAACGAGGCAGCAGCACTCAACCGAATAACACTGGCGTGGACAAAAGGACACAGTAACAGCGAGGGCAACAACAAAGCAGACGAACTAGCACGTGAAGCATCCAAAATTACTACAAATCACGCGAAGATGAGGCTATCCCCTTGGTCCTTAGCCAATCACATGCTAGAGTTTAACACTGCAAAACACCTGACTGCCAAAAAACAAAAAGTTTCTAAAAATTACAAAACAGAATCTTCGTACTTTAACCGGCTAGATTACTGGACACTACAGCTTCCAGTAACATCTCGCCAAAATGTGAATAGCCACCGATGACCTTTGTCGAGAATGCAATGAAGAAGAAGAAACAGCAAGACACATACTTTACGAGTGTCCAGCACTGTCAAAGATAAGGAAGGTACTAAGAGAAGAAACCTCAAATCGTGAAGGACCCGGATGGCAATGGTCACCCGCACAAAGTCTGGCAATTGCCGACAGTGCGGAGTGGGTCTAACCATCAGGGGGGAGGAACTACAATGGGCCCGTCTGTGGCCTAAGTGGGTGCGGCTGACGTTGCCCTCCCGCCAAACAATCCTTGATCCCTAAAAAATATGACTATATTGTATTTCAATGTCTATTGTAATCTTGCTAAAATTGTTTCGCCACACTATGGCTTCTTCAGGCAAAGAAATAGCACAGATCATTAGTCTACTATTAGTTACCATTCCTTCGCCTGAAGAAGCCACATTGTGGCGAAACAATTGTAGCGAGATTACAATAGACATTGAAAGACAATATAGTCATATTTAATATAGGTGATTATGAACTTCCAACAATTATCAGCCTCCTTGATCAATTAATCGATTTATAATATTTGAAATAAAAACAACACAGTTGCGAATGGTGTCTTTTTTATTATTGAACACTACAACATGTTTTAAAAGGGCAAAATGCAACATCAACTCAAATTATTCTCTCACTAAACTAAATGAACCAATAGGAAATTGAAATAAATTTAAAAAATTACAGGGAATGAATATTAATTGATCGAATCTTATGCGATCTTAAAGAAAAAGTCTTAAGCCATCTATCTTCTTATATAGTTTATTGATAGTCAAGTAGAAAGCAATTTATTGTTTCTGAATTTTCATCAATTTAAATTATTTTCTAGTGATAGACATTTAAACTTTAATTTCAACGTTAGACAAAAAAATAAACCCTTCGCGAAAACTTCATTCCTTTCTCTTCTCTAAGTGTATTTTCCCCGAATGGATTTTTCTAGTGGATTATCACCGCGCCAGTGTTCGGGGTGAGAGATAAATGAAATACAATTTTAAAAACTATGTGGAAAATGTCAGGGCGGCGGAAATATATTTGATTAGGACGGAGAGGGGTCGACTTTATAAGCCGCCTTAAACGATTTTCAGCGCCCGGATCTTAACCGGGGGAAAGAGAGGGCGAACTTTGATAAAACACTTTTTTAAATGGGCTTCAATAAATGAAGTCGTTGAGCATATAGCCCCGGCCCGCTCAGAATATGGCTCTGCCACTGTCTTCCAAAACCTGAAATATTACTTATTATCTTTTCTTTCCAACAAACGCGAATATCCATACTTTAACGTCGAATAAAGAAAAATATCGGGAAGTAAGCGATTATTTTATTTAATGTTAATCATAAATCATCGCTTATTAAAGTTAAATCAAGCTATTATTAAAATCAATAAATAAATATAAAATCTATTGATATACATTTGGCCTCTAAACAAGGCTTATATTACAAAACCCGGCGCATTCACCATGGTTAATATAACATACATTAACCTATTAGGAGGGCCAATTTTTGCTGGTTTTGTGTTTCTGGGATACGAGATAGCGCAGAAATAGCAAAATTACAGAGAGTAATTTTGATTTTGCATTGGTTTATAGTGCCTGCCGTATTTTATCACAAAAAATAATAAAAATGATGAATGCGGAGGGCGTTGTTTGTTTGTTTACATAGCGAATGAATGAACGAACTGGATAAATATTCACGCTTTTAATTTCTATTGATATACATATAACTATATAACGAAACAGATGCCTTCACCATTAATGATTTTAGTTTGATATTCCATATAAAATTATTTTTTTTAAATATTTAGATATTCGTTGTTTTTTAAAAGAGTTCAATTTAAAACTTTAAACGAGTGTTTTCCACTCCCAGACTAAGCATGAAGTAAAATTTCGAGTTTAGAAAAGCCCCGTGAAAATTTGTCGAGGGTCGCGCAGCGACCCGAGACAAATTTTCCGGGCTTTTCTAAACTCGAAATTTTACTTCATGCGCCACGCGTATAAAACACTGATTTCAAGTGAGGTTCAAATATACATAAATTTCACAGTATTTTAGTGTTTTATACGCTTGGCGCATGAAGTAAAATTTCGAGTTTAGAAAAGCCCAGAAAATTTGTCTCGGACAAACTTTCAAAGGGCTTTTCTAAACTCGAAATTTTACTTCATGCTTAATCTGGGAGTGGAAACAGTGGTTCGAAATTTAAATTGCATTTTTTTTATAAAAAAAAGCGCCTCTCTGAGAACGTACAGCATATACATTATGTATATTTAAAAAATAAAATCCCAGTTAGTAATATAATAATTCATTCATTGAAATTATAAAAATAAGTGCAAGGTTTTACCTAAAATCAACTTTTATAGTTAATTCTGTAATTTGCTCGGCCGTTAATGAGTTAATGGCGGCTGTTTTGATTGACATAATTTTGATTTTATTTTAATAATTTCTTTTTACATATGTTCGAAAACGCAAGCGTCTAATGCTCATTAACTAAAGTAGCATCGTCATGGGCATTAGATGACGTTTACGTTTTCGAACATATATAAATTGCACAGGCTATAAATAATAAATGGTCAAAAATGTTCAGTATTCTTCAAGCACTGGTTCGGGACTATACTGATGATGTCGTTGAAGCCTGAAACGCGTATACAGTTATCCGTTGAATGAATGAGTACTGAACACAAATTCATAATCTAAATATGATTTAGTTTTCAAAGCTAATGAAAAGTGTAATTTTGTAGATCATCAATTCAAAATAAATTGTAATTAGAAATAAGTAGAAGATTTCTACTTATTTCTAATTACAATTTATTTTGAATTGATAGTCTACGAAATTACACTTTTCATTGGCTTTGAAAACTAAATCATATTTATAATATTTTATTATTATTATTATTATATGACGACGATAAATTTGTGACTATGACTGAAGAACTTGCGGTGGAAATCAAGTTCGAGCGATGCGGAGGGCCGTAATTTATAGGCGGCCGTGGGGAGAGAGCCTCGGCCATAATCACGAATGGTAAAAAAGATAACACAATCCGATTTTCTTGAACGCGCCCCGGCCGTTCAGTTTCAGTATGCTACGGCGAAAGGCGAGAAAGGCTCCGTGCCAGAAAACATAATCGTTTAGAAATTTTCATTCTTGTGTGTTATTATACTGCCGCCATCATGTTGTTCCGACAACGATAATTGTTTTACTGCTTTTATTGTTATTGCACACATGAATTCGATTTATGATAAGAAAATATTAAATAATAAGAAAGTGGGTCATGAGAAAAGCGATTGTCTCATACAAAATGGCGATTGTGTTATTTATATTTTATATATATATATATATATATATATATATATATATATATATATATATATATATATATATATATATATATCAGGTGTTCATTTAAAAACCCGATCGAGAAGGCGTTATTTTTTTAATAGAAGGAAATGGAACGAAAAAATGAAGTCGCAGCTTAATTTACCTATGACAAAACGTAAATTAAGCTGCGACTTAACTGTTCACTGATATAAATGTTAGATTGTGTGTTAGCTCATTACTTTGCCTTGTTCTTATAGCTGTTGTATTATTTTTTCTTATAAATTAGCTGTTTTCACAACTAAATAAACAATGGCAATTGCAATACAGAATAAAATAGAAAACTTTTATAATATTGAGTTAGATAAATATTGACAGTAGCGAGTGACAATTTCATGTACGACCTACTTCACAATGTTTTGAAAATTTTTGCAGCTAACTCGATCGGGTTTTTAACTGAACACCTGATACTTCTAATAAGTGTTTCCACTCCAAAATTAAACATTAACCCATTAAGCGCCATTGATGCATACACGCAACATTATTAATTTTTGGTTATTAAATTACTAAATAATTAAATTTGATATATTCTATTATTTGACCTGACTTGAAAATGTATGAAGAAAAATGTAAATATTTTGATATTTAAATATTTTGATTGTTACTCATTTAAAAAAAATAATGTGAATGTATTTCTAACTTCACAATATTTCAGCGGTTTGTGCGCGTGGCGCATGAAGTAAAATTTCGAGTTTAGAAAAGCGTGAAAATTTGGTTTGGCCGCTCCGCTTCGCGGAGCGACCAAACCAAATTTTCACGCTTTTCTAAACTCGAAATTTTACTTCATGCTTAGTCTGGGAGTGGAATCACTCGTTCTAAACTTCATACTGCACGTTTTTATATGAAATCGGCGAATGCCTGAAATTTTACAGCATATACACTATGTGTATTTAAATGAAAAATTCACAGTATTTATTTAATACAATAAGTCATTCATAGATATCAAAAAAAGAAGTGCAGAATTTTTCCTAAAATCAACTTTTAGAGTTATCTCTACAATTGCTCGGCCGTAAATGGGTTAGTCGGTTGTAAGCGTAGTACATGAAGTAATATCTCGAGTTTAGAAAACCCTGAAGTTTTACTTCATGCTGAACCTGGGAGTAGAAAATACGCGTTTGAAGCTTTCAATTGAACTTTTAAATTAATTTCTAAAGCATTTAATTGGGATGTGTATACCTAAAAGAAAAACTCAATGTATTTTGAGGAATAATGATGAATCAATAAAATAAAACTAGAGAAAAAAAAATTAGTTGAAAAATAATATATTCTAATAAATAATTGTAGAGAAAGCCAAGATTTGTGATTCCATTTGACATATAAGAGTACCCAAGGGCGGGGAAGAGTATTTGGAACCCCCTCGCCACCAATAAATCATAAATTTTACAATTACTGCAGAGATTTTTTAATACTACATACTTTTGAAACGAGAAAGATTTGCTTTTTAAGTTTCTAAATGTTCACTATTAACGTCAAATATTAAATTAAGCTGAGTTGGCTTTGAAACATAAATATAATGAACTTCACACTAAATCAGTGTTTTGTACGCCTAGCGCACAGAGTAAATATTAATGTTTACTTCATGCTTAACCACGCAGTGAAAATAATATGGTCTATAAATTACTTAAAACACCCCAATAAAAAACTTTACAACCTTCCCCACTGAGCAAAAAAAAAACAAATAACACTATATCAACATTGTAGCAACATTTAACGTTGTATTAATGTTAATGAAACATTACTTAAGTGTGTTTGCTCAGTGGGTCAATTCTTTAAATAACACTTACATTGTTTACTGTACTTATAGTTTCGGAATATTTATCTTGCTAGTGTATTATTAAAAAGGTACCTATGACAAAAGCAAATTATTTAATTTACATTCGTGAAGTATGGCGTGAACCAATGGTGTGAACCTTACAAATTTAATTTATATTCCGTAATTATAAAAATTATGTAGCACGCGCCATCTGTGATTATATTTTTGAAGAAATGAACTCATGCCATGATTTAATATACCCTCAACGCTCTCTATACAAGGGTAGCTGAATCATAGCCTGCATGCACCCTTTTATATCGTCACTTTATAAGTAAAAGTCATTAAATACTGTATTGTTTCGAGTTTACGTGAAGTGATTAATCACAAATAGAAAGACTGTTATTCCTTACTTCACTTTTAATTTTTATGTTAGATGTACATTTCGAGACACAAGGTGCTCATTATCAATAACAAACTGTTAAGTTTGTTATTGATAATGAGCACCTTGTGTCTCGAAATGTACATCTAACATAAAAATAAAAAGTGAAGTAAGGAACAACAGTCTTTCTATTTGTCATTAAATACATCGTACATTTCTTTATACAATTGATATAAAAATACGTAGATATAATTATTAACTGTTTGGTGTTGTAGGCGTTCACTTTGTGGTACATCTTAAATACACTTGTAAATAAAACACTTTTTACTTTGTTTAACCACTAAATCTTACATATAATTGTGTGACTAGTTTCGACTATCTAGTAGTCATTCTCAAACTAAATACAAATTACACGTTAAAAACTATTTATACGGCTTCGAAAAGAGGGGTGTACATTAGGTCAACCTGGTCATTAAGAAGGGAAATTCCGGGATTAATTCGGGCCTTGTGTATTTCTAGTGCTTCCAGTAAATCCATTTTACGAACTATTTCGGCAAAATGGATTACTGAAAGTTACAAATACTATTTTAAATTCCACGTTAGGTAAAAAACACATATTTCATTGGTTTAGATATGTGGATGATGTTCTAGCATTCTTTAAAGGTACAGATAGACAACTCCAGCAATTCCTCAATTTCCTTAACACAATACACCCTTCAATAACTTTTACAGTAGAAACAGAAACCGATAACAAAATTAATTTTCTAGACCTAACCATTACAAAAATTAACAACAAATTAAATTTTAATATATATAGAAAACCGACCTATACTGATTCCGTTATCCCTAACCACTCTCGCCACCCACAAATTCATAAAAAAGCTAGTTTCTATACAATGATAAATAGAGCATTTAAAATTCCGCTAAATATAAATGATAGAAAGAAAGAGATCAATTCAATAAAGGAAATAGCATTGAATAATGGCTACACAACTTCACTAATAGACAATTTAATTCATAATTATGAAATGAAAGAGGTGCAGAAATTCTTCTACCCTAGAATTAGGTCAATAGATAATCAACATTTTAAAACAATCAGCTACTATGGTACAATAAGTTGTAAAATTAAAAACATCCTTAAAAAATGTAACATTAATGTAATATTAGAAACGCCCCATAAACTTAATAATATAATTTTCAACCCAAAAACAAAACTTAATCCCCTAGTTAGATCGGGCATTTATAAATTGAACTGCAAAAATTGTAAAGGTGTGTACATTGGGCAATCTAGTCGTAGAATCGAAATAAGATTGAAAGAACACGAGCGAGCCTTTAGATTAAAACATAATAGTTCTACCTATGCTAACCATCTTTTAGAAGAGAATCACACTTTTGGCGAGGATGTACTTTCAGTAATCCATTTTGCCGAATAAGGTTGTAAAATGGATTAACTGGAAGCACTAGAAATACACAAGGCCCGAATTAATCCCGGAATTTCCCTTCTTAATGACCAGGTTGACCTAATATACACCCCTCTTTTCGAAGCCGAATAAATAGTTTTTAACGGGTAATTTGTATTTACTTTAGTTTGAGAATGACTACTAGATAGTCGAAACTATTCACACAATTAAATGTAAGATTCAGTGGTTAAACAAAGTAAAAAGTGTTTTATTTACAAGTATAATTAATTAACTTTAACAATATGCTTAATATTAAAAGTTGATATAAGAAAGGGTTTCTTATAGTGTATATGCTTTGAGTGTCAAAGTTGACGGGGTTTAAAACGATTTTAAGATCTTTTCTATTAAGAAAGTATATTTTTAGTCTCTAATCTTAGGATATTTTTATGAGAAAAAGAAAGACAAATTAAAAATTTACTTTTTAATTTGTTATTCGTATATTTTCAAAAAAACGAATCAACAAAATAGTGATTTTACTATAACTTTGTTAATTAGAACAACGAGCTAACATTTAAAATGTCATGTAAAATGTATATTCTCTTGTAAAATATATACAAAGAGTTTTATGTAACACCGAATATTTTCATAACGAGAATTTTTCTATTTAGTATCCATATGCATACGTTGTACATTTTCCGACGCTAGATTTATTAAAAGAATTCAATTTAAAGCTTTAAGCGAGGGTTTTCCACTCCCAGGCTAAGCATGAAGTAAAATTTCGAGTTTAGAAAAGCCTGAAAATTTGGTTTGGTCGCGTAGCGCGGAGCGGCCAAACCAAATTTTCAGGCTTTTCTAAACTCGAAATTTTACTTCATGCGCCACCGATACAAAACAATGATTCAATGTAAAGTTTAGCGGTGTGTTTTAAACTTCGTAATATGTCAGTGTTTTGTACCGGTGGCGCATGAAGTAAAATTTCGAGTTTAGAAAAGCCTGAAAATTTGGTTTGGTCGCTCGGCGCTACGCGACCAAACCAAATTTTCAGGCTTTTCTAAACTCGATATTTTACTTTATGCTTAGTCTGGAAGTGAAACACACTCATTTTAGGTTTCGAATTGAATTTAAAAAAAAAAACAATAATTATCTAAAAATTTACGGCATATAATTGGGACATGTATACTTGAAAGAAAAATCCCCTGTATTTACAAGTCGAGGCATTAATTGCGATTGATTGGCTACGATTTGTAATGGTCATATAGGCAACCCAATTTGCACATAACCTAAAAAATCAAAGATGCCAAATCGAGCTTTGGTTTGATAAATAGAATATACGAAAATGAATATTGATAATGTTCGGTGTTACATAAAACTCTCTGTATTTATTTCTGAACACATAAAAAAGAAGTCGTTAATACTAATAAATCTGGTCTTCTATTATTATTAATTTAAGTTGATGTATATTTGTGTATGATTTTAACCATTCGAATAAATCAATTTGTTATACGCGTGGCGCATGAAGTAAAATTTCGTGTTTAGAAAAGCCTAATTTGGATTAGCTTCGCTACGTGACCAATCAAAGTTTTCAGGCTTTTCTAAACACGAAATCTTACTTCCTGCTCAATTTGGGAGTGGAATACACTAGTTTAAAGGTTCAATTCGAACTATTTTTAAAAACGACAAATATATGAACATTTTCAGCGTATACAGTATACATGCTTAATGTATATTTAAAAGAAACTCTTTTTATATTTAAATTTATACATGCTTTGCTCAATGTGATAAACTTATTTTCGCGAATGGGTTTGCCTTATATTTTCTACTCTTCCATTATATTCTCTTATAAAGCGAGCATAAAGCGAATGCTTTATGCTCGCTTTATAAGAGAATATAATGAAAGAGTTTTCTTTTAACTTCCATTATTTTCTTGATTTCTAATAAGAGCAAACTGAAACAGTTATTGATTTGTTCGATAGTAAGTGTTTCAAAAATCGAGTTATAACAAATATATAGAGTGTCGAAAGATTTGCAGTTGGCCGTGTGATGGGGGAGGAGGTAATGAAATTGATATCGCGATCTCGCGCGACACTAACAAAGTTTTATCTAAAGCTGAAAAGAAATCCCCTGGCAATTTGTTATCGAAGGTGGAGATCGCAATTCCATTACCCCGGCTAGATGGACACACACTTATTTTATGGGCTGTCATATTGGCAACATTGGCCCTCCGGCCCGCCATCCAATATCATTTTATGCTATATATATAGTTAGTTACGTGTCGAGCACACCCTATTTTTTTTATTCTGAAAGAAGTAACCATTCTGATAAAAGGCATAATAATATGTATGTACACTCAACAAGGTCGTAATATTAAAATTAAATTGCCTGCTTTGTAAAATAGTAATAAATAAATTTAGCAAACAGAACTAGGAAATGATAATACTTGTATTATATTCATGGGTTACAGTAGTATATCTGTAATATGTAATAATATATAAATGTAAGTAAGATTTAGTTATGATTTTCGACACAGTATTAATAAAAAAACATCGTGTTAGCCAAATCTTGACATTTAGTTACCCTCAAATGATTAATTTCTTCCTAAATATAGGAGAATTTTTTAAAGTATACATAACCCGATGTACAATGTGAATTTTTAGAGATTCGTTGATTTTATAAATGCATTCAATCTTTTAATGAGTATTTAGTTATGGTTTTCGAAACAGTAATAATAAAAAGCATCGTGTTAGGAATTACCCTCAAATGATCCAATTCTTTCTCAATATGCAGAGATTTTTTTAAGTTACACATATATATGATGTGAATTTTCAGAGATTTCTTGTTTTTACAAAAGCATTCAATCTTTTAATGAGTGTTTCCACCATTTAAATAAGCATGATGATAAATTTCAAGTTGAGAAATGCTTTTCTAATCGCCACGCTTATTAACACTCAATCTTGTGAAGTTGAATATGTTTATGTTTGATCTCGTTTTAATAAATTGCACACATATTTATTTGGTCTAAATCAAATCTTGCGTATTAAAAATTTAAGCAAATAAAAATTGATAACAAAATTGATAGCTTTTTAAATTAAAAATTAAACATTCTATTTTATCATCTAACAATTCTATTAGTGTTGAGATAGCTAAAACTTTAAAATGCAGATATCTATTAAAAAATATTTCTGTAATGTTCCGTTTTAATCTCTAGTTAAAATGAACCTTTCTAGATTTTTAGATTTTATCTATATTTAAAAAGTGAATTGTGTTTATTGAAAGAATACTTTATAAAGCAGTAATCTGTATAAATTAATCTTAAAAGTGCATCGCTATCTATTACTCAATAGCAACTATATGAAACAGTTTCCCTTCATTCTAATTTGGTTAAGCGTAATCGTAATAGATGGCGCTGAAAATAAAAAAAATCAATAATTTTAACACGCTCTCTGTTAAATGTTTTCAGAACTTAATCAAATTTTAAAAACATTTAACAGAGTGCGTGTTAAAATTATTATTTTTTTTGTTTTTAGCGCCATCTATTACGATTACGTTTAACGTGTTCCCCAAGGTACGTCGATGGGCGTAACACATATGAACACATATGCGTTACAAAGTATGACAGAATTGGATCTTTCTATGTTTTCTCCTACCCCTTTCCAAGCAGGCCAAGGTTGGTACGAGAGAGAAAAATGACGTTTATTTGGTTTGGTTTTTGAGTCATAACCTCTTTTTCCGGTTTCGCTGTACTTTTATAGATACATTTTTTAATATTTAGTGTTAAAAATAAGTGTTATTGAAAGGAGACTTTGTGTTTATGTTAAGTGTAATTAAAATCATTTGGTTAATTGTAATTGTAATAGATATCTCTGAAAATAAAAAGCATCAATAATTTGAACACGCCCTCTGTTGAATGTTTTCCCAATTTTATATAGACCTTCCCTTGTGCAAATGTTACCTCTTTGAGAAGCGTACAATTCGTTTGATTCTCCTTTTTTTGAGTTAAATTAAAATTGTATGTGCATATAAATGACTTGATTTTTAATTTAATGAAGTATTAAAACTCTTAAACAAATTTCTTATTTAACACTTGGCCAAACATATCAGGGTGGTTTACGCTGTTTATACTATGGCAAATAACTTGGCAAAATATTCAACAGATGTCGCGGATGTATTTTTTAACTTTCTGTCCAGAAAAAGTAGCAAACTGCAGCACAGAGCAAAAACAGGGAAAACATTTTTAACCTCATTTCTTTGTTATTGTTGTCATTTTATGTTTATATCTAGTGCATTACTATAATTGCGACTAAAGCTTTCTCTGCACTTCTCGAAATTGCGATAAAAGGTAAGAACATTTTAATTCTATGTAACCATTGCATGGTGTGCGTTATAGCATAATTTAAAAATATATTTACAAAATAATTTACTGAGGTAAAGCACAGGCATTCAAGAGTGTTTTACAAGGGATTTTTAATATTCTTTTGTATTTAAAAGTGTTCTAATTACCATTGGTATAAAATGCCTAAAAATAAGACTTGTGTAATCAGAGGTTGTGAGAATAAAATTCATCAAGGCACTTCTTAAGATAAAAAATATTAGCTTACACATTTAAACATACCCGGTCTTTAAATACGAAACGGGAATTTTTTAATAAAAAATATACATTTATGGTATGAAAATAGTACAAAATATATTATGCAAAGTATTGCCCATCGCTAGCTACACATTTTTTCCATCTCTCTGCAAACTTGTGGATGCCACACTAAAAAAATTGGTTATTGTTTAAGGCAAACCAATCATCGATTTTCATACATTTTTGTAAGAAGTGAAGCACTGCTCAGCAAGTGCATGTCCCATCGGTGCAAATGAGCAGTAATTGGATAGAGCCAAGTCTGGCGAGTAAGCAGCATGCAGAAGTATTTCATCGCCTGTCACAATTCAATAAGAAAATGATTTTCTTTTGTACCTGGACCAGGTATTTTGTAGGTGGTTTTTCGGTTTTCCTGCTGTCTTTTATGTGGAACCCACCTTCTTACCTTTTAGATCTTATGGCTTTCAAACATAGTTGTTTGTACGTATGAGTGTTATTCTCATCCAACAATGCTTGCAACTTTCTCAGTGGTCTTCCATGTTCTTGGTTTTTTACGTGAAAATCGCCACTTTTAAATATTTTAAATCACTGACAGTACTGCGAATTATTAAGAGAATGCTCACCGTAAGCTTCGATAAGCATTCGATGCGATTCTACAGTAGTTTTCTTCGAATGGTTACAGAAAATCAATGCTGTCCGTGAATTATAATTTTTAGGCTCAAAAACAGTCATCTTCAACGCTATGAAAACTTATGTAGTTGTATTAAACTCGTATTCTTATGAGTTGAAAGTCTTTGACAAATGTAAACACAAGAATAAGGGACCAATAATGCGACTTCACAGTCACTATATTGACAACTAGAGCCATTTATAAGAAAATTCCGGTTTCATATTTACAGACCTGGTAAGCATTTGCTTCGTTTTAAATATAAAATAATTTTTAAACAAATATCGTATGTACTTAATAAATTCTAATCTTGTATGCATGCTCAATTCCGGCAACTTTTATTTGTAATTGAAACAAATATTAATTTGTTTTTTCTTTTTATTAGCACAAATCCAGATTTGAGGAGCTGTTCTACATGAATAATTAATCGGCAAAAGTTATGTTTCTGAATTACGTTTAATAATGTATGTTTTCTACTACTTTTATTAAATGATTACATGCTATTCATATTGAATAAATTTTTATACCTTATTCCTCTTAAATCCTTTCATATAAAAATATAATATAAAATTTTAATAAAAATAAAAACCTAAAATAGTTTCTTAAAAAAAAAGTAAGTGATATCCACAAATATATATTTATCAGTTAATAAATTTTATCAGTTATGAACTTATAATATGTTTAAAAAATGTAACGGTATATTCGTTACAAATAGAAAGACTGTTATTCCTTAATTCACTTTTTATTTTTATGTTAGTTGTACATTTCGAGACACAAGGTGCTCATTATCAATAACAAACTAAATTCTTAAAACTATGTGCGCGGTATATATATAGTTGACAGGTTATCAGAAAAACCAAAAAGTAATTAAACCTATTGTTAGCGGCTAAAGGTTCGAGATGGGTGTCGGTGTCATTACATTATCTGGGTGGGACGGCGTGGGCGGCTTATGGATCGGGAAGTTGGTCAGTAGGATTACATTCACTGCAGGATTATTTTTGGGTAACAAATCTAATAATGGATTAACTAAGGGACTAAGATTGAAATTCAGCAAAACATTTTTATTTTTATACATTTCAATGGATTCAAGCATATTTAATCTACGATGACTTGATTGCTTTAAAAGTTTAATATTGTTTACCGAGAATGTGTGTCCTGTTTCAATTGAATGGTGTGCAACTGCTGATTTGTCCGGGTTTTGAATTTTAAAATAATACTGGTGTTCTTTAAATCTTTTTAATATGTTACGTTGTGTTTGACCTACGTATATTTTATTGCAATTGTTGCAGTTTATTGAGTAAATTCCGGATTTTTCTAGGTGGTTTGTTTTAGTAAATGTGTTGCCAAGTAAACATTTTAATTTTGTGTTGACATAAAATGCAGGAGAAAGGTTGAATTTATTCAATAAACCACCAATTTTCATACAAGTTGCTGGGTGGTACACGAATCTAGCATACTTTTTTGGGGCGGCTTCCTTTGAGTTGGTTAGTGTGGTATTTGAAATAATTTTATGATTCCTAATTTGTTTGTTAATTAATCTATTGATTGTGTCAATGCTGTAATTTAATGAAATGCCTATGTTCTTGATTAAACTAAATTGCTCTTCCCTATTTTCTTTGGATAATGGTATGTTTATTGCTCTAAACATCATGCTGTTAAAAGCTGCTAATTTGTGTTTAAAAGGAGAAAGACGAAGATGTAATTAAATGTGTGTGTGTTTTTTCTGTAAATGTTGAATTCTATTTTTGTATTATTGTTTTTTATCAAAAGTAAATCTAAAAAGGGGATTTGATTGTTTTCTTCTATTTCATGAGTAAAGTTAATACTAGGGAAAAGTTTATTTAAATTTAATGTTATGTCTTTCATATCTGTGTCTGTTTTAACTATTGCAATAATATCATCTACGTATCTATACCAAACCCTCGGAAAGTTAGGGATTGTTTTCTTAGCCTTATTTTCGAGATGGTTTAAAAAAATGTTTGCTAAGAAAGGTGAAAGGGGGTTGCCCATTGCTGTTCCGAAAGTCTGTTTATAGTACGTGTTGTTGAATATGAAAGTATTGCATTCCATAACAAATTTCGTAAGTTTCAAGTACTCTTCTATTTTTCGAGTTTCAATTGAGTTTTCGATCAAAATTTGTTCTAGTATTTCATATTTTTTATGTAATGGAATGCTGGGAAAAAGTGCTTCAACGTCGAAGGAAACCAATTTTTCATTTTGTTCCATTTTAATATGTTTTAGTTTTTCAGTTAAGTGAAATGAGTTTTGAACTGACAAATCATTACTAATTTTTAGGTTTTTATATTCGTTTACCAACCATTTAGCTAAAAAATACGTAGGAGAATTATTATTTGAAACAATATTTCAAACAATATAAAAATATAATGAAATATAATGTTACCCTAGTGACACCAAAATTTGCCTGTAGTAACAAAAACACAGGTTGTCAGATTGTAAATTTACTTCATTAAAATTAATATCATAAAAAAAGATTTACCCCAATATTGTGCTAGAAAATCGACATTAGACATTTCTGGCCACTTCATTAGATCTCTTATGAAATATTTGTTTAAACTGATAAAGGATTCAAAATTGAATTTGAGTTCAGTATTGCGCACTAGATACCCATAGACGCGTTTCGGACTTCAAGGTTCTCTTCAGTGTGGTCCCGATCCCGAAACAGTGACCTGTATATGCACTTTGCGTACCGTATCATTGACGATGCTACTATGGGGCAGTAGATGGCGTTAGCTATCGAATTCATTTAATAGTGATAAAGGATTCTTTAGTTTTATGAGGTCTCATCTTTTAAATTAATCAGTTTCTTGTGTATTAACAAAGGGTCAAAATAAACAAATATTTTCTTTATTATGTCTCGTTGGTAGTCTAAATTCTATCCCTTTAAGCTTGTCTGTTGTTTTTGTCACACCCGATATATGTGCACAATTACGTCGTTAGCTCATTATTATTATATTATTATTATTGTTATTAGATTATTATTTTGTTTATATTTTCTTAAATTTATTATACTACGTTGTAATTTTTATGTACAAATGGTGTTTACCGTTAATAAATTTACTTTACTTTACTTTGAAATTTACGTTAAAATGAAAATTAATCAGAATAAAACTTTAAAATCATTATTAAAACTCAGTGTTTTTTTTGTTACCTAATTGTGTATTAAGACCATCTACTAAAATATAATATATTATGAAGTAGTTGAAGTTTTAAAGTATAAAGGGATTGGGTATTAGTAATAAAACACATTAAATTCATTATATATAAAAATGTTGGTATATTTAGCTATATACAAGTATTTCCTCTCAATTTATTCCTAAAATACATTAGTAGTACACTTTGTTTCATTATTTTTTGACGTATAACATACTATTTCGATCTATTCCACTCCTCATTTCTTCACCAATACACGGATATAACTTTGTACAAAAACGTCCTTTCCTTCCATTTCTAAAATAACTAGAAAACTACTTTTGATTTTCTGTATAAAATACTACATTTAAATATCCTGTTTGTTTATTTATTCAATCCTCGAATTTAATTCAACCTTTATTTGAGCTATTTACAAATTTTATAAATGATTTCAGATGAATGAGTTTCTTGAAATTTCAATAATAATTTACTTCATTTTTTAGATAATTTTATTTTTTTTTATTAAAAGGATGGGTGATGGATGGAAATCAGGTTGGGAGATGAGATAAATATCAGGCAGTTAACCATTCAGCCACGACTACCC
Source organism: Philonthus cognatus (assembly GCA_932526585.2). NCBI lineage: Eukaryota > Metazoa > Arthropoda > Insecta > Coleoptera > Staphylinidae > Philonthus > Philonthus cognatus. Next base: position 46,094,452 of record OW052241.1, read on the forward strand.
ACTGAGCAAAAAACAAACAAATAACGTTATATTACCATTGTAGCAAAATTAAACGTTGTTTTTATGTTGATGAAACATTACTTAAATGAATTTGCTCAGTGGGTAGTTTGTATTATAATTTTTCATATTAATAAAAATGTGGACAACACAATTACATCCATGGCATCCCGGACGAATATTTTTCGTTAGAAAAATTGTTTGCCCCAGGAGAGACTCTAACTCGCATTTCTGCAGTTCACGATTGGTCTAGTCTAACGACTCAACCGCTGCAGCCCCATATAATATTATTAAAAACAATGGAATGGAGAATTTTACAAACCTCGGTATAAAAGTAAAAATCACTAAATGCTACGCATTTTTTTTAATCAACGAAATAAAGGTTAAATTAATTTATGAATTTTATATTGTTGCCTTTTTTTACATATATTTATAAATTTTATTTTTATTTGGGTCACATTGTTTAATTTATTTACGTCGTTTTCTAGTGTTTTTACAGACACACTAGGAGAGCTATATTTTACAATCTTTACGCGCGGCTTATTTCTCTTCGTCTTTATTACAAATTTACTTTCAGTAACGATTATCAAGTGCCTTAGTAACAAGTGGTGAGATTTCGTTTACTCACAATCGCCTTTTTTTGTTTTAAATTTTAATTCGAATTAATTCAAACACACATTACCATAATTTTTATTTGTAAAATGTCTTTGTTAAACTATACCTTTTCAACTTAAAATTAAGAACAAACAACTTCAAATTGGGAACAAACAACTTCAAATTGGTAATAATAATTTTAAATTGTTAACAAATAATTTCAAATCAAACTTCAAATTGGGAACAAACAACTTCAAATTGGTAATAATAATTTTAAATTGTTAACAAATAATTTGAAATTGGGAACAAGCAATTTCAAAAGGAGAGCTAGCAATTTCATAACGAGAATAAACAATTTCTATTGTACATTGCACAAATTTGCATTTTAATATTGTCCGCTTGATTTTTTTTATATATGGATTTTTTTTAATAGGATGGAATCAGGGTTGTTATGTTTAAAACACTTTGTTTTAAAACAGTGTTTTAAACTTGTTTAAAAACAGCCGTCGTGTTTTAAACATGTTTTTAATCTTAAATTTGTTTAAAACATGCTTTAAACGTTAAATTTCTTTAAAACGTTTTGTTTATTATCTAAAATTTACTGAATTAAATTTTATACTACTTCATTAAGATTTTTTGTTTACATTTTTAAATTTTAGCTAAATTGTTGGAGATATTTCAAATTACATTATTAAACATAACATTTTATTGCAATAAAATATCACAACTGTCTGCATAAATTAGATCTTTAAATACAGCGAATTTTTCTTTCAGGTATACATATGCATACACTGTAAATTTTACGATATTCGTTGCTTTTTTTAAAGATTTCAATTTGAATCTTTAAACGAGGGTATTCCACTCCCAGACTAAGCATGAAGTAAAATTTCGAGTTTAGAAAAGCCTGAAAATTTGGTTTGGCCGCGTAGCGAAGCGGAGCGGCCAATCCAAATTAGGCTTTTCTAAACTCGAAATTTTACTTCATGCGCCACACGTATAAAACACTGAAATAACGTAAAGTTTAAAATATACGGCTTTAGCAATCTACTATGTAGATGTAAATGAAACGTGAGTCAAATTCTGAGCTAAACAAATTGTTTAAAACAGTGAGTATAGGCAACCCAATAACTGTAACGTATATTAGGTTGCCTATAATCGTTGTTGTGTGCGTGTGTTTTGGACTTCACTGTGAATCAGTGTTTTTAAGCGTGGCGCATGAAGTAAAATTTCGAGTTTAGAAAAGCCTAATTTGGATTGGCCGCTCCGCTTCGCTACGCGGCCAATCCAAATTCTTAGGCTTTTCTAAACGAAATTTTACTTCATGCTTAGTCTGGGAGTGGAAAACACTCGATAAAGGCCTCAAATTAATTGCTTTGAAACAAGGAATTCCCGCAAATTAAAAAAAAAACCTGTAATTATCAGGATATGTATACTCAAAAGAAAAATGTCCTGTATGTTCTGTTTTAATCACGTTTTAAACATGTTTTTAATTGTTATGTTTTAAACGCAGTTTCAATGAAAAAAACACGTTTTGTTTAAAAACTGTTTGTTTTAATTAAAATCAAAAAACGTTTTTTTTCAACAACCCTGGATGGAATAGGGCAAATAAACTTAAGTAAAAAATTACTGTCAAATAATTTGCATTTTTAAATTTTTTATTGTTTTACACCCAACTCAATTTGAAATTGTTTATTCCCATTTTGAAATTGTTAGTTCCTAATTTGAAACTGTTTCTTCCCAATTTAAAGCTGTTTGTTCCCAGTTTGAGGTTGTTTGTTCCCAATTTGAAATTGTTTGTTCCCAATTTGAAGTTAAAAAGGTGTAGTTTTGAGAAAAAATGTAATAGTTTTATGAAAACTTATTATTCTTTATTCGTAACATCACATTCCAAATGTTCATCATCACTTATTCATGAAGCTATTAATTTTTTTTCAAAAATAATTCTAGTGGTTTCAAGAACACGTAAATGAACTTAAACTTGAAAAATCAAATTTTGCACATTTTCTTATTTAATCAATACTGAGAAGTGTTTCAATGTTTTATACCACTTTATTTTAATATTTCTACGACTCGAGTTTCAACATATTTAGTGTCATTTTCAAGTTTGACAAATTTACAGGGTTTCTAATTAGATATGTCGAAACTCGAGTCTTAAAAATATTAAAATAAAGTGGTATTAAACATTAAAACACTTCTCAATATTGATTAAATAGGAAAATGTCAAAAATTTGATTTTTTAAGTTCAAGCTAAAAAAAACACGGTGGTTTAATAATGATTTTACATTTTTTTCTCAAAAATAACTCTGGTGGTTTCAGGAACACGTATACCTGAAACCACCAGAGTTATTATTGAGAAAAAAAATTAAAATCATTATTAAACCACGGTGTATTTTTTTGTTACCCAATTGAATATTAAGATCCTCTACTAGTAAGTAACGCTCAATACTATACAAATATTTTTGTATTTATTATATCAAAGTTAATGAACACATTATGTGCATTGCAGTCATATTTATGATTCCTTTTGATGATTGGTGTGAAATTAATTGGATTTAAAATTTAAATAGTATAATAATTTTAATTTTTACAATTGCACGGTCCAGTTTTTTTTTAATTTAATTTTTTGGGGAGCATGGTCCCTAAAGTACGTCATAAATTATATACAAAATATAAAATATATAAAAACTTGTGTAACCTTATGTTTTTTGTTTGTTTTAAAGTTAAAGCCATGGCAGTTACAACCAGTTCGGACCTAAACTGTTTTCTAAAACTTTGGCAGCATCGTATCGGTCCATATCTTTGAAAATTTTAATAATTTCCGTTAAAGCATTACTTTGTCTATTCCTCGCTTCCCACAAATCCAAAATACAGTCCGTTGGTGAGGGTTTCGTCGCGAAGAAATTTATATACCTATCGACAGATAAAGCATGAGCCAACATGCGCCAGTCGTTCCCTCGAGAAGTTGGGGGATCCAAACATTGGCACAGTTGTTTCCTAACTGATTTATTCAATCTGAAGGTGAAGTCTTCGCAAGTGGAAACACCGCGATCTGTCACTATAAGATTTTTCGTCGGTTTTAAAACGTGATCCTCAGTTTTGAAATTTTTGGCACTCTTCGAGGATCCAGTGAATTCTTCCTGGCTGATTTTAAAAGCTTTGGGTGTTTCGTTGGATCTACTCGTCTCACTTTGAATGGTCACTTTTGGCACACACTCATGATACATTTTCGCTGAATTCGTGCGGTTTGTAATCTCCACGTCATCTCTGCAGGTGATATCGAACGCTTGTTGGTATTCGAAGCCTTTCTGATTCACTCGCAGCTTGAAGGCAAGAACCCTGTTGACTTCGAATGATTCAAGCGTGAATGAGCAGTGTAAGCTGTTGCTATTCGCCTGCCAGAGGTGCCTGAAAGGAATTTCCTGATAACTAGAACCTGGTTTCGCTTTCCAACCCTCGCTAACTGTTTCTAAATTTAAGCACAGGTTGTTCCCACCGTCGTGGAATTTAATTTCCTTGGGTTGATCCATGAGGAAGCCCCCTAATCGCTTCTCCTGGCCATACACTGTTTCCATTGAGCTATCGGTATCTTCCAAAACGTAAACGCGTATACTAAAATCTATGGTTGATTTAAAACACAATTTAGGCGCAAATACAGCCAGCTTCAGCCGCTTGACAGCTAGTCCGTTTAGCGATTGTCCAACAACTACAAATCTTGAAAGCGTCTCAGTCACCAAATAGGCTGTGTCTTTATCCAGTTGACAGAACACGTTCGTGTTTATCGTTTCCTGTCCTAAAGTCACTGCGGTCTGCCACTGCGAATCGCTGCAGTCGCTCTGCAAAACTGTCACCAGCCAATTCTTCTTAATCAAGTCGGCACAGTGAGGAAGTTTCAGCACGACGGCTTTGTTCAGTTGGACGTTGGGCCCGCAGGAAACTACGGGGCTCAACTGCGTGACGTTTTCTGCTAATTTCGGTCTAAAGCAGTCTTCGTTTAGAATGGAGAGGAAGAATTCCTGCTTGCGAGAGCGGGGTATCGCGCCCTCTGGTATCATCAAGCTCACCGCGCTTTCGGGGAGGGTTAGGTAAGCTCCAGCGTGTGACATCGTGGCGCTAGTGTAGTTGCCTGTTGACGTTGGGGTGACTGCGTAGGCCGTGGGAAGGGTTACTGATTCGGTTGCTACTTCATAGGTGGAGTCAGCTGTAAAAAATTAAACAATCATGTTTGTAGTAAATGTTTGAATAAGATATTTAACGAGTGTCTATCAACTGTCGTCATCCCAGTAGGTTCCGACTTCAGGAACATACGTCGTAATTAGACATTTAATTACATTTGTTTGACGTTTTCCAAATTCACCGAATCGTATAACTTAATCTAAGATATGTAATTTGTGTTTCATAGCAACCGAGATGCCGACAGTTTATAGACACTCGTTATATCGTATGTTCAATAAAAAAAAATCTCTAGAGTGCCATGGAAAATATTCTGGGTTGGCAACTCTAAAAATATACATCATAATTATTACGTCTGACGTTTAAAAGGATACAAATTATTATGTCTAAGGATCGTATGAATAGATGATACATGTATCGCATCTTGAAGCGCACCTGGCCGTATTGATGTTGATGGATTTTCGATAAATGTTTGCACGACATCCAAAGCCTTTTCGTTGTTTTTGGCTACCAGTTTAAGAACGATTTTTAATAGAACCTTTGTCTTCAATATTCTTTACTACTTTCCAAACTGCTGTTTTTGTAAGTGGCTCTCGATCTTGAAAAGTGTTATTAAATAATTCGACAACTTACCCATAACTTCTTATGTGATTGCCTTAGCCTCATCATTAAAATTGCTACTTATTCATGTTCGTTAAGCATACTTTTTTGTATTTCGAAAATAAAAACCAGCAATAACAGTTAATTCAATAATAACAACTGTCAACAACAACTGTTTTTAGACACGTACACTTGATTATGATTCGTTCGTTTTTCAGTTAGTTTTTTCCTTGTAACTTTTGATCTAAGTGGCTTAAACACGTGCGGTTTTCACTAGTATGTTTTCATTTTAACAAGGTATCGAATACCAACGAAATATATAGGGTGATCTATTTAAAAAATGGTAAGTTTGATATTTATCTAGAAAATGAATCACCCTGAATATTTAAATATATTATCAATAAGTAGCTTAAATTAGTAGCTACAAGTTTTATTTAATTTTTTTTTGTAAACTCATCAGAAACAAAAATATCAAGCCGTTACATTACTATTCAGACACCCTGTATCTCTACTTTCATGTTGATTATGCCATTATTATGGATGATACTTACAATTATTCGTAAATCCGCTCAATTGACTTCTTTTCCCACTTGACGACTCCAGTGTGGAACTAGTTGCAGGCGACATCTGTATATCCGAGGCGGAGGCCAAATGGGGCACGTCATAATGGTGTTCGGAAACGGAACGGGTGACAGAAGTCGCCGGGGTGGTGAACGGGTACTCGTAACAAGGGGGCGCCGTTTGCGTCAAATCCGGTTGCAAAGACAGCGACTTTTTATCGTGCTCCGGGAAAAACTCGGGATGATACTCTAAAACAATAAAAATATTGCATTAATCCAAAAGAACAACGCCGCAAAACTAAAATGGACCAACAAAAATCACATTTTATACAGGGTTATTCAAAACGAAGGAACAGATTTCAAGTATTTATTTCTTTTAAACTAGAAAAGGTAGAACCATAATTCAAACGTTCCTGAACAGACAATTATTTAAAATTTGAATAGTCCAGGCAGAAGTTCCAACCATGGCCGCATTGGCACTGTTACTTGTCATGTTGATTGTCTGTAGTAAAATGGCGACACAACAAGAAAAAGCATTTTGTGTGCTGCAATTAGCAAAACTAGAGTCTATTATTGCAGTTCAACGTGCTTTTCGCCGTCAGTTTAATAAACAACCGGCTCGTCATGAGCAGATTTACCAATGGCATTGAAAATTCGTAGACGATGGTTGCATCTGCAAACAGAAAAGCACGGGATGTCCACGCACATCGAATGAAAATGTCGATCGTATTCGCACAGTATACGAAAAGGAGCTTAAAACCTCTCTTGAAAATATGCGACATCGAATTGTTGAAGCTGTGAATTCAATAACTAGAGACCAGCTGGTTCGTGTGTGGCAAGAAATTAGCCACCGTTTTGATATTTGTCGAATGCATAAAAAATTAACTTTTTTTTTCCAGGAACGTTGGAATTGTGTTTCTATCTTTTGTGGTTTGATAAAATAAGTGTTTGAAACCTGTTCCTTCATTTTGAATGACCCTGTATATCTTCTTAGTTTACTTCGCTTATATGTATTTACATATACAGAAAATGTTAAGTAAATATACAGAGATAACCATAAATGTGATCTTTACGTCAACGCAGATGTTATCCCGGCGCATCCACCAGTTTAGTAATCGAGCAATAACAAACACTCAAGTTTTAATGAGGGGAAAAAAGAATCACACTAATATAAAAATTCTAGTCTAAAACGAGAATAACAAAAAGTCACATTAATACAGTAAAAAAAAAACTGGAGGGAAATTTCCTCCTTCTCGGAGCTATTACAACAAACTTTGCTCCACGAGGGATAATGCGAAATTAAATACCGGATGCGACATCTATGGGTGGATAATTCAGATGAAATGTAGTGGACGGGATGGCTATATAAAGTTTATCCCAAACTACGGGCATAATGGGTTCTTTAAGTTCTGATTACCTTCATTTTGAATGAAGTCGTTTACTTAAATTAGAATTAAGGACTTTGCACACTGTACTATTAACAATATTTTACAGAGTTTTAATAATTATAAATATCAATCACAATTGATGGGTTTACAGAAAAAAAATATTACTCTAGTTTACTGCAAAAATAATGTTACGAGAAGTGCAGATTTTTACCTAAAATAAACTTTTAGATTTAACTATTTAATTACTCGGTTGTGAATGAGTTTATAGAAGTAAAAGATGATCAAAAATATAGCAATAAAATAATTTACATCGGCCGCGTAAAAATTCACTTGGTTTGTTATATTAACCATTTAATTTATTCCGGGTAGTTTTAACTGTTTGCCATTATCTAGGAATAATTGGTAATAGCTAAAAGGCGAAACTTTTAATTTAAATTACTTTATTTATTTAGGTAAAGGGTAAATTTACAATATTCTATCAAGCTTAAACTAAAATGTTTTCTATTTTCTTAAGTAGGATTAACCATAAGCGTTGCCAAGAAGACATTAGAAGTTTCAAAAATATAAATCATACATTTTAAAGTATATAATGTATATTTTAAGCTTCACTTTAAATCAGTGTTCAATACGCCAAACGCATGAAGTAAAATTTATAGTATAAAATGCTTGAAAATTTAACACTTTTCTAAGCCTGAACAATTTAAGTAAAATAACATTGAATGTTTAAATTACCTGTTGTAAATATATGTAAATGTGCAAAAGGTCACAACGGATTCCTTTCAAGTGTCTATCTGACGAAAAAGATGCAAAGTGGCTGACAAAACAGTATGAATAATTGAGAAAGTGCCCGTTTTAAACGTCGAATTTTTCTTTCAGCGGCAGTTCAAAACGTCCCGCTTCTTCGTGACAAACGGACCATTTAGGGCTTACATATGATAGTAGTTTAACTCCCAAAGTACGCTCTCTGAATACATGATACATGCCCTCTCCACTCCCGAAAGGAGACTGTTTTCTCCTGAGAATAATTCTCTAATTCCCTCCAGACGTATAAACATATGAGTATAAAGGGTTAGATATATTTTACATTCAAAGAATAGTAGTCAAGTGATGATTTATTTACAAAGTAAAATAGCTGTCTTTTAACTTCGATATTATGTTAACTAACTATCGTTTTTATCCAAATATTTTTGATAAATGTAAATCAAGTAGGAAATAATTTTTGTAAATCAAGTAAAGTTGCTCAACATTTTGATTGCATGAAATTATAAACAATTCAAATTATTGGACAATATCAACAATATGCAAACCATACGTTATCGCAAGCTCTTTTAAATTGTGATAAGATAATAATTTACTTAACTATTTTGTATGCGATGTCAAAACCTACAATACACACAATTCGTTGTTTCGAGAGTTAATTACATGACGCAGTCATGTACAAGGATTTTTTCTTTTAAGTACACATATCCCGTTTTATACCTACGTTGTAAATTTTCAAGCATTCATTAAAAGTGCAATTATTTTCGCCAACTACAATAAGTTAGTCTTACAAAGACTATATCAAATACTTATTGAAACAACTACTATCCGAGCTAATACCCCGACGAAGTATATCTTTCACTATGTTCTCATTAATCCCTTGGTGAAACATGATTATTATTTAAATTAATATTCATACATAGATATGTAGGTATACTCAAAAGAAAAAAATCCTCTTATAAGGAAAGAACGGATTGTATATTTGGTTGCATATATTGCATTTAAATATGAAGCAACCAAATATACAAGAAACTGTTGACACTACACAATAAACTTCATATTTAATTAGAAAGTATTGCAAACTCTTCTAAGTTGCACAGTATTGTGATATTTATGTAAATGCTGTGGATTTATAGTAAAACTTATTCACTAATTATTTTAATACAACACTTAGAAATAAGCAAGATATATTTTCCCCATTTATCAAATCCAATTACACACCTTTCACAGCCTTGACACCGCACAATAAACAATCCCTCTGCGACAACATGAAAAAAAGAAAACAACCGCAAATCCATAAAAACTCGTTAGCCGAACAGAACGCAATTGTGTTTTCCTAGATTTCCGTCTCCTTTACCCCCTCGTTTTTTCCTCTTCCTCAGATAATTCCATAAATTTTCGCCGGCGTAATTCAGCGCCGGAAATGGACACAGTCACGAAGTTTCCCCTCAGTTTTTTTTTATTCGCACTGCTCGTAGAAGTGGAAAACTTCACGTATTAATATTTTAATCTCGGTCGTAAAACGACGGTTTTATACTTGTACCGTCGTGTAAACAAAATATCTGGTATCGATTTTAGATGTTAACGATGGAGACGTGAATTTACTGGGAATAAAAATAGGAGGTTTGTTTATGTCTGAATAACACAAAATAATAATAAAAATAAGATAAACACGATATTTTTTCCTTAGTATACAGGATGCGGCAGCTGATTTGAAAGGTCAATAAAAGAAAAAGTATTTCACATATCGATTTAATTCTTTTTTTATCGTATTGTAAACATCCTGAATTTTTGTTTCAAGTGGTTTTAACAAACATCGGACAAATGGCGGCCCTCATTAGCGATACACTGATCCACCCGCTTTTTGAACTTTTCACGTTTTTTTCTTTAAGATCGCTTGAGATAAAAGAATCTCAAGCGATTAATATTCATTCCCTGTAATTGTTTTAATTCATTTCAATTTCCTGTTGGTTCAATTAGTTTTGTGAGAGTATAATTTGACCTGATGTAGCATTTTGCATATACATTATGCATAGAACAGTTAATCTGTCGTGTAACTCAAATATTCATTGTGTAATTCAATATCTGTCGGGGTATTAGCTCGAGAAGTAGTTGTTTCAATGAATAGTTGAAGAAGTCTCAACGAGACTAAATTTTTGCAGAAAGTTAGTTAGGTTTATGTTAAATTACCACAAAAAAAAGAATTAAACAAATTATTAAGTTAACATCAAGAAACATTGAATTTGCCAATAGTTTTGCAATATTGATTAATTTTCATTCGTTTTAATATTTTATATTAAACAAATGATTAAGTTAGCACAAAGAAAAATTAAATTTGCCAATAGTTTGCAAAACTATTGGCAAATTAAATTTTTCTTGATGTTAACTTAATAATTTGTTTAATTATTTTTTTTGTAGTAAGTTAACATAAACCTAACTAATTATATATTATATAATAATTTACATCACCTTAGAGTCACTTAATACACAAAATCCCTTAAATCTCTTTGGGTCGGTTCTTTATTACGGAGAGCGCGTAAAAATAACAAGATACTCCGGGCGCCGTTACATAATAAATAAGCGTGAAATTATCCGGAGGCCCATAAAATATTCTAAGCTAAATAAGCCTCATTCTGGAGTTACATTTTTTTCTGCTCTGGTGGGGATTTGCCTGAATAAAAAAAAAAACACGACAAAACGAAAACGCGGAAATTGTTTATGAATCGGGCTTTGCGTTTCCATTACAGTGTGAATGTGCCTGTTTAAAACCGCACTGAAAATTCCGGCGCTCTGTGGATTGTCGCGAATTGAAATTTTATGTTTTTTTTTTAGGATAGAAGAGAAATACAAATGTACACGAGGATTAATTTCTATATTCACTGTTTGTTCCGAGTTATGTGAAGTAATCAATCACTAATAATACACGGTTTGATTTCCTTTCTTCACTAATTTATTTTTACTGTTAGATAGACATTTGAAGTACCATGTACTCTTTTTCAATAACTGACTGGCTTAGAACTAATTATAACTGTTTATACAGCGTGTTAATGAATTGTAGGGACAAACTTCTATGGTTTGCAAATCACAACAAAGCAAGCAACTTTTGTATAATTGTATAATATATGTGTTTATACAGGGTGTTCATTTGAAAACTTCCCAACGCGGATTTATGGAAAACCACTAATTAAAAGAAAAAACGCCGAGACACGTCCAAAGATTTCCCAAGGGGGACAACTTTTTAACCAAAAACGACTTCACCCCCTTTTACCCTCTGCCCCCCGGGGTCATCCCCTTAAAAATTTTAAATGACAAGGGGTATCAAGTAATAGCTTGTTTGAAAGGTTTTTCAAAGTGCTTTATTTTGACGTTTGAATTTTTAAAATCGGTCGATTTGTTTACGGAAAAATTAGAAAAATCTTTATTTATCTTAATTTGTTAAGATAGAAAAAAAAAACACACGAAAATATCACTTTTTATTTTATTAATAAGTGTTCAAAAACCAACAAAACTTGGCAGCAACCAAATAAAAACCCTATTTTTTTCGCCTTCTTTTCATCAATACGGAGATAACATTTATTCTTATACTTGTTTAGTTTGGGTTAGTTGCTATGGAAAAGAAACAATTCCATTTGCTGTCAGTTACCTTTGTGACAATCTTGGGATAGTGAAAATAAATTTATTGATTCATATTTTACTTCCAAAATGGTTAACACACTAGCCGATAGAGTGGAAATTATTCTAATTTATGGTGCCCAAAATCAATGTGCTCGGCAAACTGCCGTCACATTTAACGCCAGGCATTCGGACAAGATAAGTTCGCATAGGTATGTTTTGGACCTTGTTACTAAATTTACTCAAACTGGACGTGTTGCAAATAAAAAACGTAATCATCGTAGAGTTTTAAATGAAGCCGCTCAAATTGAAGTTTTGGGTCATTTTGGCATGAATCCTAATACTTCATTACGCAAAATTGGTGATGCGACTGGTATTTCATTAGGCTCTGTACACACAGTTACTAAATTACATAAATTTCATCCATTCAAAATGCAAATATTGCAAGAGTTAACCGAGGGTGATTTCGATAGGCGAGTTGAGTTTTGTGAACAAATGACTGCAGCGATTAATGATAATACCATTCATGTAAAGAATATCTGCTTCACTGATGAATGCACATTTTATCTAAATGGATTTGTTAATAAGCATAACTGCAGGTATTGGAGCAATGAAAATCCTCATGCTTTTGTAGAAGGGCATACTCAGTACCCCCAAAAAATTAATGTATGGGCAGGCATTTTAGGAAACAAAGTGATTGGGCCATTGTTTATTAATGGGAATTTAAATGGAGGCATTTATTTAGATATGTTGGAAAATACCATCAATCCGCTTATCACTGAAACCATTGAAAACCAAATCGGAGAGGATGGAAACCCTATACTTGATGAGGCTGAAATATATCTCCAGCAAGACGGCGCTCCTCCTCACTATGTTCTTCCGGTTCGGCAATGGCTAGACGACGAATTTTCAGATAAATGGATTGGGCGAAGAGGGCCTCTAGAATGGCCTGCTAGATCTCCTGACTTGTCGCCATTAGACTTTATTCTATGGGGCCATTTAAAATCTATTGTGTTCACTCCCCAACCTGAAAGTTTAGATGAACTTCGTCAACGCATCACCGAAAGCTGCCATGATCTCCCACAACATGTTTTTGAAAATGTCCGACAGGAATTTGAACATCGCCTATATCATTGTTTGGCCAATAACGGGCAACATTTTGAACACTTAATAAAATAAAAAATGATATTTTCGTGTGTTTTTTTTTCTATCTGAATAAATTAAGATAAATAAAGACTTTTCTAATTTTTCCGTAAACAAATCGACCGATTTTAAAAATTCAAACGTCAAAATAAAGCACATTGAAAAACCTTTCAAACAAGCTATTACTTGATACCCCTTGTCATTTAAAATTTTTAAGGGGATGACCCCGGGGGGCGGAGGGTAAATGGGGGTGAAGTCGTTTTTGGTTAAAAAGTTGTCCCCCTTGGGAAATCTTTGGACGTGTCTCGGCGTTTTTTCTTTTAATCACTGGTTTTCCATAAATCCGCGTTGGGAAGTTTTCAAATGAACACCCTGTATATATACCGGGTGTTGACTTGGCGGACGCAACGTAGGAAATCGCATGTTAATTTTAAAGTGTATAAATATTGGCTTCCCTACTTATTTTAGAGACAAAATGTATTACACTTTTTTGTAGAGGGAAAAATTCTAAATTTATGAATGTTCACACTTAACACTTTACGTTTCTCTAAGTTAAAATAATTAACAAAAAGTAATGTGATTTTATAAAAATAATGACATACCATGCAATTGATACAATTGCGGATATTCCCTGTTTTTTTTAAGTTCAATTTAAAGCTTTAAACAAGTGTTTTCCACTCCCAGACTAAGCATGAAGTAAAATTTCGAGTTTAGAAAAGCCCCGTGAAAATTTGTCGAGGGTCGCGCAGCGACCCGAGACAAATTTTCTGGGCTTTTCTAAACTCGAAATTTTACTTCATGCGCCACGCGTATAAAACACTATAATATTGTCAAATTTATGTATGTTCTAACTTCACTTAAAATCTATGATAATGACATACCATGGAATTGATACAACAATTGCGGATGTCAAAATAGCACAAGATATTGCTGTTACTTAATTAACGACAAAAAAACATAACGCAAACATCGTGATAACTGTGGTCTGCATAATACCACTTTATTAGGAGGATTTTTTCTTGTATAGTGTAAATCATTTCGAAATCATTTAATTTAATCAAGTGACTGCGATATCTTTTGCCATTTTGACATCCGCAATTGTTGTTTCAATTCCATGGCATGTCATTATTTTTATAAAATCACATTACTTTCTTAATTATTTTAACTTAGAGAAACGCAAAGTGATAAACGTTAACACGAATGAATTCAAATTTTTTCCCTCTACAAAAAAGGTAAATACATTTTGTTTCTAAAATAAATAGGGGAGTCAAAATTTGAACATTTCAAAAGTCAATGTCAGTCGGGGTATTTGCCCGGGAAGTAGTTATTTGAATGAGTGTTCGGTATAGTCTTTGTAAGACTAACTTGTTGTAGATTGCGAAAAGAATCGCACTTTTAATATTTTTGTTAATGTAGTCAAAAGTATTTCCTCCAGAAAATAGAGCCTCTTAAAGATTCTTTAAGAAGTACCTGAAGAATAGGCAACCCAAATTGAATTTTAAATTATTTTGCATAGGTCACACGGAATTTAAATAAATCAATCTAGACATGCATTAGGCGATATAAAAAATTCAGGAGGGGTTCACTAGTAAAAATATTGTATTTGCTCCTTCAGGGACACTTTTTCATACAAAAATTTAACATTCTAAAAATTTTAAAGCGGGTTTGAACCCCCATATCCCCCTGGCTGCAGCCTTGCGTGCAATAGCACGATTTTAATTTTTACATTAATATATTTTAATTATCTTTCATCAAGTGATCAATGAAGAATAGGCAACCCAAATTGCGAAAAGAATCGCACTTTTAATATTTTTGTTAGGACCAGGTTAAAGATTCGCGTAATATTTCAAGTTTGATGTGTTGTTTTGTGCGGAATCAGCATAAAGTTTTTGGCGTCGAGAAATTGGGCGCATCAGCGTGATGGATCGACCCGAATATGACGAATAGCAATCCGCAGCTCATTCATCTCGCAAATTAATGGCCAGACTTTATGTTTGCTAATTGTGCGTTATTTATTACTCAGCTCGCTGTGGTGATATTTCTGTTCTTTTGGCAAGTTCTCCGGCGAATAATAAATCAATCACGTGCAACAAAAACACATCAATAGTCGTCAGTTGCACAACAGAGTTTTCATAAATTTCACGCCAGAAAAAAGAAAAAGAAAAATACTTCGTAAATGCAAATAAGAAATGATGCTTGGTTTACAAACAATGAATGTGAATTATCTTAAACAAGTTTCTCATCTTTCACGTGGTGAAACATATTTAACTATGATTTGTATAGGAAAACACCTAGTTAAATTTCACTAGTGAAATTTAACCAAGTGTTTTCTTTTTCAAATTATAGAATGTGAATTATTTATTGTTTTATCCACGTTAATTTAATATGTTTTATCCCCCTCGTCCCTCTTTTCGCATTTAATGTTTTCATTAAAACTTTTAATAATTTTACTTTCTACTGTTTGAAGTAGATATTTCGAGTCCACACAACTGTGTGTGCATAAATGTAATTTTTAAGTACAGAAAAATTTTCTTTTAAGTATACATATGCATACACTACAAATTTTACGACATTCGTTGATTTTTGAAAATATTTTAATTTGAATCTTTAAACGAGGGTTTTCCACTCCCAGACTAAGCATGAAGTAAAATTTCGAGTTTAGAAAAGCCTGAAAATTTGGATTGGCCGCGTAGCGAAGCGGAGCGGCCAATCCAAATTAGGCTTTTCTAAACTCGAAATTTTACTTCATGCGCCACACGTATATAACACTGAAATATCGCAAAGTTTGAAATATACGGCTTTAGCAATCTAATATGTAGATGTAAATAAAACGTGAGTCAAATTCTGAGCTAAAAAAATTATTTAAAACAGTGAGTATAGGCAACCGAATAACTGTAACGTATATTAGGTTGCCTATAATCGTTGTTGTATATGTTGTGTTGTATTCTGTAAACTGGCTATCGACCCTGAGGTCTTCCAGCCTGTGTTTGTTTCTTAAATATGATTTTAAAACGTAAGTCAAGGGAATAACAAAGCAAAAGTGATTGATACTGGTTTGTTAACTACTTTTGTAAACGTGATTTGTTAGGAAGAAATTCGTTTCTTTAAACTCATTATCTATAATATTCGTATTTACAACGGTCGAAAATTTTGCTAGGTTTTTTCTTTTTCGGAATAGCAACAGACGAATTGCAGAATAAACAACAACATTTTATACCAATCATTGGTTAAACAATTATTTTTCACAAAATCTAGTCGGAGGTTAAAGCAATTGACCAAAAATGGTTCAGCGATCGATGGGTTAAACACCCCTGTTATAAATAAATAAAGTGCATTCTGAAGATTAGATCACATTGTTTATTTATTAGAGATGAATCAAGTGTGTTTGGAAGTTCTGAAACACATTCTTTAATTATTTTAAATGAAGGTTGCTCTTCTTAATTTTATATAAATCAGTATTGTGTACTCCTGGCGCATGGAGTAAATATTTCGAGTTTAGAAAAGCCTGAAAATTTGGATTTGGGTGCTACGCTTCGCTCCGCGCCCAAATTTAAATGTTCAGGCTTTTCTAAACTCGAAATATTCACTTCATGCTTAAACAAACAAAGTGAAGTAAGAAATAATAGTCTATTTATGTGCAATATTATTTGTAAAGAAAATGTAAGTTCTTTATTAAATCATGTTTTTTGACACATGGCAGTTTGTGTGAAAGATAATATTGCCTAAATATTTGCCAAGGCTTCGGCGGCACACCTCTACTCGATGGTCAACATTTTTGACGACATCTCTGCATAATTCCACCTTCTTTTCTTATCCTTTCGCTGTTGAATTGTTGTTGGCTTGTTGGTATAGATCTTACTCTTGAGATAACCCCAAAGGAAGAAGTCCAAAGGATTCAAATCACCCAATCTTGGCGCCCAATTCACTTCGCCGTTTCGAGAGATAAATCGATCTGGGAAATTCTCATCCAATAAAGTCACCGTTTTGTTCCTGCATGGCATGTGGCCCCGTCCTATTGAAACCACAAATCGTTGACATTCATAGCAACCAATTTAGACCATAAAATGTTGGTTATCATGGCACAGTAACGCTCACAATTCACTATAACAGAAGTCCCGTGATAATTTTTGAGGCAAAATGGTCCAATGATTCCGCCAGCAAAAAAATGCACACTAACAAACAGTGACCTTTTTGTGGATACGTCGCCTTTTCAATAATCGTTCGTGGATTTTCATTAGCCCTATTGCGGCTGATCAAAAACAGGCTGACCAAATACATCGCGAAGTGTGCGAAATGCATTTTTCTTTGGACGCCTATTTTCGTAATAAGCTTCAATAACTTTAGGACGTTCGCGTTGTTCGATTGTTAAATTTTCCATGGTTGAAATTGCCAAAGACTGAACTTGTTAAATATCAAAACCATATACGTCTAAGCCTCATTCACATTTAAAATCGGTCCAAGCTATTGGAACACCGTTTATTAGAATAAAAATCACGAAATCTTTCATTTGGTTGGCGTTCACTTTGTACTACAAATCTTCATAACAATTTAATTAAAACACTAGGCTTCGCTCCGCGCCTAAATTTAAATGTTTAGGCTTTTCTATACTCGAAATATTCACTTCATGCAAGGGGAGGAAACAAGCGCTAATGAAAATATTTAAACATCGTTTTATATACAACTTAATTGTATTAGTCCCAATTTACTTTCTTCTTATCTACTTATTTATCTCTTTAGTGTTGTATTTATATTTAATATAATGTTTGTATATTCTGTAAAATTATTTATCCGTTAATGAAGATTCATTTATGTAAAAGCTTTAAGAGAAAAACTATTCATTTATTTAAAAGCTTTAATAAAAAAACGATTTTTTTATATCTGGTGTTGAAGTAAATTAACGTCGAAATTCCACTTTAAATCCAAATTATACTTCATAATCTCCTGACATAGTCACATAAATCTAATATTTCCTGCTTCGAAAAATAAAATACACTCTCTCTTCCAGACTCCTCTCAGCTCACGTTCGCACTCCCATCAAATGATTTACGCCAACAGTCCGCGCACAAGGCGGCATAATTGCTCAGTAAACACGGGAATATTTCAAAATATAAACCTCTCAAGACGCGTCCTCGAAGCTTAAAGAAGGGTGCCACCTCCCATTTATTCCATTTTCCTCCGCAAGAATACCTCCACATGTGCACATCATTTAACCGAAATGAAATAGTTAATTGGGCCGACGTTTATTCGTCATAACTCAATTTTTAACGTCGCGACGTTTTACAATCTGAAGATAATAATTCCTGGATATGTTTATAATCCCGTAGATACGATCGGGTTTAGTTTAATGAGACAGGGCATTACTTTCAATCTTTTGTGAGCGGCGCGCGCGGCCAGCTGTTGCAGGGGTGAGCGCGTTTTTTTTTTTTCTAGTATTTTCCGTTATTACCTGCAGCATCTGTGCGCTGATAATTTATTGTTATTGCCACTATTTCCTAAACTCCGAAAAATTTTAATGAGAGAAACGCGATTAATTACGCTCGCCGGTCTAGGTTTAGGATTTTTAATTAGCCTATAATTGGAACTTAGTGTTGGTACTATAAATAAAGTCGAAATAATAAATAAAGCGGTTTTATTATTGAAGACAAAAAGAGGAGGTTTATTTTAAGTAAATAAATATACATACTGTAATAAAATAAACATAATATCAAAAAATATAAACAAATAATTAACCATTAAACATTAAAAGTGCGATTCGTTTCGCAATCTTCAACAAGTTAAATTCTTTAGAGGCAATAGCAAAGCTATACTGATGAGAGATAAATCTCGAGACGCGTCTTTAGATGGCCTAAATAATTTGAGGCAAATTGTAACTTTTGCAGTAGGTTACTGTATGTAACGTCCGGGTATTAGCCCGGGAAGTAGTTGTTTCAATGAGTGTTTGATATAGTCTTTGTAAGACTAACTTGTTGTAGATTGCGAAAAAAATCGCACTTTTAATGTTTGAAGTATTCTGCAACCAAGAATTGGCAATTTCATTTATACTTAAAATATTAACCGTTAAACAAACAACTTATTTATTATTCAAAGCATAAATCCTTAAAAATCAGGACTTACTTAAATAAAATAAAATTATCAACTATTAAAAATGCCTTTGAAACAATCACATGATTTCTTTTTCGTAGATATATTTATACAAACTTTTGCTATTAATGAAAAAAAAAAAAACTGGTTTCCAACATTCGAAATTAATTTTGAAAAGTTCTAAAATCTTCTTTCAAACTCACCATTGGCGGTCATGTTGTACAACGATTGGTGTCGGCTATTTTTCTTCCTGTACATTCTCACCAAAAAGAACGAGAGTAAAGTGACCAGGAAAATGGCGACCGTCAGTCCGATGTAGAGGGCTAAATCCGATTGCGTGTCTGCCAAGTTTGCTGTAACAAGAGAGAGAAAAAGACAGGATTAAAAGAGTGAGCTTTTAAATTATTTTCCTGCAAAATAAGCAAGCTTTCGATATTATTTCAAGACCGCCCGATGTTTCTGGTCAAGCTGTGCGAGTGCGTGCGAAAAAAAGTGGGCAAAGTTTTACGAGCGCGCTTGAATAAATATTTTCCTTTTTTTGTGATGTAGGAAAGGATTTTTACACTGGATTACTTTTATCCGGGTGAAGGAGTTTAATGGATTATGTTGTAAATCAGAAAATATTAGTTAGAACTGATTAAAGAAGGATATTTTCTTTTAAGCTCCACAACCCAAAACAAATTGATATATAAAATATAAATATAAATATCGAGAGTTTATGAGAAATTTAAAAATTTGATGTAATTATGTTTACAGTCTATTTATACTATTAACTAATTAATTTTTATTTTATATACATGCACGCGTAAATTTTTATGGTAAATTGAAACCGGTAACAAAAACACGTACTTCAATAGATCATAAACATTGATGGCATTTTTAATTTGCCCCCCCCCCCCCGCCCCATAGCCGTCACCCGGCACGCTTCTGTTTCCAACCTCCCCCTTTTAGCAATTCCGGCACTGTAATATTAATACCTGATCAAAATTCCGCGTGTTTGCTTTGCTTTACCTGTACATCCAGGCCACCGGGGGGAGAGAGGATATACTTTAATTTCTGCACGAGCAACGGGCGTGGACTTTGCGTTTAATTATGGAAGGGATTTCGGTCGGACCGCAGATGGTTTTATTTCGCTGCAACCGCCACATGGCTTCGTCCACCCTTGCGGAATTAGAAGCGTTTGTGGATTTTATTAAATCCCCGCACGGAAAACGGTTTTTAATATTATAAGTTAGAAATTGATTGTTGCCACCATTTCCTGTTTCAATGTTTGCGAATGAAACCTAAACAACTCTGTTGGAAATTATTTTCTGAATATCTAAATAAATGAAAACGCTAACACTTTCTTTACAATATTTTTTAATTTTTGCTAAATTTTACATGAAATAGAGTTAAATTTTGACGCTGATTTTAAACATGTGATCAGTTTTTATGTATCAGCTCTAGTTTTTTTAGTTTTTGAATTATAGGGAAGGAGGGTGTTGAATACTCCAGCAAAAATCGGCCATCATATGTGCATTTCAGCAATCCTGGAATTGTTCCTCCAGTTCGAATATCTTGGTGGAATCGTCACCCTGTTCTTCACTTAAGTCACCTAGAGTTTTCCAAAATGATAAAAATAACTGTGCAGGAAGCGTACTTTGATACTCATGTGCTAATCGTAATCATTATACTTTTTATAGCCTAAGATATTTTGAATAACCCAAACAAACGAATCCTGTGCTCTTCTCAAATTCTGACAATAAAATACTGAAATCAGGATCGTTCATCAATTTGCGAGTTTGTGGGCCGTCAAACATGCCTGCCTTGAGCATTTCTAAACTCAGATTCGGAAACTTCCTTGAAATATACTCGAAATATTCACCATCTTGTTAAGTGCTTTAACATATTGTTTCATCAGGCCAAGTTTAATATGCACAGGTGGCCATATGATACGATCTCATGGCACAAGACTTACATTTACAACATTGAAGCTACCTGGAACTAGGGCTTCCCTAGAAGGTCATTCGTTTCTTGTCTAATGTTCTAATTTAGCTCTGCTATTCCATAAATATATAGATTTAGCTCTGCTATCCATAAATATATGAAACAAGGATATATGGTATAGCCGCCTTGTTGTCATAAAAGGAAATTTACTATCTTAAGTTCAACACAAATTATCCATTTATGCTCGTCATACTTTATCTGATACATGACCAAGACTATTGTAGGGTGTTCTTCCTTAACTTTATTTCCGTTATGCAATAGTATACACTTCAAACTGTGTTTTGACGAGTTGATAAATAAACGTCATTCGTTTGAATCATATCTCTGTAAGCCCCTGGCAGTCATCAAACCAGAAATATTTGTGCAATACATGTTACGGGGTGGGGTGCTTCGCTGTTGGAATTTATATAAAATCTTCGTTAAACAATTGAGGTGTTAAACGAAGACCCACATCGCAACTTCCGGCTAGCTATTTAGTCACTGAATAATAAAATTATGCTTACCAGGGTAATCACTTCACTGATTCTAAGTTAAAAGGTAAATGAAAGGTTTGAAATTGAACTTTAAAAGTAAATGAAAACTTTAGTCAAAGAGTAACAAAATATATTAACACGAAACAAATTAAACAACGAATATAAATTTACAAATGAAGATAGAAAAATAAACAAGCAAAAGAAAAAAAAAACAAGAAATACAATTAAAAAAATAACTTACGTACGACCACTGGGTCGTAAAGAATACTTGTAAAAACTTTCGCGGACGCGGACACGGACCGAAATTTAGCGTAGTGACGATGCACGGTTCGAAGACTTTTTCGAAGTGATGTTGACGGGTCAACAGACTTTTTTGAAGTGATTTTAGCCCTTAAGACCGGCGGTATTTATTTGGTTTGTGGTCAACCCTCTTCCGTCTTACCCCTCTGGCGACCACCAACTTTCGTTGGCCGAAAGAAAAATGGTCGAAATAAATATTAAATATTAATATTTTGAAATACAAAATATGTCATTACATGCGCGATATGATTCTGCGTCCGGGCATATATAATATATTTTGATTCGAGCTAAGAACGGGGTATAATAGACGTTTAATTTAATTAAGCCGAAGGGGTTGACCGAATTTGCCTAAAAGTAACCAACGATCTGGAATGATAAAGCGCATCGTTTAGTATACCTAGCAACAATATGCATAAACAATTACGCCTACCAACTCCAAAAAACATATAAACAATAGGGGTGTTATGCCTGGACTTAGAAAATGTATAATAATAGGAAAAATACTGAATAGAAGTTTATGAAACTTCGTCCAAGCATAACGGGGAGCATAGTAATTGTTTATACATATTTGTTGCTATGTGGAACCTCGTCTAAAAGCAAATTAGTAACAATTAAATATCATGACAGCTCGCGGTTTATATCCTTCTGGTTCGAACTAACCATATCGTGTTTGGTGTCGTTCGAATCGTCTTTTTCTCAGTTATCCGATGAGAGTTGTGACGTTCGCGTATGTATTCTACATACGCGAACCACGTAGGGGATGTTCCTATCCCTTGCATTCGGCGGTTTTATAACCCCTGACGTCATGCCCGATTATTTTGTGCTTCGCACGTACGTTTCGCTCGCGCGATCGGGCCGGTCGCAGGTAGCGGGGGATAACCGGGAAATCCGTATATATTTTGGACAACCCTGGAACTGGAAATAGCGAATGCCGTAGAGTTCTACCCATGGATGGCCGAGAGAAGTTTTGAGCTGGGTTGAGCTGTCTGATGTTCGAGGGCGCTATTTGACGAGATTCCACTAGGCAACCTATCTAACTTAAATAATATCAATGTATGGCGCGAACTTTACTCATTTGGAAAATAAAAGAGAATGAAGCAATATTGTATACTGAAAAATAGAATGAGGTGAATTGGGACCGTTGTTCCGAATATTAAAATGTGTAATAAAATAACGCCCGTGGTTATGTTGCAGCTGAAATATTGCTGAATGAACAAGTTGACGACGCTTACGGAAAAGCGCCGGTAACATACACAAAATCAACCTCTTCAGCAAAACAAATAAAGAAGCTTTGTTTGTATAACTGAGGATTTTATTGTAACTATAGTTTCGACAACTTTAACTTGTCATTATCACGCCCCCATTTTTAAGGCCGTTTTGTAACCGTAATTTTTTCGTATATATACCTGACGAATTGTTTGTTTTAAATTACTTTATGTTTGATAATGACAAGTTAAAGTTGTCGAAACCATAGTCACAATAAAATCCTCAGTTTACAAACAAAGTTAATTGTCTTATTTGTGTAAATAATGATGTATAACAAAGTAGAAGCCTCCACAGTGAACAGTTTTAAAATAAAGAAGCCTTGTTCTCGAGTGCGGTAATACGAAACTTTAGTTTCTTTAGTTTTGAGATGTCTCTTTCAACCGGGAAGCTAATAATTCAGAAAAAGTCCAAGGTCTGTAATTAAATCAATAGATGAGCTTATCATTTTGATTGAACGGTCTCCGTTTAAAATGGTTTTCTGTGACAAACTCGTCGTTACTCGACTGTCATCCAATTCGTCAGAGCTTTCTTTAGATGTAAATGGTAGTGATAAAATGGATCATTCGAACTTCTTACAGGTCTACAGCTAATGTTAATGTTGGGGAAATCCATTTAGAGCGGTTATTCTTATTGATTCTTGATATAAACAATACAAAAATAGCAGTTATAGTGATTTAAAGGTTCACGCCAGATCATTGGAGACCAAAACATGAAACAGGTTTTCTTCTTAGTAGCCCATAATCGTTATTTCTCAACACAGATTTTGCATACAACATTGGGCACCCAGTATTTGCTTTTTGTCTCCAATAAAAAAAAAAACATAACACTCTAAATATATTTGCTTTTCTAAATCTGAGACACTTAAACCTACAAAACCTACTTAGATCACACTGGTCTGCAAAAAAAAATTTTTTTTCGAGCCCTGACACCATTCCTGCTGATTCTTATGTAAAATGACCTCCTGAATCCGAATATGACCTCCGTTTTCCCCCATCACCCACCGTTTTCGGGGGAGGCCCCCCACCTATTTTTATCACTTTTCGATAATTTTGAGGGATGAAAAGGATTATTTTAGCCTTTACATTTCTACTGAGGGGCTAGAGAGGTGAAAAGTTCCAAAACATAAACATTTGTAGCAAGGAGGTAGATTTGGGGGGGGGGGGATTTGCCCCCTTAAATTGTAAAAAAATCATTAAAAATGATCAATTTTTTCCGTTTTTTTCGCAGTTTTTTCACTTATTTTCTACATATTCCAGCTTCCATTAACTTTTCACCTCTCTAGCCCCTCAGAAGAAACGTAAAGGCTAAAATAATCCTTTTCATCCCTCCAAATTATCGAAAATTGATAAAAATTGGTGGGGGAGGGGGCTCCCCCGAAAACGGTGGGTGATGGGGGAAAACGGGGGTCATATTCGGATTCAGGAGGTCATTTTACATAAGAATCAGCAGGAATGGTGTCAGGGCCGATTTTCATGCCGACCAGTGTCATTAATGCAGACCCTCCTTGATGAAGGCATGATAGAAATGACAAAGATTTGTCTAAAACGCGACCGTAATAGACAAAAGTTGCTGTAAACAGACTCAATATGCACGTAGTAGTTGTATCTTAAAAACTGGAGCTGGAGCTGCTCAAAAGAAACTGAGAGTAGATTCGAAATCAGCGTCCTCGAATTAGTAAACAACCGTTAAAATATTTCATGCAACAGAAGAAAAGTTTGTTTTTGTTGTGCTGTGTTATCAATAGCTTATTGACTAGTTTACAAAAGATCGGGCGTATTTATACCTAAAGAGATTTCGGAAAATTACAGGATTATCGGGAAAAACCTAGATACGATTAACAAATGTGTTAGTTGGAGCAGACGGGGGTATTCAATTTAAAAAAATAAATTAAATTAAAAAAATATTGTAAAGAAAGTGTTTTCATTCTAAGTTAGTTGAAATCTTCACTTAACTCAAAAAAACAACATTCCTGTATTTCTTAATATTTAAAAATCAGTCGTGAAATTTCACGCTTCTTCTGTTTATTTTTAATGTTTTAATTTATTTTATATGTTAAATTTTACAATAAAGGAAACTGCGAAATAAGCTTCTGATTGGTCGTCTCACGAGGGTTTCCACTCCCAGGTTAAGCATGAAGTAAAATTTCGAGTTTAGAAGAGCCTGAAAATTTGGTTTGGTCGCGTAGCGCGAAGCGCGGAGCGGCCAAACCAAATTTTCAGGCTTTACTAAACTCGAAATTTTACTTCATGCGCCACGCGTATAAAACACTGATTGCAAGTGAAGTTGAAAATATACTGTTATTCCTCATTTTAAAATAAATTACTTACATTATTATATAACAGTAAATAGGCATAAACTTTACTTTTGTGAGTAAAAAAAGTACTTTTTTACTTTGTTTGTATCAGAGCTGGGACGAATCCTCGTTAAAAGGATTCGAATCACGAATTCGAATCACCTGATATGATTCGAATCAGGAATACTCGAATAAAGGATTCGTAAGAGATAAATATGATTCGAATCAAAGATGTTTTTTCGAATCACGAATACAAATCGTTTAAGAATAAATTTGACTTTATTATCTTTTTACAACCATTAACATATTAATATCGTTATCAGTTGTTTTAACAAAAATATTCACAACCTAATTATTTATTATTAACACTGAACATCGTTGATAACAGACTAAATTTCTGTGTTACTCTGATTAAAGAGGTATTTGTGTGTTTTTGAACTACACTTCAAATCATTGGTTTATACGCGTGGCGCATGAAGTAAAATTTCGAGTTTAGAAAAGCCCCGTGAAAATTTGTCTCGGGTCGCTGCGCGACCCTCGACAAATTTTCTACGCGGGGCTTTTCTAAACTCGAAATTTTACTTCATGCTTAGTCTGGGAGTGGAAGACACTCGTTACTTTAAAATATGTCAGAACTGTTAAAGTATGTATCGTCGGATCCCGTCTTCAGAAGTGATGTGTAAGCAAATTATGGGTCCTAGGAGTTGCCAAATAAGTGAGTTACTCAACTGTTTCCAAGGCACACTTTGAAAAACCAAAAGATTAAAATTTTACATATAAAATGTACAATAAACTATAAGTGTGTACATCATTGAATTGAGTAAAAAATATTCTTCCAAAAAATATAAAAATCCAAAATAGCGCTCATAAGAAAAACAAAAGTTAGCTATGGTCTCTAGGTAAATGTTATAGTTATCTTAGAATAAAATATGTTACTGGATTTATCGTTAAAAGGTGCCTATAATGTCAAAGTTGTAAATGCCTGGATTCAATAGTTTTTGAATAAAAAAATAAAAACGAATTTTCAAAAGTACGTTTTTTGACAATATCTCATTAAGGAAATAAGATATTTTAAACTTCCAAAAGTACGTTTTTTGACAATATCTCATTAAGGAAATAAGATATTTTAAACTTGTTTTTGGGTTATTATTGGGCCCTAAATTATGCAACTTTGCCCCAATTTAACCGACTCTCTACTTCTTTAAATAACCGAAATCCCCATACTTTCTGTTGAAATACGGACACCCAGTATAATAATAATAATAACATAAAATTTATTGTATTGTTATTTTCTAAATATTTTAATTATAAAATATTTTACATTGTTATATTTACGAATATATTAAAAATAAATACTTAATTCAATATTAATTATACCATCAAATGTCTAAATGTCTTGCGTTGAAAATCACCAGAAATCATTAGATGTTTTTTGATTAAACGAATTCCACTATGGCTTTCGACGTCTAAGTCAAAAAATGTTTGAAACAAAAGTTGTAGCCAACGAAAAAATATACCTCTTTTACCTAAACACTTTTCACCTCAGCTCTTTTGTTTCTGAATTAGAAACTAAAAAATCTAGTGGACATCAACAACTCACCGATTATGGCTTTCGACGTCTAAATCAAAAAATGTTTCAAACTAAAAGTTGTAGCCAACGAAAAAATAAACCTCTTTTACCTAAACACTTTTCACCTCAGCTCTTTTATTTTTGTTCAATAAACCGAGAAAGATTTGTTTTTGAAAATAAATACACAACTTTATGATAATTCGAAAATTTACGAACGAGTGTCTCCACTCCCAGACTAAGCATGAAGTAAAATTTCGAGTTTAGAAAAGCCCCGCGTAGAAAATTTGTCGAGGGTCGCGCAGCGACCCTCGACAAATTTTCACGGGGCTTTTCTAAACTCGAAATTTTACTTCATGCGCCACGCGTATTAAACACTGATTTCAAGTAAAGTTAAAAATATAAAAACATATTAA
Source organism: Philonthus cognatus (assembly GCA_932526585.2). Lineage (NCBI taxonomy): Eukaryota > Metazoa > Arthropoda > Insecta > Coleoptera > Staphylinidae > Philonthus > Philonthus cognatus. The sequence continues at coordinate 46,121,657 of OW052241.1, forward strand.
AACTGTTTTCACTTTTAAAAGTTATCAAAATATGTCAAAATTATTTAAAATTGCCAAAAACAAAATGACCAAAATGTCATCTCGTAAATATAAAAAATATCAAAAACGTCAAAAATTTGGCGTGCTGATAAAATCGATTTACGTTAAAATTATCATTTTATGTCAGTACGTGACAGTTTGACAAAAACGTTCTTACAAAAACGAAAATTTCAGTTAAAATCAGTAATAATGTCAAAAAAGTTATCTAATAATATAAAAATTGTTATCTAATGTAAAACAAGTAAATATGTAATATCAAAAATATCAAATGTCAAAATTGTCGTCTACTGTCAAAAAAGTAAAAAAATATAAAATGTCAGAACTGCCATCTAATGTCAAATACGTCATTTAATGTCAACATCAGAAATAGTAAATAAGTAAAAACTTTCATTGTTTATCAAAAGTAACATCTAATGTGAAACATGTCGTCTAATGTCAAAAAACGTAGTCTAATATCTAGAATATAATCTATTGTCAAAAATGTCATCTCAAAAGGTAAAGAATATCAAAAATGTCATTCAATGTCAAAAATGATTAAATATGTCTTGTAGCAAAAAAATCTCAAATTTGTGTGTTCAAATAATGATTCAATAATTTTTAAAAATCGTTACAAATCTGAATAAAAATATTGAAAATCTTACATATCAACATTTTATATATTTGACGAGAAAATCTCGAAAAATCGAAAATTTCATCAAAATTTTATAAATCGATAAAAATGACAAATTATCAAAAATCAAGATATGTTGAAAATCTGATAAACATTTTCATAAATTAATTAAAAATCTCGATATATTGAAAATTTCATCAACATTCGATAAATTAAGGAAAATTGAGGAAATATTGCAAAATCTGATAAAAATTTGATTAATCGACGAAAATCTCGAAATAAGGATAATTTTATGAAAATATCGATTTGTTGAAAATCTTATAAAAATGTTATAAATCGACATGTTAAGTGTAAAAATTTGATTGGGAATGTCAATTCATACTCATCAAAATGATATATTTGGCGCAATTACCGAGAAACAATTAAAAATCTCAAATCTGTTAAATTTGACACAAATCATTAATTTAATTGATTTTATCACTTACAAACGAAAGTCGTCCACTCCCAGACTAAGCATGAAGTAAAATTTCGAGTTTAGAAAAGCTCCGCGTAGAAAATTTGTCTCGGGTCGCTGCGCGACCCGAGACAAATTTTCACGGGGCTTTTCTAAACTCGAAATTTTACTTCATGCGCCACGCGTATAAAACAGTGATTTAACGAGAAATTTAAAAACATACAAAACAAATTTTTCATGTTAATCCTTACGATTAATTCGAATTATTTTTGACGATTCGAATCTTTTTGTAACTATTCGAATCCTTTTGTAAATATTCGAATCCTTTTATAAGGATTCGAATCCTTTTATGAGGATTCGAATACTTTTACGAGGATTCGAATCCTTTTATGAGGATTCCAATCCTTTTACGAGGATTCGAATCCTTTTATGAGGATTCGAATCCTTTTACGAGGATTCGAATCCTTTTATGAGGATTCGAATCACCAGCATTTGGATTCGAATACGAATCATTTTAAAAAAGTGTAACGAATCCGGATCACGAATCCAGTTTAACTAAAGTATTCGAATATCTCTTTTGAATCCTCTAAAAGGATTCGAATCCAGGATTCGAATCTTGAATGATTCGAATCCTGCCCAGCTCTGGTTTGTATAACAATTTATTTATTGAATGTTACTGCAGTTTCGACAAATTTAGCTTTTCATTATTAAACATGAAGTGTTTTTACGTCATGTTTGATAATGACAAGCTAAATTTGTCAAAACTGCAATCACATTTAATAAAAAAATTGTTATACACACAAAGTAAAAAATGTTTTATTGTGAAATTAACATGTATAACGAAGTAGAAGCCTCCACAATACAGAATTTAAAAAAATTGTATAAATAAGGCATGTGTTGCCTCTATATTAAAAATAATGCATGTTTAATTAAAAAAAATCTCTAGTGCCATGGAAAATATTCTAGGTTGGTAACTCTGAAAGTATACATTATATTTATTATGTCTGATGTTTTATATTTCATTTCCTGAAGTGTGCAGCCAACTTGAATTCAAAAAAAAAAGATTAAATCATGACACTCTAGAAGTTTTTTTTTATTGAACATATGATACAATTTTATTTTTTCTGGGAAAGTAAGTTTTGATATTTTATCAGCATGCGCACGGAGGAATGTTACCTATGTTACAGAAATAGCTTGGTTTACGGTAAGTTACCAGTGGTAATTACCAACATAAATTACCACTAACATTACCAGCTATACATTTCATCCGACTGAAATTCAACTTAATGAATGATTTCCACAGAGAGCAGAAAAAATCTCCATCCCTTTTAAGTGAAAAGCTCTCGTTGGTGAAAGTGAGGGATGAAAATCCTCCTCATTTAAGAAGTATAACTAACAAGCGTCATAAGGCAAGCCAGCCACACACACTGCAAACAAAGTACAATGATCAATTAGTGAGAAACCCTCAAGAGATCTGTCAGTCTCATGTCTCAATCACGCCATTCTTTTCCCCCTCTTCGGGGCACAATATGCCGCGTATAAAGACTTTTTGGCAACATTTCTTTTCCGACCCTCTCCGATGAGGATCCTCTCGTATTTATACAGATGATAAGAGAGCCCTACCACAAAAGGATAGAAAGCCAATTAGTTGGGCTTCACGGGAAGTCGAGACAATCGGTTTAATCCTAAAACGATTTCTATTGATATTGCACTGATAATGACTGTCATAATCTCCAAAACTATTCATTAATCTCCACATCTATCTATTAATTTAAGATGAAAGAATTTTTGTATTTCTTTGTGACCGTCATAATCTTTGAAGCTTTCATTGAAATCCACATCTATCTATTAATTTAAGATGAAAGAATTTTACCTTGATAATAAACAACGAGTGTCTATAAACTGTCGGCATCCCAGTAGGTTTTGACTTCGGAAACATACGTCGTAATTATACATATAATTAAATTTATTTGTTGTTTCCGAGATTAAACGAATCGTATGACAATCTAAGATACGTAAATTGTTTTTTGAAAGCAACCGAGATGCCGATAGTTTATAACACTCACAAAAACAAAGGATCTTTCCTTATTTTAAAAGTAAATTGCATCAAAAAAGCTGATTATTCACATACTATCTTCTTCTTGTTACCACAGTTCATATATATCCAGTTAGCCAGTCTCTGTGTAAAATTTGGTAACAGCGTTTGGATGCTGCATCCAGAATCGAGACCGGTGATTGGTGTATATAGTCGTCTGTCTTACTCGTACCCTACATCCTGACCATAGTCTCCTTTTCTACTTGATTTCCAGTTCTCCCATAAGCACTGGCTCCTCTTGTTGTTACTTCATGCATTGACAACTAGACCTTTCGATTAGCCGAATTCAATCGTTGTGTTTAAAAAATAAGTTTGGTTAGCTTTCACAGCAATTTTGATTCTACAATTGTGCATTTTTACTTTCCCCCGTATGTAATACAAAGGGAAAGTATTGTTTTCGTGAAAATTTTCGAATCAAAAATTTTAGCGGAAATATCCGTTTTGAGGTCCCCTGAGTCGAATAAGACCATTTTTGAAAAATGTCTGTCTGTGTGTCTGTGTGTGAGTCTGTGTGCGCTGTACCGCAAAAACCGCTAAAGATATCGAGATGAAACTTGAAACTTAAGCTTTTTGTTACAATCGGAAGAACTGAAAAGCTTTTGGTGAAAATCGGAAAACCGGAAGTGGTACTTTACTCTTAGCGTTTTTCAGTTTTTTCAGATTTTTTCAATAAATGTTCATCAAACAAAAAATTCTTTCAAATAAAAGTTGTAGATAATAACAAAATGAAGATGTATTGTTCATTTACATTTTGTCATAGCACTCTTAGTTTTTGAGATATTTCAAAAGTTGTGTCTTTTATCTAGTTATTGGTGTGTGACAGTGTATGTCTCGATACAATTGAAAAATGTTTCAAATAAAAGTTGTAGGAAATGAAAAACTAAAGATTTTTTGTATTTTCACTTTTTGTCATAGCACTCTTAGTTTTTGAGATAATTAATAAATAATGTTCTTTTATCTAGTCATTGGTTTGTCTCAGTGTATGTGTTGATACAATTGAAAAATGTTTCAAATAAAAGTTGTAGTTATCAAAAAGTTGAAGACATTTTGAAAATAATAATGCTACAAATATTTTAAAAGTGATTTAATACGCAATTTACGGGGGAAAGTACTATGATGGACACATCACCATTTTTTGCACACGTTTTGTGGACCACTATTTACGATGTGGTGAGTGTAGTAAAAATCTTACCTCATACCAAATCATCTCTCTTAATGTGTATTGTTTCCCATAAAAATATACACATATACACACAAGTCCAATTCAATAAAATCTGATTAGCTCCAATAAAGCAATAACAATCTCCACCCCCTTTAAATCAACATAACAACCCTCCTCATAGAATTTTAGTGCTGTAGCCAAACACTTTTACAACACCCGTTAAGTCCCGAAGACACGTTCGACTTTCGAACATTAAAACTAATCAGAAAATACGAAATTGAACACCGACGTTCAAACATTAAAATTAACTACTAAACAAAAACAGAAATGAATATAGCCAGAAAACGTTTAAATTTCTCGTTCGATAAGAACTAGCCAGACTAGAGTGAAATAGAAAACCGAGGATGTATATCGAGGTATGTATACTTACATGAAAAATTTCCTGTATGTTGAAATTTTTATTGACAATAAAGTAATGTCAAGAGAAATGAATCAAAACCATAAATATATTTAAGTATATGTAATGTAATTCTTGAAAAAAAAATCCGTGTTGTATTGCACTCTCAAAAAGTCCCTTCCCGAGGGCTCGAATGCTTCCCTAGACACAAACAGGGATTGTGTCACCGTTATTGAACTGTCAAGTGTCACTTGTTGAGGCGGTGGCACAATAACAAGTGCCTCTAATCCGGAAAGCGAAAACCTTTTCACAATTTCATATTTTCCGGCCATTATGTCAAAGATAAAAAAATACGTTATCCCGTCGGCAGAAAAATAAAATTACAACGCCTGAAATAACTTTAGTTGCAGACATTTCCTTTTGAATCAACCATTAGCACAATTCAATATTTTTAGTTGTCATTAAATACATGGACAAGTAATAGCACTTAATGACCCCTTTAACGAGAGTTAATGATAAGTCACTAGGAAGTAAAATTTCAAGTTTAGAAAATAATAAAAATTTGGATTAGCATTGCATGATCTTGCAGTGAAAACACTTGTTAGGTTTTTAAAACGACGAATGCCTGAATATATAAATATAAAAGACAAATATCCTGCATGATTTTGTACATAAAATATAGTATTAAATTAGGTCAACGAAATAATTGCTTTATATATTTTACGAAAATACCAGTAAATTTACGAGAGCATTTTTTATGATATACAGGTAATTTACAGGTATACGGATAAACCTGTAAATTACCTCTAAATCATAAAAAAATCACACGTTAATTTACTCGTACTTTTATACAGTCCCCATATCTGAATCCATTTTTTTATCTTAGTAAAATTGTTACCTCTTGAAAATGTTATTATGTTTTTTCTTGAATTAATTTCTCATCTGGCACTTGGTGAAACATATTACACTATGTAAAGTTAATTAAAGGAAAGGCATGACTTTTAATTGTGAAACAATACCAAGTGCCTTTCCTTTAATTAACTTTACATAATGTTATTATGTGTTGAAAAAGATCTATACTGTTATGTAAAATGTAATACTGTGTTGATTTTAAAATTGTTGGTTGATTTTATTATTCAAAATCCAAATCCTCAAAATAATTGGTAAAACTAGTAATTTACAAATTGAGCCATTACTGTTATGTTATTAAAATTGTAAAAATATGGATTCATCCTTCAAAGTGCAAAAATGCTTACAGTTGTATAAAAATGATTAAAAAATGTGATATTTATTTTGTTGATAAAAATTATGTATTTGTTCTTCTCTAATTAATCATTAGAACATCTTGATTACATGTGTTGTGATTATTATTTAGTAGAGATCTATAAAAATAGAGAAGGGTTGTCGTTGAATTAATATTCAATTAACGACTTGTTATTTTTATCGCTGTATAATAACACGACACGACACCGAATTAATAATTTAAATGTAAGATGTCATGTTTTGTGTGTGCACACTTAATAATTTCCATAATCCGAGTACGTGTGAAAAGCGCCCCTGGTGAAACATGAACCGCTTATAACACAATAGAAGGGCGGCCGAGAGATGATTTTGATAAATACATTCAAATTTGAGTCGCACTCGTAACGTGACATTCCCCACCGACAAACAGCCAACCCCATCATCTCCATTCACCGTGAGACGGGTTTTCCCCCTCACTCCGTTAAAAACGTGTCCGAGGTGGAATTTGTTTGCGTCAAAACGTTGTGTTTACTTTGGGATTGATTTAGCGGGCGAAAATTAAAAGTGATGAATATTTTTCGGGTTATCGCGCGCTGGATTGATGTGGAAATTATGCGGATTAATTTATTATTTACTCTTCCGCCTAGTGTATAAATATGTATGGTTTGGTATGTGATATGCAAATTAGGGAAAGGGGATTTATTTGTAAGCGTCATGGGATGTTTTTTTTCAAATGTGTTAAAACAAGTGTATGCGATTAGGATTTACTTTTATAATAATAAAAAGTGGTTAAATTCCTTTCTTCACTGTGAAGAAAGGAAATTATCCGCGTTTTATTACTATTATAACAATCTTCATATAACTCACGAATACATATACAGGGTGAGTTTTTTTCGATGTTCTCTATGGGGATCTCGGAAACTATAAGAGATAGAAAAACGGTTAAATGGGGAAAGAAGTGTAGTTTTATAGGACGAATAAAATGACACTTTCAAAATATTTGAAAAAGTCAAGGGTAACTAGATTTTTTGAATAAAGTAAAATGTGTCAATTTTTTGAAATCAATATATCTCTATTATTATCATAGATAGAAAACAACTGTAAGGGACAAAGTTGTAGAAAATTTTACACAGATTAATAACAAAAAATCGAAAAAAAATTCGCCCATATTTTGGGAGATATGACACAAACTTACCTTTTTTTTAAATGGAAACAATAGTTGGCTATGACTTTATTAAAAGGGCTATTTTTTCCCTTCAATTCGATATAACATATGCCATAGTTATTTTTAAAATAAAGTAAGTTACAGTCGTTTTTAATTTTACTACCAAAAAATAGTTAGCCATGAAAAAGACAAAAGTAAAACAATTGCAGTTGTTTATTCTAAACACATATTAATTCATTTCCATATTTGGTTTGTTTCGATAAGTTTGTTTTGTATTTATTTGGTGTTGAAAGTTTTTTAAAGTGATAATGAATTTTTCCAACGAAGGAAAGCGTGATATGCTTGTTTGTTACATTCAGTGTAATAAAAATGCTGCGGATGCTGCAGAACAATATTATAATCAATATATCGATTGTCGGCAGCCATCTTTACCAACATTCAGAAGAATTTACCACAATTTGGGTGAGTACGGATCTTTTACAAAGCCGAAACTTGAAAAAAACGAAATTAATGAAGTTTCGGAAATAAACGTATTAGCATTGGCGATGATAGATCCATCCACATCGACCAGACAAATTGCAACAGAAGCAAGCATATCTCAACGGACTGTAGTATGAGTTTTGAAAAACACAAATATCGCCCATATAAGGTATCAATTTCACAAAATTTACATGACGGTAATACCAATAAGAGAATAGTATTCTGTATGTGGTACAAAAACATGTGCCAAGAGGATAATACGTTCCCTACAAAAATAATTTGGACAGATGAAACGCGATTTACTAATTGTGGGAATTTTAATCGGCACAATGAACATGTTTGGAGTCAGGTGAATCCACGAGAAGTTTGGATTTAATGTATGGTGCGGTGTGTTCGAATCGAGAATTCTCGGCCCATATATTTTTGATAACACATTGAATGAAAATGATTACCTTCGTTTTCTTCAAGAAACATTTTAAGATATGCTCGATGATTTAAATTTATCAGTACGGGCAAGATTGAAGTGGTTTCAACACGACGGAGCTCCACCTCATAGCAAGTTGGCTGTGCGAAACTATTTAAATGATGCTTTTCCTAATTCATGGGTGGGAAGAAATGGACCAATCCTATGGCCACCTAGATCACCCGACCTATCCGTTTTAGACTTTTTTCTGTGGGGTTATGTGAAGAACAAAGTGTATCAACAATCATATCAATCCGTGGAGGATTTTAGACTAGCTGTACTTGAAACATCTAATTCTATTGACAGAAGAAAAGTCAAAAAAGCCACAAATTCGATTTTAAAAAGATGTACTTTATGCCATAATAATAATGGTGGACTTTTTGAGCGTCTTATGTAATATTTAAAATTTTCTTCTATTATTATTTTGATAATTTTGGAATTATTTTAGTTTATGTTGCGTTTGACAAATCTAAAGAAAGATAATAAATTAAATATTGATTTCGTTGCTATAAACAACCGCAATTGTTTTTCTTTTGTCTTTTTCATGGCTAACTATTTTTTGGTGTATCGAAAAATTAAAACGACTATAACTTATTTTATTTTAAAAATAACTATGGCATATGTTATATCGGGTTAAAGGGAAAAAATAACCTTTCCAATGAGGCCATAGTAAACTATTGTTTCCATTTAAATAAAGATAAGTTTGTGTCATATCTCCCAAAATATGGGCGAAAATTTTTTTTTTGATTTTTTGTTATTAATCTGTGTACAATTTTCTACAACTTTGTCCTTTACAGTTTTTTTCTATCTATGATAATAATAGAGATATATTGATTTCAAAAAATTGACACATTTTACTTTATTCAAAATATCTAGTTACCCTTGACTTTTTCAAATATTTTGAAAGTGTCATTTTATTCGTCCTATAAAACTACACTTCTTTCCCCATTTAACCGTTTTTCTATCTCTTATAGTTTCCGACATCCCCATAGAGAACATCGAAAAAAACTCACCCTGTATATTTACTCTTGTAAACTGTTAGAAATAAATATTTTAGCTTTTATGACAAAGATCAAAAGCATTTAATAAAAACAATTCTATCTGAGATATATTCAATTTATCCTCTTTTGGTGCATTTCCTAAATGTTGGAAACGAAGTTTTCTAAAGCCGATATAATAAGAGTGGTGCGAAAGATGATATACACAACTACAGGGGAGTGTGCTTACAGTCAACATTACCAAAAATATTAAACCAATTAGTATCAGATAAATTAACGCATGCCTTCAAAGTATTTTATGCGGTCGGAAGCCAGTTATAAAAATCGAAATTTTTTTATTTGACGAAATAAATGTAACCTCATGTGTCCCCCAAGGCTCTCACTGTGGGCCAATTATTTTTTTATTTTGTTTAATTTAATTTAGTTTAAACATTGTACATTTCTTTTATTTGCAGACGATTTAAAATTATTTTCAATTGTTAAAAACGACGATGATAGCATGGCACTACAAAATGACTTGGATAATTTAACTATGTGGTGTTCTAATAACAAACTTAGTTTAAATATTAGTAAATGTGTTTCCATATCTTTTACCAGGGTTAAATTGTTGCATTATCCTTATTTAATAAATGGAGTCAAATTGAATAGTGCTAACGAAGTGAAGGATTTGGGCATAATTTTTGATTCGCGTTTAACATTGTGCTCCCATATTGATAAAGTGATAAAATCTGAGATCTATTCAATTTATCCCTTAAATTTGGTGCATTTCCTAAATCTTGGAAACGAAGTTTTCTAAAACTGATATATAAGAGGGGTGCGAAAGATGATATACACAACTATAGGGGAGTGTGCTTGCGGTCAACATTACCAAAAATATGAGACCAATTAGTATCAGATAAATTAACGTGGATTAGCAAACACACTATAATAGACGAACAGCATGGATCTTTTAATGGTAGATCCACAAGTACTAATCTCATTTCGTACCACTCTTACATTTCGAATACCTTGGAAAACGGGTGTCAAATCGACGCCATCTACACGGATTTTTCTAAAGCTTTTGACCGTGTAGACCACGGTGTATTATTATCAAAATTAGAAACATTGGGATTTGGGGGTAACCTACTACTTTAGTTACACAGTTATTTCACAGAAAGAACCCAATAAATAAATTAAAATACACGATGTTACTTCATCAGAGATTAATGTTACGTCTGGGGTTCCTCAGGGCCAATGTTGTTCTTATTGTTTATTAATGATATCGGACAAAATATTAGATCTAGTAAGCTTCTCCTGTATGCCGATGACCTTAAGATGTTTAATTGCATAAAAACATCTGAAAATCAGGAACGATTGTAACATGATCTGAATAGTGTCAATGCGGGGGTTCAAAAAAATAAATTATATTTTAATACAAAAAAAATGCAGCTCTATCTCGTTCTACCGTCGCAACAAATTCACATTTGAATACAATATATCTGGTGAAATGTTGGTTTGTGTGCAAAACATAAAGGATTTGGAAGTTATTTTTTATTATAAACTTAACACAGAAATATTGTGAGCAAGCAAAATTCACTTGCCTTGTACGCGTGGCGCATGGAGTAAAATTTCGAGTTTAGAAAAGCCCCGTGAAAATTTGGCGAGGGTCGTGCAGCGACCCTCGACAAATTTTCTACGCAGGGCTTTTCTAAACTCGAAATTTTACTTCATGCTTAGTCTGGGAGTGAACAGTCTGGGAGAAACATTGAGGTTTGGGGGTAGCCTACTGCATTTTTTGCACAGTTATTTCACAGAAAGAACCCAATAAATTAAAATAGGCGATGTTACTTCATCAGAGATTAATGTTACGTCTGGGGTTCCCCAGGGTTCACATTGCGGGCCAATGTTGTTTTTATTGTATATTAATGATATAGGACAAAATATTAGATCTAGTAAGTTTCTCCAGTTTTCCGATGACCTTAAGATGTTTAATTGCATAAAAACATCTGAAGATCAGGAACGATTGTAACATGATCTTAATAGTTTCAATGCGTGGTGTCAAAAAAATAAATTAAAAAAATGCAGCTCTATGTCGCTCCACCGTCGCAATAAATTAACATTTGAATACAATTTATCTGGTGAAATGTTGGTTTGTGTTCAAAACATAGAGGATTTGGGAGTTATTTTTTATTATCAACTTAACACTGAAATATTGTGAGCGAACAAAATTCACTTGAAATCAGTAGCGTGTACGCGTGGCGCATGAAGTAAAATTTCGAGTTTAGAAAAGCCCCGTGAAAATTTGTCTCGGGTCGCTTTGCGACCCTCGACAAATTTTCTACGCGGGGCTTTTCTAAACTCGAAATTTTACTTCATGCTTAGTCTAGGAGTGGAAAACACTCGTTTAAGATTCAAATTGAACTCTTTTAAAAAAACGTTTGCGTATAGAAAAATTCCCCGTATTTCCATCTTATTACACAAATTGTAATTTTTAAAAATTGATATTATTATATTCAAATCGTCAACGTTTGATTACATAGATTTTAATATTACTCTCGCAAAATACAAATAGAGTAACTACATAAATTTTTCAAAAATGAGATAATATTCAATTTAGATATAGTTTGGTATTTGTAATATACCGGGTGTTAACTTGGCGGACGCAACATAGGAAATCGCATGTTAATTTTAAAGTGTTCAAATATCGGCTTCTCTATTTATTTTAGAGACAAAATGTGTTTCACTTTTTTTGTAGAGGGAAGAATTCTAAATTTATGAATGATCTCACTTAACACTTTACGTTTCTCTGAGTTAAAATAATTAAGAAAAAGTAATGTGATTTTATAAAAATAATGACATACCATGCCATTGATACAACAATTGCGGATATTCCGTTTTTTTAAAGTTCAATTTAAAGCTTTAAACAAGTATTTTCCACTCCCAGACTAAGCATGAAGTAAAATTTCGAGTTTAGAAAAGCCCCCGTGAAAATTTTCTGGGCTTTTCTAAACTCGAAATTTTACTTCATGCGCCACGCGTATAAAACACTATAATATTGTCAAATTTATGTATATTTAAACTTCACTTAAAATTTGTGATTTATACGCTTGGCGCATGAAGTAAAATTTCGAGTTTAGAAAAGCCCAGAACAATTGCGGATATTCCGTTTTTTTAAGTTCAATTTAAAGCTTTAAACAAGTGTTTTCCACTCCCAGACTAAGCATGAAGTAAAATTTCGAGTTTAGAAAAGCCCCGTGAAAATTTGTCGAGGGTCGCGCAGCGACCCGAGACAAATTTTCTGGGCTTTTCTAAACTCGAAATTTTACTTCATGCGCCACGCGTATAAAACACTATAATATTGTCAAATTTATGTATATTTAAACTTCACTTAAGATCTGTGTTTTATACGCTTGGCGCATGAAGTAAAATTTCGAGTTTAGAAAAGCCCAGAAACGGGGCTTATCTAAACTCGAAATTTTACTTCATGCTTAGTCTGGGAGAGGAAAACACTCGTTTAAAGCTTCAAATTAAACTCTTTTAAAAATCAACGAATGTCAGAAAATTTACAGCTAAAATAATTAAAAAAAGTTATGTGATTTTCTAAAAATAATGACATACCATGGAATTGATACAATTGCGGATGTCAAAATAGCAGAAGATATTGCTGTTACTTAATTAACACAAAAAAACATAAAGCAAACATTATGATAACTGTGGTCTGCATAATACCACTATATTATGAGGTAATTTCTTGCATAGTGTAAATCATTTCGAAAACATTTACTTTAATCAAGTGACTGCGATATCTTGTGCCATTTTGACATCCGCAATTGTTGTTTCAATTCCATGGCATGTCATTATTTTTATAAAATCACATTACTTTTTCTTAATTATTTAAACTCAGAGAAACGTTAAGTGATAAAAGTTAACGTGAATGAATTCAGAATTTTGCACTCTACAAAAAAAGGTAAATACATTTTGTTTCTAAAATAAATAGGGGAGCTAAAATTTGAACATTTAAAAATTTACATGGAATTTCCTATATTGCGTCCGCCAAGTCAACACCCGGTATATAAAAATCAGTTAATTCATAACATCAATGAATGGTATTGATGTTATGTTTACAGAAGAGGCCCAATTATGACACTATTTGACAAAAAGCACATTTTTATCTATGTTCGACTTGAGAAAAAATATTTTAAGACAAATATACACTCCTTTATACATAGATAGATAGATAGAATCTTTATCTATAATGACAGAGTTACAAATAATATAACTTGTACATGCAAAATTGTCATGGATATAATAATAATAGTAATAATAGTAAATCTATCGTACATTAAACATTGAGACATACTATAACTAAAAGCTTATAATTAAGGAGACAACACAGATTACAGTTCCTAAACTAAACTTATTAATTACATTTTTCCGAATAAGAATAATAACATGTAGTATGATTGTTTTCTTAAGACAAATATACCCTCCTTTATAATAAAATGTAAACGTGGTGTGTATTGCATGTTATTCACCATTAAATATAATTTAACATAAACACATCTGGTTATTCCTACCATTTAACAAGCCGCCATCCAATTCTTTGTTTGCTCAAACGCGTAATGTATGTAAACAGCCCGAAAAATAATCGTTACAAGATCACGAACGATCGCGTGTCAATACGGAATTTTGGAAAAAGCGGCGCGGCGGGCGGGCTCGGCCCCTCCGCGCTACGCCACTGGTGTTTTATAAGCTTAAATTTTAAGTTATTCACATGGCTCTGAGCCGTAAAACCCATACAACCATGAATATTTATACGGATCGCGGTTATATGGCGTGCATGTGTCGGGGAAGTGGAGAGCGTGGTTTTTAGGCTCTCTCCTTATTTTATTTAGAATGTGGCGCATTCTGTTGGCAATCTCGTTTATGTCAATTCTTGGTACGCGCACGCCTCGTTAATACTTGTAATGGCAGAAGACTGGATGTCTATGCATGTTCTGAATTTATTATATTGTATAAAAAATAAAGATGTACACTCACTTCTAGAAATATGCAACGAAAATAGAATGAATTTTATATTTCACATCTTATCTTGTATATACAGTGAGATTATCTTTTAAGTATACAAATCCTAATTATATAACGTAAATCTTCAGATATTGTTATTTTTAAGAGTTCAATCTGAAGCTTTAAAAGACCGTTTTCCACTCCCAGTAAATGAAATATGAGGTAAAATTTCGAGTTTAGAAAAAGCCTGATAATTTGGTTTGGTACGCGACCAAACCAAATTTTCAGGCTTTTTTAAACTCGAAATTTTATAGGTATTTGATTGAAATTCACTTGGTTTGTTTTACTAATAAATTGTTTTATTTTCAACTAGTTTCGGCTTAATGCCATTTTTAAGAATGAATTCTTGAAAATGGCATTAAGCCGAAACTAGTTGAAAATAAAACAATTTATTAGTAAATCAAACCAAGTGAATTTCAATCAAATACCTATATATTAATAGAAATGTTTTACCAAGTGATCAATGAGAAACAAGTTAACGATATCGAAATTTTACTTCATGAGAACGAGGTTTGCGGAACGAGCCGAAGGCGAGTGGAGCTATCATTATATGCTCGTTGTACAATATACTATTTTGCGACCCGCACAGGATTTTTTATGTTTAATAATATAGTGAAGCAATAGTTGGTTTTTTGCTCTGTAGATTAATTATTTAGCTGAAAAAACACATGTTTTATTATTTGTATTATAAAGAAATAAGTATTTTATATTTCGGATAATTATACAGATCGGCCATTCCATAAATAAGTGCACACTATTTGGGGGTACATCAGGGATTTTAGCGAATTTCACATATACTATAAAGGCTATCAAGACATGGTTTTTGGTTGTTACTAGAGGTTAAACAAATTATTATTTCAAAAATTATAACAATATAAACTTTTTGTACACTTTTATTTTGAACTTAAAAATATCGTAAACTGTTACTGATACAAAAAAAGTTATACTTGCCTTTTTTATGCTTAAATGTTCAAAGTTTAAAATATTTTTTTTTCCAAAACGAAATCTTTATTTAGATAGATTTTTTTTAATAAATAAAACAAATATCACAAAATAATCAAATACTCATGTTTTAATTTTCTTGAAAAAAATATATGTTATACCCCAATCCTTCTTAAGAATATTTCTGTTTTCAAAAAGATAGGCGCTTTAAAACTTTTTGATATATGAGTTTTTTACCCGAGCAAATCTCACAAAATAATCAAATACTCATGTTTTAATTTTCTTGAAAGAAATATATGTGATACTCCAATCCTTTCTAAAAATATTTCCGTTTTCAAAAAGATGGGCATTTGAAAACTTTTTGAGATATGATTTTTTTACCCGAGCGCTGCATTGACGCGAGGCGCTCACCGCGATCCGGGCCATTACACCATTTCCGGGAGCACCTCATGTCAATGTAGCGCTCGGGTCAAAAAATCATATCTCAAAAAGTTTTAAAGTGCCCATACTTTTGAAAACGGAAACATTCTTAGGAAGGATCAGGGTATAACATATATTTTTTTTAAGAAAATTAAAACATGAATATTTGATTATTGTTTGAGATATGTTTTATTTATTAAAAAAAATCTATATAAATAAAGTTTTTTCGTTTTGGAAAAAAATGTATTTTAAACCTTGAAAATTTAAGCACAAAAAAGTCTAGTATAACTTTTTTTGTATCAGTAACGGTTTACGATATTTTTGAGTTCAAAATAAAAGTGTACAAAAGTTTATATTGTTATAACTTTTGACACAATAATTTGTTAAACCTCTAGTAACAACCAAACACAATGTCTTAATAGCCTTTATAACATATTATAAAAAAAATCACTGATGTACCCCCAAAAAGTGTGCACTTATTTATGGAATGGCCGAGATAATTATAAGTGTTTGCATTTTTATTTCGACTTGTTCAATTTTTATTTTTTTTTACGTTCCTGCAAAGGTTATTTATTTTTTAATAATCTTTGTAAAATTCATTAGAATTTGAAGATTTGGTGAATATTCTACATAATATAAAAAAACTACGACATTTAATGTACTATGGAATTAACATAAACATATTGAGACATTAATAAACTTCCATTTAATTGTAGATGGTAAACATTGGTTTGTGTTTGCTCTAATATCGAGCATCTATAAAAAATTCACCTGTTCTATTGATTTTTTCTCTAAATTTTACAATTAGGAAAACTACAAAATTAAATTTTGATTATTATCTAAGAAGTGTCTCCACTCCCAGGTTAAGCATGAAGTAAAATTTCGAGTTTAGAAAAACCTGGAAATTTGATTTGGTCGCATAGCGCGAATCCAATCTACAATTAAATGGACCAAACCAAATTTTCAGGCTTTTCTAAACTCGAAATTATACTTCATGCGCCACGCACATTAAACATTGATTTACAGAAATTCAAATTGATCTCTTGACTTATTATTATTGTTATTAATTGTCGTTAATTTTGTAACTGTCATTTAATTGTGTACTACTTACTGAAGAGAGATAAATCTTTAAACGCATCTATAGATGGCCTAAGACATTAGTTTTAATCTAAGTCCTTTCACTTTAAATTATTGTTATTTCTCCTTTCATGTTAAATTTGTATTTGTTAGTTGGTTTGAAGAGAATTTGACCTAAACATTATATATACTTTAATAGAGCGTTGTAACAAATCAAATAAAATAAGATTTTAAATATTTCATTTAATAATTCAATATTCGGAGGTGTATTTGCACGGAAAGTAGTTGTTTCAATGGATATTTATCGTCTTAAGTTGTCTTATTAATTAAGAAATTGTTTGCATTTTCACGAATAACATTTTCGTAATTTTATATATTATGTACTACGTATCTTAGGCAAAGGCCTTTAAAGATTTAATTTGCAGTGTTAAATTAATATAAGTATTAAACATTTAGTATGGGAAAGTATCGAAAATTCGAATATCGTTACTTTTTAATAGAATGTTTTGCTATAACGATAATATCGATTTTATCGTATAGCAAATTATCGATATAATAATGTATGTACATTTTCAGAAATTGTAGTTTTTTAAAAGCGGTTAATTTAAAGCTTCTAACGAGTGTTTCCAATCCTTGATTAAGCATGAAGTAAGATTTAGAGTTTAGAAAAGCCTGAAAATTTGGTTTGGTCGCGTAGTCAGAAATGTGGTTTCTTCTATATTCAAATTTTATTAAAAGTGTTCAATTTTAATCTTTAAACGAGTGTTTTCCACTCCCAGACTAAGCGTGAAGTAAAATTTCGAGTTTAGAAAAGCCCCGCGTAGAAAATTTGTCGAGGGTCGCTGCGCGACCCTCGACAAATTTTCACGGGGCTTTTCTAAACTCGAAATTTTACTTCATGCGCCACGCATCTTAAACACTGAAATATTGTGAGCAAGCAAAATTCACTTGAAAGCATAATAGATCCTTATATTAGGAGATAAAAAATTATTTATTTCAAATATCAAGCAAGTAGATGAATCCAAAGTATTCTTATCTTAAACCTGAAAATAAACTTCATAAATTGTATACTATTTTTTTTGCAAGCAATCAAAATTTTTGATTAGTGCAAATGCCATAAAACCAAAGAAATGCCTTTTTTATTCAATAATTTAATGTAATCTTTGAATAAATCATAACTGGCGTAGGGAAATCTGGCTATTAATAGCAAGATTTCTGAGTTTTAAATTCGGGGTGATATATATATATATATATATATATATATATATATATATATAAGTTACAAATTCTAAAATTATTTATTAAACGCTCTAGAAAAGGGTTATCAAGTTGATGCGATATATACTGATTTGTCTTAGGCGTTTGATAGCGTTAACTATAACATTCTACTTTGTAAACTCTCTAGTCTTGGATTTAATAACTTAGTGCTTAAATGGCTTTAAAGTTTTTTATGCGGTCGGAAGCAATTTATAACAATTGATAATTTTTTATCTGACGAAATAAATGTAAACTCAGGTGTCCCCCAAGGCTCTCATTGTGGGCCAATTATTTTTTTATTTTTTGTTAATGATGTCGGCAATTGGTTTAAACATTGTAAATTTATTTCATTTGCAGACGATTTAAAATTATTTTCAATTGTTAAAAACGACGATGATAGCATGGCACTACAAAATGACTTGGATTATTTAACAATGTGGTGTTCTAATAACAAACTTAGTTTATTAGTAAATGTGTTTCAATATCTTTTACTAGGGTTAAATTGGTGCAATATTTTTATTTAATAAATGGAACAAATTGAATAGTGCTAAAGAAGTCAAGGATTTAGGCATAATTTTTGATTAGTGTTTAACATTTTGCTCCCATATTGATAAAGTCATATCCAAAGCATTAAAGTCACTAGGAGCTATTAATCGGTTTTCACATGAGTTTAATGTGTATACTGTAAAATTGTTACATGTATCGCTTGCACGTTTACATTCGGAGTATGGTTCATCAATATAGAGTCCTTTCTACAAAAAGTCAATTCGTAAAATAGAAATGGTCCAGAGCAAATTCTTAAGATTAATTTCTTTTAGGCTTGGGCATTCTTGCATTACTTTTAGCGATTCTAACATGTTATTGTTTTTAAACTAAAGCACGCTAGAATGTCGGCGAATTATGCACTACTTGTGTTTCGCATTTAAATTAATTAATGCCTTAATTGACTGTAGGTATTTACCTTCAATTATTGACTTCAATTTTTGCATTATTAAAGTCACCAGGGCTATGATATTATTTTATTTATTTATTTATTTACTTATTTATTAACGGAATCTCCATTTTATTACATAAGTGTTTTGAATACCGTTTTACTCCATTAACTATGGAAATCACAATCCCATAGTTAGGATGATGAAATTTTGCAATATTTTAAACTCTAATTCCAATTTTCATATTTTTTTAAATCCTTTATTTAAGCGTGGTCTGAGGGTTATTGACTCATTAAGGTGTATAATTTAGTTGTATACTTTTCATACTATTAATTTTAGTGTTACTTATTTTTAGTTTAATTTTTATATTTTTTGTTATTATTATATGTAATTTTGTTAAATAGGCGATATCCGTAAATAAATAGATAAAATAAATAAATTAATTAATAAAAAACGGGTTTAACAGTGAATAAAAAAAGGTACTTTTTGGGACAATTAGGAGCAAACGCTTTAAATTCGCTAAATAAAAAAAAAACTCACTTTACAAAAATGTTTCAGGAAAATTTGGACGAATGGTCGCCTTACATTAACCCGTTTTTTTTCCCCAAATTAAGCTGGTTTTATATTATACGGCACAACACGGATCGTTTCCGACAATACAAATATTGTTACATTTGATTTTAATAAGTATGCTTATATCAACCGTTCAGACACGTAGCGTATGTGTCAGACATATTTCGTAATTTTCGGGGGAAATATCTCATTGAAAGCAGATTGTCTAGGTTTAAATCTTGCCTTGCTGGATTTTTTAGACTATATGGATTTCTATAGTTTCGAAATGGGCCTTAAAAAATAATAGAAAGTTAAAAAAAATCAAAATAATGTTTTTGTCGGAACGTAAACGCTACGTTCCCGCGACGTGTCGTATAGGATAATATAAATCGACCTTTATTAGTTGTAATAAGTGCAAAACACTAACAAACTCGTGCAACCACACATTTTTTTTTTAAAGTTTGGAGGAAAGAAGAACTAGTGTTTCATTTTTGGAACACCTGAAAAAAACGGGTTAATGTAGAATTTCTTTTACCTTTATAGAAATGGTGAACGCGCCGGGTGTTTTGTATTTTTCAGCTAAGGGCTGCTTAAATTGGGACCCTATCAAAACATCCACACTATTCTTACCAACCGTAATGCTGGTCTTCTATCTACTTGTTTGGCATAATTTTGATAATTTCTTTTAAATAAAAAATTAAAGTATGTAAAAACTTTAAGAATATTAAATCCCTGTAATTCTTTGCAGTTTGTCCATTAAAGTATGCAATTTACATTCAAAGTAGTGCTTAATGTTTCGCTAACTGTAAATATTTTCTTCAAAACCAATCGTTATTTTTTTGTTTACAAAGCCCACATTGCTTAAACAAAATAATTAATTTTGTAAAAGAAATCTCTGCTTTTCAAAATTTCATTCTTAGTCATGCTTCAGAGAGCCTGTATGGATGTTTTAATCGGGTCCTCTTGAATTTAACTCTTGCTTTAATAATATATCATACTTGCATATACTTAATTAGACTTGATGATTTGCTTGCTATATTTATTGGATAAACCTAGACAAATGTAACATTTGTGTAAAATGATGTATAACAAATTAAGAATAATGCATCCAATTTTCCGCCTAGATTATTTCCATTCCCTTATGTAAAATAATGCAATTTTCATGAACGTAGCGAGGATATATCTTCTCTCCGAGCAAGGACAGAATATATGTCAAAGTGTACATATAAAAGGGATGAATGTGTGTATTTTGTTAACGTCATCATGAAAAGAGCCGGCCGTAAATCCCCGAAAAAGGAGCAAAAGCAGATTATAAGACGTTGTAATAACTGCTCATACATGTGTAAGCCGCATACATTTCAGAAATTCTATTAAGATCCTGAAAAGGCGGCTCCCCACCCCCGTCGAATTACACTCGGGTCAGAATGTTATATACATACGTACAAAAAGAGGTTGAATGGATACATATATGTATGTCCATTATAAGAGCAATAAGTTAAAGTCTGCGAGGAGATGAAAGTAGGAGATAGGGCTGTTCAATACACGGCAATTTTCGACAAACAGCACGAGAAGGAGATTGCTCGCTGCCATTAAATGCACACGTTTTCTGCGGCGGACTTTTGTGCGCCTCCGGAGGAGCCGTAGATACCGATCTCGCTCGTCGGCTGAAAGGGAATCCTGAAACTTCCGACCTTTTCAATCGGCCTTCCCGACGGAAAAATCCCGTACGTTTTCGCATTCATCACGCTCCGGCGTAAAAAGCGGTGATTTACTATTTCATGTAAATGCCTTTCCGCACCTTCTGGGTCTAATTTATACTAAGGAGAAAAAAAGTTGGGACTGTCGGGTACAAGTGAAAAGCTTGATGAAAAATACGTTTTTGCTGGATTGAGTTGTGTAGATTTCCTAATTATTTCAAACACACTTAGACATTCAGAAAGTAATTAATAGATTGTTTTAAAGCATACAAGGCTTGCATTTTCCTATTAATTACTTTTATTGGCACTTGCACTATACAAAGTACAACATTGAGAAGAGCAGAATTTCTAGGTAGATTTTTTAATTAAATATAAAAAAATCACTTATTTTAATTTATTGGCTTTTGAAACTTTTTAAAACCAACCGTATGGTCAATTAGACCTGAAGTATGTTTTTCTTTTTTCAAGTTTCAAGTTACGCTGATATTGGCTTCAATTCTTTCTGAAACAATATTTATTCACGTTTCACCAAATGATCGATTAAAAACAAGTCAAAGATATACAAAACAAAAATATTGTGATTTAATATTTATTTGAGCCTCACTTGAAATCAGTGATATGTGGGCGTGGCGCATGAAGTAAAATTTCGAGTTTAGAAAAGCCCAGAAAATTTGTCTCGGGTCGCTGCGCGACCCTCGACAAATTTTCACGGGGCTTTTCTAAACTCGAAATTTTACTTCATGCTTAATCTGGGAGTGGAAAACACTCGTTAGAGTTTCAAATTAAGCTCTATTGAAAAACAACGGATGTCGGAAAATGTACAGCTTATGTTCACGTTGTTTTTTTTTTTTTAGAAGAGTTCAATTTGAAGCTATAAACGAGTGTTTTCCACTCCACTCTCAGATTAAGCATGAAGTAACATTTCGAGTTTAGAAAAGCCTCGTGAAAATTTGTCGAGTTTCGATATCAGAAGAGTTAACTTATAGCCCCACTGTTTTAACTAACTTCAAATTTTAGACCAGCGGTAACCTAAATTTGTTGGTATTTATTTCTTTTAAGTTTACATGTATGTATATCGGATACTTTTTTCTCATTTATCACTTGGCAAAACATTTTCAAAAATATATTACTTATATGTATTTCAGACGCTTGAATTTTAAAAACAAAATTTAGTTAGACAAAATAAACATATACAAAATTTTGTATTGTGAAGGCTTCTACTTCGTTATACATGTTAATTTAACAATAAAACACTTTTAACTTTGTTTGCATAACACTTTTCTATTTTACGTGACTGCGGTTTCGGCAACTTTAGCTTGCCATTATCAAACATCTTACGTAAAACTAAAAAGTGTTACACAAACAAAGTTAAAAGTGTTTTATTGTTATTTGTAAAATTGTTTTGTATTGTAGGCGTTCACTTTGTGTTACATCTTAAATACACTTTTAAATAAAACACTTTTTTACTTTAATTCTGTGTCTATAGTTTCGACTATTTAGTAGTTATTCTCTCGAGGAATCATGCAACCTTCTACACAGTAACAGTACATACGAAAACACAAAAGAAATCGAAGAAGCGACAAACAAACTAACTTAGCTCTCATCGAAGCCTACAACAAATCGTGTCTGGTAAGTACTAAAGAAGGGAGACAAACACTATGGTGGAGCACCCGCCTCGAAGAAATGAGAAAAAAAGAACAACAAAAGAAAACCAGACTGGGAAGTTTACAAGGATCACCTTCGCATCTACAAAAGAGAAGCCCGTGCATTACAAAGACAAGCCTGAAGGAAGTACTGCTAAGACATAGAGTGAACCAGCACTGCCGCTAGGCTCAAAAAAGTACTTTCCAAGGACCCCCACTACCTTGGGAGCATAAGAAAAGAAGATGGAGAACTAACATTAAACGAAAAGGAGACCCTCCAACAAATCCTACAAACGCACTTCCCCGGGTGCGAAACAGTAGACGTCGATACACACGATGTCAAGCAAAACTCAACCGAGCCGAACGACGAGGATAAGAAATTAGCTATGAAGATAGTTACAAACCAAACCATACAAGTCCCCAGGACCGGATGGGATATATCCGGCCCTACTCCAATGGGGACCGCCTGGTCACGACACTGCTTGAGGCCATCTACCGTAGCTGCCTGGAGCTCTGTTACGTACCCAGGTCCTGGAGAATGGTAAAAGTAGTGTTCATTCCAAAACCTTGCAAGAATGACTACATGAACGCAAAACCATTTAGACCGATCAGCTTATCCTCGTTTATGATAAAAACGCTAGAGAAGCTATGTGATCGCCACATTAGTGATAATACTCTCAAGACCAAACTTATACACTTAAACCAACACGCCTACACACCAGGAAAAAGCATTGAATCTGCCTTACACATGGCGGTCTCAAGGATTGAACAGGCATTGGCATACAAAATGACCACATTCGGGACTTTTATTGATATCGAAGGAGCCTATGACAAAGCATCCTTCCAAAACATACACAAGAGACAATAAATCAGGTGTCGACAAAATGCCCTTCAGCTGAATAGGAAATATGCTACACAACAGACAAGTCGCAGCATCTCTTGTAAATGTCATGTTAAAGGCAAGAGTTACCAGACGCTGTCAGCAGGGCGGAGTCCTATCACCACTTGTGTGGACACTACTGGTAAATGAACTGATAACGAAACTAAACATCCAAACATTCCATACAGTGGGATACGCGGATGACATAGCAATACTCCTAAACAGAAAATACGAAAACACCCTATGCAACAGAATGCAGGATGTCCTCATAACTGTGGAAAACTAGTGCAATTCTAACTAACTATAAGTGAACTCCACAAAAACAGAAGTAGTGATGTTCACCAACAAACAAAAGACAGGCTCATACACTCTACCTACCTTGTTTAGCAAACAACTACCGCTATCGAAAGAAGTCAAATACCTAGGAGTATACCTTGACTTCAAATTAAATTGGTCCAAACACCTTGATTACAAAACTGACAAAGCAAGCAAAGCCTTCTGGCAATGTAAGAGCTATCGATAATACCTTGGGACTATCACCGAAGATAGCACTCTAGATATACACAGGTATTATTAGACCTGCACTCGAGTATCGAGCTCTAGATTGGTGGCCTATGACGAACCAAACAGGAGCAAAAGCAAAACTAATCCACATCGAAAGGCTAGCGTGTACGTGCACAACTGGTGCATTTAGAACAACACCCACAACAGCATTGGAAACGATACTATGCCCCCCACCGCTTGATATATATACCAAAGAAGTGGGAAGAAATGTGCAGAAAAACTGAAAGCCATGGACACTTGGTCATACCAAACCTCAACAGGACACGGAAGCATTCTCAAATGGGGCCCGCCCCATCTGAGCGGCAATCTAGACCAGAAAATCCCCTAATACATCTTTAATCGGTATCCAATTATTTTCTTAACGACAGGCGCCTCACGCAAATTAATTCAATTAAGGACCTTGGTGTGATTCTCACTAGCAATTGGAATTTCTCAGCGCATATTAATGTAATTACGTCAAAAGCGTTTCAAATGCTAGGTTTTTTAAAAAGAAACTGCATAGAGTTTGAAAACCCCTTTACAGTGATCAAACTTTATGCAGCATTAGTACGACCCCATCTAGAATATTGTTCATTGTTTTGGAGTCCTTATACCGCCATCGATGTTAGTAAAATCGAAAGAGTTCAGCGTAAATTCTTAAGCTATTTACGTTTCAAATTTGGATTCGAAGATAGCTACAGAAACATATTAGTAGCACTCAATTTGTACACTTTAGAGCACAGGCGATATAGTTCTGATGTTATTTTTGTGTACAAACTTATAAATGGACACATTAATTCACCCGTGCTACTTAATAGTATTAGTTTACACGTACCTTCTAGGACATTAAGAAACTGTTATATGTTCTCTGTGCCCACAAAAAGAACTGAGTATGCCAAACATTTCGGAACAGCGCGTTTGCTTTATAATTGTAACGCTGCCTCTGTCGATTTTTTTAATATCACTCTTAAGAAATTAAGGAACTATATTTTTAATTTAAATAACTTTGTAGTGTGTAAAAGCAATATTGATGTATCTTTTCTGTAATATTATAATATGTTTTGTGCGTCATTTAGTGTATATTTATTGTAATCTAACTTGTTGTAGGATCTATTACCAGTTTGTTTCATATTTTGTATTGTAAAATGGTTATCCGTAAATAAACTATATATATATATATATATATATATATACATATATAACAAGAAATACACTGTGAACCCAAATGAGCAAACACAAACGAAATTCCACTTGATGTTCACAGATGGAAGCAAAACAAAAACAGGCTGTTTAGCGGGCGTATACTCGGAAGCTCTAAACACTTGCAAATGTTTTCCCATAAAGAACCATGCTACCGCAACACAGACCGAAATCTACGCAATCATGGAGAGGGCCAAACTAATCTCAGAAAAGCAACTGAGAAAATAAAACATAACTATGGTCACCGATAGCAAAACTGCATTAGCAGCACTAGATAAGTTCAAAATAACATCAGAACTAATATGTGAATGCGTAGAGACACTGAACATAGCAGCGACACTCAACCGCATAACATTAACATGGACGAAAGGTCATAACAATAACGAGGGAAATACAACGCGGACGAACTTGCGGGTGAAGCAGCATCAACAACAGCAATAAACTATGCAAAAGTAGGACTTTCCCCGCGGTCCGTGAGTAGACACGTGCGGCCAAACCAAGGCATACTTGCCAATACCTGACCGCAAAAAAGCGAAAAAGTTCCTAGAACTATCCAAGCAAAACCTACGAACACTAACCGGCTATATCACCGGACACTACAGCTTCCAAAAGCAGTATGTATGTTTTGAACTTCACTTTAAATCGGCGTTTTATACGCGTGGCTCTGAAATTAAAATTTCGGAAAACCTGAAAATTTGATTTAGTCTTTGTAAGACAAACTTGTGAATTGCCTAAAGAATTGTACTTTTAATGTTCTAAAATTTTGAATTTCGAAAGCGTCGGCTAATTCAAATTTTCAGGCATTTTTAAACTTAAAATTTTACCTCATGCCTAATTAAAGAGTGGAAACAGTCCTCAGAAAGTTCAAATTCAACGTTTTTTACAAAAACAACGAACAGCTGAACATAAAAAGTATAGTATGTTCAATAAAATAAAGCCTCTAGAGTGCCATGACTTTTTTTTAAATTTAAGTTGGCTACACGCTTTAGGAATTGACATATAAAACGTCAGACATAATAATTCTAATATATAATTTCAGAGTTGCCAACATACAATATTTTCTATGGCACTCTAGAGGTTTTTTTATTGAACATACGATATAATTAAAACACATTTTTTTTTGTGTGAAAACAATAATAGTTAGGTCACAAAAGTGGATTAAAAATCATGATGGCACTAGAAATCTATATTTTTCCATTATTTCTATTTGCACAAACTTGTTTATCAGCCGATTTTTTTTGTCACACGCGTAATCCCTGATGCCGATGCGATATTTGTACAAAAAATAAATCAATTGCAACATACACATACACACAAAAGAGTGGATGCGATTTGTATTTTACACGGTTGCTCGGCTCTGTAAAACGCGAAACTCATTTACTTTACACCGTGCAGCGGCAAAATTGCGAAACTTTATTACGTTACGCAAATACGAGCCGCTACATTCGATTTTGATTCGTATATACATACATAACTATACATAATGCAAATCAAATAACGCTTCAAACTTCAAATTAAATGTACATGCATGTGAACCTAAATTTATTTCGTTTATCAATTAGAAAAACACGCCTAGAAAACTGAAAATTAACTTAAAAAAATAAAATACAACACAGAGTATGTTTCTTTTAAGTATAGGAAATGTTTGATTTAAGTATACATATGCATACGCTTTTTTTTAAAGAGATTTGAAGCTTTAAACGAGTGTTTTCCACTCCCAGATTAAGCATGAAGTAAAATTTCGAGTTTAGAAAAGCCCCGCTTTTCTAAACTCGAAATTTTACTTCATGCGCCACGCGTATAAGACACAGAAAATACTGAAATATTGTGAACAAGTAAACTTTACTTGAAATTAGTGCCTTATACGCGTGGCGCGTCCTTCAGATTTCTCTGAACTTGCAGAATAATCTTAAATATCTTATTTGTGAAAAAGAAAAAAAAAATGAAATTCATTATTATTTATTTATTCTTTTTTTTTAGTGATTGCAATTTAGAAAAGAATGTGAGTGTTGAAGACAAATTTAAATTATTTTTAGTTTTTTCGCTGAACTTACAGAAGAATATCTAATGTCGTATTTGTGAAAATGACAACCAATTGAGATTAATATGAAAAAATTTACTTATTTTAGTAATTGCAATTTATTGATAATTAAATAAAAGTTAAATAAACATTTATTTAATTATCAATATTGTATATATGTTTCATCAAGTAATTAATGAGAACCAAATTGAAGATATTGCAATTTAGAAAAGAATGAGGGCATTAAAGACAAATTTAAATGATTTTTTCTTTTCTTATTCCCTAATAATAGTAAAATTGAATAATGCCTTTGAAATCGAATTCCTGGCAAATAGATTTAGCGCGTACGTGTCGATTGAAGGGAATTGCAGGGGGAGAGAGATTGTCAACTAGTTTAAAGAGTGAGGAGAGTGAGTGCAGTGCAATATGGGGTGGTTCTCACCCATCCATCCAAAGGAATTCCCCGCATAGCGTCGGGTACGCTCGACCCCGCTAATTGCCGCCCCCTTAACGACACCCCTGTTACAGAGGGTGAACATGTGCGTCTCAAATATCTTGATGTGTATCGAATTTCGACCCCTAAATTTAGAACCGGCCAGATTTATACGGGATGCGTGCGTAATTATTTTTCGCTAAGCCGACGGAATTGGGGTGCAAATGCGCTGCAGATCGCACTCCAATTATTTTATATATTCATTGCGCGTGTTTTTGGTAACGGTTTAATTTTAATGTGGTCATAAAAAACACTAAAAGCGATATTTAAAGAATCGAAGAAGAATGCTTCAAACAAAATTTAGAGAATTAATAAAAACTATCCAAAACAATACTTGAAAAGTCATTGAAGAACGAGAAATATTTTTTGAATCCATTACATCAGGGCTGGCAAAACTAAATTGCTTAGAGGGCCAAAATTAACACATAAAATGTTTCAAGCACGCCAGAATATTTTTTTTTATAATTTAATTTTTATTTAGAAGTTTAAAACATCTTTTGCCATTTTTTACACACCACGTATTTATTTGAGTAAAGAAGAAAAGAGCAGGTATTTGAACAATGAGAAATACGCTTTATTCGCAAAATATAACTTATTATTGTTATGTTCTGCGATTGTTATATAAGATACATTCCCAGTTTCAGATAGACGTTCTATTTAATAAAGTATATCCACATTATTACATATCTTGAAAACAAATGAAAGGGAAAGTGGCAGTGTTGCATAAAAGGGCCTGGAGGTTAACGGACTTCCAGAACACCAGAAATCGTCGAGAGGAGAGGCTGTCGTTTTTGCGCTCTCCCCGGCGTTTTTTCTTCCAAAACTTGAAGAAATGGAACTTAGGGACGTATGGTTCCAGCGGGACGGAGCCACAGCATACACAGCGAGAACTTCAGTGGAACTTTTGAGTGAACACTTCCACGAGAGTCTAATCTCCTTGAAGGATGACGTACTGTGGCCGGCGCGCTCCTCCGATTTGGCTCCCTGTGACTTCTTTTTATGGGGATATCTCAAATCCATTGTTTACAATGATATACCACGGATCCTGCAACACCTGAAGGTAAACATTGGCCAAGCCATCGCCAACATTCCCGTCGATATGCTCGAAAGAGTGAAGCGAAATTTTAAAAAGCGGGTGGATCAGTGTATCGCTAATATGAGCCGCCATTTGTCCGATGTCATTTTTAAAACCACTTGAAACAAAAATTCAGGATGTGTACAATACGATAAAAAGAGAATCGAATCGATATGTGAAATATCACTTTTTCTTTTATTGACCTTTTAAATCAGCAAGTTTCCCTGCCGCACCCCGTAGTTTACAAAATCCCAATGGTGACCACGATAAAACAAAAGAACGGTATACGCGTGGTGCATGAAGTAAAATTTCGTGTTTAAAAAAAGCCTAAAAATTTGGCTTAGTCGGCCGAAGTGCAAACATTTACTTTTTGAGTAAACTCTATAAATGCTCAGCCGTTAGTCGGTTAAATTATAGTTGTTTGTAAAGTAATCTTTACATCACGTAAATAAACAGTCTTATTGATTTTCAATTCATTTGGTACGTTTATTTAATTAACGATAACAAAAACTTAACCATCTACTTTATGATATTTATAATATTATTCTATGGATAATATTTGTTAAAATTATTTGGATTATATAACTGGAGAATAAGAAGAAATATAATCTTAATTCCGGATTTACTTCTCTTACAAATTTATAAATCATAAGAAGCTTTAGATTAAATGAAGCGGAAATCAATCTTGCAAGATGAAATTAGCCTACCCAAATCCGGCGCTCGCCGTACAGAAATTCAGAAATTCTCCCCGGCTTAAATTATGCAAGACGGCACGCGTTTAATACACATATATCACTGGATGCGAGTTTATAAAATGAAACTCGCGTCTTGTAACCGCACAATCTCGATCTCGACGCATAAATCCACCCGAATCACTTAAACATCTGTGCCGGATCTCTTCTTTAATCCAATCCTCTCCACCTCCTCCTCCTCCTCCTCCACACGATCGATCCACCGGCATTATCTTTTATGTTTCCTCTCTTATTTTCATTACCCACAATGAACAGATCATCTGTTATCTGACATGGGAGGTAGACCAAGTGAGGATAAATCACGGCCATTGTCTCTTGTCCTTTCGGATTGCGATTGAGGGGATTCATTAAGGTGCACCATTTATCAAATGAAATGGTTTTTAATCTAACAGATATTCTTTAGAATTCAATAGGAAATAACATATTTTTCGTTGGATTTTTCTCCCCCAATTATTCTCACTTTAATGGAAAGAAATTTGTAACATTTCTATTATGGAATATACGGTGACATTAATATCCTTAAAAAGTTATAATAATGACAAAAATATCAAGTTGTTAGATTGTACAATTTAAAAGGCACGTGAAGCTAAGAACATTTTCAAAAAAATCCCGGCGAATCCACCATATATCAAATAAAATCTTTACTTGTACCAGACAGAGCTGGGACGAATCCTCGTAAAAAGGATTCGAACTACGAATCCAAATCACCTACTATGATTCGAATCACGAATACTCGAATAAAGGATTCGTATGAGATAAATATGATTCGAATCAAAGATTCGATCCTGTTTTTTCGAATCACGAATACAAATCCTTCAAGAGTAAATTTGATTTCATTATTTTTTTTAACTATTAATATATAAATATTGTTACCAGTTGTTTTAACGAAATATTCAAAACCTAATTATTTATTAACACTGAACATCGTTGATAACAGATTAAATATCTGATTGCCTGTTACTCTGAATAAATATGGATTTGTGTGTGTCTGAACTTCACTTCAAATCAGTGTTTTGTACACGTGGCGCATGAAGTAAAATTTCGAGTTTAGAAAAGCCCGAAAATTTGTCTCGGGTCGCTGCGCGACCCTAGACAAATTTTCACGGGGCTTTTCTAAACTCGAAATTTTACTTCATGCTTAGCCTGGGAGTGGAAATACCCATTCAAAACTTTAAATTGAACTCTTATAAAATCGATGAATGCCTGAAAATTACGTAAATAAAAAAATCACTGAATATTATTCAAACCCATGAAGATAGAGAAAAGTCAAGGAATAATATTCAAATTGACAAAAACATTAACAAAAAAGCCATATGATATTATTATTTTAAGATTTTGCATTTAGGTAATAAGGGATGCACACAAAATCTAAAAGAAGGCCTGGAGATTAACAGGGCCATAAAAATGAAAAAAAAAAACATAGTAAACGACAACGAACAGGTTTAGAATTCCCCAATATTGACTTCCCTTATTACCTAAAACAAAAATATGTATATATACCTAGACAATATTTTTTTCTGTACATTCCTTTGAAAATGGTCTAACAAACCGAAACTAGTCGGAATAAAGTTTTAATTTGTGAAACAATACCAAGTGTTATTAATTTATATAACTTTACATATTCTAATACGTTTCACCAAGTGCCAGATGAGAAATTATTTCAAGAAATCATATGATATTATTAAATTTGTCAAAGTCAGTAGGCAAATTACAAAACACGTTAAAATTTATAAAATTAACCTAAATATTGACAAAAACAATGAAAACAAAATGGGTTTCCCACAGAAGAAAGTTATATTAAAAGGCCAGGGTAAAAATCTTGAATCAGGAAAATGTCGGAAAATTTCATTTCAGATTGTAGCTACCATGTCAGATTTACTTCAACTAATATTAAAAAAAAAATGAAAACTAGATCTTTAATAGTATATTACATTACAAGTGTGGTAAACAGCATATTACGTGCGAGTGTAGAGTTAAACACGAGCCGCGCAGCGGCGAGTGTGTTAACTCCACGAGCACGTAATATGCCTACACGCGTATTGTACATAGTTTTACCTGCAACCACCTATATAGTTTTCATGCGAACACCAAATATAGTAATGTAGATTTAAGTAGCAACTGGCAAAAAGTTTTATTTTTATCTATTTTCATATTATTTTGTACAAACTAGTTATTATAATGATAATGATTATTTATAACTACAGAACAGTTATTAAAAGAAAAGCTACCATTTCGCATTGAGTTTTGTGTATTAACTGCAATATGTTGGTTTTCATTGCTTTCTGCATTGCTTCTGACTTCAGGTGCTTGTGAAATGTAAGGTTGTTTATCACAAATTACCGCAGGCTCAATAGCTGTTTCCATGTGTTCGTTTTCATAGTTTTCTCTGTTGCTTGCAATTTCAGGAGTTTGTGCAGCTGTTCTTCTAGGGCCATGTGAAGTGTAAGGTTGATCGTCACTAAGCAGAATGGGATCAATAGCTGCACTAATTTTTTTTGAAATTGCAATTTTACTGCTTATAGATTCATGTACATAAGACTCAGCTACCTTTGAGGACTGCCATCCGCCGTATTGTTTTAGTTGGAGTAAGTCACCACCGGCGTTCGCAAAAATAGTTGCTGACGAGCGTCTGTAACTGTGTCCTGTAACCGACTTAGCATCTGGCAAATTTAGATATGTCGCTACTAAGCTAGGTACAAGCCCGATTTTATTGATTCCAACGGGTTGCAGAGTACACTTTTTATTTTGGTAATTAATAAAAAATGACAAATTTTTCAAATTTGCTTGGGGAGGACGAAGACTCATATACTTTTTAATTATACAGTATTGGTTGCCGGTCACTACAAAAGTCCGATCAATTGTTTTTGTGTCCAACAATTTTACTATCAAGTGGTTTCCAGTATCTTCTACGTCTTTAGGGTATAAATTCCTCAATTCAATTTTTCGGCAAGCGCCGCTAATACCCATAATTAGGAGCACCTACAATTTTAAGCTAATTATTCAAAGTTTCTAGATTGGTTTAAATACTTACTTTTGTTAACAAAAATTTACTATCCGGCGCATTAGCAATGAAATTTCTAATGTGTTCTGGTTCTAAAACACTTGATGTTTTTCGTTTGTGATTATGCATTTTTCTTTTCAAAAATGCTTTTAAATTCAAATATTTTGATATGTCCACTTGATGTTTGTTGTTAATCGTGGTTTTTAGCATTGAGTAACAACTCCAAAGTGATGCTGGTCCTAGTGTTTTGCTGAGATCATCAAAATATACCACAAGCACATTATCAGTAAAGGATTTAATCTTTCTCGAGCTGAGCTATTCCATGGATTTGGTATAACATTTTATGTACCGCGCCTGCGATTTTTCGGGTAACTGCATATTATTAATCGCTTTGGCACGTGCGGCCACATCCAGAGGCGTTAATTCACAGTCGCTTGAATCAGACATTACCTGAATAACGTGTCGCACTTGTACGATGACTTTTCAAAACTGACGTTTGTCATTTTTTTGTTACAATAAACGCGTGATTATGACAGTGTTTTCTAGATCAGTAAGGTGGTTAAGAAAACACTGTTTTCTTATGTGGTTGCAGGTAAAAACATTTTCAGTCATTTAATGTTCTTATTAAAGCATTCAGTTTGAAGTTTCGAACGAGCGTTTCCACTCCCAGACTAAGCATGAAGTAAAATTTCGAGTTTAGAAAAGCCCCGCGTAGAAAATTTGTCGAGGGTAGCGCAGCGACCCGAGACAAATTTTCACGGGGCTTTTCTAAACTCGAAATTTTACTTCATGCGCCACGCGTATAGAACACTGATTTCTAGTAAAGTTAAAAACACAAAAATTATCAGTGTTAATAAATAGTTAGGTTTTGAACATTCCTGTTTGCAACAACTGGTAGCAATATTATAATATTAATCGTGAAAAAAATAATAAAATCAAACTTGATTTTAAAGGATTTGTATTCGTGATTCGAAAAAATAGGATTCGAATCTTTTGTTTTAAATCATATTTTTCTCTTGCAAATCCATTATTCAAGTATTCGTGATTCGAATCATATTAGGTGATTCGGATTCGTGAATAGAATCCTTATTTTGAGGATTCGTCCCAGCTATGACTTATAGGGATTGCCTTTCACGAAAACCGGTTTACCATCTTGTCGGTAAATCGTAAAAGAGCTTCCGATTTACAAATTTACCGGTAATTGAAAAAGTTGGCAAATACACAATTACTATTTAATTCGTATTTATTGGAGTAATAATAATAATAATAATTCTTTATTAACGGACAAGCCATTTACAATGTAGAGCCAAAAACAATATTATAAATGTATATAAATTCACGTTAAAAACTGTATAGATAAATTCTAGTTGAAAACTAGAGCTGTAAATCAACATTAATTGAATTTGTAGGCACATTGTTAGATAATAATAAAGGTAAATCTATCAAACATCCAAACCCTAACAAATCATCCTTAATTTCCAACCTACAAACAGATAAACAGGATAACAACGCACCCTTCCCCTTACAAAATTAGCGCCGATTGTCCATTCCGGAAATGAAACGGGATAATAGCCATCCCTGCTTTATTATTACCAGCACACCACCTTAAACCGTTCTCTAATTAAATATTAAAGATAGCGTGAAAATGTACGCACACACATAGAAAGCATCCCTTCCTGTAATAGGCCCTTTGAATGAGCCTCACGGTTTACTGACCTAACAGCTTATTACATAATGCATTTAGCGTGTACGTACATCCCACATTTGCACCCTTATTAGGCCAGTAGTGTGGTCCTTCCCTTTCATCACCGCACCAAGTAAAAATTCCACCCCCCTTTAGTGTTCCGAAGAACAGGGTGCCCCGTTTGAGATGTAAAATAGGATAAACTTGCGGTCCTCGAATTCAACCCTTTTCGCACACACCCCCCGGAGCCCGTTTGGATTTCGTGTTTTATTTGTTGGCTGCAGTGTACGGTCAGCCGGAAGTAATATAGCCCGTCAGGTTGGCACCGCCGGCCCGCTAACTGTAATCTAAACAGAGGTTTCTGGGGCCTGAAAATTCGATTGGGATATTTATGTGTAAATAGCGCGGAGGAAATTTCACCGGCCTCGGGGCTTTTTTTCTCCACCCCCTCTTTTCATGTTCCTCGCAGGAATTTTATTTTATATCCTGCACATTTCACGGCTCTATTGAATTTTTTTGAGGGTTTTAAACCCTCCAAAAAAATCACGAAAGCAATATTGATAATTCGATTTCTTCACTTCAATGATTGTAACAATATAAAACAGTGATTTTATTTACAATTTATTTATTGTCAGCAAGTACGAGTAAAATCATGGTTTTAAAAGACTCACGTTACAACTAATAAATAACTACAAAATTATCTTACCAAGGGAAAAATTAAAAATTATAAATTCAGCGCAACTAAAGTTCTCTCAGCTTCATTGCAATCAAAACATATTTATCTTGCAAGTTTAAAAAATACTTTATATTATATTTGGGTAATCAATAAATGATTGTCAATTTTAGCTATCATAATATTAAATAGCTAAAAACCAATGAACATTCGCTGATTTTTCAAATATCGTTTTAAAAATTTCTCAGGGATTTTTCAAACTTTCAAGACATTATGTTCAATATTCTTCTTTTAGTTACGTGAAGTGTTTTCTATTAATTATTATAGTAATTCCTTTCTTCACTGATTACTTTTATAACACGAATGCCCGGCATTATAAACGCTTAATAAATCTTAGATAACTATTGGTGGAGTAAATTTATTTACCTCGTAAACTAATGGGCAAATCAAATTGCATATTATAAAGCAAACCTACCAAATAAATAGCAATTCTAGAAATAAATAATTTAATTAGTAGATTACAGACCGAAATTATACATTTTCACTGTGGCCATAGCTGGAACCACTAATTTGTTAAATTGAATTGTCAATATTTCAAATTAAATTGTCAATCAAATTAGAAATTTAGTATAATTCCTTATAATTATGGAGAATAACAGTGGAATAGGACAGAATTACACAGAACAATAAAAAGAAAGCTTATTAGAAATTATAAAAGACTTAAACAAGTGTTTTCCACTCCCAGGCTAAGCATGAAGTAAATTTTCGAGTTTAGAAAAGCCTGAAAATTTGGTTTGGTCTCAAAAATATCAGGTAAAAAAATATTCACATCCAAATTTTGATGCGAGAGCTTTTAGATCCTGCGCATATTACCATTTACTTGCTGAATTTTAATACAAAATCATGCTTGGCATATAAAATACCGCTTCCAAGAAGTGCTTCGGCGATGATGCCTAGAAGACAGTAGCGTAACTTTTTTTCAAAAAAGTCGAACTTCGGGGGCTAAGTTGACTGAGCCGTATAATTTAACAATAACTATCAAAACGTATAAGTTAAATATTTGATATGTAACATGGATTAGATATTTAGGTTTGCTTAGAGAGTTGCTCCTTCATCAGCCGCAAGAATAATAATTTTTAAGTTGAATACAAAATAATATTGTTAATATTGTATAACATTCGTTGTTTTTTTTTTAAGTTCAATTTAAGGCTTTAAACGAGTGTTTTCCACTCCCAGACTAAGCATGAAGTACAATTTCGAGTTTAAAATAAGCCCCGTAAAATTTTTCTGGGCTTTTCTAAACTCGAAATTTTACTTCATCACGCGTAAGGTCCAAATATACATAAATTACACAACATTTTAGTGATTTATACGCGTGGCGCATGAAGTAAAATTTCGAGTTTAGAAAAGCCCAGAAAATTTGTCTGGGGCCGCTGCGCGACCCTCGACAAATTTTCACGGGGCTTTTCTAAACTCGAAATTTTACTTCATGCTTAGTCCGGGAGTGGAAAACACTCGTTTAAAGCTTAAAATTGAATAAAAACACAACGAATATCTAAAGATTTAAAGAAATTAAGCTGAATCTGGAATACGTATACTATAAAGAAAAACTCCCTGTATATTGTAGAATTAGGATATTGAGATAGATTGTGTTAGAATGAAAATAAGGTAAATTGAATACAACTAAAGGAGCTAAATT
The DNA here is from genome assembly GCA_932526585.2 of Philonthus cognatus. Taxonomy (NCBI): domain Eukaryota; kingdom Metazoa; phylum Arthropoda; class Insecta; order Coleoptera; family Staphylinidae; genus Philonthus; species Philonthus cognatus. Next base: position 46,158,348 of record OW052241.1, read on the forward strand.
ACAATTTTGTAGTATCGAAAAGATAACCATGTTACGATTAGGCTGGTTAGATAACATATGGTGAGTTTTACATGTAAGTGTTGGTACATACATACCCAATGTGTACTTGGTAAATTTTCAGGCATTCGTTGTTTTTGAAAAGCGTTCAGTTTGGAACTTCCAAAGAGTGTTTTCCACTCCTAGATTAAGCATGAAGTATAATTTTAAGTTTAGAAAAGCCTGAAAACACTTGTCAGTTACGCCACTGTCTTGCTAGCGCTAGCTATTTCATTAGCAGTGTTTATGAACATCACTTTAGGTGATCTAATGCCCAAAGAAATTTTAAAATCGCACGGTTAGTTGCCGAGTTATACGGATTTAAGTTATCAAGTAGTAATAAAAACAACCGTCAGGTACGCCACTGTCTTGCTAGCGCTAGCTATCTTGTTATCAGTGATTTTAGACATCAGTATAGTTATTACAATACCGAAAGAATTTTTGAAATCGTACTGTTAGTTTTTGAGTTATAACGATTTAAATTATCAAGGAGTGAAAAAACAATCATCAGTTACGCCACTGTCTTACTAGCGCAAGCTATCTCATTACCAGTGTTTATATACATTAGTATAATAATTACAATTCCGAACGAATTTTTTAAATCATACGGTTGGTTCCTGAGTTATAACGATTTAAATTAGCAAGGAGTGAAAACACAATTGTCAGTTACGCTACTGTCTTCTAAGTATCATGTTTCTAATAGCCAGTGTCTATGAACATAAATAAGGTAATTACAACGCCAACATATTTTTTGGAAGCGGTATTTTATATGTCAAACATGATTTTGTATTAAAATTCAGCAAGTAAATGGTAATACGCATACAGGATCTAAAAGCTCTCGCATCAAAATTTAGATGAATATATTTTTGAATTGATATTTATGAGAGATTCTTTTTTCATATTCTGCTGGCGCCAGTTCTAAGCTATCTTATTCACACAATTTGATTAAAAAAAATTCATTTTGGGGGGCTAGAGTTAAAAATGTTTTATCATTTTTTTGGGGTTTTAGGGGTGGCGCTAGCTTTAAAATTGGTAGCGCTAGCTCTGAGGAATCCGAATAGTGTAAACAAATTTGAAAAATCCAAAATCGGGGGGCTAGCATCAACCTAACTTCAAACCCTGTAACTTTCTTGTCTAAATGGCGCTAGCTCTAATTTTTGTGGCGCTAGCTAAGGCCTGTCTAGCGCAATAGTTTTTTTTTTTTTCAAAAAATCGAACTTTGGGGGGCTAAGTTGACTCAGCCGTAGCTGAAGTTATTTCTGCTTTTACCCCAATCAAACGTACAAGACAATTATCATATCCATCATGGTTTATGAATGATCTAATTAGGCTAAATCATGATAAAAAAATGCTCATAAAAGATACAAACGCAATCAAACCTGTGCCAATTATCGTCAATTTAAACAACTGCGAAATTTTTGTGATCATCTAAAAACTAATTTATATAATAAACTCATTGAATCAGTCAATTCTAATATTTTAAATAACCCGAAGCAGTTCTGCAATTTTGTAAGGACCATAAATCGCGATTCGTGTTACCCAGAGGTAATGCACTACAATAACGAAACTATCAGTGATGGTTCGGAGTGCGTAAATCTTTTTGCGATTTTTTTTCATCAGTTTACAATTATGATGCTACGTCAAACATACTTATGCAGAATTTTGACAAAGAGATGATTGATGGTACTTGGAATATCACTAAAAGTGAAGTGTTTAGTGGTATTTAATCTATTGAAGCTAATAGTAACCCAGGGCCCGATGGTGTACTCTCTATTTTTATAAAAAAAATGTATTTGCTCATTAACTACACCTCTTTTCCTAACTTCAAATTATTCTTAAAATAAAAGTATCTGTCCCAACATATGGAAAAGAAGTTATGTAACACCTATTTCTAAATCAGGCAGTAGAGACAATATTTGTAATTATAGAGGAATCACAATACAATCTTGTATACCCAAGCTTTTAGACAAACTTAAAAAATCAGAAGACAATGTATTTATTGGACGATTTTAATGAAATTTACAGATTTGATCATGTAAATGAACTGCATCGATGATCAAAAAATCAATTGTTTTGGTTACTATTTAATGGTATTTTTCCTTGATTTCACCATTATGAAGAGCTGCTGATTTTTTAATGTAATTGCTTCTAATATCCAAGTAGCCTCTGAGTAGTTTGACGTTTCAGTTTGTAAAACATAAAAAGATGCCCCGTGTTCGTCGGCGTGCACAATATCATCATCTAAGTGAATTTGAAAGGGGTCGCATTATTGGAATGCGAGAAGCGGGTTTTTCGGTTCGTGCTATTGCTGAAAGGGTAGGCCGTAGTGTATCGGTGATCGTACGCTGCTGGTCTAGATGGTCCGAAGCTGAGGAGAATCGACGTAGACTTGGATCAGGACGTCCAAGAAGCACCACTGAGCGTGGAGATCGAGCTCTTCGTCTTACAACTTTAAGGGACAGATTTACAACGTCGCGGGCATTGGGAAATGACTGGTTGGCTCTAAATGGCCAAAGAGTATCCATGGCTACTGTTTACAGAAGAATCCGCAGTTTTGGTATAAGATCCTACCGTCCACAATTGTGTCTACCTCTTACTCCGCAGCATCGCAGAGCAAGACTTGATTGGCGCAGGGAAAGACAACATTGGACTCATGAATGAAATAACATTATCTTCAGCGATGAGTCTCGGTTCTGTTTATGGGCTCATGATGGTCGCAGAAGAGTGAGACGTCGACGCGGTGAACGCAGAATTTTACAATTTGCTGTTGAAAGACATACGGCTCTTACACAGGGAGTTATGGTTTGGGGGGCGATAGCATATGGTAGTCGGTCTCCTCTAGTTTTTTTAGAAGCAAGTCTTAACGCGATTCGGTATATTGACAACATTTTACGGCCAGTGTTAGTGCCCTATGTAAATGGCTTGCAGAACCCCATTTTTCAGCAAGATAATGCTCGACCTCACACAGCGGCCATTACAAGACAGTATTTTGATAGTGCCGAAATCAATTTGTTACCTTGGCCATCTCGTTCTCCAGATCTATCGCCAATAGAACATGTTTGGGATATGATAGGTGTTAGAATAAGTAACTTACAGCGCCCCGCTAGATCTGTAATGGAACTTAGAGGTCAAATTATCGAAGTTTGGAATGAAATACCCCAAGTCGATATTGACAGACTGATTTCTAGCATGCCTCGACGTGTTAATGAGTGTTTGGGAAATCGTGGAGGCCCAACACATTATTAATTTTTATTCATTTGTTTTTTTGTTTTTCAAGTTGATTTTTTGATCATCGATACAGTTCGTTTACATGATCAAATTGTGTAAATTTTATTAAAATCGTGCAATAAATACTTGGTGTTCTGATTTTTTTGAAAGGCAGTATATATTATCAAAACTGGAATGGAAGACTAGACATGTATTAATTGACGAACAACATGGTTTTCGTGGAGGCCGATCTACAACTTCTAATTTATTGTGTTTTCAAGATTATATTTCCAATTCTATGGAAAATAGGTGTTCAGTTGACACGGTATATATGGATTTTTCTATAGCTTTTGATAAGCTATCACATAATATTTTATTATCAAAATTAAGTGCATTAAGATTCAACCAATCAGTCATCTCATGGTTTCGGAGCTTTTTAGAAAGCCGTTCACAATGTGTCAAAATAAGAAACCATTTCTCTGATGTCTTTTGCGTTCCTTCTGGGTTACCCCAGGGATCGCACTGTGGTCCTTTATTATTCCTTATTTTTAATAATGACATCTCTTTATCAATTAAATACTTACATTTTTTATTATTTGCTGATGATCTAAAGTGGTTTAGAGAAATACGCGATATTAGTGATTGTGTTTTACTTTAAAATGATCTTTCTTCCTTAGCTAGCTGGTGCATTTTAAACGGTTTCAGTTTCAATATTGACAAGTGTAAATCTCTAACTTTTTCACGTAAGATAGTTACATGCGATTTTAATTACCATATTGATGGCAAAATTGTTTTAAAAATAAATATGATGAAGGACCTTGGGGTTTGGTTTGCCGCTAAACTCAGTTTCGAAGATCATATTAATTTTATATGTAATCGCGCGGCTAAAATGCTAGGATATATTAAACGTTTGTCTAGGGATCTGTCGGTATTGTCGTTTAAAATTGTTTATTTTGCATACGTCTGTTCGCGTTTAGAATACGCTTCATGTGTATGGAGTCCGTATCAAAAGATTTATATTTGAATTTGAATTAAAGGCACTTGGTTTGTTTTACGAATTTGTTTATTATCTAACTCGTTTCAACTTATCGTCATTCTCAAGGAATAATGTTTTATTATTCCTTGAGAATGACGATAAGTCGAAAGTAGTTGGATAATAAAGAAATTCGTGATACAAACCAAGTGCCTTTAGTTCAAATTAAAATATTAGTTAAAATGTTTCATCAAGTGATCAATGAGAACCAAATTAAAGTTATTAAATATTTATATCAAACGTATTGAAGATGTTCAAAACAAATTTATTAAATATCTAGCAATAATTATAAATCTAATACTTTAGTGCTATATTTGGTGCTCGAATCGTTTCTTTGTGTTTTCGGAATTCGAATAAAAATAAACCTTCCCTCTCTTTATATGTAAATAAATTCCCGACGTTATTTCTCGCGATCCCGACAAATTGCAACATCTGAAATCAAAACACACGCGCACACACCTCCGCCTAATTTATCTCACTTTCCTCTTGTTTTTCCAATAAGACCGCCGCAAAACGCGCGCCCGGAATTTTAAGAGCGTGTGAAAAAAACGCGCCTGTTTAAAATTAGAGCGGGTCTAAATTTATATTGCGCGCGGTGCGCTCGTTTTGTTGTCGTCTTTTCACAACAACAAATTGTGATTCAAAAGGACTCGTCCACATATTTCCATTCCGGGAAAATACTAATGAAACAGTACGGGTGGTCCTCAAATTCAACGTGCGCGTTACGAGCTTTTAAATTTATTCGGTGTAAATTAGAATTTCTTACATATTCTGTATTGACTAACAGGAATATTTGATCTGGAATTTGTGTTGTTAGAATATTCAAGCACAAGGACTGACGATTTTGGTGAAGAATATTAAAATAGAAACAATGCCACAAAAGTTAAGGGGTGTTTAATTTTGTTAATATCTCTGATGCTCCTCCTTGGCGTTAGTTTAAGCAGTTATTTTAAGAATTTGAGAGCTAAACTAATACCAATAATGTGTATTCATTTAAGTCAGGGTTATTTTCAAGCAAGAACATTTTGAAAGTTTTGAAAAACACCATTAATCATCCTAAACTTAAGGAGTATGTTAATTTTACCTTAATAAACATGCTTGCTAATCTCACACTCATTAATCCAACGTGAGGATAATATTGAACTCCACAATTGTGATCGTGAATTAAACTTAATTGGCTTCACTTACTTTAATATTAATGAGAGAACGCGCAAGATTCTGTATATTCAGTTAATTTAATTAGATGTAACGACGCAAATCATTAATTTCCATTTCTCTTTCCTTCACTGAATATTTATACTTTATTGTGATGGATTGATGAATAGTTCATTAAAGTTGATTCTATTTTAAAGCGGTGGTTTTACTATTTTCTCTTCTTTTTCCGCGCGAGAGTTATTTATTCCCAGGGCCTTGCCCTTATGCATGAGAGGTACTTTGCAATTCTATAGATGGACATAAATCGCATGCACGTGAATAGATAAAGTATCCGGGGATATGGTACGTGTGTGCGCGCTGATTTTTTCCTCCGCAATCTATTCAGGAATAATAAAGGGAGCCGTCCGACCCTCTTTACCCGCTTCTAAATAATTCCTAAATAATTATAAACCAGTCGCGAGCGATTGAATTGTTGATGGAAACGTTGTGTAAACAGCGAACTTTTCCCCTCCCGGTTTTGTGAGTGTGTGTCTGTATTTTCGTTTTCGGGAAAAAGAAAAAATACGGACATTTAGTTGAATTGTGTGCTCCCCGTCTCCCGAGGCGCTAATTAAAATCGAGACTCGATGTTGAAATGTTAATTGGCGGGATTTTGTCGAAACTGTTTGGAAACGTGCGTCTAATGCGAGGAAACGTGAAAGTTGAGGGTGAGGCGTGAAAAGGTGTGAGCGTGTTTAACAGGAAGTTGCTCTTAAGTAACACTTTGAGCTTCCCGTCCTCTCATGTTTATTTATTTTGAAAATATTTACTCACTTTATACAAGGAGTTTTTCTTTTAAGTTTAAGTATACATATCAAAATAATGTACTGTAAATCTTTAGATATTCGTTGTGTTTCAAAGAGTTAAATTTAAAGCATGCGTAGCGCTACGCGACCAAATCAAATTTTTCAGGCTTTACGAAACTCGAAATTTTACTTCATGCTTCAACACTCGTTTGAAAGTTCAATTTGAAATATTTTTAAAAACAACGAATATCTAAAGATTTACAGCGTATACAGTATATTGAGATATGTGTACTTGAAAGAAAAACTCTCTTTATATCTGAGATAGATAATAAGTTATATGCAGTGTACAACAAATTTTTTGGGGCACCAGAACATAGCTACGCTACGCGATCAAACCAAATTTTCAGGCTTTTCTAAATTCGAAATTTTACTTTATGCTTAATCTGGAAGTGGAAAACACTATTTTAAATGTTTAATTTGATATATTTGTAAAATATCTGAAGATTTACAGCGTATACAGTATATTGAGATATGTATACTTGAAAGAAAAACTCTCTGTATATTTGAGATAGATATTAAATTATATGCAGTGTACAAAACATTGTATTGGGCACCAAAACGTAGCTACACTACGCGACCAAACCAAATTTTCAGGCTTTTCTAAACTCGAAATTTTACTTCATACTTAATCAAGGAGTAGAAACACTTGTTAGAAGTTTCAAATTGGACTTTTATAAAAACAAAGAATGTCTGAACATTTTTGCAGCGTATGCTTGGTAATATGTATAATTAAAAGAATAATTCCCAGTATGTATGTCTTTACCAAAAAAAAAAACGTAACTAAACTATAAGTTAAGGCAGTATTTTATCTGTTGTAGAGGTAAAAGGTATTAACTACTTAAAACTTTTACATTTAAACAGTTTATTTTTTTATTATTCGATAACGCACTGTTTCGATTAAATTGTTTGTGAAATAAATACAAAATTGCATTTAATGCAAATTTTCACTTAACCTTTCAGTGCATATTATTTATTCCCGCCGTGAAATATTTTTGAATATAATCATGGTAAATTCAAGTTTAGTTTTACCAAATAAAATAGTATATTATGTAACTAGAGTGGTATGTAGCATATTACATATGAGCGAACATGTTGCGCACGAGCCGCATAGCGGCGAGTGCAGTATTCCGCGAGTATGTAATTGCCATACTACTCGAGAAACGTACGATACTTTACCTACGCCTCAACAAAATAAACAATGAGCATGAAAGAACAACTTATTTATTGTAATAATTTTTAATAGTACCATGACAATGATAAAAACTAAATTTCTACTTGATCAATATACAGGGAATAAAGCTGTACATTTTCCGACATTCATTCGTTGTTTTTAAAAGAGTTCAATTTGTGAAATTTTCTGGGCTATTCTAAACTTGAAATTTTACTTCATGCGCCACGCGTATAAAACACTGATTTCAAGTGAGGTACAAATATACATAGAGTTCACAATATTTTAGTGTTTTATACGCGTGGCGCATGAAGTAAAATTTCGAGTTTAGAAAAGCCCAAAAATGTGTCTCGGGTCGCTGCGCGACCCTCGACAAATTTTCACGGGGCTTTTCTAAACTCGAAATTTTACTTCATGCTTAGTCTGGAAGTGGAAAACACTCGTTTAGAGCTTTAAATTGAACTCTTAAAAAAAACAACGAAACACTAAAAATTTAAAGAAAACAAGCTGAATTTGAAATACGTGTACTGTAAAGAAAAACTACCTGTACATCAAAGAAATGTCATTTGGTTGCACGGTAAGCAATCAGCTGTCAGCACGTAATGTACTTGTCAAAGCTATTGACATTACGTACACATGCGCGTGTGTACGTAATGTCAATCATACTTGTCAAGATGACAGTGTGGTATGATGCGGTTACTAGATAGGGCGTAGATAAAATAATTTAATTATAATTGAAATCAGTAAACAAACCATGTGTTTTAATTCAATTTACCATAATTAAAATTGCATTTTTAATATTTTAAGAATTAGAGACGGTTTTATTGATCTTAAATTTATGATTAATTAATAATAAGTATGTAAATGGGTCAAATTATTCAGGCCATCTATAGACGCGTTTCGAGATTTATCTCTCATCAGTATAGCTTTGCCATTCCCTCTAAACAATTTGACACCTTAGACTGGTGGTTACGCTTAAGGTTTCAAACTGTTTAGAAGGAATGGCAACGCTATACTAATGAGAGATACATCTCGAAACGCGTCTGTAGATGGCCTGAATAATTTGACAAAAATTGTTACATTTGCAGTAGGTTACTGTATGTAACAGCAAACACTTGTATAATTCAATGTTCGTCGGGGTATTAGCTCGGGAGGTAGTTGTTTCAATGAGTGTTTGATATAGTCTTTGTAAGACTAACTTGTAGATTGCGAAAAGAATCACACTTTTAATGTTTAAAATATTACACTAACCAGTGAAGCTGAAGAATAACAAATAAATGTAAAGGAAAACTGTGAAGTTAGTTTCTCTTGATGAAAAACAGATTCATCAGTCCTGCTTTAATAACTGTTCCTATCATGAAATAAAGAGCCTCTTCTGGAATTATGTTCGGTTCTTTTCCTTCCTTCCCTCTGCGGTGCACAAAGGGCGCCTTTTTATATTGGCTGAATGTTATTTTCCGCCATCAAGTTGACAAACACTTGATCGATAAAATAATGAGGGGGGCATTAAAGGAAGATTGATTTTAATGAATGCCAACCATAAAGAAAACCATGCACATAGTTAGTTTTTCAGATATTTGTGTATGCCTTTGTTGACAAGGGCTTAAAAAGTCTTTAAGATTTGTTTTAATTAAATTTAGATTATTATTTATTTACTTGTGTCATACTAAAACGTAAACATTTCGCAAAATGATGGATATGACGAAAGAGGAGGCAGTTTGATTTTTATAATTGAAGTCAATCAAATCTTTTATTCCAGTATTATTTGATTTTTGTACTATCTGTTTTCCACTTGGTGGTTAAGCATGAACTATGATGTTTCATTACTTTAACTAAGTTTAGATTAGATACATTTTGATGAGTTTTTATTTTTTTTACTGAAATATGACACAAATTGCTCATTTATTTAATATGTTGGTAAAAAAAAGAAAAAAACGAATCTAACTTTATCTAATCTATTCTCTGCTTTAGCTATGAAACAAAAACATAAGTATACAGGGTTATTCGTGACGCATTATTACATTAGACATTATTTTTCAGAATCCAAGAAAAAAATAGAGTTTTTCTTAAATATTTTTGTCAAAAAATAGGTCTCCAATTTAAAATGATATTTTTCGAAAATTATAATTAATGTGCCTTGAATTTCACTTGAAATCAGTGTCTTGTACGCGTGGCGCATAAAGTAAAATTTCGAGTTTAGAAAAGCCTGAAAATTTTGGCCGCTCAGGCTTTTCTAAACTCGAAATTTTACATCATGCTTAGCCTGGGAATGAAAAACACTCGTTTAATTCTTTTATGATTTCTAATAAGCTTTCTTTTTCTTGTAATGTGTAATGCTGTCCTATTCCACGGTTATTTTCCATAATTATAAGGATATATACTAAATTTCCAATTTGATTGACAATATAATTTGAAATATTGACAATTCAATTTAACAAATTGGTGGTTCCAGCTAATTCAATTATTTATTTCTAAAATTGCTATTTATTTGGTAGGTTTGCTTTATAATAAGCAATTTTATTTGCCCATTAGTTTACTACGTTAATAAATTTACTCCACAAATAGTTTTCTAATAAATTAATAATCGTTTATAATACCGGGCATTCAAGTTTTAAACGAGTGTTTTCCACGCGCATGAACTTCATGCGCCACGCGTATTTAACACTGAAAACACTGAAATATTGTGAACAAGTGAACTTCACTTGAAATCAGTGTCTTGTACGCGTGGCGCATGAAGTAAAATTTCGAGTTTAGAAAAGCCTGAAAATTTGGTTTGGCCGCTCCGCGCTTCGTGCTACGCGACCAAACCAAATTTTCAGGCTTTTCTAAACTCGAAATTTTACTTCATGCTTAGCCTGTGAGTGGAAAACACTCGTTTAAGTCATTTATAATTTCTAATAAGCTTTCTTTTGCTTGTTCTGTGTAATTCTGTCCTATTCCATGGTTATACTCCATAATTATAGAGAATTTTACTAAATTTCCAATTTGATTGACAATTTAATTTGAAATATTGACAATTCAATTTAACAAATTGGTGGTTCCAGCTATGGCCACAATGAAAATGTATAATTTCGGTCTGTAATCTACTAATTAAATTATTTATTTCTAGAATTGCTATTTATTTGGTAGGTTTGCTTTATAATACGCAATTTCATTTGCCTTTTAGTTTACTAGGTAAATAAATTTATTCCACAAATAGTTATCTAATGATTTATTGATCGTTTATAATACCGGGCATTATAACAATTATTTCTTATTTATAATGTATTCCTTCTTTTCATGTCAAACATGAAAATATTCAAACTGCACTACAAGGTATAATCACTTTTCTTATTATCAAAATGGGGATCCGCCAAAAAAAAGTATGATCAATAAGGGTTCCGTGGCCAAAAGAAATTGGGAGCCTCTGTTCTAGTATTTAAGGAGTTTTTTAAACTAAAACATTCATGTATTAATTACTTTTAAACAGAACTTCGTTTTACCATAAAAATTTTATGAATCCTTAATTTTTTCTTAGCTATTATAAATCAATACCACAAATTATTTCATCCCCTTTTCATTCTTTTCAACCGTACACGTGCTGGCTATCGCTTTAACTCGAACATCTCAATCGAATCGTAAATGCTACGGCTTTTTGATTACTACATTAACCTTTCGATTGTTACGACGGCACAAAAAGGGATCGATGAATTCGAAAAGGTCATCCCAGTGTCCCTCCCCTCACCCCAGAGGACATAAAATTATAATCCTATTTGTAAGTCTGCAGGAAATGGTAATGCAATAAGAGGCATTAGTTTTTTTTCTTGTTCTTGCTTTCTGTGTGAGGCCAACTTAAATTCTTTAATATCATTAGAATGTAGTAAGAAGGCGCATAATATCCGTTTAATCCTTTTAGTTCCCGGCGCTCGGGGGGGGGGGGGTTTCTTGTAGTCTTTATAGAAACCGGGGCACAGATGTTGGAAAGGTTTTTCACCTTTATAGGGTAGAAAATTAGTTTAGGTGAAACTGAAAGGAGTGATTTGTATATTGTATAGATATTTTTAATATCATTAACCAATTAGGCGCCATTGATGCAGTAACACAACATTATTAATTTTTTGTTAATTTGATACATTAAGCGCCATTGATGCAATAACGCAACATTATTACATTATTTTGTTATTTACTAACTAAAATAATATATTACGTCATGAGAGAGGTTGCAGCATATTATATATGAGCGGATATGTTGCGCACGAGCCGCCCAGCGGCGAGTGCAGTATTCCGCGAGTATGTAATTGCCATACCACTCGAGAAACGTACGATACTTTACCTACGCCCTAACAAAATAAACAATGAGCATGAAATAACAACTTATTTATTGAATAATTTTTGATAGTAACATGACATTGATGAAAACTAAATTACTACTTGATCAATATAATCGGTGGGCCATCGAAAGGAATCTTTTTAAAATGTTAATAAAACACAAACGGCTAGATGGAATTTCATGATCTTGATTTTATTTTGTAGCCAAGAGTATCCGGTTATACATGGAATATGACATCAGCCAAATGGCTGCCACGGCTGGCCTTACAATAGTCCATTCTCTCGACCCAATTTTTCAGAACTTATTCCAACGTCTGCGGTTCTATCTCAGCAATGGCATTTTGGATATTGACTCTAAGATCGTTAATCATTGCTGGATCGTTGGCATAACAACGTTCTTTAACGGCACCCCAGATATAATAGTCCATGGGCGTCAAATTGCAGCTCCTTGCTGGCCAATTCAGATCTCCACGGTGGCCGATTACACGATTATCGAACTTTGGCCGCAAAAAGTCGATAGTTTCGTTGCTAGTGTGGCATGTCGCCCCATCTTGTTGGAACCAGATGTTGCCTACATCCAAACCAGCAATTTGCTCCCAAAACAAGTTTGCTATCATGGTCCTATAGCGGTTTCCGTTGACCGTTTCACCAGATTCAAAGAAAAATGGGCCGATGATGCCGCCGGCCCATATACCGCACCATACAGTCACTCGTTCGGGATACATTGGCTGCTCAACGATCACGTGTGGGTTTTCCGATGTCCAAATCCTGCAGTTTTGCTTGTTTACGTAGCCCTTGAGGTGAAAATGCGCTTCATCAGAAAAGATAATTTTTCGCCAAAATTCACCATCGGCTTCCAGCTGCTCTAAGGCCTAATTAGCAAAGTTGTATCAGAGTGGATGGTGAACTCTCTTCAACTGCTGTGTTATTTGGACCTTATAGGCGAATAAACAGATGTCTTTATGCAAAATACGCCTCAAGGTAGTGCGACTAATGTTCAATTGCTAAGAGCGGTGACGAGTCGATGTTCTCGGGTTGGCTTGCACACTACGGGCTACAGCAGCAATATTCTCGGGTGTAGGAACTGGACGAGCATGTGGAACTTTAGTACGGTCCACCAGCATACCAGTTTCACGAACTTTGTGCACAAATTTCTTCAGAACACTTGCATTTGGTGTATATTCGCGACCGAATTTTGTACGCAATTTTCGCAATTCTGCAATACACGAATTACATTCAAAGTAAATTTTGAACATTTCTCAACGTTCATCGAGCGTATAGCGTGCCATTTCGTTAACCGGGTGTTGTATACTGAAGAACTGTCATACATCAGATGTTAAATATCATGAAAGTAAAAATAAAGTGGTAGTTCAAAAAGATTCCAAGAGATGGCCCACCCTTTACATCAAAGAAATGTCATTTGGTTGTGCGGTAATCAATCAGCTGTTCAGCTGTCAGCATGTAATATACTTGTCAAAGCTATTACATGTGTAGGTAATGTCAATCATACGCGTCAATATGACAGTGTGGTATGATGCGGTTACTAGATAGGGCATAGGTAAAAATTAATTTGATTCATTGTATTATTTGACCTGAATGTGCAGAAAAATGTAAATATTTTGGTATTTCAATTTTTAGAATATAACTTATTTAAAATCTTATTTATTTTTGCACCTAGTGAAACCATAAGTACTTTTTATATTTTAATAAAAACCACCCCTAAGCGTTATATAATAATAAATAATGTAACATAAATTCCATCAAATTACACACACACCGCGCGACATGAAAAATACGCTCTTTCCTTATTTAAGCCACCGAAAGGCAATTTTCCTAACATCATCAAGTAACAAATCTTCCTGAGGGGATGTCGCGCATATTAAACAGATCAGAGGCCGACGCGCTTTTCTCCGAGCTTTCGCGCAATAACACCCTTCAAAACGTCACTCGCGCTCGCACTTTGTCCGCCCGAATTAATAGGGCGCAACATCCACTGGTAACCTAATTTCTCTCGTCCGTCCATTAATTTTACATATCCGTGGAAATATCGGAGGAGGAGTGTTTATGTTAAATGCTTCATAAATATTTAAATTGGTCGTAACATTGTGATGAAATTTATTCCGGATAAATTGGATGCACAAGGTTTTGGGAATGTTCTCGCGATCATTAGAAGGGCACTAGTTGGTATAAATTGTTTTTCGCAAAATAGTGCTTGAAATAAATTTAATATTATGATGTAAATTTAATGGGCACAATTTCATTAAATAATATTTCAATTTACTTTTACATTACGCGACCAAACCAAATTTTCAGGCTTTTATAAACTCGAAATTTTACTTCATGCTTAATTTGGGAGTGGAAAACATTCTTTTAGAACTTCAAATTAAACTATTTTTAAAACGAACGATTATTGGAAAAGTTACAGCTCATGCATAAATGTATATATATTTAAAAGAAAAATTCCTAGCATGTTTCCCAAATTTTAGTGGTGGCAAATGCCACCGTCAGGGCCGAAGGGGTTCATCTTTCACCGAAATTTCAATTTGAAATATTTGTAAAAAACAACAAATAGATATTGGTATATACATGTATGTGTGTATATACAGGGAGTTTTATATAACACCGAACATTTGCATCCAATACAATTTGACACCTTTAATTTTTAAGTTGTGTGTAAATTGAGTTGCCTATATGACCATTAAAAATTGTAGCTAATTAATCGCAATTAATGCCTCAACTTGTACATTCAGGGAGTTTTTCTTTCAAGTATACATGTCCCAGTTACAGCGTATATGCCGTACATTTTTAGATACTCGTTGTTTTTTAACAGAGTTCAATTTGAAACTTGAAATGAGTGTGTTCCACTCCCAGAATAAGCATGAAGTAAAATTTCGAGTTTAGAAATGCCTGAAAATTTGGTTTGGTCGCGTAGCGCGAAGCGCGGATATATATTTAAAAGAAAAATTCCTAGTATGTTTCCCAAATTTTAGTGGTGGCAAATGCCACCGTCAGGGCCGAAGGGGTTCATCTTTCACCGAAATTTCAATTTGAAATATTTGTAAAAAACAACAAATAGATATTGGTATATACATGTATATACAATTTGACACCTTTAATTTTTAAGTTGTGTGTAAATTGAGTTGCCTATATGACCATTAAAAATTGTAGCTAATTAATCGCAATTAATGCCTCAACTTGTACATTCAGGGAGTTTTTCTTTCAAGTATACATGTCTCAGTTACAGCGTATATGCCGTAAATTTTTAGATACTCGTTGTTTTTTAACAGAGTTCAATTTGAAACTTGAAATGAGTGTGTTCCACTCTCAGAATAAGCATGAAGTAAAATTTCGAGTTTAGAAAAGCCTGAAAATTTGGTTTGGTCGCGTAGCGCGAAGCGCGGCGCGGCCAAACCAAATTTTCAGGCTTTTCTAAACTCGAAATTTTACTTCATGCGCCACCGGTATAAAACACACCGCTAAACTTTACATTGCATCAGTGTTTTATACCGGTGGCGCATGAAGTAAAATTTCGAGTTTAGAAAAGCCTGAAAATTTGGTTTGGCCGCTCCGCGCTTCGCGCTACGCGACCAAACCAAATTTTCAGGCTTTTCTAAACTCGAAATTTTACTTCATGCTTAGCCTGGGAGTGGAAAACACTCGTTTAAAGCTTCAAATCTTTTAATAAGCCGAGCGTCGGAGCATGCACGACGTATGCTTATGTATACTTGAAAAATTCTCGATATGAAAATGTTCGGTGTTACATAAAACTCTCTGTATGTGAGTATATTGTATATTTAGTGTGTATATGTATATATTTGTATTATTACGTTATTATTAAGTTTAAGAACCAGGATTAGCAATTATTATTAATACCATTGCCGCTTATTTCATTTTGTATTTTGTACATTCTGAAAATAAAGATATGTTATTATTATTATTATTATTAAAATATATGAAGATTTACAGCGTATACAGTATATTGAGATATGTATACTTAAAGAAAAACTTTTTGGACACCAGAAAAATTTCAGGGCTGAAAGGGTTAAAAGAAAAATTATTTTTGTGGAAACTGCTGTGAGTATTATATTATTTCCCAAAGCGTTTTATGTGTGGCTTTCTTAAATTTACACTGAAATTGAAAGCATAATCCAAAATGGCTCTTGATGTTCGTAAAACGTCCCTCTATCCCTTTCAGCATTACCAGACTCATCAATATAAAGCAGGAGGGCGAGCATCCTCAATAACACATCGGACACGTCCTCGCGTCATTCCTCTCAGTCTGAAAAGCTCTGGTGTTTTCCGATATTTCACCACCTCCAGCAATATCCTCAAAACCGGTATGCACCCCGCGGAGCGCCGCGTTGACCTCGCACCTCAAGCACACCGACAACCTCAACAAAAGGCCATCCATATCCAGCCAACCCTCTCACGTGAACATGTGTGCAATGTTCAGGAGGGCAAAAAGGTCAGACTCTCTTCATCGGATGTGGATGTAATCCACGGCATTTCGCACGACTTCCCACGAGCTCTCGGCCAACATCGTGTTATAATAGCGTTTTCTTAGATAAATGATAATGTGATACAGTTGTTGTGGGTTTTTTATGGCCGATGTGTGTGCCATGTTCGCTTGTAATTTGTGAAAGCGCCGCAGAAACGGTAAATCATTCGGGGTCCCCCCGTTTTTCGCGACTAGGTACACGTATTAAGCGCTCGCGAAGGATTATCGATCATTTATTATTGCGTAACCGGGATCGCTACTTAAGCCCACTTGAGACAATGGCTTACAAGGAATGTGCATTTGCGCAACGGGCTAATATGTACCCGTACTTATGTAAGGCGATCACGTGACACTCCCTCTTACTCCTATTCAATACCCTTTACACAATGTAGCTACCTTATATGTAGTAATAATAATTACTATACAAATGTTCTTTCTTACAATTTTAGATTTAAGAAAGAATACCACCTTTGAATGATATACAACATCGAAACGGTTTGTAATAAATTTTAAAATGTTCTTCAGTACTTATGTACATAAAACGTGCATTTGCAATGACTTTATGATAATAAGTATAACTTAAGTATTTTGTAAATATTGTAAAATTAATTCATTTTAGAGATAAGTTTGCATACATTAATATAGCTCGCTTCATTTAAGTAAGCGAGAAATTTAAACACATTTTATTTTTGTAACAGATTTACCTCTTAACAAATATTCTACAAATTATTATACAATTAAATAACTATACATTTATGTTTAATAAGTTGGTATTTTACATTGAAATATTGAATTTTATTAAATTCGTACAAGAAATCCTCATACAGGGTGGCGCAAAACTACCGATATGGTTTGAATGTTTAATAACTTTTTAAATTTATTTATAGATTTTATTTTTATTTCAGAATTTTGTGAAGAAAACTTGGGGAATTTGAAATAGAACAGTACACAACAGAACAGCGATCAAAAATTGTTGAATTTTATTTTGAAAATCAACGGTCAATTGTTTTGACGCAGCGTGCTTATCGTCGTTTTTTTAATGTGTTAATGTGATATATTTTTTTATACTTAAGCCAAAAATATTCCCCATTAATACACTATATAACAAAAAAATAATAATAATAATTAACCATTAAATAAAAAAGTTATCAAACATTCAAACCATATCGGTAGTTTTGCGCCACCCTGTACAAGCAACATACAGTGAATTTTTCTTTTAGGTAAACATATGCATAAGCTGTAAATTTTCCGATATTCGTTGTTTTTTAAAAGAGTTCAATTTGAAGCTTTAAACGAGTGTTTTCCACTCCCAGACTAAGCATGAAGTAAAATTTCGAGTTTAGAAAAGCCCCGTGAAAATTTTCTGGGCTTTTCTAAACTCGAAATTTTACTCCATGCGCCACGCGTATAAAACACTAAAATATTGTGAAATTTATGTGTATTCGAACTGCACTTGAAATCTGTGTTTTATACGCGTGGCGCATGAAGTAAAATTTCGAGTTTAGAAAAGCCCAGAAAATTTGTCTCGGGTCGCTGCGCGACCCTCGACAAATTTTCACAGGGCTTTTCTAAACTCGAAATTTTACTTCATGCTTAGTCTGGGAGTGGAAAACACCCGTTTAAAGCTTCAAATTGAACTTTAAAAAAAAAACAAGGAATATCTAAAAATTTACAGAAAATAGGCTAAATTTGGAATACGTATACTTGAAAGAAAAACTCCCTGTATCTGTTTGTTCCGGAGGAATATGAATAATTATAAACCATAATGAAGATAACAATAATTCTCAAAAAAAAAAAAAACACTGGGTAATTATTATTAGTCGGATCGATAAAGCGTTCAATTGTTATAAATAAAATTAATAATATTTTGTTGAACTTTAAAGACTAATTCTGGCTTAACCGTAAACTTTCGGATATAGATAAGTTATGTAAATCATCATATTTTGATCACAAGAATCTATGGTTAACCTAATATTGAGACTAAATTTGAGATAGAACATGACATCTTGCCATTAGTATCTGAGGACCTACATCATCCAGCATTGTCAATTGAAGTAAATCTATCAGCACGGGAGAAGGAATCTCCGTTTCCTAGTAATACTAACAAACGTTATAACTTTCGAAAAGCCAATTATCCATTGTTATATGAGTTAATTTTTAATACTAATTGGTCTTGGTTAGAGGATTATGATAATGTTGACAGTGCTGTTGATTAAATTTAATAAACCAACATATTCCCTTAAGGATATATCAAAGGCCCACAACTTAAACTCAATAATTAAGGATGCCACTAGATATCAAACAAATTCAAATACGTCTCTAGTTACAAAAACTTCTATTGACTACATATTCATAAACAATGAAGAAATTATATTAAGGAAATATAATTTTGATCCTGGTTTTTCGGACCATTACGCACAATCAGTACGTTAAAAAATAAAAAAGCAAAATAAAAATGTGACCTCGTACATAAAAAAACGGCAATTCTCGGACAAAAATATAAACAATTTTAAAAATTATTTCTTAAGCAATAATTACTTTAATTTGTTACCAATTAATACTGATATTGATACTATATTTGAATACTTTTACGATCAAATAAAATGGTCCTTTAACGTATCCTTCCCACTTAAAAAAATAAATAAAAATACAAATTGTTCGGATCGTAACAACATTGTTTTTTCAGATAATTTGCAGAGATTTTATGATGAAGTTAAAGCATTAAGTATATTTTCGAAATTTACTGTTAGAGAAGACTATTTAATAAGATAGAAAGAAAAATCAAAAATACTTAATAATATGATCATTTCTGAAATAAAGCAACATGCAGCAGAACTGATTGCTAAGGCTAACAACAAACCTAAACCATTATGGAATCTAATCGAATATAAAAATAAAAAAAAAACGAATGTAGAAACAAATTAGTGTCCTGATGAAACTGCCAATGAACTTGCAGCATATTTTGAAAATCCAATCAGAAACCTAGTTAAAGTAAACGATAATTCTAATCTTAACTCATGTAGTCAGATTTATGTAAACACCTTTTCATTTATTCCGGTGACTGATAATGAAGTTTTGAAAACAATAAACATATTGCGTAATACTCAGTCGACGGGAGTAGATAATTTTCCTACGAAATTATTAAAATTAAGTGCAGATATATTGACACCATATCTTACACACATCATCAATATTTCTATATCACAAGGCAAATATCCTACTTCATTAAAAAAATCTTACGTCATTCCAGTTCCTAAGAAAGGTGAATATACGATAGAGAATCATAGGCCTATCTGCTTGCTAAGTGTTTTTTTCAAAAGTCGTTGAAAAACTAATTTGTGACCGAATTGTTAGTTTTCTAAACAAATATAGAATTCTAAATGAAAAACAATTTGGATTTAGAACTGGCAGATCAACGGAAATAGCAACAGTTAGTCTAATTCAAAGCACATTCCAAGCTATGGAAAAAAATAAAGAATGCTTCATTATCATGTTCGATTTGAAAAAAGCGTTCGACACGCTAAATCATAACATACTTGGCAAAAAATTACATGATATGGGTTTCCGGGATTTCATGAACAATTGGATTATGTCATACTTAGACGGGAGAAAATATTTAGTCAAATACAAGGAGGCGCTATCAACTGAATACACAATTAATACCGGGACCCCGCAGGGTAGTAATCTGGATCCGTTAATTTTTTTAATGTACTTAAATGATTTACCCAACTATATCACTGAGGGTGAGGTTGTCATGTTCGCTGATGACACTGCAGTACTAATCACAGCAAATGACATTGATGAAGCCAGAATAAAAGTAGCTGATGTATTGTCGCAATTTAGTAAATGGTGTAACATAAATAAATTAATTGTTAATGTTGATAAAACGGTAGTAATGCGTATGTCTAACATATATAACAAGTCTGACTCAATTTGCTTTAATTTCGAGGGTAATGACATAAAAACGGTCGACTCAACAAAATATTTAGGGATAAGTATTGACAAACATCTACAGTGGAATAGTCATATTGAATTTTTAGCTTCAAAAATGAATAAATCTTATTATTTAATATCTAGAATAAAAAATCAATTTCATAAAAACTTCATCGTAAACATATACTACGGACTTATATACTCATACCTATCCTATAATATTACACTGTGGGGACAGTCATGTCAAACAAACCGATTAATTATCTTACAAAAAAGAATTATTCGCTTAATGTTTAACTTAAATTACTTAGATTCTTGCAAAATGGTTTTTATTTAAGAAAAGATTTTAACACTACCTTGCATTTACATTTTAAAAATGTTATGTTATATTCACTCCAATAAATCTACTTTCATAAGACATTGTGACATTCATAGCTACCAAACTAGAAATAAAGAGAAATTAGTATCATACCAACACACACATTCATTCTTTGGTAAAGCTCCTCAGCAAGCCGGTACTAACCTGTATAACAAACTTCCAGAGTCGCTGACAGGATTGACACCAAGTAAATTCAAGTCCAAATTAAAAGATTGTCTCCAAATAAATGCATTCTACAGTATAGAAGATTTTGAACATTTTAATCATTCGGAAATTACTTAAAATTATCCAACTGACCAAATTTTATTTTTTATTTAATACATGCATATCAACATTTTAATGTATCACTGTAATCAAATGTCCTTATACTCTGTACTTTATATTGTAATATTTTGTTTCTACTTATTTATATCATATATTTATTTCTTTGACGTGTCTAATATTGTAAAATTAAACAATGAAGGACCAATAAACAATTTGATTTGATTTGATTTGATTCTATTACAAATTTTACTTATTATTAAACGAGGCTGTTCCCCTGCAAACATCAAGTAAAGCATCATTTCCACATTGGTATACGCCAGATATAAAGCGATGTATTCAACTTAAACAACTGTATAGACATAAATGGAAATCTAGCAAATCGTCCTTTTATTATTCTGAATTTATTCGAATGCACAGACTTCTCAAAATAAAAATTGATGAAGCCTATACCAATTATCTGCTTGGAACCCAGAATAAAATATTAGATGATCCAAGGGCTTTCTGAGATTTTATACGTAGTAAAACTGGATCATCACGAATTCCTAGGCATCTTCATGACGGAGAAGTTGAATACAATGAACCCAGAGATATTGTGAATGCATTTGCAGGGAAATTTGCTAGTGTATTTTCCAACACCAATGACAGTCAAACTGCGAAGACTTGTGCACCATCCAATTGTGGCACGGTATCTATATTAGCTGTTGATGAATCAGATATTTTGGCTAGCTTGAGTAAATTGAAAAGTAAGACCACTAGAGGGGATGATCAAATACCCAGTTTTCTCATTCGAGATTGCAGATTTGTATTAGCTAAACCCTTACTGATCATTATAAATGTCGCAATTGCAACTCGCACATTTCTACATAATTGGAAGTATGCAAGGATTTGTCCAGTATTTAAAAAAGGTGATAAAAATGAGTTAAGTAATTATAGACCTATCTCTATATTATCAAATTTTTCGAATTTTTTTAAATACATCCGATATAATAACATATATTTGCAGGTTAAGCTAATACTTTCTCCACAACAACATGGGTTTATGTCAGGACGATCTACGGTAAAGAATTTAGCTAAAATTACTCAGCACATAAGCGAGGTTCTTGACAATCGTGGTTAATCCGATGTTATATACACAGACTTTAGTCGAGCCTTCGATACTGTGGATCACAACAAACTTCTTAAAAAATTGGAATCATTTGGATTTACTAATTCATATATAGAACTTATCAAATCATATCTATACAACAGAGAACATTACGTCTTCTACAATGGATATAAATCTAATACATTCATTTCAACATCGGGGGTGTCTCAAGGGTCGAATCTAGGACCTTTACTTTTCATTTTATTCATAAACGACTTAATTACTTCATTAACTTGTCCAGTGTTGGCTTATGCTGATGACTTAAAGATATTTGCAAGAATTGACAGTCTTGATGATGCAGATACACTGCAAACTAATTTAAACAAAATATACAACTGGTGTTGTTCCAATAATCTAAATTGAATAACCAAAAATGCTACATTGTGACTTACTGTTGTCGGTCAACACATATTACCTACAACTATGCCATTAACGGACACGCTGTAACTCGTAAAACAGAGATTTCTGATTTAGGTGTACTGTTTGATAGGCACATTACATTTGCGAATCATATGAATAACATATGTACCTCAGGTTCTAAGATGTTAGATTTTGTTCTGCGTTCTTGTAGATACTTTAGTAATGTTGATGTTATTAAATTACTGTATTTCACTTTGGTACGAAGTAAGCTAGAGTATGCTTCATCTATACGGTATCCAATATATACCAGTAATACATTATTGATTGAGCGTGTTCAAAGACGATGTTTAAAGTTTTTGTCATTTAAGTTTGACGGTACGTATCCTATTAGAAGATTGGATTACAACCAACTCCTTCAGCGACATGATTTCGAGTCATTATCTAGCCGCAGGGATATGAATAGCGCCTTGTTTATGTACAAATTGCTAAACAACATTATTGACTGCGCTGACTTATTATCACAAGTAAATATATATGTACCCAGACTATCATCTCGTGACTCTAACACATTTTATTTACCTGTTCCGAAGACTAACACTCTATTAAAATCACCAATTTTCCATTCGAGTAGAAATGCTTATCGGCTATTTGATGACATCTTTGTCTCAACCAAATCCAATCATTTAATATAATTACTTACACTTCACTATGGTTTTATATTTGTTATGCTATTTTTCTATTTTTCTTTATTTTTTCTTATTTCTTTAAGTTTATCTATAATTCTAAATTTAATATTAAGTTTTTATTATACGTTTATATATATTATATTATAATTAAATTGTTCTGTAATTGGTTTATCTGTTGGGCAATAAAGTATATTAATATTATTATTATTATTATTTCCTCCACATTAATGGAACACCCTGTATATTATATTTATTTATACATTTCTCGCCAAATAAAATCGAACGAGTTCTACCAGATGATAGTGGTTTCCTAAATCAGAAGACACACAAAGTTATCGATGGAAGTAATAAATCCTGTAGATTTTCTTCAAATCTTACGAAATATTTATAAATGTGTGGACTTTTATAAGCCTAGGTGACAACAAGATGAATTATAGCCAATCTAATCAAGCCTTTTCGCGATTAGTTTCGCTCGCGACGAATTGTCAGCGTTTTGTCCCGTTCATTGTTAGGAACATTACGAGCGCAACTTTCTCTCTCTCTCCTTCTCATCCTGTAACAGTGTTAAATCCCGAACGCTACACATTTTATATGACAGCGAAATTTACGATTCGCCACGGAGTTTACTGAATAGACTTAATATATTTATCCGGTACGTATTTATAGAAAGGTGTAAACAAGCTGGAACACACCGGGCGCTGCCTCAGAACAACGAACACTATGTCACTTTTGCGAATGTATTTTAAATAGACACATGCAAAATTGATGTAAAGTACAAGCAGATTTATTAAAACTTAATTATTTATTAACCCCCTCAAAAAAAAATCGTTAGTAACAGGCTACCTCTCTGATTTCATGTAATTCGAATTAAGCACTGATCTCTGTCAGAACTGGGTAGATTCTCCTGAAAACATGGATTCGAATCATGAATTCGAGTCCTCTCATTTAATATGATTCGAATCATAAATCCCTGAATGAAAAAAATAGTGTTGTGTCCATCATTGTGCTTTCCCCATCACATAAACAATTGATAATTGACATAATAAACATATTTCACTTATAAATTGGTTAAAGACCATTTCACATTAAATTATTGTTATATACGCGTGGCGCATAAGGTAAAATTTCGAGTTTATAAAAGCCTAATTTGGTTCGGTCGCTCCGCTTCGCTACGCGCCTGAGCAAAATTTTCAGGCTTTTTTAAACTCGAAATTATACTTCACGCGCTAGGCGTATACAACACTAACTTATTCTAAAGTTCTGAAACAACTAATTTATTTTATATAATTGCCAAAAGTATACTTAAATATGGAAAATAATTATACAGGATTAAGTGGCAGTCAAAATTTATATCAAATTTGGATGGACCTTACATTTTCTTTTGACATGTCTAGTAAAAAGATTATGTATATGAGGGTTCCATGGAAATAATAAAATTTAAAATGTGGGGCATGGTCAAAGAAAAGTTGGATAACTCTGATGCACAGCGTATATACTGTGCGATCGTTTAAATTATAATTTAGAGTTTGAGGTTATGGTTAAACATGTGTTAGCAGTCAGTAGCGTAAGTCTAATTTTAAATTGAAAGGCTACTCTAAATAACGTTTTAAATGATCCCACGGTACGTCGAATATGTATGCTTAAAAGATAAATTCCCTGTATAGGAATAGTAGGTACTAATTTTGTATAGAGAGTGTTTTAATTTTAACTTTATTTTTAATTTCTTGAATAACTTTCAAGACATAAAATACGGAAAACACCTCGTCAACAACAACGAAGAGATTTGGAATTCCCCAATTGCAAAATCCCTTATTACCTGATTATATATAAGCCGTAAAAAGCGAAACTAGTCGAGTAAATAGAAACAAATAGTGAAACAAACCAAGTGTTTTTAATTTATTCTTTAATTTTATTGTTAAATTGTTAATGAAAGTTATTCAAGAAATAAAAATATTTTTAAACAATATTTACATGAAAATATTTTAAAGCACCAGAGCTTAAACCCTTCTTTCCCTTCATACACGCCAACAGCAAATCCCCCCTAAAAATGTTCCCGCCTGAACAGAACATTTGCAATTCAGAACAAGCTGCGCGTCCCCTTCAAGTTTAAAATTTCAAAATTTAAGCCCCGGCCGAAAAGCTTGATCGTTATTTACCGTCATCTCTCGCTCATCCCCGCAAAAATCCGGTTTCTTTCCGCTAATTTCTGAAATTAATTTCGCTACGTTAAAAAAGATGGATGCGTAATAAAAAAATAAAAGAGAAAGCCAGAGAGAATTAAAGGGAATACAAAGGGAGCCCTCGGTGTTTAAGCCATAATCATAAATAAACTGAAGACAGGGTGCGCTTCCGGTGTCTGGGCGAACTTCCGCCCTTCCACCGCGCTCGTTTCCAGATATGTGCGCATTACTGGATGAATTTCTGGACTGGGGGAAAAAGTTGCTTAATTATGTATGCTTTTATATATTCGCGTATTTTTATGGTAATTACTAGGAAAATGCAAAAGTTCACAGTTAAATACTAAAAAAAGAATTGTTGAAATGATTTTTCACCCGTTTATTTTAAACACTTTATTTCAGAAAAATAAATCAACTTTACTAAAAAAAAAAATGGTCAATTCAGAATTAAATAAGAGGTATAATTGTGCTTAGGACTATAATATAATACTTATGACTCTATGTTCTTTTTTTATCTGTAAAAAGTTACTACTATTAAACATATACCTCGCCTGTGCTGAGTTTTACAAGATAATAAATAGCCATATAAACTCGTGTGTCCCCATAAAAACTGGCAAAGTGCATAAGCTTCCCTTTTGGTATTCAAAGTCCACAGTACAAAATATAAATCGCAAACAACATTATTTCAGCATTTCTAAAAAATATAAAACTCATTTTAATAAACATCAATTCACTATTTACCGAAAATGTGTTAACGCAAGCATTAAAAATGACTTCTCTAAATACTTGGATTCCATTGAAACTGATGTTAAGCATAATCCTCATAAAATGTGGTCATTTATTAATGAACGTAAAGGTAGGTCGCGAATTCCTGGTATTATGAATTACAATGACATTGAACTTAACCAACCCCAAGACATTACTAATGCATTTGCAGACTACTTTTCGTCCGTTTATTCCGTAAATAACACATCAATTAACAATACTACCCCTGTCAATAATTCGGAACTGCTACTCATTAAAACATTTAGTTTAGAAGAGTTTATGGTTGCATCTAGAGGGCTCAAGCAAAACCTTACAATGAGCCCCGACAATATACCTGCTCTGGTTGTTAGGGACTGTCGACATGTTTTGGTAACCCCACTATTACATATATACAATATGATTTTAAAATATAACAAATTTCCAAATGCATGGAAAATTTCGAAAGTTGTGCCAATACACAAAAATAAAAGCACCAGTGACATCCAGAACTACCGTCCTATATCAGTAATTAGTAACTTCGCCAAGATATTAGAGATTATGCTATATAAGGTTTTATATGCTCATGTCGCACAGTCTCTATCCCCCAGTCAGCACGGATTTATAAAAGGCAAATCAACCGTTACAAACTTATGCACATTTATGACAGAGGTATCGAAAACCCTAGATGTACGCGGACAGTCAGACGTTATCTATACCGACCTATCAAAAGCTTTTGATGTGGTACAGCATGACTTACTTATACAAAAACTTCATACATTTGGCTTCAGTGATTGCCCAGTTAAATTATTAAAGTGCTACTTAACAAAGAGAACTAATTTCGTCGAATATAAAGGGTTCCAGTCACATAAATTCGCATCTTTGAGTGGGGTTCCCCAAGGGCCAAACCTTGGCCCCTTATTATTTTTATTATTTTTCAATGATGTCACTAACTGTATTACTTCAAAATGTCTATTATATGCCGATGACTTAAAAATGTTTAGAACTATAAATATACCCGACGACTGCTTAGCACTACAACAAGACATAACAAATTTCTCTTACTGGTGTAATGAAAATGGGTTAATGGTAAATATAAACAAATGTAAACGTATGACTTACAGCAGAAAGCGTATTAATAATGAATTTGATTACCATATAAATAATACCATAATCGAACCTGTCACTTCCTTCAAAGATTTGGGAGTTTATTTCGACAGCAAACTCACGTTTATCGAACACATACATCACATTACCAGTTTTAGTTATAAATTGTTAGGATTTATGATTAGGAACACTAAGCCATTTAAAGGAGTAGAACCTCTAATTAAATTTTATTGTGCATATATCCGCAGTCGTTTGGAGTACTGCTCAGTTATCTGGAGTCCTTCATACAATGTCCACATTCTGGAAATTGAGAACGTGCAAAGGAAATTCCTAAAAACATTATATTATAGAAAACACCATATATATCCAACACAAGGTTATCCACTGGAAATGTTAGAGAGTGAATTCAATATCATGTCTCTTCAGGACCGACGCATCATTGCACAAATTATTTTTATTTATAAATTGGTGCATGATAGATTCAAAGACTCGTATTTGCTGTCCCAATTAAATTTTTACGTACCACGTTTGAATAGCAGGATAAGACAAACATTTTATTTTGGCTCAGTAAATACTCGTCAACACTCAAACTCGTCTCTTCGGTCAATGTGTAGCGCAGTAAACAAATATTGTAATACTGTAGATATATTTACTGTTAATAGCGAAACGAGATTATTAGGTGAATTGCGTGATATGTTTGATATAATGTAATGTAGTGGTACTTCTGCATGTTGTTGTTATTATTGTCTAATTTATAAGTGAAGCTCTGTAATAATTATTGTTATTCATTTTTTTTAGTATCTTTAATTTATCCTGTAATTGGCCTTTATGGCTGTTGGGTATGTAATAAATAAATAAATAAATAAATAAATAAATATTTTTAAAGATTTACAGCCTTTCTTTATAATTGCTGTTAATATTAGTATAGCTTGATGCAAGTTCATTTCTACTAGATCCATGCAAACAAAATGCTAAATTTGCTAATTTGTTATTAATAAAACAAAATCTACATGGTATTAGGGAGTTTTGAACTATTAATAAAATTAACATCGCAACATTGCATTTTCATATATTCTGCGCTACACAACCAAACCAAATTTTCAGGCTTTTCTAAACTCGAAATTTTACTTCATGTTTAATCTGGGAGTGGAATCACTTGTTCAAAACATCAAATAAAACTATTATAAAATCGACGAATGCCTAAAAATTAAGTAAATAAAAAATTCACATCCCAACGTATTACCAACCTTACTAAAAAAATCGCAAATAATCTATATAATCAACCCCTTCTTAGAAAGTTCTGTATCCCCCGAAATCTTAATATCCCTCCTAAATACAAATATCCTACTTTCACACTTTATGAATTGATTAGTTCGCTCCAAAACAGTTAAGTTAGCTAACACAGACATTTTATTGCACATCACCATAAATTCAGACAGGGCAGAAAGACCTTTGGTCGATAGCCCGGACAGACTAACACTTACATGTATGATAGGTATACAAATTTTTGTAACATATATTGTATTGTCTGAATAAAGATGTTTGTATATATATATAAAAAATTCACTGCATATTATTAAAACCGGGAAAGTCGGAGAAAAGTCATAGAATTTTATTTAAATTGACCAAAACACAAACAAAACAAAACAAAAAAGCCATATGATTTTATTAAATATGATAAAATCAACAGGCATCATAAAAATTACAAAACACGTAAAAATTTATAAACTCAAATATTGACAAAAACAATTAAAGCATTTTAACAAAATAGGGGCTTCCTACAGAAGAAAGTTATATTAAAAGGTCAGAAATTTTGAAAACTAGATTATTATCTTTTAAAAAAAATTGAGTCATTTAATGTTCCTTTCAAAGCATTCAGTTTGAAGTTTCGAACGAGTGTTTCTAATCCCAGACTAAGCATGAAGTAACATTTCGAGTTTAGAAAAGCCCCACGTAGAAAATTTGTCGAGGGTCGCGCCAGCGACCCTCGACAAATTTTCACGGGGCTTTTCTAAACTCGAAATTTTACTTCATGCGCCACGCGTATAAAACAGTGATTTAACGAGACATTTAAAAACACACAAATTTTTGATATTAATCCTCACAAATAATTGGAATTATTTTTGACGATTTAAATCCTTTTGTAAGTATTCGAATCCTTTTATAATAATTCGAATCCTTTTATAAATATTCTAAACCTTTTATACATTTTCGAATTCTTTTATGAGGATTCAAATCATCAGCATTTGGATTCGAATTAGAATCCTCTTAAAAAAATGTAACGAAGCCGGATCACGAATCCAGTTTAACTAAAGTATTCGAATGCCTCTTTTAAATCCTCTAAAAGGATTCGAATCCTGAATGATTCGAATCCTGCCTAGCTCTGATATCGATAAGGTACTAAACATTTTTAAACTAATCGGTCGTAATTACTAATGGCTAATAAAGTGTTAATCAAGAATTCTAATCATTTAAATGACGTTTCAAAAGTAAATACAACGTGCCATTTAACAATTGCCCAATAAAAATGTACATGCAAATCTAAAAGCACCATTACAATCAGCAATAATAGATCGTAAGTAATGAATAATTCTTAACTTTTCAGGATTTTACGTTAAACAGTAAATTAGGAAAGTTCGGTTCGTAAATTGTAAATCAAGAAAGCTTTTAATGTTTGCTAGTGTGTTTTATTTTTATAAAGTCATGAACGTATTAGCTTTTCAATTAATGCGAACCGCCCTTTTGCACAATCAACCCCAATACATTACAGTTCCTTTTTGCGTTAGTGCTTTTGCAGACCATCTGGGCGTGTTCGTAGCATTTTTCTGGAAACCAGTGGCGGTGCTTTCGACATTTAAGAGGGTCAGGGTGATACATTGCTGCGTTAGCACAAGCTTCCATTATTACCGGCGCAAATAAATCCAAATGGTTTCAACCTATTCAATAGCCCAAAAATTAATGTTATTTCGGCCCGGCCCAAAAATTAAAACGCCATATAAATTCAGACCTGCCTAAAAATGTTAACGCCGCTTAATTTATCATCTATAAAATCATCCCACCTTAATTCATAAATGCAGCTGTTAAATTATTACAATTACCCTCTGAAGAGGAAGGGGGAAGTAGAAAAATTACCCTAGTGTGTTAGCGATGCGACTTAATTAATAACCCTCTTCACCCTAAATCGATACATAATCACCCCTATTGAATATGCGTCAGAAAAAAGTCAGGATAAGGGGAAAGCTTTCACATGCGTTACATGTACGCACACGAGCCAGTTTTAAATTTTTAATAAGGGAAAATGAAATCAGGAAATCCAGAGCCTGTAATCACGCCAGGAAATTACCATTCTGGGAATTAATGATCTTTTACTTTATGTCCGAGTTTAATTATTGATATTATCTAAACGCTTCAATCGCGGGTTTTTAATATTGTAACCGATGCGCTATAGTTATCCCGAGTTTAATTGGCTACCGTGTATTCTTTTTTTCGTTCAAGAACAGGGACTTTAATTAGAAAGGCGATATCTCGTGTTCCTTGTTATTATTTTAATGAGTGGCTGATGTTTTACTTTGCTCGCTGCTGGTTTTACTCGTAGCTCGTTTATCATTTGGTTTAGGTGGGAAATTTCTTGTAATTTTCTTTGCTGGCGGGTAGGATGTTATGTTAAATAACTGAAATTAAAATTTGAATATGGTGTTAGAAAAATTGGGCTACGCATTCTTGTAATGAGTTTTTCTAAGACGGGTTTGCGGAATGTTATTATCATATTGTATTTTTTAGAGATTTCAATTATGTAAGAAGGTATTAAATCACGTTTTCCAGTCACAAATATGGCAAGACTATTATTTTATATTCTTTCAAAATATAATTATTATTAAATTAGACACTCGTTCTATTCGCAACAACAATATTTCTAGAATTTTAACTGCTGTTTCAGTGGCTCAATTTCCTATTATCGAACATGATGTTATTTTTTTAACTTAAAAGAAAAGAATAAAGTCGTGACAAATGGTACAAACCTAAGACCAGATCCAAATTTCCAGACTTTTCTAAACTCAAAATTTACTTCATGCGCCACGCGTATAAAGCACTGATTTTAAGTGAAGTACAAAATATACTGATTAGGTATGTACACTTCTGTGCAATAAAATTAAGCACACAAAATATGTTATAGTTTAAAACGGACGTGGTGAGTTTCCTAGTTACTAAAATATGTAAATATGTCAATTTCCTTAATGTCAAAATGCTGCGTCATTTAGACAACAATTAAAAAATTCTAATTCTAACTAACATAGAAGATGGTTTTCTATTTCGGTTTTGTTGTATCTATTACGAGCGTTATTTAAAAAAGGTCATCATTTTGGTTATTTATTAAAGGTATTATTTTCAAGTTTTAGTGTTTTGTCATTTATTGAAGCTGCTGCTAGGTAATTAACACAGACCCGAATTATACAACTAGAATATTGTCAAAAATACCTATGAGACTTGTGCTTAATTTTATTGCACAGAGGTGTACATTTATAAATCATAACATAAACAAATATATTTAGTAGATTTTCATGCACTTGGTTATAGCCATTCTATTAATTTTAATTGCCCCCGTTGAATCTTAAACTGCCCCCCTGTGGAGCGTATGCCCCACGATGGGAACCACTGCTGTACATACCTTTTCAGGTATTCGTTAATTTCATAAAAGCGTCCAATTTAAAGCTTCTAAGAAATTGTTTGGTGTTGTAGGCGTTCACTTTGTGGTACATCTTAAATACACTTGTAAATAAAACACTTTTTACTTTGTTTAACCACTGAATTTAGTGTTTTATTTACAAGTGCTTCTAAGAAATGTTTCTACTCCTTGATTAAGCACGAAGTAACATTTCTTTTTAAGAAAAGCCTGAAATGTTGGCTTGGTTAATATTCTAAGAATATTTTAAAATAAAGAAAACAAAATCTGTAACAAAGGAAATATTTAATATAATTAGTTAAAAAAAAACCGCACAATATCCGTTCTTTGCTTAATTTAAATTCAATTTTCCGCCAATTTAACTCAAGCCTCGAATAAACAGAAACATTTTCATCTTCATCTCGAGTATGATTGGCGTGACGACGACGAGTATTCCGCGAGATTCAACTGCGGAGCACTCGAGCACGTCACACCTTTGTCGCCCCTTTAGAGGGGGAGAGGACTAAGAAGATTTCCATATGTGAGGGGTCGGGTGAATAGTTATAGAATACGATTACAATCCGAACCCCGCGTTAGCGGAAATATCCGCACGGAATTTAGGGCCTTTATTTACATCGGAATTCCATTTCTGATTTCCACGAGTTTTACCAAATTTAAACCCGGATGAAATTTTATAAAGGAGGATAAAAAAGGTTCACGGTTTTTTTGAAATTTCTGTATCTTGGAACTAGACGTAAGTTACAATAAGTTTACTTTATCGTTTTGTTTTAAGTGCTCAAGTCGATTTTCAATTTGGTTCTTATAATCACTTGATGAAACATGCTTACAATATTGAAAATTAAATAAAAGTCACTTTTATTTAATTATAAATATTGTAAATTATTAATGAATGGCAATTTCTTTGTGAATAACTGTAATTAAAAGTTTAGTAAAATTTAGTTTTACTTGGTTTATTCCTTTTTGAATATATTTACTTTTGGTAGATTTTGCTAGTAAACAAAACAAAAATAATAAAATAAAATAAGTTTTTTACTTTAAAAATGATATTGTGCATCAGAGCTAGGACGAATCCTCGTAAAAATGATTGAAATCACGAATCCGAATCACCTAATATGATTCGAATCACGAATACCCCAACAAAGGATTCGTAAGAGATAAATATGATTCCAATCAAAGATTCGAATCCTGTTTTTTCGAATTACGAATAAAAATTCTTTGAGAATAAATTTGGTTTTATTATTTTTTTGCAACCATTAATATATAAATATCGCTACCAGCTCTTGTAACAGAAATATTCAAAACCTAATTATTTATTATTAACACTGAACATCGTTGATAACAGACTAAATATTTGATTCCCTGTTACTCTGATTAAAGATGTATTTGTGTGTTTCTGAACCTCACTGCAAATCAGTGGTTTGTACGCGTGGCGCATGAAGTAAAATTTCGAGTTTAGAAAAGCCCGAAAATTTGTCTCGGGTCGCTGCGCGACCCTCGACAAATTTTCACGGGGCTTTTCTAAACTCGAAATTTTACTTCATGCTTAGCTTGGGAGTGGACTCACTCGTTCAAAACTTCAAATTGAACTCTATAGTAAAATCGACGAATGCCCGAAAATTACGTAAATAAAAAATTCACTGAATATCATTAAAACCGGGAAAGTCAGAGAAAAGTCATGAAATTATATTTAAATTGACCAAAACATTATTAAAAAAGCCATATGATTT
The DNA here is from genome assembly GCA_932526585.2 of Philonthus cognatus. Taxonomy (NCBI): domain Eukaryota; kingdom Metazoa; phylum Arthropoda; class Insecta; order Coleoptera; family Staphylinidae; genus Philonthus; species Philonthus cognatus. The sequence continues at coordinate 46,191,797 of OW052241.1, forward strand.
TATTAAATTTATAAAATCAACTTAAGTATTTACAAAAACATTGAAAACAATTTAACAAAATGGAGGTTTCTCACGGAAAAAAGTTATATTGAAATGCCAGGCAAACAAATCTTGAATCGGGGAAATGTCGGAAAATTTTAACATTTCAGATTGTGGCTACCATGTCCGTTTTACTTTAAATAATAATTAACAACATTTTTAAAACTAAATTTTTATCTTCAAAAACATTTTCAGTCATTTAATGTTCTTATCAAAGCATTCAGTTTGAAGTTTCAAACGAGTGTTTCTACTCCCAGACTAAGCATGAAGTAAAATTTCGAGTTTAGAAAAGCCCCGTGAAAATTTGTCGAGGGTCGCGCAGCGACCCGAGACAAATTTTCTGGGCTTTTCTAAACTCGAAATTTTACTTCATGCGCCAGAGCTGGGCAGGATTCGAATCATTCAGGTTTCGATTCCCGGATTCGAATCCTTTTAGAGGATTCAACAGAGGTATTCGAATACTTTAGTGAAAACGGATTCGTGATCCGGATTCGTTACATTTTTTTAAAAGGATTCGTATTCGAATCCAGACGTAGAAGATTCGAGTCCTTGTAAAAGGATTCGAATTCTTATAAACGGATTCGAATCCTTATAAAAGGAATCGGATCCTTATAAAAGCATTCGAATCCTCATACACGGATTCAAATCCTCCTAAATAATTCGAATCATCGCTATTCAGGCTGGGATTCGAATTTGATTAATTCAAATAATTAAATATTCTAATAAGAATATTTAAATCACTAAATTATTCACATTTGAATATAAATTTTGAAATTTTCGAATAATTCAAATATTTGTGAATGGATATTTGGTTACTTAACCATGAAAAATATCCAACGTTAATAGTATATTTTTAACTTCACTTGAAATCAGTATTCTATACGCGTGGCGCATGAAGTAAAATTTCGAGTTTAGAAAAGCCCCGTGAAAATTTGTCTCGGGTCGCTGCGCGACCCTCGACAAATTTTCTACGCGGGGCTTTTCTAAACTCGAAATTTTACTTCATGCTTAGTCTGGGAGTAGACAACACTGGTTCTTAAGAAGTTTCAAATTGAAGGATCACTCTAGATTACTAAGTTTATTACCATTTTACAAAGACTACAGCTCGAAGGACCAACCATGGTCTTCGGAGACCGAAGGACTGCAGGGAATCGAAGTTTTGTTACAAGAAAACAACGAATATCTGAAGGTTTACAGCATGGATAGGAAAGAAAACATCTAATTTTGAAAAAATATCGAAGTTGGGTTGGTTTTCAGTGCATTTTTAACTTTACTTTAAATCAGTGTTTTATACGCGTGGCGCATGAAGTAAAATTTCGAGTTTTTAAAAGCCCCGCGAAAATTTGTCTCGGGTCGCTGCGCGACCCTCGACAAATTTTCTACGCGGGGCTTTTCTAAACTGGAAATTTACTACTACTTTAAATAAAATTACCAAATTCAAAACAAATTATAAAATTTTACAAAATCTTCAGAACTGTGAAAATTAGGGCAAATTGACAAAAATGTAAACATTTACGAAATTAGCAAAAGTGTAAAATTCCAAACGAGTAATTGATTGCCCCCACCCTCAATGCCGCAATGTCCTCCTTACAAGAGCTACTAAACCAATCCAAATCCTGGTTCCTTAAATGGAGAATATCCTTGAACTCCTCCAAAACCCAACTATTAATACCTAACCACAGAATAACACCTAATTCCCCCACAATTCTCCTCAATGGTACCCTAATTTCTCCTTCACCCCTATGTAAATACCTCGGTATAAACTTTGATCCCAAACTCACTTTTATTCCTCACTCCAAAACAATAAAAAACAAAATACAAACTAGAGCACGCCACTTTAGAGGTTTAACATATAAACATCGTGGTGTATCAACAAACACCGCAGTTAAAATATACAAATGTATATGCAGGCCGATACTCGACTACGGTTTCATCTTACTTGCTCTCACCCATCCCCGATCCCTCAACAACATCCTTATTGCAGAAAGAAGTTCCCTTCGTATATTGACAAAAATCCGCCATCCCTTGAATCCTCTCTATAACCCCTCCAATGAAATGTTGCTAGAAAAAACACAAATAATTCCTATGAACGAGCGCTATCCATATCTAATAGAACGTTTCCTTAAAGCACCACTAAACATCAAAATCCTAAAATTGTTCTGTCAAACCAGAAATCCCTTAATCCTGCCCAAACGCAAATTTCCAGAATCCACTATCCTCCAAACACTCCTCACCCTACATCAGTCACTAACTCAATAGCATCATCACATTCATTAATTAATCTCATAACAACATATTAAATTACTCTAGGCAGAAAGACTTCCGGTCGATAGCCTTTTCGCATTATGTAAAATAAAAAAAAACAATAATGTTCATACAATGTAATATATTATTTCCAGAATATATATAGTAATTGGTGGAATTTAATTGAAATTTTAAAATTGCCTTTGAAAACTATAAATAATCGAATCGCAAAAAACGATAAGGTAAAAAACAACTTGGATATCAATGAAATCAATGAACTCGACATCAACAATGAAAATAACACCGAAAATAACATTGAAGGGAAAGTTCAACGAAACAAGCACAGAAAATTCAACACTTTTAAATCAGTAGGCGAATGTTCAGATACTAATCTTAAATTCAAGACCAGAATGTCCAATGGCTTACAATAATAATAATATATTTCTTTATGACCACATATCAGGCTTTTTTTGAAAAATTGGGTAGTCCTAGAGAGTTGGCATAAAAAAAATTATTACAAAAGCCTTATTACAGAATCGAATAGTGATATTATTTTTCGCAAAAAGGTTGGCATCTCTGAGAGTTTGCTTAAAAATGTCAATAACTCAAGATTTTTAAATGCTAAGATAGGTCAAAAGTGATATCATTGAAAAGGTTTTTGAAAAATAAGCAACTTATACAGAAACAATAATTTTATAACTGGCGTTTGTTTTGAGTAATTTTGAATTGAAGTTAGCAAATATCAATATCTCATACAAGATAAATTCAAAACTATTTGAATTCGAGAAAATAAGCTTACGCTTCTTATAGTTTGCACACTTTAAACATAATATATAAAATTACGAAAAAAACTATCCGTGAAAATGCAAACAGTGTCTTAATTAATAAGACAAATTGTCTTATTAATTCAGACACTGTTTGCATTTTCACGGATAGTTTTTTTCGTAATTTTATGGCTACCTTATTTTAAAAGTAGTTACTTAGCGCAACTGGTATTAGGACCAGAGCAGTTGAATAGTGTTTAGAAGTAAATGGAAGACAGTTTGAAAAAAATCAAAAGATTGTTTAGTTAACATACATTTATGTTGATGTTCAGAAAATTTGATGAACATCATGCAACTTTAAAATTGAGAAAATTATCAAAAACTGCGAAACAAACAAACATTCATTGCAAATCAAGTAATTATTCATATTAATTACATTTTAATGATTTTTATGAATATTTTGGAGAAAGTAACATCGTAAAAATGTGTTAATAATTAAGATAATTGGCGTGAATATTAAAAAATGGTAGAAAGTCTAGTTAAGTGATGAAAATCAAAAACATTTAAAAACGACAAGATATCGTTTAATTTAATACTTCAACACACAAAAAGTATAATACCGGCTGTAACACAAAACAGGATCACCCCCTGTAGTTTTTTTATTAACTGAGATATCAATTTGAAATTTTCTATATTTATATTAAAAACAATTTCGAGTTTAGTGGTGCTTACGAAACTTTAATAGCACTTCCGGTTTCCCCGGAAGTGATTTCAATTTAGAAATTTAAAACGGAACACTCTATATATTATTTGTTTTCGGGTACAGAATCTTATTTTACATACAAATCAATTGTTATACTAGTGTCATATTTTTTTTCAAAAAATAATAGTGCATCTAGGTTGCTGTGATCGCCCTAATATCTATTTTTTCGTATCATAGACGTCAGAGCTAGGATGAATCCTCAAAAACAGGATTCGAATCACGAATCCGAATCACCTAATATAATTCGAATCACGAATACTCGAATAAAGGATTCGTAAGTGAAAAATATGATTCGAATCAAAGATTCGAACCCTCATTTTTGAATCACGGATACAAATCCTTTAAAAATAAATTTGAATCTATTATTTGCAACCAGTAATATTTTATTCCATCAGTTTCTATTAACAAAAATGTACATTTACCGACTAAATATCTGATTATATAATGATTTTAATTAATGATGATATATGTGTTATTGAACTTCGTTTTAATAATAATAATAATAATAATAATAATGTTTATTTCCCGTGTAAGTGATTACATATACAAATAATTTATATATACAACAAAGGCATGGAAATACGTCAAAATAAGAGAAAACTTAAATTAAATGTTACATGTGTTGTTTAGATACACGTCCACATTCTATGGCTCCAACGTGCATAGTAACTCATACGACATTCTTTTGACATTGTTATAATTATTTTCTTTTTTTATGTATTTTGGTAGATGGTTATAATATTTGATACAGTTGTATCTAACATTGTTAGTCAGTGTGATGGGTACACATATGCATCACCGTGCCTTGTATTGTGACGACTGTTTAACGTATATTTTGAAAATAAATGTTTATTTTAGGTTATAAATTTTATGCATTCATATATGTAAATAGCAGGTGTAGTCAGTATTCCAATATTTTTGAAAATACCTTTACAGCTGTCACGCTGTCTCATTTTACAAATTGTTCGTATGGCACGCTTTTGAGCTTTAAAGATAATATCATTATGAATACTGATACCCCAAAATATGATTCCATATTTTAAATGTGAGTAAAAGTTTGCAAAATAAAATGTTTTAGATATCGCCTTGTTCGTGTTTTTTGTTAGTATTCTTAATCCGTAACAACTTTTGTAAAGTTTAGAGGCAAGATTATTAATATGCTTTTTATAGCTGAGAGTTTCGTCGATCGTGATTCCAAGAAATTTCGCCGTGTTTGTGAATTCAAAGGGTGTGTTGTTTAGTATAATGTTGTAAGGAGTTGTTAAAGATTGATTTGTTTTAAAATGAATTACGCTTGTCTTTTCTGTATTAAGAATAAATCTGTGTTTAATACGCGTGGCGCATGAAGTAAAATTTCGAGTTTAGAAAAGCCCCGTGAAAATTTGTCTCGGGTCGCTGCGCGACCCTCGACAAATTTTCTATGCGGGGCTTTTCTAAACTCGAAATTTTACTTCATGCTTAGTCTGGGAGTGGAAAACACTGGTTTGAATTTTAAATTTAACTTTTTTAAAAAATCGACGTATGTAATATAATAAATCATTCATTGAAATCATAGAAAAAGATTCAAAATTTTATCTAAAATTAACTTTTAGAGTTAACTATATAATTTGGTCGGCTCTTAATGGGTGAATATTCTATTCATAAAAAAAGCGTTTTTATTTAATATTAAAGTTGCATTTAATACAATAACAAACTGTGAATAAATCGACATAAATCTAGAAATATCGAAAATCTCGACATGTAGAAAATCTTGACGGTCCACTCCCAGACTAAGCATGAAGTAAAATTTCGAGTTTAGAAAAGCCCCGCGTAGAAAATTTGTCGAGGGTCGCGCAGCGACCCGAGACAAATTTTCACGGGGCTTTTCTAAACTCGAAATTTTACTTCATGCGCCACGCGTATAAAACACTGATTTAAAGTGAAGTTAAAAACGCACTGAAAATCAACCTAACTTCGATATTTTTTTCAAAATTGGATGTTTTCTTTCCTATTCACGCTGTAAACCTTAAGATATTCGTTGTTTTATTGTAAATAAACTTCGATTCCCTGTAGCCCTTCGGTCTCCGAAGACCATGATTGGTCCTTCGAGCTGTAGCCTTTGTAAAATGGTAATAAACTTAGTAATCTAGAGTGATCCTTTAATTTGAAACTTCTAAGAACGAGTAATGTCCACTCCCAGACTAAGCATGAAGTAAAATTTCGAGTTTAGAAAAGCACCGCGTAGAAAATTTGTCTCGGGTCGCGCAGCGACCCGAGACAAATTTTCACGGGGCTTTTCTAAACTCGAAATTTTACTTCATGCGCCACGCGTATTAAACACAGATTTAAAACGAAGTTCAATAACACATATATAATCATTAATTAAAATCATTATATAATCAGATATTTAGTCGGTAAATGTACATTTTTGTTAATAAAAACTGATGGAATAAAATATTACTGGTTGCAAATAATAGATTCAAATTTATTTTTAAAGGATTTGTATCCGAGATTCAAAAATGAGGGTTCGAATCTTTGATTCGAATCATATTTTTCACTTACGAATCCTTTATTCGAGTATTCGTGATTCGAATCATATTAGGTGATTCGGATTCGTTATTCGAATCCTGTTTTTGAGGATTCATCCCAGCTCTGTCATGCGCCACGCGTATAAAACAGTGATTTAACGAGGAATATAAAAACACACAAACTACATTTCTCATGGTAAAAATCACAATTAATTCGAATTATTTTTGACGATTCAAATGCTTTTGTAAGTATTCGAATCATTTTATAAATATTCGAATCCTTTTATAAATTTTCCAATCCTTTTATAAATATTCGAATCCTTTTATAAGGATTCGAATCACCCACATTTGGATTCGAATACGAATCCTCTTAAATTAATGAGACGAATCCGGATCACGAATCCAGTTGAACTTAAGTATTCGAATGCCTCTTTTGAATCCTCTAAAAGGATTCGAATCCAGGATTCGAATCCTGAATGATTCGAATCCTGAATGATTCGAATCCTACCCAGCTCTGTTGTGCATACTGTAGCCCCTGGCTACAGCTCCCACTAAATCCGCCACTGCATCTTGTGTAATGTCCAGAGAAAAGAGAGAAAATGTGTATAAGTATACATTTGTGTAATTGTTTTTATTGTATTTCTCAGAAATTGTTTGTTTGATGCGGTATTTTTTATTTTCGCGGAGCCGTTTGTTGATTGACTTGAATAAGAGGAGCCTAATTAAAGAAAACCATGAGACATCTTTTTCAACTTTTCCCCGTAAAATAATACCGGTTCGAATTAATCGCTGGATGGGTGGTGTGCGAGTAATTGAGCTCGCCGTTCTCGCTAAATAAGGTGGCCTATCATCATCATCATGTCCGAATGGGGAGAGGCCATCTCTGCTGCTCCCCGTGGACGCATTAAGTCTGTTGCAGCGTAACTAATTTAAATGATTTCCATAACTAAACGTCCAGAATTGCGGAAGCTATTATAGCAAAATCAATAATGGAGGTTTGAGCATTTGAGCGGCCCTCACGTTTGGGCATGGTTATAGCGCGAACCCGACCGCACTGGACATAACTCCGGATTAACGTCGACATTTGCCAGCCGGTTATGACGCCTAGAAATGTTAATATTGACTGTCACCGGAGCGCCCCCAATAATCCCCGCTTAATACGCGTTCTACCCCCCTGCAATATTGCCCCTCTGGATTAATATTGCTCTTAGGATCAGAGCCCCTCGTGTTTTTCATTAGCTATGATTTCTTCCAAAAAACAAACACAGAAATTCCTTAACACACCTTTATATTAAGATTCTTATATTCCATTCGGAAATTACTAAAAATGCCTGAACAGTTGTTATGGTGTGCTTGTAAGCAGTACTACACCCCTTGACTTACGATTTAAAACCACATTTAAGAAACATACAGGATTTTTTTCTTTTAAGTATATTTTTACACATATTGCTCATTTCATTTAACTAGGTGCGAAATTAAAACACGTGTGTGCTTATAAAACCAAAAGTTACAAGATAATAAATTAATGACATAATTCACTTATAATAAGGTAAATAAGTCACATTTAACTTATCACAAGTGAATTATGTCATTATTTTATGGAAAATCACTTAACCCATTAAAGGCCGAGCAATTATAGAGATAACTCAAAAAGTTGATTTTAGGTAAAGTTCTACACTTTTTTCAATGATTTCAGGAATGACTTATTGTTTTACATACTGTAAATTTTTCTTTTAAATATACATAATGTATTCGCTGTAAATGTAAGGCATTCGTCGATTTTGTATAAAAACGTGCAATATGAAGTTTAGAAAGAGTATTTCCACTCCCAGACTAAGCGTGAAGTAAAATTTCGAGTTTAGAAAAGCCCCGCGTAGAAAATTTGTCGAGGGTCGCGCCGCAACCCGAGACAAATTTTCACGGGGCTTTTCTAAACTCGAAATTTTACTTCATGCGCCACGCGTATAAAACACTGAAATATCGTAAAGTTAGAAATACACTGAAAACATTTTTTTTAATGGGTAATAATCGAGATATTTAAATAACAAAATATTTACGTTTTTCTTTACATATTTTCAAGTCAAGTCAAATAATATAATAGATTATATTAACTTATTTAGTAAATTAATTAACGTAAAATTAATAAAGTTGCGTATATGCATCAATGGCGCCTAATGGGTTAATTTGTGCAAATCACAGATAACCTCCACAGAGATACCAATATGTCCGTAGTTCTTTGAATTTATCATCTAGTTAAATGAAATGAGCTCTATTAGAGATACGAAGTTTTAAGTTTCGATACGAAATAAAATTTTAGCTAGCGTAATTTGTTTTCAAGATATGGCAAAAAAGTGAAAAACAACAAAATTATTTTTTGCTGTAACTTTTTAATTTGAAACTACAACTAGTTGAAATTTGAAATATATCTTAAATAATATCCAACCAACATTACCAAACTGACAGGTTTTATACAGGGCCATATTTTAGTTTCACGCCGTTCAATAGAGCAGGAAATTTGAGTTGGAAATCATGTTTCATATTTCAAATTTAATTATAGTAAATGTTATATTTCATAAAATGGAACACTGATTTAAGTTATGTATATTTTATTGATGTGAGGTGTGTGATTTTGAAGTTTAAAATAAAATAGTGTTGTATACGCGTGGCGCATGAAGTAAAATTTCAAGTTTAGAAAAGCCTGAAAATTTGGTTTGGTCGCGTAGCGCGAAGCGCCGAGCGACCATCAAATTATCAGACTTATCTAAACTCGAAATTTTACTTCATGCTTAATCAAGGAGTGGAAAACACTCTTTAGGATCATTTTAAATGATTTTATAAAAAATACAATAAGAAAACAAATACCTACGTAATTTTGCAATTTTTTGAATATTTGATTTGGTTCATAAATTAGTTTCTCTACTATAACTAATACTAAACTTCAATTTTCCAAACTTAATTTTATTCAAACTTTCCCTTCTATACTCTATTTAATAACCAGGCGGACTAAATCAAATTGTAGGCGCGAAAATACGTTGTTGTGATTGGCCAAACGGGCGCCGTTTTTAAACAGGCCAAAATTGCTTAAGATGCTAATGGCGGTTGTTATGATCAGCTGATTTGTCACTACCGGTTCCACGCGTTTCGTCTAAGTTTTTGTGTTGTTTACCAGTTATTTGTGTCTTTGTGTCATGTTTCACCTCAGTTTTTTACCAGTTATTTCTCCCTTTGCTTCGTGTTTCGTCTTAGTTTTTGTGTTTTTTTACCAGTTATTTTGTTTTTAACTATGGATGCTGTACCCAGCACCAGTTCGGCGTCACTTTCGCCCCCCAAGATACGGAAAAGGTTAGATTTGGGTGCTTTAACCGTAGTGGAAAAACAGTCCATAATGAACGTATATAAAGTTTTGATAAAAGACGGTTTAAAACCTACTGCCGTCGTACATAAAATTGTCGATTCATGAGGTAAGTGTGAAGAAAGTTGTTCCAATAAGAATCAAATCGTAAACATGCATTATTTTTAGAATTGGCTAGAAGTACGATGTATCGCACAATTAGGGAGTAGAAGGAGATTGGGGCACTTACAAGTCCTAAACGTCTTGAAAGACGTCCGATGACCGAAGATATTTAAAATGACATGACCAAATATAGTGTGTGCAGAATTATACACAGTTTTTTCTTTAAAAATGAGATCCCTACATTGTATAAAATTGTAATGGAATTGAAGGATAGAGATGACCTGCCAAATATGTTCCGTTCAGCATTATATACATTAATAATACTATACTAATAAACATAAATATTTTAACAATGCAGTGGTCTATATTCGTTAATGTAGTCTATGATCTAATACATAGAATAGAATAGAATAGATTTATTGGTTAAAAAAAATACATGGCAGTGTTATGAGGACAATTCATTGCATAATATACTAGGAGAAAAAAAACATTATCCGGCACTTTTGATATAAACAAATACAAAGTATACGTACAAATATAGACATAAAGGTATGTATATTATTATACAGAGAGTTTCATGTAACACCGAACATTTTCATCCAATACAATTTAACACCTTCACTTTTAAAATAATGTGTAAATTGGGTTGCCTATATGACCATTACATGTTGTAGCCAATCAATCGTAATTAATACCTCCACTTGTACATACAGGGAGTTCTCCATTCAAGTATACATGTCCCAATTACAGCGCATATGCCGTAAATCTTCAGATACTCGTTTTTTTAAAAGAGTTCAATTTTAAACTTAAAATGAGTGTGTTCCACTCCTAGGCTGACCATAAAGTAAAATTTCGAGTTTAGAAAAGCCTGAAAATTTGGTTTGGACGCGTAGCGCGAAGCGCGGAGCGGCCAAACCAAATTTTCAGGCTTTTCTAAACTCGAAATTTTACTTCATGCGCCACCGGTACAAAACACTGACATTACGAAGTTTAAAACATACCACTAAACTTTCCATTGCATCAATGTTTTGTACCGGTGGCGCATGAAGTAAAATTTCAAGTTTAGAAAAGCCTGAAAATTTGGTTTGGCCGCTTCGCGCTACGCGACCTAACCAAATTTTCAGGCTTTTCTAAACTCGAAATTTTACTTCATGCTTAGCCTGGGAGTGGAAAACACTGGTTTAAAGCTTCAAATTACATTCATTTAATAATCCGAGCGTCGGCAAATGTACAACGTATGCTAATGTATACTTAAACGAAAAATTCTCATGTTCGGTGTTACATAAAACTCTTTGTATGGTATTTGCTTGCAGATTTCTAAAAAGAAACCGTAAATGCGTTTTAATAGAACGAGAAGATGTAATAATTTGGAGACGAGAGTACCTAAAATTTATGAAAGGCAGGTAAATTAATAAATTACCTAGATGAGACATGGCTGAACGAAGGTCACACAAAAGACAAAGTTCGGACAGACACAACCATTCAAAGTATAATCTTACATATTGGCTCGGAGTTGGGGTTCGTTGATGGACATATGTTAGTTTTTAAAGGTAAGAAGTCTGGTGACTACCATGAAGAGATGAATGCGGCAGTCTTTGAAGAATGGTTTGAAGGTGTACTAAACGGAATTAATACAAATACAGAAACAACTACGACAAGTATGTTGTTGACGAAATGGCTGAAAAATATAACAAAACCGTGTTAAGATTACCGCCATATCACTGTGAACTCAATCCAATAGAGTTGATTTGATTTCAAATTAAAAATGAAGTAGTTTCAAGGAATAAAACATTTAAATTAGTAGATGTAAAAAAATTAATGCTTGAAGCAGTAGCAAATGTCACAGTTATTGACTGGAAAAAGTGAATTGGGCTCAAATTAAAAATGAAGTAGCTTCAAGGAATAAAACATTTAAATTAGTAGATGAAAAAAAAAATGCTTGAAGCAGTAGCAAATGTCACAGTTGTTGACTGGAAAAAGTGTATTGGACATATTGTCAAGAAGGAAGAGAAAATGTATACACTTGACGGAATCATAGATGAAATGTTAGATTCATTAATAATATCTTTAGGAGAATCTGACAGCGTTGAAGATTATTCTGATGAGTAGCCTTTCCTAATCCTTTAATATTTATTGTTTAATGTATATAGTGTATATAGGTAGTTTCGTAGTTAATTTAATTAAAAACAATTATTCTCGTGGGCCTGCATATATTTACGAAACTTCCTGTACATAACTATTTTTTTGGGTGCAATAATGTACATTACTATTAGTGTTATTATATGTTATTAAATAGCAAATTTACATAATTTAAAAAAATTCTACTTGTCGACAATCTAGTATTTACATTTCAATTTTTTTACATAATTATATATATTTTTACTTTTTCCGGTATGAAGTATGGGATAGTATAATTATTTTAAATAATATTATAGTATTACATACAAAATTATATAATGAAGAAAGTTTGCCTAGAATAAATATATGGGTTGATATAATATTTGAAGGTATGTTATGAGTAAAATAATTTCAAATAAATTGATTTTTACCGCCAAAATATTTCTGGTTACTTTTTATAGTGTAAAATGTGACTTTCGCCTTTAGTGCGCCTGGTTATTAAATAAACGATAATTTATCGAATTCAAATTTAAATTTTAAAAATAAATAATTCTAAGCTGATATTCCCCCCGCCTCCTTCAACATAAAATATACATTTTTACTACACTATCGCATACAGAGGATTTTTTTTAGGATATACATATGTATACGCTTTTTTAGAATTCAGTTTGAAGCTGTAAACGAGTGTTTTCCACTCCCAGGTTAAGCATGAAGTAAAATTTCGAGTTTAGAAAAGCCTGAAAATTTGGTTTGGTCGCGTAGCGCGAAGCGCGGAGCGACCAAACCAAATTTTCAGGCTTTTCTAAACTCGAAATTTTACTTCATGCGCCACGCGTATTAAACACTGAGAGTACTGAAATATTGTGAACAAGTAACTTCACTTGAAATCAGTGTCTTATACGCGTGGCGCATGAAGTAAATTTTCCAGTTTAGAAAAGCCTGAAAACATCACGATGGTGTTGACCGTTACTACGTGGTAATCCTTATCCAAAATTATTTGTTTTTTGTTTTTGACTTGTACTTCTAAAATCAATTAAGAGTTTCATTATTTGTAACCCCCTTATTTTATTTTATAAGACTGTCACTTTTTCGAATAAAGATATTTTTTATTTCTTCCAACCAATTTTATTCAAGGTAAAACACGAGTAAAAATAGACTTTGACTGACCATTTAAGTTCACATTATGTTTGAAAACTACCTAACTTTGCATTACTTCATAGCCTTATTATTTATTAATAATAATATTATATTAGCTATTTCGGAAATCCGCATTTTATTGAGAAAATATAAAAGTAATTATGATTACACGTAATTATGAATAAAAAATATAAATGGTTTAAATGCGTTTAATTTTCCAAAATAGCAATAATTTTGGAAAATTAAACGCATTTAAATCAACTTTTACATATGAAAAAGTCTCTTATTCGTCTGTAATTCTGTAAATTGTGTAAATAGGTACACCCGATTTTTAATAACTTTATTAATTTTCATGATTTCTGTAAATTTTGACATGATTTGATCATCATTTAATAATTTTAGTACAATTTAATAAATATTGTTACTTCTTTCATTTCACTATTTTTTTATAAATAGAAATTTTGCCCCTCAAAAGCTTTATTAAACGGAAATCATTTGTAGTTTGACATAAACTGAATTGAATTTATTATTTGTCTCCCTTTCATTTCTACCCATTTTAACAAATATTGACTCACAATTTCATAAATATTCAATAAAACAATTGATTTTTTTTATGAAAACCGTCTCCCTTTCAATCCTCCACACGAAATTCAAATACCCAAATATTCGATTACATCATTCAAATGTTCGACATCTGTCTGAGGGCCTTCGCCCTCGAACGGCTAGGTGAGAAGATAGCGGAGAAGGGCATCACTTGATTATTCTTTAAATTATCCGCTAAATTGAAATTTCGGATGCGAGAGAAGGGCCCTCAGACCGATCTCCAATTATAAATGCACCCTTCCCTTCGCCGCCAACTTTGCTGCAAACTCCGGAGAAGCGCCCGGCTCCGGGGATGTTCACATATCCATCCACTTTCGACTCTCCCGCCTCATATACATAAAGTGTTGCGAAAGAAAACAAACTTTAATTAAGCGTGAAATTCCAAGTCGCTTCGAGTATACTCGGTAAATAGTGGGAAAACGGGTTGGTTTTACATAATTTTATGTAGAGTAAATAAAGTTGCATTGGAAAGTCAACAATTTTATTATATTCTCAGTTAATTAATCATTAAATTAAATTTAAATATAAAAATACTAACTAATCAGTTTTATGTACGTAGTCCTTTCGCTTAGATAATTATTCATAAAAATTAAATTTGCTTAGCAGAATTGAAAAAAAATATGCCGACTGAATCGAATAATCGAATAAACCATATAACATGTGCATAAGTCAGAATTTTAGAAATTAAGTAGTAATAGAGAGTTGTAACAAATCAAATATAAAATAAGATTTTAAATATTTCTTGTATAATTTAATATTCGGAAGTGTATTTGCGCAAAATAGACGAAGTAAACATTTGTAAAATTTATTGACGCGAAATTAACTTTAAATATTATATTTTAAACTTCACAATAAATCAGTGTTTTATACGCGTGGCGCATGAAGTAAAATTTCGACTTTAGAAAAGCCTGAAAATTTGGATTGGTCGCTTCGCTTCGCTACGCGACCAATCCAAATTTTCAGGCTTTTCTAAACTCGAAATTTTACTTCATGCTTAATCAAGGAGTGGAAACACCTTAAGAAGCTTTAAATTTATCGATTTTATAAAATTAACGCATGCCTGAAAATATACAGGGTTTACATCGAGATATCTATAATAAATCAATTAATTAATTTTTGTCAGACAGGTTACAGTATATGCAACACAATTATCATATTTCAAAAGAAATTAATATCATATCAGGTGTACCGCAGGGGTCGCATTATGGACCAATACTGTTTTTACTCTTAATTAATGATCTGAAGTTTTATGCCAAGCATTATAAATTTCTTGTTTTTGCAGACGATCTTGAAATTTTTCGTAAAATCAAAAACACTAACGACATCACAGTCTTGTAACATGATTTAAATAAGATTTTTCAATGGTACTTGAATAACCGTCTCTATTTTAATTATGACAAAAGCGTATCTATGTCCTTTGGTCGTGGTCATGTTATTAAATCAAATTATGAAATCAATGGATACTAGCTATCCACAGTTCCACATGTCAAAGACCTAGGAGTAATATTTGACTTGTCATTTACGAAGCACATTGACAGCATGTGCTGCAAAGCATTGCAAGTGCTTGGCTTTGTAAACAGATTTGGTAAGAATTTCTCAATGAACACGTACAAGCATTTAATTCTTACTCTGGTAAGAACTCAACTAGAGTATGCTTTCTCTGTTAGGTCGTCATTTTATATAACAATAAAATTGATTTTATTCTTTCCTGTAAATTTTAAATTTGGTTCATACGCCCTTTTGTTATAAAGCCCTCGATATGTTGGTGGAGGCACCGGGAAAATAAATAATATAACACATAACACACCAGTTACTGATTTATTTAAATTAATCACTTTAATAATACAAGCAGCAGTTTTAAAACAACACCATTGATACTTTGGTGAATGCGCCGGGCAATTATATACCTTCACCCACTTTTTCGCAAATATTATCCGCAAAATCTCAAGAGGATTGATTGATTTGAAGTAACAAATTCTCAATTAATACAAAACAATCAAAAACTTACCTTCTCTGACTCCTGCTAATTGCGTCGAAGGACACAATTCTGAAGAACAAGAAGTGACTTGGATATCCTTTCCGCTGCATCTCCTGCTCTGGCCAGGACTCACGATGCAGTGCCTCCTCCTGGACTTCGTGCAATTCGGGCTGCACTCCGACCAGTCCTGCCAAACCGACCACCTGGGCGGCTCAACTAGTCAAAATCAAAACGACCGGAAATCAATGGAAGCGTGTGATCAACATGCAAATAATAATGCAGAAAATCCCCCAAAAACAAACATCAACGTGCGACATTTAATAAAGCTAATTGAGAGTTGTTTCTTCTTGAATTAGCAGTGCAGACCAGAAATTAAATCGACATAGAATAAATAATATGAAAAATTTAATAACTGAAAGAGTATACAAAAGCAGTGTCTTTAAGGCTGCGATCCTGCGAGTGTTTTAGTATAATTAAAGAAGCTTAAACGACTAATTCTTCAAAAATATGAAAACTTGAATGGGTAGTTTATTTAATAAGTCACAATAAGTCATAATTTTAGACGAAATAAACATTTGTAAAAGTTAACAACGCACAGTGGGCGAATTTTGTCAATTAGAGTACAATAATTAACATATGTTTCTGATAATTGTCAAAATATGTTTATTTGTACAGAAATATGTGTATTTTGAACAGTAATAATAGCAAAAGAATTTTTAACGATAGTATGTTGGTTAATAAAATTAGATGTATGTTATAATATATCGTTGTCATCACAAAAAATATTAAACACTGAAATATTGTTAACAAGTGAACATCACTTAAAAAGACTGTTATTCCATACTTCACTTTTTATTTGTATCGTTAGATATACATATCGATGCACAAGGTGCTCATTATCAATAATAAACTTCACTAAAAATCAGTGTCTTATACGCGTGGCGCATGAAGTAAAATTGCGAGTTTAGAAAAACCTGAGTTTGGATTTGGACGCTTCAACAAAAGGAAATCATTTTGAACTTCACAATATTTCAGTTTTAAGGGTGGCGCAGGAAGTAAGTTTTTGAGTTTATTAAAGCCTGATAATTTCGATTTGCCTTCACGCTACGTTTCACGTGTGCGCCGGAAAATCCAAATTTCAGGCCTAATCAAGGAGTGCAAACACTCGTTAAAATACTTACGCTACTATAATAAGAAGGAATTCCTGAAAATTTAATATGTATACAACGGGATATGAATACTCATTATGGAAAATCCCTGTGAACTAATTTAATATTTCATTTAAAAGTAAAATTTATTAAATGCGTATGTGATCAGCAGCCTTGTAGACTTTTACAGCAACAATTTATTATATTATTCTATTGTGGATTTTGTTTCTTTTTAATCTACGAGTATGAAATAACAGCACAAAATGAAGGTAAAACACAATGTGATGGAAGTATTAAAGTGCGCGCATAGTGTGTACTTAATTTGGGGCATTTTCCGTTTTATTACCTCGAAACTTGTAAAACCGAAAAAGCCATATTTTTTGTTAAATTCCTTACCCAACGACAACTCATTATCGTCAAATTCATAATTAGAATCCACAACCAGCTCCTCTACATAATGAAAGCATTTGGGAGAAAGCAAAATCAACATAGCGATTACAATTAGCGAGAAATTAGCGTACGAAAAAATTGGATAGTTTGCGTAATGGTTTTTTTCTTTTTGTAAAATTATAGGATGGGGGGATTTTCGGTGGGGGGCAGGGAAGCGTAACGTTATCACAAGAAACTATTGCTTTTGTGATGTGTGTTGTGTTGTTGTATGTTTTGTCTGAGCGTGTGATTGTGGTTCTGTCCGTTGCGGTTTTACCTTGAGGACAGGGTTGGCAGTCTTTTGTTTTCTGGACGCTAAATCCTTGGCAATCGGTGCCTCCGTTTGTTGGCGGGGGGTTGGTACAGGTTCTGGTCCTTTTCTGGCCTGTTGCTAGGGTTGTTGCTCCTGGGCAGTGGCATTCCGTCCATTGGGACCATTGTGACCAACCACCATTAACTGAAAATATAAAAAGAAAAATATTTAACAATATTTATTCATCAACGTATACGATAAGAAAAAACTGATAAATTATAATTACAATTCATAAATAAATTTGATAAAGAATTACTTTATAATTTCGTTTGAATAACATATTCTTTTAGAGATAAATGAATATTTTCAAATATTTGCTTTAAAGGCATAGGTTAATTAATAAATAATCTGTGGACGAAATAATAATAATAACAATTTATTGATGCCAGTATATACAAATAATGTTTACATAAGTCAATTAAAGAAATACAGATAATGTAATGTTATATAAGGTAGCGGCGGGTAACATTGACATGCAGGTAACATTGACATATTTTTAATTTTCCCTCTTAAAACGCGTTGTTATGATATCTTCGCAATTCAGTTGCATTCTAAAATTTGTTAATGGTGCTTCCATCTAGCGTCAATAGCGAAAAACGCTGCTATTATCTCCTGTAGAAATCGGTTGTGCATGTTAAACCGACACGTGCATTTTATTGTAAAAACGAATTTTAAAATTTTAAATTTCGGCGCATTTTGTAAAAACTGTGTGTGCTTTCTTAACAGGTAGGTGTTTTTAAATCATCATTTACTTAATTATGCATATATTTCAATATTCACGTTAATAAAAAACAATACTTAACAATTAGGTTATGTGGTAACATTGACAGTGTGTAAACGTTACCTTATTAGTTAACATTGACAAGGGGTCAATGTAACCCTATTAGTTAATATTAATAGTTTTTGATTTTTTTCCGTTCAGTAATGATTTCAATTTTTGTGTAGCTATGCCGCGAGTAAGAAAACCTGTCAGACAGTGTAAGCACTATAAAAAGATATGGAAAAGGCTATCGACGCCGTTCGAATAAATGGCTATAGCCTGAAAACAAGTGCCCAACAATTTGGCATCAACAGAACAACTTTGATGCATCATTTGAAAAATGTTAAATGCCAAAAAGTGGGAAGACCCACAGTGCTAAGTAACAAAGAAGAGAGATTGTTGGCACATTCTCTTGCAAAACTAGCTGACTGGGGATTTGGACTTGATCGACTACAGTTGAAATTATGTGAACAACAATATTTAATACAAATGGGCCGTAAGACTCCATTTAAAGACGGATTACCTGGAAAGGATTGGGTTTCAGGATTCGAAGCTCGTTGGAAAAGGGCCTCTCCATAATATCTAAGCCAGCACATTTTGAAGAGAGACACTCTCTACAAGCGCAGGAGTATAATGGAAGAAAAGAAACCACAATTTATGGTGTGTTGATGTTACAATTTATGACTTTATCTGTTTGAATAGCAGGTAGTTTCCCTTTTTGCCCTTATTAAAGCGTTTTAAACGGTCGTTCGTGTTTATTTGATGACTCCAACAATTTAACTCATTAATCAATATGTTATGCAATGGTATTATTTGGTTACATTTTAATCAAATCGATTAAATAGAGCACGCAAATCTAGCAATAAAAAAAATGCAAAATAAGGTTATGATCTGGGTTTAAAACGTGTTCAAAACATGTTTAAAACACGTTTAAAACGTGTTTAAAACAGAATACACAGGGCGTTTATTTTTTGAGTATACATACCCCGCTAATTACAGCGTTTTAAAAGTTGTGGGAAATCGTTGTTTTAATGCGGTTAATTTAAGGCTTTAAACGAGTGTTTTCCACTCCCAGACTAAGCATGAGGTAAAATTTCGAGTTTAGAAAAGCCTAAAAATTTGGATTGGCCGCGTAGCGAAGCGGAGCGGCCAATCCAAATTAGGCTTTTCTAAACTCGAAATTTTACTTCATGTGCCACGCTTAAAAACACGGATTTACAGTGAAGTTCAAAAAACACACACTTACAACAACGGTTATAGGCAACCTAATTTACGTTAGAGTTTGTGGGTTGCCTATAATCACTGCTTTAAACAATTTTTTCAGCGCAGAATTTGACTTACGTTTTATCCACATTTACATAGTAGATTGCTAAAGCCGTATATTTTAAACATTACGATATATCAGTGTTTTATACGCGTGGCGCATGAAGTAAAATTTCGAGTTTAGAAAAGCCTAATTTGGATTGGCCGCTCCGCTTCGCTACGCGGCCAATCCACATTTTCAGGCTTTTCTAAACTCGAAATTTTACTTCATGCTTAGTCTGGGAGTGGAAAGCCCTTGTTTAAAGATTCAAATTGAAATCTTGAACAAAAAACAACTAACGTCGAAAAATGTACAGTGTATGCTTGTGTATACCTGAAAGAAAAAATCCCTGTATTTAAAAACGACATCTATGCACACACAGTTTTATTGTAATAAAATGTTATGTTTGATAATGTAATTTGAAATATCTTCAACAAATTAGCTAGAATTTAAAAACAAACAAACAACTTTAATGAAGTAATATAAAATATAATTTAGCAAATATTTATTTTTAGCAGTTAAGATAATAAAAAAAAACGGTTTTAAACAAATCCAACATTTAAAACATGTTTTAAACAAATTTAAGATTTAAAACATGTTTAAAACACTATTTTAAAACAAAGTGTTTTAAACATAACAACTCTGGTTATGATTGATCATCTAACGAGTGTTTAAAATCCCAGATTAAGCATGAAGTAAAATGTTTAGTTTAGAAAAGCCTCAACATTTGGCTCGGGCATAGCGCAGCAGAGCGACTGAGACAAATGAGGCTTTTCTAAACTCGATATTTTACTGCAGGCGCGACTCGTATAAAACGCTAATTTAATGTGAAATGGTCTATATCCAACCAATTAGCAAGTAAAATAAGTTTAGTACGACAATCATCAATTCTTTAAATGACGGAAAAAGTGCTATAATGAACATATATATTATTTTTGTATTAACGACGTGAACACTATCTACTGTCAATAGCATTGCTCAAAAATTGACAGCAGATGGCGTTCACATCGTCAATTTATATGTAAATTACACATGACTACTAAAATGGTTATAGATGTTTAGTTTTCTTCTGGATTTTAAACAGCACAATCAATTGGCATTTATAATAGTCATTTTGTAAGTACAATAGACAAGACTATTGGCAGTAGATGGCGTTCACGTCGGCAACCTAAATGAAAATTACATATAACTATTAAAATTGTCAATTTATAGTGAAATTTGAAATCCAGAAGAAGACTAACCATTTTTATTCATTTTAATAGTCTCATATGTAATTTAAATTTAAAATTACGACGTGAACGCCATCTACTGTTAATAGCTGTAACGATACTACTCAAAAATTGGCAGCAGATGGCGTTCACATCGTCAATTTATATGAAAATTGCATATGACTACTAAAATGGTTATAGAAGTTCAGTTTCCTTCTGGATTTCAAAATGCACAATCAATTGACATTTATAATAGTAATTCTGTGAGTACCATCGATAATGCTATTGGGAGTAGATGGCGTTCACGTTTTCTGAATTTTCTTTTGGATGTTTTATATTTTTTTTAAGAATATTTTTTTCTGAATTCAATGATGTATCACACTTATAGTTTATTATACAGGGTGAGCGAAACTCGATGTCTTAGCTCTATTATATGAAAAGGAAAAACGATAGAAAAATCTGAAATCTAAAATCAAATGACAACAAAACAATATTTGTTAACCATTAGTTTAATTATTGACAGGTGCGGCTTTGTTATTTGCTTCCAAAGGCTACTTGTTTAAGTCGTGACAATTTGGAATTTTTGATAATACTTTTTTTTAAGTTTGCTTTTAATTTTTTAACGAAAGAAGATAGCAAATTTTTTTCTCTACAAAGTTCAGAATAATTAGCTCTTTTGAAATATCAAAAAATGTAGGTATGTTTCTGGAGAAAAAATATTACTTCACTTTCAAAATTTAGAAAAATATGCAATTTTGGATTAAAATGAACTTTACTCAATCTCAATTATGAACCTCTTTTCAGATTTTTTCTATCGGCTTTCCTTCCCTTTTAATAGAGCTGAGACATCGAGTTTCTCACCTTGCACATTTTATATGTAAAATGTTAATCTTTTGTTTTCGTAAAGATTGCCTTGGAAACAGTTGAGTAACTCACTTATTTGACAACTCCTAAGACCCATAATTTGCTTACATATCACCCCTGAAGACGGGCATCCAACGATACATATTTTACCAATTGTGATGTATTTTAAACTAACGAGTGTTTTCCACTCCCAGACTAAGCATGAAGTAAAATTTCGAGTTTAGAAAAGCCCCGCGTAGAAAATTTGTCGAGGGTCGCGCAGCGACTTGAGACAAATTTTCACGGGGCTTTTCTAAACTCGAAATTTTACTTCATGCGCCACGCGCATAAAACACTGATTTAAAGTGAAGTTAAAAATGCACTGAAAACCAACCAAACTTCGATAAATTTTTCAAAATTAGATGTGTTCTTTCCTATCCATGCAGTAAACCTTCAGATTTTCGTTGTTTTCTTGTAAAAAAAAACTTCGATTCCCTGTAGTCCTTCGGTCTCCGAAGACCATGATTGGTCCTTCGAGCTGTAACCTTTGTAAAATTGTAATAAACTTAGTAAACTTAGTAGAGTGATTCTTTAATTTGAAACTTCTAAGAACGAGTGTTGTCCACTCCCAGACTAAGCATGAAGTAAAATTTCGAGTTTAGAAAAGCCCCGCGTAGAAAATTTGTCGAGGGTCGCGCAGCGACCCGAGACAAATTTTCACGGGGCTTTTCTAAACTCGAAATTTTACTTCATGCGGGACGCGTATAAACCACTGATTTACAGTAAAGTTAAAATATATAACGTTCAGATGTGATGATCAATATTTACCGAGATGTAAACGTCAGATACGTTTTAAAAAAATTCTATTGACCTAAAATTGTACACGTAGATATAATTTCGACTTTATTTTACAAATGTCGTATTAATTATAATTACATTTTAAATAATTTCATAAATATCAAATAAATATCCCTATCAAAACCACCCCAAATCGGACAAAAGATAACGCTACGCGATGGCTGAAAACAAATAGACTTCTTACTACCTGCTAATATCGGGTTGACATTGACATCAAAAAATGCGGTTGGTGTTCATAATGGATTACCCCCTGAGTGCTCGGTCTCTTTCCCCTTACCCTCCAACATTTTAGGAAAGAGATAGAAATCTGAAAATTTTAGATATTTTCGTGTCGTCGCGTTGGAAAGACCTAATAAGTCGACGAGTAGCACAAAGCCTTTCTGAGAATAGAGCAGAAGCTTGTTGCCCTGAAGTGCTAGAAGATTTCTGTATAAAGTTAAACAGTACTATGGAACGACTGGGACTGCAAAATAAGCCTTAAAATTATAACTGCGACGAGATGGGTTTTCAAACCGATGTTGACACACAAAAAATATTATCGCGCAATCTATACGCGGTGGTGGGCAGTGTTACAAAAACTACCTACACAGTGTTAATATGTTGCAATGCCATCGGGGACTACCTCCCTAAGAGGTTGAGTCAATGTTACCCGGTGTTACCTTACTAAAAGTAGTGGTAGCAGGAGATGGAGATAAACATATTAAAATCAGCGTAAAAATAAATTAATATAAATATTAATTTCAGTCTAAAATCAGGATAAAAGACGACAAAAAAGATAAAAGGTCAGTTATTCATTCATAGATAAAATATTTACTTTATATTAGAGCCAATGATCAGCGAAATAGTGTGATGTGCTCTTTAGCCATTGATTAAAACACGAAAAAATGACTCTGGCTAACGAAAATAACTCTAACTTAATATCTCTTCAAATAAAAAAGTTTTTTATATGTGGCACCTCTAAAATGCACCACCCTGTACATGCAATTAGCTTTTGAGTACTTTAAAATAAAAAGTGAAGAAAGAAATATAACTGTGTTTTTATCAAGCAATTTACACATAATTGAAAATTCGTAACGGACCTCCAATATTAACGCAAATAAAATGATAAATAATTGCGGTTTGAGGAATTCGCGTTTTTAAATTTTTAATATTCTATTTTCGGTGATAAATGCTAATGCTACGGCGCTCGCACTTTTCCGGACAGTAATTAAAATCCGCCGGCATTTTATATTGCTCCCATTTAAATATTACTCGCTTAATCGCCTCCATTTATTATTTATACCGCAATTTTTTTAAGTACGCTCTTCCCACACATACACATAGATTACATATTTTAACTTTCAATTAAAATATGCTAAACTGCGCACGGTTAATTTCTCTTTAATATTTATCGCATATTAATTTGTAAATGGCGCACTTATTCATATTAAGGATATGTTTTTTTTTCTGTGTGTGTTGGTAAGAAAATGCAACGGCAATTATGCATAATTGAGTTTTTGACGTTTGATTGTTTTATTATGGATATTTTACAGTTGATTAAATGATCTGGACGTTTATAATCATGCTATAAAACTGCTATAAATTTATTTATTCATTTAATGTATTGGTATTATTGTGGCGTATTGAGAGAAACTGTAATTTAAAAATTCGCGCTAATTTAAGGGATTGGTTTAATTTAATATGTTTTTTATCGCTAGTTTTGAGGGCCTGGGGGGAAGGGAAAATAATGAATAAAGTCAGTTGAGTTCAGACCTTGCTGAGTGCATGTTTATTAAGTATTCCTCCTCTAAGTTATTTATATATATATATATATATATATATATATATATAATCAGACTATAGCATATCACAATTATATCAAGTGAAATCAAGTATTTATTTTTCAATATACATGGTGTTCATATTTCAACAGAATGTATGGAGATCTCGGTTATTTGAAGACATAGAGAGTCGCTTAAATTGGATCAAAGTTGCGTATTTTAAGGTTCAATAATAATCTAAAAACAAATTTAAAATATATTCTTTCGTTTTTGAGATATTGTCAAAAAACGGATTTGTGAAATTTAGTTTTTAGTTTTTTATTCAAAAACTGTAGAATCCAGATATTTGTAACTTTGACATTATAGAGGCACTTTTTAACGATAAATCTAGTAACATATTTTATTTTAAGATAACTATAACATTTACCCAGGGACCATAGCTAACTTTTGTTTTTCTTATGGGCACTATTTTGGGTTTTCATATTTTTTGGAAGAATATTTTTTTCTGAATTCAATGATGTACCACACTTCTAGTTTATTGTACATTTTATATATAAAATTTATTTTTTTGTTTTTTGTAATAAGTGCCTTGGAAACAGTTGAGCAACTCACTTATTTGACAACTCCTAGGACCCATAATTTGCTTACATATCACCCCTGAAGACGGACATCCGACGATATATATTTTAATAGTTGTGATGTATTTTAAACTAACGAGTGTCTTCCACTCCCAGACCAAGCATGAAGTAAAATTTCGAGTTTAGAAAAGCCCCGCGTAGAAAATTTGTCGAGGGTCGCGCAGCGACCCGAGACAAATTTTCACGGGGCTTTTCTAAACTCGAAATTTTACTTCATGCGCCACGCGTATAAACCACTGATTTATAGTAAAGTTTAAAATATATACCGCTTAGATGTGATGGTGATCAATATTTACCGAGATGTAGCGAAAAAATGTAAGAATTACATTTTTTCAGGCACAAATACGTTTTTCAAGTACCGTGCGATCGTTTAAATTACGATTTAGAGTGGGCGGGATTTTTTTTGCCCAGAATGCTAATTAATTGATGGAATAAATTTGAGGTTATGCTAAACTATGTGTCAACAGCCAGTAATGCCAATCTAATTTCCAATTCAAAGCCTACTCTAAATCATGTTTTAAATGATCACACGGTATAAATCAACAATATAATCACAACTGTTTCAAAATATAATTACGAGTGCTCAGGGCAAAACAATGCAAGCAGTTCGTTACTTGAAAATCAAGTGACGTAGAGAAACCCCGGCTTAAATGAATCCCGTGAATTGCTTTTTAACAACACGTGACAGAAATAACGTGACAAATAAAGCCCTCCTAAAAACTGAAACATCAATTTAAACGAGCCATTAAACCCGGACACAGCCAACCCCTCACGTCGCTTGTCCACTTCAGAAATTGCCCCGCTTCTTGCTCTGCTGCCCGCAAATCACGAACCAACGTTCACCCCTCATTTCACAAATAATTTTTTTATGGCCAACACCAATAAATAAATTTGAAACAGGGTACCATATTTTACCCGCAGAAACCATTAGAAATAATTAAATAAATATGTATTATAAAATCATCAGTCATCATCATCAATAAATTTACTTTGTTGTATTTATAAACGCAAAATAGAAATGGTTTATTTATTATTGCTTTTTTGTGAAGATAAAATTGGTTATATTTATTTATTTCGAAAACAGAAAATCAGCAATTTTATACAATGATTACAAAATATGACTTGTATCTAATTGATAAATTCTAGGGATTGCCCGGCACTCTCGTTAACTAGAGGCTCCTTACTGGGTGAAAGATGGTTTAAAATGGCCTACATAAGAGATTTACCCACCTCGGCTTTGCTAGACTACCTAAACCAGGTAGGCTGGCTGAGCTGAGGCAGGGTGGTAATCGACAGGAGGAAGCATAATAATGGGCCTAAGTGCAGTGCAGAAATGCGCACTCCCTAAAGAACTAGAACCAGATAAATTCTATTTGTTTAAAAATAGGTACATTATGCACAATAATGAGGAACACAAAATATTAAGGTGGTGGAGTTATGCAAAAATACTTTCTAAATCGATTCGCAGCAAATTACATTTAAAAGTATTTATAGAATCAGCAAATAAATCAACATTTTCAAAACGCTGTAACAAATTTGCAAAACGCATCCTCCTCGGAAGTAGCTGCTATAAGTGTAAACTACATGATGATATTCTGTTCAAAATAGTTTATTGCTCCTAGTCTTCGCCTTACAGGGTTGAAACCAAAAGTTAAATCTTGGGACAATTTAAATTACTATTTAGTATGTTTTACTGTGTACATAAGTCAGTGACATATCGTCTAATATGTAATAACTGGATGTTGTATGTTAATCTAAATGCACAAAAATCTTGAAAAGTTGGATCAAAAATACCTGATTTATAGATAGATGTTTTTAAAAAACGTTTCTCTAACTGATCGACCTTGTTTACTAGATAGTTTTGGTGTAGGGACCAAACTTGAGACGCATATTTAAGTTTGGATCTTACAAGTGAACAGTAAAGGGTATTAGATGGACGCACTGATAATTAATTAGAGTTCCTATTAATAAAGCCCAACATTTTGGACGCACTATGAGACATGGACAAAATTTTTTAAAAGAATAGTTAACGCTAAAAACTACACTAAGATCTTTAACATTGTCTGATGTATTTCATGTATTGTTGTTAAGACTGTAATCGCATGTAAGAGTGTCTCTTTTCTTTTGCTAAAAGAAACCACTTTACATTTGTCTATGTTAAGGTGTAGTTTCGACGTTTCGCACCAATCAAACACTTTATCCAAATCTTCCTGTAGGCTGTAAACATCCGTGATGGTTCTGACGGTTATAAATAACTTTATTTCATCGGCGTATAATAATAATAGAAATTAACTGTTCATAATTACGGTATTGATATGATTTATAAAGATATTGAAAAGAATAGGACCAATGTGTGAGCCTTGAGGTACCCCCGACGTTACGCATATTGCATTAGAAATACAATTATCTATCTTCACACACTGAAATCTCTCCTTGAAAAAACTCTCTATCATAATTACGGTATTGAAATCATTTATAAAGATATTGAAAAGAATAGGACCAATGTGCGAGCCTTGAGGTACCCCCGACGTTACGCATATTGCGTTAGAAATACAATTATCTCTCTTCACACACTGAAATCTATTCCTCAAAAAACTCTTTATCCAATTACAACTGCATAAATAAAAGCAAAAACAATGTTATCCCCATTCGGAGCTCTATGTAATAAACATCCATTTTACCACCGCGACCTTTAATTAAACACAACTATTTCTAAACGCGGCGTTATGAAAATGATAATTAAATTAAAACCAGAAAATTCGCAATTAAACGCAATTAGCCCGGATGTGTATAATTCCTATGGAGAAGGCAAGATGAAACACCCGTAATATAATTGAAATTGATTCAATTTGTAACAATTTAAAAGGAAAAGTTTAATTTGTTAAAGCGGGTAATTGAAACGAACGGCACTGGAGTGGGGGGCCGTTGCCGCGCAGGATGGGAAAAGTACAGGGAAAAAGAGGGTGGAAAACCGGGTTTAAACAGCTGCACGACGCGAAATGGAACAAATGAAACAATCGGATCCTCGAGAGCAACTAGCTTTTTTGTGTTTTAATTGTGGACCCAGTTAATTTCTGTAAAAGTTAAGTCGAATGACAATCAAGTGATTGTTTTAATTTAGGACGAGTTTTATAAAAAGTTTGAAGTGTAAATTATCTCTGAACTACAAAGCTATGTCAAATATTTAACATTTCACTAGCATTTTAAACACTTTTAGTAAATAACACACTTAGTTAAGATTTCACTGTTTATTGATTGACACTGGAACAATTGTTTCGCCACACAGTGGCTTCATCAGGCAGATAAATAATGGATTACAAACTTAAACTAACGCTTAAATACTAATGACGTGAAGGAAGTGGTATTGTTTAGGGAATAGGATGGGGGTGGTAGTAAATTTTATGAAATATATAGATATATATATATACATATATATATATATATATATATATATATATATATACATATATATATATATATATATATACATACACATACATAAATATACATAGAGTTTTATGTAACACCGAACATTTTCATAACGAAAATTGTTCTTTGAAGTATCCATATGCATACGTTGCACATTTTCCGATGCTCAGTTTATTAAAAGAATTAAATTTGAAGCTTTAAGCGAGTGTTTTCCACTCCCAGGCTAAGCATGAAGTAAAATTTCGAGTGTAGAAAAGCCTGAAAATTTGGTTTGGTCGCGTAGCGCGAAGCGCGGAGCGGCCAAACCAAATTTTCAGGCTTTTCTAAACTCGAAATTTTACTTCATGCGCCACCGGTACAAAACACTGATTCAATGTAAAGTTTAGCGGTGTGTTTTAAACTTCGAAATATGTCAGTGATTTGTACCGGTGGCGCATGAAGTAAAATTTCGAGTTTAGAAAAGCCTGAAAATTTGGTTTGGCCGCTCCGCGCTTCGCGCTACGCGACCAAACCAAATTTTCAGGCTTTTCTAAACTCGAAATTTTACTTCATGCTTAGCCTGGGAGTGGAAAACACTCGCTTAAAACTTCAAATGAAATTCATTTAATAAACCGAGCATCGAATAATATGAAACGTATGCATATGGATACTTAAACGAAACCAAATTTTCAGGCTTTTCTAAACTCGAAATTTTACTTCATGCACCACCGGTACAAAACACTGATTAATGTAAAGTTTAGGGGTGTGTTTTAAACTTCGTAATATGTCAGTGTTTTGTATCGGTGGCGCATGAAGTAAAATTTCGAGTTTAGAAAAGCCTGAAAATTTGGTTTGGCCGCTCCGCGCTTCGCGCTACGCGACCAAACCAAATTTTCAGGCTTTTCTAAACTCGAAATTTTACTTCATGCTTAGCCTGGGAGTGGAATACACTCGCTTAAAGCTTCAAATTAAATTCTTTTAATAAACCGAGCATCGAATAATATGGAACGTATACATATGGATACTTAAACGAAAAATTCTCGTTATAAAAATGTTCGGTGTTACATAAAACTCTCTGTATACAAACATTAACATATTGTATATACACATACATAAAATCATAAACAAGGGATGAAATGCCCGGAAAAATTGAATTAATTAAATAAAGGTAAGTATAACATTTACATTTACTAGCATTTTAGTTAAAGTAAATATTATATAAAATTATGAAAATATTTTTCCTGTAAAATACAAACAATGTATCTTAATTAATAAGACAACTTAAGACAATAAATATCCATTGAAACAACTACTTCCCGTGCAAAAAGCTTTTAAAGTTATTCATCTTTAAAGTGCAAATCTAAGTGAATATTTTAACATTTTAATAGAATAGAAATAGCGAATAAATTTTTTTTAATTTTCCGATAATTAACCAGTAAATCAAAATACTATTTTATAAGCAAAAGTCATTTAGTATGTGTTTACTTTGATAGCTATAACCCCCTGGACACCAAAAACTTAGAACTCTTCTTCTTCAAATCATCATCATTCTAAAATTATTTTTATATACAAGATTATAGTTTTTTTTTTTCATACACATCAAAAACACCAAAATTCCTCCTTCGGAAAACAAATTATAATATTTTGACCATTGTTCGGGTCCGCTTTATACCTGTTGTAGAAAACAGTTATCGAGAATAACAATAAAAATAACCCGACTCTTGAAGTGGGAGGGTCCGCCCCGAGGGTTTTAAATTTCACCTGTCTGTTTTCCGCAGCTGGGTCCCAGAAACAACACAAAAAAAACACATCAGAAATAATTTATTAACCAAACGATAGGGGCAAAAATAAAAAAGAAATAAACGAGCACCTGTTTTCTTCCCAACTTAAACTCAGTAAGTAAGTATTTAGTAGTAGTTGATGGAGCGCTTAAACCGTAAGCAATCCACACTCTTATTAATATTTGAAGTCTTAATAAGATAAACACACAGGGATTTTTTTATTTTATGTATACACATTCCGGTGTGTACTCTTGTTTAGGCATTCGTTGTTTTTGAATAACGCTCAGTTTGAAACTTCTATCAAGTGTTTCCATTTCCTAATTAAGCATGAAGTTTAAAAAAAAACCTGAACGTTTGGTTTGGTCACGTAGAGAAATGGAGATACTATTTGACTGTTCCAGCAAGACAAAATTCAAATTATTGAAATATGAAAATTAGTAATGATCGCTACAAATTATTCATATACATCAGAAAAATATTCCCGATACAGAATTACTTTAAATTCTCTGCGATATCAAGTAGCAACATTGAAATAAACACAGTAATTCCATTTTTATTCAATATTCTTCTTGTAGTTACTTGAAGTGTTTTCTAATAATTATTGTACTAATTCCTTTCTTCACTGATCAGTTTTATTTACTAAATGTACATTTCGAACACTATGTGTTCTCAATAGTAATACAATTGACAAATATGTTTATTTTATTAATTGACAGTGTCACTCAAGCAAATATTTTCAAGGAGGGGATTATTTAGGGGGCTTAAATCGAAATTTAGTAGCTTATCTTTATTTTGAAACATATAAATTGCTTCTAACGTGTCTAGTTTATAAAAATCTGATTCTTTTAACAATTTAACATTATTTATATTAAATTTATATCCGGTATTTAAGGTATGATGTGCTACTAAATCGGGGTTAAATGATTTTGTATGGTATATGTGTTCTTTATATCTAATTAACAAATTTCGTCTTGTTTGCCCTACATAGATCACAATTGTTACAATTTATTGAGTCGATACCGGATTTTTCCAAATCATTTACTTTTTTTAATGTACTCCATAAAATTGAATTTATTTTAATTTGTGAATAGTACGCAGGAGTAATATTAAATTTCTTAAAAACACTGTTTAATAAACATAAATTTGGTTCGTAAATAAATCTAAAAAACTTTTTACTCTTTGGGATTTCAATAATTTCTAAACGAGTTGCACAGTGAATTTTGTATTTATTTAAATGTTTATTTATCAGTTTTGTAATTATGTTTTCATTATAATTTAATGATTTTGCAATTTTTAAAATAAAATCAAATTCAATTTTTCTGTTTTCTTCTGAAATTTGTAAATGAATAGCTCTATAAATCATACTATTAAAACATGCCATTTTATGAGAATATGGGCTATTTGAACTTGAGTGAATGTAATTAAAGGTATGTGTTGTTTTTTTTATATACATTGAAATCCAATTTATCATTTTTTTTTGTTATCATTAAGTCGAGAAAAGGAATTTTGTCATTTCTTTCCGATTCGTAAGTAAAATTTATTGTTGGATAAAAATTATTTATTTCGGATATGAATGAATTTATATTTGTGTTAATTTTAACTATTGACAAAATATCATCAACATACCCAAACCAGACTCTAGGGAAATTTTGTAATGAGTTTCTTCTAGATTTTCTAAATGATTTAAGAAAATATTGGCTAAAAAAGGAGAACCGCCCATTGCGGTTTCAAAAGTTTGCTTAAAAAATTTGTCGTTCAATTCAAATGTATTACATTCCATCACTAATTTTGTTAGATTAATGTATTCAATTATTGTTTCATTTTGTATAGAATTTTTTATTAGTAAGTTTTTTTAAATCTCTAATGTTTCTTGAATTGGAATATTTCAAAAAAGTGATTCAATATCAAACGATATTAACATTTCGTCCGAGTTAATTGCATCGTTTAATCAAAGCTGAATTTTATTTTCTCTTTGGTGTCTTTTTTTGCAAAAGTGATGCTACAATATCATATATTATTTATGTAAATATAATATAATATGACAAAAAACATAATAGTTTATAATATGTACAAAAAATAAATATAAACATCTCATAAAAGCTTTCATATGTTTTTTGTCATACATCGTCATAAATTACTAGCTGTTTTCTAATGATCCTTAAGATGTCTTATTTACAATTAATTTTATTACATTGTGCCACTTTCTGCGATTACTAAGATATTTAATATTTTTGTTGGGTGTAAAGATTGGGTGAAAACGCCTATATTTATTGTCACTATTTCTTAAAATACTGTCAATATGTAAAAATTCTATAAATAAAAGTTGCAGGTGTTATAAAAATCTACGAAATGTATATTTTATACTTTTCTATAACTCTATTAACTTCAAACCTATTCAAAGTTAGAAATATATACGTTTGTTCAAATCAATTTATTTGATACTATTTTGAATAATATTTTCAAACATCCTATGTATTTTATATAAGGAGTCCTCCTTTTAAGTTTACATATCTTGATTACTGCGTATGTGCTGTTAATCTTTAGATATTCGTTGTTTTTTTTAAGAGTTCTGTTAAAGCTTTAAATGAGTGTTTTTCATAACTGTATTGTTTTGAGTTTACGTGAAGTGATTAATCACAAATAGAAAGACTGTTATTCCTTACTTCACTTTTAAAAAAAAAGTGAAGTAAGGAATAACAGTCTTTCTATTTGTGAGTGTTTTTCAATCTCAGACTAAGCATGAATTAAAATTTCGAGTTTCGAAATGCCTGAACATTTGGATTTGGAAATCCAAATTCAGGCTTCTCTAAACTCGAAATTTTAATTTATGCGGGACGCGTATAAAACACTGTTATTTTGTCAAATTCAAAATATTCTTGTTAAGCAGTATATTTTTAATCCTGCTTTAATACTATTTTTTAATACTAAACAGTGTATTTTTAATTTTAGGATATTTCAGTGATTTATACTCGTGCTGCTCTAAGTAATATTTCGAGTTTAGAAAACCCTGAAAATTTGGTTTGGTCCAAATGAAATTTTAAGGCTTTTCTAAACTCGAAAGTTTACTTCATGCTTAATCTGGGAGCAGAAACACTCGTTAAACGTTTCAAATTGAACTATTTAAAAAAAATAAAGAATTTTGGGAAACTTACAGCATATTTACCGGGTGTTGACTTGGCGGACGCAACATAGGAAATCGCATGTTAATTTTAAAGTGTTCAAATATTGGCTTCCCTATTTATTTTAGAGACAAAATGTATTTTATTTTTTTGTGGAGTGATAAATGATGAATTTATGAATGTGCATACTTAACACTTTACGTTTCTCTAAGTTGAAATAATTATAATAATAAATAATAATAATAATAATAACCATTTATTTCCGACAGACATGATGTCTTACAAAGAAATATACAAACTTAAGTTAAATGCATATAGTATTCGTTAACATTTATTTCATCAACAATATTAAAGATATGCGCCTATATTAAAGAAATCGAGTGAGGGTAAAAACAATAAGAATAGGAATGAAGGAAAAAAATAATAACAATAATAAATAAATAAAACTAACAAAACTAAGAAATGAAATAATCATGATAAGATGAGCACTAGAAGGAAAAAAAAAACCTTAAGCCATAGTAGAAAAATATTCTAGAGCATTACTTTTGAAGTCTTGAGAAGAATTGAAAATATCTACATTATATTGAATATGATGATAAGCGCGAATCATTTTTATAATGGAAGAGTTAGCGTGATGATTTGAGTTTGGTGTGGGGTATGTAAATGTTAAGGGGTTTCTAGAGTTAGCTCGAGGTACATGGAATGATAGTGCCTGTAGCAGTGACATGTCATCAATTTGGTAGTGAATTAGTTTATGCAGTGGTAGTACATTTATTAAATTGTGGTTATTGACAATAGACATCATATTAAATTCTGAAAGCAGGTCATTATACGGATAACCATGATATGGATAGAAACCATGATTTTTTAGATATAGATATTTTAAAAATCTCCTTACAACAGACTCAACAAGCCGAATATAGAGCTGCGAATGGGGACTCCATACAGGAGCACAGTAATTGAGTTTACTCCTAACTAGTGAATTGAACAGTAGCACTAGGGTATGTTGATCTTTGAAATCCTTAGTTGTTCTAATAATGAAGCCCAGCCTTTTACTGCATATTCTTATCGTATTCATAATATGTTGGTTGAAAGTGAGCCTGCTATCAAATAGAACACCCAGATCCCGCATCTCATTAACTCTATTTAGTGGGACTTCATCTATTTTGTACTCATATATAATGGGGTTATAGTTCCGTGTATAGGAAACAACTGAACATTTGCTGGGATTTAGAGACAATTTATTCTCAATGCACCAAATGCTCAGCAACTCCAGGTTATGCTGTAGGGAGTCACACGCATTCAAGCTCGTTATAGGGGCAAACAGTTTGATGTCATCTGCATATATGAGAATATCGCAGTCAATAATCTTAACAGCGTCATTAATAAATAAACAAAACAGCAATGGCCCCAGATTCGATCCCTGATAATTAAGAAAAAGTGATGTGATTTTATAAAAATAATGACATACCATGGAGTTGATACAACAATTGCAGATATTAACTGTTTTTTTAAGATCAATTTAATAAACCTTTAAACAAGTGTTTTCCGCTCCCAGACTAAGCATGAAGTAAAATTTCGAGTTTAGAAAAGCCCCGTGAAAATTTGTCGAGGGTCGCGCAGCGACCCGAGACAAATTTTCTGGGCTTTTCTAAACTCGAAATTTTACTTCATGCGCCACGCGTACAAAACAAAAATATTGTGAATTTATGTATATTTTAACCACACTTGAAATCAGTGTTTTATACGCGTGGCGCATGAAGTAAAATTTCGAGTTTAGATAAGCCCCGTGAGAAGTTGTGGAGGGTCGCGCAGCGACCCGAGACAAATTTTCTGGGCGTTTCTAAACTCGAAATTTTACTTCATGCGCCACGCGTATAAAACACTGATTTCAAGTGTGGTTAAAATATACATAAATTCACAATATTTTTGTTTTCTACGCGTGGCGCATGAAGTAAAATTTCGAGTTTAGAAAAGCCCGGAAAATTTGTCTCGGGTCGCTGCGCGACCCTCGACAAATTTTCACGGGGCTTTTCTAAACTCGAAATTTTACTTCATGCTTAGTCTGGGAGTGGAAAACACTCGTTTAAGCTTCAAATTGAACTCTTTTAAAAATCAACAAATGTCAGAAAATTAACAGCTAAAATAATTAAGAAAAAGTAATGTGATTTTATAAAAATAATGACATACCATGGAATTGATACAATTGCGGATATTCCCTGATTTTTTTAAAAGTTCAATTTAAAACTTTAAACAAGTGTTTTCCACTCCCAGACTAAGCACGAAGTAAAATTTCGAGTTTAGAAAAGCCCCGTGAAAAGAAAAAGTAATGTGATTTTATAAAAATAAAAACATACAATGGAATTGATATAACAATTGCGGATATTTCCTGTTTTTATTTTAAGTTCAATTTAAAACTTTAAACAAGTGTTTTCCACTCCCAGACTAAGCATGAAGTAAAATTTCGAGTTCAGAAAAGCCCCGTGAAAATTTGTCGAAGGTCGCGCAGCGACCCGAGACACATTTTCTGGGCTTTTCTAAACTCGAAATTTTACCTCATGCGCCACGCGTATAAAACACTAAAATATTGTGAAATTTATGTATATTCGAACTTCACTTGAAATCTGTGTCTTTTACGCGTGGCGCATGAAGTATAATTTCGAGTTTAGAAAAGCCCAGAAAATTTGTCTCGAGTCGCTGCGCGACCCTCGACAAATTTTCACGGGGCTTTTCTAAACCCGAAATTTTACTTCACGCTTAGTCTGGGAGTGGAAAACACTCGTTTAAAGCTTCAAATTGAACTCTTTTAAAAAACAACGAATGTTGCAAGATGTACAGCTTATTTCCCCACATTAACGGGACACCCTGTATAGCACGTACATTTTTATATTTACAACTTCATCCTTAGCAACTTTTGACACTGTCTTATTTTAAGACCGGTGCAACTTTTCAACTCGCGACGAACACTTAATTTAAGATCAAGGCTTTCGCCAAACCTTCCTTTTTCTCAACCATTACTCATTTTCTGTTATTTTAATCGCTCGCAATTAGTCCGGGGCGCGCGTCGTCCGCTTTCTGAAACTAATTATTCGCAATTAATTTACGCCTTTATTGCCGAGTTAAAAGTGACTTTAGATCGTATCTACGGCTGCATCTTTGTGATCTCGACTTTGTGCAGTTAGCGTTTCCGTAATTCTAAACGGAGCATTGCTTATATGGAATTCCCTTCAGAGAGTGTTATGGTTATTGCTGGCCACATATCATTCAATACTTGGAAACGTTTAAATCACAAAATGTTGTCGCAACAAATAGGTGCAAATATTTTATGTGTGTCGTTTATTTCATACTTATTAACTAGTTTTATAATTGAGAATAAAGGTTTTATAATTTACTTGTAAATAAAACATTTTTTAACTATTAAACAAAGGTAAAAAGTGATTTATTTACAAGTGTAATTAAGCTGTACTATATTAAGTAATTAAGCTAGTAAAATTACTACAATAAGCGTTAATAATACAGAACCGTTTTTTATTTTATTTTTACGTGAACTTATAACTTAAAAGGTCAACTCTAAAAATGTATTACCAAAACAACTTGCCATTATGAAGCATTAGATGGCGTTAGCTATCGAATCTATTAATATCTATGTGTTGTTTTGTTGTTGTTGCAAGTTTAGCTTGAAAATAATGATATTTCAAAACCCGAAGTTTTACTTCATGCTTAATCAAGGTGTGGAAACACTTGTTAGGAGTCTCAAATGAACTGCTTTTATAAAATCAATGAATTCCTGAAAAACAACAGAGAAACATCGGGATATGTAAACTTAAAAAAAGTCCCTTTATAAAGAATAATAACAAACACAACTTGAGAAATTTAATATGTGCAAAGGGGAAGGAGAAAAAAAAATAATCACCGTAAAATTTTCGTCTCGTAGCGACTTGCACTTTATATTCCGAGCATGTCTTTAATGAAGAAGTATAAGCGCCATTACTCCTTCGCCATTATTAAAAACCATTTTTATTCACGGCGCAATCCCCACGAGCCTATACGCCTGGATTTCTTGCGAAACAACAATAAATTACCACTCTCTCGCGAGTTGCTACCTAGAAGCTCGCAGCGGTGTTTATTAAAAGATTAGCAACGACTCAACATGTGCAAGAAAAAAGCAACAGTCTACAATTTTATAAATTATAAGTTGCAGAAACAACATCCAATACTCATTATACACAATCTCTCGGTGTAAACTATAAACCACATTTGGAGCTTATAATTTCTCCCTAATTGACTAACCACAAATTAAAACATACTTTGTGGAGTTTAAAAAGTGGTGTTTTAACTACTACTTAAAAAAAAACAAGGAATAGCTAAATTAAAGTGTTGTTCGTGTCAACTTCGCATTTTCATGTGTTCCAACATCACTCTAATTAAAATTATAATCATTAATTACACTGTTTTTTTGATTATATCTGTGAAAATCTATTTCATCTGCTGATTTATTTACCTAAAATTTACTTCTAACAAGTGTTTTCCCTCCTTGATTAGGGATGAAGTAGCGAAGCGGAGCGACCAAACGAAATTTTCAGGCTTTTTTTAACCCGAAATTTTACTTCACGCGCCACGCGTAGAAAGCACTGATTATAAGTGAAGTTTAAAATATACTGATTAGGTTTGAATATTTATAAATCATTGCATAAATAAATGCATTCAGTCGATTTTTATGCATTTGTTATAGCCATTCTATTAATTTTTCATTGCCCCCCTTAAAAGTCAAATTGTCCCTCTATCTAACGCAGGTTTCAAGTCGGGAACCACTGGTCCAAAATAATCGATTAATAAAATATTTGAATTGTTTCCATTAATACTTGAGTACAATAATAAACAAATTTGAAACCTTACAATAATAAAGTGTTGTTTCATGATCCTTTTTGCAAATGCTATTTTTATGACAAATGTAAAACGTCTACAAGCTGATAACATGCATTATTTATATATTTAATGAACATTGATTGAGTTCATCTGAACTAAATTCAAAACGCGATTTTAATGTGCAATTCATTGATGGATTCCGGTCCACTTTTACTTTCTTAGATCTAACAAACTGTTATGATCATTATGTAGTTATCCATATTATGTATAGATTAGTTAGATTCAAATTACATACATTTTAATGACGTATAATAAAGCTATCCACCGTTTCAATTACAATTAACAAAATCGTCCTGTAGTTAATAGCCCCATGCCTGTGGAATATTTCATATTTTCCAGCGTTAGTCCCCGGCAATTATGCTCAATTTATCTAAACGCTGTCGTAATGGTCAACGGAATTTTTAACACCTCCTCGAAGCAGACGGGATAATGGCAGGTAATAAATATGGAGGGCACATAACCGTATAATTGAAATCAAATAAAATGATAGTCATTGCGTTGACCTCGGCCGGCGCACAGAGAAAGAGCGTGAGGTCAAAAAAGCACCCCACGTAATATGCATATTTCGTACGGCCTACACTTTCCGAGTCAGCGGCTTGGCTTACATCATTAATCGCTTGTAATGAACTGAAAGACGATATCCTCGTGTTCTCCGCTGCTATTATTATTTTCGTTTGCTTTTTTTGGGTATATTCCAGTTCGGTTGAATTAATTCCCGAGAGCCGCGAGCCGCCTCAGAGCTAACGATCGCTAACTCGCAGGACTTATTAATTGTTGCTGTTATGCGGCCGACGATCGCCTTCTAACTTTAATCACGTCTTACTAACTATGTATTCACGAAGTATTTATCAACAGTAGTTTGCGATGATGGCTCAAATGCATCTCTTGTAACAACAGAATGCATATTAAGAAATAGGTGGGCATATGTTAATGTCAAACTTTAGCATCAAAAGCTATTGTCTAATATACAAACTTCTGAATTTACTGATTTTATTGGTCAAAAAACAATTGATACAGTTGTTCAATGTATTAATGTCAAAATAAACGAGCTCATTAAATCATGTCAAAATTTCAGGATAGTTAAAAGACAGGTTTTTTCTTTTATGTAAACATGTATAAGCTGTAAATTTTCTGACATTCGTTGTTTTTTAAAAGTTCAATTTGAAGCTTTAAATGAGTGTTTTCCACTCTCAGACTAAGCATAAAGTAAAATTTCGAGTTTAGAAAAGCCCCGTGAAAATTTGTCAAGGGTCGCGCAGCGACCCGAGACAAATTTTCAGGGCTTTTCTAAACTCGAAATTTTACTTTATGCGCCACGCGTATAAAACACAGATTTCAAGCGACGTTCGAATATACATACATTTCACAATATTTTAGTGTTTTATACGTGTGGCGCATGAAGTAAAATTTCGAGTTTGCATGCAAAAATTTAAGCTATGAAAAGTGAAAAGTTCTATTTAAAAAATTGTATGCTGAACCTATGTAATGGATTTTATTCACTTCTCTAAATTAATTAAAAGACGTCGTCACGGTTCTTATGAGAATCCTAATAAAAGTAAACCTCAGATGACCATCAACTACCGAATTTATTCATGTATGCAAAAGGACTTTGCAGAAACATGTAGTGTTTCATACAAGAGATTAAATGTACTTATCGCTAAAAAGAAACTTAGTTAAACTTGTTACACAGATAAACGAACTAACCATAGTAAGTCAACATTTTCTGAGCTTGATCGCCAGTGTATAAAAGCCCACATTAATTCCATTCCATGACAGGAAAGTCATTACGGGATGGCAAAATCTAGTAAGCAGTACCTAAGCCCAGATTTAAACATCCATCGCTTTTTTAAAGCATTCAAGAAGCTACACCCAGAATCTGAAGTTACTTTTAAATATTACAGACCGGCTTTTCAGCGAGAAGTTTGCGACTTTCCTCTCTTTCTTGCAACATGTGCGACAACCTGCACTGTGAAAGTCGGGCCAATATAAAACCCACCCGGATACATAGTGCATTAGGAGACGAATAGAGAGAAACTAGAGTGTGAGGAAATGGTGAGAATGGCTAGGTATGAGATAAAGTTATGGAATCTGGAGGAAGAGAGATTGGTGAAGGCGGTGTGGGAGACGTACGTGAATGGGAGAGAGGGTAGATGGAGGTGCGAGAGAAGGAGAATGTATGAGAGAGTGGGTTTGTCGGAGACGAAAGTGATGGAATGGCTGGAGAATGGGGTGAATATGGATGCGTGGGTGAAGGAGAAGAAGAAGGAGGTGGGAGCACAGGAAAGACAGGGGTGTATAGAGAGGAGTGAATACAAGGATAGGTATGGGAGGTGGCAGGTGTTTGGGAGAATGCCGAGGTATTTGGGAGAAAAGGGTGGTACTGGCGAGGGGGAGGTGTGTATCAGGGGAGAGAGGAAGGAAGGTGTAGATGGAGGAAGAGTATGGGAAGTGTGTAATGTGTGAGCAGGGGAGGGATACGTGCAGTCATTTGGTGGAGGAGTGCGAGGGGGTGAAGGAGGAATGGGTGGGAGTAAGAGGAAATAGAAGAGTGACGGAATGGATGAGAGAGGATGGGGCCGAGGTAAGGACGCTGGAGAAGTTGGGGGAAGAGAGGGAAAGCAAGATTAAGAGAGGGGGTAGCGATTAGTGTAGATGTAATGCATTATTTTGCCAATAAACGTCATTTTTGTATAGAATCCAGTGGTTCTGCTAAATCAAAGCTTGAGCTACATCAGCGTAGAGCTGAAAAAGCTCAGAAGCTTTTGCGAACAACAGTTTACTCGTTCTCAAGAACCAAGAAGTAATGCATGTTCCTAGTCTATGGATTTGGAGCAGGTTTTATTTGTACCACTCTGATATCTTTTATTTTTCTCAGCTGTCCTGTTACAATTTTTTAGTGCACATAGGAGATACAGAAACAGCCGTGATGTGTTTATGGCACGAGGGAATAACAGGGCGTGGTGGAACCAAAATTGGGTCTTGTTTGCTTTATCTGCTGAATGGAGGGTTACTGACCCACAAATCAAATTTGATAATATGGTCCGATAACTGTGCGGGCCAGAACAAACATAAAATCATTCTTTTTGTCTTAGTATTTCTGGTAGCAAACGGTGTGTTTGAATCGGTTTCTGGTTAGTGGACACAGCTATATGCCGTGCGACCTTGATTTTGCACTAGTGGATAAACGAAAAAGAGTAATGAATGTCTCTGTTCCTGATGATCTTATCAATGCAATAGAATCAGCTAGATACACTCCGCCGTTATAGGTCATCAATATGTCTAACGTTGGGTTTTGGAATATTAAGAAAGCAGCATTCTTAAATACTGCCAGTCTTAAAACCAGCTGAACTTATAAAATTAGATCCTGGCAGTAAAATCTGACAAGAAAAAGTCCCTTCGAACAATGATTGACTTTCTTTCTGAACCAGAACACATAGAATTTTATAGGAAGTTACTCCAGTAACATTATTTTTTGCCGCACACGCACATACACCATTTGGTGCTTACACCGATTCTACATTACTGTTGGTTTTTTTGTAATAAAATTGTATTTGTTTATTTGAACTTAGTTTTGTTAATAGAATCAAGTTTCCGTTCCAGGCAGAGGCGATCGCGGTCCACCTCTGCATTGGAGAAATAGCAAAGCAAGTCAACAAAAGTCGATCAGTAGCTATTTTTTCGGACAGCCAAGCGCTGCTAAGGGCACTAAGCACCACACAGGTCGACTCCAAGCTAGTGTGGGATTGTGTAAGCGCTCTCAACGAAATGGGCGGTCGCAAAAAAGTGGCAATGGTATGGGTCCCAGGACACAAGGGTCATCAAGGGAACAAAAAAGCAGACGAACTGGCCAAACAAGGCTCGTCAAACGCATTCATTGGCCCGGAACCCTCCTGCGGTATCGCAAAAACCACAGTCAGACAATCTATAAAAAAATGGACGAAGACGCAAACTCAAACCTGATGGACGAACACACCAGGGCAGAGGCAGGCGAAACAGTTCCTCAAAATACAATCTCCGGCTTTCACGACCGATCTTCTCAACCAAGAGAGAAAAACAGTTAAAGCTATAGTACGTCTACTAACAGGACACTGTAGGCTCAACAAACACATGAGCAAAATAGGCGAGGCAGAGGATAGAATATGTAGATCTGACAGGAAGAAGAGGAGGATCCTTTCACACATCCTATGCCAATGTGAGGCCCTAGCATGGGATAGATACCTAAAGCTGGGCAACACTAAACCAAGCGCAGAGAGCTACACCCAAGGCTCACTGTCAGGGTTAATAGGGCTAATCAAAGAGGCGAGGCTCGAGCACGTCGTCTGGTATAATAGGTATCCACAATAGATCTGCAAAGGTCGCGGTGGTACAGGCCAATGAGGCCACCCTTACGAATATCTAATCTAATCTAATCTAAATTTCGACCCTCGACACATTTTCACGGGACACTGTAGGCTCAACAAACACATGAGCAAAATAGACCTGGCAGAGGATACAATATGTAGATCTGCCAGGAAGAAGAGGAGGATCCTTTCCACATCCTATGCCAATGTGAGGCCCTAGCATGGATTAGATACCTAAAGCTGGGCAACACTAAACCAAGCGCAGAGAGCTACACCCAAGGCTCACTGTCAGGGTTAATTGGGCTAATCAAAGAGGCGAGGCTCGAGCACATCGTCTAGTATAATAGGGATCCACAATAGATCTGCAAAGGTGGCGGTGGTACAGGCCAATGAGGCCACCCTTACGAATATCTAATCTAATCTAATCTAAGTTTCCGTTAGTTTGTTATATTTTTGATCAAATTTTAAGCAAGAATTCAAATTCGTTTTTTGTGAAGTTTTTGTGGAACACTGAATATACAATTAATTTATACTTATTTATTTACTTGTGCGCATCAAGTAAATAAATAAGTATAAATTAATTGTACGTGACAGCTAAAAATAACTTATTTTGTCTTAACACTATTATTTTAAAATTCAATCAGTGGTCAGTATTACTGCCACACAATGCCGTATTACTAATTACTAATTACATTTTAAAATATAGTTGTTTAGATAAAATAAGTTATTTTTGGCCACAGCCACTTTTCAGATTTTCTGTTCTTATAAGTGTCGTCTGAATCAATGAAGTAATTGTTTTATTTTAACCAACAAAAAATTGCGTCGCGAAACATACGAAATAAAAATAGTGAATTATTATTGCAATCTTTTGAATAACTGTGGTTCAGCAGGTATCAATATAAACTGTACAATTTTCAGTCTTGCTGGCTGTCACCTTTCTTAAAAAACCTCTAGGTTTTACAATACAATAAAACCATTTATAAAAATAATCACCTACCTTCAACATCTTATAAATACCCACCCTCTCAAACATACACAACGTATTGTTAGGTAATTAAATACTCTTTTATTTTTTTCCCCTGTTAATACTAACAATGAAAAAAATCGACCACACACCC
Organism: Philonthus cognatus; assembly: GCA_932526585.2. NCBI lineage: Eukaryota > Metazoa > Arthropoda > Insecta > Coleoptera > Staphylinidae > Philonthus > Philonthus cognatus. Next base: position 46,235,356 of record OW052241.1, read on the forward strand.
ACGTTCTCCATGTACACGGTCACATAATAAATATATACCGGGGGGTCATTAAATATAAATAAACCGACAAGCATGCTTCCTTTTTAAAAAGGAGAAACGTTAAATATGCTTGTCATAACATCGGGAATGGTTTTTATGCCTCTGAGCAGCGGGCGTTCGAACAGGACCATTGTCTTTCGATGCCGAAGGAATTTTAAATGCGCCCAAAAAGAGATGTGGTTTTCACTTGTGCAGTGTAAATTTTTCTGGTTAATTTATTCTCGTCAAATATACAAACAAAAATATCGCAGACGGCAATTTCAACGGAAATATACATTTTTTGCATTATGTAAGTTCTATAATTTATATATATTCTATTAGTTTCAGAACAATGCTTGTATCAAATTACTTAGATATTACGAAAAGAATCGCATCTTTTATACATTTTGAAATATTCAACAAACAATTATTGGCAATTTATATTTTATATTAAAACAGATATTTGTTTAAGGTTTTTTCAGAATGAATTCAATTCATCATTTCTGAAATATTTTTTAGTAAAAATTTGTGTTTATTATTTTGGCACCAGGCGATCTACAGACGCGTTTCGGAACTCAAGGTCCTTGTCATTGTGGTCTCGACCACAATGACACTTTCGACTATATTAAGCCGATTTGTGAATACAATTAGTAGAATTTAATAGCCACGCTATTTATTGTTCTATAGTGGCACAGCTATCGAATTCTACTATTAGTATGATCAAGATAATCGAGAATAATTAAGAACGAATGCTTTTTAGTAAGATTAAATTTTCTTAAAAATAAACAAACAGATAAAAAAAATCAAGATAATCCAGTTTAGTTGATGATAAATGCTTTCATAAAAGTGATAAATTCTGTTGTTCTATTAGACCACACTGTTGAGGACGTTGCAGCCCGAAACGCGTCTATGAATATCCAGTGTAGAAATACTCAACAAAAAATCACACAAAATCAATTTTTGCAATTCTGTCAGTTTTCGAATAGTTTTTTTTTTTTAAATTAAGATACCTCATAGAAAAAGAAAAAATCCACACTATATTTGCCACCCGTAATGTTGGTCTTCTACAGGGAGTATTTCTTTAAAGTATACGTTTTCCGAATTCAGCTTATTTTCTTTAAATCTTTAGATATTTGTTGTTTTTTTTTTAAAGAGTTCAATTTGAAGCTTTAGGCGAGTGTTTTCCACTCCCAGACTAAGCATGAAGTAACATTTCGAGTTTAGAAAAGCCCCGTGAAAATTTGTCGAGGGTCGCGCAGCGACCCGAGACAAATTTTCTGGGCTTTTCTAAACTCGAAATTTTACTTCATGCGCCACGCGTCTAAAACACTAAAATATTGTGAATTTATGTATATTTGAACCTCACATGAAATCAGTGTTTTATACGCGTGGCGCATGAAGTAAAATTTCGAGTTTAGAAAAGCCCAGAAAATTTGTCTCGGGTCGCTGCGCGACCCTCGACAAATTTTCACGGGGCTTTTCTAAACTCGAAATTTTACTTCATGCTTAGTCTGGGAGTGGAAAATACTCGTTTAAGGCTTCAAATTGAAGTCTTTTAAAAACACATGAATTTCTAAAGAGTTTTTCTTTAAAGTATACGTTTTCTGAATTCAGCTTCTTTTCTTTAAATCTTTAGATATTTGTTGTTTTTTTTTAAAGAGTTCAATTTGAAGCTTTTGGCGAGTGTTTTCCACTCCCAGACTAAGCATGAAGTAAAATTTCGAGTTTAGAAAAGCCCCGTGAAAATTTGTCGAGGGTCGCGCAGCGACCCGAGACAAATTTTCTGGGCTTTTCTAAACTCGAAATTTTACTTCATGCGCCACGCGTATAAAGCACTAAAATATTGTGAATTTATGTATATTTGAACCTCACTTGAAATCAGTGTTTTATACGCGTGGCGCATGAAGTAAAATTTCGAGTTTAGAAAAGCCCAGAAAATTTGTCTCGGGTCGCTGCGCGACCCTCGACAAATTTTCACGGGGCTTTTCTAAACTCGAAATGTTACTTCATGCTTAGTCTGGGAGTGGAAAATACTCGTTTAAGGCTTCAAATTGAAGTCTTTTAAAAACACATGAATTTCTAAAGAGTTTTTCTTTAAAGTATACGTTTTCTGAATTCAGCTTATTTTCTTTAAATCTTTAGATATTTGTTGTTTTTTTTAAAAGAGTTCAATTTGAAGCTTTAAGCGAGTGTTTTCCACTCCCAGACTAAGCATGAAGTAAAATTTCTGGGCTTTTCTATACTCGAAATTTTACTTCATGCGCCACGCGTATAAAACACTGATTTCAAGTGAGGTTCAAATATACATAAATTTCACAATATTTTAGTGTTTCATACGCGTGGCACATGAAGTAAACTTTCGAGTTTAGAAAAGCCCAGAAAATTTGTCTCGGGTCGCTGCGCGACCCGAGACAAATTTTCACGGGGCTTTTCTAAACTCGAAATTTTACTTCATGCTTAGTCTGGGAGTGAAAAACACTCGTTAAAGGCTTTAAATTGAACTCTTTTAAAAACACATGAGTATCTAAAGATTTAAAGAAAATAAGTTGAATTTGACGTATGCTTTAAAGAAAAACTCCTTGTATCTACTTTTTTCGGCATACTTTGAATAATCATTTTTAAATAAAAAAATATAGTACCTACTTGTATGTACTAACTTTTAGAAATTTAAATACCTGTAATATTTTGCAGTTTCTCTATTCAAATATGCAATTTACATTAAAAATAGTGTGTTTAATGAAACGCGAATTGTAAATATTTTCTTTAAAACCAATTGTGTTAGTTTTGATTGCAAAGCCTAATTTGCTAAAACAAAAAAACAACAATTTTGTAAAATTTCTTTCAGAGAAACTGTGTGGATGTTTTGATCGGGTCCTCCTTATAGAACGCATATTAAATTTTTAAAATTCTATCAGATTTGAAAAAGTTCTTTTCCAAAAATGAGGATACATTACAGGCGTTTCTGTAAATATGTAATAATTTTTTTTTTTTACTAAACTAAAATTACCTCACTATACTTTAAATGTGTTTCTGCAATTATACTTTAAATTTTTCTTGACTAAACTAAAATAACTTCACTGAATCAACTTTATATTTTAATCCATCTAACTCTTACATAATTCATGCCCAAACTCAAAAACCAGATCTGGAATGGTTCCCAAGATTGGACAACCCAAGTAAAAACGGGCCCCCGTGAGATGACTCGTGTGTTATTTCGTCGTAAATTAATTCCCCTGGCATGAGAATCAATCCGATGGCAATTTATTTTATAATCCCGGCTCGTGACCGTGTACCAGACCTCGCGCCCATCGAGCATTATTAATAATAAGAGAAAGGCTCTCACGGAATAAAAGTAAATAAATAAATAAACGGGATGACACAAGGTTAATTACATTGTGCACAAATATTTAAACGTTAAGGTATATAATAATCGGTTTCGGGTTTGTTTACTTTTTGTTCCGAGGGAAATCGTGCAGAAAGAAAATTATTTGTTGCTGTGGTGCATTGTAAATAAGCAATAATAATATTTATTATATTTTGTGATATTATATATTTGCACGATTATATTTATAAAGGATCGTACATTCAAGTGGGATTTATTCATTTCACAGTTTGGAATCTTAATAACCGCATATTCCAACTTAAATTAACCATTCTAAAAGAAAGAAAATTAAATTTTGTTAGTGGTTTCTTGAACTCCCTCAAAGGAATTCTGCGGCGCAATTAATTATGTGCTATTTATTTATTTATTTAATTATACGGGTGGCCAATTACATAAAAAATAACATATATAATAAAAATAGAATAAACAATAATACAGGGCTTTTATTAATTCCCGAACCCCACGTGACTAAATTTAAAATTGCCGCGTAAATTATTGTATTTGTACGTTGGAGGCTTTGAAAAAAGTAACCAAACGTTACTAAAGTCAAATTTCACATAAACGTTTATGCGCGGTGCATCGTTAAACCAACCTTTGAGATCTTACAAGATTCGCCCGGAATTTTCAGGTAAGCAAAAATTGTTTAATTATTCTGAAACATTGAGTTTTTTTATTTCTATTTATTTTGCAGAGTCAATTTGCTAGGATAAGCAAATACTGCGAAAATGGTATTTACAACGAAAAAATTAATAAAAATTAGTTACACTTTTGAAGATGAGCCTATTTTTTAATCATTTTAAATATAATATTTTCAGTCGTCATAAAAATACGCCGGTGAATAAATATTTTCAAATCTAGGGAATTTTTGTGTGAGCCATACCACCTTGTACATTTGGTTGCCTATTAGTTTTGGTCACGTGGGGTTCGGGAATTAATGAAAGCCCGGTACAACCATACAATAACGTTACTTATGAGTTAAAATCTAAAATATCTAAAATTACACGACACGTTCGCTTAAAATACTTTAGACTAACTCCGAACATACCAAATACAGACTTGTGAAATTCACAAGCAAGAAGTTGCTGATGCCGCATTGCATGTCTGGGGATAAAAAATAATATAGATGACAATACATCTGAGCAATCGATTAGATTGTTAAATAAGCGATAAGCAAAGCAAAGCCAAGAATAAATTCTTCGTTTATATAGTGGAAGGATGTCAAGATATTTGACCATCATATCAAAATTGTCATAATATATGTGACAACGAGAACAAATACGATTAACCATTTTCTTTTGGACGTGCTCAATGCTATTGATATGACACTCGTAATTAGGGGACCATACGATGGAGCAATAATCAAAGATAGGTCTAACGAATGATTTGTATAATGTTATAAATGTTCTGATGGATGTGAAGTCTATTGACAGTCGTTTTATGAAGCCAATTAATTGCAATGCTTTTGCCAAAATTACATTTATATGACTTGTGAATTGAAGCTTACTGTCAAAAAATACACCTAAGTCATTGATCATATCAATATATCTAAAATATGAGTATGTAAAGTTAATTAAAGGAAAGGCACTTGGTATTGTTTCACAATTAAATCTTTATTCCGACTAGATTCGGTTTGTTAGACTATTTTCAGAGGAATGTTCCTTCCTTCCTTTGAAAATGGTCTAACAAACCGAAACTAGTTGGAATAAAGATTTAATTGTGAAACAATACCAAGTGCCTTTCCTTTAATTAACTTTACATAGTGTAATATGGTTCACCAAGTGCCAGATGAGAAATTAATTCAAGAAATTAAAATATGACTGCTCAGAGAGTAATCAAAAAGCCACAGTATACTTTTTTTCTTTGAGAAACGCATAAGTTTAGACTTATTTATATTTAAGTTAGGATCATTGTCATCACACCATCGCATGATCCTATCAGTTTGGATTATGTTGCAGTCTTCCAAACGCCTAATGGTTTTAAATATTTTCATGTCGTCAGGATAAAGTAAAATATTGGAGCTAATGTTGCTGCCAATATCATTAATAAAAATAAGAAAGAGTAAGGGACCCAAATGCGAACCTTGTGGTACCCCATACGTTGCATTAATTATAAGATCCGACATGGTGCCGTTAAATCTAACAACCAACTGTCTATTGCAAATACATTATTATCTACCGTATATGTATGTAGTGTAGTTTTGTTAGTTTGTAAGAATGTTTAAATTGTAATATTTTATTGTAAACAGAGTTTAGCTCGTTCGTGGATAAAACAGTGACCAGTATATGCACTTGGTGCGTTCGTGTCATTGACGATGCTACTATGAAGCATTAGATGGCGTTAGCTATCGAATCCATTAATAGTTTTCACATATTGGCTTGATATAGTCAGAAATGTTCGGTATTCCTCAGCACTGGGTCGGGACCACACTAAAGAGGACCTTGAAGTCCCAAACGCATCTGTAGGTATCTGGTGTCGGAATACTGAACTAAAATTAAATTTTTATATCGTTTTCATATTTAATCGTTAATAACTCGGAAATAGTATTATAAATGTATATCGCTTTTTAATTTTATAACCTTATCGTCCGACTATCCGCTAAATTCAAAATCTTGTTTTCGTTTTCTTTTTAACGAAAGAGAAAATAAATTAAAACTTTCTCTTCTTGTAAATTCATGAACGAAAATTATAAATCCCTCATTGTGCCCGCTTCCACCTTCATACCACACTTCCGGAAGTGTCTTTATTCCGCAGGGGTGTAAATTAGAAAACTTTATTTATTTAAGTTGCCGCGAATACATCCGAAACACATCCGAAACTTTTAAATCTCGGAGAAACGCCTGACAAACACACAGCAACGCGAATCGATTCGGGCGCGAGTTGAGAAGTTTCCTGCTGTCCACCAAGAAAAGGGCCATCCCAGCAGGATTAAAACCCGACACGCTTCGGTGGACAAGAGACACCTAACGCGATTTTCCCAAACGGAATTAGGATTATTATTAAAATCCCATTGTTGGCGCGCGCGTGTATGTGCGGTAATTCACAAAAGATTCGAAAGAGTTGAATTAAATGAAAATGATGATGCGAATTGTTGGACGCAATTTGGTAATCCGTTGCGGATGTGTGTTTGCGTTGGATTGTTTCAGTGTTGATGGGGTGGATCTGCATTGTTCCAGCGTGTGCTGCTGACAAAGTGGTCGGCGGCTGGTGACTAGTGTCCATCAAATAATTAGAGGATCATAGAGACATTCCGCTTTCGGAGTTATGCAAATTAATGTGTAAATTTTAGTAGTGTGCTCAACCAAATGGAAATTAACATCCATGTGTATAACCCTCCTTTATTTAATCATAAATTTGTTCATTTAAAGCTAAAAATCATTAAGTACAGTTTTGATTTTTAAAACAACGGGGATCGTTCTTTAAGTCATTCGTAAATTTAACAAATGGTAAAAGTAGGTGAGTACAATCATTTGGAAGAAAAATAATACACAAGGATTTCTTTTTGTTTTCGACATCTAGATATTTTTTAGGCGAGCCATCGCATCATTTGCAGGAATTTTTCTTTTAAGCATACATTTCCCGAACAATATCTGTATTTGTTCATCCATGCGTTGCTGTAGAAAATCGGTAAACTTTAAGCTTCTAACGAGTGTCTCCACTCCCAGATTAAGCATGAAGTAAAATTTCGAGTTTAGAGAAGCCTGAAAATTTGGTTTGGTCGCGTAGCGCGGAGCGACCAAACCAAATTTTCAGGCTTTTCTAAACTCGAAATTTTACTTCATGCGCCACGCGTATAAAACACTGATTCTAATTGAGGTTCGAAATATACTAGCAAAGCAGTATGCTAGAGACGTACATTTTTTTCACATCAAATTATCGTTTTGTACGCGTGGCGCATGAAGTAAAATTTCGAGTTTAGAAAAGCCTCAAAATTTGGTTTGGTTGCTCCGCACTTCGCGCTACGCGACCAAACCAAATTTTAAGGCTTGTCTAAACTCGAAATTTTACTTCATGCTTAATCTGGGAGTAAAAACACTCGTAAGAAACTTAAAGTTTAACGATTTTCTGAAGCAACGAATGCATGAACAAATACAGATATTGTTCGGGAAATGTATACTTAAAAGTAAAATTCCTGGAAAATGATACGATCGCTTGCCTAAAAACTATCTAGATGTCGAAAACAAAAAGATTCAAATTCAAAAGTTAGTTTAGAAAACTCTTAAAGGAAAATTGGTATGTTATAAGAATGATACAAATGTACGAACTTATAGAAACGTCCATTTGTAATTAGATATTAAAATTGGTTACATAATGTTGCTATATTAATTAGATATAAAAATATAATATAAGTAATTAGAAATAAACTTACTAAACCACAGTTATTATTGGTTATTTATATTTTATTCATACTGAAAGTAAATCATCAGTTACAGGGAGTTTATCTTTAAAGTATACATACATTAAAAACTGTAAATCTTTAGATATTTTTATCAAGAGTTCAAATTGAAGCTTCAAACGAGTGTTTTCCACTCCCAGACTAAGCATGAAATAAAATTTCTAGTTTAGAAAAGCCTGAAAATTTTGAAATTTTACTTCATGCGCCACGCGCATAAATCACTGATTTGAAGTAAAGTTCGAAACATACTAGTAAGGCAGTATGCTAAAGACGTACATTTTAAATGTAACATCAAATCAGTGTTTTGTACGCGTGGCGCATGAAGTAAAATTTCGAGTTTAGAAAAGCCCAGAAAATTTGTCTCGGGTCGCTGCGCGACCCTCGACAAATTTTCACGGGGCTTTTCTAAACTCGAAATTTTACTTCATGCTTAGTCTGGGAGTGGAAAACACTCGTTTAAAGATTCAAATTAAACTCTTTTAAAAACAACGGTTGTCGTAAAATTTACAGCGTATGCTTTAAAGAAAAATTTTTGGTATATAAAATAATAGTTTGATTTCAAAACTATTATTTTATATACCAAAAATGTTTCAAAAAGTTTACTTATAAGTTGGTTTAAACCGAATTCGGAGTTTTTTGCAGGTTTTAATATTAATAAGTATTCAATTTTTCAAATTGATTATAGAAATTAATAATTGTCCTATTGTTGTAAGATCTCTGATTGCATTATTAATTGAAATTTTGAAGTTTTGATTGTTGCTGTACGTCAAAATTCGTGCAAAATGTCAATTTACTCATATTGGAACGAATGAATTAATTACGAAATCACTAAGGGCTAGTTGCAGCATACACGTTCGTTGAATTCGAGTTAAAAGTGGCATTACAACAACAGAAACTGTCATCTTGAACTTGAGTTCAAACATGAAGTTCAATGTTTTTGGCCCAACTAGGCCTAAAATTAATGAAATCACAACGCGGTAATTAAAATATTCCTTTAGTTGCTGGTAAGTTTAATCAATTACTTAGTTATCTCTGAATTTGAGTTCAAAGTAATATTACAACAATAGGAACTGTCATCTTGAACTCGAGTTTAAAGATGAACACAGTTCAACGCTTTTGGCGCAAGTAGGCCTAAAATTAAGAAAATCACAACGCGTTAGTTAAAATATTCTTTTAATTGCTGTTTAGTTTAATCCAGGGCAGGTTCACGCAAATGGGACTTGTTTATACTATGGCAAACTTCGAGGCGTAATACTCAGCAGATGTCGCTGGCGAGTTTTTCAAAATTTTCCCCATAAAAAGTAGTAACCTGCAATCGCACAAAGGGAAAACCAAGGATGTTATATCTATGGATCGCTAGCTTACATCATAACCGCTTTTCGAAAGCGAAGCCAGTCCGCCGTTTGTCAGCTAGAAAATTTAAAATGAATGGATAAATCATAGACATAATTCGCATAAAATCATAAATATATATTTAGGTTTAAACATTATGAATTCATAAATAAAATCTTTTTTGTGGATTCATGCCTTCTGCTGACAGAATTTAAAACATTTTTTGAGTAGAATATTCCGTAAGTATGTAATCGAACTTTTAAATACTTTTCTACAATGCTTAAAATTAAATCCAACTTATGTGGCCTTTCTTCAATAGTAACAATGCACTACAAATTTTAAAATATATATAGACATTGGCCAAACTATATTAATCAATGGCTCACTATTTTACCGTACATTATATTGTTTGTCATATGTTTATAATTTAAGGTAAGATATTCTTCTTTTAGTTACGTGAAGTGTTTTTATTAATTATTGTAGTAATTCCTTTCTTCACTGATTACTTTTATTATACTAAATGTACATTTCGAACACCGGGTGTTTATTTTTTATAGTATTTAAACTGACAAATAGATTTATTTCAAAACAAATATTTTTTAAATTTAATTACTATTGAAAATAAACACCTAGTGTTCGAAATGTACATTTAGTATAAGCGAAGAAAGGAATTACTACAATAATTGATTAAGGTAAAATATTGAAACATTTTATCTGCTTCTTTAATTATAAGGAATACAGAATATGTGGGCTTTATTAAATGACCTTAATCAATGTGTTTTAAATATGTGCTATAATAATTGTGATATTAAGTATAAATGAAATTGCCAATTCTTGGATGCAGAATACTTCAAACATTAAAAGTGCGATTATTTTCGCAATCTACAACAAGTTAGTCTTACAAAGACTATATCAAACACTCATTGAAACAACTACTTCCCGGGCTAATACCCCGACGGACATTGAATTATACATCAAGTGTTTGCTGTTACATACAGTAACCTACTGCAAATGTAACAATTTGGGTCAAATTAATTAGGCCATCTATAGACGCGTTTCGAGATTTATCTCTCATCAGTATAGCTTTGCCATTCCCTCTAAACAATTTGACACCTTAGACTGGCGGTCACGTTACCGTTCAAACATAAGTATAAATGAAATTGCCAATTCTTGGTTGCAGAATACTTCAAACATTAAAAGTGCGATTCTTTTCGCAATCTACAACAAGTTAGTCTTACAAAGACTATATCACTTGTTGTAGATTGCGAAAAGAATCGCACTTTTAATTGTGATATTGTTCATTATTATCAGCGATAAGAGCAGCGACACAACCCTAGCAATTAATTTTAAAGCTTTTTTTTTATAACATATCCTGCAGGACATTGTCTATTAATTCGTTGTTATCTGCACTTACTAGCTTACAGTCCGCAAATTCATTTCCTTCCTCATTTTCAAATGATGCTGAATACAAAATATTTTGTTTTTTGTTCTATCTGAAATCAAAGATATCAATAAACGCTTCGTCAAATATCATGCAATTAGCAGCAGGTAATGGTTGAATAGAATTTTTAATAGCATTTGTTTTATTGAATTTCTAAACTGGACAACATTTGGATTAGTGTTACAGCCAAATCTCTGCCTATTTTTTTTTTAAATAGTTAAAAGTGATCTTGTGAAAATGTATATGTTAATAAACATTTTATGTTATTTTCTTCCAATAATAATTCACGGGCAATGATAATCTTTTATTTACAGGCGCTAGCTAAATTATATTTTATATCCTAGACGTTTTCCTTAAATACGTAGTACAAAGGCCTATTTTTTAGTAATTTTAGTAATGTTAAAACAAATATGATACTTACTGAAATATTGTCTTGAATTTTCTTTACAATTTAGAATTTTTACAGTCTTTGACACTACACGAAACTAGCATACTGTCTCATATAATTATAATATAAGAATAAATACAAAAACTCAAACAATGCACAAAATTGCCACTGAAAGGCTGCGTTTCAATCTGTCGAGTTTATAGTGAATTCAGCAAACCCGAATTTTGAACAATTGAAATTCCTACTCGGCAAATGGCGCCTTTCCCCCACTACTGGCTTCAAATTTTTAGCAAAAGTTAGCGATCTATAGATATAACATTCTTGAGGAAAACGGAGGAAACATTCTTAACCTAAGTTCTTTGTTATTCTAATCTTCTTGTTTCCATCATGTGTTTTACTATAATTGCGACAAAAGCTTTCTCTGCACTTCTCAAAATTGTGACAAAAGCTTTCCCTGCACTTCTCAAAATTGTGACAAAAGGTTTTAACATTTTTCTTATTTCATTTAATCATTGCATAGTGTGAGCTATAACATGATTTAATGGTTTATTTACAAAATAATTTAGTGGGGTAAAATGGGTAAAGTAAAACATATTAGCATAGATATTCAATAGTGTTTTATGAGTGATTTATAATATTCTTGTGTATGCAGTGTTGTAAGTACAATTGTAGCAAAATGCCTCGAAACAAGGCTTGTGTAATCACAGGTTGTGCTGATAAAATTTATCGAGAGACACTTCGTTTTGATATCAACGAAAAAACTGTCAAAATTTCTTCAACGGGTTGCAGCATGTGATACAAAATATTTAGATTAATTATCGTTAGTGCTGATTTCCTAATGGAGGAGGATATATTATCCATATTTTCCTTGAGAACATTATTCAATAGATCAATATGATTTAGTAGATAGAGAGTTGTGTTTGAACAGCACTATATTATTACAAGGACTTGCTTCCAAGCAGACGTGCACTCAGTAATTGGTCTTCGGGGGGTTCTCATCGCGGGTCTTTTGGGGGCTTCCACATTTAAACATATGCATAAATATAAAATAAGTTTGAATAAATAAATATCTTGTGTACTAGAAATATATTTAAACAAAGGTACATTCAAATTTCAATTTTAATTTAAATATTAATTTCTTTCTCTCTGTCTATTAGCACAAATCTGGAATTTGAGTTGTTCTACACCCTGGGTCTCCAAACTATCTTCTTCGCGGGCCACAAATACAATTCTACATAAAGTCGGCCAAGATCCGATTAATTTTATAAAATTATGAAAAATTTAAGGAACAATTGTTACAATATTTCAAAATATGACATTTACAAAAAAAATTACAAACAATCGAGGGCCGAATTCATGCAAGTCGCGGGCCGGATTTGGCCCGCGGGCCGTAGTTTGGAGACCACTGTTCTACACGAATGATGAGCAAAGTTATTTTCAAGATTTGCGATTAATATTGTATTTTTACTATTACTTTTAATAAATGATTACATGCTATTAATATTGAATATATTTTTATAGATAATTCCTTTCAAATACTTTCATATACAAATTAAAACAAAAATATAAACCTAAATTAAAAAAAAGGTAAGTAATATCCATAAATATATATTTATCAATAAAGAGTTTTTATTAGTTATGAATGAATAATACGTAAAAATTTTTTAAATCGTGTTATTAATTTTTCAAATATCAAATCAGTAAATTTAAATGAATTAACCGAACCGTCCGGCAATTTTTTTTTAGAGTTAATTGGCGTAGTGGCCGTCCAGAGGCGCTCTTTACAGTATTTTTCAATACATGGGCGTGAACCTTCTACAGAGTTAATTTTTCTAGGGTTTAATCAATTAGTTAGTTAACGACACCTAACGAATATTTTTATTAAAGGGAAATCATACAGCTCATTGTAAATGGGTGACATTGTCAATGGGTGACATTGTCAATGGGTGACATTGTCAATGGGTGACATTGTCAATGGGTGACATTGTCAATGGGTGACATTGTCAATGGTTGACATCGTCAATGGGTGACATCGTCAATGGATGACATCGTCAATGGGTGACATCGTCAATGGGTGACATCGTCAATGGATGATCGATCTTAATTTATGTTTATTTTTCTCTATAACAGTAAATTCAGTTGAAAATATATTAAATAAATAAAACTATTATTTGTTTGTTTATTTTTATGAAACAATAAATTAATTTATTTATGCCTTTTTGAAGGAGGATACAAATGCGGTGGAAGTTCATCCGGAATATCATTCCCATCTAGTTTAACATTAATCAAATGCATTGCTAAGGCAAACTCCTCCTCGTCCAAAAACCCATCTTTATCAGTATCGGCCAACCGCCAAATTTTTCCCAACACGGCATTCGGCAATTTCGACTTGACCATTTCTCCTTTCGCCGCAGCTCCAGAAACTTTTCCATCAACAGGATTCAATTGTTCAAAAACATCGTTGTACGTCCTTTTCTCCCTATTGACAATCCAATCAGGCTCGCCGAAACCAGCATCGATTCCTTCGCCGCGTTTATAACCAAAAGGTGAAATTTTATCTTCTAAGATTATCTCAAACGCACCTCCGCTTATGTTGCGACAACTTTTCGTGTTGACTTCCTCGTGCGGGATCATTGACATAATTTGCGCTATGTCTTGTCCTAACATTGAATCAACTATATCGATTAAGCGTGGTTTTAACGGGTTGAATTTGGTGAAATCTTGTGTGCTAAGAGTATTTTTCATTCGCGATATTGTGGGGAGATCACCTGGGGATATGTTGTGTTCTTTTTGTATCCTATCAAATGTTTTTGCCAGGTTTTTAATTAAATCCTTCTTTTTCGATTCTTTGCCGAACATACTGGGCATTTCCCTGCGTAGTTCGGAAATTATGTAAGCGTGCACTTTAGCTAAGCGGGCTCGTTTGATCAAATCATTGAGTTTCCTAAGCGCCGCATTCTTAGGTAGACTTTGCAAGTCGCGGAAGAGATCTTGGTGCTCGTCCTCGAAGAGTTTCCTGTTAACATCGTAACGGAGAGGATGATCCCAGAAGGAACCGATATACACCCTGGCCACTTCCGGAGTTTGGAAGACTTTCCCCAGAGACCACATCAAAGCTCCGTAAACGCGCATCAATTGCTGGTGGTCGATCATGTCGGCCTTGTTGAGAACTATGCGGATTTTATCGTCGTGCCCGCGGAGGGCTTCAATGGACCTCCGGAATTCATCCGAAATATCCAATTTATGCGCGTCGAACAGCAAGATGATCCTATCCACCCTCTCCGCGAACCACTCCAGCACCCCCGTGAAATCATACCCTCTGTCAATCCGCTGTTTCTCCCCAGCCAAAATCCCCGGCGTGTCTATTATCGAAATACACTTTAAAACCGGCGAGTTCACGTGGGAACACTGCAACCTATTTAAAAACGCGTTGCCGAACTTGGATAACGGCCTGAACTGCTTCTTCGGGTCGACGACTAGGGCATTACCTGGAATCACGCCCTCTTTCTCGTTGTACATTACCGCTATAAACCTGTCGGTGGTTGGCTCCGGACCGATCCGCATCCCCGGAAAATCCCGCTCCAGTAAATACTTGATGAAGGTCGTTTTCCCGGTCGAGTATTGTCCCACCAGCAGAATCAAGGGTTTGGCGTCGAAATCTGCATCGTTTAGCTGTGGCGAGTGGAAATCGTGGAAATTGTAGGCCTCCTCCAGCGGAAGCAATTTATTTTTGTAGATCACCTTAAGGCCCTCCACGACGTTCTCGAATACGGTCTGCTTGTCGTCGGAATCACGCGTTATCCAACTAAACATGTTTGCCGGTTGCGATAATTTTGATTTACAATTTGATAAAGCACATGATTTGTAACTACTTGATCTCATCAATGTCATCAATAAAAATTATGTTAACCTCAAATTTGTATTATTGCAAGAACATTTTAAATCAAATTGACATTTTGGAATATTCTAATGTCATTTACAACAATTTTATTCAGCCAAACTGAAATATCGTAAATTTATCCCTTAACTGGTGATATGTTTAAAACTTAACATAATTGCTTATGTGGGGATTTCTCCGGAGAATATTCTTTAGATTTGATTGCTGTGTTTAAGCAAATATTTATAATTTAGTGTTTAATTGACTGTTTACTAGGGTATACAGGGTGTCCCGTTAATGTGGGGAAATGGCTTAACCATAGATTTCTGGGATAAAAATATGGTGATTTAACACAACTTATCTATATCCAAAAATGTCCTGTTAAGCCGGAATTAGACTTTAAAATTTAAAAAAAAATATTAATAATTTTATTTGTAACGATTGAGCCCTATATTCAATGTGACTGAAATATATTATGGTTGATTATCATAATACAATACATCATTTAAGTGTTTATGGTCATCCTTGATTGACAAGAAGTATAAAAAAAACAGTAGTAGTAAAAAACTAAAATATGTTTTTACTGGCATACCTTATAAAAATTAAAAAATTACTGGTTCATCTGAAAGCTTTTTTGTCTGTTAATAATGTTTGATATCATGTACGGTTTTGCCACAAAAATATAAAATATGAATATGGTATCCTCAATTTCCTTTTCAAAATCCTAATACAAGCAACATACAGTGAATTTTTCTTTTAGGTAAACATATGCATAAGCTGCTGTACATTTTCTGACATCCGTTGTATTTTAAAAGAGTTCAATTTGAAGCTTTAAACGAGTGTTTTCCACTCCCAGACTAAGCATGAAGTAAAATTTCGAGTTTAGAAAAGCCCCGTGAAAATTTGTCCAGGGTCGCGCAGCGACCCGAGGCAAATTTTTTGGGCTTTTCTGAACTCGAAATTTTACTTAATGCGCCACGCGTATAATGCACTAAAATATTGTGTAATTTATGTATATTCGAACTGCACTTGAAATCTGTGTTTTATACGCGTGGCGCATGAAGTAAAATTTCGAGTTTAGAAAAGCCCAGAAAATTTGTCTCGGGTCGCTGCGCGACCCGAGACAAATTTTCACAGGGCTTTTCTAAACTCGAAATTTTACTTCATGCTTAGTCTGGGAGTGGAAAACACTCGTTTAAAGCTTTAAATAGAACTTAAAAAAAAATAATAAATTTTAGTTAAATCAACATCTACCGTCTACGTTAGTGATGATATAATTAAAGTGGAAATAATCGATTGTTTTGATTATAATACTAATCGAATATCTCCTATCATTCAACTATTCGTTATGTGAGATGATTTAACGAGAGAGATCATTAGAGCGATCTCGAGATATTCGATTATTTGTATAATCGAAACAATTCGGTATTTTCATTAAAATTAAACCATCACCAGCGCAGACGGTAGGTGTGCAATCAGTGTTTTGTACGCGTGGCGCATGAAGTAAAATTTCGAGTTTAGAAAAGCCTGAAAATTTGGTTTGGTCGCCCCGCTTCGCGGAGCGACCAAACCAAATTTTCAGGCTTTTCTAAACTCGAAATTTTACTTAATGCTTAATCTGGGAGTGAAAAACACTCGTTAACAGCTTCAAAGTGAACTCTTTGAAAAAACCAACGAATATTTAACGATTTATGTATACACGCTGTAATTGTGATATGTATACTTAAAAGAAAAACTCCCTGTATGCTGAATTATGGCTTTTATGACTCTAATTTTCAAAATGTAATGCCTTTTGAGATCTCAAGTTGAAATGACATTTTTAAAGATGTTGACTGCTTTTTAACATTTTAAACTGTATAGGAAAATAAAATAACTTCTATAAGCGTCCAGCATTAAAACCCACGCATTACTTAAAATAATGAAGATAGAATTTTTAAAATATCGTGTAAGGTCAGAATTATCTTTTTTAAATTTCAAACCCACATAATTCAAAAACTAAATAGTAAAAAAAAATGATTTAAGCATAGTTCGTTGTATCATTCAATGAGAGTAATTTTTTATGAAAATTAAGACAAGATATAAAAATTAGGCAAACGATAGAGATAAATAAATATTGTACCAATAATGCAACCACTTTAAAACAAAAACTAAATTTTAAGTTTTTTTTTAGGGTACTATACTGTTCGTATATGATAATAATACGAAGTTGGTCAAATTAGACAAGAGTTTCAATATTTGATACTAAGTATCAAATATTGAATACAGATCTCTATCGCATTAAATAACAATATTACAATAAAAATAAATTATCATCCATTTTTACATTTTTCGCCATATTTTTAAAATAAAGAATGTTAGCTTGTTGACATATTCTTACTCAGTATTAAATATTGAAACTTTTGTCTAATTTGACAAACTTCGTATCATCATTGTTTTCCGAGATCTCAATGGTGAGCAGGATAAAAAAAGAACGCCACAGTTTTAGGATATCGAAATATAATGCCAATTTCTACTGAAATTATGAGTTGATATAAAATAGGTAACAATTTACACGCAATCGATTGGCACAGAGGCAGAATATGACAGATGATAATATCCTTCAAATATTCATTTACATAGCTTTATGATGATGTCATGATTGAACATTTAGTAATAATATATGAAAAGGGCCGTTAAATGAACCTTCTGGAGTCATTAAAGATTCACAAAGCAAAACTGAATCCGGGAATCCCACTAATAAATGACCAGACGGAACTTATGTATACTCCTCTTTTCGACACTTTTTTATCTGCTAAATAATTTTAAGTATATATAAGATCCTAATGTTAGTTTAAGTAGTTAGTTTGATAATGGCTCCCTGTTGAACCGAAACTAGTCACAGTTTAATATAAAAAGTGGATACAAAAAAGTAATCAGTATTAATTTTTTAAATATTTACAATGTTTCACAAAGTAACCACCTCCACCACAAGATAAATAATATATGACTAATGATTAGTGACTAAATTAGTCATGACGAAATTATTCATGATTAGTTTAGTCATTAGTTTTAATCATGTCTAAACATTTAGTTAACTGATGCCTAACTCTACTGGTGACCCATTTATTTGTTTCCCGGTATGTTGTTTACGTGAAAACACTTGGTCTAAGGCATCAAAAAACGAAATTCCGTACTTTTTGGACTTGTTTCCCTTCAAATATCAACAAAAAACGACTAAAATCGATAAAAAAATCAAGATTGAAAAAATCGTAAACATTTCAAAAAAAGAAAATTTGTGGTTATTTAAAAATCGATAAAACTCGCAGAATAGTGAAACTTAATTAAAACAGTAAACATTTATCAAAATCAATTATAATACATTTTCTAAAACGTTTATAGAAAGTTTTGATAACTTGATGGCAAAAAACTATTAAATGTCTTTTCTAAAAATTATCGAAAAACATATATTTTAAATAAAATCGTCAATAGCATAAAAAAAAACATATAAATTTACCAATAATTAAAATTCACAAATATTGACAAAATTCAATTATAATTATTTCGATGTCTGTAATTTTTTGTACAACTCGATCAAATTAAATTACTTTACAAGCTCCATTTACAATATAAAATATTAGAATTAAAAAATATTAATAAAAATAGTATGGGAATGTTGAAATCAATGAAACGAAAAGTAAATACTGGGAATTTTTCGTTGACATATTACATATCACGATTTTTCGATGTAAATTTTCAAACATTCGTTGTTATATTTAAAACTTTTATTTTGAAGCCTCTAACGAATGTTTTGAATCCCAGCCTGAGCATGAAGTAAAATTTCGAGTTTAGAAAAGCCTGAAAATTTGGATTTGCTGGGGCGCGCGAGCGAAGCGAGTCGCGCCCCAGCAAATCCAAATTTTCAGGCTTTTCTAAACTCGAAATTTTACTTCATGCGCCACGCGTGTAAAACACTGATTTTAGGTAAAGTTTAAAATATACTGCTAAAGTTTGAGCATACGTTCATTAAATTTACAAATGTTTATATGGAATGTGTGAAAGTATATTTAAAATAAAAAATCCTTGTGTGTCAATACTAGAAAAAAAACATCAATTTTAAATAGCTATTACTTTGAAAATATAGTTAAAAATAGTTATTTACAATATAAAATATTAGATTTAAAAAATATTAATAAAAATAGTATGGAAATGTTGAAATCAATGAAACGAAAAGTAAATACTAGGAATTTTTCTTTGAGATATTACATATCAGGATTTTTCGATGTAAATTTTCAAACATTCGTTGTTTTATTTAAAACTTTCAATTTAAAGCCTCTAACGAATGTTTCCAATCCCAGACTAAGCATGAAGTAAAATTTCGAGTTTAGAAAAGACTGAAAATTTGGATTTGCTGGGGCTCGCGAGCGAAGCGAGTCGCGCCCCTGCAAATCCAAATTTTCAGGCATTTCTAAACTCGAAATTTTACTTCATGCGCCACGCGTGCAAAACACTGATTATAGGTAAAGTTTAAAGATACTGCTAAAGTTTGAGCATACGTTGATTAAATTTACAAATGTTTATATGAAATGTGTGAAAGTATATTTAAAAGAAAAAATCCTTGTGTGTCAATACTTGACAAAAACATCAATTTTAAATAGCTATTACTTTAAAAAAATAGTCAAAAATAGTTATTTACAATATAAAATATTAAATATCTAAAATATTAGAATTAAAAAATAATAATAAAAATAGTATGGAAATGTTGAAATCAATGAAACGAAAAGTAAATACTAGGAATTTTTTGTTGAGATATTACATATCACGATTTTTCAATGTAAATTTTCAAACATTTGTTGTTTTATTTAAAACTTTCAATTTGAAGCCTCTAACGAATGTTTCCCATCCCAGACTAAGCCTGAAGTAAAATTTCGAGTTTAAAAAAGCCTGAAAATTTGGATTTGCTGGGGCGCGCGAGCGAAGCGAGTCGCGCCTCAGCAAATCCAAATTTTCAGGCTTTTCTAAACTCGAAATTTTACTTCATGCGCTACGCGTGTAAAACACTGATTTTAGGTAAAGTTTAAAATATACTCAATGAAACACTTTTAACTTTGTTTGTATAACACGTTTTATTTAATGTGACTGCAGTTACTCTATGTTTGATAATGACAAGCTAAATTTGTCGAAACTGCAGTCACATTAAATAAAACGTGTTATACAAACAAAGTTAAAAGTGTTTCATTGTGTAATTAACATGTATAACGAAGTAGTAGCCTCCAAAATACAGAATTAAAATATACTGCTAAAGTTTAAGCACACGTTCATTAAATTTACAAATGTTTATATGGAATGCGTGAAAGTATATTTAAAAGAAAAAATCCTTGTGTGTCAATACTTGACAAAAATCATCAATTTTAAATAACTATTACTTTAATGCCCAGTATTATAAACGATTAATAAATCATTAGATAACTAATAGTGGAATAAATTTATTTACCTAGTAAACTAATAGGCAAATAAAATTGCGTATTTTATAAAGCAAACCTACCAAATAAATAGCAATTCTAGAAATAAATAATTTAATTAGTAGATTACAGACCGAAATTATACATTTTCATTGTGGCCATAGCTGGAACCACCAATTTGTTAAATTGAATTGTCAATATTTCATATTAAATTGTCAATCAAATCGGAAATTTAGTATAATTCCTTATAATTAAGTTGAATAACCGTGGAATAGTACAAAATTACACAGAACAAGAAAAAAAAGCTTATTAGAAATTATAAAAGACTTAAACAAGTGTTTTCCACTCCCAGGCTAAGCATGAAATAAAACTTCGAGTTTAGAAAAGCCTGCAAATTTGGTTTGGTCGCGTAGCGCGAAGCGCGGAGCGGCCAAACGAAATTATCAGGCTTTTCTAAACTCGAAATTTTACTTCATGCGCCACGCGTACAATACACTGATTTCAAGGGAAGTTCACTTGTTCACAATATTTCAGTGTTTTCAGTGTTAAATACGCGTGGCGCATGAAGTAAAATTTCGAGTTTAGAAAAGCCTGAAAATTTGGTGTGTTTGCTGCGCGCTACGCGACCAAACCAGATTTTCAGGCTTTCCTAAACTCGAAATTTTACTTCATGCTTAGTCTGGGAGTGGAAAACACTCGTTTAAAACCTTAATGCCTGGTGTTATAAACGATTAATAAATGATTAGATAATTATTTGTGGAGTAAATTTATTTACCTATTAAACTAGTGGGCAAATAAAATTGCGTATTATAAAGCAAACCTACCAAATAAATAGCAATTCTAGAAATAAATAATTCAATTAGTAGATTACAGACCGAAATGATACATTTTCATTGTAGCCATAGCTGGAACCACCAATTTTTTAAATTGAATTGTCAATATTTCAAATTAAATTGTCAATCAAATTGGGAATTTAGTATAATTCCTGATAATTATAGAGAATAACCGTGGAATAGGACAGAATTACACAGAACAAGAAAAAAAAAGCTTATTGGAAATTATATAAAACTTAAACTAAGCTAAGCATAAAGTAAAATTTCGAGTTCAGAAAAACCTGAAAATTTGGTTTGGTCGCGTCGCGCAACGCGCGGAGCGGCCAAACCAAATTTTCAGGCTTTTCTAAACTCGAAATTTTACTTCATGAGCCACGCGTACAAGACACTGATTTCAAGTGAAGTTCACTTGTTCACAATATTTCAGTGTTTTCAGTGTTAAATACGCGTGGCGCATGAAGTAAAATTTCGAGTTTAGAAAAGCCTGAAAATTTGGTTTGGTCGCTCCGCGCTTCGCGCTACAACCAAATTTTCAGGCTTTTCTAAACTCGAAATTTTACTTCATGCTTAGTCTGGGAGTGGAAAACACTCGTTTAAAACCTTAAATGGAACTAATTTTAAAAAAAGCGTATGCATAATTATAAAAATCCTTGGTTATGTCTGATTTGAAAAACTTTAGGTCTTCGACTCATTAGAATGTCTTGTGGTTCGAATTTATCACTGTCAGGGAAGATACTATAAGCGAACTTAAATCTGACACGGATAATATGGTAGACATGATAACCGTAATGAAATTAATAAATACAAGTAGGAAAATCTAAAGTAATTAGAATAATATAATACACTTTTGACTTTTAACTGTCAAATTAGAGAATAAAATTTACTTGGTAGAAAAACAAACAAATAATTTACTGAGGAGAATTATTAGCCAAATAAAGTTATTTTGTGTTTATAATACCGAAATCTTTGGAATAAATTAATTTATTCCTAAAGTAAATTTTATTTAGGGAATTAAACGTTATATAATAACGGGCATAAAAATAATAGTCAAAACGCACATTAAAAAATTTTACAAAAACTTCAGAACTTAAAATTAGGGCAAATAAAAAAATGTAAAAAATCACCAAATTAACAAAATTGTAAAATTCCAAAGTGGAATTTAACCTTAATTTTAAAATTGTCCTTGACAGATAATTAAGTCGTCTATTTTCAAGAACCCCTAAATCTACTTGAAAGCCATGGATTTAAGGTTTTTGGAAATAGGCGGCTCAATTGCTCTCTGGATCCCTTCCTGGCTTAGTTACATTTATGGCAGTTTAGAGAAGAACTGCAGCTCAATATTTTTAGATTAGTAAAGTTTCAGGCTTTACTAAGCTAAAAACATTGAGCTGCAGTTGTACCATATGCAGGATTTCCGGTTTCGCATTTTTTTATTGGCCCCTGAGTATCACACACTTTTTCACTATATTGTGACTATTCGCACATTATCAGTTTTATATTTATTAGACAATGCTATAAAAATACATCGATTGACCTTATAAATTACAAAGAATCGGATTTTTTTGTAAAAGTTGTTATATTGAATTTAGGATAGTAAACTAGGCACTAGTAACAAGCAATAACAATTTAATCGAATTGAAAATTCAGGAAAATAAACACACACCGAAACACACATACATACCCAAACATAAGTAATAATAATCTTTATTGTGTGTTAAGAGCAAATAAAAGCTTTACACTTATCAAGTACAATAATTCTTAGTAAGTAAAGTAATTCTAATTCTAATTACAGTTTGTGAAAAAAAAAATTAAAAAAAACACTTGCGATGTGTGTTAACTTAGCAGTGAAAATAGAATGTATTCACTACGTTTGACTACAATTTATTGCGATATTTTTTTTTTCTCCAACTAGATCTAGCATTCAATCTAGTTGTAGAAAAAAAAACGAATGTTTCGAGATGTGTATACTTATAAGAAAAGTTCCCTATATTTATATAACAAAGTAGATATTTTAGTAAATGTCCATGCTTTATTGATTGAATTCAAGTCGCTTTTGTGTTATATCTTAGTTGATAATTGCGAGGGTAGAGACACATTGTGCGGAGCCGGAGCGTTTAAATCCACCCAAGGGACCGTAATTTATACCGGAAAAGAACTCATTACCGAAGATAAATAGAAGATTTGTCGTGATTCAATTAATGTTATCAAATACGCCGAGAGACAAAACGCAACTCAATTTGGCTTTGTTGATTTAACAAAAGTTTCCCTCCTCCCTCGCACGGAGATTAGCGGTTTCAAAATTTATGATTTCATTCCGAATTAATTCATCTCTCGGAAAACATAATTCAATTCCGTATAAATATCACAATACGCCCGGTTTAAATATCAGAAGGCATAATTCAATATTACAAAACGCTTAATTTAAATTAAATACACTTTGCACGGAGTTATTTAGGACGGTTATGTATCGTTATTTCATGCCGGAGGAAACCACCCTTGACCGCCTCCCACTAAATACGTAATTAATTCGAGCGGTCCATCAGATTATTTTCGGAATTTTCCGCTTTAATGCGTTTTAAGAACTTGAAATATTTCGATAGGCATCGTAAAGTTTCACTTAGGAATTTACGAATTTACATACGGGCGCGCTGGATAACAAATTAAGATAAAGCTGCTCTTAAATGTAGCTACTTTGTTACCCTTTTCGGGGTGGTATACACCTATTCTGGGAATAAATTACTAAACAATGCTTCTACCTGGGTTCTGATTAAAGCCCGTTTTCGTGAAGGAGGTTTCAAACGTTGCCCGGACTATACTTATCTTAAAATTTATATTGACTTTAATATCATATACAGGGAGTTTTTCTTTAAAATACCGGGTGTTGACTTGGCGGACGCAATATAGGAAATCGCATGTTAATTTTAAATTGTTCAAATATTGGCTTCCCTATTAATTTTAGACACAAAATGCAATTCACTTTTTTGTAGAGGGAAAAATTCTAAATTTATTAATGTTCACACTTAACACTTTACGTTTCTCTAAGTTGAAATGATTAAGAAAAAGTAATGTGATTTTATAACAATAATGACACACCATGGAATTGATACAAGTTTTTAAGTTCAATTTACAGCTTTAAACAAGTGTTTTCCACTCGCAGACTAAGCATGAAGTAAAATTTAGAGTTTAGAAAAGCCCCGTGAAAATGTCGAGGGTCGCGCAGCGACCCGAGACAAATTTTCTGGGCTTTTCTAAACTCGAAATTTTACTTCATGCGCCAAGCGTACAAAACAAAAATATTGTGAATTTATGTATATTTGAACCACACTTGAAATCAGTGTTTTATACGCGTGGCGCATGAAGTAAAATTTCGAGTTTAGAAAAGCCCAGAAAATTTGTCTCGGGTCGCTGCGCGACCCTCGACAAATTTTCACGGGGCTTTTCTAAACTCGAAATTTTACTTCATGCTTAGTCTGCGAGTGGAAAACACTCGTTTAAAGCTTCAAATTAAATTATTTTAAAAATCAACGAATGTCAGAAAATTTACAGCTAAAATAATTAAGAATAAGTAATGTGATTTTATAAAAATAATGACATACCATGGAATTGATATAACAATTCCGGATATTTTCTGTTTTTTTTTTAAGTTCAATTTAAAGCTTTAAACTAAGCATGAAGTAAAATTTCGAGTTTAGAAAAGCCCCGCGTAGAAAATTTTCACGGGGCTTTTCTAAACTCGAAATTTTACTTCATGCGCCACGCGTATAAACCACTAATTTAATGTAAAGTTATAAATATATACTGCTGAGATGTGATAGATATTTACTAATATATAGGAAAAAAATGCAAAAATATTTATTTTGTAAATATATTTATTTTGTAAATGTGATAATAATAATAAAAGTAAAACAAATTTAGTTTGAGACACTTTTCTATATTCTTAATACTTAAATCATCATATTTATACCGAGGACAGTGCTATGATGGACACATTTTTTTAATATTAAATAAGAACATTTCAAAAATTAAAACAATAACTTGGAGTTGAATTGAAAACCAAAAACCGTTATTTATTTCGGAACCGTACCGATATATGGGTCGTTGAGTTAAGAAAAGCCCCGAGACAAATTTTCTGGGCTTTTCTAAACTCGAAATTTTACTTCAAGCACCACGCGTATAAAACCCTACAATATTGTCAAATTTATGTATATTCGAACTTCACTTAAAATCTGTGTTTTATACGCGAGTTTAGAAAAGCCCAGAAAATGTGTCTCGAGTCGCTGCGCGACAAATGTTCACGGGGCTTTTCTAAACTCGAAATTTTACTTCATTCTTAGTCTGGAAGTGGAAAATACTCGTTTAAAGCTTTAAATTAAACTCTTTTAAAAATCAACGAATGTCAGAAAATGAACAGCTGAAATAATTAGGAAAAAGTAATGTGATTTTATAAAAATAATGACATTTTTCTTGTATAGTGTAAATCATTTTGAAAACATTTACTTTAATCAAGTGACTACGATATCTTTTGCCATTTTGACTTTCGCAGTTGTTGTTTCAATTCCATGGCATGTCATTATTTTTATAAAATCACATTATTTTTTCTTAATTATTTAAACTTAGAGACACGTAAAGTGATACCCGTTAACACGAATAAATTCAGAATTGTTCCCTCTACAAAAAAGGTAAATACATTTTGTATCTAAAATAAATATGGGAGCCAAAATTTGAACATTTCAAAATTTACATGGGATTTCCTATGTCAACGCCAAGTCAACACCCAGTATACGTATTTTAAATTCAGCTTATTTTCATTAAATCTTTAGATATTCGTTGTATTTTTTTAAAAAGAGTTCACTTTGAAGCTTTAAACGAGTGTTTTCCACTCCCAGACTAAGCATGAAGTAAAATTTCGAGTTTAGAAAAGCCCCGCGTAGAAAATTTGTCGAGGGTCGCGCAGCGACCCGAGACAAATTTTCACGGGGCTTTTCTAAACTCGAAATTTTACTTCATGCGCCACGCGTATAAACCACTGATTTAATGTATAGTTAAAAATATATACTGCTGAGATGTGATAGATATTTACTAATATTTAGGAAAAAAATGCAAAAATATTTATTTTGTAAATATATTTATTTTGTAAATGTGATAATAATAATAAAAGTCAAACAAATTTAGTTTGAGACACTTTTCCATATTCTTAATATTTAAATCATCATATTTATACCGAGGACAGTGCTATGATGGACACATTTTTTTAATATTAAATAAGAACATTTCAAAAATTAAAACAATAACTTAGAGTTGAATCGAAAACCAAAAACCGTTATTTATTTCGGAACCGTACCGATATATGGGTCGCCTATTTCCAAAAACCCCTAAATCCATTTTAAATCAATGGATTTAGGCGTTTTTGGAAATAGATGACTCATATATTTTATTAATTGAACCGAAACGAAAACCAGAACGCAAAAAATAACAATTCAAGGCTCTGATAATTAATTTTTTTTGCAGCTCAATCACAAGGATGTTGTTGAATGTTTAAGCAAAAAAAATAATTGTAAACTGATTATTATTAACATATTCAATCCCCCTTAGAATGCGTATCCCGAATAAACACATTAAAAGCATCGACTTAAAATTAGCATACGAAGCAGGCGGAACGAATCGCGAATTACGAGTCGACACTTTAATGACAAACATCGCACGGATCTAATGCAAATTAATTATGAGCGCGCAATTTTAGTCCCTCGTGTTTTCACTTAATCAGTTGTGCGCGTATATATAGGTACACAGAATATCCGCAATCTCAGATTTATTGCGCGCTGCACGCAATAAATTCCAGTCGAACGGAGTGAATACATTCTATTTTCATTGCTAAGTTAACACACATCGCATGTGTTTGGTTATGTATGTGTGTTTCGGCGTGTGTTTATTTTCCCGAATTTGCAATTCGATTATGTTGTTGTTGCTTGTTACTAGTGCCGAGTTTACTATCCTAAATTCAATATAAACTAAAGTCGCGTTGCGTTAACATAAATTTCAATTTGAAGCTTGTGGATCTCGTGTAATCGGACCAAGTAGTAGGCTCATTCAGAAAATCTTATTCAACAACTTTTACAAGAAATATCCGATTCTTTGTAATTTATAAGGTCAATCGATGTATTTTTATAGCATTATCTAATAAATATAAAATTGATAATGTGCGAATAGTCACAATATAGTAAAAAAGTGTGTGATATCCAGGTAAAAAAATGAGAAACAGGAAATTCTGCATATACAAGGTGCGGCAGAGAAACTTGCTGGTTTGAATTGGGCGCCAATGAGCGAGACGTGGTCAGAAAGGGGTAGGGAGGGTCTCATTCGATAGAGGGGGTCTTGAAGTTTTGTTACCGCTCAAGCCAGTTGTCGTCATGTGTTGGACAAAGGCGGAGCGTGCCGTCGAGGCCTACCTTTCCAATGGCCGTTCGGTGGTTGCCACCCAACGTGTCTTCCGAACTCGGTTTAATATTCATCCCACGGTTCCCGTTCCTGGCCGGCAATTAATCGTTTCGTAGGTGAACGCATTCAGGGAAAGTGGCAATGTGGCAAAAAAAGGGCCTGGAGGTCAACGGACTTCCAGAACACCAGAAAACGGCGAGAAGGCGAGGCTGTAGTTTTTGCGCATTTTTTCTCCCAAAACTTAAAGAAATGGAACTTGGGGGCTTATGGTTCCAGCAGGACGGAGACACGGCACACACAGCGAGAACTTCAATGGAACTTTTGAGGGAACACTTCCATGAGCGTCCAATTCTCCTTGAGGAGCGACGTGCTGTGGCCGGCGCGCTCCCCCGATTTGACTTTTTTTTATGGGGATATCTCAAATCCATTTTTTACAATGACAAACCACAGACCCTGCAACACCTGAAGGACAACATTCGCCAAGCCATCGCCAACATTACCGTCGATATGCTCAAAAGAGTGGAGCGAAACTTCAAAAAGCGGGTGGATCAGTGTATCACTATTGAGGGCCGCCATTTTTCCGATGTCATTTTTAAAACAACTTGAAACAAAAATTCAGGATGTGTACAATACGATAAAAAAAAATTAAATCGATATGTGAAATACTTTTTCTTTTATTGACCTTTCAAATCAGCAAGTTTCCCTGCAGTAGAACTGCAGCTTTATGTTTTTAGCTCAGTAAAGCCTGAACCTTTACTAAGCTAAAAATATTGGGCTGCAGTTCTTCTCTAAAATGTCATAAATGTAAGTAAGCCAGGAAGGGATACAGAGAGTAATTGAGTCTCCTATTTCTAAAAACCCATAAATCCATGGTTATCAAATGAATTTAGAGGTTTTTGGAAATAGATGATATTAATTTTAATGAATTCTTATATTTTGTAAATATTCTGCAAACAATTGGTAACTTTAATTTAATAATAATAATAATAGATCATTTATTGACAAATTGCATATTTACAATGATTTAAACATAACTACAAAGGAAAACTGACTTAACAATATATATCTGATGCATTTGTCAAAGGGACTTACATCATTCACAGCATTCAGTGTAAACCTATTGCTATGATTGATCTTCCTCTAAGCCCATACCATAGACAAAGTAACTTAAATTTTACATCGGATTCTAAGAAAACTAATAAATAAAAACATTCATACATGAAAAAACTTCTTAAAATATTTATTTTATTTGTAAATGAATAAGCTTATGGTTGCTGAGAATTTAATAACATATATTTATATTTTAATTTAAAACCTGATAAATTAGTGTGTGCGAATGATACCGAGTTCATGCATTCGACTATCGTATAAGAAAAACATCTTTTGAATAACTGCAGTCTATGTTTTGGCGTTGATAGTTGTCCTTTGTTCCTAATATTGATATTGTGGATATCGCTTCGTAACCGAATTTTATTATATAAATATGGTAGGCATTTTGTAAGTAAAATTTTGTAATAAAAACATGCGCTATGTAATTTCCGCCTATTTGCCATGTTAAGCCACTTACATTCATGTAATTTGTGCGATATTCTGTTGCGTCTGCGGATTCCATATATTAGTGTAAGACATGACTTTTGCATCCTCTGTATCCTATCGCGTTTAACGATACAATAATTATAAATTGTGTCGCAATAATTAAAGTTGGATAGCACCAGCGCATCACATAAAGTTATTTTTGTCTGAGTGTCCATTAATTGACGGTTTATGTATAATGTCTTGAGTGTAATATATGCCCTTTTTAGGATGCTATTGGTATTCTGTTTAAATTTTAATTCTGAATCTGGTAAAGTTCTAAGTTTTTTACACAGTCACTGATAGGTATTCTAGTTCCATTGATTGTTACATTGAAGTTGGCCTCAGCAATTTTTCTTGCTTTTACTGAACCGAAAAAGATTAATTTTGTCTTGGTATTGTTTATGTGCAAAGCATGTTGAGAGGAATATTTAATAATTTCACTTTATTCTTAGATTTTGTCTGCTCTTATTTTAATGATTTCTATGAATGACTTATTGTATAACACACTGATAATCTTTCTTTTAAATATACATAATGTATACGTTGTAAATGTTCACGCTCGATTTAATTAACGCGGTTGATTTAGTTTCGAACGAGTGATTCCACTCCCAGATTAAGCATGAAGTAAAATTTCGAGTTTAGAAAAGCCTGAAAATTTGGTTTGGTCGCTCCGCAAAGCGGAGCGGCCAAACCAAATTTTCAGGCTTTTCTAAACTCGAAATTTTACTTCATGCGCCACGCGTATAAAATACTGACCAAGCTTAAGCAGTATATTACGAACTTCACTCTGAATAAGTGTTTTACACGCGTGGCGCACGAAGTAAAATTTCGAGTTTAAGCCTTAAAAATGTATACGCTGCAAATTTTCAGGCATTTGTCGATTTTATAAAAGCGTTTAAATGAAAGTTTCGAACGAGTGTTTCCACTCCCGGACTAACCATGAAGTAAAATTTCGAGTTTATACAAGATTGAAAATTTGGTTTGGTCGCTGCGCGAAGCGGAGCGGCCAAACGAAATTTTCAGGCTTTTCTAAACTAGAAATTTTACTTCATGCGCCACGCGTGTAACACACTGAAATATTGTAAAGGTAATTATACACTGAAATTATTATTTTTTTAATTAGTAATAATCGAATATATTAAAATAGCAAAATATTAACAATTTTATTCTCATATTCTTAAGTCAGGTCAAATAATACAATGTGTTAAATTAACTTATTTCGTAATTTAACTAATACAAAATTAACAATGTTGGGTAATTGCATCAATGGTGCTTAATGGGTTAAAACGAAAAATATTGTAATTGTTTTGTAGGGCTAAAATGGTTAATAACCACTGGTATAAAGTTTAAATTTGATTTACAAATCGAAGGTAAACTATTGATCAAATATTTACGCACCTGAACATTATTTGAGGACCCTAGAAGCCAAGGGCTAGAAGTGCAAAGTGTATAAAATTGGATTTACAAGTATTGATATTGGTTTTAGATACATTAACTTATTTGTTAGCATCAGGATATTACTGATATTGATTAATAATAGGTAACACTAGTTCAACATAAAACATCAAATAAACATTTTCTTTAAATTATCATCTTTTACCAAGCTTGAAATACATTTTCTAAAAATAAAGTTTTATGCATTTGTATCCCTTGGCTTCTAGGGTCCTCATTTATTCGTTAGAAATGGATTTTGGTTATTATTTATGTAACTATTTCTCAAATATTTATACAATCTAAGTTATTTTATATGTAATAATCTTGTACCTACGCCCTATCTAGTAACTGCATCATTCAACACTGCCATCTTGACGCGTATGATTGACATTACCTACACATGCACGTAATAGCTTTGACAAGTATATTACATGTTGATAGCTCAGCAGCTGATTGATTACCGCACAACCAAATAACATTTCTTTGATGTATATTGATCAAGTAGTATTTTGTTTTCATCAATGTCATGTTAGTATCAAAAATGATTGAAAAAATAAGTTGTTTATTTATAGTCATTGTTTATTTTGTTAGGGCGTAGGTAAAGTATCGTACGTTTCTCGAGTGGTATGGCAATTACAAACTCGCGGAATACTGCACTCGCCGCTGCTCGGCTCGTGCGCAACATATCCGCTCATATATAATATACTGCATACCACTCTCGTGACGTAATATATTATTAAATTTAAAGATAATATTTTTGTTTTTAAAATTCATAAACGAAATAACATCCAGTTTATTATTTTCAACCATAATTTATTACCCTGTTCTCTCCCTCTTCCTCTCTCTCTCATTTTCTTTCCATTCTCGGAATTTTAATTTCGAAAACCCTAATCGCTTATGTCCGCATCTTAATAAACCCACTCGCCCTAATTAACTCAGCTGTGTAAATAATACCCATTAAACGGATGATGTATCGCCTAAGAATAAAAAACAAAAAATTAAATCCGAACACGTCCAGAGAAGAAGTAGAGAAAAAAAACCGCTATAATTATCAGCATGATGTTGGGCATTTAGTTGACGTGATTGCCCCGCTTTAAATCGACGATGATTATGAAAAAAGCTGCGTATTGATTTTTACCTGGAGCCTTTGAATATTAAATTGAAACGTTTCTAATTATAATTTATTGCCCCCGAAGACATGAGAATACCTTTTCGACTATTAAATATTCAAATTCCGCCGGGCTGTCAGTGGGGGCACGGTTCTTCGCTCCGAGAGTCCACTGTCCGGTAATTAAGTTAATTATAAGTTTAAGTTGCATATGAATTACAAACTTGTAATTACATTCGTCTTTTCTGTCTGATGATCAAAATCAATTTATTTATTTCTTAATCAATACACCGAAAAAATATAGACAGGGTATTTGAAACACTATGTTTCATCATAGTAATTGAACACTTTTGAAAGAACCACCTTAACCTTTATTAATTAGTTAATGCTATCAAATACAGGGGTGTAACTAATAGAGCACGAATTTTGAATGTGCAAAATTAGGATAGACGAAATAATTACTTGCAAAAGGAATATCAGATTTTCTATAAATTGACGTGATATCAAACATAAAATGAAGCTATGAAACATATATGTAAGCACGACAGTATTCAGGGGGGGGGGGGGCTATGGGGATTCAAACTCCCATCCCACCCGAAATTTTCAAAATGGTACTTTTTTGTAAGTAAAAGCGGCCCCGCAAGAACTAAAACAATATTTTTTACAATTTACAAAATTCATCTATAAGTGTTGTTTTTCTCAATTTCGACTGTGTTTGTGTGTATATTTTTTTTTAATTTGACATTTTGATGTAAAACTGTATTTATGAGAGTTGTTTTTTTCTCAATTTCGTATTTGTTCTTGTTTTTTTTTTTGTTATGTTTCCCCACAGTTCATATATATCCAGTTAGCCAGTCCCCATATAAATTTTGGGTACACGCGAATGGGAGCAGAGCGCTGGATGCCAAATTGGTGTATATGGCTGCCTATATACACCAGTCTGGCTTCCTGCGGTCGGTCGGTTACGACTATTTTACTCCAGATGTCGCGAAATCAAGTCTCAGAGAGAGAGTGGAGAGAGACAATTTCTTTCTCCCTCTATTCCGCGCTTCTCGTTGTAACATATTCCAGATGTTGATTTTTCAATCTTGAAAACACGTTTTTTTTTCTTTTAACGAGCTAAGGATGCGTGTTATATTCATTCATGCGTTTCCTTCTACGTTTTTATTTTCTGCGTTATAAGAGAATAGATTTTATGAAATTATATGTGAACGTTGTAAAATCCATCAAGAATTCTTTATTTTGTACAAGAAACTTAAAATACACTTTAACTTTTGATAAAAAAGTAAAACAAATACATCAACTTATCATTTTATTGACTAATCAGATCAATCCTATTGATCAGATCAAATCTACTGATAGATAAAGGTTTCTTTTTTAATTAAAGGGGTCAGTGCAAAATGCAGTTAAGTCATTTTTTTTTAGTTTTTGAATTATTAGCGTTTGAAGTTTTTAACCCATTAAGCGCCGTTGATTCATACACGCAACATTATTATTTTTTGATAATTAAGTTACTAAATAAGTTTATTTGATATATTATATTATTTGACCAGAATTTAAAATGTACCAAGATAAATTTAAATATTTTGTTATTTAAAGTGTATTATAAATACTTTACAATATTACAATGTTTTATACGCGTGGCGCATGAAGTAAAATTTCGAGTTTAGAAAAGCCTAATTTGGCTCGGTCGCTCCGCTCCGCTACGCGCCCGAGCCAAATTTTCAGGCTTTTCTAAACTCGAAATTTTACTTCATGCTTAGTCTGGGAGTGGATACACTCGTTCTTAACTTCATATTGCACGTTTTTATATAAAATCGACGAATGCCTGAACACTGACAGCGTATACATTACATTGTTGAGGTACTAATTTTTTGAAAATCCATTATCACTTTAATATAATAATAATAATAAACTATTTATGATTTTTAACTTTTTATTAAATTCACGTATACATTATGTGTATTTAAAGAAAAAATTCATAGTATGTAATGCAATAAGTCATTCATAGAAATCATAAAAAGAAGTGTAGAATTTTAATTAAAATTAACTTTTAGAGTTAAAATTGCTTGGCCGTTAATGGGTTAAAATAGTTTTAAATATACTTTGTGTCCCGTTTCAAGGCGCATTGTATGTTTCATGTAAAGATTTCCAATGTAATTGAAATTTGAGTTTGTATCGCTTATTAAACCAAAACGATTACAATAAAATTAAAATCATTTCTCTACCTACTAGCAGTATTTTCGAGGTATTATTTTTGAGTTCTCCTCAGTTTCATTTGAAATATAGCTTGAAAATAGTGAACGATTATACGCAAATAAAATCGTCAAAACAGTAGTTACTACGAAAAGTCAGTGTTTGGCATCAAATTTATTAAAACATAAAGCAATAATTCATTTCAACATGAGTGTTTATTCTGCAAAAGAAAAAATCAGATCCCAAAATGGACTCAGTATATATTTTAATCACGATGCGTATTTTGTTAAATGAACCATACTTTTAATTAATATTAACAGTTTTAGAAATTTGTGGTTTTTGCACTGACTACTTTAATTATCCGTTTACTTTGAACGATTGTTACATGATCAACTTGTACTTACCGATTGAAATTTTATAAACGCTTATTGTGTGCCATTTGACCAACACCGACAACACTCAGTGGGCACTAAAATGTTACCTAATTTTTGGATTAAAATTTATGGCATCCGTCGTGAGGCTTGCTGGGGATAATTTAAAAAAGAATAAGCAGTAATATTTTTCGATATTCTCAATACTTCCCGAGATACACGAAATGCTATATAAAGAAAGTACAAATTATATAAAAATCATGAAACTTTATAATTGAGAATATTATCAAAAACTGCGAAACAAACAAACTTGTTAAATCAAGTAATTAGTCACATTAATAATATTATAAATTTTACATTTTAGTAAATGTTACCGACCTCAAGGCTATCTTTTTTTGTACGGAAATATACGTTTTAGGGTCCCAGGAATCAAAAACAAGTGTTATCCCTAATATTTGAGATAATTGGCTCAAATATTGAAATATGTTGAAAAGTCTCGTTAAGTGATGATAATCAAAAACATTTGAAAACAACAAGATGTCTTTTAATAGAATAAGTATAATAGATTTTCTCTGAGAAGTGTAATTGCAAAAATTATTGAATACTCTATTTCCAGTTTACAATGTTTTGTATGTCATGTTAATTCAATTATTTCAATGGTTTTATTCTTAGTCAGATTACATTTACAAAAGGTACCGATGGGATTATGTTAGAGACTAAATAGGTAAGTAAAAATAATTCAAAATGATTTAAGAAAACCCGATCAAAAAGTGTCTAACTAAAATATCGGTTAGTGAAAAACATGATAAGAAATTACCGAATTGGATTCTGCGAATACGGATTAAATGTGTCAACAGTAAATAATCTTTTTAAATCCCAAAATATTTATGGTGTTTAGAAGGTTGCGGATTATCTGTAAGTTGCAGTGGTATTGTTCTGGTCGCGCAATACTTGAGGGTATACACCATAATAAAAACGTGGTCGAAAAAATGCCTACAAATAGGTAAAAACAGATAGATCACATCAAAGAATTTGATTTTTCATCCCTTCTATAAAGCTATCCCCCCTAAAATAATGAATATTGTCCAAAAAGAAAATAGTCAAGGAAAAAAGTTAATTCGATATTCGAAATGTTTAATAACATAAATATATTAAAAATCTATTAATTTTTAAACACGTTTTTATTAAAAATATATATAATAACTAAAATTGTTGGAAATATATTTTACATTTTTTCATTGTAAAATGACTTTGTTTATTTATACAAATTATGAATATTTGAAACAATAATCTATTAATCTAATAATTTTAACAATTTTTTTATTAAAAATATATAAAATAACTAAAAACGTTGAAAATATATTTTAGAATTGTTAATTTCATTGTAAATTTGTTTTTATAAAATATATTCCCGAATTTCATAATTTGGTACACGCCTGAAATCTCAAAATAAAAGAAATATTTTCGAATATTTGTGGTGATAATAAATTTTATTATTCGTCTACCACAGTTCATATACAGGAAGTTTTCCTTTAAAGTATACATATTTCAAATTCACCTTATTTTCTTTAAATCTGTAGATATTCGTTGTGTTTTTAAAAGAGTTCAATTTGATGCTTTAAACGAGTGTTTTCCTCTCCCAGACTAAGCATGAAGTAAAATTTCGAGTTT
Organism: Philonthus cognatus; assembly: GCA_932526585.2. Taxonomy (NCBI): domain Eukaryota; kingdom Metazoa; phylum Arthropoda; class Insecta; order Coleoptera; family Staphylinidae; genus Philonthus; species Philonthus cognatus. The sequence goes on from OW052241.1 coordinate 46,271,248, forward strand.
AGAAAAGCCCCGTGAAAATTTGTCGAGGGTCGCGCAGCGACCCGAGACAAATTTTCGGGGCTTTTCTAAACTCGAAATTTTACTTCATGCGCCACGCGTATAAAACACTAAAATATTGTGAAACTTAAGTATATTTGAACCTCACGTAAAATCAGTGTTTTGTGCGCGGGGCGCATGAAGTAAAATTTCGAGTTAAAAAAGCCCAGAAAAATGTGCAGTGTATTCTGTATATTGAGTTATTTATACTTAAAAAACTCTCTGTATAACTAATCAATAATATAAATTATTTGCCAAATTTGGTACATACCAAAGTTTTAATTAAATTTATGAAGAAAAAAAAAACAATCAAGATAAAAATAATATCAAATGAATTCTTTAATGTAAACTCATTGAATTTTAATTTTTGATTTTTAGTTAAATTTTAGGTTTATTTAGGAGCTTTTTAAATATATGTGATTCCCAAAGTCCATAATTTCGAACACGCTGGAAATCTGAAAATAAAAGAAATGTTTCGGAACAGTTTATTTTTTCTGAAGGTCATCAAATTTATCATCGTACAAGTGGTGTAGACGGGATCAACTTACACGACGAAATAAGAGCGAGCGCGTTTGTGTGTGTGTGTGTGTGTGCGTGTGTGTAGACGCAACCGGAGCAGTTTTCTCTAGAATACTTCTACGTTTACTCTATTCATAAGTAGATGGACCCACTTCCCGACCACAGTCTCTCCTTTTCTATCCTCGAAAACTCGGAATCCAGTTCTCCCATAAGCATTGTCTACCCTTGGTTTCCCCTCACATTTGATAACTCCTACCGGAGTGATTGCCTTTTCTTGTATTTGAAAGAGTGCGTTTTTTAATAATGAAACTTTTATGACACAAATCACCTAAGAATTGCGATTTACCGCTAAACCGATTGTGATTTGCAAATGTACTAAAATACTGGTAATTAATAAAGACGGTATATTTACAATCTCTAAAAATGATCTCACTTAAAAAGGTAAGAAGTTCATATGGTGTGGGAACTTTAATTCAAATCATATTTTACGAAACACGCGAGGCAGTTAATTAAAAATTATTTCCACTCGACTGAACAATAGGAAAATGTTATAATTCTAGAAAACCCTAGCTCATTCCCACAGATGCACACATTGAACGTAGGCAGTTGAACTTAATTGGCTTAAGAATAACCACATTTAAGCGCTAATTTCCTGCAATTTATAACCGCTCGCAATAGAGGCGGCAATATAGGAAGCAATATCTGCGCAAAGACGATTTTTTCGCTCCGTCAAAACACGCTGTAAATTATGGCATTATCAAATTCCCCGGCAAACTAGTTCCTTATTACGCGGCGAGGGCAATAAAGAGAACGCGGGATCGTGTCTTTTTAATAAAGCATTATCAATCATCCGCAATTACTCCGAAGAAAGAGAATACGGGAAAAAAGAAGATAGAAGAAAAATCGGAGTTAAAATGCAGACGGTAATTTCTGTAATGACTGCCACTTGCCAGCCTTCACTCTTATAACTCAGTCCTAAAAATGTGAGCACTGAAAAATGCAAGCTCTTACCCCACCTACTCCATTAATATTTACGCTGGTCGTTAACGAAAATTGAGGATAATGAAGAGTGTTTTACGTGAATGATAAAAAATTTATGTAAACTAATAACCGCAAAAGACTTGCTCAAATAAAAAAAATTAGATCTAATTTATAATTTGAGTTGAATTTTATCAATATAAAGGGTGTTCGATAAAAAACGCTTAACGCCATAACTCTTGACCGATTTTATTGAACTAAAAACCAAAGTCAATGGCCGTTTAGAGTCGAGTTTAAGTCAAGCTTTAATTTAGTGTTAATCAATTATTTCGACATGGTATTAGAGGGGGTTTTCATTTTTACCTGTATTTAGAAAAACAAAAATGGGAGGGTTATTTATTTTCATACAAAGAAGCACAATAATGATTTAATTATTTTGTTGTGAATTATAAATGGTATTCATGAAGTAAGGATAATATATTTTGGTAAAGTTCAACAAGCAAACATTAAACTCCGAAACATTTTTATTTTATATTGTAAGAACCAATGTGGTTCTGGAGTGCACTACAGGAATTAAAGTCAAGTTGCAATTGTCTATACAGTACAGGAGCTATTTCTTTACTCATAGTTCTTTTATAAATTATTATTTTATGGTACCTTTTCGGTCAATACTTTAATTTATTTCTTGGGTAATATTAGTATGTTTTATTCAGTAACTGAAATTACGTATTTTACTTTCCCCCGTATGTAATACAAATGGAAAGTATTGTTTTCGTGAAAATTTTCGAATCAAAAATTTTTGCGGAAATATCCGTTTTGAGGTCCACTGAGTCGAATAAGACCATTTTTGAAAAATGTCTGTCTGTCTGTGTGTCTGTGTGTGAGTCTGTGTGCGCTGTACCGCAAAAACCGCTAAAGATATCGAGATGAAACTTGAAACTTAAGCATTTTGATACAATCGGAAGAACTGAAAAGCTTTTGGTGAAAATCGGAAAACCGGAAGTGGTACTTTACTCGTAGCGTTTTTCAGATTTTTCAGATTTTTTCAATAAATGTTCATCAAACAAAAAATTCTTTCAAATAAAAGTTGTAGATAATAACAAAATGAAGATGTATTGTTCATTTACTTTTTGTCATAGCACTCTTAGTTTTTGAGATATTTCAAAAGTTGTGTGTTTTATCTAGTTATTGGTGTGTGACAGTGTATGTGTCGATACAATTGAAAAATGTTTCAAATAAAAGTTGTAGGAAATGAAAAACTAAAGATTTTTTGTATCTTCACTTTTTGTCATAGCACTCTTAGTTTTTGAGATAATTAATAAACAATGTTCTTTTATCTAGTTATTGGTTTGTCTCAGTGTATATGTTGATACAATTGAAAAATGTTTCAAATAAAAGTTGTAGTTATCAAAAAGTTGAAGATATTTTGAAAATAATAATGCTACAAATATTTTAAAAGTGATTTAATACGCAATTTACGGGGGAAAGTACTATGATGGACACATCACCATTTTTTTTTCTTGCTTTTGTCGGAGCTGTATGTTTCGTAATTTAAGTTCCAGTTTGATTTACCTTACACTGTGTCTTTTGAGAAAAACTACGTGGCGCCTATTTGAAATTTAATACAAACCACTCCGTTTTCACCGAGTGATCTGGGTAAGGCACAATTGTCTATTTTGAGGTAAGGTAAGTTCAAAGATCCTTCCGTAAAGAAGTGACGTCACAATGAATATCGACTTTCTGCAAAAATTTAGTCTCGTTAAGACTTTTTTTTTTCGATATTTGATTATTATTTAAATACATATTAATTATTGTAGTAATTCCTTTCTTCACTACAATAACTAATAGAAAACACTTTACGTAACTAAAGAAGAATATTTTAATACATACTTAATATCTTAATTTTCAGACGTGTCGAATAAATTACCATTTTAGTGATATCCATCATTTTGAGATCAGATTTTTAATTGCATCGAGTCGATGGCCTCTCCGCCTTTTAATCACGACTTACTAACTACACACCGAGTTATTTATCTTTAAGCAGATTGCCCCGATATACATTATAATACCTTGAAAATAAAATAAAAATATCCACACGACGGCGCGGACTGCCCGAGGTGGTATTACGCCGCCTTTAAAGAAAGACATCATTCATGATAATAAATTCTGAATGGCCAGTGTATATCTGGCGAAGTAATCTGACAGATTCAGTGGAGATATTAATAGGATTAACTCACCGACTACCGTGATCTGAGCAGGTGGCGCACTCCGCTTGGCCGCGATGTTCTCGGCGAAGCAGGTGTAGTTTCCAGTATCCTGGGTTCGAGCCTGCCCGATTAGAAGATGTCCCTCGCTCGTCACTATCACCGAGGTGTCCGGTTGGAGGGGTTGTCCACCCCTCAACCAGTAGATTCTGGGGGGTGGGAGGCCGATTGGCGCTACACAGCGCAGCTCTGTTTGGTGCCCCAGTTCCACGTTTACTGATTCTGGGTTTACCTCGAATTGTTTTTTTAAATCTGTAATAAGAAAAGAATATAACCATTAGATCAGAAAACACATTGAAGGCCAATTGCGCCAAACACATTGAACTGGTTTACCATTAGATCAGAAAACACATTGAAAGCTAATTGCACCAAACACATTGAACTGGATTAACTCTGAACTCTAGTTCAAAGTGACATTAGAACAATAGGAACTGTCATCTTGAACTTGAGTTTAGCTTGAACTCGAGTTCAACGTTTTTGGTGCAACTGGGCCTAAAAGTCAATTGTGACTTTTTGAACTAAGTTTCACTTAAGTCGGTGTTGAACAATCGCTCGTAAAGTTGACTTTTGGCACCAAAATGCAGGACCTTCGACAAGGCAAATGATTTTATTTAGGGAAAACATGCATCGTTCTATGTATGTCAAAAACAATCCGTTATCCAGACTGTATCTCACCGCCAATTGCTTAATCTCCTCATCAAACTTTGATTTATTTGCTAAGAATTATTCGCAGGGCGGTTGTGGTCATCAATTTTGGATTCGACTTGCAATTATTTTTAGGTAATTAATAGAATTAAATTAAGTATTGTTACTCTTTTGTATAGGTGTAATGGGTGGGATTGTTTTCAGTTGTTTTCAATTGTTTATATTTTGTATTAATTTTGTAATTTGTAAAGAAGTTTTTTTCGTTAATAAATAAATAAATAAATAAATGAAAGCTAACTTATAGGGAATTTTTCTTTTAAGTATACATATTCCGATACATACGCCGTAAACATTTCAGCCATTCGTTGATTTTAAACCAGCGGTAAATTTAAAGCTGTTAACGAGGGTTTCCACTTCTTGATTAAGCATAAAGTAAAATTTCGAGTTTAGAGAAGCCTGAAAATTTGGATTGATCGCGTAGTGAAGCGGAGCGACTAATCCAAATTTTCAGGCTTTTCTGAACTCGAAATTTTACTTCATGCGCCACACGTATTAAACACTGATTTAAAGTAAAGATCAAAATATACTGCTTAAGTTAATCTCACGTTAATTTGCTAAACAAATGTTAATTTATTCTAACTAAATCTTGCGCTTTCAAAACTCGTGCAATTTGCTTTGATATATCTAAATTTAATCAAAAAGATCCGAAAGCAAATTATTTTAGGCGCTTATATTTTTAAAGATTTGGTTACACGAAATAAAATATTGTAATACTCGTATTTATTAACGTAATCAAACTTAATTAAACTTAAACAATATATTTTTACCTTCTGTTGAAATTAGTGTTTTATACGCGTGGCGCATGAAGTAAAATTTCGAGTTTAGAAAAGCCTAATTTGGATTGGTCGCTCCGCGCTTCGCGCTACGCGACCAATCCAAATTTTCAGGCTTTTCTAAACTCGAAATTTTACTTCATGCTTAATCTGGGAGTAAAAACACTCGTTAGAAGCTGCAAATTGCACGCTTTTATTAAAATAATCAATTCCTCAACATTTATCAAACGCTGTAATCATCAGGATAATTATACTTAAAAGAAAAAATCGCTTGATAAGAATCAGAAAACATATTAGTAAAGTTAGTTAAAATTTAGGTTTATTTGTAATGTAGTGCTGAAAAAAGTGTAAGTGTAAGTTTAATGTGACTATAAATCATGAAAATTTCATAAACTATAAATTATTTACTCTTCTTAAAAATATATATATTTCACACCTTCGCTCTCAGACAAGAAAAGATTTATGTCGAAATTTCCCCTTGAATTTATTCCCATTTAATAACCGCTGATGGAATATGATCCCATCCAGCCATGCGGTGCGAAATCTTAGATATATGCGGAATAAGAATTTTCGGCACTTGCAGAATCAAGAGGAATTCCTCTTCTCTCTCTCCTTTGAAGCGATCGCGACGGAAATTCTGAGGACAGATTTTTTGAATCATAAAATTCCTGCGATGCGTGTAGGTGAGCTCTCTCTCTTGGGGGGTGAAAAGGTGGCTGGCACATTGTGGGGATGCGATCCTGCATTTGATCTTTTGACGACGTCTTATTTTCCCGGAGTTTTATTGCCGACGCTGTGTGAGGGTATTTGACAAACCCCCGGATTGGATTATATTATAATAAATCACGCTAGAATGAGAATTATTCGAATCATCTTCCTTTCTGATTTTCTCAACGAATTACAACTTATTTTATTAAATTTATATATAGTCAATAAATAAAAAAAATCATCATCATGTTTATTTGACATAATAAATGTACAGTAGCGCTCATAAAGATTTCACACTTTGATTAATACGATTGTTTGCCTTGATTTCAAATTGCTTTATTTTTTCACAAATATGTTAACTTATTTAATTAAAACGCAGTTATATTCATTTCTTCACTTTTGTAAAATATAAATATAAAAGTGAAGAAAGGAATATAACAGCGATTTAATTAAGTGACTTAAAATCTTCACGTAATTCAAATAACTAATTTAAGTTATCTTATTTTACAACAAATTCAGACAAAATATTATTAAAAATAACGCAATTAAAGTGACTTATTATTCGTATCAACAAATTTGGTATTACAGGTTTTTAATTGGTCTTTAGTTTGGTTGGAATAAATAAATGATATTAGTGAAACAAACCAAGTGATTTCCCTTTCTATTAAGTTTTACAAATCAATTTACATATATACAGGTTTTTGTTTGATTTTTACCATGTATCACATCAAATTTCCGTTTTATCAAATGAAATTCCCACATATCACTTTTTTATAAACGTATTTGACTATTTGTCAATTGACTAACCCTTTTTATTAAATGAAAATCTATTAAAAATAATTAAGCAATGTATAAAAAGGTCAAATAAAACTATATTACTAAAAATGTAAGAATACAATAGTAAGAAATATTACCCCTACTGACACAACCAGGCTAACAAAATTAAACATAAAGAAATATTTGTTGTCGACAAATAATCATTCCAACATAATTCAAAATGTAATAAAGTTCTGGTGTTCTAAAACCTGATGAACTGCTTTATACAAAGCACATCTTAATTATTAGGACTTGATCTTTTTAAACATTTCTTTCGAAGGCTAAACAATTTTTCTATTGGGTCGGAAAAATTATTTGGTAAAAAAGACTTTTTCACATTTGATTTCTGCTACTTTACAGAGTCAAAAGAAGAATTGTATAATCTTCCATGGACGATGGCAGATAATACAAGTCTTCTTTTGAGTCTGTAAAGTGGCAGAAATCAGATGTGAAAAAATCTTAATGAAAAGAAAGTCATTTGTGACAAATAATGAAATATGTTGATAGAAAACTGACATCTGGAATTTTCATTTAATAAAAACGGAATTTCATTTGATACATGGTGAAAATCAAGGAGTTTGCAGTTTTTCTTTGTTTCTGATTACAAAGTATTTATTGTTCAGTGATACATGTTAACTGTGTTTATTTTAATATTGATTAATCTCTATGGTTTTGACTTCTCAATATAATTCATGGGTTTGTTAAAAAAATTGAAACCAATTTTTGAAAATTTGGGCTATAATCAAATTTTAAAATTAGTGCAATAATTATATATTTTAAGAAATAGTCACACCATTCGTCGAATTTCAATCTCATTTAATACACATACTAAGTTTGACAATGATTACCGTGTAATTGAAACTAGTCACAAAAGTAAAATAAAAGTGGTATAAAAAAGTTAAGTGTTTTCTTTATATCAAATTGAAAATGTACCACGAAGTGAACGCTTCCAAGATTCAGAATGAATTCATTCAATACAAGTTTCTCAAGTATCCTGAGTATTAGATACAAAGTACAATCAACAAATTTGTGTTTGAGTTGATTATAATTCTTTGGCATTTACTTATCAACATAATTCATGAGTCTTTTGAAAAATTGAACGCAATTTTTTTAGTAATATTGGCAATAATCCTAATCTTTAATCTTGACGACTGGCATGGCTACTTCTACTGTCGAATTTTGCACAATTTGCAACCTAGGAATATTGGCAATATTTCTGAAATATTGCGGTTAATTCTTCAAAAGACTCTTGGATAATGTTGACAAGTGAACGCTAAAGAAATATAGCCAATTTAAAATACAGTTTGAGATGTATCGTAGTAACAAAAATCCCTAATAAACAATATAAAATGCTAAACTTGGGTAGACACCTTAAATATTAATAATGTTAAATCATAAACCTTATTAATATATTGAGTTTTATTACATTACTTCTAACAATGCTTTGTCCGTATTTGTTGTTTCATATGAGTAAATTGCATATAAACACAAATTTGCTTATTTGTGTCTCATAACTAAATAATGGGAAAATCAATACTGTCCGTTATTTTTTTTGTAGTTTCACAGAACCTGTAATTAGTTATTCTAAATAAAATCTGCGAGTTTGGCAATGAGAAAAAAAGCAAAATATTCAATAAGCCTAAAATGCCATTACCATGAGGTCCCGTTTCAACATTTTGCTTATTCGTGTCTCAAGTAAATAATGCGAAAATCAATACTGTCCATTATTCTTTTGTAGTTTAACAGAACTTGTAATTACTCATTCTAAATAAAATCTGCAAGTTTGACAATGAGAAAGAAGGCAAAATATTCAATAGGCCTAAAATGACATTACCATGATTGTCCCGTTTTCACATTTTGCTTATTCGTGTCTCATAACTAAATAATGGGAATATCAATACTGTCCATTATTTTTTGTGGTTTCACAGAACCTGTAATTAGTCATTCTAAATAAAATCTGCGAGTTTGGCAACGAGAGAGAAGGCAATAATATTCAAAAGGCCAAAAATGAGATTACCATGATTGTCCCGTTTCCACATTTTTAGATTTGTACCACAATTATTCAAGAATAATTGTAAAAAAAGTAATTTGTGAAATTCTCATTCGGCGTATACAGGGAGATTTTTCTTTTAAGTAAACTTATCCCAATTACAGCATACATGCTGTAAATCTTAAAATATTCGATATTTATTAAAAAGAGTTCAAATTGAAGCTTTAAACGAGTATTTTCCACTCCCAGACTAAGCATGGAGTAAAATTTCGAGTTTAGAAAAGCCCTGTGAAAATTTGTCGAGGGTCGCGCAGCGACCCAAGATAAATTTTCTGGGCTTTTCTAAACTCGAAATTTTAAAACACTGATTTCAAGTCAGGTTTAAATATACATAAAATTCGCAATATTTTAGTGTTTTATCCGCGAGGCGCATGAAGTAAAATTTCGAGTTTAGAAAAGCCCAGAAAATTTGTCTCGGGTCGCTGCGCGACCCTCGACAAATTTTCACGGGGCTTTTCTAAACTCGAAATTTTACTTCATGCTTAATCTGGGAGTGGAAAACACTCGTTAAAAGCTTCAACTTCAACCCTTTTAAAAAGCACTGAAAATTTATAGAATACGTATAATTAAAAGAAAAAAATCCTGTATGTAGATTTTTGTTATCATATGAATGTTTGACACATATAGAATAATTTACTGACTAAGGGTCATGTTTATGAATGAGCGCTGCGCAGAAGCATTAAACAGTTCTAATTTAAGGTAAGAGTTTTTATTCATGACATTACCATGGCCGTAATTTATTATCCATAACGAACCATTTTGAAAGCTATAAAACAGAATTAATAATGCCTTACCCATGCCCTCGAAGATAGCAATCATTGATTTGTGTTCTAATAATTACAGTGCCACAAAAATTGCCAAAACAGCAATATATAATATCACCGCGGCTAAATAAATTGAGATTACCGTTGCTTTAAATATCACAGAACATAATTTAATCTATACATTTTGTGCAATTGGGATGCTAAATCTACATTTATTTGCATTTTCATTATTTGGGGGTTAGGCCACTCATTATCTCATCGCGTCATATGATACAGGGAGTTTTTCTTTTAAGTATACGTATTCCAAATTCAATCTATTTTCTGTAAATCTTTAGATATTCCTTTTAAGTTTAATTTGAAGCTTTAAACGATTATTTTCCACTCCTAGACTAAACATTAAAATTTCGAGTTGAGAAAATCCTCCGTGAACATTTTCTGGGCTTTTCTAAACTCAAAATTTTATTTCATGCGCCATGCGTATAAAACACTAAAATATTATAACGTAGTTTGATAATACTAGCTTGTAGTCCAAACTATAGTCACTGAAAAGTTAAATAAAAGTGGAAAAACAAAGTTAAGTGTTTTGTAGTCGAAACTATAGTCACTGAAAAGTAAAATTAAAGTGGAAAAACAAAGTTAAGTGTTTTGTAGTCGAAACTATAGTCAGTAAAAAGTAAAATAAAAGTGGAAGAACAAAGTTAAGTGCTTTGTAGTCGAAACTATAGTCACTAAAAACTAAAATTAAAGTGGAAAAACAAAGTTAAGTGTTTGAATTAAATTGTTAAGAAATTTTTAATCAAAATATGTTTTACCTCCTTTATGTAATATATTTTTTTTACATTTCATATATTATAACAACAACAAGAAATAGTATAAAACTAGTTTACGCGAGTCAATTTACGCAAATTAATAAAGGGATTGAGCCTTACATTCTTTATATATTTTTTAAATCTTGTAGTTTTAAAGGACGCTATGTTTGAACAAAGTACAGAGTGCATCTCCCCGCATTAATTAAATTTAATATCCAACCACAGAAGCCGTCCAGAAATTTTAATAATCCCGAAAATAACCATGCATCATCAAGGAAACCATTAAATCTACTAAAACTCCATGATCCCCTTACTTTCACAAAATTTCCCTTTCATCATGGAATTCCCCAAAAACTACTTAGTTAGCGCACATGACTATTATTACTCACTCAGCATGATTTATTAAAATCTCATCCCCTTCTCGAAATGCATATTTATATTGCGCGAAACTGCGAATTTCGGCTTGATTAATTTTTAAAGTTGTACTTTAAGGGATGCAAGGGTGGGGGGTTGTATTGTTGCTGCGGCGCGGACAGGTTTATGGCTTTCGCGGGGACAAGGGATGTAAATGCGCCCTTAAATGATAATGGGCGAAACATTGTTTTCTAGAGGACTTTGGGGCATTATTGCTCACTCCGGGATATATGAATCATTTCGAATTTCATGTAGTGGCTTTATGAGGAGCTTTAAAGCTCCGGTAATAATTTTCTTGAGCTTTTATGTCATTTCATAACTAATTGATAAAATTGTAATTCACGTTACATTTAATATGTTTACTCCTAGATATTAAGTTTTTTCTTTTGATATGTATTGTTACTTGTACATGTACTCCTCTGTTTTTTTTAAAGTTCAATTTGAAGCTATAAAAAAGTGTTTTCCACTACTAGATTAAGCATGAAGTAAAATTTCGAGTTTAGAAAAGCCCCGTGAAAATCTGTCGAGGGTCGCGCAGCGACCTGAGACAAATTTTCTGGGCTTTTCTAAACTCGAAATTTTACTTCATGCGCCACGCGTATAAAACACTGAAATATTGTGAAATTTATGTGCAATTGAACTCCATTGAATCTGTGTTTTATACGCGTGGCGCATGAAGTAAAATTTCGAGTTTAGAAAAGCCCAGAAAATTTGTCTCGGGTCGCTGCGCGACCCTCGACAAATTTTTACGGGGCTTTTCTAAACTCGAAATTTTACTTCATGCTTAGTCTGGGAGTGGAAAAAATTCGTTTAAAGCTTCAAATTAAACTTTAAATAAAAATTACTTCTTGCTTAATCAGGGAGTGGAAACACTTGTTAGTAAGTTAAAATTCAACACTTTCATAAAAACAACGAATGCTTGAACATTCACAGAGTACTTAAAATAATAATTTCCTGCATGCATGTAATCTTTTGCCCTTCGTTAAGCCAATTTAAAGTGATTGTACACACAAATGTCATGATTATACCACAATAACGATAACGATAAAAATGTTTGACACATATAGAATCATTTACTGACTAAGAGTCATGTTTATGAATGAGCGCTGCGCTTCTGCGCATTAAAAAGTTCTAATTTGAGAGCTTTTTTTCATGACATTACCATGGCCGTCATTTATTATCCATAACAAACCATTTTGAATGCTATAAAACAGAATTAATAATACCTTACACATGCCCTCGAAAATAGAAATCATTGATTTGTGTTCTAATAATTACAGTGCCACAAAAATAGCAAAAAACAGCAATATGTCATATTACCATAGCTAAATAAATTGACATTACCGTGGCTATAATATTACCATGGCTAAATAAATTGACATTACCGTGGCTTTAAATATCACAGAACTTAATTTAATCTATATAAATACCAAAATAACGATAAAAATTCGTTAAATTCCCAGTGAATTTTGAAGAGCATTTTTTTACCATTTACCGGTACACCGGCATACCAGTATTACAGTCCTTAGAATCGATCACTTGAGCAAAAAGTTCGCTTATTTATATTACTCAAGTTTAAAGTTTCAGCCTAATCAAATATTTAAAAACACAAACGTAATACCTTTTAAAGTAACCCAATCCACCTTCCCCCCACATACGCAAAATAATGCATTAAATAAGGAATTTTATCCCACAAAATAAACCGAACTTCTAAAGAGGGGAGGAACGGTAATCACTTAGATAACATAAACACCCTTATAATATCTTGGGTTCCAGTACAAATACAGGTGTTCGGTCCTGCCCGCTTTCTCACAAAAGCCCATTGTTTTAGGGTAAAAATCGTGTGACTCACCGGGAAACTTCAAAGTGATGATTTATTGAAGTCAAGAGATTTGCATCACCTTTAATTCCTTATTATTTCACCCCTCCCGCTTTCCTTTCTGGCGTTTCATACAAATCGCCGACATCCCTCACGTGAGCTTTATCGTCTCGGTTTTATGTCTTTAATAAATGGGGGTTTTATCGTTTGTTTTAATTGCCGTTTCAACACTTGTGATTGTGTTAAATTGTAATGTTGATTTGTGTAACAGATGGTTGAAAGATTTGTAGACGAGTTAAATTTAGTTTCGAATACAAAGTTGTTGATTCTTTTATCTCTTCGTATTAAAAGTTTCCGGAAGTGAACTGTTTCTATTTTGAATTTAATTAGAGATGGATTATTTTTCTTTGTCAAGAAGCGAAACTATTGTGAAATACAAAAAAGTCGATACTAACTATAAAAGTGTTTAACTCCACAATTACATTTACGATACATCAGGGATTGTTTCTGTTAAGTATACATTTATATATTCTGAAATAAATTGCTCCAGCGCGATAGAATTAATAATAATAATAATCTTTATTCACAAGTTAACTTTTTGTGTACACAGTTACAGTATTCGATTCATATGGTTGAAAAACAACTATATAATCAGTTATTCAGTACTTTTAAAAACATTATTAACGATAGTCAACATGGGTTTTATATTAGTCGGTCTAATCAAACGAATCTAATAATTTACACTGATCATATAGTGCATGCTTTTGAAAACGAAGCTGAAGTCCATTCAATATATACGGACTTCAGCAAAGCTTTCGATTGTGTAAATCACTCAATTCTATTGCATAAACTGCATGCTTATGGTGTAGGTGATCCCCTACTGAAGTGGCTTGCATCTTATTTAACTGGGAGAGTCCAATATGTAAAGATCAATGGGTTCGTTTCTAATGAAATATGGGTAACATCAGGGGTTCCTCAAGGTTCCCACCTGGGTCCACTGCTGTTCTCGATCTTCATAAATAATCTATCTGATGAACTTACTTGTCCACACTTATTATTCGCGGCTGATCTCAAGATATTCCTCAAAATCAAGAACATCAATGATTGCTCTATCATTCAACATAATCTGCTCTTAATACAAGGCTGGTGCAAAACTAATGATATGGCACTAAACATAAGTAAATGCCAGTTTATGCCATTTTCATGCAGTAAAGTACAAACTTATTACTATTACAAATAAACGATACTCTTCTCTCTAGAGTAGATAGAATTCGGGATCTTGGGGTGACTCTAAACTGTCTTACAAGTTGCATATTGACTATATAGTGAATAAGGCTAATAAAATGCTTGGGTTTATTAGACAGTCAGTCTACAACCGATTCTGTTAATGTATGTGCTCTTGTGATTTTATATAATGCACTGATTCGATCACACCTGGATTATTGCTGCCTTATATGGTCTCCATTCTACAAAACGCATGTAGACAGGTTAGAGTCTATACAATACAAATTTTCAAAGATCTTACCTTATAAGTTAAGCATTTTTGGCATATATCTTACACCCCAGCAATCCTGTCAATATGTTGGTCTAACTGAATTGCACATTCAAAGAAAGGGGATGGGCATCACATTTATGCACAAGATACTAAATAGCATGATCAACTGTGTAAATCTGCATAACTTCTTTTGTACCATCTCCAATTTATTAATCTAGTAAAGCTGATGACGATATTAAATTAGATTTGTTAACATGTAATTATTCAACCAATGTTTGTAATTATTTTATAACATTATTGATTATTGGTTGACATACTGATCTGAATTTAAAATAATGAAAAGTTAAACTTTTCATCCTCGTAATCGCCAATAACGTAAGACCTTGTGCAAGGCAACGACAATCAATTACGTTCGCATTTAGAGCCGCAATTTAATAATCGTCCTCCGGCTTACCACCGCTATCCCGGGGTATTATATAAAAATTACTCGAGATCAAGATTAGGGTGTTGGAAAGAAGGAAGCCCTCCTGAAAAGGGATTAGGGCCGAGCAAGAGGGTTGGCAACCCCGCGATTTAACCGGACGTTGCCTCTTGCGGTAATTGGATCAGACCAGAAGGACTTTTCCTTAAGACGGCTATCGCCTATCAGTTATTAGCCACTTTGAATTATATGAAAGTTATCGAGTTTCGCGTAATTAGCTTTCCACTGGATTACGGATTTGTTTGCTTTATTTTTCATGGGTTTCCTTCCATTGATTACGGTGGATGAAGGGAAATTAATTTTTGTTATGAGATATCCCGGTTCGATTCAATTACGGTTTCCCAGACAGTTCTTATTTACGTAATTGGATACAGTTACATTCCAATTTAGTTGATGTAATCAACAAAATAAAAAAAAATATACAAACGAAATTATTATACTGGTAAACTCATAAATTTTAGCATCAAGGTGGTTTTGACCGTTTCTACGTGGTAATCCATATCAGAATTAAATGAAACTATTACTATGTTTATTACTACTTTTATTAATAAAAGTGGTAAAAAATTTAGTAATAGTTTCATTTAATTTCATAAATTTGATTTAACTTTAAAGTCCATTCATGTTTTTTTTTGAAAGATATGTACGGATTTTTGTGTTTTAAGAATGCCAACAGCTCGTCTATAAGAGCTGCAGGACTGCAGCCTACAACCCCCAAAAAAACATAGAAAGCTTGGTTTAACGACACATAGTCAATAAAAATGAAGCATGGGTTAAATAGATGAAAAACAATAGAAAAGAAGATAAAGGCCAAAAAAGTTAGTCAGAAGAAGCAAAAGAGAATGGTTATACAGGAATACAAAGCAAATAGAGGAGAGCTATAAAAGAAATTCAATACAATTTTATCAGACAATAAGTGAACAAACTAAAACACAAAGATATAGATGGCATAAATATCGAATACAATACAATTTTATCAGACAATAAGTGAACAAACTAAAACACAAACGTATAGATGGCATTAATATCGAATTAATAAAATATTGCAGAGAAGAGCTAACGGAACAAATGTTTCAAGATAATAAAAAAAATATATGGAAGAAGGAGCAAATGCCTGAGGTATACATGCCCAAAGACTACATGTCTAAGACTTCGATACAACGATTGAAGTGGCTATCCAAGGCCACCATAATTTTGCAGCGAAAGTCAAGCAGTTATAAGGCTCCTCGATAGTTTGGTTCACTGGTGGATCTAAAACTGAGAATGAAGTCGGAATCGGTATCACCGGACCTCGATTCGAGTCATCATTGGCCTTGAAACGGTCCTTATCGATATTCCAGGCAGAAATTGAGGCCTTGAACACATGCTCCTACGTATGTTTAGAAAGGGGCTACAATAAAAAGAGGATTTGCATATGCTCAGAGAGTCAAGCTGCATTAAAGGCAATAAAATCACCTACATGTAACTCTTAATCTGTCTGGGAGCGCAAACTATTCCTAAAGCAGCTGGTCAGGAACAACAGATTTAAACTGCTCTGGGTGCCAGGTCATGCAGGGATCAAAGGTGATGAAATTGCCGACAGCCTTGCCAAAGAAGGCTCCAAAACTCCAGTTGGTGGACCAAAACTCTATAGTGGAATAACTAAAGTCCGCATCTAAGGAATAATCCAGGAGTGGGAAGATGCCGCCAAAAGTGCTCACCTGAGAAACACACCTGGCTTGAGGCAGGCGAAAGATTTATCGCCTTCTCTGCCGTAAGAGACAAACAGTTTCTCAGGCTAAGCAAGGGCAACCTCAGGCTAATAACCGGCCTTCTAACTGGACGCTGTCCTCTGAAATACCTCATTAAGATGGGTCAGACAACTGATGCCAATTGCAGATTCTGCAACGAGGCACAAGAAACAGCAGAACACCTACTTTGCGAATGCTCTGCCCTGTCCCTTCAAAGAGAGAACTACCTGCCATCGGCCTCTTCAAAGCCTGATAAATTGGTACACATTAACACTCAAGGTTTTGTAGACTGCACAAAAGGTCTAGAGATTGAGGGACTCAAGTAGGTTAGGGATAATTACAAAAGATCTTTTAGGTCGAGGTAATTTCGGAAGGCCCAGACAGTTTCTTACGCTAAGCAAGGGCAACCTCAGGCTCATAGCCGGCCTTCTAACCGGACACTGTCCTTTGAAATACCACCTCATTAAGATGGGTCAGACAACTGATGCCAATTGCAGATTTTACAACGAGGCACAAGAAACAGCAGAACACCTACTTTGAGAATGCTTTGCCCTGTCCCTTCAAAGAGAGAACTACCTGCCATCGGCCTCTTTAAAGCCTGATGAATTGTTACACATTAACCCTCAAAGTTTTGTAGACTACACAAAACATCTAGATATTGAGAGACTCAAGTAGGTCAGGGATAACTACAAAATATCTTTTAGGTCAAGGTAATTTTGGAAGGCCCAGAAGCCACACGACCCACCGACCCTATAACATAACAAATGCCTGATTGGAGAATTGGAAAACTAGTTACAATCCACTAGGAAGGCGACCAGCAGTGATGCAAAAATTACAAAATACTATCAGGATTGATACAAAAGAGGTTAACGGCAAACAAAAGTGGGATCATAATAGTAGTATTATCATTATTATTCTTTATTTTCCCAACAGATATAACAAATATTCAATTACAGGGAAATTAATGTTATATAATGCTATGCTACCTAGTTTTAGAACATACATATAATGTGCAACTATGTTATTTAAAAGAAAAATAGAAAAAAAAAACAAACTTAAAGCCTAAAGCTTTACAACAATATCAATGGTACCGATAAGTCTGACATTTATTCGCTGAGGGATTTTCTGGTATCTGCGAAAATATCTACTCTATTATTTAAACCATTAAACGTTCTAATCATTTTTATAATGGGTGAATTAAAATGAGCTAGGGTATTGGCATGTGGTTGAAAAAATAGTTAGTATGGATTTGTTGAAGGCAAATCAACAACAGATCCTATACGCATTTTAAAACAAATAATGAACCCGAAATGGACATGCTATTTATAGACTTTAAACAAACATTGGACACAATGAATAAACCATCTAATAAAAGCACCAAGAGAATTGAAAGTAGACGAGAAAATAATAAGACAAGTAAAAATCACATTGACAAATACTGCAGCATCAGTTAAAACGTCGAAAGGTGGCACAGATATTTTTGAAATGAAATAAAGGTTAAAACAAGGGGATTCTCAGCAAAGTTATTTAACATGGTACCAAACCAAAATTTCAGGCTTTTCTAAACTCTACATTTTACTTCATGCTTAATCAAGAAGTGGAAACACGCGTTAGAAACTTTAAATTAAATTCATAAAAACAACGAATGCCTCAAAATGCGTTTCAATATTATAAAGAGTGGATTCTCTTAGTCGTAGATAAATCTGATCTGGCAGTGTTATCTAAAATCAGGGGAAGAGCAGAGTGAATTTTGCATGAGGGGGCGTCGCGCGATGAAAAATGTGTAAAAAACGATGTTTGCGAGTTGTAACCGTGTTGCCTTGTGAGTTCTTTATCACGCCCGAATCTCGACCTCGTCGTGCGCGAAATCTCCGCATGAATCGCGATGAGTTACAGCCGAAATAACGAAACCTATGTCGTGTGAGATATTCCACGCGAGACTAGAATTTTATGAGCAAAAAAATGTAATAACGTTAAATGTACGAAATAAAATAAAGTGAATTGTGGTTTATGGATTGTCTCAGGCGATATTTTTCTCCTGGTTCTCGTCCAGTCGTGAATTCGGGAAAAATACACGACGACAAATTCACGTTTGTTTAATGTTTCGGAGGTTTTGTGGATTTCAAAAAGTGCGATCTTGTATAGAGACAATAATACTTGACAACTGAAATAAGAAAGGAAACGTACACGTTTGTTTAATATTTCGGAGGTTTTGTGGATTTCAAAAAATGTGATCTTGTAGAGACACAATAATACTTGACAACTTGAATAAGAAAGGAATTGTTGACAACTGAAATAAGAAAGGAATACCTGACAACTAAGCTAAGATATTCAACACAATTTGTCTATCAACCGAACAGAATAAGGGCTAGTAGTTTTTAAACTTAACAATATTTCAGTGTTTTGTACGCGTAGCGCATGAAGTAAAATTTCTAGTTTAGAAAAGCCCCGTGAAAATTTTTCGAGTGTATGGTCATAACTTCACAACATTTCAGTGTTTTATACGCGTGGCGCATAAAGTAAAATTTCGAGTTTAGAAAAGCCCTGTGAAAATTTGTCTCGGGTCGCTCGCGCGACCCTCTACAAATTTTCTATGCGGGGCTTTTCTAAACTCAAAATTTTACTTTATGCGCCATGCGTATAAAACACTGAAATGTTGTGAAGTTATGAACAATACTCGAGGTGCAGACGAACCAAAGAATTACAAAGGGTACTTAGGGTCCTAGTGTTATCGATTTCGCTTGCATTTCTTTTTAATAATCGTAGCAACTGGAAGGCTTTAGATGCT
Source organism: Philonthus cognatus (assembly GCA_932526585.2). Classification (NCBI taxonomy): domain Eukaryota; kingdom Metazoa; phylum Arthropoda; class Insecta; order Coleoptera; family Staphylinidae; genus Philonthus; species Philonthus cognatus. Next base: position 46,290,394 of record OW052241.1, read on the forward strand.
ATATTAGATATATGCAAACTAAATGAGAAATTGGAAGTAAATGTAGCACCTAAGTCGTTAATTGTAGTTACCCTAGCCAAAGATTTACCTAATATGGTATAATTATAATAATTACAGGACAGAAAGTCGCCTAGAAAATGTGATAGGACGGCATTTTGAGAGGTTTAGTGCAAGGTTATTGTTTTCACACCATCTACCGAATGATTGTAAATCCCTTTCAAGTAACAAGGCATCGCTCAAGAAACGGGTCTTCATAAAGATCTTCTTGTTATTGGCAAATAATAAGCACTCAGCATGCACTTTGAAGAACAGGGGACCAAGGTGTGATCCTTAAGGGACACCAGATGTTACCTAAATGGGCCTAGAAGTGCAGAAACCAATACCCACAAGTTATTTGGTATACAAGAACGGATCCATTGCAGAAATAGACTGTCAATGCCAGTAAGCCGCAATTGATATATCAATAGTTCATGGTCAACAGAATCGAAAGCTTTCGAGAAATCGGTATAGATAGCATCTACTTGACATTTTTCTTCGAAATCTTCGTGTATGTATGACTCATAAACTAAAAGACTCGTGGTTGTGGATTTGCCAGTTCTAAAACCATGTGGGCTGTAACACAGTTATAAGGTGTTTAGTAACAATCATCTCAAATATCTTGGGTGCGACTGATAATATAGAGATAGAGCGATAATTTTTTAGGCGTTTTATATCGCCAGATTTATGAACAAGTGTTATGAAAGCACTTTTCCAACATTCAGGAAATTCACCGGTCCTCAGAGATAAATATTACCTCGTTCCATTACCTTAGAGAGTGTTGTAAGGATACTACTTATGGGGTGTAATTGATCTATGCTGGTTGGGTTAGAAATTTTAGTTGTAAGGATACTTATGGGGTGTAATTGATCTATGCTGGTTGGGTTAGAAATTTTAGGTATTCATTTAATTATGGCTGTTTTTCAATATCTGGGGAATACTGATTCGTATAATAGAATCGGTATTCCTCAGATGTTAAAAAACAGCCATAATTAAATAAATACCTAAAATTGTATTGATTGTATGGAGAAGATGTGGCTTATAAACTTATGAGAAAATGAAAAATATATCAATTTACTTTTATAAAACAATGATTTACGATTATTTATTGTTATCAGTAATAATAGATATTTGTATATTTCTTGAATAACTATCTCACTTATCACTGCCTCTTTTATCAATATGCGATTGTCCACACAATTTGTAACTTGTCAGCTTACTTTTAAGATTGCGCTCACAACAGAAAGTGTAATTACCTGTCTAGATTCAATCAAATGCTATTTTTCCTATTATTTTCCCCATTTTTGCGAAATATATCAGCATTTAATCAAGATATCAGAAAACTAAAAACTTCCCCGCTCTCTTTCTCGATGGTATGCGGTGAACACAGGAATGCACTTTGGCACATTATTTCGTTGCCGGCGAAGTATTTATAAATCGATTTATTAACTTTTGAGCGCCTTTGTGTTTTTCTTTTCCCACTCGTTTTATTTTTTTCGTTTTCGTTCGTTCCTTCTTCGCCTTTCTTTCTTCCCAGTAGGCCGCATAAAATATCGGCTAAGGGTGCGCGTCAGCCACCCCCCAACTGATTTATTGCCTCGACCTACTTAGCGCCAGAAATCTAATAAAAATTGTATCGAGGTGTATCATTTTTTCAGGTGACAGCCTTCAATTCCGAAAAAAGGAATTTCATTAAGCGTTGAGAAATTATTATGACATTAACATGAAATGATATATATACATTATCGATTCTTAATTACAAATATCTGATAATAATAAATAATAAATCGAAAATAGCACTTGATTTGTTTCACTATTTGGTTCTATTTACTCGACTAGTTTCAGCTTTTACGGTATTATCAGAAGTGCATGATAATGCCATAAAAAGCGAAACTAGTGTAGTAAATAGAAGCAAATAGTGTAACGAACCAAATTTAATTTTTGATTTATCCTTTATTATTATTATTAGTTCAAAATGTTTCACAGAGTGATAAGTGGGAACACTTTCCAAGGTACTGAAACGAGTAATATTTAACCAGATTCTTGACTTCGTAGACACAAATAACATCCTACCGGTACACCAATCAGGATTTAGGACTAAATCAACGAATCAGTTTACCTAATATTCAATGACGATATCATTACAGAATCAGATAGAGGCACAATCCTTGTTCTCTTGGATTTTAGTAAGGCCTTTGACACGGTTAATCACAATACAATAAAATTAGTATTAGAGTCTATTGGACTGCGAAATGATGCTATTTGCTTGTTAAGTAATTACCTTAATTCGCACGAACAATGTGTAAAAATAGACAATAATATCTCGGATTGCGTAACTATAAAAGCGGTGTTCTACAGGGATCTATTCTTGGCCCGCTATTGTTTTCTATACACACCTCTTGTATACTTAAGCAGCAAAACCTGACAAAGAAAAATAATACAATGAAGGAGAAGACGAAGATATCAACAGAATTATAGAGGAATTACCTAAGGAAGAAATCGAAGATATATTCAACAAAAGTAAAAACGGAAAATCACCTGGGCCAGACAGAATAAACATCGAGCTGTTAAAATATGGAGGAAAAGAATTGATGGAGCAACTATATAGAATCATAAAGAACAAATGGAAAGAGGAAAAGATGCCTGAAGATTGGAGAATGGGCAGTAATAAAGTAGGACAATATCAGTGTGAGTTCATCCATCAAAGGAAAATTGACAATTGACGAATAATGAACTAAAACAGGAACTGGAAAGAGACATCGTAAATAAAATAAAAGAACAAAGAGTGAAGTGGCTAAGGCACATATGGAGGGCAGGACCAACGTCTATAAGATTTTCAATACTTGAATGGAGCCCAGGAGGCAAAAAGAGAAGAGGTAGACCAAGAGCGACATGGATACAAGAAGTAATAGAAGATCTGAAGAATTTTGGCGTTAGACACTGGCAGGACAGGAAGAAATGGAAAGAGTGATCGACCCTGTAAATAAGGATCTAGAAAGCTCCTGATGGAGCGGTGTAACCCCTACTAGGGGTAATAACCATTATATATATATATATATATATATATATAATTGAATCTATCCAAGCCAACGAAGAGCTCCTTAATAACGACTTGAACACCATCTATACCTTATCAAAAATATTGGACTTGAAGACATCAAAATGGTCACTTATGATATATTGGAAAACAAAATCTGTGTTAGTTGGTTGCTAGTCAAATACACTTGAATATAGACAACCGTTCAATGCCTTATGTTAAAGAGAGCAGAAATCTTGGTATTTTTATAGACAATTCTTTTAGATTTTGAAAAGTAATTAGTGAAATATTTCCACTGCATACATGAATCTTAAGAATCCATTCCCTCGTAAAGAATACATACCAACAAAGACAAAGATCACGTAACAGTCTGGTTCTGTCACACTTTAATTATTGTTCAACATTGTACCACTCGGCAATTGACAAAGACACTAGCGCACGAATCTGAAAAGTTCAAAACGCTTGTTTGCGCTATATATACAACACCACGAAATTTGATAACATCTCCCACAAACTTACTGATGAAATATAAAAACGAATTAAAATTAATGTCGACTGTCTACATTTAGTCTCGTTGAGAGAGAGATATTTATTCAAACAACTACTTCTCAAGCCAATACCCCTACATATATTGAATTATACAATGAATCTTTCAGTTACATGACAGATTTACTGTTCTATGCATAATTTATATGCAAAATGTAACATCAGGTTAAATTATTCTCTTACCAAACTAAATGAACCAACAGGAAATTGAAATAAATTGAAAAAATTACAAGAAATGAATATTAATTGAAAGAATCCTAGGCGATCTTAGAGAAAAAGTCTTAGGCCATCTATAGACGCGTTTCGAGATTTATTCTCCCACTAAACTAAATGAACCAACAGAAAATTGAAATAAATTAAAAAAATTACAAGGAATGAATATTAATTGAAAGAATCTTAGGCGATCTTAAAGAAAAAGTCTTAGGCCATCATAGACGCGTTTCGAGATTCATCCCTCACCAGTATAACTATGCTTTAACTATGCCAAAAAATTTATTAAAATAAACAGAAAACTTACAAGAATGTTGAAGTATGTTGCTGAAACAGGTACACAAAACTGGGGCGAGTGAAAATGAAGGGTGTGTACCTGTTTAAACGACATACTTTAACATTCCTGTAAGTTTTCTGTTTATTTTAATATATTTTTAGTTTAGTTAAAAAATCATAATAGTTTAAAAATAATGTTATTATAATTTAAAGAAATGTATTCGTTCGTTTGGGATTTAAAAGATGTTTTTTTCTGCAAATGCCTGATTAGGTCTTGGAGAGACAAATAATGAAAACTATCAAAACCCAGATGTTGTAAGTTAAGTTGTAACAGGAGGGATGCTCGATCTGCATTTCATAATTTCTGGTTTTATGAAAATTTTCATCCCGGGAGTAATTTAGTCAATTAAAACCGGATCCCGAGCGACACGTTCCTCACCAGACGCGACATTTGTCAGACTTCTCGCGCAGCGCTCCTTCCTTTTTTCCAAAAATACACATCTCAAAGGATTCCATCGTAAAAGCGTGAATGTTAACAGTAAAGACGTGTTGATCGCGAGAGCATACGTGTCCTTCTTAGATTTATTGGTCTATATGTTACTTTCTATTTCCACTGTAAACGCGAGAGGAAGAAGAAGCCGGTCGCATATTTCTGAAAAGGGCGCATATTTTATATACCCTTTAAGCGCGCCACTGTTTTACTTAAGATTATTTATTGCGCCATTAGGTTTGAGCTTGTAGTTATATTTTCCTGAGGTGGCTTTTAAAAAGGGGGAGAAGAGCGCCTCGATAAATTGACGCTTTATCGGAACGGGACTTGTCACTTAAGGATCTACACGACTTAACTGTAGTCGTGATTTAAATGTTGAAGGGAGTGAATATTTTGAATAGGTTTAGAATATCGGTATATTCTGAAACTATCTCTCTTCGGAGTCACTTCGGTTGTTGTTATGTATTTTAAACTAACAAGTGTCTTCCACTCCCAGACTAAGCATGAAGTAAAATTTCGAGTTTAGAAAAGCCCCGCGTAGAAAATTTGTCGAGGGTCGCGCAGCGACCCGAGACAAATTTTCACGGGGCTTTTCTAAACTCGAAATTTTACTTCATGCGCCACGCGTATAAACCACTGATTTACAGTAAAGTTATATATAACGCTTAGGTGTGGTGGTGATCAATATTTACTGAGATGTAGCGAAAAACTGCAAGAATTATTTTTTTGTGGATACTTTTCGAATAACAATAATAAAAGTAGAATTTAATTATCAATATTGTAAACATGTTTCATCAAGTGATTAATGAGAACCAAATTGAAGACATTTATGTATAATTCTCTTCCTGGTATATTGTGAGTAGTTACATTTACGAGTAACATTAAGGTACAAAAGTTTTCACAAATTTCCACCTTTACGCGTACGTTTCTAGCGCAAAGTGCATCTGCTGAGCAAACTAAAGTGCTCCAGAATGGAGTTCATAAACGGTCCCAAGTTACCCGGTAACTGAACACTAACCTTATCTTAAATACGCCTGCAATGGCGAACGAAAATACGCTTAATTGTGACTCGAAGTCACAATAAGTGAGTGATTTATCGGCGTGATGATTTATTGTGAAAGAACAGGAAGGCCTGACTAGAATTAGTGCGGCGACGCGAGGAATGTTTCGTATTAATTAGTGGGAATCCGTCTATTAAATCATACCCGAAAGTGCGGGAGCGCTTGGATTTATATTTTTACTAATGAACAGGAAACGAATTTGAAGCACGTGTCATTCCAATTTTATAAATCGTTTTTTAAAATGATCTACATCCATAACTGTGATTATAAATAACACCTTCATGAAATTTCGATTTTGGATTGTAAATTTGTCGACTTTTTCAATTACTGGTAATTCGGTTAATTTGTGAAACAACCGGTTTATCAATAATTCACTGGTAAATCTCAATATCGTTATTTTAACAGAAAAAGTCATTTAATGCTTTTTGAAATGATCCACACCCATAACTGTGATTATAAATAACAGCTTGAAATTTCGGTTTCGGAATGCAAATTTGTCGACTTTTTCAATTACTGGTAATTCAGTTAATTTGTGAAACATAACCGGTTTACTGATAATTCAATGGTAAATCTCAATATCGTTGTTGTAACAGAAAAAGCCATTAAATACCAGAGCTGAGTAGTACTCGAGTACAAGTACTCAAAATGTGTAGTCTAAGTACCTTTTATATACTCGGTACTCAGTCCATGAGTACTTTATTTTCCAAGTACTTGTACTTGTACTTGACGCATTTTTAGACCGCGAAATGATCTCGAGTACATTTAGATAAATGAAACATAACCACAATGAAAAAACTGTTTTTATTCCTTACTTCACTTTTATTTGTATGTGTTAGATGTACATTTCGAGTGCTAAGCACTCATTATCAATAACTAATGCTCTTACAAACTAGGTGCGCAATTATATATACCTGAACAAAAATGGTGGAAAAGGGAAAACCTAAATATAATTACATTTGTGTCGCAAGGTTGAATAACATTAAGGGGATTACATTATGGACTGTTGAGGGGATTACGATTTTTCGGGTTTTTCAAGAGATTTAAGAGTGCATTGTCTAACGGGCTTAAATCGAAATTCAATAATTTATCTTTCTGTTTGTGCATTTCTATGGCCTCCAACATATTTAATCGGAAATGTGATGATTGTTTTAGTAATTTAATATTATGTTTCGAAAAAGAATGTCCTGTCTTTAAATTATGGTCAGCTAAAGCGGATTTATCTATGTTTCTATTTTTGACGTGGTATATGTGTTCTTTGAATCTTTTTAACAAATTCCTTTGGGTTTGGCCTATGTAACATTTGTCACACTCATTGCATGCAATTGAATAAATTCCGGACTCTTCTAAGTGGCTCCTTTTTGTAAATTGATTGCCTAGTAATGATCTTAATTTGTTGTTATTATAAAATGCAGGAGTCATATTGAATTTACTCAGGAGCTTTGAAAATTGGTTAACCGTGCTGTTGTTGTATATAAACCTAGCAAATTTGTTGTTTTTTCTTTCTTTAAGCGGTGTGAGATTTGTGGTCAACTTTAATTTTTGGTTTCTTTTGTGTTTATTAATTAGTTTGTTGATTGTGCAGTTTTTGTAACCTAATGAAATTGCTATTTTTCTTATTAGTGTTAGTTCTGTTTTTATATTTTCTGTTGAAAGAGGCAGATTTAGGGTTCTAAATATCATACTATTAAAAGCTGAGAGTTTATGTTTAAAATGCGTGGATGAAGAATTGTGAATATAATTAAATGTATGAGTGGGTTTTCTATATATATTAAATTCTATGTTGTTATTTATTTTGTTATTTGTTAATAGTAAATCGAGGAAAGGGATTTGATTATTTTGTTCAATCTCGTAAGTAAAATTAATGCTAGGGTATAACGCATTCAAAGTAGCTTGTAAGTCTTCAATGTTGGTATCAGATTTTATTATTGTGAATATATCATCTACGTATCTAAACCAGACTCTCGGAAAATTGTGTACTTTACTTTTGGCTTAGTTTTCGAGGTTATTCAGAAAAATGTTAGCCAAAAAGGGTGACAGAGGGTTGCCCATTGCTGTTCCGAAAGTCTGTTTATAGATTTTATTGTTGAATTCAAATGCGTTACTTAGCATTCGAAATGTACATCTAACACATAAAAATAAAAGTGAAGTAAGGAATAAAAACAGTTTTTTCATTGTGATTAAATACTCCACATAACTCAAATCAAACAATTAGTGAAACATAACCAGTTTACCGATAATTCACTGGTAAATCTCAATATCGCTGTTTTAACAGAAAAAGTCATTGAATGCCAGAGCTGGGCTGTATTTAATGTTTAATGTCATTCCAATTTTATAAATCGCTTTTTAAAATGATCTACATCCATAACTATGATTATAAATAACACCTTCATGAAATTTCGGTTTTGGAATGCATATTTGTCGACTTTTTCAATTACTGGTAATTCGGTTAATTTGCGAAACATAACCGGTTTACCAGTAATTCACTAGTAAATCTCAATATCGTTGTTTTAACAGAAAAAGTCATTAAATGCTTTTTAAAATGATCTACATACATAACTGTGATTATAAATAACACCTTTATAAAATATCGAGCTGAGCAGTACTCAAGTACAAGTATTCAAAAGTTGTACTCTAAGTACTTTTCATATACTCGGTACTCAGTCCATGACTACTTTATTTTCCAAGTACTTGTACTTGTACCTGACGCATTTTTAGACCGCAAAATGACTTCGAGTATATTTAGATGCATCTACTTAGGATTAAAACGTGTTTACAACATGTTTAAAACGTATTTAAAACACGTTTAAGACACGTATAAAACAGAACATACAAGGCATTTTTCCTTTGAATATAAATACCCCGATAATTACAGCGTTTTTAAAATTTGCGGGAACTCGTTGTTTCCAAGCAGTTAATTTGACGCTTTTAACGAGTTTTTTCCACTCCCAGACTAAGCATGAAGTAAAATTTCGAGTTTAGAAAAGCCTAAGAATTTGGATTGGCCGCGTAGCGAAGCGGAGCGGCCAATCCAAATTAGGCTTTTCTAAACTCGAAATTTTACTTCATGCGCCACGCTTGAAAACACTGATTTACAGTGAAGTTCAAAAAACACACACATACAACAACGATTATAGACAACCTAATATACGTTAGAGTTATTGGGTTGCCTATAATCACTGTTTTAAACAATTTGTTCAGCGCAGAATTTGACTTACGTTTTATTCACATCTACATATTGGAATGCTAAAGCCGTATATTTTAAACTTTGCGATATTTCAGTGTTTTATACGTGTGGCGCATGAAGTAAAATTTCGAGTTTAAAAAAGCCTTATTTCCCCTCGAAATCTTTGTTTTGACAACTTTTTCAATTTTAAACACAAACAATTTGTATAAATCCGAAAGTGGAAAACACCATTTGATGACAAAATCACTGATTTGGCAACCCTGGTTTTTAAACTTTCATGGAGAAGAAAGTTCCAACTCTTCCCTAAAAATATGTTTTTCTGAAGTTAATTTTATACGACCAATCTGTTTAAACGAAATAATTGAATACAATTATAGCACTGTAATAAAACACACATCAATGTCTTCTTGATTTATATTTAAAAAAAAGTACCAATATAAGTAAAATATTGAAGTAAAACAATTTTAAAATTCCTATTGTACCCTGTTCAAGATTTATTTTTAACGCAATCAGGGCATTACTATGCTGTACACCGGATCGTGGCGTTGTCTGCCATTGGTAATTCTCGAATGAAAATTTATGGTGTTTATTGGCAATACATGTCAAATCACAAGGTACTTCCTTTCGTGCATCGTCTTGATTGTCGGCCGGATGTCTTGTTACCTGATCGCAATTAAGCACGATTATTTAACTTTATCGGTGACGTTTATGTTTATGATTACACGCTATTAAATGATTCAGCAAGAAGAATGTTATTTACTAACACTGCTGCTATACAGCGAATTAAATTAATGATTTCTGTGGAATTTTAAAAAGAAGAACGATCCAAAGATTCACTCTTGCATTAATGTTTAAATTACGTGAACGATTATAATCATGTTTTATATAAATTTTAGTTTCCCTAGAAAGTTAACTTAGAGAAAAGACTTTCAAGTCATCCTTATCTTAATTATAACTTTTGTATTATTTTTAAATTTTCATTACAAGTATTTTTTACATTGTTAAGAGATAGAGTTTGTTATTGATAATAAGCACTTTGTGTCTCGAAATGTACATCTAACGATAAAAATAAAAAGTGAAGTAAGGAATAACAGTCTTTTTTAGTGTAATATTCACTTCATGTAAACTCAAAAATATACAGTTATTGTTAAGAGTAATAACGATTAAATTATCGCTTACGTGTATTATGATAAATTAAACAATAATGCCTAATTTGCAATAAATATGAGGGATTTTAATGCACAGAACCCTATGCTTTCATAACAACTCAAAGCCCACTCTAAATCACGTTTCAAACGATCGCACGGTATAACATTATATAGCGTGTAACACTGGTCGGCATGAAAATTTGCCCTGACACCTGCTGATTCTTATGTAAAATGACCTCCTGAATCCGAATATGACCCCCGTTTTCCCCCATCACCCACCGTTTTCGGGGGAGGCCCCCCACCTATTTTTATCACTTTTCGATAATTTGGAGGGATGAAAAGGATTATTTTAGCCTTTACGTTTCTTCTGAGGGGCTAGAGAGGTGAACAGTTCCAAAACATGAACATTTATAGCAAGGAGGTAGATTTGGGAGGGGGGGATTTGCCCCCTTAAATTGTAAAAAAATCCTCAAGATTGATCGATTTTTCCGTTTTTTTCGCAGTTTTTTCACTTTTTTTTCCTGTGGGGGCCGTCTTCCTTTCGGATCCGGATGCACTGCAGCCTAGGTGGCTTATTGTACTGCCCCAATATTATTACACTCACGCAACTATTCCGAACTCGATGCCCTGCACTAGCTTGTGCAGGTCCTTCAGAGGTTGCGCGTGGAAATCATTTGGTTCCATTTGTCTGTTCCCAAATATGAGCCGTCTTTTGCTCTCCAGCGCATCGCACCTGCACAGAACGTGCATAGTTGTTTCCGGTGCCGTATTACAGAGGCGACAGTCGGTGTCGCCGTTGTATAGCCCGATTTTCCTTAGATGCTCGTTAACAGTTATGTGGCCTGTGAGCAGTCCTATGGTTGTTTTCAGCTGTGCCCTACTCAATGTTAGTAGTCCTGCAGCTTGGCTTGAGTCAGGAAGTGGACTCGCAACAAACACAAGGAATACTGGGAAAACAGACCAGGCCTTAACCATAGTAAGGCCTGGTCTGTTTTCCCAGTATTCCTTGTGTTTGTTGCGAGTCCACTTCCTGACTTCAAGGCGACTCGACTTTTTTGTTATGCCCAAGGCAGGTTCGGGTCCCATAAATGAAATGGTGGCTCCCTGCCTTGCTAGCTCGTCAGCTTTTTCATTACCCGCAATACCAGAGTGACCCGGCGTCCAGACAAGCGTAACCTTGTTCTGTCTCGCTAGGTTATTCAGGGTATTGAAGCATTCCAATACCAGTTTGGATGAAGTCTTTTGACTCTGGAGTGCCTTCAGTGCCGCCTGGCTATCGGATATGATATAGATTTGCCTGTTTCGACAGTCCTTCTCTATGTTGGTTCTCGCACATTCTATGATTGCGAATATTTCTGCTTGAAAGACTGATGCTAGGCTACCTAATGGTTGAGTATACCCTGTCCTCATGTTTTCATTATAGATTCCTGATCCAGTACCTGTGGTTGATTTAGAACCGTCCGTGTACCAGATCACACTTTGTTTGTGTATATTTTCCCTAAAGCCGTTCCATTCGTTGCGGTCTGGAATAGTGACTTTAAAGAGTGAATTTTCAAGATATCTGACTACCATATGATCCGACCTCATTTGCAGGAGAGGTCCCCCTATGTCTGTCAAGAGTCTTCTGTGTGGGGTATCAACTCTTACGTTGCGCCTTCATCTGCCGAAAAAAGTAATTTCAGGGTTGACTGCCTAGTCCTGTAAGAAGATCGCTAGAGATGTACTGAGGGAAGATAAGGATTACAGTGCAGGTCTATAGTGACAAGAGCAATGCAAGTTTAAACCTGTCAAAGCATGAAAATTCCTGGGCAAACCTGTGCCCGCGAGGTATTGAGAGCGCCAGCGTGGTACAGTGAATCTTCCGAACTATTGCTATATATTTTTATTATTGTTGCTATATATTTTTATGATTGTTGCTGTATATTTTTATTATTGTTGCTATATATTTTTATTATTGTTGCTATATATTGTTGCTATATATTTTTATTATTGTTGCTATATATTGTTGCTATATATTTTTATTGTTTGGGGGAGGAAGAGGGGAAATGGAAGCTGGAATATGTAGAAAATAAGTGAAAAAACTGCGAAAAAAAAACGGTAAAAATTGATCATTTTTAATGATTTTTTTACAATTTAAGCGGGCAAATCCCCCCCCAAATCTACCTCCTAGCTACAAATGTTCATGTTTTGGAACTTTTCACCTCTCTAACCCCTCAGAAGAAATGTAAAGGCTAAAATAATCCTTTTCATCACTCCAAATTATCGAAAAGTGATAAAAATAGGTGGGGGGGCCTCCCCCAAAAACGGTGGGTGATGGGGAAAACGGAGGTCATATTCGGATTCAGGAGGTCATTTCACATAAGAATTAGCAGGAATGGTGTCAGGGCTCGAAAACAAATTTTTTTTACAGACCAGTGTATGTATTGCTGTAACATTTTTAGCAGTTTCTACAAAAAGTTCATGTTAAACCAAGATAGAAATGAACATTTTTTGAAAGACAATTCCGGAAATTCTACTAAGCTCGATTAGAAAGTCTACTCTTTAATTAATCATTATTAACATCTTTATCACATTTACATTGTCATATTGTGGATGACTAAGATCTTCCCAATTTAATACACCAATCCGATTCAATTAGTACAAAAGATTTTTTCTAAACGCGAGCGTTAGACATTAAACGACTTAAAATTAGTATTAATTAAAAGTGGAGCACCAGCAATAGTGATAAATTATACCATCAAACTGTGTACTTTAATCCCGCCAGAAAATGATGGTGGTCGAATTTAATTGCTACATTCTGTTCCTCCTCTAATTAAACCCTGATGGGGAAAAACGCTACCAATCAAACGTCTGATTAGATAGCAGCAGTCATACAGCAATTTCCTCTGGGGGTTCAAAATAAAACTTTTTATTCCATCCCTTTTGTTCCATGTATATTCAAATTCAATTAAAACTAAGCGCGCGGGCGTGTGAGGCATGTGTGTATACTTTTTCTCTGAAACACTAATTGGTGCAGTGGATTGGATTAATTTAACTTTCTCCAAACATAAATCTAATCCCTTCGCATGTGAATAATTTCATTAATAGATGTTTTACCAGTGCATTAAACGGGGGGGTTGATTGCTCCGTGACATGACACCATCTTCAACCCCCCGCGCGTTTCACAATTCGGATCTTGCACACAACAAAGGCACAAATATTAATTAACCAGCCCTGTGTAACTTATTCTAACCATGCATGTACGTACTTGTACCCGTATGCACACGCCGATAAGCCCATTTTATAATTGACTATTGATGCATTTCCATTGTATTGCACGAACACAGAGGGCCCACGAGCTTCCCACCTCATTATCATATTAAATTGATCCCCTTAATGATAAGGACCTCACAATTAATGGCATCGTGGTTGGTTTTTGTTTAGTTTGTTTAAAAAAATTGCACACGTGTTACTAATTTTAATCAATAAGAAATTCAAAACAAGGGCTAATAAAATAATATTTTGTAATCAAATTCTATTTCTAATTTAAAAATTTACTAACCTTCTTTTAATTTATTGGTTTAACTAATTTAATTTATTAATTATATATTTATGAATTTTACTTTTCTACTTATTTTACATTTATTAGTATTAAATTAATATATATCTATATTTATTGTAACTAGAGGGTTTGAATGAGCATGTTTTATATTGTCCTGTTTTTGACTTATTTAGGAGTGCAGTATTCCGCGAGTATGTATTTGCCATACCACTCGAGAAACGTACGATACTTTACCTATGCCCTAACAAAATAAACAATGGGCATGAAAGAACAACTTATTTATTAAATAATTACTAATAGTTTAATGACAATGATGAAAACTAAATTACTACTTGATCTATATAAAGCTGTACATTTTCCGACATTCGTTGTTTTTAAAAATTAATTTCAAGCTTCAAACGAGTGTTTTCAACTCTCAGACTAAGCATGAAGTAAAATTTCGAGTTTAGAGAAGCCCAGAAAATATGTCTCGGGTCGCTGCGCGACCCTCGACAAATTTTCACGGGGCTTTTCTAAACTCGAAATTTTACTTCATGCTTAGTCTGGGAATGGAAAACACTCGTTTAAAGCTTCAAACTGAACTCTTAAAAAAAACAACAAATATCTAAAGATTTAAAGAAAATAAGAAACAAATTTCTTTTAGGTAAACATACGCCTAAGCTGTACATTTTCTGACATTTCTTGTTTTTTAAAAAAGTTCTATTTAAATCTTTAAACGAGTGTTTTTCACTCCTAGAATAGGCATGAAGTAAAATTTCGAGTTTAGAAAAGGCCCGTTTTTTCTTTTAGGTAAACATATGCATAAGTTGTAAATTTTCTGACATTCGTTGTTTTTTTTTTGAAAAAAGTTCAATCCAAAGCTTTAAACGAGTGTTTTTCACTCCCAGACTAAGCATGAAGTAAAATTTCGAGTTTAGAAAAGCCCCGTGAAAATTTGTCGAGGGTCGCGCAGCGACCCGAGACAAATTTTCTGGGCTTTTCTAAACTCGAAATTTTACTTCATGCGCCACGCGTATAAAACACAGATTTCAAGTGAAGTTCGAATATACATAAACTTCGTAATATTTTAGTGTTTTATATGCGTGCGCATGAAGTAAAATTTCGAGTTTAGAAAAGCCCAGAAAATTTGTCACGGGTCGCTGCGCGACCCTCGCAAATTTTCACGGGGCTTTTCTAAACTCGAAATTTTTCTTCATGCTTAGTCTGGGAGTGGAACACATTCGTCTAAAGATTCAAATTGAACTTATAAAAAAAAAAACAAGGAATATTTAAAGATTTACAGAAAATATCGCTTCGCCACGCAACCAATCCAAATTTTCAGGCTTTTCTAAAATCGAAATTTTACTTCATGCTTAGCCAAGGAGTGAAAGACACTCGTTATAATGGTGTTAAGGCCTTCAATAAAAACATCAATTCTGTTTTATTGATTTCATTGAAAATTCATGATTTTTTGTAACCATTTCAAATGGTATTATTTATTGCATTTTAAATATTGTGATAGTTTTAAATATTTACGATATTCTACCAATTATTCTGCAAAATTTTTTAATAAACTTTACAAATCGTATTAAACTTATCAATTTATTAATGTTAAAAATGTAAGACAATTCCCATATTTAGACGTTTCGAGGGTAGAAATATTTTTTTTCTATCATCTTGAAGTTAAAATTGTATTTTTATTGTTGTATACATATATAGTATATAGATTTAAGTATAAGGAATCCGAATCTACACTTATCATTTTCATGGGAGTTAGCGTTTGGCGACAAAAATGCAATTTGTAGAATAAAAAATGCAATTTGTAGAATAAAAATATTTTATGGCGTTTTGAGAATAGACATAATTTTAAAAAAAATTGATTGATAAGGCTGAAAAATGTTAAAAGTTTATCTTCACTTTTATATAAATAAAACAATTTAAACACTTCAAATATATATAGTGCATTCGCTACAATTGTTTCGCCACACTGTGGCTTCTTCAGGCGAAGAAATGATTTATTTAATTTTCACCTGAAGAAGCCACAGTGTGGCGAAACAATTGTAGCGAATGCACAATATATATTTGAAGGTGTTTAAATTGTTTTATTTATATTAAAGTAATTTTTGTATATCATCTTGAAGTAAATATTTTCTTTTTATTAATGAATTTGATAGAATAAAGCATTTTGATTAAAAAACACTTAGAACCTTTCTTCAATACTTTATTTTGTAACCAAATGTACATTTCGGACACGAAGTGTCCATTATCAATGGTTTGATAGTATGAAACCATTGATTAATGGACACTTCGTGTCCGAAATGTACATTTGGTTACAAAATAAAGTATTGAAGAAAGGTTCTAAGTGTTTTTTAATCAAAGTATAATTATCTTCAAGTAACTCAATCAATCCAAAAGAATAAAGCATGATAAATCCGAATCTGCAATTAACTTATTCATGGGAATTAGCGTTTGGCACGCAATTTGTAAGATAATTCCCACATGAAGGCGTTTCGAGAGTAGAAATTATTTTTTTTTATATTATTTTAAAGAGAATATTATTTTTTTATCAGTGAATTCAATAAAACTCAGGAAACAGCTTAGACATTTGAGAAATTTCAGCATTTTAAAATTTCTCAAATATCTAAGCTGTTTCCTGACTTTTGAACCAAATTTAATCCTAATTTAATCAAACTAAAAAATGCGTTCTAGAATTATTTTGAAGATCACAAACTTAACTCCAAAATATATGCAATTTAGTTATCAGTAATAAAAATTAAAATATCTCGTCTAGTTTGTTTTTAATGTGAAGAAAATATTAATTTTTAATTGGAAATAATCGAATGCGTTTCTAAATTGGCAAAAAATCAATGCCTGTATGCATTATTTTAAAACGGATTTTGCAGTTCAATAAATAATCGTTAAGAAAACATAAATAATAATAATAACAAAATACATTTTAAAATACTGCAAAAACGAATTGAATTTTTGCTATTTTAAAAACGCATGCGATTATTTCAAATTAAATTTTTTTTAAATAATTCATTAGATATAATATCTCCATTTGTTTCACCTATTTAGTGAATTATTTAACAATTAGTTTCTTTTTCTACCCATTTTCAAGAAATGTAAGCACCTTATTGAAAAGAGCACAAAATATCACAATAAATAGGGCGATTTTTCAACAACACCTACTACTTTGTTGAAAGTGTTGTTGAAAAATTGCACAAAAAGTAAGTGCACTTTTCGATAAGTTCTGTACATTTCTTGAAAATAGGCAGAAGCAGAAACTAATTGTTAAATAAATAATTAAAGGGGTGGAATAAATAAAGTTATTATATTTTAATATTTAATTTTGTTTCGCCGAGAGATGAACGAGAAACAATCGGCAATTTCAAATATATTTACAAAAGCTCTAAGTTGATTTAATTTCTTTGAACTTAAAAGAACTTATATCTTTAGTTTTGTTAAGTTCAAAGAACTTTAATCAGCTTTAAGTTTTTGTAAATTTATTTGAAGTTGTCGATTGTTTCTCGTTGATCTCTTAGCGAAACAAAATTAAATAATAAAATATAATAACTTCAGTTGTTTTATCAATTTTCATTTATTCAACAGTAGCACACCATATATTAATTTATAAGCAATCTCTGATAATTTTATATGTTTTAATTATTTATGGTTAAATACGAATTTGGTAGGTACTTTTCTATAATTTCAGTAAATAAATTTATATATAATTTAAAAAAAGTCGTTTAACTTTAATGAGAATAACATAAACAAGATAAATTTAAATTCAAAACTATTTGAATTCGAGAAAATATGCTTACGCTTCTTATAGTTTGCACACTTTTAACATAATATATAAAATTACGAAAAAACTATTCGTGAAAATGCAAACAGTGTCTAAATTAATAAGACAATTTAAGACGATAAATATCCATTGAAACAACTACTTCCCGTGAAAATACACCTCCGGATATTGAATTATACAATGAAATATTTAAAATCTTATTTAATTTGATAAATTGTCTTATTAATTTAGACACTGTTTGCATTTTCACGAATAGTTTTTTCGTAATTTTATATATTAAGAATAACATAATCTATTCTCATTCAAGTTGAACGATTTTTTTTTGTTTTTCTTTCAGGATTGAAAAAATAAGTTTTTTGTATGTTTCATTATTTTAGTTAATTTAAACTTCAGAAATAAGACACTTAAACTTTGTATAACTGAGGTTTTTATTGTGACTATAGTTACGACAACAATAACTTGACTTATAGTTCGATATTTAATTGATGAGGCGGATACATGATGAAAATCCATAATACTATTTGAAATAAAACAACACAGTTGGGAGGGTTTCACTTTTATTGTTGAACACTGCAACATGTTTCACCACACAGTGGCTTCATCAGGCAGATGAAATAATGATTATTATTATTTCATCTGCCTGATGAAGCCACTGTGTGGTGAAACATGTTGCAGTGTTCAACAATAAAAGTGAAACCCTCCCAACTGTGTTGTTTTATTTCAAATATTATAGTTCGATAATGACAAGATAAAGTTGTCAAATCTATAGTCACAATAAAAACCGCAGTTATACAAACAAAGTTTACTTGTCTTATTTGTGTGATGTATAACGAAGTAGTTAAGAGTTAACAATTTAAACTTAAGTAATTTTTTCAATACATTGATTTCATTTATTTCAACATTAACATAAAATTAATTTATATCTTAACAAGACTGTGATACTTTTTTAGTGCATTTCAAATAATTAATATAAAATTTGGCCATTTGCTGCTTTTATAAATACGTTTAATTTCAAGCTTTTAACGTGTGTTTCCACTTTTTGATTAAGCATGAAGTAAAATTTCGAGTTTAGAAAAGCCTGAAATTTTGGATTTGCTGGATTTTTAGGCTTTTTTAAACTCGAAATTTTACTTCATGCTTAATCAAAAAGTGGAAACACACGTTAAAAGCTTGAAATTAAACGTATTTATAAAAGCAGCAAATGGCCAATTTTTAAATTAATTATTTGAAATGCACTAAAAAAGTATGACAGTCTTGTTAAGAAATAAATTACGCGTATTAAACACTAATTTAACGTGAAGTTTAAATTACACTGTTTTAGGGGTATGTTTTTAACAACTTTTGAAACCAGTGTTTTTTTTTAGAAAAGCCTGAAAATTTGGTTTGGTCGCTCCGCTTTGCTACGCGACCAAAGCAAATTTTCAAGCTTTTCTAAACTCGAAATTTTACTTTATGCCTAATCAAGGAGTGGAGACACTCGTGAGAAGCTTCGAATTAAAAGCTTTTAAAAACAACGAATATCTAAACATTTACAAAGTGCGCATTAAGATATGTAAACTTAAAAGAAAAAACCCTAATAATATATAAAAACGAATTAAAATTAATGTCGACTTTCTGCAAAAATTTAGTCTCGCTGAGACTTTTCTAAATATTTATTAAAACAACTACTTCCCGAGCTAATACGACGACAGATATTGAATTAAACAATGAATATTTGAGTTACACTGTCCTATGCATAATTTCTATGCAACATGTAACATCAGGTCAAATTATTCTCTTACCAAACTAAGTGAACAAACAGAAAATTGAATTAAATTAAAAAAAAAACTTGGTGAGATAATTCAATATCTGTCGGGTCACTCGCTTAGAAAGTAGTTGTTTCAATGAATATTAGAAAAAAGTCTCAACGAGACAACATTTTTACAGAAAGTCGATATTAATTTTTATTAGTTTTTATATTTTGTAAATATTCTGCAAAGAATTGGCAAATTCAATTTGACTTTATAACATTCCTGTTTGTATCTATCAAAAATATCAAACACAAATTCAAAACTAGGAACAGCAATAAAGCAACGAAATGTGTGGTGGGTTTCGTGCATATAATTTTCCAGAGTCTGGCTTCTAAACAAGCACAATATATTTCCACTAGGATAATCCCGGGGCTCATCTTTGCCTCTGCTGTGTATGTAGGTTAAAGTTAAATAATTCAAAATACACGTTCAAATTTACATACCACTGTATATATGTATGTCGGGATTTATATACATTGTTGCCACCATTGTGGCCCTTTGCCGAGTCTCTCACTCTCTGGACGATTCTTTCTTTACTTATTCAAGACGCCAACAAATGTGCAAAATGGAAACTGAAATTCCCGGTAGCGATATTTTTCGGAATTTTAAATGTTTTATTTGAGCACTGAATTGTTAAACAGAAAATGGGTTTATAATGTTGCTAGTAAAGAAAAATGTATGCTTAGCTTAAATTACATTACGATAATTGTAAAATAACTGAGTTTACATTCCTCCTTGAAGATGACCAATGGTCGAAGCTAATCGGAGAAAATATAAATGAGTGAAACAAACCAAGTGTTTTAGTTAAATATCCAGAATAAGATTTAAAAAGGTTTCACCACGGGTTAAGTGAGACATTAATTAACGAACTGAGTTTAAGTTGAGCGTTGTTTAAGAAACTATTAAACATCTAGCCATTTTAGATTCGGTAAATTCGTGAATTATGACGATAAGTCGAAACTAGTTGGAAAAAAATAAAAAACGTAAGTGAAACATACCTTTGATTAATATTCAGTACTTGTTGCCTTGTTGACTAATTAATTAATGTATTAATTTTGTGAATAATAATGATGTGATTGCGTCTTGTTTATAAAATAATTGCACACGCCACAATGGGCATACGTATACGTGTACAATGGAGCATGAAATACAAGAAACGGCGAACGCAGAAGGTAGTAATGTGCATTCGCGAAACCATACGTCGTCCCTTCGCCTCGCATATGAATAGAAATAAAGAATATATTGTCATGTATTCATATGTATACAATATAAACAGGTTGCTACTGAATGGATTCGTGCATACTGGAACTGACATGTAATATTTCAAATGCCTCCGTACTTTCGATCTTGTCTTACAACACGTGAGCGCCCCGAAGAGATGAAGAAAACAAGAAGACCGTAATGGAATAATGGGAGATACTGAAGCGGGCGTGGGCGATTCCTATTGTTTATGTTTGAAATAATTAACTAAATGAATGCCGGTGCTTTCAATTAAAAAAATAAAACGATATTTCTGGACGTGATTAGTTATATTGATAAGAAATTAATAAACTTCTATAAATTATTTTGAAATGTGGCATAATACTAGAAAAATAACTGTATTTATTCGTTGATACGGATATTTCAATATTTCGATACTTTTTGTTATATCTTATCTTGAAAAAGTTGTGGACTGTCCTATAGAAGATGAGGCCCAGTGCAAATAATATTTTTGAGGCCCTTTAAAATTGACATTCATTTTACTTCACTTTTAGTGACTTCGAGTAATACAAGCTGAAATATCCGTTTTAGAACTTTACTCTAAATCGGGGATTTAATCGCCTTTCGCACGAAGTAAATATTTTAAGATTAGATAAGCTTAAACATTTTGATTTACGCTAAACGTTCTAATTATTGAATTGAGTCGCCTAGATGCAAAAACAGCCATAATTTTTTGTTGATTTTGAGGTTTTGGTATCCCGGAATTCTACTCGACTCAGGCTACAATTTTAAAAATAAATGGACCTTCAAAACAACCATTTAAAACTAAGATCAGTTCACATGACATTCACATGACAGCTAATGATCTAACCTTTTTCTGAAAAAAGCAATATCCTCATTCGATTCTTAAATACGGCTTTTGTAATAAATTGTTTTTTCTCAACTCTCTAGGACTAGAGGTTATCTCAAAAAAGGCTGATACGGATGGTCTGGGACACCCTGTATTAAGTTCTGTTGTAAATTGAGTTTAATTGTTTAATATTAATGACATAGAAACTTTATTTAACTTAGATAACTATAAACAGCCTTCAACTTTGAGTGTATTAATTGTTTATTAAATTTAATAAAATCATTTATCTATGTAACAACAAATCGTGTTAAATATTAAATATGCAGATATTTTTCGTAACACACTAAATAAATGCGATTTATTCAGTTTTTGTGTTCAAATAAATAGGACAGGCACGGATGGAATTGAATTTATGAGGGAATGTGTTGGAATCGAGCCCCGAGGCAACGTCACAGATCGAGCGAAAATGCGAGCAAGATAAAGTGACAAAGTGAAACACAATTTTTATTTTTCTATAAAGAATGCGTATCGATATTTTAAATAAACAAAGCGACTATCGCGGTTGATCACACTTTTTCGGCTTTGATTGATTTTACGTTTGATTTCCCCGAAATCGTTTAAAACTGTCTGAAACAACCCGGCACCTCCGTCAAAAAAAATAAAAAACGTACGTTTATATTAAAAAATATGTTTCTGGAATATCCAATTAAGTGAAATAAATCAGAATCGTTAAAACAATCAACACTTATGTGTTTTTATAAAAAATAAATGCATTGTACAGAATTTTTTTCTTGTAAGTGTACTTTGGAAATGTTTAAGCATGCGTTGTTTTTATTAAAATGCCAATCACTCATATAGGAGGGAAATTTAACCATTACCACCGCAATTTAATTAATTTTTACAAAAATATTTAACATTAGTTTTTTCTTTGCAGACTGGCAAAATAAGTAATGCCAATCACTAATATAGACGATTTAACCATTACTACCGCAATTTAATTTATTCTTACAAAAAATGTAACATTAGATTTTTGTTTGCAGATTTTCAAAATAATTAATGCCAATCACTAATATAGGCGGGAAATTCAACCATTGCCACCGCAATTTTATTTATACTTACAAAAAAAATGTAGCATTAGATTTTTGTTTGCAGATTGGCCAAATAATTAACACAAATTTTCTGGGCTTTTCAAAACTCAAAATTTAACTCCAGGCGCCACGCGTATTAAACACTAAAATATTGTGAACTTTATGTATATTTGAGCCTTACTTGGAATTAGTGATTTATATGCGTGGCGCATGAAGTAAAATTTCGAGTTTAGAAAAGCCCCGTGAAAATTTTACTCCATGCTTAGCCTGGGAGTGGAAAACAATCGTTTGATCACACATTTTCGGCTTTGATTGATTTTACGTTTGATTTCCCCCAAATCGTTTAAAACTGTCTGAAACAACCCGGCACCTCCGCCAAAAAAATAAAAAACGTACGTTTATATTAAAAAAATATGTTTCTGGAATATCCAATTAAGTGAAATAAATCAGAATCGTTAGAGCAACCAACACTTATGTGTTTTTATAAAAAATAAATGCATTGTACAGAATTTTTTTCTTCTAAGTGTACTTTGTAAATGTTTAAGCATTCGTTGTTTTTATTAAAATGCTAATCACTCATATAGGCGGGAAATTTAACCATTACCACCGCAATTTAATTAATTTTTACAAAAATATTTAACATTAGATTTTTCTTTGCAGACTGGAAAAATAAGTAATGCCAATCACTAATATAGACGATTTAACCATTACCACCGCAATTTAATTTATTCTTACAAAAATATTTAACATTAGATTTTTCTTTGCAGACTGGAAAAATAAGTAATGCCAATCACTAATATAGACGATTTAACCATTACCACCGCAATTTAATTTATTCTTACAAAAAAATGTAACATTAGATTTTTGTTTGCAGATTGGCAAAATAATTAATGCCAATCACTAATATAGGCGGGAAATTTAACCATTGCCACCGCAATTTTATTTATACTTACAAAAAATGTAGCATTAGATTTTTGTTTGCAGATTGGCAAAATAATTAACACAAATTTTCTGGGCTTTTCAAAACTTGAAATTTAACTCCATGCGCCACGCGTATTAAACACTAAAATATTGTGAACTTTATGTATATTTGAGCCTTACTTGGAATCAGTGATTTATATGCGTGGCGCATGAAGTAAAATTTCGAGTTTAGAAAAGCCCCGTGAAAATTTGTCTCGGGTCGCTGCGCGACCCGAGACAAATTTTCACGGGGCTTTTCTAAACTCGAAATTTTACTTCATGCTTAGCCTGGGAGTGGAAAACACTCGTTTAAAACTTCAATTCGAATTTTTTTAAAAAACAACGAACCTCAGAAAATGTACAGCTTAGGGGTATGTTTGCCTAAAAGAAATTATTTTCTTATTTTCTTTAAATCTTTAGATATACGTTGCTTTATTTTAAGAGGTAAGTTTAAAGCTTTAATTTCTTTATTAGTTATTAGTTATAGGCGGAAAGTTTAGTCATTACCACCGCAATTTAATTTACAAAAATATATAACATTAGATCTTTGTTTGCAGATTAGCAAAATAATTAATTCCTTCATTAATTATGAGTTGCGTAATTTTAACATATCATTTTAATCTGTCATGTATTTATCTTATTTTTAATATTTTAATTTATTTCTATTTTAATATAATGTTTTGTTCATTTATATATTTTTATATTTACAGTTGAATATGTTGTATTGTTTATTTACATATTTTTATGGTGGATGAATGCAATGAATATATTATTCTTACAAATAATGATTTAGATTTTTGTTTGTAGATGAGCATAGAAATTATTTTTTAAAATTATTTATTAGGTTGTATAATTTTAACAACATTAAAAAATTCTCTGTAATTGGAAATGTCTAACAAATGTATCCACTTATTGATTGAACATAAGGTGACATTTTTGAGTTTAGGAAAGCCCGACAGTTTACTTCATGATTAATCAGGAAGCGGAAACAATTGTTAAAAGTTTTAAACTAAACGCTTTTCAAAAAACAACGAACGCCTGAAAATGTAGTTCCGGGTATATATACTTAGAAGAAAAATTCTCTCTATATGGAAATGCACAGCTCTACTAATTTAACTCGTCGTATTTATAAATATAAAGGTTGAGGCTAAAAGACTTATGGTCGATAGCCGATACGTTCTTGACTAACAAATTCATTTATTATATTTATTTCTATGTACAGTATATTAGTTATGTCTGAATAAAGATGATGATATAAAGGTTGAAAAATTGAATATTCGAGCATGAATAATATTCAAAATAGTCAAATATTTAAATAAATAACCTATTTTAATTATTTAGTATTATAAAACATATCAGACTAAGGTCTGGTTTGGCCAACTTCAGTTGAATTTTATTCAATTTCTTAGCCTTTGAAAATATCTTGCTGAAATTACCCGGCGCCTTCGCCAAAAAATGCAATTATATTTTCATATTTATGAAAAAATAATCGTCTTTATTCTCCATTTTAAATCACTATTTACAACAATGAAATTTCATCATTCTCATCCTGCAAATATTTTGGTGTGGTATCCTACCCTAAATTTACATTTAAATCCCAAGCTCTAAACCTTTAAGACAAGGTCAAGAGAAGAGCACGGCATTTTAGATCACTTACAAACATCAAGGAATTTTGACCAA
Source organism: Philonthus cognatus (assembly GCA_932526585.2). Lineage (NCBI taxonomy): Eukaryota > Metazoa > Arthropoda > Insecta > Coleoptera > Staphylinidae > Philonthus > Philonthus cognatus. Next base: position 46,315,278 of record OW052241.1, read on the forward strand.
CACCCCAGTCCACATTTACAAGATGATCTGTGATGATGATGATTCTTGACTATGCACAATCCTCGTCCCGCAGTTCTACAATAAATCCAAGTTTCTAAACGTTCAGCCCTTCGCACACTCACCGAAGTGAGACACCCCATTAACCCTTACACAACCCTTCAAATACTCTCCTATATGAAAAAAAAACAAAAATAATCCCTATTGACTAAAGACCCGAACACCTATCCGAAAAGTTTGCAACCAACCTCTTTAACCCAGATACCTTATCCCACCTGTGCCTTACCCGCAGCCCTAATATCTATTCTAAATTTAAAAACAAACCTAAACACTACCATATATGGTAGTGTTTAGGTTAGGTTAAGTTAGGTTAGGTTATATATATTTACTTTTAGGTTTTCGTGAGCAAAATATAACTGGTTACAGTTTCTTGAGATGCTTTCTCGCGTCGATTTGTTTCTTTACGCTCTACGTTTCGGCAGCATCACTTCTGCCATCATCAGGAGCTTCTTTATACTGAGTGATAGATGTCACTATCAGTACACTTGTTTTATAAACTAGGGACTTGCAGTTTAGATCTGCTGCGTGTCATTGGTCCACTCGATGTAGAAGTTACTAACATTTCTAGATTTGATGGCACATGATTACCAACTGCATGGAAACCTTTAATGAATATAATAAAACAACAGAATGTTCAAAGAAATGACTTGCCTTTAATAATTAACAATTTTTGGGATATTTAGAGAAATTCAAGTAATTCCAACAATACAGATACATCGGCCATAAATCTAGAAATGTTAGTAAGTTCAACATCGAGTGGACCAATGACACACAGAAGATCTAGACTACAGGTTCCTAGTTTATAAAACAAGTGTACTGACAGTGACATCTATCACTCAGTATAAAGAAGCTCCTGATGATGGCAGAAGTGATGCTGTCCAAACGTAGAGCGCAAAGAAAGAAATCGACGCGAGAAAGTATATAAATATATATATATATATATATATATCAATTCATCTCATCATTTCATCAAGACACTAACTGACGTACTGAATGATATTACCAAGACAATTAACAATTTTGGCAGAAAGACCATGGGTCGATAACCGATTAGCAACAAAATTTCAGCCTTTTATAAATGTATATATAAATATACATGTAATATAATTGCTTGTTGTTAATAAAGATTGTTTGTTGTTGTAATCGTCTTTAGGTGCATAAATTAGATCTTCTGTTTATCTCTCAAGTTAAGATCAATGCCAGATTCTTGTGATTTTAGCAGAACAAAAATTTGATTAAGATGAAGAACAGTTAAAGAATTATTATGTAGGCATTAATAACTTCCTATGTGCATAGGAAGTTATTAATGCTTACATAATAATTCTTTAACTCTCCCTTATCTCAATCAAATTTTTGTTCTGCTAAAATTACAATAAACTCGTATTGATCTCAACTTGAGATCAATTGAGTTTGTTTAAAATTTGTAAAAATGTTCTACAAACGAAATTATTTACATTATCGAATATTTTGGAAATTATGTTTATAATAATTGAAATATTACTGGAGTTAAGCTACAACTTAAATTAATAAATTGCAAAATAATGTTCTGTTTAAATTATTTACACATTGTCTGATATCGACAAAAACGTTTGTCTTGTAGGTAATTTGTAATTCTGTTGTAATTTGTATTGTATTTAGATGGTTTATTATTAGTTGAATTCTTGCTTTGTTATATACATTAGGATATATATTTCTACACAATTTGTTAAATTTGATGTAAAAAGGATATTCCGTTAATAAAAGTGTTAAATTTCCTATGCACCTAATATAAAAGCCCCCTTCAATAAACCTGTTGTATTTAATTCTGAAATAATTCAAATACATACATTCCAAAAACAACTTATTTTTTCCTCTTCCTCTTGATGTTTCTGTTTATTTTTTTCCTCTACTTATCAAAACAAGATGACATTAAATGCGTCCCGGATATTTTCGGCGCAGACAAACACTGGGAGGGATGATATATTAGAGAGCTTTTTTTTCCCACCGCTTTGCCGCATACATGCATAATCTTCTCTATGCCCTTGCCAAATATATAAAGGAAATACTAAAGTGCACCGCCGTGTTTCCGTTTCCAGTTGTTGCAGCAGTTCGCGAAACATGAAAGAACGTACGAAATACCAGATCCTATTTGTCAAATTTAACTATATACACTCCCCAAAGACCATGCGGAAAAAAATATATCGAATTACACCGACATTGTTATGTGCGCTACTCAATTCAACACCAACCTTAAATTTATCGAACACATTTATTTTTTTCTTGAATTAATTTCTCATCTGGCACTTGGTGGAACTTATTAGAATATGTGGATTTTCATGAACTTTGGATTGAGTTTCTCTTTCTGAAACGTTCGAATGAACCAAATATGGTTATTTGACTTGGTAAATTTAATCAGGTTTCTTCTATACATGATCATGAGTTTTGCTTTACTTTCTTAAATTAATTTCTCGTCTCACACTTAGTAAAACATATTAGAATAAACAGCACCAAGTGTTTTTTAATTTAAATAATTTAACATGTTATCCTACATAATTATTTCTTACGTATTCATGTTCAATTTTAAGATTAACGATACGATAACGTATAAAATTACAAACCATTTTTTTTTGTATTTGGGGGTTTGGCTTTTGCCTGGCCTCAGTCTCTTGACTATTAGCCAACATTCATTTTTAATTTGTATTAATATTTATTGAACTTATTCCATGTTATATAACATCTATATTTGGACATCACAACACATTCACACAACACCCAGGGGCACGACGAGATAATATTTTAATCACAAACCATATATAAAATTACGATAATGTTAGCATTAACTGCAAACAATCATTTTTAATCAATAAGACTACTAAGCCATTAAAATGTTACATATACTATTATACAGGGAGTTTTTCTTTTAAGTATAGCGGTCTTGATTACAGTGTATATGCTGAAAATCTTTAGATATTAGTTGTTTTAGAAAAGACTTCAATTTGAAACTTTAAGCGAGTGTTTTCCATTCCCAGATTAAGCATGAAGTAAAATTTCGAGTTTAGAAAAGCCTGAAAATTTGGTTTGGTTGCGTAGCGCGAAGCGCGGAGCGACCAAACCAAATTTTCAGGCTTTTCTAAACTCGAAATTTTACTTCATGCGCCACGCGTCTAAAACATTGAAATACTCTGAAGTCACAATATACTATTAAAGCATTATGCTAAAAACGTATATTTTAAACTTTACTTAAAACCAGTGTTTTATACGCGTAGCGCATGAAGTAAAATTTCGAGTTTAGAAAAGCCTGAAAATTTGGTTTGGTCGCGTAGCGTAAATGTTACATATACTATTATACAGGGAGTTGTTTTTCTAATAAGTATAGGGGTCTTGATTACAGTGTATATGCTGAAAATCTTTAGATATTAGTTGTTTTTGAAAAGACTTCAATCTGAAACTTTAAGCGAGTGTTTTCCACTCCCAGATTAAGCATGAAGTAAAATTTCGAGTTTAGAAAAGCCTGAAAATTTGGTTTGGTTGCGTAGCGCGAAGCGCGGAGCGACCAAACCAAATTTTCAGGCTTTTCTAAACTCGAAATTTTACTTCATGCGCCACGCGTCTAAACCATTGAAATACTCTGAAGTCACAATATACTATTAAAGCATTATGCTGAAAACGTATATTTTAAACTTTACTTAAAACCAGTGTTTTATACGCGTAGCGCATGAAGTAAAATTTCGAGTTTAGAAAAGCCTGAAAATTTGGTTTGGTCGCTCCGCGCTTCGCGTTACGCGACCAAACCAAATTTTCAGGCTTTTCTAAACTCGAAATTTTACTTCATGCTCAATCTGGGATTAGAAACCCTTGTTAGAAACTTCAAATTGATCGTTTTCCTAAAAACAACGAATTCTTGAAAATTTACAAAACAGGATAAGTATACTTAACAGAAAAAATCTCTGTACTAAGAACTTATATATGATAAATTGTGGAAAACAATTCAAATAAAAAACTTTATTGATATCGCTCAGATTTTTCTCATAACTCTTCAAACTTTTAAAATTTCCACTATCACAAAAACAGTAAACATTTCTAATCACTTACCGAACCCAATACATCAAGAAATTCAGGAAACAGGAAATGCAACAACAACCAAGAAAAATAGACGAGCGAGTAAATTTAAAAACTTCCCTAAAGTAAACTGTCGCATGGGGGTTGATGGAAATTTATGCGCATTTCATTATTGAGCATATATCTATTTTTTCTTATGGAAACGGCATCAAAGGCAGCAAAAAAAATCGCGATTGATTTATCCGGCGACTTTGTTGTTTTATTCATGGTTATTGTGCAACGGCATTTGCATACGGGGCGCAGTCCATTTTTCCGTTCCTTCCTATCGAATTAGAAACGGGTTTAGTTACTCACTCGCCGGACTGGATTAGCACACATTCAATATTTATCATTTCCCACTGTGACACCACGAAAAGTGAGACAATGAGCACGTGGGTAAAATCGGAGCGCAAGAGAGGATCAAATTACAGACCTTACTTATTTTTATTAATGAGAATAAGAAAGGGTTTAAATCTCTTATTCTGAAGGTTCGATCGCACTATAAGTAAGACTACTTGATTACTTACTTGCATGTAAGACTCGATTAGTTTAGGGTAGGGTATGTCTCAATTATTATCCTTGAGTTAACTAAAGATTTCGATCACTTAATAAAAACAGTTTATATTCCATTCTTCACTATTTATTTCAATACTAAATGTACACTTCGAGTACTATATACCCATTAACAATATTCTATTAGACAATAAATTAGAAATACTTAATTTAAACAATTAACAAATAAATACATATATTTCGAAAACGTAAACGCCATCTAGTGCCCATTAGCTTAAGTAGCATCGTCAATAGCTGGCAAACTAAACGTTTGTATACAGAAATTGTTCATCCATAAGGCTTTATTTTATAAAATACAAATATCAAGAATATGAATTTGTGTTCAGTACTCATTCATTCACGGATAACTATATACGCGTTTCTGGCTTTAACATCATCATCAGTATAGTCTCGAACCAGTGCTTCAAGAATACCGAACATCTTTGACTATTTATTATGTATGGCCTGTGCAATTTACATATATTTCGAAAGCGTAAACGCCATCTGATGCCCATTAGCTTAAGTAGCATCGTCAAAAAATAAATAACTGTTTTGTGTTGCGGGCGTTTACAATGTGGTACATCTTAATTACACTTGTAAACACATTTTTATTTTGTTTAACCACCAAAAGTGGTTTTGGTTACGATCTAGTACTCAGGTAGTCGAAACTATAATCAATTAGCACTGAAAATTTGAAATAAATTTATAGAATTAAATGCAATATACAGTGGTTAAACAAAGTAAAACCGTGTTTTATTTAAAAGTGTAAACAATAAATAGTGTTGTACAAACAATGTCAAAAAGTTTTTTTATTGATTAATTAACATGTAAAACGAACTAGAAGCTTCCACAAAACAAAATTTAATAAACAATACTTTAGGCAAGTAATTCTTTGGGTATTTTTTTACTAATCTTTTGTGGCCTAATTATTGACTTTCTCTTGACATTTCTCACTTTACTAAAGTAAAGTACTAAAGTAAAGTGAGAAATGTCAAGAGAAAGTCAATAATTAGGCCACAAAAGATTAGTAAAAAAATACCCAAAGAATTACTTACCTAAAGTATTGTATTTATTTTTTATTTAAGTGTCCACCTAATGATATATATATATATATATATATATATATATATATATATATATATATATATATTACAAAAACCCCGTCTACCCATAAAGATACATTTGTAAATAGCTCACTACAGTTTTTAGCTTTCCGATATCAGTTTTTACGAGTTTCCCTCGTAATTCAATATAAAATATATTTCCACTTACTAAATTCATAAAAACAGATTTCATCAATTTTCCGATTTTCAGTGCTAATTGACAATTTGTCGTTAAACATATTTTTTTTCAGATTTTTTGCAGTTGAACGAGGGCTTAATAACGTCGATGGCTTTAACACAGCGTTTGTCGACTTGTCCACCCTTTAATTGGGATAATTGTAACCGTTTCGATTAAACTAATGCAGCCGTATGTGCACGAAAAACGAATCGAATGGCTCGAGCAAAAAAAAAAACACAAAATAAAAAAGCGTTAATGAAATTGGATAATTCGCGCGGCAACTTCGGCTTCAGCGCTTTTCTGTAATTTCCTACACTAGTTTAAAGTCGAGGATTGGTTCATTCGAAACACATAACTTCGTTTTCCACAGAAAATTAAATTACAAAAGTGTTTCAGCGTTGATTTTTGTTGGATATTTTTAATTCTGTAAAACTGATCCATTTCAGCATGAAACAATTATTTATATACAGTATGTACATCACAATAATACATCTCTATAGTTTAAAATAGCCAGAGTACTTTGTGAAGCATTTGTGAAATTTATTAACGTGAGATTAAACATAAAATATATATATATATAAAACATAATATATATATATATATAAAACATAATATATATATATATATATATATATATATATATATATATATATATATATATATATATATATCAAGATAACTTCCGGTGTCCCTCAGGGGTCTCATCTGGGGCCGCTCCTGTTCTCATTATTTATTAACGATCTTAGTAATGCACTTAAGTGTCCACATTTGCTGTTCGCTGATGATGTGAAGATTTATTTTAAAGTACGATTCATGATTGATTGCTCATTCAGGATGATCTAACAAGCATAACCAAATGGTGTGAATTAAACGACATGGCACTGAATGTAAAGAAATGTCAATATATATGTTTTAGTAGGTGCAAAAAACCAATTGAATTTCAATATTGTCTCAACGAGAAATCCTTAACTAAAGTCAATTTGCTCCGCGATCTTGGAGTTTTATTTGATTCAAAGTTGTCATTTAACCCACACATCGATAATGTTATTAATAAGGCAAATAAAACTCTCTATTTTGTGAAACGATTTTCGGCTGATCTAACTAATACACGGTCCATCACTATTCTTTACAATTCACTCGTTAGATCACAGCCGGAGTACTGTCGGGTAATTTGGTCTCCATCTTATGCGGTTCATATAAACAGATTAGAATCGGTACAGAGAAAATTCATTAAGTATGCATCATTTAAGTTGCATTGCAGTGGGTTACTAATACCAAGCGATAGCATTGAAACATATTTGGGGCTATTGCCATTGGAGATACGTAGCAGGCGGATGGACATGTGTTTGCTATATAAGATCTTAAATGGCGGTATTTCGTCAAACAGTCTGGTTAGTTTACTTAATATCCATGTTCCCGCAAGGACTGTAAGAAACATGCAACTAATGCATAACGTATATCATAGAGCTACTTATGGACAACATAGTCCCTTGTCGCGTATCTCCAATCAGTGCAATAATATATGCTCTACTGTCGATTTTGTTGGTGTACCGTACAGTCTATTTAAGAGGCAGCTGCATCAATGCTTAACTTAAATACATGTACATTTTTAACGATATTCCTGTACGTACACTGTGTATTATAGATTATGTTTAAATTCTGGAAACTATATGAAGCGTAAGATTGTTTTCTTGAATTCAAATAGTTTAGAATTTGAGGCATTAATTAACTTTCACGCTTTGATGCGCCGTTTTGTATGTTCTCTTGCTTATTCATTTACGTTAGTATATTTGTATTATTATCTGTTAGGTTATTGGTACTTTTTGTTATTGTTGTATTTCTATATAATTTATTGTAATTTTTACTACATCTATATATGTAACTAATCTTCGTAGATTTATGTAAAAGGAGATTCCGTAAATAAATAAATAAATAAATATATATATAATATAGAAAGAAGAGTTGACGCAGCACACGCTGGATTGGAGGTTGAAATCTTGTCGCGGTAGTGGCGATGTGGTGGATGGAGGAACTCTGTGGTGCTGACGCTGGGACCAGTAACTGCTCGCTTCGCTCGAATTCAGCTCGCTTCGCTCGAACTCAGCTCGCTTCGCTCGCCGTTGCGGCACTTGGCTTCGCCTCGTGCTGCGGTTAGGGTGCAGAATTCGGCTGGTACCTCGTTCTGCAAAGCTCGATTCCGGACTAGACGAACCCGGGTACTTTGGTTGCCGCAGTGGCCGCAGCACTCGGCTGGCGCCTCGTTGCTGTGATTGCTCGCTTCGCTTGTACTCGGCTCGCTTCGCCGTTGCAGCACTCGACTTCGCCTCGTGCTGCGGTTAGTTAGGCTGGCGCCTCGTTCTGCAAAGCTCGATTCCGGACTAGACGGACCCGAGTACCTTGGTTGCCGCAGCACTTGGCTGGCGCCTCATGCTGCTGTGACTGCTCGCTTCGCTCGTACTCGGCATGCTTCGTTCGTACTTGGCTCGCTTCGCTCGCTCTTTCTTCACTTATTATGAGTGGAAATATTAAAACCATTTTTTTGCTCTTCACTTATTGCGGCCCAAGACAACTTGTCTTTGGCGAATGCGGTACAGCGAAGGTAAAAGGTTAAAAGGACACCACTAAATTAAACTATTCTACAATTGTAGCTACCATATTTTATTCAGCCAGTCGCTGTGTATTACAGCTAAATATTCAGAACTTAAATATGATACATATAATATGGATATTTTCGATATAGGACTGTGATGCTTCCATTATTGCTTTTCTGTTGACTTTTATGACATATCCAGTGAAATAAACGACCACCATGTGCGTTTTTTTTTATAGGATCAACTCCAGACGCAAACTATAAATCCCCAATTAAGAGAAAACAGCAACGATAAATCCGGTGACCACGAAATGTGTTCCTGGCATCGCACACAGACTTCCTGTAAAAACCGATAAATATTTACATCGAAATTGCCCAAAATTACACAACTTTCGTCTCATTGACTCCACGCATGCAAATGTCCTGATTTGGCTCCTCCACCCATGCAAAGAGCGAAAGGCAGAAAAGCAAGATGTCCGAGCCACGTGAGCATGCACTTTAATAATCCCATGACATCAATTTATATTGATTTTTTCTCCCCGGCGGGAATGAATAAAGCCGGCGCCTCAACTCGTGGGCGGTTGAGGGAAAAAACGTAGGCGTGTTTTGAATATCACTTATTTATTAATACTCGCAATTAAAACCGTGGTTACAATTTTATCCACTTTTACGGCTGCGCCTTGAAAAAAATCTGGTTTAAAGGTGTAAACAGGCGATGATATATTTCTACGACCACGCAAAGCCAACTTCTTTATCCTAATGACCAACTTGAATCCGTTGTGCGTTTGAAGATATTTTTTTCTTTACTGGTCGGGATTTAAATAGGGCCGTTTTGTTCTATTGGAATTTGTAACGGGTGCACGCACTAATACGATCTCGCTTTGGGCGAGAGATAAGGCGTCTTGAACTATAAATTCTACCATTGATTACCATCGACTACCTAACTGACCGGCAGCCAGCTACGGGGAAGAAGAAAAAACGAGCTGAACACAAACTAGCATTCAATTAACTTTGCTCCGCAGGTATACATATTCCACGTCAGAAATTATTCTGATGAGAATCTCTTCTGGTTAAACTACCAGGTGGAAAATTAAAAAGAAATCTAATGCGCTTCGAGGTTTAAACCAAATAATACAGTAAGTGAACAAAGCGCATTAAAAAAATTACTCATAAAATGTATCTCTACCGGGTGTTGACTTGGCGGACGCAACATAGGAAATCGCATGTTAATTTTAAAGTGTTCAAATATTGGGTTCCCTATTTATTTTAGAGACAAAATGTTTTTTACTTTTTGTAGAGGAAAAAATTCTAAATTTATGAAAGTTCACACTTAAAACTTAACGTTTCTCTAAGTTAAAAAAATTAAGAAAAAGTAATGTGATTTTATAAAAATAATGACATACCATGGAATTGATACAACAACTGCGGATATTCCCTATTTTTTTTTAAGTTCAATTTATAGCTATAAATTAGTGTTTTCCACTCGCAGACTAAGCATGAAGTAAAATTTCGAGTTTAGAAAAGCCCTGTGAAAATTTGTCGAGGGTCGCGCAGCGACCCGAGACAAATTTTCTGGGCTTTTCTAAACTCGAAATTTTACTTTATGCGCCACGCGTATAAAACACTATAATATTGTCAAATTTATGTATATTCGAACTTTACTTAAAACCTGTGTTTTATACGCGTGGCGCATAAAGTAAAATTTCGAGTTTAGAAAAGCCCAGAAAATTTGTCTCGGGTCGCTGTGCGACCCTCGACAAATTTTCACAGGGTTTTTCTAAACTCGAAATTTTAATTCATGCTTAGTCTGGGAGTGGAAAACACTCGTTTAAAGCTTCAAATTGAACTCTTTTAAAAATCAACGAATGTCAGAAAAAACAGCTAAAATAATTATGAAAATGTAATGTAATTTTATAAAAATAATGACATACCATGGAATTGATACAACCATTGCGGATGTCAAAATAGCACAAGATATTGCTGTTACTTATTTAACGACAAAAAATATAACGCAAACATCGTGATAACTGTGGTCTGTGAACATTTAATCAAGTGACTGCGATATCTTTTCCCATTTTGACATCCGCAATTGTTGTTTTAATTCCATGGCGTGTTATTATTTTTATAAAATCACATTACTTTTTCTTAATTATTTTAACTCAGAAAAACGTAAAGTAATAAACGTTAACTCGAATGAATTTAGAATTTTTCCTTCTACAAATTTTTCCTTCTACAAAAAAGGGAGCCAAAATTTGAACATTTCAAAATTTACATGGGATTTCCTATGTTGCGTCCGCCAAGTCAACACCCGGTATAGGCAGGGCCGGCCCTAACAAAAGCGGGGCCCGGTGCAAACTTAAATTGCCTTAAACAGACGCGGATCCATGAATCGAGAAAACGCTTACATGATTTTTAATTTCAGCCATTCATTTTTCACTTATGAGTAATTCATATTCAGCTGCATCTTTCAACGCCAGTAATAATCTTTCATTGTCTTGGCTCTTTCGGCATCCCTCAGACAAGATGACGTATTCTCGGCGATTAATAGAAGGACCCCCAGCACTTTGCAGCAGACAATCCGACCAACATAAATATATCAAACATCACTAGCAATGACAAATAGTGCGAGGGTGGCGGTTTATCCGCGCCCCCTCATCCCCTAAGCCAGTGTACACACTGTACAGTAATGTCCCCCTTCTGGAACAATGGACCATTTCCCGCTCCTCCAAAAAGAACCCCACGAAACTTTGTACGAGATTTGTTTTTTCTTCGGATGACGTTTTGATAAGTCTCAAGTTTTCCTTATCGGTGAAAAGTGTTATTGATTTATTTGTCTGTGTTTTTTTCGCTAGAGGGGAGGAAATGGAGTGTGCCATATTTTCATGACTCATCTTAATTTCTTTTCTTGAAATCCACCCTCGAAATACATTTTTTTTAAATAGTGTTTTATGTTCGGCTCGTAATGGAAAATACAACTCTGCGGGGATGGGGTTGTGTGTATGTGTGTGTGTGTGTGGGTCGAGGAGGACAAAGAAAACGTGATACGGAATATGAAATTCAGAAATGCAGATTTACTGAATGCGGCTTGTACTGAATCCTCTGAAGTTTACAGTGTCTATACTTTAATCCTCTTTCGTACGCTCATTTGCATCACATATTGTCTCAAACATGTAGAACATTTAAAGCCTTTAGTAAATTCTGAAATGCTTTAAAGATGGAAAATTTAAACTATTGCATGCACTCATGGGCAGAAAGGGATTTATTATTATAATTTATAAAAAATGTATTGCTACATACTTTTTCCATAAATTATATCAGGTGTTCATTTAAAAACACAATCGAGGCGTTGCTTTTTTGATAGATTTCTCATACCTGATATAAATGTCAGATTTTGGTAATAATAATAAATCTTTATTGCCCAACAGGAAACATATTCTAATTATAAGACAATATAGTTAAAATAAAGTAAATTAATTATAAAATATATAAAAATAATACATAAATAATACAAAATGAGGACCATGTGAGTGTGCATTACAGTTTACCAGGACCATATACAAATAATTACTTACATTTTAATAAATACAACTCATAGTAATTATTGTATTTGATCTAAGGGAAAGAAGAAGTCTTATTAAAACATCTGGATACAATACTGACAGGTGATTTTAGACCAATATCAGTTCTATGTACTAATAGTTTAAATGTGACTGCCTGCTATGAATAGATGAAATATGCAGCATAATTTTATTTAAGAAGTCAGGTGAGTCTACAGAATTGTGCAGAAGTTTATATAGGAAAGCAATACACATTTTTTGTCGACGAGATGCGCGCCATTCAAAATCAAATGTACGTGAGAGAAAATTGTGATCTACACCTCTTTCTGGATAAAATCCTTGTGTCTTAGAAAATAATAATTTTAAAAATTTACGTTGCATACTATCAAGAGCACAAATTTGACCCTGATTCTGAGGAAACCAAACTATGGCCGCATATTCCAGCTTTGATCGTACGTATGAATAATACAGTGATTTTAATGTGTTCGGATTATGGAACTAGGAGGAATTTTGACTGATAAAACCCATGGACCTAGAGGAAACAACAGAGTCAACATGATAATTGAAGGTTAGATTGTTGTCGAAATAAACTTCCAGATCTTTAAAAACTGTAGCACGCTCTAAGATATTACCATCGATTGTATAATCAAATGTAAACGGTTTGGATAACTTTGTGAACGACACATGTTTACATTTAGGGATGTTTAAGTTGATTCCATTTTTTTAAACACCATTTTGAAAAGGCGTTGAGGTTATATTGCAAAACTTGACAATCGTTGATGTTTTTAATAGTACTATAGATTTTTAAATCGTCAGCGTAAAGTAGGTGTTTACAAGATAGGGATTCCGAGAGATCATTAATAAATAAGTTAAATAGTAGTCGGCCTAAAATAAAGCCTTGAGGTACCCCAGAAGTTGGACAGTATTCTAAAGATTTGAATCCGTTAACGACTACATATGCTAGAAACTTCTTTAAACAAAATCAAAACAAAAACGTATTACCTGCTTATTTTCCTTCGTATGAGGAATACCGAATAAAATAAAAAACTTTTATAAAACAGGGTTAGATGAACATTGCCGAACGAAGCCAGAATTGAGATTTTTTCATTTTGTCTACATCTGCATTAAGAACTTGGTCTCAACTCTAAAATTTTGCCCGTACGGATTGATGTTTATAGAAATTCAATTTTAGAAAGTGACTTCTTTCATAATTAATAAACGTTTTTAGAAATGAACTCACTTTATTTGTTTTGCATATTTGTTTAATTAAACAAATATGAAAAACAAATAAAGTGAGTTCATTTCTGATAACGTTTATTAATTAGGAAATAAGTCACTTCCTAAAATTGAATTTCTATAAACATCAAACCGTATGGACAAAATTCTAGAGCAGATGCAAAGTTCTTAATGACGATGTACACAAAATGAATAAATCTCAATCCTGGTCTTATGACGTAGACAATGGGACTCCCCGTGTGTTAATATGGTATCAGCTATTAATGATTTCGATAGCTAACGCCATCTAATGCTTCATAGTGGCATCGTCAGTGACACGAATGCACAAAGTGCATATACAGGTCACTGTTTTATCCACGAGCGAGCAGAACTCTGTTTGTGAAACCGGAAAACAAATATCAAAATTGAATTTGTGTTCAGTATTCCGACACCAGGTACCCACAGACGCGTTTCGACCCAGTGCTGAGGAATACTGAACATTTCTGACTATTTCAAGCCAATATGTAGTATTCCTCAGCACTGGGTCGGGACCACACTGAAGAGGACCTTGAAGTCCGAAAAGCGTCTGTGGGTACCTGGTGCCGGAATACTGAACACAAATTCAATTTTAATATGGTATGTTCAATAAAAACATAAGTCTCTAGAGTGCCATGGAAAATTGTAAGTTGGCAACTCTCAAATTATACAATATAAATATTATGCCTGACGTTTTGTATGACAATTCCTAAGGCGTGTAGCCAACTTAAATTTAAAAAGGATTAAATCATAGGACTCTAGAGGTTTCTTTTAATTGAACACTCGATAATACGTCATAGGACGGGAGACCCCGCCCTGATTCTATAGCATTCTAATTCAGCGATCCTTATATACACTATATTACTCGATCGTCCTTGATTTTTATATTTAAAAATATACTATTGGATTATTTTTACTAGCTTGTGCAATACTGTTTTAACCAGGTGCGGATTTCCCGTTAGGCCCACTAAGCCCGGGCCGAGGGCACCACCATCAGAGGGCGCCAAAATGCACTTAAATAAAGCAACCCTCGCACGATTTTATTAATAAAAGACGCTCGCACGGGCAAAATTACAAATTTTACGCCACTTTTGCCTAGAATCTACTATTTCCTACTAGTGGTTCTCAACTTTTCTTTTAGCACTCAATTACATAATATGAATATTTCAAAGCAGCAAAGTGCTTCAAAATATTTATATTTTGTGATTGAGTGATAAGATTTGATAAGATATTTATTCTTTATATAAACGCACAACTTCAGGTAATAAATTAAGAAGTAGCTGTTTTTGAAACTTCACTGGAAATCAGTGTTTTATACGCGTGGCGCATGAAGTAAAATTTCGAGTTTAGAAAAGCCCCGTGAAAATTTGTCTCGGGTCGCTGCGCGACCCTCGACAAATTTTCTACGCGGGGCTTTTCTAAACTCGAAATTTTACTTCATGCTTAGTCTGGGAGTGGAAACACTCGTTTGAAACTTCACAATAAACTCATTTCAAAAGCAACGAATGCTCGAATTTTACAGTGCATGAATCAGGATATTTATACTTAAAAGAAAAATTCCTTGTCTGTTTATTTGAGTAATTAGATAGAAATAAATGATTTTTATAGAGCTCACAAAATAAAATTCTCACATTTCTCAGGAGGAACATATTTAATCTTAAATTTGGTTGGCGTTCACTTTGTGGTACATCTTCATAACAATATAATTAAAACACTTAACTTAAAACACTTAGTTTGATAATGACTAGCTTGTAGTCGAAACTATAGTCACTGAAAAGTAAAAATAAAAGTGGTAAAACAAAGTTAAGTGTTTTAATTAAATTGTTATGAACATATTTAACTTTTAAATGAAAGAGTTGACTCAGAACAATATTTTCAAATGATTGCTTTAAACTTTAAAATTGAAACAAATATATGATTTAGGGTAAGCACACGGAGGATGCTTCGTTCGGCAATGTTCATCTAACCCAGTTTTATAAAGGTTTTATTTTTATGCGGTATTCCTCATACGAAGGAAAATAAGCAGGTAAGACGTATTTTTTGTTTTGATTTTGGACATAGTTGTAGATTGCGAAAATAATCGCACATTTAATAGTTGTTAAACTATTAGTATGTGTTAAGTTCTCAAAAGGAGTACTATTAAAGAATTAATAATTTGCTTTGTTAGTAAAAATAAAAATCGCAAAATACAAATTACGAATACAAAACTATTAGTAACAAACATTGCTATTATGAAATTAGTCTGAAAAACTCGTGTCACTCTCAGCGTTGTTATATTTAAAAGACTTTGTTTTAAAACAGTGTGTTAAACATGTTTAAAAATTGCGGTCGTGTTTTAAACGGTTTTATTTTAAATGTTAAATTTGTTTAAAACTTTTTTTTGTTATCTTAAATTAGTTAAACTATATTTTATACTACTTTATTAAGCATCTTTTGTTTACGTTTTTTTAAATTTAAGTTAAATTGTTGAAGATTTTTTTAAATTACATTATTACAATTAAAATTATTATAATAAAATACCACAATTATGCATAAATGTAATTTAAAACGTGTTTTAAGCATGTTCAACCTTTTTAGTAGAATTGCCGTTAATATTATTATAGTTTAATGCTAGTTAATCTCTACTAGACGCATACAAACACGATACTAACATTTCGTATTAATAGAACATGCTATTAGTTAGTGTTGAAATAATGATAAAATTAACGCAGTAATTTCATGTGTTCTAACTTCATTGTAATCAAGTAATTTAGAAGGTATGTTACACTGTTCTTTTTCATGTTTGTGAAAATGTGTTTCTTCTAATAAATTATTAGATTGAAATTTACTTCCAACGAGTGTCTCCACTCCCAGACTAAGCATGAAGTAAAATTTCGAGTTTAGAAAAGCCTGAAAATTTGGCTCGGGCGCGTAGCGAAGCGAAGCGACCGAGCCAAATTAGGCTTTTCTAAACTCGAAATTTTACTTCATGCGCCACGAGTATAAAACACTGGTTTAAAGTGAAGTGAAAAATATATTATTATGGTTTGTACATTTATGATCTATTGCATTTTTAAATAAATTCGAAATAACTCTATTCTACTATGACAAGTGAGGTTATGTATAATTTTAAATTTTAACTAAATTGTTGAAGGTATTTCAAATTACATTATTAAACATAACATTTTATTACAAGAAAATATCAAATATATAAATGTTATTTAAATTTAAATATATGCATAAACTGTAATTTTTAGGACATACGTCGTTTTTTTTAAATATTTTAATTTGAACTATTAGACGAGGGATTTCCACTCCCAGACTAAGCATGAAGTAACATTTCGAGTTTATAAAAGCCTAAGAATTTGGATTGGCCAATCCAAATTAGGCTATTCTAAACTCGAAATTTTACTTTATGCGCCACACGTATAAAACACTAAAATATCGCAAAGTTTAAAACATACGGCTTTAGCTATGGCAAGTGAGGTTATGCATAAGACTTAAACTAGGGCTATTAAATTATTAGTTGTAAACTAACAATAGTAATCTACTAAAACGTTTTATTAATCTAAAAATGTCAATATTATCCCTAGAACTGTACTAAAGCTATATGCTAACGTCTATTAAAAGTGCTGGTTGTGTTTTAAACACGTTTTAAACATGTTAAAACATATTTTAAACATAAATGAGTTTGGGTGAGTTACGTGAAGATGATAATAACTTGAAATAAAACACTTTTTCTCCTTTCTTCATAAGTTTATTTTATACCATGGTATAAAATAAACTTGTGAAGAAAGGAGAAAAAGTGTTTTATTTCATGTTTTAAACACGTTTATAATTGTTAATGCTTTAAACACTGTTTTAGTGAAAAAACACGTTTTGTAAAAAAACTGTTTGTTTTATTAAAAATAAAAAAAATAAAACGTTTTTTTTTTAACAATTCTGGTCACTATTACTGTGAACTTATATATTTCAAGGGAATAAAATAATATTTTCATAATGACTTACGAAACCAGCTAGTAAATAAACAATCAAGAAATTACTAGAAAAAACTTTAATCTCAATAATCACTCGGTACATTTAATAATAACATAACCTAAACCTAATCTAATTTAACCTAGGGTGTATTAGGTTAGATTAGATTAGGTTCAGGTTAGGTTATTATTAAATATACCGAGTGATTACTGAGACTCAGTCTATTAATATTTATAAATTTCTTTTTATACGTGCGTATTTATTTTATTAAAACAATATCCTGAAAATGTAAAAAAAACAATTTTTATACAATC
Source organism: Philonthus cognatus (assembly GCA_932526585.2). Classification (NCBI taxonomy): domain Eukaryota; kingdom Metazoa; phylum Arthropoda; class Insecta; order Coleoptera; family Staphylinidae; genus Philonthus; species Philonthus cognatus. The sequence goes on from OW052241.1 coordinate 46,332,911, forward strand.
CCACAGGATATATAAAAAAAAGGTAGATTAATGAACAGGAAATTTGCGGAGCGTTATCCCTGATGCAAAAATGGTGTCCGCATAATTATATTCAACTTTTAATGCTATTATATGTAAATAAAGTGGAAGCAACCATCTGATTACGCTTGATTTATAATCCCCATGCCACTAATCGCATGCGGGATAAAAGATACACAATGGATTAGGTGGATACGCTTATAAAGAAGACACTTATCTTCTTACGTGTCACTCGTTACCTTTGCAAATACAAAAAAATATAAACATGCGTTTACATCGCAGATGAGAAACAAAACCAAGTAAAATTATTTTTATTTCAAAACTCATATTGGATGTCATCGGTATAAAAATAAAAGTCACTTATGCATGGTATTATAAACGATTTTTAAATCATGAGATAACTATTTGTGGAGTAAATTTATTTACCAAGTAAACTAATGGGCAAATAAAATTGCGTATTATAAATCAAACCTACCAAATAAATAGCAATTCTAGAAATAAATAATTTAATTAGTAGAATACAGACCGAAATTATACATTTTCATTGTGGCCATAGCTGGAACCAACAATTTGTTAAATTGAATTGTCAATATTTCAAATTAAATTGTCAATCAAATTGGAAATTAAGTATAATTCCTTATAATTATGGAGAATAACCGTGGAATAGGACAAAATTATACAGAACAAGAAAAAGAAAGCTTATTAGAAATTATAAAAGACTTAAACGAGTGTTTTCCACTCCCAGGCTAAGCATGAAGTAAAATTTCGAGTTTAGAAAAGCCTGAAAATTTGGTTTGGTCGCGTAGCGCGAAGCGCGGAGCGGCCAAACCAAATTTTCAGGCTTTTCTAAACTCGAAATTTTACTTCATGCGCCACGAGTACAAGACATTGATTTCAAGTGAAGTTTACTTGTTCACAATATTTCAGTGCTTTCAGTGTTAAATACGCGTGGCGCATGAAGTAAAATTTCGAGTTTAGAAAAGCCTGAAAATTTGGTTTGGTCGCTCCGCGCTTCATTAAATGGAACTAATTTAAAAAAAGCGTACGCATAAGTATAAAACTGCCTGGTTATGTCTGATTTGAAAAACTCTAGGTCTTCGACTCCTAAGAATGTCTTGTGGTTCAAATTAATCACTGTCAGGGAAGATACTATGATGATAACCGATAATGAAATTAATAAACACAAGAAGTAGAATCTAAAGTAATTATAATAATATAATACACTTTTGACTTTTCACTGTCAAATTATTTAGAGAATAAGATTTACTTGGTAGAAAAACAAACAAATAATTTTCTGGGGAGATTTATTCGCCAAATAAAGTTATTTTGTGTTTATAATACCGCAATCTTTGGAATAAATTAATTTATTCCTAAAGTAAGTTTCATTTAGGGAACAAAACGTTTTATAATACAGGGCATCAGTGGATAAAAATTTAATAGCAAGTTCACAATGAATACGTTAATATTAGTTTATAATTGTGTATTTAATGTTAGAAAACTAATTTAACTTATGTTTTTGTAATTGTTCCTTGTAAAAAGGCGTCGACTAGTGAAGAATGTTTTTAACTTCGAACATAGGCTTATCAAAACAATTTATGAAATGAGAGAAATTTAATTTTGAATTACAGATGAGCCTCCAAAGTATGTATTTAAATATAATCTGAATTCTGTAATTGGATTTAAGTTTTTTTTATAAAAACTAGTAATATCAACAGTAGGGGCAGTATCTGTTGGAAAAATATTGAATACTTAAAAATAAAAATAAACACCAATTATTAATCCTGAAAACCCTCAAACTATTGTACTTTGAGACGTCAGTGTTGTCATCTCGGGGTATAATTTGTCTTCCACCTCCAGAGACAAGTTTTGCTTTGAGGAAATTTATCGGGTACTTTAACCCAGGGCATATTTTTAGTCTTTGACAGGGGAAATGTATTTCGATTTTAAAATAGAACTCGCACACACCGGCAGCCGCGTTGTTTATTAATTATTGCATTAATTAGGAGGGCGCGCGCGGCCGCTAATTAGTTAACCCACTATTAAATATCAGCCAGATAATTCCACGGACGTGTATTTAATTTACTCGGTATTAGTGTGATTAATCTTTGTTTTAATTAATATTTTGATTGCGTGCGCGCTTTTGAAGATGGGTGATTATTTAATGAGTTTGTGAGAAATCCGGGTCACTAGTTCGATAAGAAATTTCATTTAGTAGATTGTACTATTTTTTAAACAAACAAAAATAGACAAGAAAATTAGCTAATTTGAATAATCATTTCACTAATAGTAATTAGCTTGATAAGAAATTAATTTAGTAAAATGTACAATTTATAAAACTAAAAAAATTGTAAATAAACATTATTGACTTAATATGTGTACGAAATTGTACTACTTTATGTAAATAAAACACTATAAGACACTTTTCAATATACAAGGAATTTTTATTTTAAGTATACATATCCTGATGCATGAAGTAGTAGAGAGCATTAGCCGGTTCTGGGACAGGAAGTGCTCCCGGAAGTAGGCAGGGCTTGTGGTTGATCAGGATTTCCAGTTAGACCGGATGCAGATTGCGATTTCCGGTTGATAGCGGTTTCCGTTAAAACCGGATGTAGATAAGATAAGATTGCGGTTTCCGGATTAACAGGTAAACAGGTCTGATAAACAGATAAACAGGTATGATAAACAGGTCAACAAGTTTGATAAACAGGTAAGCGAGCCTGATTAACAGGTAAACAGGTCTGATTAACAGATATACAAGTCTTATAAACAGGTATACAGGTCTGATAATCAGGTCTGATAAACAGGTAAACAGGTCTCATAAACAGGTCTGATTAACAGGTATTCAGGCCTGTATACCTGTTAATCAGACCTGTTTACCTGTTTATAAGACCTGTTTATCAGATCTGATTATCAGACCTGTATACCCGTTTATAAGACTTGTATATCTGTTAATCAGACCTGTTTACCTGTCTATCAGACCTGTTTAACAGGTAAATAAGTCTGATTAACAGGTATATAGGTCTGGTAAACTGGTATGATTAATCGGAAACCGTTATTTCTTATCTTATCAATATCCGCTCCTTATCTACATCCGGTCTAACCGGAAACCGTTATCAACCGGAAACCGCAATCTGCATCCGGTCTAACCGGAAGTCTACTTCCGGGAGCACTTCCTGCCCTAGAATCGGCTATTACTCTCTAAGGCATTTGTTTTTGATAGTTTTATTTAAAACTTCTAACGAGTGTTTCCACTTCCAGGTTAAGCATGAAGTAAAATTTCGAGTTTAGAAAAGCCTGAACCTTTGATTTGGTCGCGTAGCGAAGCGACCAAACTAAATTTGCAGGCCTTATTAAACTCGAAATTTTACATCATGCGCCACGCATATCGTCAAGCCTATTTATGATGAAGCAGTTAGCAAAAATCAATAGCTACGCCATCTAGTGCTCCATATTGCTATCGATGATGCTACTATAGAGCAATAGATGGCATAACTGAAACTGTGTCATTTAATTTTACTGAAATTATAAAAAAAATCTATATTCTTTATTTTATTATAACAAAAAGATAATCAAATATCAGATTTTAGTCAAACTGATATTAAATTGTTAGGAATTAAATGAATTTTGTCGTAATGTAATGTAAATACCGACCAATTTTGAGTAACTATCAACTTTTATTACTATTTATTGTAACATTTAAATATTTCTTTATCTTTATAACCCTTAGTGCTAATATAAAGTGGAAATGACCAAGGTTGTTATGTTTAAAACACTTTGTTTTAAAACATTATTTGAAACATGTTTAAAAACAGCCGTCGTGTTTTAAACGGTTTTGTTTTAAACATGTTTTGAATCTTAAATTTGTTTAAAACATGTTTTAAACGTTAAATTTGTTAAAAACGCTTTTTTATTATTTTAAATTTGCTAAATCATATTTTATACCACTTAATTAAGATATTTTGTTTACATTTTTAAATGTTAGCTAAATTGTTGAAGATATTTCAAATTACATTATTAAACATAACATTTTTTTACAAGAAAATATCGAATATGTGTGCATAAATGTTATTTAAATTTAAATATATGCATAAACTGTAAATTTTAGGACCTTTGCTGTTTTTTTTTTAATATTTCAATTTGGATTATTAGACGAGGGTTTTCCACTCCCAGACTAAGCATGAAGTAAAATTTCAAGTTTAGAAAAGCCTAAGAATTTGGATTGGCCGCGTAGCGAAGCGGCCAATCCAAATTAGGCTTTTCTAAACTCGAAATTTTACTTCATGCGCCACACGTATAAAACACTAAAATATCGCAAAGTTTAAAACATACGGCTTCAGCAATCCAATATGTAGATGTGAATAAAACGTGAGTCAAATTCTGTGCTGAAGAAATTGTTTAAAGCAGTGATTATAGGCAAGCCAATAACTGTAACGTATATTGGGTTGCCTATAATCGTTGTTGTATGTGTGTTTTTTTAACTTCACTGTAAATCCGTGTTTTTAAGCGTGGCGCATGAAGTAAAATTTCGAGTTTAGAGAAGCCTAATTTGGATTGGCCGCTCCGCTTCGCTACGCGGCCAATCCAAATTCTTAGGCTTTTCTAAACTCGAAATATTACTTCATGATTAGTCAGGGAGTGGAAAACACTCGTTAAAAGCCTCAAATTAATCGCTCTAAAACAACGAATTCTCGCAAATTTAAAAAACGCTGTAATTATCGGGATATGTATACTCAAAAGAAAAATGCCCTGTATGTTCTGTTTTAAACGTGTTTTAAACATGTTTTTAGTTGTTAATGTTTTAAACGCTGTTTCAATGAAAAAAACACGTTATATTAAATAAAATTGTTTGTTTTAATTAAAATGAAAAAAAAAAACGTTTTTTTAACAACCCTGGTAATTACTATTCGTAATTGACTGCAAATAGCGGTATATTACCCGAGGGTTCCGGTAACACTGGTAATATTCCTATTTTGCACATATAAGCTTTAAAGAATCTTTAAAACTTCTCTAATTTGTGGAACATCACGTTGGTGAAGTTTTGCAAGTAAATCTTTTAAAAGTATTCTTTCGAGAAATACAATTATTAAATAACACCGCGTAAAAAAAATATATCTCGCGTGGGTTGGGAGATGGAAAAATATGGAAGTCGAACACACAAAAGCGTTTTATTGTCGCCCAGGATGAGTTATTATCGGTTAACTGTACGGTTCGGTTTGTTTGAATAATAAATTGAGCTTTTTAGGGACGCGCGGATGCATTTGTCACTTTTATTTTTCTTTTTCCTCCCTGCGAGAGGCGCTGCTAAGGGAATATTTTCGCGCATAATACCTGTCTTATTATTTGTGATTCCTCCACCGTCTGCAACTACAAAGGGATCCCTCTGGGGGTTTGTATTTTTCGCTTTTTATTATTTATTCCTACGATCAAAGTTATTGTTAACACTTCTAACAAATAAATAATAAGGGTAATAATAAAAATTGTTTATGTAACGCATTAGAAATGGAATATTTCTTGTGTTACTATTTTCTTTATAAGTTCTTGTAATTAGTTTATCTATGAATTGTTGCATAATAAATATGAGTCGCCTATTTCTAAAAACCCCTAAGAATCCATTCGAAAACAATGGATTTACCGGTAAATCGATAAACCGGTACTGGTACTTATTTTAAGTTTGCTTATTGCATTCATTTACATAAGTAATGGTAATTATAAAAAACTCGTAAATACTTATAAGTCATAAACACTTTATATAAAATCTATAAATTGGTGGGGAAAGTATCGTTATGGTCCTATTAAATAAAGTGTGGATCACGACTTAACGAGATCGCAAATATTGGGTAACGGACCGGGGCCGTAAAAAAGTTGCAAAGTCACCCTTATTTCACCGACGATTATCCTCAAACTCTGGGAACAATTAACCGCTTAAAATTTAATTAGATTCGAGCGGTAGCGTAATTATACACCCTTTAGATTATTTATACGTCATATTATGACTAGTCAAAACTGTACACTTCTCACTTTAATCTGTCACTGCTGATTTAGACATGTTTAATTGATTATCATCGCTCAAGTTTGTGCGCTCGATTGGCAGTGCCAAGTTTTTACAGATAATTTATTTATTATAAAACACAACTACCAAAAGGAAAATTATGAATTTCTTGTTGGGGGGAGGTGAGTAATAGCCCAACCTTAAGCTTTGTTTATGTCATAATACACAATTACACAATATAATTCTTTAGACCGTAGCTAGAAATAAAAATCAAGGGGGATATAAACATTTCGGGGGGATAGATGTTATTATTTTATTTAAACACAAGAGCCTTCTAGATTCCAAAAACGGTCTAGTGATAAATCCTTGATTTTTTTTAAGTATAAGTATTCCACATTCATCCTATTTTCTGTAAATCTTTAGATATTCTTTGTTTTTTTTTTATTTCAATTTGAAGCTATAAACGAGTGTTTTCCACTCCCAAACTAAACATGAAGTAAAATTTCGAGTTTAGAGAAGCCTGAGTTTGCTCAGACTTCTCTAAACTCAGGCTTTTCTAAACTCGAAATGTTACTTCAAGCTTAGTCTAGGAGTAGTAATATTATATTAATCTTTTGTATAAAATTTTCTAATCGAAACATATTATTAAAATATTTTCCCAGGTTCGTTTTTTAGAAGAGTTCAATTTGAAGCTTTAAACGAGTGTTGTCCACTTCCAGACTAAACATGAAGTAAAATTTCGAGTTTAGAAAAGCCTGAGCGTTTGGATTTGGACACATTCGAAATTTTACTTCATGCGCCACGCGTACTAACCACTGACATCACTGAAATATTGTAAACAGCCGAACTTCACTTAAAATCAGCAGCTTGTACGCGTGGCGCATGAAGTAAAATTTCGAGTTTAGAAAAGCCTGAGTTTGGATTTGGACGCTTCGCGTCCAAATCCAAAACGCTCAGGCTTTTCTAAACTCGAAATTTTACTTCATGCTTAACCTGGGAGTGGAAAACACTCGTTTAAAGCTTCAAATTAAACTTCTACACAAAAAAAACCGTATGCAAATGTGCATTTAAAAGAAAAATTCACAGTATTTGATTGGAAAAGGCAGTGTCGATGTTTCTGCCTTAATTATATTTAAAGAGCTGTATATCATAATCTACACAACCGATTTGATTTATTCAGAATACACGCGATTTAAGATTAAATTAGCTTCAGTTTGATGTAGAAACATTTGTCGAAACTTAAAATTTGATTTGAGCGCGAGCGCTCAAAGTGGGCTCAATAATTTTAAATAAAAGTGAATCCTATTAGGGAGAAAACTTGTTTCTTTGGGAAAGAAATACACCCTCGTTTGTTTCTAGTATTGGTAAGACTGTCCATGATTTAAACAAAATGAGAGTTTTTCCATACCTACCCCTTACGAAAATTGCGAATTTCAATTGGAAATTATTATTTTTCAAAAAAAATAGATTAAGGAAAAAATTTGTTTCTTTGAGAAAGAAATACACCCTCGTTTGTTTCTAGTATTGGTGAGACTATCTGTGTTTAAAAAAAGAGATTTTTTTCCTTACGAAAATTCGAATTTCAATTGAAAATAATTATTTTCAAAAAAATCTGAAAATATTACAAATGTTCCTTTTAATCTTACAAATAGCACAAGTTAATTTTATACTCGTAAAAAAATTGTTTCAGTAAAATTTCAGCTGTTTAAAAAACTTTGAAAATTGTTGAAATAATAAAAGTCCAACTTTTAGCTTTTTAGCATTCGTCATGTGCGCAATTTTCACGATAGAAACAATCAATTAACACCAATTTAAAGCCTATTTAATCCTAAACACACTCCTTCAAGCAGTTTTTATTCGTTTTGAAAATTAAACTTTAAATCCGTCTTTTAATTGAAAAAGCGAATTTATCGATTTCTTCACTTATTCGTTTAAGGAGCTGTATTTTATAAAATATCAAACTGATTTGATTTATTTATACAGTAACCGATTATGGATTAAATGAGCTTTAATTTTATGTGTAAACATTTGCTAAGACTTAAAAAACTGCGCTAAGTGTGAGAGCTCCAAGTGAAAAGTGGGAAAATTAAAGAAAAAACATTTTTTTTTTATTAATAGCCCTAGTTTGGTTCTAGTAGTGATAAGACTTACTGTAAGTTTTTTTTTTTAAGAAATTTTTTGGATGGAAATCTGGATTTTTTCCACAAAAAAAAAATGTTTTTTTCTATATCTACCCCTTATAAAAATTGCGAATTTCAATTGGAAATTCGTATTTTAAAAAAAAATAGATTAGGGAAAAAATGTTTTTCTTTGAAAAAAACCATAACATAAACAAAAATCACGATTTTCACGAATTATCAGATGTTCCTGATCTTAAAAATAGCATAAATTCATTTTATTCTCAAGAAAAAAATATTTCAGTAAAATTTCAGTTTAATATATAAAATTACGAAAAAACTATTCGTGAAAATGCAACTATTTTCTCGAATTCAAATAGTTTTGAATTTGAATTTATCTTGTTTGAAAATTTCAGTTGTTTAAAATAACTTGAAAATTGTTGAAATGATAAAAGTCCAACTTCTAGCATCCGTCATGCGCGCAATTTTCACGAAAATACAATTAATAAACATCAATTTGAAGCTTATTTAATCCTAAACACACCCCTTTAAAGCAATCTTCATTTGTTCTAAAAATAAAACGGTAAATCCGCCTTTTATTGGAATAACCGAATTTAACGATTTTTTGACTTATTGCATTTAAAGAGCTGTATTTGAGAAAATATCAAACTGATTTAATTTCTTCGAAAAGTAGGAGATTTAGGTTTAAATCAGCATAAATTTGATGTATAAATATTTGTTTAGACTTCAAAATTCCACTTAGGGAGAGTGCTCAAAGTGAAATTTTGGTGGGCTCATTAATTTTCTGCAATTTAAAAAGTTTGATAATTAGGGAAAAATTTTGTTTTTTTAGGAAATAAATAGCCTTAGTTTATTTCTAGCATTAGTAAGACTCAGTGTGAGTTTTTTTGAAAAAAAATATTTTTGGACTGAAATCTTTGTTTGTCCATACAACCCTTACAAAAATCACAAATTTCAGTTGAAAATTACTTTTTTTTTAAATTCGGAAAGAAAATCTTAGATTTTCCTTTTAATCTTAGAAATAGCATGAGTACATTTTATGCTCGTAAAAAAATATTTTAAGAAAGTTCAGTTGTTTAAAATAACTTAAAAATTGTTGAAATAATTAAAATCCAACTTCTAGCATCCGTCATGCGCGCAATTTTCACGATTAAGACTATTAACTAACTAAGATAAATTTAAAGCTTATTTATTCCTAGAGCAATTTTTATTTGTTTCGAATATTGGACCTGTAATCCGCCTTATATTGGAAAAAGAGAATGTATAGATATTTTCACTTATTGCATTTAAAGAGCTGTATTTCACAAAATATCAAACCGATTTGATTTATTAAAAAAGTAGAGGATTAAATCAGCTTGAATTTAATGAATAAATATTTGCTAAAACTTCAAAATTGTACTTAGGGCGAGCGCTCTATGTGAAGTTATAGAGGGCTCATTACTTTTCTGTAATTTGAAAAAGTGGGAAAATTGATTTTTTGAGAAATAAATACGCCTCGTCTGTTTTTAGTAGTGGTAATAGCTCTCTGTGATTTTTTTTTTAAATTTTTTTTACGAAAATTTGGATGTTTTTCATACACCCGTTAAAAAAATTGCGAATTAGAATTGAAAATTATTTTTTTTTAAATCCGAAAACTTTTAGATGTTCTATTTGGTCTTAGAAATAGTGTGAGTTGACTTTATTTTCGCGAATAAAAAATTTCCATAAAATTTCAGCTGTTTAAAAAACTTAAAAATTGTTGAAATAATATATCCAACTTCTAGCATCCGCCATGCGCGCAATTTTCACGATAGAGATAATGAACTAACACCAATTTAAAGCTTATTTAACTCGAAACACTCTTCCGTGCAGCAATTTTCATTTGTTTCGACATTCAATTTTTAATTTGTCTTATTGGAAAAAGCGAATGTATCGATTTTTTCACTTATTGCATTTAAAGAGCTGTATTTCACAAAATATCAAACCGATATGATTTATTGAAAAACTAGACGATTTAGTATTTTAAGTATACATATTCCAAATTCAGCCTATTTTCTGTAAATCTTTAGATATTCTTTATTTTTTTTAAGTTCAATATAAAGCTTTAAACGAGTGTTTTCCACTCCCAGACTAAGCATGAAGTAAAATTCCGAGTTTAGAAAAGCCTCGTGAAAATTTGTCGAGGGTCGCGACCCAAGAAATTTTTTCTGGGCTTTTCTAAACTCGAAATTTTACTTCATGCGCCACGTGTATAAAACACAGATTTCAAATGAAGTCGAATATACATAGATTTCGCAATATTTTAGTGTTTTACGCGCGTGGCGCATGAAATAAAATTTCGAGTTTAGAAAAGCCAAGAAAATTTGTCTCGGGTCGCTACGCGACCCTCGACAAATTTTCACAGGGCTTTTCAAAACTCGAAATTTTACTTCATGCTTAGTCTGGGAGCGGAAAACACTTGTTAAAGCTTTAAATTGATCTTTATTAAAGTAAAAACAAAAAATATATAAAAATTTACAGAAAATAGGCTGAATTTAGAATACGTATATTTAAAAGAAAATCTCCCTGTACATAATGTATACGTTGTAAATTTTCAGACAATCGACGCTTTTATAAAAGAATTCAATTTAAAGTTCGAATGAGTGTTTCCACTCCCAGATTAAGCATGAAGTAAAATTTCGAGTTTAGAAAAGCCCCGTGAAAATTTGTCGAGGGTCGCGTAGCGACCCGAGACAAATTTTCTGGGCTTTTCTAAACTCGAAATTTTACTTCATGCGCCACGCGCATAAAACACTAAAATATTGCGAAATCTATGTATATTTGACTTCACTTAAAAACTGTGTTTTATACACGTGGCGCATGAAGTAAAATTTCGAGTTTAGAAAAGCCCAGAAAATTTGTCTCGGGTCGCTGCGCGACTCTCGACAAATTTTCACGGGTCTTTTCTAAACTCGAAAGTTTACTTCATGCTTAGTCTGGGAGTGGAAAACACTCGTTTAAAGCTTTAAAGTGAATTAAAAAAGAAACAAAGAATATCTAAAGATTTACAGAAAATATTCTGAATTTGGAATACGTATACTTAAAATACTAAATACTACGGCCTTGATTTGGACGGCAAAAAAATAGACACAAAGGTTTTAACACGAGACCGTTTTTGGAATCTAGGAGGTATAAATAAAATAATAACATCTATTCCCCCAAAATGTTTATATCCATGCGTGATAATATAAACAAAGCTTAAGGTTGGGCTGTTGCTCGCCTCCCTCCAACAAGTAATTTGTAATTTTCCTTTTGGAAGTTGGGTTTTGTAATAAATAAATTATCTGTAAAAACTTGGCACTGCCAAATATTTAAACAAAATAATAACATCTCTCAATTTATAACGTACTTTAATTTTAGAATTATTACATCTGATTATTAATAACATTGCGAATAGAGATGCCATCTGTAAGATTACAGTATTTAGTGAAGAAAGTGTTAGTGTTTTATTAAATTTAATTCTGATTTAATCATAATTTGGTTTCCTGGATTCCCTATCCCATGGACTATCTGTATAGTTGTTTGTGAAATTAGATTGTCTTTAGTATTTTATAAACATATTTTTTAATTGTGCTTATTAGTTATCTTTTCAAGAACAGACAGAAATAATTAAAAATGAAAACAATTACTCAGATTTCAATCAAATCCATTTGCATGCGGAGGAGAGAGCAAATAAATGTGTTTTGATCGAGAGCGGCGATTAAAGTAATGGATATAGCCGGATTATCTATTAAAAATGCACGTGTAACAGCTTAAAAATGCAAATACTTGAGAGAAGATAAAGACGACGCGCGACGTGTGGGCAGCATTTCTTATTACCCCGCTAATCTGATCAAGAAGATACCCATATCCCTAATAAATATCACCAACTTTAATATCTCATTACTGTATGCACCGAAAGTTACAGCCTAAATGTCACAAATTTAATTTCGGAGCTTATGAATTTTATAGGTCCCCTGTGGGGAAAAGGGTGATTAAGTCAGCAGTTGAACCAGCCATCGATTTTTATGATGGATCGCTGTTTGAAAAGCCCAGTTCGGTGTTTCAAAAAGTTTAAGCCCACAAAAAACAATGGCGTTTGGTGTGTGTATTACTCCGGACAGCGGGAGGGCAAAGCCGTGTTATAAATCTGCGTTTATGAAACCGGCCATTTAGATACGATACATTTACAAAGGTGAGGATTTTCTGTTTTGTTTTCTGTTTTCGGGCTGGTTTAAAAATAAATCTTTCAACTCTACACCACGCGGAAATAATTACAATAGTAGTTGTGCGCCATAATTTATATCCATGTTATTATTACGTTTATAAGACTAAGAGCTTTATACGATGATATATGCGTGCAGTAAGTTGATATCAGTGTATTTATATTTGTTATACTGCGATTTATCAAACTTAAGTCACTAAAAACATCAAACTGGGTTCATCCCTGAACGTCAGTTCTAAACGATAGGTTTTGTAACTGTTTTAAACAACAGTATTTACACTCAACTTGTGACTATAGTTTCTACTATCTAGTAGTCGTATTGTACTAAAAACATTAAACTAGGTTCATCTCTGAACATCATTTCTAAATGATAGGGTTAAATGAAAAATTAATTCATCATATCATGGTTTCCATTGCACTAAAAACATCAAACTGGGTTCATATCTGAACGTCAGTTCTAAGCGATAGGGTTTGTAACTGTTTTAAACAACAGTATTTATACTCAACTTGTGACTACAGTTTCTACTATCTAGTAGTCGTATTGCACTAAAAATATTAAACTAGATTTATCTCTGAGCGTCAGTTCTAAGTGATAGCGTTAAATGAGAAATTAATTCATTGATCTAATGTCTCTTTGAACTTTCAAAGATAAACGTAATGTTTGGTGCCATTGTTTTTTTATTTTTAAGTTTAAACCTTATGTAAATAACATACATGTAACTGTTTTTAACAACAGTATTTACACTTGACTTGTGACTAGTTTCTACTATCTAGTAGTCGTATTGCAATAAAAACATTAAACTGGGTTCATTTCGGAAAGTTAGTTCTCAATGATAGGGTTAATTGAAAAATTAATTAATCATATCTAGGTTTCTAATTTTGTTTACAAATTTAAAGAAATAGTAACAGTCTAAACAAGAGAAATTCAAATTCAAAACTATTTGAATTCGAGAAAATAAGCTTACGCTTCTTCTAGTTTGCACACTTTTAACATAATATATAAAATTACGAAAAAACTATTCGTGAAATAGTTTTTTCGTAATTTTATATATTATGTTTAAAGTGTGCAAACTATAAGAAGCCTAAGCTTATTTTCTCGAATTCAAATAGTTTTGAATTTGAATTTATCTTGTTGAACTGTTCCGTAAGGTAAATAATAAGGTCTCACATTCTTCATACCTGCTAATGACATAATCCCCTTTTTTACCTATAAATACCGGCCATTATTTTCACTCATTCCATTTCTATGTACCTGTTCATTCCACACACAATACTTTTTCCAAGTAAGTTTGTTTTAATTTAATTCCTAATTTTTTAAACGTAATAAGCAAAGCTATACTGAAGAGAGATAAATCTCGAAACGCGTCTATAGATGGCCTAAGACATTAGTTTTAATCCAAGTCCATTCATTCACTTCTAGTTTGTTGCTATCTCTCCTTTTATTTAAAATTGTATTGTTAGTTGGTTTGAAGAGAATTTGACCTAAACGTTACATATATTTTAATAGAGCGTTGTAACAAATCAAATTAAATAAGATTTTAAATATTTCATTGTATAATTCAATATCCGGAGGTGTATTTGCACGGGAAGTAGTTGTTTCAATGGATATTTATCGTCTTAAATTGTCTTATTAATTAAGACACTGTTTGCATTTTCACGAATAGTTTTTTCGTAATTTTATATATTATAGTAACAGTCTGTCTAAATTTTCCACCAATTAAACACAGCATATTATTTTTTTCTGCGTGCAAGCATGATGGTAATTAATATACAAGCAATCCGTAATTTCAACGACCCCCGGCGTAATGATCAGTGCTTTTTTTGAAGTGCCCTTTAGAGATACCGGATTGAAAGGGCCCCCATTCATCCCGTCAATAGGTCCGTAAAGTCCATCCGGCTGCGCCCACGCGGAATTAAATCCATCTTGCCGATTTTAATTTTCGGAAAAATCCGCGGTGCATTCAACCCGGCCCCACGTGAATATCGGAAAAAAAGGGCAACTCGAACGTAACGGAGATGAAATGAGTTTCTGCGCTTTAATGAAAAATTGATCCCCGGCACACACACAAAAAAAAAAACATTATGTTGGAGTGTAAAGAGAAAAATGTATTCAACAGTTCATAAAAATTTTGAATAATTAAATGGAAAACAAAATTACTTAATAAAAATTAAGAGAATTGAAACCAAATTTTAAGGCTTTTCTAAACTCGAAATTTTACTACATGCTTAGTCTGGGAAACAAAATCACTCAATAATAATTAGTCAGAGAGAACTGCAACCAAATTTTAAGGCTTTTCTAAACTTGAAATTTTACTTCATGTTACTAATTTTCTTAACGATTTTTATAATCTTTAAGGCTATCAAAAATGCTCTAATTACAAATCAGAATACAACAATTAATAAACTCGCGTGTATCACTAAAATGTTAATCCATAAGGTCACTTGAACAAAATTTCTTCACAGCATTATCGAAATGTAATAAATAATGGAGGTCAGTTTTCATTTGGGCAATAACAATAATTTTATGGCGATTTCTTCAGATGGTGGACGCAATACCGCTTTATATATCAGGAACGACACTGTATGATAAAGCTTTTTACGATCGCCATAAATCCGTAAGAAAATATAAACAATGTCTAGGTCCGAGACTAACTGTAACTTTATAAAGTATTTATAACGTGCCATTGCCGCGAGATTTACATTCCTCGGATTTACAACGTTTATTAGATTATTTTATTTATTATTCGGACGACTGTTGTAAACAGATTTATAGATGTCACGAAGGAAATAATTTATAATAGACGAACAATTTTATTTCTTTCATAAAAGTATTTTTACAATTATATAAACAAAAACAAAACGTTCATTAAATGATATTTGTCTGTCATTTTACTAGGCGTAAAAGATTGCCATAAGAAAGTGTTTACAGTTTGGCTATAACCATAGAGTAAGTTGTATAGTACTCCTAATCTAAGTTATAGCATAAAAAAAAATCAGATTAATTAACTTGAAAAAACTGCATTTTATCAACTTTCGTTTGTAGAGCGGAACTGGTTAGAAAACTAATTTTAAAAATTAAATTAAAAATAAATTAATTAAAAAAAAACCGAAACAGTAAATGTATGTAATTATTGTATATCAGTTAGACCGAATTTTTATACATGATTCATTAATACAAAACACGATGATTTGTATATTGATTGTCTTTCTAAAGTGTCATCACTTTTAAAAGTTGAAATTATTATTTATAACTAACTTAATTGAGTTAGGTTTTAGTTATTTTTGTTTAGTTTTTGAGACCATCAACGAATCCCATGTTTCTTTACTTAATGGTATTTTTTTAGTAATTGTCAAATAACTATCCATCATGCACTTGTAATTATTGTATGCAGTTATTATATAAGCTTGTTAATTTTTATTTTTGTTAGAACTATTAGATTATAAAAAATATACACACAAAAAACATGAGCAATTATTAGGACTTATTATTACTCAGCTTTTAATTAATTTTCTCCTAGCGAAATAAGGGTTTTCAATATTCCATCTAATAAATAAATGTTCCATATCGTACACAAACATATTTTTTTCATTTCTCATAAACTGTTATTGTTTTACCACTTTTTTAAGCAAAACTAAGACGCATTTTTAGTTTTGCTTAAAAAAAATGGTAGAACATTAAGAGTTCTTGAGAAATGAAGAAATATTTTTTTCGGTTAGTTTAGGTTTTTCTCTTTCTTCATTTTAAGTTGATTTATTTTAACTTTAACGTTTTATAATTTTATACTAATGCCGTCAATTTCGACTTATTTTTTAAATCTAATAAAAGGCTGTTCTTTTCTTAATAATATCTAAAGTTTTTAAAATTCCGCAGCGATTTGTTGAATTTCTAAAAATGTTTGTAAGCAAACGAGTTTTTTTCAATTTTCTTTAATTTATTTTTGGATTCTTTCAACTTTGATGTTCCGTAATTTTATTTATAGAACAACGTCCATCGTGTTTTTCTTCATTTTCCATAAAAGTGATTCACAAAATTTTTTAGTTTCTGATTGGTCGTCAAACAAGAGTTTCCACTCCCAAACTAAGCATGAAGTAAAATTTCGAATTTTGAAAAGCCCCGTGAAAATTTGTCGAGGGTCGCGCAGCGAACCGAGACAAATTTTCTGGGCTTTTCTAAACTCGAAATTTTACTTCATGCGCCACGCGTACAAAACGCTGATTTAATATGAAATTGTTTTTAACTAATTGATAAATGAAATAAGTTTATTATGTCAATTATCAACTGTTTATGAAAACAAACGAGTTTTTTTCAATTTTCTTTAATTTATTTTTGGTTTGTTTCAACTTTGATCGTGTTTTTCTTCATTTTCCATAAAAGTGATGCAAACCATTTGTTAGTTTCTGATCGGCCGTCAAACAAGAGTTTCCACTCCCAGACTAAGCATGAAGTAAAATTTCGAGTTTAGAAAAGCCCCGTGAAAATTTGTCTCGGGTCGCGCAGCGACCCGAGACAAATTTTCTGGGCTTTTCTAAACTCGAAATTTTACTTCATGCGCCACGCGTACAAAACGCTGATTTAATATGAAATGGTTTTTAACTAATTGATAATTGAAATAAGTTTATTATGTCAATTATCAACTATTTATGAAAACAAACGAGTTTTTTTCAATTTTCTTTAATTTATTTTTGGTTTGTTTCAACTTTGATCGTGTTTTTCTTCATTTTCCATAAAAGTGATGCAAACCATTTGTTAGTTTCTGATCGGTCGTCAAACAAGAGTTTCCACTCCCAGACTAAGCATGAAGTAAAATTTTTAGTTTAGAAAAGCCCCGCGTAGAAAATTTGTCGAGGGTCGCGCAGCGACCCGAGACAAATTTTCACCGGGCTTTTCTAAACTCGAAATTTTACTTCATGCGCCACGCGTATAAAACGCTGATTTAATATGAAATGGTTTTTAATTAATTGATAAATGAAATAAGTTTATTATGTCAATTATCAATTGTTTATATGACGGAGAAAGAGCTATGAAGGACACATCACAATTTTTTTAATTGTATCTCTAAAATTTTTATTCAAAAAGTACTTTACAAATGTGTCGCTAAAGCAAGTAGATGTGATAAAAAATAATATGGTGGTCATAAGAAATAAGAAAGTTGATGATGTTTTAAAAGAAACGAAACATATTTTCAAATTGACACTTAGAAACACGTCACTTTCATAAACAGAATAAAATTCAAATCGATAAATCATTAAAAACCTCTCAAATTTCAAACTGGAAACACAATTTGTAAAGTCTTGTGAAACACTCGAGCGAATAAATTTCGCCCCGTAAAATAGTTCCCTCGTGCGCCTTAAATTGCATTCGGAATAGATTAACAAAGGCGCATTTAACGTAATGGCAGCATTTAATCGCTCTATCATTTAATTAGATCTAAATTAATTTAATAAAGTTTTATTGAAGTTATATTTCGTGGCCGGGGCATCTACTGGTAGAATAGAAAAGCTGCGGAGAGATTTTAATCTGCACGTGTGCATGAACTGAGGCCGGAGTGATTGACTTCCTAGTTTAGAGATAGTGTTCTCTTGTAATGAATTAGTTTAAAATAGCCGAAGATATAGTTTGAAAATCAGAAAATTAGATCCGGAAATTAAAAAGAATGAATTCAAAAAAGAATTATATAAACCCTATAATTATAGATAAAAATGCAGATATTAGAAAAAAAACCTATTCATTTTTAAAACCGATACATCAATTTAGGTCATTTGCAAATAACACTGTTCTGTTGAAGATTTAATTGACACATGTGACAGTTTTTCACAAATTAAATCTTCAAAAGAAGAGTGTTTATGCTATTGACTAAAGCTGCTAACGAGTTTTGCGATATTTTAGAGTGTCTTTATTTTGCAATCATATTTCAAAATTACCTCAAGTACAGACATTCTTAACAAAATTATAAACAACGTCAACTATTTATTTTCCAAAAAAAAAGAAACAGTTTACATTCGATTTTTTAAGAGAATTCGTATTCAAATCTGAATGTTGGTGATTCCAATTCTTATAATAGAATTCGAATACTTACAAAAGAGTGCGAATACTTACAAAGGAATTCGAATACTTACAAGTGTATTCGAATCCCCAAAAGAGATTCTAATTTTTTGGCGCCTCCACCATCTCACTAATTATAAACAGTCTCATTAAAAAAATTATATCTCTCAAGGCACACACTTTAATTTTAAAATGTCTTCACTAATTGTTTATTCAATATATCTAGAACGATTATAAATGATCAGAAAGTAAAAACTCTTGTTCGTTATATTTTTAAACAATTAGTGAAGATATTTTGAAAATAAAGTATGTGCCTTGGGAGATATGAATTTTCTAAATTTGGTATGTGTGGAGGCTATATGCGCGACATATTGCGCATATAGCCACCACACATACCAAATTTAAAAAAATCATATCTCCCAAGGCACATACTTTATTTTCAAAATATCTTCACTAATTGTTTAAACAATATATCTAGAACAGTTATAAATGATCAGAAAGTTATAACTCTCATTTGTTATATTTTTTAAACAATATATTTCTGTTACCGTATGTCCACCATACATATAAAATTTATAAAACTCGTATCTCCCAAGGCACATACTTTATTTCCAAATTGTCATCACTGCTTGCTTAAACAATATATCTACAACAGTTATAAATATTTAGAAAGTCATTTGTTTTGTTTTCTAAACACTAGCTTTCTGTTAGCGTATGGCCACCACACGTACCAAATTTAAAAAATTCATATCTCTCAAGGCACATATTTTATTTTCACAATATCTTCACTGATTGTAGGGTAGACTGTGCAAGGTTTATTTATTGTTGAACGATTGTTCATATTTGTGTTCAAGTGGAATTAACCCTATTACATATTCAAAGCATAATACTGCAATCTGTCATCATCTATCTGTCAAATTATTAAAAAACAAAATCGACCATTAAAACTGACGCGTATTTGATAAATATATATATATATATAACCATGTTGTGTTATACAGAGAGTTTTATGTAACACCGAACATACTAAAATGTACTTAATGTTAATTTTCCTATGTTCGATGTGTACTGGGACGCATCAAACCATTGAGTACGATGTGATTGGCTACGATTTCTAATGGTACTATAGTCAACCCAATGTACACTCTTCACGTCAAAAATAAATTAAAATTGTTAATTATTATGTCAATTACAATATGTTGTATTATGAATATTAAAGTACAACGGAATGGTTATCAACTTTTGTTATATTTTTAATCAGTTAAATACTAGTTAAAGAAGGTAAGACGATGTAAACGCTTCATCAGTAAACACAATTTTACGCAACATTTCGTTGTTTAATTTAACATAATAAATACAACTTTACAAAAATGTTATCGCTTAATTTTCTTATACAGCAACTAGTAATGTTGGAATTTGTAGGAACTAAACTTAAATTCTTGTTGAACTCCTACGTACAAAGGATTTTTAATTATTAAATAATTTTGCAATAGTAAGGATATTATTAAACACTCTTCGATATGACAGAAATTGTTTAATTTCATCTCCTCCGATAATATCGACAGATTTCTAACTCCTCGCTTGTGAAATTTATCCAAACAAACTGTTCTAGAAGGTTCGAAATGCTTGAAATAAATGGTAGTCTGATTGACAAATTTTTCAGAAAATATATCATGGGAATTTCTTGAACTGTTTTCTCCATGGTATAAGTTTACTAGAATAATCTTTTCCTCGTTTGTATACATTATTGATATGTTTAACTCTCCGTTCTTCGTCTACGTCTGCTTCAAGTGCTAGAACAGCAAATATTACTTGCTTGCGATAACTGACAGATTTCATTTATTTTTAAAGGGAAGAGTGTAAATTGGGTTGACTATATTACAATTAGAAATCGTAGCCAATCACATCGCACTCAATGCTTTGAACCGTCTCAATACACATCGAACATAGGAAAATTAACATTGAGTACATTTTAGTATGTTCGGTGTTACATAAAACTCACTGTATATTGTTGTCGTGAACAAAGTATAGTGTATAACTCGCATATAATGGCTATTAAACACTCGAACGACTTGTTCCACTCGCCACTCGTTCAGCAAACATCGTTCTCGTGATTAATAGCTATCATTATATGCTCGTTGTGCAATATACTATTAAGCGATTATGTATAAAATTTTAGTTTTAAATCTCCATTCACAAAAAAAAATCCATGGGATCAATACATAAAGCTAAACCATAGTGATTAAAAGTCGCAGGTCAAGGGGCAGTACTAACTATTGCTACACACCATAAAACTCACACGAATTAAATAATTATGAAATAAATTATCTCTTCATATACACATATCCTTCATACTTATTTTCTAGTATCTCATTACCCAATTTGTTTCACATGTGTCTTGATCCGCCCATCCATTCGTCGTTGCGTTACCATCCTTCCTTTCATCCTCCTCCCGCCTTGGCAATCATAATTTCTCGCCGTTCTCTCGGCCAAAACATAAATCTGGAGAAATTGAAGAGGAGAGCAGTTTTATCCTGTCCCATCATCGGGCAACGTTCTCTCACGATCTCCGCATTTTTTCTTTCTCCATCCTACCTGTACGCTCTCGAAACTCATTCGCACGCCATTATCCTTCGAGTATGGCGCACAAATAAGCGCACTTTTTCGACTATCCTTGTCGTCGTCGGCACGTTAACACACGCTTTTAATGTCAATAAAATGTACGAGAGGCCTTTAAGGATTAATGGGACTGTTATGATGTGTTGGATTATTTTCCGCCCTTTTATTTTCTCACAGGTGGATATAAAAGCATCATCTAGCTTAATTAATATAGAGACTTTGTCTTGCAAGTGTACAGGGTGATGCATTTTGGAGGTGCCACATATGGAAAACTATTTTATTTAAAAAGATATTGAAATACCGTTATCGCGATCCAAAATTACTTTTTCGTGTATTAATCAATGGAGAAAAGTAAATTGATCTATCTCTAACCGTTTCCGCTCTATAACCATAAGTTGATAAAATGTCGCTTTTGTGAAGTTACTGTAACTCATTTGATTTTAAGGGTGCTCTTATATTTATTTATTTATTTATTTATTCCCAACAGAAATAATCCAATTACAGGGAAAATTTTAAAATATAACTATTATAACATATGAAAAATTAAACTAAATTATATACATATAAAGACTAATCTAAAAATATATTTATATATATATATATATATATATATATATATACTCGTACATAACGATAATTATAAAAAAATTAAAATTAAAAACAAAAAAAAAGAATTACGAACGGCTAATGGCCAGTTTACAATTATGTGAAAATTCAAAAAGACTTGACATAAATACATCGACATAATCTTCAACACTATGGTAACAATTTAACATATTATGCATAGGTGATTGAGAAAAGTGAAGAGTATTAGGTTTTTTGCTGTAGAACGTTAACGAATTGCGTGTGATAACTCTAGGAGCATGAACGCAAAGTATGTTGAGGAAAAACGGATTGTCCAAATGGTAGTGCACATGTTTGTATAAAGTTAGTAGCAATATATATTTGTGACGCTGTATCATTGATGGCATCGAAAATTCATTAAGTAGCATATCATAAGTGACAGTATCAAAAGGATACGCACCATGTTTAAAATAATATAGATACTTAAGGAATTTTCTCTGAACTTTTTCCAAGGAATGAATATGATAGCGATAGTAAGGGCTCCAAACAGGCGCACAATAATTAAGTTTGCTTAGAATGAATGAGTTAAATAATAGAACAATACTTTCCACATTATTAAATTGTCTACAATTTCTTATAATAAAGCCTAACATTCTTAATGATGATTGAATCGTACTAGTGAGATGGGGCACAAAGCTCAAACGTTGGTCAAATATAACACCAAGATCAGACATCTCGGTTGTTCTGTTAGTGAGATTGGCGTTAATTGTATAATTAAACATTACTGGATTTGACTTACGATAATATGATATAATGTTACATTTTTTTATATTAATACTAAGGCCATGCTTTACACACCAAGAATATAAATGATTAACGTTATTCTGGAGTACAACACAGTCTGAAATTGTATTAATTGTTCTAAACAGCTTAATATCGTCTGCATACATTAAAAATTCGCAGTTCAGTGCTTCAGTTATCGAGTTTATAAATATTATAAACAACAGTGGCCCAAGATTGGAACCCTGTGGAACACCACTAGTAGCAACATATGGTTGTGATTTATAGCCGTCAACTTCAACGATTTGCTGTCTATTATATAAATAAGGCTTTATGACAGAAATAATATTATCATTGATGTTGTGCATACTCAAAAATTTCACTATAATGTGGTGAGGCATGCAATCAAAGGCCTTCGAAATATCTGTGTAAATGACGTCAACCTGATTTTGTTGATCTAATTCAGATGATATTTTATGAGTCATATTAAGTAAGTTCGTCATTGTACTACGTTTCTTAACAAAACCATGTTGACTTGTTGATATATTTTGCTGTACACGGCTATAGATTTCGTCAGATAGTATACATTCGAAGACCTTTGAAAAATTACTAAGAAGTGAAATTGACCTGTAGTTTACTACATTTTGCCTACCTCCAGACTTATAAATAGGAACAACGCGCACGGTTTTCCAACAGCTTGGAAATACACCTTGCTTAGGAATTAGATTAAAAATTCGCTCAATCGGTTCACATAGTATTCCCGCGCAGTCCTTTACTAAGAAGGCCGGTATTTGGTCCATTCCCATGGTTAAATTTGGTTTAACTTTTTTCATGGCCTGTAACACAATATCTTCTGAGATGTTATAATCGCCCATATGAGTAAATCTGCTAAATACTGGTTCGGTATCTTTCGATGGCCCGTAGCTCTTGGCAAAATGGTCAGCAAATGATGAAACAATAGCATCTGTATTCGATAGTGACTGGTTATCATATGTCATCTCACCAGGAATTTTTGTGCACTTTCTCTTCTTATTAATAAATGACCAAAAGCGCGCGGGTTTGTTACTAATTTCATCTTCTGACTTTTTAATAAATATATTGTAAGCAATTTTGGATTTCTGTTTAAATCTTTTTTGTACATCCGCTAATAAAAATTTATTATAGGTGGTTGGATGTCGCATACAACGTCTTCTTTGGAATTGTTTATGCTTTAAAAGTCGAATCAGTTCCAGATTATACCACGGAGGATACGATTTATTACAAATTTTATATTTTGGAACATGAGCATCAAACATTGAATATAATAATTTGTAGAACTCTTCACAAATATCATTTACGTTAGAATTTGGTTTAAATATCGAATTCCAATCAGCGGTGCATAGTTCGCTATAGAGGGAATGTAGATTCGCCTTTTTAAAATTGAATTGTCGTGTAAGGTCCCCTTTAAATCTAGGTACTTTCACCTTACAGGGTAGTGCAATAGTTATAAGTAGAGCTGGGTGATGTGGGTCTTCCCTTACGGCTAGGTCAAGGGAATGTTCTACCTTACAATTAATGGCTGGTGATGTCATAACTAGATCTAATAATCTACCATTCGAATTGAATATAATATTCCGTTGAATGAGGCCGGTATAACTGATAAAATTGTTCAAGGGTATGATGCTGCTTGGTGATTCACCATTATTAACAAAATTTGAGTAACCCGGAAAGTTAAAATCGCCAATGATCAAAGACTGCTCAATATCATAGCATATATGGACGTTTTGAACGCGAGGCGGAACGGGAGCGGGCGCAAGCGTTTGCGTTTAAACGCACGGGTTTATATGAGAGTTCCTAGACGGACGGGAGCTGGCGTTTTCTCCGCCTCGCACCCGTCCGTCTAGGAAGTCTCATATAAACCCATGTGTTAAAACGCAAACGCTTGCGCTCGCTCCCGTTCCGCCACGCGTTTCAAACGTCCATATAAGAGCGCCCTAAAGTTATAACCAAACTGTAAAAACTTTCTCATTGCAACTTTTTGCGCCTATTAAAATGATGTACCTGTTTTATTTCAAGGACGTTTTGTTTTTGTTCACATAATAAAGCGTCTATTGCGATAGGACGGCTCTATCTTTAATATACATTTATGTTATTTGATGTTTTATTTTAAATCAAATATTCTTTGATACTAAACACGTAACTCTTAAATTTCACCAAAAAAGCGAGGTTTCGGAGAGCGAACTGGAAATAATTTAACCGCGTAATTACTTAAAGGGCCCCGAAGGCTAAAGTTCGGCCCCGACATTGATTTATTCATTTGATCCAGTAGGTAGCGAACTCTCCTATATATTCGCAAGCAGCGTGTATTGGCTTTAATTTTAATCACCGCGTGTGTAACCGTAAACCGTAAACGTAACGTTTATATTTAGCTGGAGGCCATTAGATTTCAAGGGTCAGCGTCTGTAATTTATCCTTTGACTCCGCTTGCATCAAGGTAAAGGGTGTGCGCGTCTGAATGTATAGATACACAATATTAATATTGTAAATAAGGGTCGGGCCTTTAAGATCGGACCACACTTAGCCTTAATAGTTTGATCCTTATCCTAGCGCTCTCCGGATAAATTAATTCGATGCGGGCGCGCCCGGAGCCCCTCGGTTTTACTCTGTTTGCATTTGTTAAACGCAAACTATTTACGTTTAATTTAATGCATACAAGTTAATTTATTTGAATGTCATTCTCTTACGGTAATTTTCATATATGCAAATATGCACAATTTAACAAACATTTAATCGCAACTATTTTACTACATTAATAAGCAATATTTTACATTTTTATATAAATATGCACCATTTAACAAATATTTAATCGCAACTATTTTACTACATTAATGCCCTGCATTATAAAACGTTTTATTACGTAAATAAAATTTACTTTGGGAATAAATTAATTTATTCCAAAGATTTCGGTTTTATAAACACAAAATAACTTTATTTGGCTAATAAATCTCCCCAATAAATGTTTGTTTTTCTACCAAGTAAATTTTGTTCTCTAAGTAATTTGACAGGTAAAAGTCAAAAGTGTATTATATTATTATAATTACTTTAGATTCTACTACTTGTATTTATTAATATCATTACGGTTATCATGTCTACCATATCATGCGTCTCAAATCTAAGTTCGCTCATAGTATCTTCCCTGACAGTGATTAATTCGAACCACAAGACATTCTAAGGAGTCGAAGACCTAGAGTTTTTCAAATCAGACAACCAGACATTTTTATACTTATGCATACGCGTTTTTAAAAGTAGTTCCATTTAAAGTTTTAAACGAGTGTTTTCCACTCCCAGACTAAGCATGAAGTAAAATTTCGAGTTTAGAAAAGCCTGAAAATTTGGTTTGGTCGCGTAGCGCGAAGCACGGAGGGGCCAAACCAAATTTTCGGGCTATTCTAAACTCGAAATTTTACTTCATGCGCCACGCGTATTTAACACTGGAAGCACTGAAATATTGTGAACAAGTGAACCACTTGAAATCAGTGTCTTGTATGCGTGGCGCATGAAGTAAAATTTCGAGTTTAGAAAAGCCTAAAAACTTGGTCGCGTAGCGCGAAGCGCGGAGCGGCCAAACCAAATTTTCAGGCTTTTCTAAACTCGAAATTTTACTTCATGCGCCACGCGTATTTAATACTGAAAGCACTGAAATATTGTGAACAAATCTACTTCACTTGAAATCAGTGTCTTGTACGCGTGGCGCATGAAGTAAAATTTCGAGTTTAGAAAAGCCTGAAAATTTGGTTTGGCCGTTCCGCGCTTCGCGCTACGCGACCAAACCAAATTTTCAGGCTTTTCTAAACTCGAAATTTTACTTTATGCTTAGCCTGGGAGTGGAAAACACTCGTCTAAGTCTTTTATAATTTCTAATAAGCTTTCTTTTTCTTCTTCTGTGTAATTCTATCCTATTCCATGGTTATTCTCCATAATTATAACGAATTATACTAAATTTCCAATTTGATAGACAATTTAATTTGATATATTGACAATTCAATTTAACAAATTGGTGGTTCCAGCTATGGCCACAATAAAAATGTATAATTTCGGTCGGTCATCTACTAAGTAAATTATTTATTTCTAAAATTCGAAGACCTAGAGTTTTTCAAATCAGACAACCAGGGATTTTTACACTTATGCATACGCGTTTTTAAAATTAGTTCCATTTAAAGTTTTAAACGAGTGTTTTCCACTCCTAGACTAAGCATGAAGTTAAATTGTGAGTTGAGAAAAGCCTGAAAATTTGGTTTGGTCGCGTAGCGCGAAGCGCGGAGCGGCCAAACCAAATTTTCAGGCTTTTCTAAACTCGAAATTTTACTTTATGCGCCACGCGTACAAGACACTGATTTCAAGTGAAGTAGATTTGTTCACAATATTTCAGTGCTTTCAGTATTAAATACGCGTGGCGCATGAAGTAAAATTTCGAGTTTAGAAAAGCCTGAAAATTTGGTTTGGCCGCTCCGCGCTTCGCGGAAATTTTACTTCATGCTTTCCCTGGGAGTGGAAAACCCTCGTTTAAGTCTTTTATAATTTCTAATAAGCTATCTTTTTCTTGTTCTGTGTAATTCTGTCCTATTCCACGGTTATTCTCCATAATTATAAGGAACTATACTAAATTTCCAAGTTGACTGACAATTTAATTTCAAATATTGACAATTCAATTTTACAAATTGGTGGTTGCAGCTATGGCCATAATGAAAATGTTTAATTTCGGTCTGTAATCTACTATTTAAACTATATATTTCTATTTGCTATTTATTTGGTAGGTTTGCTTTATAATACGCAATTTTATTTGCCCATTAGTTTACTAGGTAATTAAATTTACTCCACAAATAGTTATCTAATGATTTATTAATCGTTTATAATACCGGGCATAATAAGCACTATTTTACATTTGTATAGACGGTAAAAGTATCAACAATGGAAAAGCCAGAATGAACGGAATGCAATGATTATTATTTAAATTCAAGCCATTCCACTTGCTCGTTAAACCTCGATTTAAATTAATCGCACACAATGAATTAAACCCGCGTTTAAATTAAAGTAATTAATGGCACAAGTTTAAATGAAGTCTCTTCAAGTTTCCGCACTGTTCCCAACAACAGGAGGGACATGCTGCATTCGCTGTTTAATTCTCTACAGAAATTATATAAGCAACAATAAATGCAGAAATATCTAGCCAAAAATCGAATTTTTAAATAAGATATTAAACTGAAAATAACTTCTTTTTTAATTTCCTACTCTCTGTGGATGTTGTCATTGGCCCAATTATTGAAATTATCAAGGCCGTAGCCAGGGGGAGTTATAGGGGTTTAAACCCCCTACGAAATTTTAAAAATGTTAAATTTGTCTATGTAAAAGCGGCCCTGTGAGAGCAAAAACAATATTTTTACCAATAATAACACCCCCGATTCCGTACGCAAATGTTAAATTTAACGTATACATTATTAATACACTCACCATCTAAGTATACATATCAATGCTTTGTCGATATTTTTTCACCCTGTATAGAACAGTTTATGTGTGATGTTACCGAATGTGTTTTCTGAATTTGTTAATTAACTTATTAGTTTGTACCCTACTCACTTATACAGTAAACCTATATTTAGTTTATATATATTACTATGTAATTAGGCTATGCTTGTTGAGAAATAAATTATTAT
Organism: Philonthus cognatus; assembly: GCA_932526585.2. Lineage (NCBI taxonomy): Eukaryota > Metazoa > Arthropoda > Insecta > Coleoptera > Staphylinidae > Philonthus > Philonthus cognatus. The sequence goes on from OW052241.1 coordinate 46,360,977, forward strand.
TATTATTAACTATTAAACGCGCTTAGACTGTGGTGTTGAGGAATAACATGTTCATTAAATTTAACATTTTGCGTACGAAATAGCCCTGATTATGATATTTAAGTGATTGCTATTTTATATAAACTCTATTTTTTTTTAACAGACGCGCTTTATTTATAAATCAATAAACAAAGAGGGTGGGCCAAATACGTGATTTTCCGCCGATTTTTTAGTCGTGCGTCGCTGGCATATTTTATTTGTAAGCCTCCTTAGCTTTTCCTTTTTTCCTTCTATATTTAGGCAAGTTATGTAAAAACAGTCCTGGAAAAATAACGAAAGGATGCTCATCAGTCCGGGTGAAAGTCAAAAAGTCGGTTTTGTTCTTATGAAAATTGGACCGTCGCGTTATTTACGATGTTGCAAATTGCCGAAAATTGCCCAATTATAAATCGTTAAATACTATGCACGCGCATGATTTATCGCGGTGATTTTCGAATTTTCTTTACGACATCAACGAGAGCTGTATTATTAAGGTGCACAAGAAAAGAAGAGAAAAAAAAGAGGCTCGCACAAGATGTTATTGCAATTCTTTTAAAACTCATTGTGTAAAATTGTTATAACCATGCTTAATTGAGTTGCAAGAATGCACATAACTACTTATAGGGATTGTAATAGTGGTAAACCGTTTAACGGTTAAATTGTAGAAAAAATGCTCTTCAGAATTTACTGGTAATTTTCCAATTTTTTCCTGTATTTTGGTATACATCGTAAATCGTAAATAAATGCTCTTCAGAATTTACTGGTAATTTTCCAATTTTTACCTATATTTTTGTAAATAAAGTAAACCTATTTAATAATAGATATGTAAGTAGTTAAATTCCTCTATCTTCACTGTTTTATTTTAATTATAAATGTACATTTCAGGCACGATGTGCCCTTTTTCAATAGTTTAAAGTAATGATTTTTTTATCTGTACACATATCCTGAATAAACTGCAATAAACCAATTGTTTAAAACAATAATTATAGGCAACCTAATTCCGTCAATGTATATTGGGTTGCCGCAGTCACCACATAATAAATCGCTTACTGTAGCACAATCTTTAATAATTTTTAAAATAAATGATTTCTTCATATTAGTTTAAACAATATTATGTTGAAATGAAGAATAAACATTACTTATTTGACAGTGACGTGGCAGTGGCAGAGACGTAAAGATACTGGAAACATAATACACATTAACGAGTTAATATAGATGCCTATAATCATTGCTTTAAGGTTGGAATTTATAATGAGTAAAATCCAACGTTTTGGATAGTAATTTGTATTTCAAAGCAACCGAGAAGCCGACAGTTGTTTCAATGGATATTTATTGTCTTAAGTTGTCTTATTAATTAAGACACATTGTTTGCATTTTACACGAAAAACATTTTCGTAATTTTATATATTATTTAAAGTGTGCAAATATTTTTGAATTGGAATTATTCTTATAGATACTCATTAGAATTATCTTTAATAAGGATATCGAAACGAGTTCGTGTTTTTTTATCACTCGTTTTTACTTTAAATAAATACGATAATTATTTGAGTGTATTTTCAATATAATTAGAAATAAAATTATTAACCACTTGTTTTTACGTTGTTCCTCTTCCTTTTGCTAGAATTCCCCTTCGTAAGGAGCGCATCGTTAATTTATCACGGTTAATTAAATAAATTATTTGTTTCTCAAACAAATTAATCGCTCTAATGAAGTGAAGGCGGTAGACCCCACATATTCCGACACACAGGTGCTCTAATATATATGCGGATGGCGGTGGGAAGACGGGTCGAGTCGAGTGCTCGAGTTTAAGCGATTTTAATTACTGCGAATAATTGAATTGGTGGCGCAGCGAGGACATTAGAAATTAGAAGAGTTAATCTAAATTAAAGATCAGCTCGAGCGGAATTATGCATTCCGCTAACAAAAACAACAAAAAATAAAGAGGATTCATTAAAAAAACTGTTTGTTTGTTGTCTTGATTTTTAATTAGCGTCATACGTGATCGATTATTTATTAACGAGGTTAGCGTTGGGAATTTTAATTTAATTATAAAGTATAATGAAGAACAAAACAGTGAATAATCTATAATAAGGGTGTGTGGCACACATTCTTTCAAGTATAAGTTTCACATATCTCGTTGCAAATATTCAGGCATTTGATGTTTATTAAAAACGTTGAATTTAAATTTAAATTTGTTAGATAAGATTTGCAGTAAAGTGTATTAATTGTACATCGTACCGTGCACGTGCGCATATTAAAAGTGTATGTTTTTTGTGTATATAATTTTTACGTGCACCGAAATAAATCAGTTGAGTTTGAGCCGTTAATGTGTGCAGTTGTTATTTCTTCCTCCGCTATAATATACAATAATATATTATCAACCAAATAAGGGCAGCACCTTTACAAGATTAGATAAGATAACTGTAGGGCTGGCCTCTTGGCATGTATCACCGCGACCTTTGCAGATCTATTGTGGATCCCTGTCATCCTAGACGACGTGCTCGAGCTTCGCCTCTTTGATTAGCCCTATAAATCCTGACAGTGGGCCTTGAGTTGGCTCTCTGCGCTTGGTTTTGTGTTGCCCAGCTTTAGGTATCTAACCCTTGCTGGGGCCTCACATGGCACAGGATGTGGAGAGGGTCTTCCTCTTCTTCCTGGCAGAATTTACATATCGTATCCTCTGCCAAATCTATTTCGCTCATGTGTTTGTTGAGCCTACAGTGTCCTGTCAGTAGACGTACTATAGCCTTAACCGTTGAGAAGATCGGTCCTAAAAGCCGGCTTTTTGTTTTTTGAGAAACTGTTTCCCCTGCTTCTGCCCTGGTGTGTTCGTCGACCAAGTTTGAGTCTGTGTCTCCGTCCATTTTTTTTATGGATTTTCTGACTGTGGTTTTTGCGATACAGCAGGAGGGTTCCTGTCCACTGAATGCACTTGACGAGCCATGTTTGGCCAGTTCGTCTGCTTTATCGTTCCCTCCTCTGATGACTATGGCTATCCACGTTGTTAGTTCCTCGATGCTTATGGGATTAAATTGTTTGCTTTATATCGCCTCAAAGAAAAAAATCAATTAGGGACAAATTAGGAGATCTTGGTGGCTATTTTATGCCTCCTTTGATGCTTATAATGCGACGAGGAAATATCTGATTTAAATATTTCTTAGCCATATTATGAGCAAGACATCCGTCATTCTGTAAGCCTTGTACTGCTGGTTTCACTTGGTTCTGAAGCAGTTCCAAATAATTTTGGCTATTTAGATTCCCATCAATAAGAAATCCTATAATAGTGTCCCCCAGAATACCGGTTGAAACGTTAAGTTTCTGGGGTACTGAGTTTTTGAATTTATTCTTCGGTGCTTGTTTTCTTGGGACCAGTATCTCACTATCGAAGGATTGTGACGACCATGTAACGGGAAAGTCGATTTGTCACTAAACAGCAGAGCTGGGATGAATCCTCAAAAACAGGATTCGAATCACGAATCCAAATAACTTAATATGTTTCGAGTCACGAATACTCGAATAAAGGATTCGTAAGTGAAAAATATGATTCGAATCAAAGATTCGAATCCTCATTTTTGAATCATGGATACGAATCCTTTAAAAATAAATTTGAATCTATTATTTGCAACCAGTAACATTTTATTCCACCAGATTCAATTAACAAAAATGTTCATTTACCGACTAAATATCTGATTAAATAATGATTTTAATTGATGATGATATATGTGTTATTGAACTTCATTTTAAATCAGTGTTTTATACGCGTGGCGCATGAAGTAAAATTTCGAGTTTAGAAAAGCCCCGTGAAAATTTGTCTCGGGTCGCTGCGCGACCCTCGACAAATTTTCTACGCGGGGCTTTTCTAAACTCGAAATTTTACTTCATGCTTAGTCTGGGAGTGGACCGTCAAGATTTTCTACATGTCGAGATTTTCGATATTTCCAAATTTTTGTCGATTTATTCACAGTTTGTTATTATATTAAATGCAACTTTAATATTAATTAAATACGGTTTTTCTTAGCAATAGAATATTCACCTATTAAGAGACGAGCAAATTGTAAAGGTAACTCTAAAAGTTAATTTTAGGTAAAATTTTGCATCTTTTTCTGTGATTTCAACGAATGATTTATTATATTACATACGTCGATTTTATAAAAGAGTTGAATTTAAAGTTCAAACAAGTGTTGTCCACTCCCAGACTAAGCATGAAGTAAAATTTCGAGTTTAGAAAAGCCCCGCGTAGAAAATTTGTCGAGGGTCGCGCAGCGACCCGAGACAAATTTTCACGGGGCTTTTCTAAACTCGAAATTTTACTTCATGCGCCACGCGTATAAAACACTGATTTACAGTGAAGTTAAAAATGCACTGAAATTCAACCCAACTTCGATATTTTTTCAAAATTGAATGTTTTCTTTCCTATCCATGCTGTAAACCTTGAGATATTCGTTGTTTTCTTGTAAAGAAACTTCCTTGTAGTCCTTTGGTCTCCGAAGACCTTGATTGGTCCTTCGAGCTGTAGCCTTTGTAAAATGGTAATAAACTTAGTAATCTAGAGTGATCCTTCAATTTGAAACTTCTAAAAAAAAAGTGTTGTCCACTCCCAGACTAAGCATGAAGTAAAATTTCGAGTTTAGAAAAGCCCCGCGTAGAAAATTTGTCGAGGGTCGCGCAGCGACCCGAGACAAATTTTCACGGGGCTTTTCTAAACTCGAAATTTTACTTCATGCGCCAAGTGTATAAAACACTGATTTCAAGTGAAGTTATAAATATACTATTAAGGTTGGAAATGTTTAATGGTTAAGTAATCAAATATACACTCACAAATATTTGAATTATTCGAAAATTTTAATATTTATATTCAAATATGAATAATTTAGTGATTTAAATATTCATATAAAAATATGTAACTATTTGAATTAATCGAATTCGAATACCAGCCTTAATAGCGATGATTCGAATTAATTGGGAGGATTTGAATCCGTGCATGAGGATTCGAATCCTTTTATAAGGATTCGAATCCTTTTATAAGAATTCGAATCTTTTTATAAGGATTCGAATCAGTGTTTGCTGTAGAAAATTTGTCGAGGGTCGTGCAGCGACCCGAGACAAATTTTCACGGGGCTTTTCTAAACTCGAAATTTTACTTCATGCGCCACGCGTATAAAACACTGATTTACAGTGAAGTTAAAAATGCACTGAAATTCAACCCAACTTCGATATTTTTTCAAAATTGAATGTTTTCTTTCCTATCCATGCTGTAAACCTTGAGATATTCGTTGTTTTCTTGTAAAGAAACTTCCTTGTAGTCCTTTGGTCTCCGAAGACCTTGATTGGTCCTTCGAGCTGTAGCCTTTGTAAAATGGTAATAAACTTAGTAATCTAGAGTGATCCTTCAATTTGAAACTTCTAAAAAAAAAGTGTTGTCCACTCCCAGACTAAGCATGAAGTAAAATATAGCTTCACTGAAGTGTATCAAATATTTGGAGCTATCTAAGTAAAATTAACATACATTTTGCAGTAACAATCATGGCAACCTATTATAATAACCGAAAATAACAAAATCACAGTGTCTACAAACTAGAGATGGGTCGTTCATGAATGATTCGTTCAAAAAGAACGATTCTGTGCCGTGATATGAATGAACTGATTCCGTATTTCAAGAAGAATTGATTCGTTAATGATTCATTCACTCAAGACGACCATCCGAACGATTTAGGCTGAGCGGAATCGTATTCCCGATTAGGATTCATACATGCGGTCTGAATCTGCCCGAATCGGATGACTGATTCGTTCGCTCGTATCCACGCACAACTTCAACTCTGCTTTGTATATGCGATCTGAATTCTCCCGAATCGGATGACTAATTCGTTTGCTCGAATCCGCGTGCACAAAGCGGAGTTGAAGTTGTGTGAATCTAAATCCGCCCGAATCGGATGACTAATTCGTTCGCTCGAATCGGTTAAAACGATTCATCACAACTTGTGAAAACGAATCCGCTGCGCCAGCCCTAATTTATATTTTGTACGACTCGACCGTCGCGCAGCGGGCCGTTTCTAAATAGCTCGTTTGAATTCGTAAGGCTTAAACGAATTTAATTTAATCAGCTGTTATGTAATAATAATGTTCTTTTTAGGCCTTTCGAACGATTAATAAAAAACGAATCACTTTTAAGGAATGATTCGGTTAATTCGAATCACATAAAAGATTCAAACTTCCTATATCTACTACATACACATTACTTTACTCATATTCAAAATATCAGGGGACAACGTGTATAAGAGTGAATGCCTAAAAATATATAGCTACATCAAGATATGTATATTAAATGAAACATTGCCTGTATAATTCTAAGCTAAAGATTTGTTTATTTTGTATATTTGTTAACAAAACTAGTTAGAGTAGAATGTCACCCTCTAAGACAGCATATTTAAGTCATAAAATGTGATATATTTCTAAGTAGACTCAAATGAAGCCATAAAATCTAAAACTATTTACAATAAACCCTCAACATCTGCAAATCACAATTGCGCAATCATCATCAAATATATAAACCGAGGCATGTTAATACATGTAATTTAGGTAGCGATTGTGCTGTGTTTGGGGTCGGGTGCGGGTTTCAATACACGAGGGGTGGTTTTGTGTGTGTGTGTGTGGGGGGGTGGTTGGAAGTAACTGGCTGCTAAGTTGAAACACGCCGGTAGTTGATCCGCAGGCAGTTAGCAAGAGATTCCCGAAATCTCTTAACGATTCGATAATCCCCCTTTAGTGTCCGCTGCCAAGACTTCATCCCACTGAGAACGGCCATTACAGTCCAGATGAAGTATTAATCGCACCGACAGTTTTACACGCTGCCGTAAATAATAGAGAGGATTTCTTGTTTTCGGGTCATGTTTACGATTTTATTGCTTTAGTAGTGTGTGTGGATGGAGGATAAATATTAATGTTTTTTATGTGATTTGAATTTATGCTACTAAATTATATGGATACATCATATAAATAAGATTTATTTGTTGTAGACTACTTGATATAGTTACAATAAATATTCTAAAATGTTCTTAAAATTCGTAAAATATTATCCAAAATCTTTCAAAAAGCCATAATTGGTAGAAAATAGTAAATCTTAAAAACTCTCAAAACGAAAGTTTGATCAAATCCGTAAAAATGATCCAAAATCTTGCAAAAAGCCATGATTGGTAAAAAATAGTACATAATAAAAACTCTCATAACTCTTGCACCATTTAAAATGGGATAAATAATACGAATTCGTGGAAATTTGTACTATAGTTAACCATGAGTTTTCAGTAAAACCAATAAAACAAAACTAATGTTTTCCCCGAAGTCATTAATACCATTCTAATGAGTGTTGTCCACTCCCAGACTAAGCATGAAGTAAAATTTCGAGTTTAGAAAAGCCTGAAAATTTGGTTTTGCCGGGGCGCGCGAGCGAAGCGAGTCGCGCTCCGGCAAATCCAAATTTTCAGGCTTTTCTAAACTCGAAATTTTACTTCATGCGCCACGCGTATAAAACGATAATTTGACGTGATGTTCAAAATCTACTTAGCGACCAATCAAAAATTGATTCACGTTTTACAATTTAAGAAACGTTAATGCAAATGATTCATAAAACAATCGATATACGACAATCTGTATAATTTCGATTATATCGAGATATTTTAATAATTGACAAATTCGGTTATCGTATCTCGATTATTCCCATTACTAAATAAAATATATTTTAAGATTAACACAGTTAATATTCTTGAACCTATAAAAAAAGGTTAGGAACCAGCGACGGCTCGCAGCCTAACTTCAGGGTAGGCCACAGCGCCAAGGCACACAAAACTTGAGGTTGAGATCGCGCTTTATAAATACAAGGAATTGCACAACAAAGTCACCTTTCAATAACTGATACATATTATCTTGGTCTTGGGCCTGCCCTGAAGTTAGGCTGCGAGTCGCCGCAGTTAAGAAATACTGTTCTAAAATGATCTTGAAAAAAAAAAGAATAGATTAAAAAATGCAACCCGTGGTAAACATTTTTGAATCTAATTCTAGAATTAATTGCATCCAAATATTTTCAATAGGACATTAAATATTTAAAAACAGGGAAAAAGAGAAATCTTTCTTCTTTTTTTATGAGAAAATTAGTCCCATCGATTTTAATACAGACAGCGTCCTAAAACGTAGGCAAGAATTTAACAATTTTACGACTTTTTGTCGTAACGATTACTAAGCAGCCCGAAAATAAGACCCGCTTGAATTTTAATAATCAACCCGAGCTCGTCTTATAATATATGTCTGTCCAATTAAACCGGCATTTAATATTTACCCACCAACTGCGATAATGATAATGTCTTCATTCTTTATTATTTCAACTTCAAGACCGCAGAGTTAATTATTAAGTTTGGATATAATTATTCAGCTTGAGATTAATTATGAATGAATTATATTTAAGAATGAGTAATTATTAATAAAAATAAAATTGTAATTAAAAATTATTATTTCTTGATAAGTTTCTAAGAATAAGATAATAAATATCTGGCTGTATTTCGTATTGTGAAGGCTTTTACTTTGTTATACATATTAGATGTCAGATATTACAATACATGTATTGTTATATATGATTGTCTTGTTTTTTTTTAAAACATTTTCAGGAAATTGGAATTTTTAATTTACCATTTTATTTGAATGTGTGCTCACATTTGCAATATTAAAAAAAATACAAGTTCTTGATAAGTTTGTTTCCAGAATCACACAATACAATTATTGTCACATCTGATTGTCTTGTTTTTTTTTTAAGAACATTTTCAGGAAATTAAAATTTTTAATTAAATATTTTATTTTAATTTGTGCTCACATTTGCAATATTAAAAAAAAATTCTTGATATGTTTGTTCCCAGAATCACACAATACAATTATTTTTTTATTTTATTTATCAACGGAAATCTCCTTTATACATCAATACACAATTAAAAATAGTGATATAAGATAAACATAATATTACTTTGAAAAACATATAAATAGAGTGAGAAATATAATACAACAAACAAAAATACACTAATTAACAATATCCAGATTAATAAACTGTAAATGGCGTTTGAATACACTGTACGAATTACTAAAAATGTAAAAGTTGGGATACAACATAAGGACATTACAATACCGCATTATACGTGCCACAGGATTATGGGAACCATACAATGTTCGATGGAAGTTTAAACGAAATAAGGGCCTACAACGAACTGGAGTTGTTAAAAAAAAATTAAAGTTCAACAAGGATAATAAAAAACTGCAATTGACATGTCCATTAATCAGTTTGAACCCATAGCATAAGTCAAATGATATTCTTCTATATTCTAAAGATTTTAAATTAAGACAATTCAATATGTGTGACCGACTATAGTCAATGCGTGCGATCCCCATTTTAAAAGATACTAGTAGTAAGAACCTATTCTGAACTTTTTCAATGATTTCAATGTAACAGTTGTGGTAAGGAGACCAAATTGCAGAACAATATTCCAAATGTGGCCTTACCAAACTGACGTAAAGGGTTTTGAACGTATCCACGCCAAAGTGTTTCGAAAATCTATTAATGAAACCGAGCATAGAAAGAGCCTTACTAGAGATCTTATTCAAATGGGTAACAAAATTTAAGCGAGAATCAAATATAATACCCAAATCACGCACTGTCTCGACCAGGGGCATTATTGTTATATCTGATTGTCTTGTTTTTTTTTCTTAAGAACATTTTCAGGAAATTGCAATTTTTAATTAACCATTTTATTTCAATTTGTTCTCACATCTGCAATATTAAATAAATATAATTTCTTGATAAGTATGTTCCCAGAATCACACATCTATTGCAGATGAATAAAAACATATAATTTCTTAATAACTTTGTTTCAAACACACTTATCTACAAATTCTAATTTTTAAAATTGTAGGCAAAAGTGATGCAATTTGTCATTATTTTAGAATGTGATTTTCAATAATGCAATTTGTCATTATTTTACAATGTGATTTTCATATGACAAAGGTTTGGTTCTCGAGACGATTTAAGTTTTCACTATTCGACAATTAGTTCATAATGTTTATGAAACCTAAACGTAAGTGAGAAATGTATAGTGTTAACTTAACAATGTGATTTTCATATGACAATAATTTGATTCTCGAGACAAACATTTCAAGTTTTCACTATTCGTCAATTAGTTCAAAATGTTCGTGAAACCTAAACGTAAGTAAAAAATATCATATGTTCAATAAAGAAAAACCTGTAGAGTGCTATGATTTCATCTTTTTTATAATTTAGGATGGCTACACGCTTTAGGAATTTACATATAAAACGTCAGACATAATATTGATAATATATAAGTTTAGAGTCGCCAACCTACAATATTTTCCATGGCACTCTAGAGGTTTTTTTATTTGAAGATATGATATATATTTTTAATTTAACAATGTGATTTTCATATACCAAAAGTTTGGTTCTCGAGACATACAGTTCAAGTTTTCACTATTCGTCAATTAGTTCATGAAACCTAAACGTAAGTGAGTAATATATATATTTAACTTAACATTAAATCGGTGTTTTATACGACTGGCGGTGTTTTATACGACTGGCGCATGAAGTAAAATTTCGAGTTTAGAAAAGCCTGAAAATTTGGATTTGCCGGGGCGCGACTCGCTTCGCTCGCGCGTCCCTGCAAATCCAAATTTTCAGGCTTTTGTAAACTCGAAATTTTACTTCATGCTTAATCAAGGATTGGAATCTTATGTTAAATTATAAATTAACACTAATGAGTGATCTTCTTTAAATTTGTTTTGCTTATCTTTTGACTCGTGGCTCTCTCACTACTAAAACATTATTAACACTTAAAAAGACTGTTATTCCTTACTTCACTCTTTATTTGTATCGTTAGATATACATTTCGAGACACAGGGTGCTCATTATTAATAACGTTGATTATGAGCACCTTGTGTCTTGAAATGTACATTCAACGATACAAATAAAAAGTGAAGTAATGAATAACAGTCTTTTTTATGTGTAATAATCACTTCACGTAAAGTCAAAAACATACAGTTAAACATTAATAAAATGATAATTATTAATATGTATGATATTTTCTCGGTTTTCATTTCAAGTCTTACTTTCTTTAACTATGGCAGTAAATAAATAAAAATTTAAAATATGTAGCGCAAATTAATTTGCGAATATAATAAATAATCGGAATTTTACAATCACCTGGTCAAACCAGATTTTTTCTGTAAACATTTTATTTACACCTCAATTGCTCAACACCGCCAAATTATTTTTTATGCATCCCGTGCATAATAAATTTGAATTGTCCAATTAACTCGGGAATAAAAGTGAAATTTCTGGAAGCGGGTCAGCGCAACATTTCATTTTTTCTGGCGCGGTGCGACGTTAATTAAAAGAGAAATCATTTTACCAATTGAGCGAAACTTCGTGTGAAATGGATTAATTCGATGTTACTTTTCTAAATGCTCTATATTGGAATGGCAAATAGAATATATACGAGGATATTTGTTTTAAGTATATGGAAATATTCAATATTTTCATAGTAGCTTTCAATTTGAAGCTTCTGCCGAGTGTTTCCACATTTTGATAGAGCATGAAGTAAAATTTCGAGTTTAGAAAACTCAAAATTTCACTTCATGAGCCACGTGTATAAAACACTGATTTCAGGTAAAGTTTAAAATGTACTGCTTATGTTAATACATTTAAATAGGTTTATTTCATCAAAGCAAATGTTGCGCTTTCAAAATTCAAGGTCCTGGAATAATATACTTTGTGATGTAAAAGGAGAAAAATCCCTGTATAACGATTTAAGAAACAACAGCAAATTAGGTCATGTTGAAAAAATTATTTTATCAAGCGAGTGAGCGAGAAGGACAGAAGACGACGACGATCGTTTCGCTCTTTTTATGAGCTCCTCAGGCCGCCACATCCATCATCCCATTCATTCTGTGTATATTCATAACAATTATAAATACAAACAGATTATAAAGTATATCCAGAAATTAAAATTAATTCTATAAAGTGGCTATAGACAATATGTCTTTCAGCCAATTCAGCCAACTTTCTTTAAATCTTTAGATTTTCGTTGTTTTTTTAAAAGAGTTCAATTGTACGTTTTAAACGAGTATTTTCCACTCCCAGACTAAGCATGAAGTAAAATTTCGAGTTTAGAAAAGCCCCGTGAAAATTTGTCGAGGGTCGAGCAGCGACCCGAGACAAATTTTCTGGGCTTTTCTAAACTCGAAATTTTACTTCATGCGCCACGCGTATAAAACACTGATTTCAAGTGAGGTTCAAATATACATAAATTCACAATATTTTAGTGTTTTATACGCGTGGCGCATGAAGTAAAATTTCGAGTTTAGAAAAGCCCAGAAAATTTGTCTCGGGTCGCCGCGCGACCCTCGACAAATTTTCACGGGGCTTTTCTAAACTCGAAATTTTACTTCATGCTTAGTCTGGGAGTGGAAAACACTCATTTAAAGCTTCAAATTGAACTCTTAAAAAAAAACAACGAATATCTAGAGATTTAAAGAAAATTAGCTGAATTTGGAACACGTATACTTTAAATAAAAACTCCCTGTGTCTCAACCGAGTTGTTAATAATGGAACATTTCGTAAGAGCGTAAGTGAATAAGTTAATACAGTCTGCTTTATAAAATGATTTTTTTTTTATATAAATAATATAAAAATTCAATTTTATTCCACATAAAAACTAAATAATCTGATAACATCATTCTCATACAACGTATAAAAAAGAAGCGATGACAAATTTATTCATCCATCACATATACAATTTTTTCTCTCTAAAACATCCGACCCCTAACAAATTTAGCAAGCCTCGAAAAAAAAAAATCACCCGCTGCTGCCACCGTTCATTACACGACATTAATCTTCATTTAATCTAATGTCCCGAACATTTCTTCCAAACCCACCGAATAGTGTTGATAGTACAGAATCCTTTATTCTGACATAATGAAATCAATGTATCATCGTTATTCTCGCACTCTCTCCCAAAAATAAATCATTGATAAAAATAAAAGTCGATTCTCGCAGCAAATAAACAGACAAAAAGAACTCGCTTATTGCTGAAATGCTGTTTGTGTTTGTCAAAAATAATATTTATCAAATCGTTCGCCAAAAATATAAACGTAATGTTAGATAAAAGGTAATAACAGGTGTTCATTTAAAAACCCGATCGGAAAGGGCTTGCTTTTTTAATAGAAGGAAATGGAACGAGAAAGCGAAGTCACAGCTTAATTTACGTTTAGTCATACCTGACATAAATGTCAGATTGTGTTAATCAGTATCTAATTAATTTGCCTTGTTCTTATAGTTGTTGTGTTGTTTCTTCTTCTTTCGTGTGAATGGGCACTAAGATACCAAATAAAATAAAACGATTTTATAAAACTGGTTTAGATTAACATTGACAGGAGCAACTGAAAAATTTACGTACGACCTATCGTATGTTCAATAAAATAAAACCTTTAGAGTGCCATGGAATATATTCTAAGTTGGCAACTCTGAAATTATACATTATAATTATTATGTCTGACGTTTTATATGACAATTCCTAAGGTTAAATTTAAAAAAAGATTAAATAATGGCACTCTAGAGTTTTTTTTTATTGAACATACTATACTTCACAATGTTTTGAAAATTTCGTAGCCAACATGATCGGATTTTTAACTAAACACCTGATATAGCCTGTGGTATTAATTTAAACAATATATGATATGAACTGAATTTCCCAGATGTCTACCTTAATCTGACAAGTATTATTATAATGCTATTTTTTTAATTTTTCAAATCTGCAAAACTTTATAGCATATCCTTTACATTATTTTAAATCAATTGAAAAGTAATGGAGATGATTAGAGATCATATAGACTATGTTCTATTTTTCGAGGCCAAAAAAATTTTACAGTGCTTTAAGTTTTAGTCTACAAGAGGTGTGTTGATTAAAACGGAAAGCACTCTAATGTGTATCAATAAAAAGGAATGCTATTTTCACACTTTTGGATGAGTCTTTTTGTTGTTTAATTTGTAAATATCTTACACCTGAAAAGCCGGAAAGGCATTAAGATTTAAGAAAGAAATAATAATATTAAGAAGTTGTATTTACTAACAATAAAATGCCAGTTTAACGCTATTTAAATTGATCTATTATTTGAATTGTTATCAAATATGGCCATTTAAAAGTTGCACAATAAAAAGCTGCTCCATAAAATTCTACATATGTATTTGCTCCATTATGATACCATATGTTCAATAAAAAAAACCTCTAGAGTGCTATGATTTTATCTTTTTTTAAATTTATGTTGGCTACACGGTTTAGGAACCGATGAGAAGTTGGCCATAGATTTCCAGCTACGAATCCGGCGCCTCCACCATTTATAAAACTATAATTTTACCAACGTATTACAACGAATACAATAAAATGTCATAGAAACAATTGATAATTTAATTAAATGTAATGCTGAGATAGCTCTTACAACTTTTAAAAGTTATGATTTAGCATCTGGCATTAAAATTTGTATCTGTGATAAAAGAGGACATTTCAAACATTTTAAAAATGCTATTTGGGGAGGTTTAGAAACGATTTTAATAGCCACAAATGTCCTCAGTAGTGTTATTACCAATATAAAACAATAATTGGAGGACCATCTTTCTTCAATTTATTTTAACATGTTTTTCTAAAACGCCCACCTGAAGACATGGCTTATTTTTCGAAAAATAAAAAGTTGTTGTTTGGGGCCTTTTAGAAATGATTTTGTTGGCCACAAATGTTCTCCATAGTATTAGTAACCATACTAAACAACAATTGGAGGACCATCCTTCTTTAATTTTTTTTAAACAATTTTTTTTCCAAACCACTCACCTAAACACATGGCTAATTTTTCGAAAAATGAAAAGTTAGTGTTTGGGGCCTTTTAGAAATGATTTTGTTGACCACAAATGTTCTCTATAGTATTAGTAACAATATTAAATAACAGTTAGAGGACCATTATTCTTAAATTTTTTTAACAATTTTTTTCCATACCGCTCCCACCTGATGACATGGCTTATTTTTCGAAAAATAAAAAGTTGGTGTTTGGGGCCTTTTAGAAATGATTTTGTTGGCCACAAATGTTCTCCATAGTATTAGTAACCATATTAAACAACAATTGGAGGACCATCCTTCTTTAAATTTTTTTAAACAATTTTTTTCCAAACCACTTACCTGAACACATGGCTAATTTTTCGAAAAATAAAAAGTTGGTGTTTGGGGCCTATTAGAAATGATTTTGTTGGCCACAAATGTTTTCTATAGTATTAGTAACAATATTAAATAACAATTGGAGGACCATCTTTCTTAATTTTTTTTTAACAATTTTTTTCCATACCGCTCACCTGATGACATGGCTTATTTTTCGAAAAATAAAAAGTTGGTGTTTGGGGCCTTTTAGAAATGATTTTGTTGGCCACAAATGTTCTCCATAGTATTAGTAACCATATTAAATAACAGGTGGAGGACCATCTTTCTTCATTTTTTTAAAACAATTTTTTTGTAAACCGCTCACCTGAAGACATGGCTTATTTTTCGAAAAATAAAAAGGTGGTGTTTGGGGCCTTTTATAAATGATTTTGTTGGCCACAAATGTTCTCAATAGTATTAGTAACCATAATAAATAACAATTAGAAGACCATATTTCTTCAATTTTTTTTAAACAATTTTTTTCCAAACCGCTCACCTGAAGACATGGCTAATTTTTCGAAAAATAAAAAGTTGGTATTTGGGGCCTTTTAGAAATGATTTTGTTGGCCACAAATATTCACTATAGTATTTGTAACCATATTAAACAACAATTGGAGGACCATATTTCTTAATTTTTTTTTTAATCATTTTTTTTCCATACCGCTCACCTGATGACATGGCTTAATTTTAAAAAAATAAAAAGTTGGTGTTTGAGGCCTTTTAGAAATGATTTTGTTGGCCACAAATGTTCTCCATAGTATTAGTAACCATAATAAACAACAATTGGAGGACCATCTTTCTTCAATTTTTTTTAAACAATTTTTTTCCAAACCGCTCACCTGAAGACATCGCTTTCGAAAAATAAAAAGTAAAATTAAAGAAAGATGGTCCTCTAATTGTTGTTTAATATGGTTACTAATACTATTGAGAACATTTGTGGCCAACAAAATCATTTCTAAAAGGCCCCAAACACCAACTTTTTATTTTTCGAAAAATAAGCCATGTCTTCAGGTGAGCGGTTTACAAAAAAATTAAAAAAAAAAAATGAAAAAAAAATGATGGTCCTCCAATTGTTATTTAATATGGTTACTAATACTATGGAGAATATTTGTGGCCAACAAAATCATTTCTAAAAGGCCCCAAACACCAACTTTTTATTTTTCGAAAAATAAGCCATGTCATCAGGTGAGCGGTATGGAAAAAAATTGTTAAAAAAAATATTTTTCGAAAAATAAGCCATGTCTTCAGGTGGGCGTTTTAGAAAAACATGTAAAAAAAATGAAGAAAGATGGTCCTCCAATTATGGTTTTATATTGGTAATAACACTACTGAGGACATTTGTGGCTATTAAAATCGTTTCTAAACCTCCCCAAATAGCATTTTTAAAATGTTTGAAAGTACTCTTTTATCACAGATACAAATTTTAATGCCAGATGCTAAATCATAACTTTTATAAGTTGTAAGAGCTATCTCAGCATTACGTTTAATTAAATTATCAATTGTTTCTATGGAATTTTATTGTATTCGTTGTAATACGTTGGTAAAATTATAGTTTTATAAATAGTGGAGGCGCCGGATTCGTGGCTGGAAATCTATGGCCAACTTCTCATCGGTGGTTTAGGAATTGTCAGACATAACAATTATAATATATAATTTCAGAGTTGCCAACCTACAATATATTACATAGCACTCTAGAGGTTTTATTTTATTGAACATACGATACTATTCATTTTTATTTGTGAACTTCTAATTAACCAGAGAGTCAGCTCTTGATTTTTTCACATTTTATAACCTTACTCGTAATATACTTGTACATGTACGAATAAAAGTAAGTTTTAATAATATATTGACTTTTAATATTTCGATTCAATTTTATCACCATCATAAAAATTCTAATTAGACACGAAAAGACAATAAATTACTAAGATAACAGCGCCCAGCACTCTTGTAGTTCGACGCTTTTGCAAGTCAATTTCAACCCCCTACTTCCCGAAAAACAGTCGTAATTCATCATGGGCGTTATCATCTCCAAATGTTGGCCATCCCCCTTCTACCAAAGATATTCGCTTACGTCGATTTACTTTTTTTCATTTAAATTAATTCCCCAGTTTTTTTCCACCCGCAAAGAGCTCGGGCTTTTTATATTTATATTCCCACCGCTGCTTTTGTTGACATCAAACAAACAAAAATCCGTTTTCTGTGTCAGACATTTTCCATTCACGCGCGCAAACTGTGTCAACATACACGAGTAACGGAACAATCGGCAGTGAAAAGTAAACAAAAAAATTGGGAATCAATTATTTCTCTTCCTGCAGGGGTGAATACCTAATTCTATTGAAAAAGAGATCATTCCAGTAAACAAAAAAAATATAAAAAAACGCTTGATTTTTATTTGAATTATGTAAAATGAATAAATTGAATCAATTATTACGGTTCAGTGGCGCATTGTGAGTTCAATTTGAAACTACTAACGAGTATTTCCACTCCTTGATTAAGCATGAAGTAATATTTCGAGTTTAGAAAAGACTAAAAATTTGGTTTGGTCGCGTAGTAAATTTTTGATTTAAGTGTACATATTTTTATATTAAGTATACATATGTATACGCTGCAATATTTAGATATAATAAAAATAATAATAAATTGTCTTTATTCAAAACTAATAAAAAAAAAATCAGGAGAAAAACAATAATGCAATGTTATTAAAGTTTAAAGCGAGTGTTTTCCACTCCCAGACTAAGCATGAAGTAAAATTTCGAGTTGAGAAAAGCCCTAAGAATTTGGATTTGGACGCGCAGCGTCCAAATCCAAGTTCGGGCTTTTCTCAACTCGAAATTTTACTTCATGCGCCACGCGTATAAAACACTGAAATATTGTGAGATTTACAATATTTTGGTTTAGCAGAATATTTTTAAACTTCCTTACGCAATACATATTTCATACTGATTTAGCAGTACATTAGTAATTTTACAACATTTCAGTGTTTTATACGCGTGGCGCATGAAGTAAAATTTCGAGTTGAGAAAAGCCCGAATTTGGATTTGGACGCTGCGCGTCCAAATCAAAATTCTTAGGGCTTTTCTCAACTCGAAATTTTACTTCATGCTTAGTCTGGGAGTGAAAAACACTCGTTTTAAAGTTTAATATATAAATATTACAGCGTATACATATGTATACTTAAAACAAAAATATGTATACTTAAAAGAAAAATGTCCTGTTCTGGAAATTATTAGAATTAATTGTTAACTACCAAACTAATCAATGAGTGGAAACACTCGTTTTCAATTAATGAAATTAACCACACTATAGAGCATTAGATGGCGTTAGCTATCTAATCCATTAATAGTTTGGCTTTATATAGTCAGAAATGTTCAGTATTCCTCAGCGCTGGATGGGGACCACACTGAAGAGGACCTTAAAGTCCGAAACGCGTCTGCGGGCATATGATGCCGGAATACTAAACTGAAATTTAATTATGAAATTATATGTTTTTAAAAAACAACGAATGACCAAAATTTAACAACGCATGCAGGGTATAAAGAGTTTGGATTTCGTAGGGTTTATTTCGAGACGGCATTTGAAGAACCAGAATTGGAGCGCATTAAGGGCTGTTGTAAAGTTTGTATGGCCGAATGTAATTTGGGGCCATAAGCTATTAGCGCTGTGTCGTCGGCAAATTGGAGAGGACCCAACCCCAATATATGGGTTGACGTAGAAGGGATCAGGACTATAAATACCGTAGCAATAGATGTTGTAAAGTATAGGCGATAAGGGGGAGCCTTGAGGGACACCTTGTTGCAGAATAAAAGGGGCGGGCGGCAAGAATTGACGGATTTTCACGGGCCTTTTCTAAACTCGAAATTTTATTTCATGCGCCACGGGCATAGAACATTGGTTCAAAGTGAAGTCCGAACTTTAAAAATTGATGTATTCGAATATTTTTTTCAAGGCACACTAATTTTATTTTCAAAAATATCATTTTAAATAGAAGATTTATTTCAATTTATTTTCGACGAATACATTTTTGAAAAACAACATATTGGGCATTAGTTTTCGGGCTTTACTTTGAACCAATGTTTTATGCCAGTGGCGCATGAAGTAAAATTTCGAGTTTAGAAAAGCCCCGTGAAAATTTGTCGAGGGTCGCTGCGCGACCCTCGACAAATTTTCTACGCGGGGCTTTTCTAAACTCGAAATTTTACTTCATGCTTAGTCTGGGAGTGGAAAACACTCGTTTTATCATTAGAGATTATTTTTCTGATTGAGAAAAATAACGTCTAATGTAAAACAAATTGAGGCAGCCGTTTAAAAATGTTAAGTTGGCTATTATAAGGCAATGCAGTTATTAACTGTATGTTTTTGAGTTTACGTGAAGTGATTACTGTATTAAAAAGACTGTTATTCCTTACTTCACTTTTTATTTGTATCAATAACAAACTGTTTGATAATTTAAACAGTTTGTTATTGATAATGAGCACCTTGTGTCTCAAAATGTACATCTAACGATACAAATAAAAAGTGAAGTAAGGAATAACAGTCTTTTTTGTTGTAATAAAGTTATTATTGAAACAAATCAATATTAATGTAATTTCTTAGTATTTAAACGGCTATAGCCTTTGGTTTTTAGTTTTAGCTTTGGTTTGGTTACATAGGCGAAGTGAATTAAAACATATACCGGGTGTCCGATAAAAAAAAAACGTGAAACCCGATAACTGTTATTTATTCCGATTTATTGAGCGGTCAATAAATAACAGAGTTATCGCGTTTGACGGTTTTTTTATCGAACAACCAGTATATGTTTTAATTCACTTTGCCTGTGTAACCATATTTAGCTGAGCCGCCTTTTGCCCCAAATTGGGTCTGCCTCTAGCGTGTGACAGTCTGTACATATGATAAATCTGTTTAATTTGTTTTTAAATTTCCTGTGTCAAGAATACCAGTGTGTAGTCACCTTTAGGATTGTGTTTAATTCCATAGAACTTTTTTTTATGTTGATTAAACTTTGAACATATTTACATAAATCCATTATTTATCAAAACCTAAAACCGTGTGCGGATTTCTATTAAACATCGTGTCGCGAGCGATCTAGCCGTAATAACCGTTTATTTAATCCAGTTAAAATAAACTTTCGAGTTTAAATGATATTCAGCTTTTGTCGGGTGGAGAGTTTACTGTTGCGTAAACCATTTAACATGCATCTATGATAAAGTTAGCGGGGGTTTTCTGTGTTCAAATGTGCAGTGCTATCGCTACCCCCGTGCGGTCGCCCTTAACGCGTCCCCATCCGCCGCCCTGCGGCCCTTCAGCCCCTCAGGGCCTCGTTTCGCGCTCGACGATGTTCCCAGGATAACGCCTGTGAGGTGTCCGCCTGCGTGTGTGTGTATGTGATCGTGTTGCCAATGCCGTAAAATGCAACAGGCTACCTTTATGTCTTTTTCATGCTCGATTTTATTGATATAAAGAACGGATATATAACAATACTTTATGTAAAGTTGGAAATAAATTATCATAGAATCAAAAAAATACAAGTACAGTTCTTTAAAAAGTTTAGTCTGGGAGTGGACAACACTCGTTCTTAGAAGTTTCAAATTAAAGGATCACTCTAGATTACTAACTCAATTACCATTTTACAAAGGCTACAGCTCGAAGGACCAAACATGGTTTTCGGAGACCGAAGGAATACATGTAATCGAAGTTTTTTTACAAGAAAATAACGAATATCTGAAGGTTTACAGCATGGGCAGAAAAGAACACATCCAATTTTGAAAAATATCGAAGTTGGATTGGTTTTCACTGCGTTTTTAACTGCACTTTAAATCAGTGTTTTATACGCGTGGCGCATGAAGTAAAATTTCGAGTTTAGAAAAGCCCCGTGAAAATCTGTCTCGGGTCGCTGCGCGACCCTCGACAAATTTTCTACGCGGGGCTTTTTTAAACTCGCAATTTTACTTCATGCTTAGTCTGGGAGTGGATGACACTCATTAGTTTAAAATACATCACAATTGGTAAAATAAATATCGTTGGATGCCCATCTTCAGGGGTGATATGTAAGCAAATTATGGGTCTTAGGAGTTGTCAAATAAGTGAGTTACTTAACTGTTTCTGAGGCACTCTTTACAAAAAACAAAAGATTAACATTTTAGATATAAAATTTAATTAAAATGTAAATAAAATTACCTAATTTTGCATATTTTTTTATTGCTAGATTAGCGTGCTTTATTTAATTGATTCGATTAAAACCAAATAATACCATTGCATAACATACTGATTAATGTGATAAATTGTTGGAGTCATCTAAAAAGGGAAAAAAGGGAAACTACCTGCTATTTAGATAAGGTCATAAATTGTAACATCAACATCCCATAAATTGGGGTTTCTTTTCTTCCATTATACTTTCGCGCTTGTAGAGCGTGCCTTTTCAAAATTTGCTGGTTTAGATATTTTGGAGAGGCCCTCCCAAGGGCAAGTGGCAAGTGAAAGCGCGAACGTCCAAAAACTCCTTCGCAAGCACCAACTTCTCCATCCACACGTTGGCCAAGTAACAATTGCCATATCGTATAGCCAATGTGTGGAGCCGGCATTATAGAAAACAACGACAGGAGCTTATATTATAATTTTATATTGGCTGAGCTCTGAGGATTTTGAACTCTATAATTTTAATAACAATATTGAAATTTGTACGCTATTCACAAAAGTTGTTAAAAAAACAAGCATTGCAGTAAAAAAGACTGTTATTCCTTACTTAACTTTTTATTTGTATCGTTAGATATACATTTCTAGACACAAGGTGCTCATTATCAAAAACAATTGTTATTGATAATGAGCAATGAGCACCTTGTGTCTTGAAATTTACATCTAACGATACAAATAAATAGTAAAGTAAGGAATAACAATCTGTTTTAGTGTAATAATCACTTCACGTAAACTCCAAAACATACAGTTAAGCTTTGCAGTTTTGAAAAAATAACATGTACAAAAGCTGGAATATGAGTAAATTTAGAAATTCAAATAGAATTTTATTTTGATTTGGTTGGGATTCACTTTATAGTATATGTTTATAAAAATAATATTAAAATCACTTAACTTTGTTTTACCACTTTTATTTTAACTTTTACAGTGACTATAGTTTCGACTACAAGCTAGTCATTATCAAGCTAAGTTTGATAATGATACTTAGTTTCATAATGACTTGTAGTGGAAGCTGTAGTCATTGGCCATACGACATGTCAAGTCATAATGACTAGCTTGTTGTGGAAACTGTAGTCATTGGCCATATGACATGTCAAGTCATAATGACTAGCTTTTAGTGGAAACTGTAGTCACTGTAAAAGTGATTTAAGTGTTTTCAATATTATTTTTATATAGAGTAATTTAATAATCTTGCAGATTTCTATTGTGTTCAGTGTCACTTTAGTTGGCAAATATATCAGTTTCATTCATAGTTGGGTAACGTAATATGCTCGACTGGTTAATGAAGTCTTGCAAGAGCAATTAGCACACATCAGCTTATCAGATTAATTGAATCGGCGGACGTGCCCTTGCGCCAATCATGCAAACAGGAGGAAGGAAAGTGTTAGTGTGCGTGGGGGGACCTCGCTTAATCCTCTCAATAAAACCACCATGTAATATACATTACAACCCTCTTAGACAGATTTAAAATATACATAATACTTAAAGAAGAGATGTAGATACATAAACAGAAAATGTTAAAAAGTTAATGTGAGTGGGATTAATGCAATGCAGATAGACTTATTTAATTGTTGAAAATCTATTATGGAAATAGTTTTAGTTTAAAACACCGATGAGTTTGTATTTTATACAGAAGTGAAATAACTCGATTATATCTTTATGAGCAAAACGAGCTTGAATGTCTAGAAATTTCAAATTTTAATCAAGTGTGCTTAAAATTGGGAATCCTGTAAAACGGGGAGTGATACAAGGCTCCAGTGCGATTTACGAAATCAGGTTAGAATTTGCAGAGAAATCTATTGGTGTTGGCAGAAATTCCGCAACTGTCAAAATCAGCGAGTTATTGGTCGTAATTCGTTTGTTTGGCGAGATTAACGTCTGATGATGGCAATTGATTTCCTCGAAACTCTGTACCAATTTCACGTGTCATTCGATTTGATACACGAAATGCTCCCTTTTGCTAAAATATACAGGGTGATTCAAGCATACAGCAGTAGTTCTGATAATTGGTAGGTTAGAGAAACAAACGATTTATGAAATCGGTGTGAATTTGTCATGTCAGGTTAGAATTTGTAGATGAATCGATTGACGTTGATGGCATTTACGCAGCTGTCAAAATGATAGAGTATTGGTCGTAATTCTTTTGTTTTACGAAATTTTTAATATCTGACGATTGCAATTCTACACTAATTTTATATGTAATTCGATTTGATTTAAGCAGGTTTCAGTAGATAGATAGATAATTGTAGGGATGGCTTCTTGGCCTGTACCACCGCCACCTTTGCAGATCTATTGTGGATCCCTGTTATCTTAGACGACGTGTTTGAGCTTCGCCTCTTTGATTAGCCCTATTAACCCTGACAGTGAGGCTTGGGTGTAGCTCTATGCGCTTGGTTTAGTGTTGCTCAGCTTTAGGTATCTAACCCTTGCTAGGGCCTCAGATTGGCACAGGGTGTGGATAGGGTCCTCCTCTTCTTGGCAGAATCTTCATATTGTCCCCTTTGCCAGACCTATTTTGCTTCAGTAACTTTGATTATTAATCGGATAGAAGACCCCTGCTTCAGAATATTATCATCGCTGGCTACATATACAGTTCTAGAAGGTCGAGTGGGTCAAGATACAATTAATTTTATAACAATTTTCATAAATTTCACAAAAAATCGTTATAACAATTTAAAATGTGACATTTACGAACAATGTTACAAACGGCCGCGGGCCAGATTCAGACAGATCGTTGGTCGTAGTTTGTGAGATCCTTGGGATAGAGAAACAACCGACACCTGAAGTCAGTGGATCGATTAGTGATGTCGAGTACGTCACAGCTGCCAAACAAAGATTTCAACTGCCCCCTGATTCTAGTTCACTCGCACGAGACATGGCATGCTGCGACAGTCGATTAACGACCCTATGCTAGAATACAATTAGAATACAATATGGCGTCGTCGATACATAAGCCGCATTCGATGGCAATGAAAATCAGGCGGTATAAGCATAACTCGCTTATTTTGACAGTAACGTCATAAAGTTTCAGATAAACCCAGTGCGGAATGTACTCTAGAATTGAATGCGCTAAATAAACATAAACAAACTGCCAACGTAGTTAGAATTGTCGGTAGCACTTTTGGTTTTACAGCTAGAGCGAAATATATTAGATGAAATCCGTGTAGAAATCACTCTACTTTTATTTAGTTTAACCAGAATTTAATAGTCACAATTAAAATTTAATAGTTACAATCAAAGTTTTATCCAAAAGGTTGTAAGATAATCCGCGCGGAATTAAATCTGGAATTCCATCATGTCGAACTCGACAGAAATGTTCCAACTGACAGAAAAAGAATGACGAAATTCATTTTATGTTTTAGTAGTATAGTAAGCGCGTAGCACAATGGGCCTAATGAAGCACAATGGGCCTAATGAGGCTTAAGTGCAGTACAGAAATGCGCACTCCCCAAAGAATCAGAACAGTAAGCGCGTTTGGGAAAATTGTGTTAGTGTGCTCAATAACCAGTCATTTTGCAATTTCTAGTTTTTATGTGTTTTTAAACTCTTGCACTTTAAATCAGTCATGTGATTCACCTGTAAATTATCGGTAAACCGATTTTGATTCATAAATTTGCCAAACTACCTGTTATTGGAAAGATCTGGATGCATGATCCATATTTTCAAACGTCCCGGACTTATTTACTTATTCAGTATAGTATTATCTGGAACAATGGCGGCTTGAATAATTTTTGTGCATGTATTTCACTATTACTAGATTTTATTCGAATAATAACTACGTGGAATATCCACAAAGTAAATTCCGTTTGACTGGCTAAAGAAAACAAATACATATTCAGAAAAAAAGGCACTTGTCATACCTAGGCACAAGCTTTTGTTCTCCCTCATTTTAAGAAGGTGCCGCTTGTAATGTGAACCAAGTAAAAACATGTTCTTTGATCTTAGCGATATTGTTTAACTTCTAGCCCCAAAACCCACACAGAAAGCAGAAATTGTACGGTTTTCGTGAATTAGTTCTTCAACTGCAGCAACTAGTTTATTACTAACTTCGCGGAGCAACCAAACCAAATTTTCATGCTTTTCTAAACTCGAAATTTTACTTCATGCTTAATCAAGAATTGAAAACAGCCGTTAGTAGCTTCAAGTATACATATATATATGCATACGCTGTGAATTTTTCGACATTCCTTGTTTTTTAATAGTGTTTACTTTGAAGCTTTAAATGGATGTTTTCCACTCCCAGATTAAGCATGAAGTAAAATTTCGAGTTTAGAAAAGCCTGAAAATTTGGTTTGGTCGCGTAGCGAAGCGAAGCGACCAAACCAAATTTTCAGGCTTCTCTAAACTCGAAATTTTACTTCATGCGCCACGCGTGTAAAACACTGAAATAGTGTGAAGGTCAAAATACACTGCAAAATCAGTATTATTAAAATACTACTAAGGCAGGATTAAAAATATACTGTGAAACAAGAATGTTTGGAATTTCGCAATAAATCAGTGGTTTATACGCGTAGCGCATGAAGTAAAATTTCGAGTTTAGAAAAGCCTGAAAATTTGGTTTGGTCGCTCCGCTTCGCGGAGCGACCAAACCAAATTTTAAGGCTTTTCTAAACTCGAAATTTTACTTCATGCTTAATCTGGGAGTGGACACACTCGTTAGTAGGTTTAAATTGAACTTATTAAAAAAAAACGAATACCTTAAAATACATACGCTGAATCAGTATGTTTACTTGAAAGAAAAATTCCCTGTATGTTTATGTCTGCAGTTGGGCTGAAGTAGATTGTACTTTCTTCTAATTTCGTGTGGAAATCACTGAACTATACATGACAATTGTCCTTTTGTAATTGTAATAATTCGTGTCCGCGGGGGTGGAAATGCACTGACGTGAAAAGCGGGCGCAAACAATGGACGCGTTTTCATATATGCGCAACGTCCTCCCCCATTTTCCTTAACAATTAAAGTAATTCGCGCAAGTCGCCGGACCAGGAGGACAATTATTCATATTTCACGGCGGCGGGATTCCATTGTTTCCGTTCCGTTTCCACGCTTCGAATGTTTGCAATTAGCAATGGGAGAACACAAACAGTTTTATACGTGGAAATGATAATAGTCGGTGATGAATAATAATAATAAATTATGAGAACGCTTATAAGGGCAACGTATTAAAAGCGTGCGCATTTGGATTTACTGCATTGGTTGTATATGGGAATATCATAATCGGGTTTTCTTTGCTTTTTTGCATAAAGGAATTACCTTACAACACTTTTATACGCTACGATTAAAATCAGGCAAGAGTTATTGATATGGGATATTACCTTAGAAATTTGTTTTATGCTGCTGTGATTTTTTAATAACTTTATATAGTATTATGTGGATAGTTTACACATAATTGATTTAGAATGTTTATTAAAGTGTTCCCAATGGTAACTTGCTATATTTCTCTTTTATTATTAAATAAATCGTTCAAGCTTGCATATAAGTAAACATTGAATTGTATTAAAGGATAAATTAAAAACACTTGGTTTGTTTCACTATTTTTAATCAAGTTTGTTAAAGCCAATAACCATATAAATTTTAACAACATTTGTTTAAAACAAAACCTAATCCAGAAATACATGAAGATACACATCAACCATCATACCTGGGTAACACAAGAAGTACTAGGAGACTCGTATCGCAATTGGTTAATTCGAGAAATTACAAATAGTAAAACAAACCAAGTGTTTATAATTTATCCTTTAATATTATTTCAAAATGTTTCACCAAGTGATAAATGAGAAAGTTATTCAAGAAACACTGAATTGTATTTAAAATGTTTAGTACTAACTACTCTGCTCCAAGAAATGAACGCAGCACCTTACAATTTGTTAAAAATGTTAACATTTTAAGTTTAGCTATGTGTTTATTTCATTTCATTTTTTGCAACCTGTTAAAATAAATACAAGATTCAAAAAATTCTTCGTTATTTCAGACTCTAACGTAATATACACAAAAATAACGTATATCTCAAAAGTTTTGGCACAAAACAGAAAATAAAAAATATAAAAAGATCGAGTTGGATTTGCAAACAAAAGTAATTGAATGATTTGTCATTTTAATGACAGTTCAGTTACCGAAATCGATTGCGCTGCAATGGCTTGTAAATAAGAACTTAGAAAAAGCGTTTATAATTTAGTTGGGCCTAAAGTTCAAATAGTCCGACTTTTCGAAAATTAAAATGTATCGCGGTGAACCATATATCATGCGATAGCAGAATGTGACCAAGGTAATACCATGCCTAAATCTTCTGAAAAGTGGAAGACCTAGACTGTTAATTGAACATAGAGCAAACCAGTTAGTCGAAAGTGCCAAGAATAAAATTAAACAGTCGGTGAGAAGACTTTCACGGCGTTATGGTGTTTGCAAGGAAACAATTTCCAGAGAATTTAAAGAGAAAAGGTGTAGAATATGTAGAATAGTTTCGATAAATTGCAGATGGTGCGTTAATTTCGTGGAGCAGTGTACTTTTTCTGTTCAATGTTCATGTTTTCAGGTTCTATGCCCACTTGTACCACAGCTAAATAATTTAAATCAGGGGTTAGTACTTCTTTAAAATAACAACAACAATTTAATTAAAACACTTAACTTTGTTTTACCATTTTTATTTTTACATTTCAGTGACTATAGTTTCGACTACAAGCTAGTCATTATCAAACTTAGTTTGATAATGAATAGCTTGTAGTCGAAACTATAGTCACTCAAAAGTAAAAATAAAAGTGGTAAAACAAAGTTAAGTGTTTTAATTAAATTGTTATGAAGATGTACCACAAAGTGAACGCCAACCAAATTAAAGATAACAACAATTTTGTTCACAAGTTGTGTACACTATTAAATGTTATATAGTGTAATGAGTTAGATGTAATACGAATTATGGAATAAATATTTTTAGATCAAATGAAAGAAAAGTGGTTATTTTTCAATACAATTTTCTTTTTATCATGAAAAAGAGTTACACAATAAAGAACATTTTTCCAACTTCAAGTAGATATTTGAATGATTTTTGTCGCTACTTTGGCTTTTTGTAGGAAACGAAACGAGAAAACGCGCTGTTTGATTTGTGCTTCCTCCGCCCGATGCAGCGGAGATAGTTGCAATTTATTCCTGTCCAATGGCAGTGCATAAAACTTTTAAACTAGACCATAAACATGTCCCTACATATTCATATCACCGATTGAATCGCCATGATATATTGCGCTCGGATGAAGAATTGTTACAGACGAGGGCAGGATTAATAACGCTGTTAAATTGCTTTTCAGGCCGGCGAGCATTTTTTTTGTTCGCCGGAAAAATGCATGAATTTAATTACGGCTTGTCAATTATCGTAGTTTCGAATAGAGTTGATTAAAATGTTAATCCACTGGATAAAAATAAATCTCATATTACTTTTAATAAAGTTTGCGACTTTCATCAATAATCTGCCAACTAATAAATCAAGGCGTTTATAATTTATAGTTTATAGTTTATTTACTGATTAATGTTTATTTAAAAATTGCTAATAATTCGTAAAGATTCAAAATTCTATATAAGTACAAATAGTAAGGGAGAATCAGTATTTTAATTAATTGTGCTAGTATATAATTCTATCTGGTGAGAACAACTGGCTACAAAAGTCCCTTTTTGTCAGTAAAAATCTATAATTACAGGTATTACAGAAAAGGTCGTAGCCAAGGGGCGAGATATAGGGATTCAAACCCCCCTCCTCCCGAAATTTTCAAAATGTTGATATTTGTATGAAAAGGTGGCCCTGTAAGAGCAAAAAGAATATTTTTATCATTAACCCCGACGCCATAACTCTTGTATTTGTTATTCCCAAATAATAGCCAACTTAATATGTAAAGTTATTTAAATTAAAAACACTTTGTATTGTTTTACAAATTAAACTTTATTATGACTAGTATCGGTTTGTTAGACCATTTTCAAAGGAATTCCTTTGAAAATGGTCTAACAAACCGAAAGTAGTCAGAATAAAGTTTAATTTGTGAATCAATACCAAGTGTTTTTAATTTAAATAACTTTACATATTCTAATATGTTTCACCAAGTGCCAGATGAGAAATTAATTTAAGAAATTAGCTAACTTAAGATTTTTAAATGGCTGCCTATAATTTTTTAATTTTATTACATTAGACATCATTTTTCTGAATCCAATAACGCCCAATTTCTTGTATTTGTTCAGTGTTCTGGTCGTTTTTTTTTTTAATTTTCTATTTAAAATTATATTTTTCTTAAATTATAATTAGTGTTCCGAGTAAAAAAAGGGAAAAATGTCATTTATTGTGAGATTATGAGATTAATAATAACGAAACAACAAATAAGTACCTACGTGACAACTTAATGTAGAATAAAAGTAAAGGAAAAAGTGTAAATATTTTGTTATTACAATATTTCGATTATTACTTATTCTTTAAGTGTATTTGTAACTTTACAACATTTCAGTGTTTTATACGCATGAACCAAATTTTAAGGCTTTTCTAAACTCGAAATTTTACTTCATGCTTAGTCTGGGAATGGAAACACTCGTTCAAACTTTAAATTTAACTCTTTTATAAAATCGACGTATGTAATGTAATAAATCATTCATTGAAATCACAATAAAAGGTGCAAAATTCTAGGTAAAATCAACTTTTAGAGTCAACTTTATAATTTGCTCGGCTCTTAATGGATTAATTCTATTCCTAAGAAGACCAGTATTTATTAAATATTAAAGTTGCATTTAATATACTAACAAACTGTGAATAAATCGACAAAAATCTAAAAATATCGAAAATCTGGACATATTGAAAATCTTGACGGTCCACTCCCAGACTAAGCATGAAGTAAAATTTCGAGTTTAGAAAAGCCCCGCGTAGAAAATTTGTCGAGGGTCGCGCAGCGACCCGAGACAAATTTTCACGGGGCTTTTCTAAACTCGAAATTTTACTTCATGCGCCACGCGTATAAAACACTGAAATATTGTAAAGTTTAAGAAATACTAACCTTTATTTTGTTCGGTTGGTTGACAAATTGTGTTGAATCTTCTAAGCTAATTATACATACTAATTCTATTTATAAATTTTGATCAGTATTAAAAGTCCAATTTTGTTTTAAGGCACACTACATTTATTGGCAAAAAATCACTTGAACAAGATTTATTATAATTTTTTTCAGGCATAAATATTAAATTAATATGAACATATCGATTATAATTGGATTCATAAAAACAATCTCCAATATAAAAAAGTTACAATAGCATATGCAGCCATTTAAAAGTTTAAAGTTGACTATTATTTGGCAATAAAGTAAATTTCGAAAAAATATATAATTAGTGTCAATTTATAGTGTTGAAACTACGGTTGGCTTTGTTTTTTAGTTCATTCAAATCGTTTAATAAATAACAGAGTTATGGAGTTGGGCGTTTTTTTTTATCGAACACCCGGTATATGTAATTTGAACTTCAAAATAAATCAGTGTTTTATACGCTGATTTAAGTTTAGAAGAGCCTGAAAATTGAGATTTGTCGAGCACTTCGCGCCATCAAATCCTAATGCTGAGGCTTATCTAAACTCAAAATTGTACTTCATGCTTTAACAACAAGTGCAAACCTATGCTAAAAAATGAAATAAAACACTAATAATTGACATTTCTCAAGATTTTGTTAAAGTTTCGGAAAATGGTGCGACAATTTGATTGAACTTATCAACTAATAAATAGCCAATTTAATACTGACATAATGGCAATATCATCAAAGACACAGTTGTTGTTTCTTTTTTATATGAGGGGCGTAATTTATGAAATTGACGAAAGTGATCGCTTCCCATTCTAGTCACGTGTTTTATTGCACCTATTCCGGATAAACGCTCCAGCTGCTCTTATTCCTCCTATACTATATTGAATTTTACGTGTGCGTCCTTTACAGCACGACACGCCATTTATAAAATAGCATGAAGTGTATCGATCAGGCAAACACCAACCCTTCACGAAGCAAAAACAAAAAAAAAATAGTGGGTGAAACAAGTGCATTTTATACACATAGAATATAGATTTTTTTGGATCGCAAGCTGGGATAAGAAATTGCACACGAGTAATAAGAACATTTTGTAATAGAAAACTGATTTATTATTTTGATCTGATAAGAGCAATAGATGACGTTAACTGTCGGCATTTCTAAATGTAATGAGTTTTATATTATGTATTTTAATTACCACAAAGAAAAATTAAATTTGTCAATAGTTTGCAGAATATTTACAAAATATTGAAACGAATTAAAATTATTATCGACTAAAAATTTAGTCTCGTTGAGACTTCTATTCTTGGTGAGAGAATAGTTTGACCTGATGTTGCATTTTGCATTTAAATTATGCATAGAACAGTAAATCTCTCGTGTAACTAAAATATTCATTGTATAATTCAATATCTGTCGGGGTATTAGCTCGAGAAGTAGTTGCTTCGATGAATATTTGGAGAACTTTCAACGAGACTAAATGTTTGCAGAAAGTCGATATTAATTTTAATTCGTTTTTATATTCTATTTTAATTACATAATAACGTAAAAAAGAATTTGTGAGAGTTGAATTGTGAGTCTTCAGGCAGTCAGAATAACAAATTGGAAGAGGAAATAAACAGCTCTGTGTTTGATATTTTGAAAACAATATTGCTCGATTGTTTGAACTCCCTGATTAGCATGAAGTATATATTTCGAGTTTAGAATAGCCTGAAAATTTGAATTGGTCGCGTAGCGAAACGGATGTTTACTTCATGCGCTGGCGTATAAAACACCTATAATGCTAAGTTGAAGAGTGTATACCTAATATTTAATTATAATAATTAGATTACAAAGGATCAAATACGATTTTTTCATCTTGATAAATCTAATCTGTTCTGGTCTTTATGATATGGCATATATAATTACCAATCATCTTTAAAATAATGAATATTGAAAAGAAGACACCAAAGCTCTTTCCAAATCAAATCTAGATTCAAAACAAAAGCTCTTCTCTGAAGCATATTCTTAATAATGGGTGATTCATTTAGAGGTACTTTTTTCAGTAGGGATTTTATGACAGATCAAGCGTGCGCCTAGTCAAACTGTGATAGTATTATTGTTCAGTATTGTTTGACATTTCATCATGGAAAGACTTGGTTCCAACCAGACGGCGCTATTTGCCACGCATTCCGTGAAATCATGGGTTTATTGCGAAAACATTTCGCTGAACAGTTAATTTAAGGCTTCGGACCGGAGAATTGGCTGCCTTAATCATGTGATATCACACCTCTAGACTTTTTCCTTTGGAGCTAAGTAAAAGCCAAAGTCTAGATGTCTACATTATTTGCGTCATTCGCCAAATACCACTCGAAATGCACGAACTCGTCATCGAAAATTGGAACTTCAGAATGGACCATGTTAGCCGCAGAAATAATCTTCAAAAAATAAATGTAAAGAATGGTTCTTGTGTATGATAATAAAAATGAGCAGTGAACATTGATTTTTTTAATTTTTTAATTTTTTTAAAACAAGTAGCTGTATATTTTAATTTTATGTATACATTTATTGGATATTGGTTTCAAACCATTCCACTATTTCACCTTTATATTTTGTAATTTTAGCTTTATTTCGTAGTTACGTATATTTGGATGCCACAAACACATTCACACACATCTATGGACCCAGGTGTAATCATTTTGTACTTTAAAATGACCCCACCTGGCGGGACTCGAACCCGCGACCCCTGCGTTAGGAAACAGGGCGTCTACCCACAACATTCTAAATACTTGCATATTGTAGATTTTGCGAATTATAAGTTCTTCTTAAGGATACATTTTGAACATTTGTAGATAATTCTATTAATTCTTACAAAAAACAAGTTTTTTTCTACTTACATGCAACTTCAACAGCAGCAGGTTGACTCCTAATATTCCCCCTCCCACTCCAAGCATAACACTCGCATTTGAACTTCTCCTTCCCGAAAAACTCCTCGACCATATCCCTAGTAATATTCGCTTCTGCTTCAACAATTCTCACCCCAGTCATGGGATCTACAAAATCAGTCTGCTTCGTCTCGACTTTCGGAGCACCGTTACACTTAAAGTACATCTGAAGGGTGTGAGCGGCCCTGCACTGCAACACGGCCGGCTTGTTTTTCACCACGTACGAATCCTTCGGCTCGAGGAGAAATATAGGCAGGGAGTCAGAGTTCAGCAGTAGCGATTCGTCCGGTTCGGATGTCGACGCCTTCGTCGGCTCCATGTCTTCCAGGAGGGATCCGTCTGTAAAAAAGAGGAATTGCCGTTTTTAATTAAAGCCAGTAAAGTGAGAGAAATTGGAAACAATCCCCTCAGATTCAGTGATAAGCCAATATACTTGATGAATTTTATAAACTTGGGATCTCCTAAGTGAGATGAATTGGGATTTACCCCTCAAATTCACTAATTAGGAATTTTACTGGAACTTCGTTTGATCGCTTGCTCAGAATTGTAGGATTCTTTTCAAGCAACGATTAGATATTGCAACTTTTGCTGTAAGAGAGTAAAATTTAAATTGCGATTTAGATAGGATAGAGTGGGATAGGTTGGGACATGAGACACTTCAAAATTTAAATTACAACTATGGTGATGAGTTTTAGATAAGATAGAGTGTGACAGGTTGGGACATGGGACACTTCAAATTTGTATCTTTCTGAAAGGTCAAACATTTGGTATTTTAAGGGTCAACAACACTGACAATTTAATTGTGTGCTGCAAAGTTTCGTGCTAAAATCGCAAGATTTAGTGAAGTTATTACAGAAACATCATAAAGTGCTGCACAAAGTAAGTTTTGTGCTTATTAATTACTAAGGTAGTTAATGTTTTTGAGGTACCATTTGAAATTGTTAACTAGATATGTTAGAGAATAGATATTTGTGAACTACATAAACCATATTTGTGAAATACAGGGTGCGGCAGGGAACCTTGCTGATTTGAAAGGACAATAAAAGAAAAAGTATTTAACATATCGATTTAATTCTTTTTTTATTGTATTGTACACATCTTGAGTTTTTATTTCAAGTGGTTTTAAAAATGACATCGAACAAATGGCGACGTTCATTAGCGATCTACCCGCTTTTTGAAGTTTCGTTCCACTCTTTCGAGCATATCGACGGGAATGTTGGCGATGGTATGGCGAATGTTTTCCTTCAGATGTTGCAGGGTCCGTGGTTTGTCATTGTAAACAATGGATTTGAAATACGCGCTAATTTTCAGGCTTTTCAAAACTTGAAATTTTACTTCATGCTTAATCTGGGATTGAAAACACTTGTTTGAAACTTGAAATTGAACGATTTTATAAAAACAACGAATTCCTAAAAAAATACCAGACTCTGTAATCATCGGGATATATGTACTTAAAGGAAACATTCCTGCGAGTAAGTTAAGAAAATTAATTCATAAGATAAACACTAAAACCTTTATACTATTCAGGGCTATTCGATTAAAAGGAACAGATTTCACACATTTATTTCTTGCAAACTACAAAAGGTAGAACTATA
This sequence comes from Philonthus cognatus, assembly GCA_932526585.2. NCBI lineage: Eukaryota > Metazoa > Arthropoda > Insecta > Coleoptera > Staphylinidae > Philonthus > Philonthus cognatus. The sequence goes on from OW052241.1 coordinate 46,395,994, forward strand.
ATTCCAACGTTCTTGGAAAGACAAAAGTTTAAAATGTGAACAGTCTAGGCAGAAGTTCCAACCACGGCCGCATTGGCGCTGCTGCTTGTCATTTTTATTGTCTGTAGTAAAATGACGATACAACAAGAAAAAACACTTTGTGTGCTGCAATTAGCAAAACTAGTCGATTATTGAAGTTCAACGTGCTTTTTACCGCCTCGTCATAAGCAGATTTACTAGTGCATCTACAAACAGAAAATCACGAGACGTCCACGCACATCGAATGAAAATGTCGAGCGTATTCGTACAGTTTACGAAAGAAGCCCAAAAAATCCACAGCACGGGAAACACGTGGTGCTCATATTAAATGCATAAAAAATTGAACTTTTCTCTTTCAAGGAACGTTGGAATTGTGTTTTTATCTTTTGTAGTTTGGAAAAAATAAATGTTTAAAATCTGTTCCATTATTTTGTATAACCTTGTATTTATAACTCTGGGTATAATCTAATCTATCTTGATTCGGTGGTGAATTTTGTTTTCAGCGGGATTGTGTGTGGAATTATTGTTGCATGCGCCCGTGGAATTAGCAATCTATAATGGGATTTCCTGGTCTCGCCAACACACGAAAAATTAAAACCCGATCGCTGTGTGTGCATGTGTGTCCCACTCACGCAATCTGAATTGGTAATACGTGCGATTTCGCAACTTAGGTTTTTAATGGAATTATATGGAATTACGGGAAACAAAAATCTGATTGCAAAATCGATTTTGTTACAAAAGCAGGAATCGAAGAAATTAGTTCTAAAGTGCTTACACTACAATTTTAATTAAATTTCTATACCTTCTTCCGATCACGAGATCATGTAAAATCCGTTTTTTTGCAAATGATTCTTTGATAATATTAGAGAAAAAGTGTGAGATTAAAATAAATGAAAAACTAAGTTCTTTGTGTTAACGTCGCTATACCATTAAAATCCGACATCGTTTACAATTTTTCTTATTTTTTTAGAAGGTATTGCAAATTGATAAAAATTAACCTCAATCCGAGTATCAGAAAACCGTTCCGCAATCGATCATAACCTTGAAATAGGTAATTTGGTAATGACACTCATACTGTCGAAACTTAAGTCGTAAAAATATTTATATGTAACACCTGTATATACAGGGCCCGCCAATAGGTACTGACGAATTTCAGAGGGTTGTGGGGGGGTTATTAACAATGGGTGGGGAAAAGTCTGGTGCAAAACTTCTTCCGTATATAATGCAGTTTTAGTAACCATGAATTCTTGGCCGGTGCAGCAACGTATTTTTTGTGTTACAGCGTTTCTTCGAACCGAATCCATAATTAAGGTTTAGCAGCAATCCCGATGAAGCACATTTTCATCTAACGGGTTATGTAAACAAAGACAACAATCAGTACTGATCAACAGAGCAACCTCAACAAATTCAACAGCGACCCTTACACTCCCAGAAAATCACAGTGTGCTGTGGCGTATCTGTTTTCGAGATTTCTTCGAAAAACAGAATCGGACGGTTATTGTTAATTTGCAACGATATTTGATAATGCTTGAAACATTTTTACCAGTAGAACTGCAAAGGTTGGGAAGGGACATCAATGAGCTTCGGTTTCAACAAGATGGTACAACAAGTCACACTGATCGAGCCTGTATTAGATTTTTGGAACAAATGTTTCCTAGCAGAATACTTTCTTGGCGCAGTAATTTCAATTGGCCCCCAATATCATCGGATTTAAGGCCTTGTAATTTTTTCTTATGGGGGTATTTGAAATCGAAAGTGTACATAAGCAGGCCTAACACATTTGAAGAATTAAAACAACATTAGAAATAAAATAAGAGATATCGGTCCTGATATTTTGCACTGATATTTTGCATGTGTATTTCATAATCGGCTCCAAGAATGCGAAAGACGAAATGGAGCGCATTTGTCAAATGTAATTTTTTAAAACTTCTTTGCATTAAAACTGAATTGTGTATCCTAGAAATGGATGTCATACCAATCTATGTGTTTCAGTTATTAGACTCACAATCATACTTTAAAAATTGTCAATACCGGTTGGCGGACCCTGTATATAAATTAATAAAAGTGGTAAAAAACATAGTAATAGTTTCATTCAATATATTGAAATAGGCATTTACGGTAAGTAATTTCACTAAATAAAAATAAAAGTTTGCAATTCCCATTCAAGACATCTAATAATTAAAGAAAATCATTCAATATTTTCAATTAAAAAAATCCAAGTTCTTCAAATGCTCTCACTTTATACTCGAATAAGCACATTTTGGTAACTGAAATGTTTTTAAATTCAGTGTATAATATTGATAACGCTATTTTTCCGAGTGTTTTAATACCTAGTATAGTTATTTGATAATTATACTCAATAATGTATTGCATTAGTGTGTGATAAACGGTGTGAAACCCAATGAACTAATTATCCCAGCGTCTCCGAAACAATTAGCACTTATCGAAAACCGGTGTAATTGGTGGGACTTCTGGCTCAATAAAAAAAATCTAAAAAGGGAACTTTTATGCCCGCTTTTAACGCACACTTAAAAATACAATTTCTGATTCAGATAACTGCTGGAGAGCATTAATCTAATTCCCCTCTACATAATAATATCATGTCGGGAACGCTTCTCGGTCATTAATAATAGTAAAAAAACCGGAGTGGGCAGGAGACTAGTTAAAGAGTTTTAAATAGTTAGAAGAAAAAGATAATGTGAGTAATTATTTCGTGCTGGATTAGTATTAAAAATCGAATATGTCAGTAATTAGATTAAATAATTAACATTACATATTCCCGCACTGGGTACCATCTAACGCTGTGTGTACAGTACATTCATAGGATACGTTTTAAACAAATTTGACATTATTTTTCTTAAATATATAATTTCTAGTTTATTTAAAGATAATTTAAGTATCACTGAAAAGACTTAATCAAGCTTTTTACAAACAAAATTTGTTGTGTATTAGATAATGAGAGACATTGTTATTAATTATGCATTAGGAAAAGATGAGGAAACCGCCTCGAGGAAATGATTGAATAATTAAAGATAAAAAAAAGCAGGAGGTACATTTCGAATCTTAATTACCATTGTTTATTTTATTCATCGAACAAACTGACGTGTTGCATAATAAGGATGACATTAGTGAAATTATGTGCTTTAGCGGTACGTCACGCATTATGTTTAAAAAGAAGCGCGCTGCTCGTATAGATGGGAAAAAGTAAAGAAGCCGAAGCCGATTTATCAAAGATCTAAAGAGTCTCGTAACCCACGCGATTGCCCCGGGCTTAAATGTATAAACAAGTTTGTAGAGAGAAGGTATACTATATGTATATAATGTTTTGGTTTGGTGTGTGTGTGCAGGGAGAGAGCATGCTAACATATTCACAAACGTTCAAGTTGTTAGCCCTGGTATCTACTTAGCGATCTCGTAAAATAAATTAAGGTAATTAAGAGAATCATGTCACTAGATTCCAGTTTAATGATATGTTGGTCCAGATGAATCTTAGTCGTTAATTACTCCGTGAGTACATGAGTACATTATTTAGATGCGTACGCTGGCCTCCCGTGCTCTCACAATTAAACACTGAATGGGCCCCCCTTATCTCAACTTCAGACCTAATTTAATTACGGGCTTCACGTAAAACTTAAATACCCACCACGCGTTATGCTAATACAACTTAGTTTTTTTAAACGAGTACAATCGACGTTTTAATCTTTAATCAAAATTATGTTTTTCGATCAATTCGATTTGGTGTATCAAAACAATAATTCCTATATATGGTTTTTTCATTTTTATACACACAAAGGCAGAATTAGGAGGAAGGGAGAAAGAGTGAGAGGAAAACCGGATCAATTGTAATTAGCCTCGTCCCAGTGGAAAGCGATAGAAATCCGATGTGATAATGGAATAATCCCTAGTCTATTTCTAGAACGTAAATAACATCATTCGGAATAAACATTTGTCCCGTTTTATTTCCCACTGTTAATTCAATCGATCGGACGGCAGAAATTACTTTCTACTGGGAACTTGCTAATTATTTCATTAAAGCACTTCCACAACACACGCTTTATACGCTTTAAACGTTTCCTAGAACCAATTTTAACACTTTTATCTACAAATAATAGGACTCATACATAAGTTATGCATAACTATTAGAATTAACAATATTTTAATCTTAGTTGTAAATGAATTTATCTATACCAAAGCAAACCAAGACATTTTTCTGAGCATTATCTATTAGTGATAAGTGATTTAAAGGATGATCAACAACAACATTACTCGAACGAAGAAGCACTTGCCCTCGCTTAACATCAGAAATTTCATAAAATTGGATCATAAATTATAAATGTATTACAGATATAAGCAAACAATTTGTTATCACTTTACTATATCATTTTGGGGACCCTATTATAACATTAACACTATTTTTGCCAGCTGTAATGCTGGTCTTCTATTTACTTGTTTGGCATAATTTGAATAATTTCTTTTAAATAAAAAAATGAAAGTACCTATCTATTAGTATGTACCAGAGCTGGGCAAGATTCGCATCATTCAGGATTCGATTCCCGGATTAGAATCTTTCAGGATTCGATTCCCGGATTAGAATCTTTCAGGATTCGATTCCCGGATTCGAATCCTTTTAGAGGATTCAAAAGAGGTATTCGAATACTTTAGTGAAAACAGATTCGTGATGCGGATTCGTTACATTTTTTTTAAGGATTCGTATTCGAATCCAGAGGTAAGTAATTCGAATCCTTAATATATTGATATTTTTTACTATGATGTGATGTATTTTAAACGAACGAGTGTCTTCCACTCCCAGACTAAGCATGAAGTAAAATTTCGAGTTTAGAAAAGCCCAGCGTAGAAAATTTGTCGAGGGTCGCGCAGCGACCCTCGACAAATTTTTTCGGGGCTTTTCTAAACTCGAAATTTTACTTCATGCGCCACGCGTATAAAACTGATTTATCCTGCAGTTCAATAACTCATATATCATCATTTACTAAAATAATTAATTAATCAGATATTTAGTCTGTAAATAATAAGGTTTTTAAGATTCGAATCCTCTTTTAAATCACGGATACAAATCTTTTAAAAATAAATTTGAATCTATTATTTGCAACCATTAATATATTTTTATTATCCCCGTCAGTTTATATTAAAAACTGACTGGGATAATAACAATATTAATGGTTGCAAATAATAGATTCAAATTTATTTTTAAAAGATTTGTATCCGTGATTTAAAAGAGAATTCGAATCTTTGATACTCGAATAAAAAACAAATGTTTAGGCTTCTCTAAACTTGAAACATTATTTCATGCTTAATCAAGGAATGGAAATAATTAAGCAAAAGATGCAATTCCGTGCAAGGAAAAATTGAATTGTAAATTAGGTTGCATAAATTTAGCTAATCCTAAGTTTACCATTCTATATATTCGTCATTCAACGGTAACACCCATCTCCGCACTTGTAACTCAAATTTTATACATTTTAGATACACCCCTTGGCCTCTAATGTCCTCAAAACAATAATTACCATCCTTTATTTAACATTTATCACACTCACATACTTTTTAACTTCTATTTTGTATTTGCCGAGGATGTTTAGCAGTCGAACACACATAGAAGAGATGTTCAATTAACGGCGCACTCGTCTCACTTGACTCTCGAGTGTGCTTTTAGAATTTTATTGCGTGGGTGGCGCGTGAATAAAGTGGTCGTACATGAAGCGAGCAGGAAAAATGCCACTAAAATACTTTACGCGTGAAAGGAGAGAAAAAAGAACTAGACACACGTGAGAATTCACGTCTACTGTGAAAAAAAAAACGTACGTTTTAATGTTAACGTGCGCATTGTGATGATAATTCTGATAATCGTAATTAACTATTGGAAATGCAACGAGACGAGACGGCTTTGAGGAGAAGGTGCGGTTGGGTTTTAGAAGTTTATCGGTTTTTAGTGGTTAATTGTTATTTTATACAGAATATAAAAGGGACATAATAGCTACAGTTAGATTCACTTGACATTTTAAGATGGGGAAATTTTCGTAAGGAAAATTTGAAACACATGTATAAATAATGTGTATTCGGTTGCCTATAATGAACAGAAATGTAGGCAACTTAATCCGCATGAAATCGTTTCTTAATTGGATTGTTTTTTTAGTGTTGAATATAGCTAAATCTTCAAATTGTCAAGTTTTCCTTAATAGACTAAAATTAAATAAAAATGGAAACAGTTTTGCGTACTATTATAGCACAATTCAAAAATTAATACATTTTTTATATCATTGCTGCACGAATTCTAACTATGTTCAATACAAACTGACAACCGTATTAATAGACATTAATATAAAGAAAGTTGTTTCTATTATAATTGAATATATTAATGTCGTCAATTTAAAACACATGCATAAATAATGTGTATTCAGTTGCCTACATTGAATAGAAATGTAGGCAACTTAATGCGCACGAAATCGTTTCTTAATTGCATTGTTTTTTTTTATAATTGAATATAGCTAAATCTTCAAATTGTCAAGTTTTCCTTGATAGACCAAAATTGAATGAAAATGGGAACAGTTTTACGTACTATTATACCACAATTCAAAACTTAATACATTTTTTATATCATTTCTGCACGAATTCTAAGTTCAATACAAACTGACAACCAACCGTATTAACAGACATTAATATAAAGACAGTCGATATTAATTTAATTTAGTTTTTATATTTTATTAATATAAAGTTATTAATTGAAGTCAATGTTTTATACGCGTGGCGCATGAAGTAAAATTTCGAGTTTAGAAAAGCCTGAAAATTTGGTTTGGTCATGGGTTTCATGGTCTTGGTTTCATGCTTTTCTAAACTCGAAATTTTACTTCATGCTTAGTCTGGGAGTGGAGACACTCGTTAGAAGTAAATTTTAATATAATAATTTATTAGAATCCAAATTAGCAGGATTTTCTAAAATCAAAATTTTACTTCATGCTTAATCTAAGAGTGGAATGTTTAAAAAATCAAATAAAACACTAAAATATAAGATAAATATTGAACAATGTTTTAAATAGAAGTTGAAGATAACACTTTTGTATGGAATAATCCTCTGAAATATGGAATAATCCTCTGAAAAGATATTAAAAATTTGAGATCTGTTCAGTGTTCTTAAAACTGTCTAGTTTATATTTTAATATGATCGAGTTAATAGACAGTTTAATGACTTTAATAGGTGTGATATTTATAGCTCAGAGCAGTTTTGAACCTCACTACCAACTTCTATTAACTATGATTCTCTAAACGTGGACTCTAAGACTTTAAAATCTCCACACCAACTACGAGTATATGGTGGTGCATTTTGGGGGTGCCACATATGGAAACCTTATTTATTTGAAGAGATATTAAAAAACCGTTTTCGCGAGCCAGAGTCACTTTTTCGTGTTTTAATCAATGGTGAAAAGAAAACAGATCTATCTTTAACCGTTTCCGCTCTATAACAAAAAAAAAAAAATGAAATTGTATCAAGTTACTGTATCTCATTTGTTTTAAAAGTTATAACCAAACTGTAAAAACTTTCTTATGGCAACTTTTTACGCTGATTAAAATGAAGTACGTGTTATATTTCAAGGATGTTTTGTTTTCGTTTTTCTGCACCAAATTCACGTTTTTCTTATTGGCGCATATGGAGATATGCACATCATTGAACAGCATTTTTGATGCCGATTTTAACGATGTGTTTTGTTATATACGACAAGCAAAGTAGCAGTTTATGTCAATCAAGACTGCTTATTTATAAAACAAAATATACCACATCAATAGTAGTCATATTTTCAAACATATCGCAAGCATCACCTAGTAACGAAATTGTTTACCGGTTGTCATGGCAACTTTACCAATGACTTTTTTTTACAAAAGTATGCATGTGGCACATCTTTGAAATCACTTAGTAACAAAATTGTTTACCGGTTGTCATGGCAACTTTACCAATGACTTTTTCTACAAAAGTATGCATGTGGCACATCTTTGAAATCAGGGATAAAAATGCTGTTCAATGATATGCACATCTCCATATGCGTCCATAAGAGAAATGTGATTTTGATACAAGAAAACAAAACCGAAAGGTTGAAATAAAACAGGTACGTCATTTTAATGAGCGTAAAAAGTTGCTATAAGAAAGTTATCTCAGTTTGCTTATAACTTTAAAAATAGATAAGTTGCAGTAACTTTGGAAAAACGACATTTTATCCACTTCCGGTTATAGAGCGGAAACGGTTAAAGATAGAACAATTTTCTTTTAAAACACGAAAAAGTGACTTTGGCTCGCGAAAACGATTTTTTTTTAATATCTCTTCAAATAAAAAAGTTTTCCATAGGTGGCACCTTCAAAATGCACCACCCTGTACAACTAGTGTTTAGTGAAGTCCCTAAAACTGTCGTCTATTTTTAGATTTTAATAAGGTCTATACTTGATTATGTATGATTTATACTTAGAACAGTTATGAAACTCTCTACTAACTTTAAATAACAAGGCAATAAGTGTTTAAATAAGTTTTTCCATAAGTGGACTGTAACAGTATAAGAATAATTCCCATTCAAAAATATTTGAATTCGAAAAAATAAGCTTACGTTTCTTATAGTTTGCACACTTTAAAAAATATATAAAATTACGAAAATGTTTTTCGTGTAAAATGCAAACAATGTGTCTTAATTAATAACACAACTTAAGACAATAAATATCTATTAAAAGGTTGTCTTATTAGTTAAGAAACATTTTTATATATTATGTAAGAGTATGTAATGTAAGAGTATAATTGAGTCGCATATTTTCATAAACCTCTAAATCTATTTGGAAATAATAGATTTAGGGTTATTTGGAAATAGGCGACTCGATTACATTCACCTATAAATCAATGATATTTACATTATTTTTAATATAAGTTGCAACATTTCTTATTTTTTTTTTTTGTTTGTGTATATTTTTTATGAAAATTTTACTTTTAACCTGTCCAGAGTCATCACATGCCACAGATACATAACAATTAACCCATACCTCGTGAAAGAGCAGAGAAACAAAAAAATCCTACGCATTTTACATAAATTTACATACTAAATATGAGAAAACCGGTATCACGTGAAAAATTTTTGACATCGCACATGTACTCATGATACCCGTTTAGCATTTCGTTTTGGCCTCCTCCTTCGCTTTGTTTACAATAATTGAGCCCCTGCTCTCATTAGCATACGTCATTTTTTATTTTACGAAATTAAAACCTATAATTAGAACAGCGTTCAAACTTTAAACTTAAACGAGTTTGAAAAAAATACTAGAGGCGGATCCAGAAAGGAATTTTTAGAGAGTGGTTGGTTATTGTAATTTGGATTTTTTTAATATATTTTTTCTTCCAATCTCGACCTGTATTTCTACAAGCCCCTTAAGCTTAGCGCTAAAACTATAAAAAGTCAAAGTAGTATTTTATAATCATGTTATTTTCTTCCACTGCCTCGAAAGATAATTTCCGTTTTAATTTGACCAATTATGTCTTTAGCTAAACCGCTTCCGACTTCCCTTCGTTATAAGACTGTACAGGAATCTATTCTTTCAAGTAAACCAACTAAATTTTCGGATTTGAAAGTTTAAGATTTGATTGAAGCAAATTAACATTTGAAAAATTTATCAGCGAGAGATCAAACATGAATTGAAGCTAAGTTAGATAAGAAAAAAACTTCACAATATTTTTGTGTTTAATACGCGTGGCGCATCGAGTAAAATTCTATTCATTAATGCGAATCTGTGTAAAATCTATATTACTACAATTATGATAAATGATGCGAGCATCAATTTCGAGTTTAGAAAAAAAAAGCATCACTAGTCGTAAATATCGGAATTTAATTTCTGCACAGATTCTATGAATGTGAATCCATGCAGAAATTCAATTTCGATGTTTACGACTAGTGATGCTTTTTCAGGCTTTTCTAAACTCGAAATTGATGCTCGCATCATTTATCATAATTGTAGTAATATAGATTTTGCACAGATTCGCATTAATGAATAGAGGTTAAATCGCTAGTCATAAACTTTCGTATTCTGCGTAGATTCGCATTGATTCATAGTACCCACAGACACTCCCAGCACCAATCTAACATAGGTACATTCCTTTATAATAATTATTTTATCTTGCAAGTTCATTATTTCAATATATACTCTACATAAATTAATTTCCAACAAATTTTCATATTAATCACATTGTTTTTCAAAGCATTAGACAAACTTCATTATCTTAAATTTCTCTCAAAAATGACGCGACACATTTTTCAAACCCCCGGGCTTGTTTGTACAAGAAACGTACCAGACAACGTAATTAAGCTCGCAACGGCGGTTTTCAAGTTTGATGGGGCAAAGTGACAACCCCCCACATCATCATCAAAATCTTGATTGATTAGCGTTCTTTACGAAAAAAAAAAAAATCTCGACCTTGAATTAATCACAAGAGCACCGCGTGAATAATTAATTATTTTCCACAACCAATGAAGCTAAATTTTGGAGGCTTTAATTTTAAGATATACAAATAAACAAAAACATTATAATATTATTATTATTGTTTTGACTTCGACAACTTAAATACAACTATGAAAATGAAGAGCACCACGATTGAAAAAAGAAAACACTTGATTAAATTTCACTAATATTAAAATAAACGGCTCAATTTATAATTGAGATACAAAACTTGTTTTACGTTTTATACGCGTGGCACATGAAGTAAAATTTCGAGTTTAGAAAAGCCTAATTTGGCTTGGTCGCTCCGCTTCGCTACGCGACCAAGCCAAATTTTCAGGCTTTTCTAAACTCGAAATTTTACCTCATGCTTAATCTGGAATTGGAAACACTCGTTAAAGGCTTCAAATTTAACAAATAGAGGAGAACTATACTTAAAAGAAAAATTCCCTGCGTGTAAATAATTAAGAGGATAAAGAAAAACTTAATATATTATTGTTTAATAAAATAATTTAAATAAAATCGAACGTGCAATCAACCACCCTTCCGAAATTCATCACATCACTATTAATTTTTTAAATGTGACAAGTCTCTTTGGGCAGAATTTAATTCATTGTACAAGAACTATTGTACGATAGTTTACTTTGTGATAATTAATCGTAACTTTCTGCGAGGAGAATTTGAATTTACGATATGATTTGTATTGTTGGGCGAGACAATTATTTTCTGATTAATCTGTTGCGGATGCAATTTAAGGAATTTGCGGATTCCGGCCGTATTGCGGTCGGAGGTGGCCGTCGGCATTTTGCTCTAAATAAGGCAGACAAGGGCCTCACATCAAAGCGTAGGTCGAATGCCTACGTCCGATAAATATTAAGCATAGTTTATTAAATTTCATACCGTCCACCCTATTTACCATATGTTATTACAAAGTTTACATTCAATTACACACTGCATACTACTAGTATAATCATGTATGAAATATAGGTACGTGAGTGTATAGCAATCCCAAATAGACGAACTTGCTTTCAATAATGTTTAAAATCTGCTCGTTTCTTCAAAATTGATAAATATTGAAAATTCAGGTAGAAATAAAAATAACCCTATAGCATTTTGAAGGCACATATTCTCATTTGGCTTGAAAAGTACATATTTTCATTTGCCGGTGAAGCGAAGTATCTATAATTCTTTTAAACACAAAGTAAATATTACCACTTTAAAAAAATCACAAATTTTCAGGCTTTAATAAAGTCCAAATATTTACTTTAGGCGCTAGGCTTGTAAAATTGTGACATATTTTTAAGTTTAAAACTTATACTAAAAATTACAAACAAAAATAACATCACTTGATTTGTTTCTATTGTGAAACAAATCAAGTGATTTTAGTTTAGTCTCCAACTGATCACTAAGAAATTAGTTAATGTTATACTTTATACAGGGTAAGGCACTATAACTTCCTTTTTTAAAATGCGCGCCATTCAATCGGTTGATGTCGTAGCGGAGCGCTAGTGGTCTCGTTCGAGAGGCGGGACTATAAAGTTTTGTACCGACACAGTTCATTCCCCATCATGCGGTGGAACAGTGAGGAGCGTGCTTTTGACGTTGAGGCTTACTTTTCGAGCGGATGTTGTGTGATCGCGACCCAGCGCGCCCTTCGGAATTGCTTTAATTTAGCCCCGTTGGCCCCTGTCCCGGACCGCAAATCAATTGTTACGTGGGTCACTACGTTCAGACGAACTGTAAGTGCGACAAGACGAAGAACTGAAGTCCCTTGGCCCATTAGATCACTTGAGAACACTGAGGCACTTGAGAACACTGAGGCAGTGCGTGTTTCTTTGGACTTTCCGATCGTTCTGTGAGGAGAGTTCTTCATGATAATCTTCATTTCCATTCTTACTAGATGGCGATTGTGCAGGAACTTTCTGAACGTGACTTTAATTCTTGGAGAAACGCGTGTGAGGTTCTTATCGAAGTCGTTCCTGAGGACGCTATTGTTTTTTTTTTGGTGATGAAGCCCATTTTCATTTGTGTGGATCCGTCAATAAACAAAACATGCGCTTCTGAGCTGACACCAATCCTCCAGAACTGCATCAAAGGCCATTACATTCACCTATAGTCACAGTGTGGTGTGCAATTTCCTCAACTAAAATTATTGGTCCCTGGTTCTTTGAGGAAAATTAAGTCACAGTAAATTGGGACCGGTATTTAAACATGTTACAGGATTTTTTTTCCCACGGCTAGATGAGTTGGACTTAGGGGACATGTGGTTCTAACAAGACAGTGCCACGGCACACACTTTAAAAACATCGATGTACGTGTTGAGGGAAGACTTCCCAGAGCGCCTCATCGCAATTAGGGGAGATTTGAAGTGGCCGGCCCGCTCTCCCGATTTGACCCCTTGTGATTTTTTTCTATGGGGTTTTTTGAAATCCCGTGTTTATGTGAACCGATCAAGGAGCCTACAAGATTTGAAGGTCAACATCCAGGAAGAAATTGCCAATATAACGCCTGATATGTTGGCAGGAGTGACAAACGCCAGAAATTGGTTTACATAGTGTATGGAGAATGGGGGACGTCACCTACCTGATTTCATCTTCAAAACTATGTAAAACAAAACTTCAGGTATGCGCCTACATTATAAAAGACAAATAAACATTTTCTGATTCATACAATGGGATTTATTAAGTTTTAAAAAAAGGATGTTATGCTGCCGCACATTGTATTTAATAAATATTACAAGTGTGGCTGAATGACAGTCGATGGCCTTTTGTAGCTCTTTTGGGTTAATTAATTATTATAATCGCGGAAGTTTTTTTCTAATAAACAAATAAAGTACATACAAATTCTACGATAAAGTCTCCGTCTCCATTCTATTTTTTGAATTAATTCCCAAGCTAAAACAAAAAATCCAATTAATATTGGTAACTTGGCGGCAAAAAAAAAAAATTTCATTTGTCGTAGTAGTCAAATTAGTTGACTACTACGAAAAAAAATCATTTATCGTAGTAGTCAAATTAGTTAAGTACTACGAAAAATGAGATATTTAATTTTTTGCCGTCAAGTTAACAATATTAATTAGGTTTTTGGTTTTAGCTTCGAAATTAATTCAAAAAATAGAATGGAGACGGAGACTTTATCGTAGAATTTGTATGTACTTTATTTTTTATTTTTTAATATACATTCTTTTAAAGAATTAAAAAAAAAAAAAAATTACATACAAATTCTACGACAGTCTCCGTATCCATTTTATTTTTTTAATTAATTCCGCCGCTAAAACCAAAAACTCAATTAATATTATACTACGAAAAATTCAACTCTGTATTTAAACAAGTACTACCTCGGCTAATGCCCCGTCGAATGTTAGATTATATAATAAAATATTTCCTGTTATATCAACTACTAGTAAATGTAACAATTTGGTCTTAAAATTAGTTTAAAAGTAATATATTACAAATCTTGTTCGCACTGCTTTGCTTTTTAATTGTAAAACATTTGCCCACATTTGTATTAATTAAGCTAAACCAGAACCCAATATAAATCATCACAAATTAATCCCCCATTTTCCCTAATTATTTATTTTCCATTTTATCTCTTCGGCTGGGTTGGTGTTTGCGAATCGTTAAAAGTACGCACTCGAAAGAATTGGTCTCGTTTTACGGCCATTAACGTTTTTAATTGTGCTAATTAAATCATTCTTTAATGCGGTTCGGGTGTCTGCGGGAGTCAAGCGAGGCTTAAATCGCGTTGATGTTGTTATTAAAAATGCGCCGCCGCCACTCGATAAACGTCGCGTGGGCGCTTTCAGGCGCTTTTTAATTGCGAGTTGCATGCTGGAAGCGATTAACACTGCAGAAAGGTAAAAATCGGACGAGACTCGAAGGTAATTTTACACTCAACGAGGTTGAGCTACCGATATGTTGAGAGTAATTACGTTACTCGTTCTTGTTTAGGGATGGTAAGTAATGGTGATTATGTTAAGCTTAAATTGTAGTGAGAACATTAGTATATATGAAAAAACAATCTTAACTTATAGTATTTTTTAGTGTATAAAAAATGTAGTAAGGGCCAGTTGAAATTATATTAGGGTAAATATAATATAAACTGAGCTTACTGTTGAAGAAAAAAAAAAAAATCACCACACCATAGAATTCATCTTTATAACTTGCTCCCTAATTCCATGACATTACTCAATTAGGCAAAACTTAAAAATTCATTAAAACTATTTCTATTAAAACATGCTTTCTATAACATAAACGAGCTTAAAGATAATATTAGTTACTTAGAAGCAACAAATCCAAATTTATATGTGTAAATTTAGTTTGTTTTTTATTTGTAAATAAAATACTTTTTACTTTGTTTAGCCACTATATTTTGCACTTAATTTGTGACTATAGTTTCGACTATCTAGTAGTCATTATCAAACTAAAACTGTTAGTGACTACTAGATTTCAAGTAAAGTTGGAATATACATAAATTTCACAATATTTTAGTGTATTATACGCGTGGCGCATGAAGTAAAATTTCGAGTTTAGAAAAGCCCAGAAAATTTGGCTCGGGTCGCTGCGCGACCCTCGACAAATTTTCACGGGGCTTTTCTAAACTCGAAATTTTACTTTATGCTTAGTCTGGGAGTGAAAAACACTCGTTTAGAGCTTCAAATTGAACTTTAAATAAAAACAAGGAATATCTAAAGATTTACAGAAAATAGGCTGAATTTGGAATACGTATACTTAAAAGAAAAACTCCCTGTGTCTGTTTGCTAATTATAAACCATAATGAAGATAACAATTAATTCTCAAAAAAACACTGGTTAATTAATATTATACACAATTGACATTTGTTAAATAATGGCGGCGACAAAGAAAAAACATGTATTTTAAATCACCCGAAAGATTAGATTTCGTTTTCAATAAATAATAAAAAATAATTTATTTGCATTTTATTTTTTTGTTGCAAAATCGTACAAGATATCAAACATTATTAAAATACAAAAACGCTTTAAAATAAACTATTCTTTCAAGATGTATTTTTTAAATTTTTATAAAGTGCGCCAATAAAAACATATTTTAGTTTTTATGTTGTGGTACTATAGTTTTTTATACTTAATGTTATTCAATAATGACCATAATAACTGAAATGATGTGTTATATTATGATAATTAACCGTAATAAATTTTAGTCGGATCGAATATCGCGTTCAGTTGTTATAAATAAAATTAATAATTTTTTGTTGAAATTTGAAGACTAATTTCGGCTTAACCGTAAACTTTTGGATATAGAAAAGTTATGTTAAATCATAATATTTTGATCGCAGGAATCTATGGTTAAGCCATTTCCCTACATTAACGGGATACCCTATATATTAAACTCTAGTAATTTAAAAAAATTAAACGTAAGCAATATATATATTTCAATAACTGTGTGTTTTTGAGTTTACGTGAAGTGATTATTACATATAAAAAAGCCTGTTATTCCTTACTTCACTTTTTACAAGTGAAGTAAGGAATAGCAGTTTTTTGTATGAGTATATTTTACACTTTACTTTAAATCAGTGCGTTTTTGGCTTTATGACTTTATGATTATCCAAAAAGTGCAAACACTCGTTGGACGCTATTAAATTATCTGTTTTATAAAATCAACGAATGTCTAGATATGTACAGGGTAAACATGGAGATATGTATTCATACTCGAAAGATAAAATTGTGGCAAAAAAGAGTCAAATATAAAAAAAAATCGCTAGAATGTAAAATACGTAAAGTTCAAGAACGTGAAATTTGTGTAATTACCAAATTGATCTTTATAAAAATCCAATCACATGCTTTCAACATTTCCTTTATCAATTTTCACCTGCGCGAATGTCTTTCACTCTTATCTCATTGTCTGCCCTTTGAGCGAAGCATGTAGACACAAACGGGTAAATAAAAGGTTAATAGAAAGTTGTTTAATTCCAGTGTAATTACAAGTTAAATTTCGGTGTAACAATAAATCAATACAAAATGTCACGTTATTTAATATACCCGGCTTGGCGATTGTATCTCGGCACTCGCGCGGAAGGTGCCGCAAATTGAGTACTTATTATTCTTAATGCGTGACATTTAATTACAAAATGCGTTTCGTTATTCTCTCTTTTCCACAGGAAGATATATGCTAATTAGCCTGGTAAAAGTCGTATTACATTCGAAAAACATGAAACGCCCACGCGTTGCCTGTGTAATTGAATATCGTATAACTCTCAGCGCTTTTTTTGGAAGTTATCGTAAATAATCGAGAATTTTGTTGATGTATAGTTAATATTCGAGCTTGCTGGGAAATTATTGCGAATAATCGAGCTTATTTTGGAAATCATAGTTAATAATCTGAGCTGGGTAGTATTCGAATGATTCAGGATTCGATTCCTTTTAGAGGATTTAAAAGAGGCATTCGAATTTAGTTTTTTTTTTTTTTTTTTTAGAAAATAATTTATTTATTTATTTCAGTGTTTCAATTACAGGTATATGTATGTATATTATTTGTATGATATTTATTTGTTTGATGTATCGTCTGTAGTTGGAGTTCCTTCCTTCTGTCCTCGCCTCGTGATTTGTAGCGGTATTGAAGGATGTTTGCATGTTTTCATTCTGTTTTATTGTAATTCGTTGTTTAGTAGTTTATTCTTTAATTTCAATTTGTAGGGTATATATTTTAATGATTTTATGTATTGTGGTATGTTATTGTATATTTTGATTATGTCTGTTTTAAGGTGTTGGGTGTATTTTTTTGTTCTATATTTTTCTGGCCGGAGGTCTGACTTTCTTCTTGTTTTATATTTGTGTGTATTCTTGTTCGGGTGTATTCTGATTCGCGTTATAATTAAATTGTTTTGTATTTTGTATAAGAATAGTAAGTTGTTATATGTTATCATTTTCTTTATGTTTAGTTATTGTGTAATTTGATATATCTTTTTAGTGCTTGTTCTTTTTTCCAGTATGTACAATGTTTTCAGGAGTTTGTTTTGTTGTCTTTGTAGCTTAATGATGTTTTTGCTAGTAGTATCTTCCCAAATTATTATAAGATAATTGATGGTCGAAGTGAACCATGCGTGGTAGATACATTTCTTTTTATTGTTTGGGATGAATCTCCTGATTTTCCATATGGCACCGATTAGTTTGGAGTTCTTCTGTGTTAATTTATTTATGTGGTCGTCCCATTTCAAAGTGTTGGTTATTTTTAATCCTAGGTATTCTGTTTGATTTACTTCTTTTATTAGTTTTCCATTGATTTTTATTTGGAGGTTGATGTGATGTTTGTGTCTATTGAATATTATATAGGTCGTTTTTTCTTCATTGATGGTCAATAAATTGATGTAATACCACTTTTCTAAAAGTTTTGTATCTGCGCAGATTTGTTGTTCTATTTCTTGTTGGTTTATCCCAGAATATACTAAACAAGTATCGTCTGCATATATAAAGGGGGTTCCATTTAGTGTTAGTTCCATGATGTCGTTGGTGTACAGGATGTACAGGATTGGTAGTAGGTTTCCTCCCTGGGGTATTCCACATTCTGCGTAGTTGGTTTTGCTCGTATTCTCTCCTATTTTCGTTTTTTGTGGTCTGTTCGTTAGGTATGTGTGTATTAAATTTAACTCGTTCTCTTTTATTCCCATGGCGTTTAGTTTTTCGACTAGCATTGATTTAGATATTGTATCGAATGCCTTCTTCATGTCAACAAAGATGGTTACTACTATTTTCTTATTGTCCAGGTTTGATTTTATGGTGTCGATTAATTCGTATGCTGTTGATAGTGTTCCTGAATTTTGTTGGAATGCGTATTGCTGGTGGTAAATGAATTTATTTTTGTGCAAGTGGTCACGTAGTTGGATTTGTATTACCTTTTCTAGTATTTTATTTAATGTTGATAGGAGAGATATTGGTCTATAACTTTCAGGTTTTGTTCTGTCTCCTTTTTTATATACTGGTATTATAACAGTGTTCTTCATATAGTCCGGGTATGTTCCTTGGTTTAGTACAATATTTGTTATTTTTGTTATGATTGGTTAGAGTATCTTTGTTTTGTTTGATAATGTCGTTTGTGATGTTGTCGAATCCGGGTGCTTTTCTGTCTTTTAAATTATTTATTATTTGGTTTATTTCGTTGCATGTTATTGGTGTGAATTTCATTTGTTGGACTTTTGGTAATGTTGTTGTGGTTGTTTCTGGTTTTGTGTTTGCTTGGTTTATTTGTTTTTCAGCCAGAGTTTTACCTATTTCTGCAAAGTATGTATTTATAATATCAGCCATTTCTATCTCGTTATCTGTAATAATCCCATTGTGGTCGATTTTTTTCTTTTTCTTTTTTATTTGTTTGTTCGTTTATATTTTTCCAGAGTTTGTATGGATTGTTGCTGTGTTTTTGGAATATGTTCTTGAAATACTATTGTTTTGTGGTTTTTATTAATTTATTTGTGTTTTGTTTTTGATTTAAATAAGATTCTTTGGTTATTATGTTTGTTGGATTTAGTCTATGCTTTTTATATAATTTGTTTCTTTTATTTATTTCCTGTATTATTTCGTTTGTTATCCAATGGCTTTCTTGTTTCCTTTTCATTTTTGTTATTTTTTTGTTCGATTCTATTATTTTTTGGAAAGTTTGTGACAGCTGTTCGAAAGTGTCTATTTCTTGGGTTCTTATCTTACAGATTTCATGTGATATTTCCTGGTAATTTGTTTTTATTTGGTAATAATATTCGTATTTTCTTTTTGTTATGTTTGGTATGTCTATTTTTGTAATGATAGCGCTATGGTCGGATATGTTTGTATGTTCGATGGTTATGTCTTCTATTAATCTTTCATTGTTTGTGATAATATGGTCTAATATTGAATTGTTTCCGTTAATATTTGTTCGTGTGTAGTGGAGCCTAGAGATTTTGTTCATGATTCTATAGTTGTTTTCTAATAAGGTATTTTATATAGTCTTGTCGTGTTACTTATGAGGTGATTTTTTGTTAATTAGGTAGTGTTTCAATGTTGTTTTTAGGTGGTTAAATGTGCTTTCGGGAGGTTTGTATACTAGAGATATTGTGTAGTTGTTTTTTGTTATTTGTATTGTGAGTATTTGTATGTTGTGTATTGTTTTATTTGTTATAATTTCGTATTCTGTATCATTTCTAATATACATGGTAATAAGTTCAACTGGATTCGTGATCCGGATTTTTCTAAGAAGATTCCCATTCGAATCCAAATGCGTGTGATTAAAATCCTTATAACAGGATTCGAATATTTATAAAAGAATTCGAATACTTATAAAAGGTTTTGAATCGTCAAAAATAATTCGAATTAATTGTGAGGATTAACTTGAAAAATGTCTTTTGTGTGTTTTTAAATTTCTCGTTAAATCACTGTTTTATACGCGTGGCGCATAAAGTAAAATTTCGAGTTTAGAAAAGCCCAGAAAATTTGTCTCGGGTCGCTGCGCGACCCTCGACAAATTTTCACGGGGCTTTTCTAAACTCGAAATTTTACTTCATGCTTAGTTTGGGAGTGGAAACGTTCGTTCGAAACTTCAAACTGAATGCTTTGATAAGCACATTAAATGACTGAAAATGTTTTTAAAGATACCAATCTAGTTTTCAAAATTTTGTTTAATATTATTTGAAGTAAAACTGATATGGTAGCCATAATCTGAAATGTTAAAATTTTCCGACATTTCCCTGATTCAAGATTTCTTTTCCCTGATCTTTTAATACAACTTTCTTCTGTGGGAAATACCCATTTTGTTAAATTGTGATCAATGTTTAGGTTAATTTTATAATTTTTTACGTGTTTTGTAATTTGCCTGCTGATTTTGATAAATTTAATAATATTATATGGCTTTTTTGTTAGTGATTTGGTCAATTTAAATATAATTCCATGACTTTTCTCTGACTTTCCCGGTTCTAATGATATTGAGTGATTTTTTTATTTACGTAATTTTCAGGCATTCGTCGATTTTATAATAGAGTTCAATTTGAGGTTTTGAACGGGTGTTTCCACTCCCAGGCTAAGCATGAAGTAAAATTTCGAGTTTAGAAAAGCCCCCTGATAATTTGTCGAGGGTCGCGCAGCGACCCGAGACAAATTTTCGGGCTTTTCTAAACTCGAAATTTTACTTCATGCGCCAAGCGTACCAAACACTGATTTGAGGTGAAGTTCAAAAGCACACAAATATATTTTTAATCAGAGTAACAGAGAATCAGATATTTAGTCTGTTATTAACGATGAATAATAAATAATTAGGTTTTGAATATATTTGCTAAAACAACTGGTAACGATATTTTATATTAATGGTTGCAAAAAATAATAAAATAAAATTTATTCTTTAAGGATTTGTATTCGTGATTTGAAAAAAAACAGGATTCGAATCTTTGATTCCAATCATATTTATCTCTTACGAATCCTTTATTCAAGTATTCGTGATTCGAATCATATTAAATGATTCGGATTCGTGATTCGAATCCTTTTTACGAGGATTTGTCCCAGCTCTGTTAATAATTAAGCTTTTTTAATATTATAGTAAATAATCAAGTCTTTTTCGATATGATCGTGAAAAATTTTGCTTTTTAGGAAATAATGGATGATTTATTTTTAGATTAAGTAACGTATATTTTTGACAAGTATTTATTCAAAATAATGGTATTTCTAATAAATTATCAAATTTGGTGATGTTTAGCCAATAAAAACTACCATATCATAACAATTAAATCTAAATATCTTAAATAAATCTAAGTTGATTATATCAAACTGAAATTATACAGGGAGTTTTTCTTTTAAGTATAATGAAATTAATTAGCATGTATTCACTTACCTCTAACTAGGGTTTCTACCTCTTAATTAAATATAATGTAAATATTTTGAGTTTAGAAAAGCCTGAAAATTTGGATTTGAACGCGGAGCGAAGCGTCAGGTATACAAATCACTGATTTAAAGTGAAGTTCAAAAAATATACATCATCTTTAATAAGAATAATACGAAATCGGATATTTAGTCTTTAATCATGAAATTTCAGTTGTAATAAGAATTATTAAGATTTAAAAAAAATGCTGCTTATACAACTCTTAGCTATTGGTTTTATACAAAAAAAAAAACTATAAAACTGTTTAATTAATTTCTCACTTAACCCGTGGTAAAACATTTTTGAATCTAATTCTGGATATTTAATTAAAACACTTGGTTTGTTTCACTAATTTATATAGAGAAAATATAAATTAGTGAAACAAACCAAGTATAATATATAAAATTACGAAAAAAACTATTCGTGAAAATGGAAACAATGTCTTAATTAATAAGACAACTTAAGACGATATTAATTAGGACATTGTTTGCATTTTCACGAATAGTTTTTTCGTAATTGTTTATATTATATTTAAAGTGTGCGAACTATAAGAAGCGTAAGCTTATTTTCTCGAATTCAAATAGTTTTGAATTTGAATTTATCTTGTACAAACCAAGTGTTTTAATTAAATATCCAGAACTATCAAATTAGCTTACTTACTATTTGTTAGGTCTCTTAAATCGCCCATATTTAACATTTTAAGGTAAATTGAAATAATTGGCATTAACAAACTTTGATAAAGCAAATCATGGTATTTATTTTTTCACCCAATTGCTTAAACATGTTTCACAACTGTTAAGCACGAAATGTTTCCAAGGGGTATCAATAAAATCTCTGAAAGCTCTTATATTAAATATTTTGAAGTTGATGTGTAAAATTAATGAAGGCATTTGCAAAGAAAGGTAAATTAATTAAAATTAAGTTTTTAAAATAATTAGTCATTTGTTTCAAACACAGTTATGAATTTTTCTTCTATAGAATTTTGCATAAAAAATATAAGTATTTGACTCTGGATACTTAATTAAAACACTTGGTTTGTTTCATTAATTTATATTTTCTCCGACTAGTTTTGACCATCGGTCATCTTCAACGAGGAATTGTTCTTTGAAGATGACCAATGGTCGAAACTAGTTGGAGAAAATATAAATTAATGAAACAAACCAAGTGTTTTAATTAAATATCCAGAATCAAATACATATATTTTTAATGCAAAATTCTATAGAAGAAAAATTCATAACTGTGTTTGAAACAAATGACTAATTATTTTATAAACCTAACCACAGGTTAGATAAGAAATTAATTAAACACAAGTATTTGAATTTATATTATTCAACTTTTTATTTAGTGTTCCCTAAAACTGCACTTTTCAGCACACTTTTCAGTATTTCAACATTAAAAACTGCATATATTAACTTGTTCCCTACCCCCTCGTAAGCCTGCATTAAATTATAACCGTTTCATTTTTATTATTTACACATAATTCTCTCGCTTGTTTAGGCGGGGGAGGAACGAGAACCGGACAAAAAGACGAGCTGATATAAACATACACACGAATCTGTAGAATTTGCATTTTTATTACGAGCTTATACATTAAAACGCGGCCCGAAACAAAGGGAAAGAGCAAAACGACGGCCGAAACATTAGCAGACTTGAATTTTAATCCGGGCAAGTGGAAAAAGGAGCGTTTAGTCTGTTTTGAAAGAAGACAATGCCGCGATTTCCTAAATGGACAGTTTTAGATTCACACTGTTAATTTTATAGTGCACTGAACAAAGAAATTTCTTGCTACAATAGGAACTAATTAATAATTAGAAACATTTATTGAAATCATTTTGAATAAAATAAAAATTGATCAGGCTGAAAGTTCGATAGCAAATTTAAATTTAATTTATTGTAATTACTTATTATAAACTATTGTATTTTACTATGGATTCTGTAAATAAAGTTGTTATATATAGATAAAAACTGATAATTTTCTAGTGCATAACTGATTTTTTTTAGCAATAATGCACTTTTTTAAATTACCAATGAAAGAATAATTTATTGGTCATTTAATAAAGTGCATTATTGCTAAAAAAAGTTATGCACTAACAAATTATCAGCAATTGGTGAGGATTTCTATGAGTATAAAACACTGAAATATTGTATTTTACTATGGATTCTGTAAATAAAGTTGTTATATATAGATAAAAACTGATAATTTTCTAGTGCATAACTGATTTTTTTTAGCAATAATGCACTTTTTTAAATTACCAATGAAAGAATAATTTATTGGTCATTTAAAAAAGTGCATTATTGCTAAAAAAAGTTATGCACTAACAAATTATCAGCAATTGGTGAGGATTTCTATGAGTATAAAACACTGAAATATTGTGACGTTTATGTTGATTTTAGAATAATTCCATTACAATTTAAACAGGTAAAAAATTTATAAATGTATTTTTTTTTAATTATCAAAACTAGAAAATAAATTAATAATTTTATCTTAGTGTTAGAAAAAAAAAACAAGTTCTGTTATTGTTTACAATTTTCGATATTTCAATCGGTTTATTATTATATTAGTATATTAACATTAAATTTAAAAAATAATCATATTTATTTTGTTTCCTCTAAAAAAAAAAGAAAAATAATAATTTATTAAAACCTCTTATTATTTTCATATAAATGAAAATATCTTGAAAACAAAAGAAGATAGGTATAGTATAGGTTAATGCAGAATTTAATTTTGCGTCAGAATATGTAAAAACTGTAGTGTGTTCTATTTGAAAAAATCGGTATGTTAAACCATTACATACCGATTTTTTCAAACAGAACACACTGTATATTTTTACATATTCTGACGCAAAATTAAAGTTAGCTAAATAAATGTGGTATGTAAGTTGAACACTCTTTATATGATAACTCCAAAAATAAATCACCATTAGGGTGGGTATAAACTTTTAATAGCCATTATTACTTCGATTTTCCTTTCTTCTGAGATACGAATTTCAAAGTGAATTATAAAAATAGTGATGTCTCCATCATAGCACTTTTCCAGACCCCTAAACATGATAATTAACATAATAAACTTATTTCACTTGTCAATCGGTTAAAAACCATTTCACATTAAATCAGTGTTTTATACGCGTGGCGCATGAAGTAAAATTTCGAGTTTAGAAAAGCCTAATTTGGCTCGGTCGCTCCGCTTCGCTACGCACCCGAGCCAAATTTTCAGGCTTTTCTAAACTCGAAATTTTACTTCATGCTTAGTCTGGGAGTGGAACACACTCGTTTGTTTTATCATTGAAACAATTAAAATTTGACGTAATCAGTTTATTTTCGTTTTATTGACGAAGAATGTTCTGTATTGTTAAAATGGAAATGTTAGGGTTATCATGGACTGTAAAATACGTAAAGTTATCATGGACCACAGATCACTGTAATAGTCACATTTTGACTTAAGACTTTGACTATTGCAGCTCTTCAGTTGTCGAATGTTCGTTATAATTTGACGCTAGTAGTAAAATTTTCGTATCAAAGTGACAATAATTGTCACATGTTGGCAGTATCGGAACTGTAAATCACTATAACAATCATATTTTGACTATAAAAAGACTACAATAATTAAATTCATCTTATAATGTGACGATAATAGTGAAATATTCCTTTTAAACTGACAGCAATAGTGAAATTTTGACTTTATAGTTTTATTTAGAATTGTATCATTTTTATGACAGTTGGCATTAGTGATATTTTTCAAGGTGAAATGCCAATAACTTTACTTCAAATCAGTGATTTGTACGCGTGGCGCATGAAGTAAAATTTCGAGTTGAAAAAAGCCCGAATTTGGATTTAGACGCTGCGCATCCAAATCCATATTTTTAGAGGTTTTCTTGACTCGAAATTTTATTTCATGCTTAGTTTGGGAGTGGAAGTTTAATATTTTTAAATTGTTGATGAATTTTTAAGAATGAAATTAAATCGAAATTTTATTTCATGCTTAGTTTGGGAGTAGAAGTTTAATATTTTTAAATTGTTGATGAATTTTTAAGAATGAAATTAAATCGAAATTTTATTTCATGCTTAGTTTGGGAGTAGAAGTTTAATATTTTTAAATTGTTGATGAATTTTTAAGAATGAAATTAAAACAATTAACTTTTTTTCCCAATTTTTTACCAATAAAA
Organism: Philonthus cognatus; assembly: GCA_932526585.2. Lineage (NCBI taxonomy): Eukaryota > Metazoa > Arthropoda > Insecta > Coleoptera > Staphylinidae > Philonthus > Philonthus cognatus. The sequence goes on from OW052241.1 coordinate 46,421,490, forward strand.
GTTGTAAAACAAAGATAATTGTTTTAATTACATTGTTATGAAGATGTATCACAAAATGAACGCCAACCAAATCAAAGAATTTTAAAGATTTTATTTAATTATCAAAGTGTTGATGATTCTAAGTGAATTTTCATCATTTTACCCAATTTTTAACGCTTTTTGTAAATGTACAAGATTTCCTTGAATTTTCGAAATTCTGACGTATTTCCTGATTTTCCGTTGTTTTCAAAAGTTTCGATACTTTTCATACATTTTTAAAATTTCCTTCAATTTTCAAATTATTAGCATGTTCACGAAGATTTCAAATAATCGGTAATTTACCGAATGTTGATTTTTCATGAAATTCCAAGATTTCAGTTAGTTTTCAAAATTCTGACAGTATTCCTGAATTTCTTAAATTTTCGCTAATTTTAAAAACTTTGATGGTTATAAATTTTAAAAATTTTCTAATTTTTATGAATTTCTTAAATATTCGTTAACTTGAAAAACGTTGAAGTTTTTCATGAAACTCCAAGATTTTCGTTAATTTTCAAAATTTTAATGAAAAGTATCAACATTTTTAAGATTAGCGAAAATTTAGGAAATTCAGGTAAACTGGCAGAATTTTGAAAATTTAAGGAAATTTAAGAAAAGTGTAATTTAACTAAAACTACCTAAAACCTTGAATATTCTTCGATACTTTAAAAAAACTAAACGAGTGTCTTCCAATCCCAGATTAAGAATTTCGAGTTTAGAAAAGCCTGAAAATTTGGCTCGGGCGCATAGCGAAGCGAAGCGACCGAGCCAAATAATGCTTTTCTAAACTCGAAATTTTACTTCATGCGCCACGCGTATACTATATTGATTTCATGTGAAGTTCAAAATATACGCCGTATTGATTAATTTTGCAAATATTTATATGGAATATGTATACATTTCTAGCTCTTGCTCTCTCTGTCCAAACACTCATTCAAACAATTACTTCCCGAGCTAATACCCCGACGGACATTGATTTATATAACAAGTGTTTGCTGTTACATACAGCAAACACTTGGGTCAAATTATTCAGGCCATCTATAGACGCGTTTCGAGATTTATTTCTCATCAGTATATACTTTGCCGTTTTCTCTAAACAATTTGACACTTTAGAGAGATAAATCTTGAAACGCGTCTATAGATGGCCTGAATAATTTGACCCAAATTGTTACATTTACGGTAGGTTGCTGTATGTAACAGCAAACACATATATATATATATATATATATATATATATACATATATATATATACATATATATATATACATATATATATATATATTATATATTAAATTTATATATACCGGGTGACCCATTTTAATTTATCCACTGGAATATCTTGTGAAATATGCATCGTAGAAAAAAATATTCCAAACAAAAGTTTAATGGTTTCGAGGGGGCCAACCGATCCTATAAAATGTTCGTCACCCCCACTCCCCGGGGGGTGGGAGAGGGGGGCAACTTTAGAATCTTAAATAGGAATCCCTATTTTTTATTTCAGATTCAGATTATACACCAAAAATGACGTAGGTTTTATTCGAAATTTTTTTTGAATTCGTGATAGATGGCGCTGTATTCGCTTAATTTATCCATTAGATTATCTCGACAAATATGCATCGTACAAATAAATGTCTCGAACAAAAGTTTAATGGTTTCGAGGTGGCCATCCGATCCCATGAAATGGTCGCCACGACTACCCTCCCGGGGGTGGAGGAGGGGGGCAACTTTGAATTCTTAAATAGGAACCCCTATTTTGTGTTTCTGATTCGGATTCTACGGCAAATATTATGTAGGTTTTATCCAAAACATTTTTTTGAATTCTTGATAGATGGCGGTGTAGTCGCAAAAATGAAGACGTTTCCGGAAAAAATGAAAAATTGCCTTCAAAAAATCAAAACAAACAATTCGACGACGCTTGCTTGGGTATTTTAATTCCGACTAGTTTTTCAACGGCATTTACGGGGACCGTGAGTCGTGGAATGAAAATAAGTAATAATAAGTATGTAAAATATACACAAAACTTTGTAACGGGGTAATCGACCACTAATGATAGGCTAGTTGCTTAATCCAATTAATTTATTAATTTCCGAGCTTTCGGAGCTTTTTGGCTCCTTCTTCAGGGATTTCACTACAATAAAATGATACAAAAAATAAAAACCGTAATTGTTACAGAACGGTGAGTTAATTATTGAAAGATTATTGAAATGAAAATGGCGTGAATTGATTAATATGGAGTGACTTTATATAACATTGTTTTAAGTGAAAATGAGATGATGAAGTGTGATTGAAAGTGACATGAAAGATTATAGATTAATTAATTACATTTTTAATTCTATTGACCAGGGGCCAAAACTCGGAATCTCAGGCTTCATCAGACTCAAGTGCAGGTCGGACTTTTTATTGCGTTGCTACGCATCTCCATTCACCAAACTGTGGGGAAACGCTCCTTTTTGCGTTTTCTTCGGGGCCAGCTCGCGAACATCATCACCGTCGCTTGTAACAATTAAAACCACCACATACACGCCACACTCATCAACAAAACACGAAACTCCACAGAACAGATTAAAAACACAACCTGGTATTTGCAACAGGTGCGTGGTTAGAATGACAGTAAGATGGCCGTCGCCGGCCAACTTCAGTTCGTGGGGGTGCGTGCAGATGATCGCGCGAGAGAGACCAGCCGTGAACCACGGCACATACAGCCGCGAAATTCGAAGCCCGTCTCACTCGCGAGAACACCCGCGAGATTTGAATTGATGAGTCCGGCGTGAGAAGGGAGAAAAGTGAAAATGTTGTGAAAAATTCGCCAGCTGAACCCGATTCAGTTTGTATTGTGACCATTCCACAGTTGAGAAATGGAGCAACAGTCATATTTCTCAACTGTGGAATGGTCACAATATAAACTGAATCGGGTTCAGCTGGCGAATTTTTCACAACATTTTCACTTTTCTCCCTTCTCACGCCGGACTCATCAATTCAAATCTCGCGGGTGTTCTCGCGAGTGAGACGGGCTTCGAATTTCGCGGCTGTATGTGCCGTGGTTCACGGCTGGTCTCTCTCGCGCGATCATCTGCACGCACCCCCACGAACTGAAGTTGGCCGGCGACGGCCATCTTACTGTCATTCTAACCACGCACCTGTTGCAAATACCAGGTTGTGTTTTTAATCTGTTCTGTGGAGTTTCGTGTTTTGTTGATGAGTGTGGCGTGTATGTGGTGGTTTTAATTGTTACAAGCGACGGTGATGATGTTCGCGAGCTGGCCCCGAAGAAAACGCAAAAAGGAGCGTTTCCCCACAGTTTGGTGAATGGAGATGCGTAGCAACGCAATAAAAAGTCCGACCTGCACTTGAGTCTGATGAAGCCTGAGATTCCGAGTTTTGGCCCCTGGTCAATAGAATTAAAAATGTAATTAATTAATCTATAATCTTTCATGTCACTTTCAATCACACTTCATCATCTCATTTTCACTTAAAACAATGTTATATAAAGTCACTCCATATTAATCAATTCACGCCATTTTCATTTCAATAATCTTTCAATAATTAACTCACCGTTCTGTAACAATTACGGTTTTTATTTTTTGTATCATTTTATTGTAGTGAAATCCCTGAAGAAGGAGCCAAAAAGCTCCGAAAGCTCGGAAATTAATAAATTAATTGGATTAAGCAACTAGCCTATCATTAGTGGTCGATTACCCCGTTACAAAGTTTTGTGTTTTCCCAACAAGTACGACCGTTACTTCCCTCCGTGGTTTTTATGTAAAATATACTTCACGAGTCTGTTTAACTCCTGGTAGATAAATAAATCTTGTTTTTTGTCAACGGGCAGACGGATTGCAACACAAAATACCTATTCATAATTTTGTTCACTATCGACATAGGAAGCGTCATCTTACCGCCGGCATGTTAGGTCGGATTTTTTAAATTTATTTAAACATTAGTCTTTTTACAATAATTCTTTTGTACATCAAGTAGCCCTAACAAGGGCTGACATTTCAACAGCCATTTAAGCAATTAGATGCTCAAAAGTCGCACCATTGTTCTCATGACAAAGATGAATTCGACGTTCAAAATTCCTCACTGTATGCAAAAGGGTGTTGCGCGGAATACTGTTGCACGCAGCTTGGATCCTTTGAATCATGTCGTCTCTAGTAGTTGGTCTTTCTCGATAGACAGTATCTTTCAGGAACCCCTACAAGTAGAAGTCGGGAGCTGTCAGATCTGGTGACCTTGCTGGCCATCTAATTGTACCCCCTCTCCCTATCCACTTGCCAGGATACGTTTGGTCTAAATATGTTTTCACTATATTTGCAAAATGTGGAGGAGCACCATCTTGCTGAAACCACAGTCTCATCCTTGTCTCCAGATCCACATGTTCGATTAAGCCGGGAAGATCGTCTCGAAGAAAATTCAAGTAATTCGCACCGGTTACAGTGCCCTCGAAAAAATATGGACCGATTAAGTACCCGTTGACAATACCGCACCACACATTCACAGTCCAGCGGTGTTGGTGGTCCACTTGCTTCATCCACTGAGGGTTTTCCGGCGACCAATAGTGACTGTTATGGAGATTCAATAACCCGTCACTGCGGAATGTAGCCTCGTCAGAAAACATCACGAATTTGAAAAAGTCTGCGTCATTCTGCATTTGCTGTATTGCCCACTGACAAAACATTTGCCGTTGTTCATGATCCTGTTCACTTAATGCCTGGTTCAAACACACGTGGTACGGGTGATACTTCGAGTGTTTTAAATATCTTCTCGCAGTCTCTCTCGGGATGCCAATTTGGTGCTGTATTTCGCGAAGTGATATCTGGGGGTTCAAATGGATCATCGCTAAAACTGTTAAAATGCGCGGATTCATACGATGATCATTGATGGGGTTTCGCTGTCGACGTTGAATATTTCCTCTCCTACATCTCGATTCAATATGACGAATCAATCATTCAGCGATTCGTCATATTGAATCGATGATGATGATGCTGCCGTTGGGGAAATCGTCTTCTGTATAATGCCGCAGCTCTTCGATAAGAATGGCGACATTCTCCTAGGACAAGGAGAATATCCACCGTTTCATTCGGAGAATAATCGCTCATTCCGGATTCTTCTACAAAGCGTTCTCACTTCTCACGTCACAAGACATCGAGGTTTGTGTACGAAGTGTCAGAAAAACTAGTCGGAATTAAAATACCCAAGCAAGCGTCGTCGAATTGTTTGTTTTGATTTTTTGAAGGCAATTTTTCATTTTTTCCGGAAACGTCTTCATTTTTGCGACTACACCGCCATCTATCAAGAATTCAAAAAAATGTTTTGGATAAAACCTACATAATATTTGCCGTAGAATCCGAATCAGAAATACAAAATAGGGGTTCCTATTTAAGAATTCAAAGTTGCCCCCCTCCTCCACCCCCAGGAGGGTAGTCGTGGCGAACATTTCATGGGATCGGATGGCCACCTCGAAACCATTAAACTTTTGTTCGAGACATTTATTTGTACGATGCATATTTGTCGAGATAATCTAATGGATAAATTAAGCGAATACAGCGCCATCTATCACGAATTCAAAAAAAATTCTCGTATAAAACCTACGTCATTTTTGGTGTATAATCTGAATCTGAAATAAAAAATAGGGATTCCTATTTAAGATTCTAAAGTTGCCCCCCTCTCCCACCCCCCGGGGAGTGGGGGTGACGAACATTTTATAGAATCGGTTGGCCCCCTCGAAACCATTAAACTTTTGTTTGGAATATGTTTTTCTACGATGCATATTTCACAAGATATTCCAGTGGATAAATTAAAATGGGTCACCCGGTATATATATATATATATATATATTATTATATTTATTATATATTAAATTTATATATATATATTATTATATTTATTATATAATTCAATGTCCCCGACAGACATTGAATTATTAGCTCGGGAAGTAGTTGTTTCAATGAGTATTTGATAGAGTCTTTGTAAGACTATCTTGTTGTAAATTGCGAAAAGAATTGCACTTTTAATGTTAGTATGTTCATTCATTCAAATACGCCCAGTATTATATTGAACTTTTTGAAAGCAATATAATTATTATAAATTAATATATCAAAGAATAAATAAGCCTCATATTACCAAACATGTAAGTGTAAAATAATGTTACCTAGTCCTCAGAGATAGACCCTTTATCACACCCCTTATAGTCACACCCTTGGGAACCAAACCCATATAATCATTAACCCTCAAACCCTAGACGCTAATAAAAAAAATTCAACAACACAAGACTTAAGCGATTAATCAACCGGCCATTAATTTATACAACTAAACAACGATAATAATTAAAATATTGTTTTTCTCTACGCGATCATCTCATTAATAATAAAATGTTCTCAAGTATATCTCATCCTAGATAGAAACAGACATCTTATTTTCGTGATTAAGACAATGGGGCTCAACGCAAAACACGAGACACACGATTATTAATGAGCGCTCAAAAGTAAACACGGCCATTAATAATGATATTAAAACAAAAGGCCGGGTCCGAGAGCGAGCGCATCGTTTAATTCAATCAACAATTCGCATTGTTGTTTCCACTATCTTTTATAAGTTGTCGAGCACGGTGCGCGATAAACAATATCGGAATCGGTATAATAATGTTATTCATTGCGGTTTGATAAAACTGGACGTGATTGATGCGGCTTGTAATTTGTAGCTGGTCGACGAGATTTAATTATTTTCTGTGGTCATGCTGAAGTTGGAATTTGTACTGTATTAATTGTTAATTATTATTATTATCCATTATATGTTGTTTTTTCTTCTAGTGTATAAAATTAATTAATTGGTAATGCTAACTGTTATCAGAATTATGTGTCGTGCATATTTTATGTGATAAATATGAAAAAATAACTTGTTGATGGATTTATCCACATATTTGTTTATTTGTTTATTGTTTATTTACGGATATCCATTTAAAATAAATACATAATGCTTAGTCTAAAATAAGTTAAAAGTAATGATTAAGTTAAAATATATAAAATCACAAACAATATACACAACAGATTAAAATCAAAATGCTCATCACTGCTAAAAGTAATAAATAAGGTTAAAATATAAATCACAAACAATATACAAATTAAACAAACAAAGCAGATTAAAATGTGAACAAAAATAAAAATCTAATTTGTCTCACGGAGCATGGACTTAAGATTCTTTTTGCTTGTGGTAGCAAAGTCTATATTCGCCGAGTTGCAGTGCGCGGCAACTCTAGCCATACCATAGTTTCTACCATAATTGGTACGATGAAATGGTACGTTGAAGAGGTCGAAGGAACAGAAACCCCTGCTAGGCACATTGATTTTAAACTGGCCCAGAAGGTAAGGGCAGTCGATCCAACCGTTTATCAAATTGAAGCCTAACATTACATCCGCGTTCCTCCGTCGCTGCTTCAACGTATTCATTTCTAGGCTACTTAAAATCTCTTGGTAGGAACCACAAATATTAAGTAATTTATTTTAGTATTAAGTTGATTTGTAAATTGTATTTTCACTATTATGCCATTTTGATTGTATTTCATTATTAAATTGACTGTAATTTACCTATTATCCTAAAAAATTGACATTCTGCGTCAATAAAACGGCATAGTTTATTGTCGATTTATTGACGGAGAATTTTCATTTGTTTCAATGATGAAACAAACGAGTGTCTTCCACTCCCAGACTAAGCATGAAGTAAAATTTCGAGTTTAGAAAAGCCTGAAAATTTGGCTCGGGCGCGTAGCGAAGCGGAGCGACCGAGCCAAATTAGGCTTTTCTAAACTCGAAATTTTACTTCATGCGCCACGCGTATTAGACACTGAATTATGTTGAAGTTCAAAAACGCATGCACCATCTTAAATTAGAAAAAAGAAAACAATATTAGGATGTAGTAATGTTTAAGATTTTGATGTTTTGTTTTTCATAAAAAGTCGACAAATTAAAACAAAAACACGTGCACGCTTTATGATTAAGCCATTTCGCAGAAGTCCACCCTCCCATAATCCGATTTTCAACTATTACTCGCAACCTTCATGTCCCAACTGCTTTCATTCCAGAGCTGAGAGCTCGGAAAACCAGTTTTAAAGTAGTTACTATGTAATAACTTCTCGCAAACAATTTAAATGCGATTAATATTTTTTAGTATAAAAAAAATTATAAGAATCTTTAATCTTCAATTTATTATCAATATGCTAAAACTTTAACGAATACTGTGTTTTTGTTTTGTTCTCGAGTGATGTAAATGTAAAATCTTTAATGCATGGACTTATTCTTCATCTTTTAATTTATTGGCCTTGGCAAATTATGAAGTTGTAAAGCTTTTTTGAATTATTTTTCATTTAAATTTTGTGTAATTGCCCAAACAAAGATTGTACAAGAAATATAATCTAGTCGTAGTAATTCCTAATTAAAATTATCATTATTGCTAAAACTTTAACGAATACTGTGTTTTTGTTTTGTATTCGAGTGATGTAAATGTAAAATCTTTAATGTATTAATGGCAAGCTAAATTTGCCGAAACTGCAGTCACATAAAAATAAATTGTGTTATACAAACAAAGTTAAACCGTTTTTTATTAATAAATTAACATGTATAACGAAGTAGAAGCCTCCACAATACAAAATTTATTTTTCCTCTTCTAATTTAATGGCCTTGGCAAATTATGAAGTTGTAAAGCTTTTTTGAATCATTTTTAATTTAAATTTTGTGTAATTGCCCTAACAAAGATTGCACAAGAAATATAATCTTGTCGCAGTAATTCCTAATTAAAATGTAATCGAATCAAATGTGCTCGCGTAGCTCGGATAACAATTGCAGTTATGCAAATTGAGCTACAATTCAATTAAACGAATTTATGTTTGGATTCAATTTTCAGTTATGGCCCGATAAACATAAACTCGCTCGCATTACATGACTGACGTTTATTACAATGCTGCATTTATCCACGGAATTAGAATATCATTAACCAAACTAAGTGTAGCGTTTTTAATACCCACACATTCCCAGCTTTATTTAGGATCATTGCCAAAAAGCTCGGTTTTCAACTATTATTTAAACAAAAAATATATTGGTTTGTAAATTAAATTCACTCGAATCATTAAAAGTGCGATTTTTTCGCAATCAACAACAAGTTAGTCTTACAAAGAGTAAATCAAACACTCATTGAAACAATTACTTCCCGAGCTAATACCCCGACGGACATTGAATTATACAACAAGTGTTTGCTGTTACACACAGTAATCTACTGCAAATGTAACAATTTGGGACAAATTATTTAGGCCATGTATAGACACGTTTCGAGATTTATCTCTCATCAGTATAGCTTTTCACTTGGATTTGTTTTACTTATATGTACATATAAGTGAAACAAAACCAAGTAAATTTAATTTACAAACCAATATATTTTTGAAACATTTTTACCAAGGGATTAATGACAAAAAGTGTCCGATATATTAAACAAAAAAACTTGATAATTCACTATAATTTCCAAATAGCTCGAATATACCGTGTGTGCCCGGATAGGAAAAACAATTTGAAGCTTCAAACGAGAGTTTTTCACTCCCAGACTAAGCATAAAGTAAAATAACGAGTTTAGAAAAGTATTAAAATTTGGTTTAGTCGCGATCAAACCAACTTTTCATTATATTTATTTAGAAACTTACCCGTAATTGAAAAAGTCGACAAATTTACAATCCCTACTGATTACAAAATCTCGAAAAGCTCTCACAGAAATATATTACATAATATATTATTATTATTATTAAAGTTTATTTATTTTCACCAAGTAAAATCAACAGGTTGTTTACAATCATTACAACTAACATTACAATGAATATTTTACAAAATTATCCTACCAGGCGGAAAATAAAAAGGTATGAATTCAGCGCAACTGAAGTGCGGCTGATCTTCCATTCAACCAATAAATTACCGTAACAAATGTGATGGGTTCAATATAACAAAAAAAAAAATTACGAAAATGTTATTCGTGAAAATGCAAACAATGTCTTAATTAATAAGACAACTTAAGACGATAAATATCCATTGAAACAACTACTTCCCGTGCAAATACACCTCCGGATATTGAATTATACAATGAAATATTTAAATATTTCATTGTATAATAATATTTAAATATTTCATTGTATAATAATATTTAAATATTTCATTGTATTCAATATACGGAGGTGTATTTGCACGGCAAGTAGTTGTTTCAATGGATATTTATCGTGTTAAGTTGTCTTATTAATTAAGACATTGTTTGCATTTTCACGAATAACATTTTCGTAATTTTATATATTATGTTTAAAGTGTGCAAACTATAAGAAGCGTTAACTTATTTTCTCGAATTAAAATAGTTTTAAACTTGAATTTATCTTGTTTAAAATATATCAGTAAATAAAGGAGTTTTTGTGATGACTACATTAAAATCAATATTTTTAGCTTCTAGAGTTTTTTTCCAACAAATCTGAAACGTAAATCAGAGCAATTGTTAAAATTAAAAGCAGGGATTTATGAAAAAAAGGGGTGAGCCGAGTATAAAAAATGTGGAGCTTTTGGGGAATGCGGAAGTAATTTTTAATTAAGTGAACCATTCTCATGAAGATATATCAAGAGGGAAGCCTTGAATAAACAGTTGCCGGTTTGTTTAATGAAGCTTTCACATTGCGGTAAGCACACCATAATTGATCGAATAATTGAGATGATTTATTCACTGCGGAGACCAATTCAATTATTGATTACAAATGTATACACCAACATTAAAGAATAATTATTCAATTTTATTTTTGTAGATATTTTATGGATTGTAATTTTATCAAGAAGAAATAATAGCATTTACTGATTTACCTTTAAATAGGGTTTCCACCCCTTGATTAAGCATGAAGTGAAATTTCGAGTTTAGAAAAGCCTGAAAATTTGGATTTTTCGGGGCGCGCGAGTGCAAAAATGGTGATTTTTGCAGAACATATTTTGTAATTATCGACTAAACATTTACCCCCCCCCCCCGTGAATCCGCGCCTGTATCAAGATGTAGATGTAAAAGTCTAGTATTCAAATATTTAAATTTAATCCTTTAAATAATTGAATACTAGACTTTTTTAAATTGTAGAAATTAAGTCAAGTAGGTTGAAGTCAAGTGAATAGCAGAACTATCAAGTATGTATTAAAAATATAATTAAATATGTTCTGTGTTAACAAATACCAACAGTAATATTAATCGGTTAAAAAAAACGAAATTCGATGATTTATCAAACTTTGATTTCGGTTAAAAAAACGAAATTCGATGATTTATCAAAATTTGATTAGTTGTGACAAACAAACCTAATCAATCACCCTTTAATAATTAACAACCTTCCTTTTATCACTCAACCCGTCCGGGGGACGTCTTTCTCTCCCAACATCCCCCAAAACAGAAGCAGTTAATTTTTTATACCTATCTACCGAGCAAGAATATGAGAAAAAAATCATAACGATTTCAGATTCTGGGGGGAGGAAGCATTTATCATTTTCGTTGACGTGGCTGACCACACATGTTCAACTTAAATATCCGAACTGTATTTGTGGGTTCGGTTTCAACATCACCCTGACATATGTGACTGCTCTTTTCTTAAAAATAAATCACCGGAGCATAAATGTCCATAAGAGAGATAAGTCTGAGCGCTCGGCGCGCACATGGAACGGCTGGGCTTTTTAACATAAAGATTAGATTTAGATTGTCCACTTTCTAGATCTGGAATATGGAAAAGAAGGAGTTTGTTTATTGGCTTGATTGATATTCGAGGTGATTTAGGTTGAGATTGCGCTTTTCACTATCTCGTTTAAGAATTGATGAAATAAAACATTGACAATATTTAGAGTATCAAGAAGATGAGTATTCTGTTCGCTCAAGGTAACACATATGAACACATATGTGTTACAAGGTATGACTAAATTAAATCTTTCCATGTTTTCCGCTACCCCTTTCCCCGTAGGCACTAGTTCGTGCGAGAGAGAACAATGACGTTGTATTTGGTTACGTTTTTGAGTCTATCATAAGCTCTCTTTCCGCTTTCGTTGTACTTTCATAGATAGATTTTTTAATATTTTGTGTTAAAAATAAGTGCTATTAAAATAAGACTTTGTGTTAGTGTTAGGTGTAATAAAAATAATAGTTTGTGTTACGTGTAATTAAATTTTAAAAAATATGTTGACGTTGATTGGGTTATAATAAAGTCATATTTGAAACAAAGATTATTTATAAGAATTAATTATTTAAATTACTAATATTAAGTTTTTAAAAATAACAAGGATATTAAAGGCAAAATCTCTTAGATAGAATAAAATGCAAAGAGGAGAAATTTAATAAATTGTAAAGAAATAAAATTATTAACTTGTTTTAAGCATTATTAATTTCTCCTTTTCGCAGCCTCCCTAAATATGTATTAGCATTAAACAGGAAGTTTTTCTTTAAAGTATACGTATTCCAAATTCAGCCTAATTTCTGTAAATCTTTAGATATTTCCTGTTTTTGTTTTGAGTTCAATTTAAAGCTTTAAACAAGTGTTATCCACTCCCAGACTAAGCATGAAGTAAAATTTAGAGTTTAGAAAAGCCCTGTGAAAATTTGGAGAGGGTGGCGCAGCGACCCGAGGCAAATTTTCTGGGCTTTTCTAAACTCGAAATTTTACTTTATGGGCCACGCGTATAAAACACTAAAATTTGTGTAATTTATGTATATTCGAACTGCACTTGAAATCTGTGTTTTATACGCGTGGCGCATGAAGTAAAATTTCGAGTTTAGAAAAGCCCAGAAAATTTCACGGGGCTTTTCTAAACTCGAAATTTTACTTAATGCTTAGTCTGGGACTGGACAACACTTGTTCAAAGCTTCAAATTGATCTCTTTCAAAAAACAACGAATGTCAGAAAATGTACAGCTTGAGCATGTTTAGCTAAAGTTTACCATATAGTAACTACATTAAAATTTAGCGCGCATTTGTGACGTGCGATCTATTACGCCACAAATGCACGCTGAATTTAAATGTGGTTACTTCATGGTAAACTTTAGGTAAACATGTACAAGCTGTACATTATCTGACATTCGTTGTTTTTTGAAAGAGTTCAATTTGATGCTTTAAACAAGTGTTTTCCACTCCCAGACTAAGCATGAAGTAAAATTTCGAGTTTAGAAAAGCCCCGTGAAAATTTGTGGAGGGTCGCGCAGCGACCCGAGACAAATTTTCTGGGCTTTTCTAAACTCGAAATTTTACTTCATGCGCCACGCGTATAAAAGACTAAAATATTGTGAAATTTATGTATACTTGAACCTCACTTGTTTTCAGTGTTTTGTACGCGTGGCGCATGAAGTAACATTTCGAGTTTAGAAAAGCCCAGAAAATGTTCACGGGGCTTTTCTAAACTCGAAATTTTACTTCATGCTTAGTCTGGGACTGGACAACACTCGTTCAAAGCTTCAAATTCAACTCTTAAAAAACAACGAATGTCAGAAAATGTACAGCTTGGGCATGTTTAGCTAAAGTTTACCATGAAGTATCTATATTTAAATTCAGCGCGCATTTGTGACGTGAGATCTATTACGTCACAAATGCGCGCTGAATTTAAATGTGGTTACTTCATGGTAAACTTTAGATAAACATGCACAAGCTGTACATTTTCTGACATTCGTTGTTGTTTTTTAAAGAGTTTAATTTAAAGCTTTAAACGAGTGCTGTCCACTCCAAAATCTTCGATTCTGTCGATCCTTCTTACCGTTGAGTCGACCGTCCTTGCTGTTTGCTGTAATTAAGTAAACATTGAAGCCCACAAAACATCCCCACAATAAGTATTTATTTTCATACCCATCTATGAAAACACACATCCTCTTCTAAAGTTACCATTCTCCCTCCTTTTAATTATTTTCTTTGTCCCATCTCGAATTTCGGTCACCTATTTTTTTCTGTTTTCATTTTCGAAAATGCACACATGTCACCGTACGGTTTCCTCGTTTCGAGTTTGCCAGGCGCCAGCCTCAACGTTTTCCGAATAAATATTTATAAGCCAAACAGGCGGCTTTCTACAGCTACGTGCGTTTATGGGCTAAATCAAAGGATGCCGACCAAGTAAATGGTCTGATGTAGTCGTTAGGATTTTACAAGTTTCCATTCGACGCGCAGAGTCAACAAATTAATTGTGTGCTACAATTTTTTTTTCAGCTTGAGTGGCGATTGTCAATATTTGATTGTTATCTCGAAATGGTGTTTGGGTTTTGAATGGTTACATCTGTATTTGCTTTTATGTAGTATTCTTCTATTTTTCAGGCCTCATTATCGGGTATGGATATGGAAGTTTATGTGGGCGTAATAAAAATACATTTGGAAAAAGATTGGCATTTCGACTTTCACCAATTCAGATGATAATAAACAAATTAAGAAAACATTAACACAGTCGATATACCAGCCACCTTTATATTTTTATTAATTCAAATATTTTGCGAAATTACGATCAGGGACTTTCAGCGAAAATGTGATGCCCGGGGAACCTATATTTCTGAGACCCTTTAAATTATTATATCAACATCCTCTGGCGACTAGACCAAAAACTCTAAAATCTTCCGATTTCTATCTCTTTCCAAAAATGTTGGAGGGTAAAGGGAAAGAGACCGAGCACTCAAGGGGTAATCCATTATGAACACCAACCTCATTTTTTGGGTGTCAATGACAACCCGATATTAGCAGGTAGTAAGAAGTCCAGTTTTGGGTGGTTTTGATAGAAAGAATTATTTGATATTTATGAAATTATTTAAAATGTAATTATAATTAATACGACATTTGTAAAATAAAGTCGAGGATTATGTCTACGTGTACAATTTTAGGTCAATACATTTTTTTAAAACGTATCTGACGTTTTCATCTTGGTAAATATTGATCATCATCACATCTAAGCGTTATATATTCTTAACTTTACTATAAAGTTGTTTATACGCGTGGCGCATGAAGTAAAATTTCGAGTTTAGAAAAGCCCCGTGAAAATTTGTCTCGGGTCGCTGCGCGACCCTCGACAAATTTTCTACGCGGGGCTTTTCTAAACTCGAAATTTTACTTCATGCTTAGACTGGGAGTGGACAACACTCGTTCTTAGAAGTTTCAAATTGAAGGATCACTCTAGATGACTAAGTTTATTACCATTTTACAAAGGCTACAGCTCGAAGGACCAATCATGGTCTTCGGAGACCGAAGGACTACATGGAATCGATTTTTTTTTAGAAGAAAATAACGAATATCTGAAGGTTTACAGCATGGATAGAAAAGAACACATCCAATTTTGCAAAATATCGAAGATGGGTTGGTTTTCAGTGCGTTTTTAACTTTACTTTAAATCAGTGTTTTATACGTGGCGCATGAAGTAAAATTTCGAGTTTAGAAAAACCCCATGAAAATTTGTCTCGGGTCGCTGCGCGACCCTCTACAAATTTTCTACACGGGGCTTTTCTAAACTCGAAATTTTACTTCATGCTTAGTCTGGGAGTGGAAGACACTCGTTAGTTTAAAATACATCACAATTGGTAAAATATATATCGTTGGATGCCCGTCTTCAGGGGTGATATGTGAGCAAATTATGGGTCTTAGGAGTTCTCAAATAAGTGAGTTACTCGACTGTTTCTAAGGCACTCTTTACAAAAAACAAAAGATTAACATTTTACATATAAAATGTACAGGGTGAGCGAAACTTGATGTCTCTGCTCTATTATTAGAAAAGGAAAAACGGTAGAAAAAACATGAAAAAAGGTTCATAAATGAGATTGAGTAAGGTCCATTTTAATCCAAAATTGCATATTTTTCTAAATTTTGAAACTGAAGTAATGACGTCATCGAAATTTTTTTCCCGAGATACATATCTATATTTTTAGATATTTCAAAAGAGCTAATTTTTCTGAATAAACTTTGTAGAGACAAAAATTTGCTATCTTCTTTAGTTAAAAAATTAATCTTTAGTTAAAAAATTAAAAGCAAACTTAAAAAAAAATATTATGAAAAATTCACAATTGTCACGACTTAAACAAGTAGCCTTTGGAAGCAAGTAACAAAGCTGAATTTGTCAATAATTAAACTAATGGTTGACAAATATTGTTTTGTTGTCATTTGATTTTAGATTTCAGATTTTTTTCTATCGTTTTTCCTTTTCATAAATAGTTCACGTCGTTATTTTAAATGTACATTACATATCAGACTATTAAAATGAATAAAGATGGTTAGTTTTCTTTTGGATTTCAAATTGCACTATAAATTGACAATTTTAAGTCATATATAATTTAAATTTAGGTTGATGACGTGAACGCCATCTACTGCCAATAGTCTTGTCTCTTGTACTCACAAAATGACTATTATAAATGTCAATTGATTGTGTATTTTAAAATCCAGAAGAAAACTAAACATCTATAACCATTTTAGGGGTTCATGCGTAATTTACATATAAATTGACGATGTGAACACCATCTGCTGCCAATTTTTGAGTAGTGCTATTGACAGTAGATGGTGTTCACGTCGTTAATACAAAAATACTGTATATGTTCATTATAGCACTTTTTCCGTCATATAAAGAATTGATGATTGTCGTACCAAACGTATTTCACTTGCTAATTGGTTGGTTATAGACCATTTCACATTAAATCTGCGTTTTATACGCGTCGCGCATGAAGCAAAATTTCGAGTTTAGAAAAGCCTAATTTGTCTCAGTCACTCTGCTGCGCTACGCCCGAGCCAAATTTTCAGGCTTTTCTTAACTCAAAATTTTACTTCGTGCTTAATCTGGGATTGGAAACACTCGTTAGATGATCAATCATAACCAGGGTTGTTATGTTTAAAACACTTTGTTTTAAAACAGTGTTTTAAACATGTTTAAGAACAGCAGTCGGTTTCGTTTTAAACATGTTTTAAATCTTAAATTTGTTTAAAACATGTTTTAGACGTTGTATTTGTTTAAAACCGTTTTTTTATTATCTTAGCTGCTAAAAATAAATATTTGCTGAATTAAATTTTATATTAATTCATTAAAATTTTTTGTTGGTTTTTAAATTTTAGCTAAATTGTTTAAGATATTTCAAATTACATTATCAAACATAACATTTTATTACAATAAAACTGTGTGTGCATAAATGTGGTTTTTTAATACAGGGATTTTTTCTTTCAGGTATACATAAGCATATACTGTAAATTTTTCGACGTACGTTGTGTTTTGTTCAAGATTTCAATTTGAATCTTTAAACGGGGGTTTTCCACTCCCAGACTAAGCATGAAGTAAAATTTCGAGTTTAGAAAAGCCTGAAAATTTGGATTGGCCGCGTAGCGAAGCGGAGCGGCCAATCCAAATTAGGCTTTTCTAAACTCGAAATTTTACTTCATGCGCCACGCGTATAAAACACTGAGATATCGTAAAGTTTAAAATATACGGCTTTAGCAATCTAATATGTAAATGTGGATAAAACGTAAGTCAAATTCTGCGCTGACAAAATTATTTAAATCAGTGATTATAGGCAACCCAATAACTCTAAAGTATATTAGGTTGCCTATAACCGTTGTTATAAGTGTGTGTTTTTTTAACTTCACTGTAAATCAGTGTTTTTAAGCGTGGCGCATGAAGTAAAATTTCGAGTTTAGAAAAGCCTAATTTGGATTGGCCGCTCCGCTTCGCTACGCGGCCAATCCAAATTCTTAGGCTTTTCTAAACTCGAAATTTTACTTCATGCTCAGTCTGGGAGTGGAAAACACTCGTTTAAAGCCTTAAATTAACCGCATTAAACAACGATTTCTCACAACTTTAAAAAACGTTGTAATTATCGGGATATGTACACAAAAGAAAAATGCCCTGTGTATTCTGTTTTAAACACGTTTTAAACGTGTTTTAAACATGTTTTAAACACATTTTAAACCCAGATCATAACCTTATTTTGCATTTTTTTTATTGCTAGATTAGCGTGCTCTATTTAATCGATTTGATTAAAACGTAACCAAATAATACCATTGCATAACATATTGATTAATGAGTTAAATTGTTGGAGTCATCAAATGAACATGAACGACCGTTTAAAACACGTTAAAAAGGGAAAAAAGGGAAACTACCTGCTATTCTAACAGATGTCATAAATTGTAACATCAACACACCATAAATTGTGGTTTCTTTTCTTCCATTATACTCCCGCGCTTATAGAGCGTGTCTCTCTTCAAAATTTGCTGGTTTAGATATTTTGGAGAGGCCCTCATCCTCTGTCCTAAAATAAAATTGTTCCTTAAACCCATATTACACATACCCTCACTTTTGGCAACTTCAGGCAATAAAATATGAAATATCGGTTTTTGAACTTTACGCTAGAAAGTAATTAATTAATCGTTCTTTGCGAGTAAAAGCAAGTGACATAACTTGAACATATTGCTTATATCATTTTTTTCTTCACAGAAAACAGATCATATAAAACAGGCTTTACGCAAAGCTATTGGATATTTTCAATTTAATTTGATTATTTTTCCCCGACAACGAAATTCACTTCATTGTCTACGTCGTAATAAATGTTTTCTAATTTGTTCCAAATGCGTTTTAAAGGGCTCTGACGGAAAGTTTATTCTCTTTCCGAATTCCGAATGGGCTTCTTTACGGCGCTTTTAACGGTCTTCCCGGAAAGGAAACTAATTTACTCGCCCAGATGGCCATATGGTCAACATTCGGAAAATGGTTGTTGCCACCCCTCATTTATCCCCTCATTAGGTTAAATATTTAATAAACTCCACTTGAACACAAAACCAACCCACCGTAAAATAATAATAGGGCTGGGTTTATTGAATAATTCGATTTAAAAAGAGCTATACATTAAACTAAGTAGAAATTATATATAAATGAAGACAATTTAACCAGTGACGTAACTAGAACCCGTATTGGGGAGTCTTGCACCCCCTAGTTACGCCGCTGAATTTAACAATGAAATTTGAGTAGCAAAAAAAAACATAAATGGGGACCTTATTAAAACATCCACACGATTTTTGCCAGCATAATTTCAATAATAAATCAAAGTAAAAAATGGTGATGTGTCCATCATAGTACTTTCCCCCGTAAATTGCGTATTAAATCACTTTTAAAATATTTGTAGCATTATTATTTTCAAAATGTCTTCAACTTTTTGATAACTACAACTTTTATTTGAAACATTTTTCAATTGTATCGACACATACACTGTCCACACACCAATAACAAGATAAAACACACAACTTTTGAAATATCTCAAAAACTAACAGTGCTATGACAAAAAGTAAGTGAACAATACATCTTCATTTTGTTATTATCTACAACTTTTATTTGAAAGAATTTTCTGTTTGATGAACATTTATTGAAAAAATCTGAAAAAACTGAAAAGCGCTAAGAGTAAAGTACCACTTCCGGTTTTCCGATTTTCACCAAAAGCTTTTCAGTTCTTCCGATTGTAACAAAAAGCTTAAGTTCCAAGTTTCATCTCGATATCATTAGCGGTTTTTGCGGTACAGCGCACACAGACACACACACAGACACACAGGCAGACAGACAGACAGACATTTTTCAAAAATGGTCGACTCAGGGGACCTCAAAACGGATATTTCCGCTAAAATTTTTGATTCGAAAATTTTCACGAAAACAATACTTTCCCTTTGCATTACATACGGGGGAAAGTAAAAATGAAAGTACTAATTCGCATGTACTATCTTTTAGAAATGTAAATACCTGTAATATTAGGGAGACCGAAAAGTAATGTAGTTTTATACAATAAATTTAAACAACAAAATTTGTATCGATATTTTAATTTAATCAATAACATAATCACCCTCATTTTCTACGACTTTTTGCTATCTAGTGTGAAAGTTTTCAATCCAGGATCGATAAAAATCACCAGGTTTCTCATCTAGTGTGCAAGTTTTCAATCCCGGATTGATAAAAATCACCAGGTTTCTCATAAAAATACCTGGAGATGGCATTTTCAACTTCTTCAGAATTTTTTAATTTCTTTTACACCTAAAAAAATCGTGTAGCGATCGAAACAAGTGGAAATCAGATGGCGCAATATCAGGTGAGTATGGTTGGTGTTTGCAATACTTCAGTGTTTTATACGCGTGGCGCATGAAGTAAAATTTCTAGTTTAGAAAAGCCTAATTTGGCTCAGTCGCTTCGCTTCGCTACGCGCCCGAGCCAAATTTTCAGGCTTTTCTAAACTCGAAATTTTACTTCATGCTTAGTCTGGGAGTGGAGACACTCGTTAGAAGTAAATTTCAATGTAATAATTTATTAGAAGAAATATATTTTCACAAACATAAAAAAAACAGTGTAACATACCTTTTAAATTACTCGATTACAATGAAGTTAGAACACATGAAAATGTGATGTTGCCGCGTTAATTTTATTATTATTTCAAAACTAACTATCAAAACATCCACACGATTTTTGAGAGCATGATTTTGGTAATAAATCAAAGTAAAAAATGAAAGTACTTATTCGCATGTACTATCTTTTAGAAATGTAAATACCTGTAACATTAATGAGACCGGAAAGTAATTTACTTTTGTTACATTAAATTCAAACAACAAAATTTGTATCGATATTTTAATTTAATCAATTACATAATGATCCTCATTTTCTACGACCTTTTGCCATCTATTGTGCAAGTTTTCAATCCCGGATCGATAAAAGTCACCAGGTTTCTCATAAAAATATCTGGAGATGGCATTTTCAACTTCTTCAGAATTTTTAAATTTTTTTTACACCTGAAAAATCGTGTAGAGATCGAAACAAGTGGAAATCAGATGTCGCAATATCAGGTAAGTATGGTGGGTGCAGCATTACTTCCCATCCTAGTTCATTAATTATTTCTAGGGTTCGTCTTGCGCAGTGCGTGTTGCAAAATTACACCTTTTCTGTTAACAAGAGATGGGTACTTTTCAATTAAAGATTGATTTACTCTGTCCAATTGTTCACAATAAAGGTCTGCATTAACAGTATGACCAAGTTTTAGCACTTCAAAATGAACAACCCCACGAGTATTCCACCAAACACACAAAAGCGCCTTTTTAGGGTTAAATCAGGTTTTGCTGTAGCTCAAGGAGAGTCATTTGGAGAGAGCCACTGCCTATTGCTTTTTTGGTTATCGTAAATGACCCATTTTTCATCCCCGGTAATCAGTCTATCAAAAAACGCCTCTGTGTTATACCGCTGAAGCAATAAGTTGCAGGTATTGGAACGATTAGATTTGTTTTCCTCGGATAGATTGTGCGGGACCTAAACACCTGCTCTGCTTACTTTTCCAATCTGCTTTAAATGTTTCTGAATAGTTGACCAAGGTGCGTTAAGATTGTTCGAAAGTTCTTCAATAGTCTGACATGGATTTGCTTCCACTTCCGCCCTGAAAATGTCATTATCCAGAGTTGTTGGTCTTTCTGATCGATGAGAGTCAAAAAGACTGAAATCACCAGATATGAACTTCAAAAACTACCTTTGGCATTTACGAGCATCTAAAGCATTCGAATAAATATCGCAAATGCTTTTGTTAGCAAGCGTTGCATTACTACCCTTATGAAATTCAAAAAGCATACAATGCAGGATATGTATCTGTTCTGGATTTTGACTGACCATTTCACTAAACATTGTAAAAAAGCTTTAAAATTTTATAACTTACAAGAAGAGTGACTTGTTACTTTAACCTTAAAATGTCTTTGACAGTACTTTGAATTACCCAATGAGCTGCTAGGCGACCACAAAGACTAACATGCGCAAAAACGACATTACTTTCCGGTCCCTCTATTACTATCTCTAAGAAATTTAAATACCTGTAATACATATTGCAGTTTCTCCATTAAAATATGCAATTTACAATAAAAATAGTGTGCTTAATGTTTCGCGAATTGTAATTTTTTTTTAAACCAATCGTGTTGGTTTTGTTTCCAAAGCTCATATTGCTTAAACAAAAGAATTAACTTTGTACAAGAAATCTCTGCTTTTTAAAATGTCATTCTTCAGAGAGACTGTGTGGATGTTTTGATCGGGTCCTCATAAATGCCTTTTCGTTCTTCTCTAAAATCATAAATAAAAATACCAAAGTTCCCATTTCAATAAAAAAATTACAGATTGACATTTATGTGTGATGTTTTTTTTCCTATCGCATATATCTCTAGGGGTCAACGGACAATCTTTAGAAATTACACGCGGCCACGATATAATTGTCTCGTCCGCATCAATTACACTAAATTGTCACCATTCTTTAATGGCTAATAGACTGAGTTACTTGAAAGCGGTGAAATAGAAGTATAAATACGACCAATTTCTCCGACGCCAATTTGCCAAGATTAATGGCCGACGGCGTCCCCCGTCCTTTGAGACAATTCCAAACTGCGAACATTCCCACACACAACGTGCGAATTGTTATTCCCTTCGCAATTCCTCAACGGTGTTTGCATAGGTGGACGATATCACAACCAGCGAGAGGGAAAAAAAAGTGCGCAACAACGGCACTCTTGTCGAGTGCTTGTTCATTGTGATCGGTTTATATTTACCCCGGCTTCGATTTAAACACGTGTAATTTAGTACGAGTTGGGATTAGATCTACGTAAATAATGAAATAAAGTTCGTATACAGAACACTTATACAATTTGACGTAAGTTGAAGAACGCGATCAAACCAAATTTTCAGACTTTTCTAAATTCGAAATTTAGAAGTAGTAAATGAGAAAGTTATTCAAGAAAATTTTTTACTTCATGCTTAATCTGGGAGCGGAAACACTCGCTCGAAACTTTAAATTGAACTCTTTTATATAGGGTTGTTAAAAAAACGTGTTTTTCATTTTAACTAAAACAAGCAGTATTTTTTCACTGAAACAGTGTTTAAAACATTAACAATTACAAACGCGTTTAAAACATGTTTAAAACACAACCAGCCTTATTAATAGACGTTAGCATACAGCTTTAACACAGTTCTAAGGATGATATTGACATTTTCGGATTAATAAAACGTTTTAGTAGATTACTATTGATAGTTTGCAATCAATAATTTACCAGCCCTAGTTTAAGCCTTGTACATAACCTCAATTGTCATAACAAAATAGGGTTATTTACAATTTATATAATAATGCAATATTATTTTTGTTTTTATATTACTATATTTTCCTTTGTAGTTAGGCTTAATTTATATTTGTTATAGGTTATAGGTTTAAGTTGTAGGTTTAAGTTGATTTATTGTGTACTATTTTTTGTTTTTGCTTTACTATATTTTCCTTTGTAATTAGGCTTAGGTCTGTTGAGGAAATAAATAAATAAATAAAAAAACATCATAAATGTATAAACCATATCAGTATATTTTGAACTTCACTTTAAATCAGTGCTTTATACGCGTGGCGCATGAAGTAAAATTTCGAGTTTAGAAAAGCCTAATTTGGCTCGGTCGCTTCGCTTCGCTACGCGCCCGAGCCAAATTTTCAGGCTTTTCTAAACTCGAAATTTTACTTCATGCTTAGTCTGGGAGTGGAGACACTTGTTAGAAGTAAATTTCAATCTAATAATTAATTAGAAGAAATACATTTTCACAAACATAAAAAAAACAGTGTAACATACCTTCTAAATTACTTGATTACAATGAAGTTAGAACACATGAAAATGTAATGTTGCCGCGTTAATTTTATTATTATTTCAAAACTAACTAATAGCTAACTAATTGTTCTATTAATACGAAATGTTAGTATCGTATTTGTATGCGTCTAGTAGAGATTAACTAGCATTAAACTATAATGATATTAACGGCAATTCTACTAATAAGGTTAAATATGCTTAAAACACGTTTTAAATCACACTTGTGCACACATAATTGTGCTATTTTATTATGGCAACATTTTATTTTTAATAATGTAATTTAAATCTTCAACAATTTAACTAAAATTTGAAAACGTAAACAAAATATGCTTAATATAGTAGTATAAAATATAGTTTAACTAATTTAAGATATAAAAAAAAGTTTTAAACAAATTTTACGTTTAAAACATGTTTTAAACGAATTTAACATTTAAAACATGTTTAAAATAAAACCGTTTATAACACGACGACTGTTTTTAAACATGTTTAAAACATTGTTTTAAAACAAAGTGTTTTAAACATAACAACCCTGCTTTTATAAAATCGGCAAATGCGTGAAAATTTACAACATATACATTATGTACAGGGTGCGGCAAAGCAGACAGTGCAGTTTTGAAGGGCTATTAAAAAAACGGCGCAATTTAAAGAAATGGGGTTTATTTTATCTTAATCGGTACATCATGCCGTTTTATGCATTCAGTCCTGAAGATGACATCAGAAAGATGATGATCCCCAGCAGCGATACATTGATGGAGGCGATTTCTGAAATTTTCGGCCGCATTTTGGCACATCTCGATGGGTATAGCGGCGATTTCCTCCCGAATTCGATACCTGAGTTCTCCCAAGGTGCGAGGTCGATGCCTAAAAACCTTTTTCTTCAGGAAGCCCCACAGGAAGAAGTCGCAAATGCTCAGATCAGGAGAGCGTGAGGGCCACTCCACATCACCTCTCAGAGAAACAAGACGCCCAGGGAACACTTGTCGCAGTCTCGTCATTGAAACTCGAGCAGTATGGGCCGTAGCCCCGTGTTGCTGAAATCAGATGTCTCCTAGATCTGTTTCTTCCACCAGTTCTTCCAATCGAGGTTGAAAAAAAAAATCCAACATGAAAGCATAACGTTGAGCAGTGACAGTTACGGTTCGTCCGTACTCTTCAAAAAAATAAGTCCCAATCACCCCAAATTTGGAAATCGCACACCACATTGTGACTTTTAGGGAGTAAAGTGGTGAAGTGGTGGCGGAATGCGAAGCCCCGATGTTCTCCAGACCAAACCATGGTAACGACTAAAAACGGCACGACCCCCCGACACAATGATATCCCTCCCAGGTAGGTACCCCCACCACACGGGATGTACTGGGCGTTCCAAACTGCACTGTCTGTTTTGCCACACCCTGTATATTTAAAAAAATTCTAGTATGTAATATAACAAATCATTCATAGCAACCATAAAAAAAGTGCAGAATTTTACGGAAAATCAATTTTTAGAGTTAACTATAATTGTTTTTTCGTTAATGAGTTAATCATGGGGTGGAAACCGTTAAAAGTATTCAATTACTATTATCGCTGAAAAAACGGCGCAGGTAATTAAATTAGGTGGTAAATTTTCAAACCTTGGTATAGAAGTTTATATGAACTTTTCTTTCCTTTATTTAAATCAACCGACATTACAATCTTTTCTATAATTCAAACAGCATTATAAATTATAACAAAAATAATAATTTTTTGCCTAACTGTCTACAGTCCAGTTACAGAGCAATTTCATAATAAAATACAAATAATAATAATTAATATAAATACATAATTATAAGTACTTATGTATACAGGGTGCCCGTATTTCAACAGAATGTATGAGGATCTTAGTTATTTGAATAGATAGAGAGTCGATTAAATTGGGGCAAAGTTGCATATTTTAAGGCCCAATAATAATCTAAAAACACATTTAAAATATCTTCTTTAGTTTTTGAGATATTGCCAAAAACGGATTTTTTTAAATGTCGTTATTTTTTTATTCAAAAACCATTGAATCCAGACATTTACAACTTTGACATTATAGAGACACTTTTTAGCGAGAAATCTAGTAACATATTTTATTTTAAGATAACTATAACATTTACCCAGGGACCATAGCCAACTTTTGTTTTTCTTATTGGCGCCATTTTGGATTTTCATATTTTTTGGAAGAATACTTTTTTTTAATTCAATGATGTATCATAATTATAATTTATTGTACATTTTATATGTAAAATTCTAATCTTTTGTTTTTTGTAAAGAGTGCCTGGGAAACAATTGAGTAATTCACTCATTTGACAACTCCTAGAACCTATATCTGTTGTTAAAATAGATCACCAGTTGTGATGTATTTTAAACTAACGAGTGTTTTCCACTCCCAGACTAAGCATGAAGTAAAATTTCGAGTTTAGAAAAGACCGCGTAGAAAATTTGTCGAGGGTCGCGCAGCGACCCTCGACAAATTTTCACGGGGCTTTTCTAAACTCGAAATTTTACTTCATGCGCCACGCGTATAAACCACTGATTTACAGTTAAGTTAAAAATATATAACGCTTAGATCTGACGGTAATTAAAATTTATTGAGATGTAGTGAGAATAGAAGAATTATTTTTTTTGTAAATAGTTTGGGAATAATAATAATAAAAGTAGAATAAATTTAGTTTGTGCAACTTTTCCATACTGTTTATATTTAAGACATCATATCTTTAACGGAGAAATTGCTATGATGGACACATCACCTTTTTATTAATTTATGTTTTGTGTGATAATCGATACTTATTATTACAAAATTGACAGTTATTGAATAATTTTGACTGCTAACAGTGATTGACTGCTGTCAAAATTGTGTTGATTAATAGATATGACGTCATTGTTTTCAAGGCCCTCTTTGCAAAAAAAAATTATAACTTTAAATTGCAAATCTTAAATAAATTATGAGTGTGGTACATCGCCGAGTTCAGAAAAAAATATTTTTCCCAAAAATATGAAAATCCAAAATGACGTCATTAAATAAACAAAAGTTGGCTATGGTCCGCGGGTAAATGTTATGGTTATCTTAAAAAATATATGCTACTAGATTCCTCACTAAAAAATGCCTGTATATTGTCAAAGTTCGAAATGTCCAGATTCAGTAGTTTTTGAATTAAAAAATTAAAATAAATTTTCACAAAAACAGTTTTTGTTGATATCTCGAAAACAAAAAGAGATATTTCAAAATTGTTTTCAGATTATTGTTGGGAGATCCCCATACATTCTGTCGAATTACGGACACCCTGTATGTATTGATACATGAGTAACATCTAAGTTATGTAACTATAACAGTACAAAAATATATATCTAGGCAGTGCTACAAATGTTTAATAGTGTTGACTTACTAATTTTATGATCTTTCTTAAAATCAAACTTTTTAATGTTGTAGGAAATTATTAGTACGTTCATGGCTTTTACCTTTAAATCAAACAACTTTATAGTTTTATCATTTCACAATATTTAATTTTAATCACTCGAATATACTCATCATGAATATTTTTGAAAAAAGTATATCACAAGAATTTAAAACAAAACTTCAAAATATTTAATATTATTTGAATATACAGAATTTTCTTACATAAAAATGTAATACAAAAGTTAAGTGAGTTCTTTGAAGGATTCGATATACATTAGCCCAGAATGAAATCCAAACATTTGCTCGCTGCATTTATCCGCGGATGATTGCGTCCGAGCGGATTGTTGGAGAGAAAAAAAAATATTATGCCGAGTCCTAGGGGGGAAAAGTTTTTAATTAATGGACGGTTAAGTTAACTCTTTCACTGGACTAATTACTTTTGTGCAGCACTCGAAAAGGGTTGTTGCTTGTTTA
Organism: Philonthus cognatus; assembly: GCA_932526585.2. NCBI lineage: Eukaryota > Metazoa > Arthropoda > Insecta > Coleoptera > Staphylinidae > Philonthus > Philonthus cognatus. Next base: position 46,448,990 of record OW052241.1, read on the forward strand.
ATACACGAGTCATTACGTTAAGTATGATTGATATATTTCACTTATGATGAAAATAAAAGGAGTATGTAATGATGATATGAACCAATGTGACCTACTAAGTTAATTATTCAATAGTTCATAGTATGAGTGCAATAACTATAGTTACTAATAAAATATGATTTTTTGAAGAGGAGAAAATATCTCAATACGTTTTTTTTGACATTTATAGAGCGTAAAATGTTTATTTTAATTAATATTTAAACAAGGACGTAGCCAGGAGAGGATATGGGTTCAACCCCACCCCTCTCACCCCCTGAAATTTTCAAAATGTTAATTTTTTGTATGTAAAAGCGGCCCTGAAAGAGCAAAAACAATACTTTTACCTGTAACACCCTCCTACGAAATTTGTATATCCCCCCCTGACATGTTTTTCAAGCTACGGCCTTATATATAAATGAAGTTGGCGAAATCTGTTTCGCCAACTTCACTTAAAATTAAAAATGTTTTGCAATAAAGTAATATTTTAAGTATAAATGAAATTAAATAAAACATTGTTTATCACTTTGTTTGTATAACAATTGGTTTAGTTGGTGACTATAGTTTCGATACTACACGTATCATTATCAAACCGTTAGTGACTAACGGTTTGATAATGATACGTGTAGTATCGAAACTATAGTCACCAAATAAACCAATTGTTATACAAACAAAGTGATAAACAGTGTTTTATTTATGTTCAACAATGTATAACGAAGTAGAAGCCTCTATAATCAGTGAATAAATGAAATTGCCAATTCTTGGTTGCAGAATACTCCAAACATTAAAAGTGCGATTCTTTTCGCAATCTACAACAAGTTAGTCCTACAAAGACTATATCAAAAACTCATCGAAACAACTACTTCCTGAGCTAATACCCCGACGGACATTCAATTATACAACAAGTGTTTGCTGTTACATACAGTAACCTACTGCAAATGTAACAATTATTCAGGCCATCTATAGACGCGTTTCGAGATTTATCTCTCATCAGTATAGCTTTGCCATTTCCTCTAAACAATTTGACACCTTAGACTGGCAGCTACGTTACCTTGCGGTTCAAACATAAGTATAAATTAAATTGCCAACACTTGCCAATGTCCGTCGGGGTATTAGCTCGGGAAGTAGTTGTTTCAATAAGTTATGATCTGTGGAGGCTTCTACTTCGTTATACATGTTAATTCAATGAAATAAAACACTTTAACTTTGTTTGTATAACACACTATTTTTATTTTCGTGACTGCAGTTTCGGCAATTCAACTTGCCATTATCAAACAACATTATCAAACTGTTTGATAATGGCAAGTTGAATTGCCGAAACTGCAGTCACGAAAATAAAAATAGTGTGTTATACAAACAAAGTTAAAGTGTTTTATTTCATTGTTTCAATAAGTGTTTAATATAGTCTTTGTAAAACTAACTTGTTGTAGATTGCGAAAAGAATCTCGGCACTTTCAATGTTTAATATTTTAAGATTTGATGAAAATCAATCTCAATACGTTTTTTAATGTTTATAGAGCATAAAATGTGCATTTTAATTAACACATAAATGAAGTCGACGAAATTCTGTTTTGACAACTTCACTTAAAATTTGAAATGCTCTGCAATAAAGTAATGTTTTAAGAGCTGATAAAAATCAATCAATAACTTTCATAAGACACAATTTTTAACTTAAAAATAAAAATAAAAATCAGATGGTATTTGCTAACAATGTCTTCGTAACAATCGTGAAATTTTTATAGTTTTCCACATGACCACCTACCAGACTCACCGATAAAACTCCACGAATGGCTGTCACCGATTTTAAAGCGGGAATAAATAGTTTATAAAATGTAAAACTAATTTAACTGCACTTTACTGAATACATTTTCTCTCAAAGTGCACTCATCGTTCGGCTTTATCGGTCATAAAACGGATTTCCCGATCTTACTACACACATGCATTTCAAAACATAAACTAAACAGTTTAGCTTCGGACAAAAGGCGCACTTTGTTTCGTTTTGGGTTTTATAGATTTGATGGTCATTTACATTTAATCGTTATGTGTGTGGAGGACGTATTGTGATAAGGCATATTTCGAGTAAGTTATTTAACGTTAAACGGAATGCATTAAAATACATTTTATTTTGTAAGGATACGAAATATTCAATATATTTTTTCCTGAATTTAAATTTAAAAATAATTTCTTCAATAATGTACCCAGCAAACACACATATATTATACAGAGAGTTTCATGTAACACCGAACGTTTTCATCCAATACAATTTGACGCCTTTAATTTTAAAATATTGTGTAAATTGGGTTGTCTATATAACCATTACATGTTGTACCTAATCAATCGCAATTAATGCCTCAACTTGTACATACAAGGAGTTTTCCTTTTAAGTATACATGTCAAACCATACAAACCATACAAACCAAATTTTCAGGCTTTTCTAAACTCGAAATTTTACTTCATGCGCCACCGGTACTAAACACTGACATTACGAAGTTTAAAACACACCGCTAAACTTTGCATTGCATCAGTGTTTTGTACCGGTGGCGCATGAAGTAAAATTTCGAGTTTAGAAAAGCCTGAAAATTTGGTTTGGCCGCTCCGCGCTTCGCGCTACGCGACCAAACCAAATTTTCAGGCTTTTCTAAACTCGAAATTTTACTTCATGCTTAGCCTAGGAGTGGAAAACACTGGTTTAAAGCTTCAAATTACATTCTTTTAATAAACCGAGCGTCGGCAAATGTACAACGTATGCTAATGTATACTTAAACGAAAAATTCTCATGTTCGGTGTTACATAAAACTCTCTATATAAATAAAATATATATATCTTATATGTACTACTTAATATTATGTATATAATATATGACTTTGTTTGCTGGGTATTCATTAACAAATTGAGACAAATTTATAATGATGATATAATCCTATCTGTATTCATTTTATAATTTTTCACTCAGTCAATATTGAGATAATCTACTTTAAATATTGCCAAAATACAATTTTTGGCAGTTTTGAAAAAATATATAAAAAAGAGCAAACTTCTCAAACTTCAAACTTCTACAGCAAGTAGTCCTATAATAAATCTATGCAAGAAAAAAAAATTAAAGGTAAGTCTTTCTTCCTTCTAATAATTTCACAGCACTAAAACTCCCGTTATAGGTTATTTTTCAATTTATAGTTGTGAATTTTTGTCTGCACGTTTCTAACTACTTAGGTAATATTATGTAAGGACACAAAATCTAAAGCATCATTCTGACACATTTGCTTTTTGTTTGTTGACGTTTTAAACGTGTTTTAAACATATTTTAAACACGTTTTAAACATGTTTTTAATTGTTAATGTTTTAAACGCTGTTTCAATGAAAATAGACGTTCTGTTCAAAAATAACTGTTTGTTTTAGTTAAAATGAAAAACAAAAACGTTTTCTTAACAACCCAGAATAAAACCCAGTCAGTAATTTGATTAACTTTTACGATTATAAATTAGCAATTTTGTTGTTTTGTAAATCCTCTAACAAAACCTGTAATCAATTCAAATGACTGCAACAAAATAGGAAAAAAAACATCAAGATTAATCACCTTTCCGCGGGTGTGTAATTAATTCAAATGATATGATTGCGTGTCGGGTGGATCCAGATAAGTCGAGTTCCCGTGTCTGGCTGTGACAAGTATAGGTGTGAATCGGGACAATGTTATTTAAATGGACCGGCCCATTAATTCTAATCGCCTCACGATTTTCCTTCATATCAATATAATTCACTTCTTAGGGAGCTCCCTAATGGGCCAATTACACTGCATTATTCAGGTCATCCCATTTACCTCACCGATTGAGCAATCACGATTGTAAATCGTAAATCGAGTATTGTCTGCGTTTACTACTCATGAATTAAATCAATAAGGCACTAACTATCCAATCATGAGTGTGCGTGTGTGTGTTATTTAACTAAAATAAATTAACAAAAAAAAAATTAATTCAAGAAATTATCAAGGCTAGTTTTATATTTATATACATAAATTGAACATTATTTTTGCGGTAAATCAAAGTTTGTATAATAGATATGTAGGTAGTTCAATTCCTTTATCTTCACTGTTTTATTTTTTCAATTAAATATGTTAGAAGCAATTGAAATGCACAAAAATAGGAGTAACCTTCTAAAATTCGATTCAAGTCCGTTAAATAACCCACTCTTAAAATGCATCCCTTAAATTAACCGACCTTTATCTGATTTCAAATCAATCGCACTTGTTTGCGCAAATATTTTTTTTATTTTAATGTTTATTTACTAGTTGTCAAATACGTTAAACTATTAAAAAGGGGCACATCGTGCCTAAAAGGTACATTTAGAATTAAAATAGTACAGTGAAGATAAAGGAATTTAACTACTTACATATCTATAACTAACACTTTACGTAACTCCAACAAGAATATCAAAGTTTGTATTCTTTATTATTACCTAAATTTGGAATTTCACTCTTGATTTAAATTAAAATCACACTACCATACTACTCGTACCTACTAAATTGTGTTGATTCAATAAAGTATTACATAGGGATTTTTTTTGAAGTACATATCTGTGACTTGGAACTAAAAAGTCTAATGTCGAAAATCGCGTTTGAGAAAATCGCATTGAAAGTTTGATTTTAAAAAATAACACAAAGTAGAAGTTGTATGTTTCAACTTTGGTTCATATACAGCGTGTAAACGAACTACTGTACAGGCTCTCTACCACATAAGGGGCAGCGTTTAAATAAACAATACCTGCATCTGAAATTATCATACCTTTAGTAGATAGCTCACAAATAATTATTAAAAATAATTAATAATAATAGGCCACATGTTTGTGGTATCTGGTATACGCGCACATTGTGTATTTTAAGAGAGATTCCACATAGACTGGTAGCTTTTAAACGATTTGGATATCGAATTACACCATCCAGAGAATAGTGGGTCAGATTGTGAAGAATTATGTCGATGTTATCGTTTTCATAAGTACCCATTGCTGACTAAATTCCGAATATATTCTAAACGTGTTAATGAAATTCAATATTTTTCCTTATTAAGTTCACACTTCACTTTATCTCTACTCTTATTGAAATGTTTAGATAAGAGCGGCGAGGGTGGATGATTTTTAAACATAAAAATAGTTTGCTGTTTAGTCTATGGTGAAACTTATTCCATGAAACATCTACATTTTGTAACATGGCGCGATACGTTTATTCAAACATTGAGTTGGCAGACATGTTTCTTATTTACGGTGAAACTCGGTGTAATTCCGCGGAAGCTGTAAGAATTTCCTGAACGACACTTACCACCGCCAAACCGATTTAGAAATTTATTACAAAGAGCACGCGACACTGAAAGTTTGCAGCCCGTCGCCGGAGTCCGCGGAGGTGGTGAACGTCCAATGCGATATTTGCGTGCGGAAGATGAAATTTTGAATCTGTTGGAAGCGGATCCTGGTTTAAGTACCCGTATTATCGCCGCTCAGCTGAATGTATCGCACACATTTGTCAGCAGTGTTATACGAGACAATATTTTTTATCCGTATCACTACCAGCGTGTACAACATCTTCAACCCCATGATTTTCCGAATAGAATTGCATTTTGTCAATGGATTTTGGCACAAAATGTTCAAAATCCTAACTTTACCAAAGACATTTTAGTGACTGACGAATCGTGCTTTACGCGTAATGGAAGTTTTAATTTCCATAATATGCATGTTTATGCAATAGAAAATCCTCGTGTTACGCGTAGAACTCATTTCCAGCATCGCTTCTCCCTTAATATCTGGGCAGGTATTTTAAATGATCAATTAATTGGGCCATTTATGTTCCCATTTAATTTGAATGGAGAACGATATTTACGATTTTTGCAAGATGACCTTTTAGATCTTCTAGAAAATGTACCCTTAGCGGTTCTTAGAAGAATGTGGTATTTGCAAGATGGTGCGCCAGCTCACTATGAAAGGCGCGTTAGAAGATATTTGGATGATGGGTTTCCAGGACGTTGGGTTGGTTTTTTTTGGATTTTTTTCGTTGGGGATACTTTAAAAGTGAAGTCTACACTACGGAAGTTGACAATGCTGAAATGCTGATACAACGAGTAAACGCCGCGGCTAATACCATTCGTGAAAAACCTCGTGAAATGTTTGCTACTGTTCGTGCAAATTGGATACGTAGAGCCCAAATGTGCATTGAGTGCGGCGGACGTCAATTTGAACACTTATTGTGATTATTTTTATACGTGACCCAGTTTAATCTAGTAATTCTAGACAGTGTGTGTGTGTGTAGTGCGTGCTAAGTGATTTATACGTCTCGCAGTAGTAACAGTAAATAAACAATACCACAAATAAGTGACCTAGTTTCATCTAGTCATTCGAGACAGCGTGCGTGTTTAGTGCGTGCGAAGTGATTTATGCGCCTCGCAGTAGTAAAAGTAAATAAAAAATACAACAACTTACGCACCTACGAAAAATATCATGAACACAGGTAACCAGAAGTTCTCAAAAAGTAAAAAATGCATGAAAAATTATGAAAAATCCAATATTTTTTTTCCGATTTTAATTTTGCTGCAATTGGTGTCAAAATATTTTGTGTATACGCCCTTAAGAGGATGTACATTAGTTCGATTACACGCTGTATACATAAATTGAACATTATTTTTGCGGTAAATCAAAGTTTGTATAATAGATATGTAAGTAGTTAAATTCCTTTAGCTTCACTGTTTTATTTTTTCAATTAAATATGTTAGAAGCAATTGAAATGCACAAAAATAGGAGTAACCTTCTAAAATTTCGATTCAAGTCCGTTAAATAACCCACTCTTAAAATGCATCCCTCAAATTAACCGACCTTTATCTGATTTCAAATCAATCGCACTTGTTTGCGCAAATATTTTTTTTAATTAAATGTTTATTTACTAGTTGTCAAATACGTTAAACTATTGAAAAGGGGCACTTCGTGCCTAAAAGGTACATTTAGAATTAAAATAGTACAGTGAAGATAAAGGAATTTAACTACTTACATATCTATAACTAACACTTTACGTAACTCCAACAAGAATATCAAAGTTTGTATTCTTTATTATTACCTAAATTTGGAATTTCACTCTTGATTTAAATTAAAATCACACTACCATACTACCCGTACCTACTGATTTGTGTTGATTCAATAAAGTATTACATAGGGAATTTTTTTGAAGTACATATCTGTGACTTGGAACTAAAAAGTCTAATGTCAAAAATCGCGTTTGAGAAAATCGCATTGAAAGTTTGTTTTTTAAAAATGACATAAAGTTGAAGCTGTATGTTTCAACTTTGGTTCATATATATGTTTGCATAGAATCTAATTAGGTATATCATGTTTTGATAATAATTTTTCTTTTCAAAAAAATTACACTGGCCTTTTTAGCTCTAAGCCACAGACCTATCCTAATGTATATACTAGACATTTCAGGCATTTGTTGTTTTTGTAAAAGGCTTTAATTTGAAGCTTCCAACGAGTGCTTCCACTCCTTGATTAAGCATGAAGTAAAGTTTCGAGTTTAGAAAAGCCAGAACGTTATTCAGGTATTAATTAGTTTTCAGGCATTAAATACTGTTTATCTTTTATTGATATCTATGAATGACTTATTGTATTAGATACTAGACATTTTTCATTTCAAAACACATAATGTGTACGCTGTAAATTTTCAGACATTCATCGATTTGTAAAAGTGTTCAATTTAATGTTTGAACGAGTGTTTCCACTACCAGACTAAGCATGAAGTAAAATTTCGAGTTTAGAAAAGCCTGAAAATTTGGTTTGGTCGCTCCGCGAAGCGGAGCGGCCAAACCAAATTTTCAGGCTTTTCTAAACTCGAAATTTTACTTCATGCGCCACGCGTATAAAATACTAAAATATTCTGTAGTTCGAAATACACTAAAACATTCTTTTGTAAATGATTAATAATTAAATAGGAAAATAATTATATTTTTCTTCATATATTTTCAAGTCAACTCAAATAATACAATGTATTAAGTTAACTTATTTATAAATTTAATTAACAAAAGTAATAATGTTGGGTTGTGTCACAAATTAAAACAAGTTGCTGAAGGCAGAAAAAAATTCTAAAGTTGATTTTATTGTATAGTTTCTATCTTATCAACGTTGATATTTTGATTATTAACTGTCTGACTATTAATATAAATATCTTTCTAATTCCCCTGTGAATGTACTTATAAATTAATTCGTACGCAGAGATCAAAATAAATTGACAGTGTTTACCAATTGCGACAAACCGAGATTCGGTTGAGAAACCGATATGATATTTAAAGGCTTGAATGAGAATAAATTGCGCTATGCGATCCGAGCGCTCAAGAGTTTAGTAATTCCCGACGTGTTTGTTATTTATGCCAGGCGAGACCGCCTTTGTATTAATTGATTGAGCATACATGCCCGCTCAGTTTGAGTGACACGTGTAAGCGTGTTGTGTGTAAATAAATGTTCCTCAAACTCGATCATGTTTTTCAAAAGAAGAAAAGAAAAAGAAAGAAAGAATTATCCTTGGATTAGATTTCACTTGCTCATTTCTGATTTGAAACAAACTACCGGCCTTGTTAAATTAAATGCTACAGTTTTGCTTATCAGTATTATGATTTATTAATTATTTAACAAGTGTGGATCATTTTATATGATCTCAATATATTAAGTACATTTATACATCGGGTGTGGAGATATGAGCTTTTTTTAATTAAACTAAAACAACGCTGACACACAAAATAATCCAATTTAATGGCCAATTTGGTGTGACGATTAGCGATAAGTTTATTTCGTGACGGCTAATTAACTTCGAATTTGAATAAATTTACATCGGCCTGTGCACTCGAAAATAAATAATAAAAGGAGGAAGTTGACGAGCTAGCATAAAATATTCATAATTTCCTTCAAATCATACTACATGAGGACTTAATTAACCATAAAACTTACCCATCAATATCGCTCAATATAAAATAGTGCATTATAAATTATAATGACATAGTATCGTATGTTCAATAAAATAAAACCTCATGGGTATGGAATATATTGTAGATTGGCAACTCTGAAATTATACATTATTATTATTATGTCTGACGTTTTATATGACACTTCCTAAGGCGTGTAGCCAACATAAATTTTAAAAAAGATAAAATAATAGCACTCTAGAGGTTTTTTTTATTGAACACATAATATTTTACACCGAATTTTTCTTTGAAATATACATATCCAAAAGTTTCTCGAAATTTTAAAGCGCACATTTAGTTAGATAAAATAAACATTTGTACAATTCATTAACTTGAGATCAAACTTAAGCAGTATACTTTGAACTTAATTTTAAATCAGTGTTTTATACGCGTGGCGCATGAAGTAAAATTTCGAGTTTAGAGAAGCCTGAAAATTTGGTTTGGCCGCTCCGCTTCGCGGAGCGACCAAACCAAATTTTCAGGCTTTTCTAAACTCGAAATTTTACTTCATGCTTAGCTTGGGAGTGGAAACACTCGTTCGAAACTATCAATTGAACACTTTTACAAATCGACGAATGCCTGGACATTTACAACGTACAAATTATGTGTTTTCAAAAGAAAAATGTCTAGTATGTAATATAATAAGTCAATTATAGAAATCACTAAAAGAGGAGCTGTATTTAATTCCGGTCTTTAATTATTAGTGACATGCATTTGGTAAAAATGGGCTTACTAAAATGAAACACACTTCCCACTGAGCAAAAAACAAACAAATAACGTTATATCAACAATGTAGCAACATTAATGTTAATGAAACATTACTTAAATGGATTTCCTCAGTGGGTTATTGCCTGTGTTACCTAAGTGTCGAGACACAATAGACCCTTGTGGTCGCTGTAAAAAGCGGATTATCGGCTCAACCACTTAGAAAATGGTACCTGCCTGTTGTATAATACAAATAAGTTACACTCCAAAATATTCATAGAGCGATCGTAAACAAAATGTGTTGCAATTTAAAATTCGGCGGTTGGACATGCCGCTCTCAGGTCCAAATTATTAAAAGTCAAACGCAAAGACAAAATAAATCTCGAAACTTGTCTATAGAGAGCCTAAATAATTTGACCTGAATTGTTACATTTATATGTGGCGGCAAACACTTGTATAATCCAATCTCCTTTAGGGTGTTAGCTAGGGAAGTAGTTGTTTATTTATTTATTTAACGGTTTCACCTTTTATAATAGTGTATACATATATATAGAACTTTAACGCAACAATAATGTTCCACAAAAATATAACAAGTGGGGTGTGAATATACATAATATAAATCAAACACAAGTTTAAAGTAACTAATTAAAGTAAAAATAAAAGAAATAAACAATAGTATCACTATAGCAAATGAATAATATAGAAATAAATTGTATCTCAACTAAGAATTGAAAAATCAATAGATCTTAATTGAGATTTGAAGGCTGTAAATGAAGTCCCAAAGAGAGTGATGGTTCTGAGTCGATCAATTATATTATAATGTCTCATCATTCTGCTCAATGGACTATTTCTGCCAAAGTTTGAGCGGTGAAAATGCTCACGAAATGTTAGGTTAATACGTGTATTGCTAGGCACGTTGAAATTAATTAAATGGAGCAACTCAGAGCAGTCTATTATCGAATTTCCAATTTTGAATAGAACACAGAAATCAAAATAAATGCGCCTATTTTCAAGGCTGGCTAAGTTAATTGTAGCCAGCATATGAGTGCGACTATAATTTATTCTTAAAATACCAAATTTGTAACTAATATTTAATAGGAATTTGTTTTGCACTCGTTCGATTTGGTCTTTACGGTTGGAATAATGTGGAAACCGTATACATGACGCGTATTCTACTTGAGTTCTTATTAATGTGATATAAAGTAATTTTTGTGTGCGAATGGAAAAGTTTGTACCATACCTAAAAATAAAGCCTAAAGTTTGCATGGCTTTACAACAAATGTTATCAATATGCTTCGCAAAAGACAAACGACAATCGAAGGTTACACCCAAGTCATTAATGTGCTTTACTGATGATAAAAGTTGATTATCAATATAATATTGATTTTCGGATATGTGACCTCTGCCAAACGATATTGCATAACATTTATTGATATTCAGAAATACAGAATTATCACAGCACCATTGATGTAAATGATCAAGATCGGATTGCATCAATATGCGGTCAGCAGGATTGTTAATAATACGAAAGATCTTTAGATCGTCGGCAAACAAGATAAATGCTTGAATTAGTTGTTATAGGACGAATTAGTCGTTATAGGACAAATTAGTTGTAGTAGATTGCGAAAAGAATAGTACTTTTAATATTGTTATTATATTATATGACTGCAGAATTGCCGAATATTGTTAGAAAGATTTCATAGAATTTTCTATTTAACATATAAACCAAATTGGGTAATGATTGGAAGTTATCCACCGTTATTTTAGTACCCACAAAAGAAAATCCTGAAAACCTGAAAGATCTAAGGCCAATTAGTATTTTACCTGTCTTATCTCGAAATATTTAAGTGGTGATTTTCGTATACAATTGTCCATTGCATGAATACGGTACCTTTCTCTTACAATAATTTTGGTAACTTGAAATCGCAATATAAAAATATGTTACTACGATTGCAATAACGGCGCATTACTTTCAGATTATTTCCATGTTAGTTTATATGTTTGGGACATTAATTACGTTTCTTTATCGTCCATATAGTTTAAGTTAATATTAATATACGGGGCTTAGGGGAAGATCAGTGTCTATATTAGGTATAATACCAAATATAGAGAATGAATGTTTATAGAGACTCATTGTATTTTGTTGTAATACTCTTAATTTGTCAATAAATAATTTATTATTATTATTATTATCTAAAAGTCTGGAATCTATAATAAAAGACCAACTAACTCTGTTTATAGAGACTCATTGTTTCCTGCCCACGAACCAATCAGGATTTAGAACAAACTACAGCTGCTCCCTCCACTGCTTTACTGAATGTCACTGATGATATTATCAATACAACTGACAGAGGATTGCCCTCTTGTTTAATCCTCATTGATTACAGTAAAACATTCGACACAATTAATCATGATGTATTATTAGCGAAAATAAAGTACATTGGTTTAGAGTCAAATGCACTAAAACTTATAAGTAGTTTTATCTATGGCCGCCAGCAACAGGTCAAAATTGACAACATGACGTCGAATGTAGCAGAGATAAATGCCGGTGTTCCTCAAGGATCAATTCTAAGCCCACTGTTGTTTTCGATTTACACGTCATTTATTTCTGAGACTTTAACATTCTGTACCTATAACCAGCGACGGCTCGCAGCCTAACTTCAGGGTAGGCCACAGCGCCAAGGCACACAAAATTTGAGGTTGGGATCGCGCTTTGTAAATACAAGGAATTGCACAACCAAGCCACCTTTCAATAACGGATACATATTACCGTGGGCCCCTGGCCGACCCTGAAGTTAGGCTGCGAGCCGTCGCTGCCTATAACCTCTATGCAGACGATACCCTAATACTCTACTCCTTTCCCTCTAATGACACATTGACAGCAAATCAAAAGTTAAATCTTTAGCCGTAACTAATATTTTAACAGCTTCCCAGAAATACTCCTTACTGAATAACCCTAGCAAAACTTCAGATATGTTGTTCGGCCCAAAGAAAATACTTAGCGCTGCCAAAGGTTTACTTTCACTGAAATTGGACAATGCAGCTACACCTCTTGTAGACTCTGTGCGTAACTTAGGCTTAGTAGTTTAGACTATCGAAGCTGGAATATGTAGAAAATAAGTGAAAAAACTGCGAAAAAAACGGAAAAATCGATCATTTTTAAGGATTTTTTACAATTTAAGGGGGCAAATCCCCCCCCCCCCCAAATCTACATCCTTGCTACAAATGTTCATGTTTTGGAACTTTTCACCTCTCTAGCCCCTCAGAAGAAACGTAAAGGCTAAAATAATCCTTTTCATCCCTCCAAATTATCGAAAAATGATAAAAATAGGTGGGGGGCCTCCCCCGAAAACGGTGGGCGATGGGGGAAAACGGGGGTCATATTCGGATTCAGGAGGTCATTTTACATAAGAATCAGCAGGAATGGTGTCAGGGCCGATTTTCATGCCGACCAGTGTAATCTAAGAATGCTATATGCAAATTGAAAAATTCTAAGTAGGTACACCAAACGACTTCTCTGTGATACTCTAGTGTGAGCCATTTTAACTTTTCGGATGTGGTCTATAGTGCCTGGTCTATAGTGCCTGTTTATAACGATAAATCGTATACAAAAAGTTTAAAATTCTTGTATACGGCTTGACCTAGGAATAAGAAAATTTGATCACATTTCAGGTAAATGCACTGAACTAAACTGGCTGAACATGGCTAATCGAAGAATTCTTCATTTTTGTTTACTCTACTATAAGATAATTAATTTTGGTAAACCCTTTTATTTATACCGTAGAATTGTGTTTCGGACTGATATTCACAACGTCAACGTTAGGTTCCGGGGACTTGCATCGCTGCCGAAGCACAAGTCTGCTATTTATTTGAGATGTTTTTCTTACAACAATTATAAATTATATAATAAAATTCCCCAGCACCTAAAACAATTAAAACCTAACAGCTTCAGATGTAACTTGCGTTCTATGTTACTACGGAATGGTCTTTAAAAATACGAAATTACAAATTAACTCGGGATTACTGACGTCGAAATATGGTTGTATTATATAGCTCACATGTTGCAATTAAATTTGTTTCTTTTTTTTGTAAGTTTAGTGAAAGATCAGTAACAGGTTAAGCTGACTAAACTTCGCCTACACTTATAAGATTTTTTTGCTGCATTTTTTTCTCTATGATAAATAAAAACATTTATTAATATTATTTTTCCTATCATATTTCACCTGCTTTTCAGGGTATATGTTGGCTCACACCGGGGTATTGCTACCAACGATGAGGCATTTGTGAGCTGATATAGCCGAAACTTTCTGTCTGCGCACTTTAGTCTTCGGTTAACACTCTTCTAATTATGCTGCACGTTTTTAATATTACAGCTTTCTGCATGGGTATGTATATATATTTATGTAGGTTTAGTTTTGAGGTGCTGTCATGCAGTGTTTTAGGTATCTCTCCGGTTGCTCCAAGTATTACTGGGACGTTGACGACGGAGTCCAATGCCCACATTTGTTTTATTTCATTTGAGAGCGGTCTTTGTTGATTTTTTCACTATGTGATCTGTTTTTATTTTCAGGAAGAGGGACGGCGATATTTATTATGTAAGCCTTTTTTGTTATTATTATTATTATTTGAAAAAGAAAACACTTGGTTACATTTCACCAATATTTTGGTTTTAAATCCTTGAGAATGATTCAAAGTCGAAACTAGTTAGAATAAAAAAACCCAAATATTACTGAAACCTAACCGAGTGTTTTCTTTTTCAAAACATAGTTAAATATGTTTCACCACGTGAAAGATGAGAAACTTGTTCAAGATACAAATAGAGTAATTTCTAACATTCAAAGATAATAAATTTTCAACAAAATTCATGTTCTGATCCAATTTATTCAACAATTCAATATCATTTTACAATTCCCAACTTGTTCTAATTAAAAATCAATACCCAAGCGTTAATAAATTCACTGACGGCGTTAATAAACCAGTCGGAATTTGTAATTTCTCGAATTCATTCCAACTCGAGTTAAAGATAGAGAGAGAGAGAGAGGGAGCTTTTATGCGTAGGAGATTTTCCACACTAAGTGTGGGCCCGTGTGATTAAATTAAAACGTGTCCAAATTACCCACAAAATTGAAAGGTTGTTTTCATTTACGAGACAATGGCGCCCGTCCATTCACCATAATTATCCTCTCAAAACTGCCTATTATGCCGTCAATTGATTAGATTTATGTTGCTAAATACTTATTGTTGGGTGCATTAAAGTCCTCTTGAAAACACAATGATTTCATTAAAGCAAGTATTTTTATAAGTTTAATTATTATGTTTTGAAACTTAATGTAATGAGTTACAATAAGACAAAGAAGTGTACGCCTTCGAATTTTCTGATCAGGGGATTTTGATCAGATAAATCAATTTTCTTCGAGATTTTTGTTCTTGGATTGTGTAATTACATTTTCTATAATCTAATACCTAATAAATTAACTGTTCGGAGCGTGTAAACCAAGCAAACAGAAATTTTAAAATTATTGTAGATATGATAACATATGTAATTTTTTCGGCTTGTGTAATTACATTTTCTATGATCTAATATCTCATAAATTATCTGTTCCAAGCATGGAAATCAAGCAATTAAAAATTTTAAAATTATTGTAGATACGATTAATGTTTTCCACACCCAGACTAAGCATGAAGTAAAATTTCGAGTTTAGAAAAGCCCCGTGAAAATTTGTCTCGGGTCGCGCAGCGACCCGAGACAAATTTTCACGGGGCTTTTCTAAACTTGAAATTTTACTTCATGCGCCACGCGTATAAAACACTAAAATATTGTGAAATTTATCTATATTCGAACTGCAGTTGGAATCTGTGTTTTATACGCGTGGCGCATGAAGTAAAATTTCGAGTTTAGAAAAGCCCAGAAAATTTGTCTCGGGTCGCTGCGCGACCCTCGACAAATTTTCACGGGGCTTTTCTAAACTCGAAATTTTACTTCATGCTTAGTCTGGGAGTGGAAAAAACTCGTTTAAAGCTTCAAATTGAACTCTTTATAAAACAACGAATGTCGGAAAATTTACAGCTTGTGCAGATGTTTACCTAAAAGAAAAATTCACTGTATGTTGCTTCTATTAGGATTTTGCCAAGGAAATTGAGGATACCATATTCATATTTTATATTTTTGTAGCAAAACGGTACAAGTATCAAACATTGTTAACAGACAAAAAAGCTTTTAAATGAATTTCGCAAATTTATCGCGGGATTTACTGAGAGAGAAAAAATGTTTTGCAAACATTTTAGAAATCTCTAGACTGGCGCAGTTCAAAATTTTGAAAGATTCTCTCAAAGATGATTGAGCGCATTAAAGTCATCTTGAAAACACAATGATTTCATTAAAACACGTATTTTATAAGTTTGATTATTATTTGAAAGACAAAAAAGCCTTGCTAACATTTTAGAAATCTCTAGACTGGTGCAGTTCAAAATTTTGAATGATTCTCTGAAAGATGATTGGGTGCATTAAAGTCCTCTTGAAAGCACAATGATTTCATTAAAGCACGTTTTTTTATAAGTTTAATTATTATGTTTTGAAAGAGAAAAAAAATGCTTGCTAACATTTTAGAAATCATGTTTAATTAATTTCTCACTTAACCCGTGGTGAAGTCTCTAGACTGGTCAAGTTCAAAATTTTGAAAGATTCAACTGCCTAAAGTGTACCTGAATGTAATTTTGTAATGTGATATATCTTTTGTTGATCCTAAAGTTCTGGTATTCATTCATTTTCCCATACACTTAGTGCCTCTTTCGTTTTCATCCTTTGAAATTTTAGTCGGGATATTTACGTATTCGCAATGCGTAATATTAATATTTCATCTGAAGCAATTTCGATGATTTACACTGTGAAATCGGGTCTTTCGGGAGATAAATCGCTGTGAATCAAAAACGCATTAATTAATACGGATTATCCGGCCCTCCGCGGAATGAAGAAAAACACCATTAATCCCTAATGCCCTAATTACACGAAAAAAATATATTCAACAAGAATTTATCGCGCGGTTTACTGAGAGAGAAAAAAACCGCTCGCTTTCGTTCCTATAAATCTCCTCGGCGCCAATTAAATGTTAATTTCCCGCAAATCCGATCGCACCGAAACGAAAAACGAAACAAAAAGGGGGAAAACATAATCCAATCACATCACAATAACTTATCGCAATTAATCTAATGAAACAATATCATGGGCGTAGCCAAGATTTTTACAAGGTAAAAAATAATGACTTGAATTAATTTCTCATTTGGCACTTGATAAAACTTTACACTATGTAATATTATTGAAAGAAAAGACACTTTGACTATTCCTTTGAAAATGGTGTAACATATCGAAACTAGTCGGAATAAATTCTTCAATTTGTAAAACAATACCAAGTGTTTTTCCACTTGAAACTTTACATAGGTAAAAAACAGTTTTTTTCTTTGCACCATCATTTATCGATTGATAGCATTCATTGGTTAAAAGCTTAAGATATGTTGAGAGGAAAACACTTCGATTGGTAGCATGGAAGGGGCGTCCAAGGAGGTGAAGGGAGGGAAGGCAGCAGAGAAGGATGGGCTGAAGGCAGAGATGTGGAAGGGGGGAAGAAGAAATTCAGCGAGCTTCTGAACCAGATGTGGAGGGGAAGAGTAAACCTACCTGCAGCATGGAGGATAGGGAGGATGTGCCCGGTATACAAAGGAGGGGATGAGAAGGATGTGGATAGTTATAGGGGGATAACGCTGATAAGTACTGGATACAAGATAGCCATGATGGTGATGAAGAATAGACTGGAGGAGAAGGTGGAAGAGATGGGGCTGTTGCCGGAGAGGCAGGGGGATTTTAGGAGGGGCAGGGGGGCGAGGGAGCAGGTCTTTACCCTGGCAAAAATGGTAGAGAAGGTGATGGAAGAGAAGGGAAGCGTGTATGCGGTGTTGTGGACCTGAAGGCGGCGTACGACTCGGTACCGATGGTAAGATTGTTAAAGTGTATAAGGAGAAGGAGGGTGAGTGAGGGAATGGGTGAGAGGAGTGTATGAGGAAACATGGGCAGTAGCAAAAGTGGGAATGGAGGAGTCAGAGAAGTTTAGGACGTGGGAGAGGCTGAGGCAGGGGTGCCCATTGAGTTCTGTGTTGTTTAACCTCTATATGAGTGAATTAGAGGAGGTGTTGAGGAAAGGATAGGCGGGGGTGATTGGTAGAACTAAGGTGTGGATGTTGGCACATGCGATATGCGGATGATATGGTGCTGGTGGCAAGAAAGTGGGAAGGGATGAAGGATATGCTGAAAAGGACGGAGAGGTTTATGGATAAGATGGGGTTGAGCGTGAATGTAGGAAAAAACTAAATGGATGAGATTCAGAAGTAAAGGAAGGGATGGGAGGGTGAAGGAATTACAGTGGAAGGGCGAGGTGATTGAGAGGGTTAAAAGATTCAAGTATTTAGGGTTTCATATTTGGTGGTGGAGGCAGTTACTTGGTGAAACATTTTAACTATTTAATTAAATAACACTTTTAACTTATTTGTATTTACTTCATTATTTTTACGGTGACTAGTTTCGATTCGTCAGTGAGCCATTCTCGAACCAAGTACTTAAAATTAACATTGAGGTACATATATATACTTAAAATATATATATATATATATATAAGAATAAAAAAAAATAAGAAACCTTATTGCCATGACGATAAATAACACGACAGCAACAGTACTATCTGAATATGGAAGAACCGAAAAATTTGAAACAGATATAGGAGTACGACAAGGCGATACACTATCTGCCTCCTTGTTTAACTTGGCACTGGAATACACGCTAAGAAATATAAAAAAATCAGCAACTATAAGAATAAGCGAAGCACAGGTATTAGCTACCCAGATGATGTCGTTATAATAACCAAGCAAAGGAAACTGTTAGAAGAAATACTTAAAGAATTAACGACAGAAGAGAAAAAAATGGGACTAGAAATAAACCCCGAAAAGACAAAAGTACTACGGATAGGTACGGTATACAAAAGAAGGACAGTAACCATAGGCAACAACGAATTTGAGGAAGTCGAGAACTACAAGTACCTAGGCACGGTGATGAGTAACAATAATGAAAAAAGAACTGAAATACAGGAGAAATTACAAGCCGCCAACAGAGATATTACGCAAATAACAAAATTTTCAAAAGTAAAAGCATACACATAAGGAACAAAATTAAAGTATATGAAACCATGGTACGACCAATAATTATATATGCAGCTGAGACGATGACAATCACACAAAAAGAACAACAAAGAAAAAAGGAACAAATAGAGAAATTTATGAGGTCTTAGGAGATGACGTAGCAAATAACATAAAAGCGACAAGAATTATATGGTTAGGACATATATGGAGGTCAAACCATGATGGATGGCTAAGGATAATAACAGAATGGGAACCTAGCGGTAGCAGAAGAAGCGGGATACGAAGGGATAGATGGAAAGAAGAAGTTGCAAAGACCTGAGCTCACTGGGCGTTAGAAACTGGAAAAGCATAGCAAAGGACAGGAAAAATGGAGAAAAATTGTACAACAAATGAAGGAACATTGGGACTGATCCACCCAGATAATTGGATTAGAAGTGCTCCAAGAGGAGCGGTCAAACTCTACAAGGAGTGTAATGCCACAGAAGAAGAATATGCTGCGTGTTATTGGTCCACTCGATGTAGAAGGTGCTAAAATTTCTTGATTTGTGTCCGATGTATCTGCATTGTTGAAATTACTTGAATTTGTCTGAATATTCCGAAAATTGTTGTATATTGGAGGCAAGTCATTTTTTTGTTGTTTTATTATATTCATCAAAGGTTTCCATGTGGTTTGTAATTTTGTGCCATCATCTCGTTTATTGAGGCACAAAGGATGTTTTTCTATTTCTATGGCTTCACGTACGATTCTTTCTTCAAATTTTGGGATAGAACTAATTACCGAAGTATTTTCAAAATCTATGCTATGGTCTGTATCAAATTTATGTTGGAATAATGAGGAATTTTGGTCGTGATTTTAAAGAAAGAATCGTACGTGAAACTCAATCCGGGAATTCCGCTAATAAACGACCAGACTGAACTGATGTACTACCTAATTCATAAATTATTTAAGTATGTATAAGGACCTCAATGTTAATTTTAAGTACTTGGTTTGAGAATGGCTCACTGACGAGTCGAAATTAGTCACCGTAAAAATAAAAAAGTGAACACAAAAAAGTTAAAAGTGTTATTTAATTAAATATTTAGGGTTTATGTTCAAAAGAACGGGAGGGTATGAGGAACATGTGAGGTGGGTGCAGGGGAAGGCTATTAAAATATGTATTGTTTTTCTGAAGCACTTTCACGAAAATATTAGCCTCTTATAACTACAAAATTGTTAGTCAAAGTTATTTAACTACATGCACCATGCGTATAAATCACTGAAACATTGATCAAAATATTCTGCATGTGTTTGATTTCATGTTAATTAATATTACAAATGCTTATTTTGATTAATACAAATGACTTGAGCAATTTATTTTGGAATATGTAAAAGTATACTTGAAAGAAAAAAATCACTGTATGAGGGATATAAAAAATCCCTGTATGACGGATATAAGCATAATTTTAAATCCTGTCAATTTAACCCATTAACCCATTAAAATTATACTTAAAATTCATTCAGGGATTATTTTCTTTCAAGAATACTTTTACATATTCCAAAACAAATTGCCCAAGTCGTTTGTATTAATCAAAATTTGTCCAAATTGACATTAATGAATGTTTGTCAATTTCAGTAAATGCATTGTTTGCTTTATTTTGATGAAATAGTAAATCATCATCTTTTAAAGAAATTGCGTTCTATAATGATTCTAAGATGATATGTACACAATAACTTATAAATATTCCCTCGCCTATGAAAAAAAATCACTCCTCGTATATTTTTCCTTAAACATTTATGACTACACGCGAAAAACCTTGATGAATCGCCGTGGATAAATCAGTCTGACCGATCTTAATTAATAATCCCGTCTTCGTCGGATATTGCCGCTTTTGTGGGGGGCAGCGCGCTGTTTTCCTTTTTGTTGCATCCCCTCTTGGGCTATTTATGGGGCATAATGGGGGACTGCTTTTTAGTCATTAAGTCGATGCCGCCTCCCCAAGCCCGTCCACTTTATTGCCGGAAAAAAGCTCAAAACTTGCGCATCATGTCTCTCTGATGGTGGAAGGGAAATAGTATTCGCATCCGCTCGCGAGGGGGTCACAAAGAGAAATACACTACTGTCGATGCATTTTTCATCCCCCAAAAGCAGCGCACACAATGAGTGATTTCTTAACAATGGCGAATGCATATCCGCTGATGTATCATGTAGTTAATAAGTTGTGGGAGGGTAAATTATAAAAGCTTATTTTCTTATAGTTAATGGTTATCATGATTATTTCCTTCAGACAAAATTTTATAGAGATTGGGAAAGGGCAATATTTTGTTATATATGTTTAATTCTGTAAATTATAAAAGGTTATTTTCTTATAAATAATTACTGTCATGGATATTCCTTTTATAACTGGCTTGACCAATGGCAGTTAAATTTGATTCAAAGATTTAGTTTATATGTTTGTTTTATAGAAATTGGGAAAAGGCAATATTTGGTTATACATGTTTAATTCTGTAAATTATAAAAGGTTATTTTCTGTCATGGTTATTACTTTTATAATTGGTTTGACCAATGGCAGTCAAATTTGATTCAAAGATTTAATTTATATGTTTATGATGCCTTAAACATAAACATATAAATTAAATCTTTGAATCAAGCATTTTTTTTACCATCTCGTGATTTTGTAATGTGATTTTTCTGCACATATCCCTAGGAGCTTACAATAACGTACAATCGCCCAAACTCCAACTGCAACGAAAAGCCATAAACTAAAGCAAATTTCGACCTTATTGAAAAAGGATGTTTTGGGAACGTTTTGGTGATTGTTTTACGAGCCATGGTCAAGTGTTTATATAATGGGGATTCAACCGAAGTTTCTACATGAAATTAGAAATTAGACATTTTAAAAACACCAACATTTTACTGGAAACGCAACTAAAATTCTTGTTTCTAATTAATAGTTTCACATTTTGATAGTTGTGACATGTTTCAAAGTAACGAGTGTTTTGCACAGAAAAGCCCCGCGTAGAAAATTTGTCAAGGGTCGCGCAGCGACCCGAGACAAATTTTCACGGGGCTTTTCTAAACTCGAAATTTTACTTCATGCGCCACGCGTATAAATCACTGAATTGAAGTAAAGTTAAAAATATATACTGCTGAGATGTGATAGATAGTTGATAGTTATTTAGATATAACGAAAAAATGTATTATGTGAAGATTTTGTAAATTTCATAATAATAATAAAAGTAAAACAAATTTAGTTTAAGACACTTTTCCATATTCTTAATATTTATATCATCATATCTTTAACAAGGACAGTGCTAATCTCTTGTTAATCTCTTTTATGTTTTTAAACTTTAGTTCATTTCTAGGACTCGGTGTAGAATGCAATTATACTTTACTTGTAACTTGTGAACATTTTTTACAACAATAAACGGAGTTAATAGTTTTAAATAGGTTCGAACTCTTCAATATATACGATCAAACTTAACAGCGACATAAAAGAGTCTTCAGGTCTTTCAGGTTTTTCTAAACTCGAAATTTTAATTCATGCTTAACCTGGAAATAGAAAACCCTCGTTTAATAAAGCTTCAAATTAACCTATTTAAAAAAAACAACGAATGACTGAGCAAATACAGCGGAAAATGTATACTAAAAAGAGAAAATCCGGTGTGTGGGTAAAGCTGAATTTGTATTACACACTGTTTTAGTATACTGATTTAAAAGTGAGTGTATTTTTAACTTCACTTAAAATCTATATTTTATACGCGTGGCGAATGAAGTAAAATTTCGAGTTTAGAAAAGCCTGAAAATTTTACTTCATGCTTAGTCTGGGAGTGAAAAACCCTTGTTTATAGATTTAAATTAACCGATTTTAAAAAAGGAACGAACAAAATACAAATTCAGCTTTACCCACACTTTATTTGCTCAGTCACAGCGAAAAATGTATACTAAAAAGAAAAAATCCCTGTATATCGGTGTGTGGGTGAAGCTGAATTTGTATTACAGACTGTTTTAGTATACTGATTTAAAAGTAAGTGTATTTTTAACTTCACTTAAAATCTATGTTTTATACGCGTGGCGCATGAAGTAAAATTTCGAGTTTAGAAAAGCCTGAAAATATGGTTTGGTCGCTCCGCGCGTTGCGCTACGCGACCATACAAAATTTTCAGGCTTTTCTTAACTCGAAATTTTACTTCATGCTTAGTCTAGGAGTGGAAAACCCTAGTTTATAGCTTTAAATTAACCTATTTTAAAAAAGGAACGAACAAAATACAAATTCAGCTTTACCCACATACCGATTTACAGGGATTATTTTTCTTTTTAGTATACATTTTTCGCTGTATTTGCTCAGTTACAACGAAAAATATATACTAAAACGAAAAAAATCCCTGTATATCGATGTGTAGGTAAAGCTGAATTTGTATTTCTACATAAATAAATAATCCGGACGCAACTTAACAATAGTGTCCACTCATAATGGAGCACCGGACTCGTTTACACTGAACCCCCATTTTTTTTCCTGTCTCGTTCGTTCCACGGCCAACTATACAAATACGAATATATCAACGTCAATTAGTGTAAATAAATCTGAATATCGCCACAGGAAGGGTTGAGCGCGGGTGTGCATTTCCCGATTTTTCATCCCTCTTTTTTTACCACTTCGCTCCCACGCGAGACTCGAAAAGGGACACGTATCCACCTTCTGCGTGTCCTGTAAGTGACGGATGACTCCCAAAAGCAACGGAATATACTCTCCGATTGTTTACAGAGGAATTCCATTAGGGAAATTTCAATTAGAAGAATGTTTGTTTCAATTTTCAGCAGCAAGAGATAAATACTACCGATTCAGTAGTTTGAAGAAGGGAACAAAAACCAAATAACCGATTTTTGTTTTTGTGTCCCAAGCACGAACTTTAAACGAGTGTTTTCCACTCCCAGACTAAGCATGAAGTAAAATTTCGAGTTTAGAAAAGCCCCGTGAAAATTTGTCGAGGGTCGCGCAGCGACACGAGACAAATTTTCACGGGGCTTTTCTAAACTCGAAATTTTACTTCATGCGCCACGCGTATAAAACACTGATTTCAAGTGAGGTCATAAGTACCTCTGGCTCGCAGTATTTTGAGTAAATTTCCTTAGAGATTGTTCAAACAATGTCCAAGCGTACACAACACTCAGCTAATTCATATTAATGTCAACTTCTTTCTAATAAGTTATAGTAAGTACCGCGCATGCGCTAAATTCCGATCGCGACGCTGCGGTGGCCAAAAATACAAAAGGAACTTACTTTCTGGATACACCACGTATTTATCACAATTATTATTTTTATTAATTAATCAATATTGAGACGTATTTCAATGTTTTTTTGCCGCTTCACGTAGTAAAGCTCAATACTTTACAAATATTATTTTAATTATTATTAAGTAATTTTGGATTTGATAGCAGTCCCGCAGTAAGGAAATCTTGAAGCTGAGAGAAGATATCCAATTCGTGGCCTCAAATCATATTATTGATTCCCTATAATAACACCCAAATATGACCACCCTATACATTTACTTGATCAAAAACGGTAAAGTGCGAGGACTTTTCATGGAAAATGTACAGGGTGACCCAAATTCGATGTTATTATAAGGTATCTCAGTAACCCGAATAGTTAGAAAAAATCTAATACACATGTCATGACGTCATTTTCAGCGAAAATAACAATGTCATTAACAGATCATCGCTAGCTTAATTAGTTTACGAGATATCGGACGTTTTTCAATTGGTGGCTATTTTTAAATAACTATAAGATATACAAATAAATAGTTTAATAGTTATTTGTGTAGTTTTCAACGTAGAATTCAGTGACGTACTTATTTTTCTATTTCAACTTTTAATTTCAGAGTTATGACACAAAATAGCATTTTTTTTTAAAGGAACATCTTGTATGTTTTTATGTTATTAAATATCATTTTAAATTAGCTTTACATTGATATACGTATTTAACAAAAATTTGTAAAAATGTGCAAAAAAAACCGATTATATAAAAAACTAAGTTAGTTTAAATATTAATTTTATAATTTTTGAAGACTGTTGCGATCAATTACTAAGTTTACAGATCACTTCATTATTAATAAATAATACTAACATCTCTGTAATTATAATAGTATATATTATCAAATATTTATCTAAAAGCTTCAGAGTTAAAAACACAATTTTTCAGTAAAAAAAAAAAAAAATAATATATGTTATAGAAAAATGTATAGCTAATTTAATATGCTATTCAATAACATAAAAATATATAGGGTGTTCCATTTAAAAAACTACAACTTCATATCATAACTCGGAAATAATATGTCCTTTTTAAAAAGTAAGTACGCCACTGCATTCTACGCTGACAACTATGTAAATAATTATTGAACTGTTTTATTGTATATCTTATAGTTATTAAGATAAAAACATATTTTAAAATAGCCAACAATTGAAAAACGCCTGATATCTTCCAAACTAATTAAGTTAGCCTTGATCTATTTACGCCATTATTAATGTCTCGTAAAAATAGGTCATGATATTTTTATTAATTATTTTCTAACCCTTCAGGTTACCGAGATATCCTATGAAAACATCGAATTTGGGCCACCCTGTACACCATAAACACCCTTGATTGTAATGAGGATATTAATTTTAATCAACAAAAACGTGTTTAAAAATCCAACCAAAAACACAGTCCCCCTTTTAAAAATATCTTTTTAAACGCACACCTTCTCCCAGCCTCGTTAAAAGCTCTCTCGATCCTCACATTCTGACATTTACACTTTAAAACACGCACCCACGCTTTGCCCTCCTAACACCGCACGACACACGATACAGCACAGTTGCCTCCTTAAAAAAAATAATCCATCCATCCATATTTCATAATTCATGTGATACGAACCTTGATTAGAACGGGCGACGCCGACGACGAGAAAAAATGCCAATAACAGCGTGAGTGACAGACATGGGCCGACAGGAGATGCCATGGTTACCAAAAGGGTGGCAGGGCTGTCACTCTCTCCTCTCGGGGGGCGGGTGGCGAAGCAGTTTGGAAAAGGGGGCGCAAAACACGCACGCCACTGTCACATCACATTTCACAGTCTTGCATTTGTTTATTATCTGTAACAAAGGGACGGAATTAGAACGTGTGTATACCAGAAGTCATGGGGGAGCACAAAAGGGGATGTGCGGGTTGAAAGAAAGGGGTTTTCAATGGTGCGTGTGTCCTTTGGGTTTTTCATTTACAGATTCCCAATCAGCACTTTGGGAAAGTGCATGTTTTAATTTTGTGGATCATATCATTATATCAAATTCACAATTTGCCGATCTTTTTTAGTAGGCTCAATTATCTCAAAAAGGTTGGGAATTTTTTCTTCATAAAAAGAGGAAGTTTTTCTTTTAAGTATCCATATCTTGATAACTGTAAATCTTCAGGTATATTTGCAGAGAGTTCAGATTGAAGCTTTGAACGAGTGTTCTCCACTCCCAGACTAAGCATGAAGTAAAATTTCGAATTTAGAAAAGCCCCGTGAAAATTTGTCGAGGGTCGCGCAGCGACCCGAGACAAATTTTCTGGGCTTTTCTAAACTCGAAATTTTACTTCATGCGCCACGTGTGTAAAACACTGATTTCAAGTGAAGTTAGAAATATTCTAGTAAAGCAGTATGCTAAGGACGAATATACAATACTTCACATCAAATCAGTATTTTGTACGCGTGGCGCATGAAGTAAAATTTCGAGTTTAGAAAAGCCCGGAAAATTTGTCTCGGGTCGCTGCGCGACCCTCGACAAATTTTCAAGGGGCTTTTCTAAACTCGAAATTTTACTTCATGCTTAGTCTGGGAGTGGAAACCACTCGTTTAAACATCAAATTGAGCTCTTTAAAAAAAGACAACGAATGTCGTATGATTTACAGCGTATTCTGTATGTTTCTGTGAGATCTATAAAATTATAACTGAAAAGTTTTCTCTTTAAAAATTATTTTGGACTAATCAAGAAATATGTCTTGAATTAAAAGTATAAATATCTTGATAACTGTTAATCTTCAGATATATTTGCAGAGAGCTAAAATTGAAACTTCAAACGAGTGTTTTCCACTCCCAGATTAAGCATAAAGTAAAATTTCGAGTTTAAAAAAGCCTGAAAATTTGGTTTGGTCACGTAATTCCAATCAGCACTTTCGGAAAGTGCATGTTTTAATTTTGTAGATCGTATCTTTATATCAAACTCACAATTTGCTGATCCTTTTTAGTAGGCTCAATGATCTCGAAAAGATTGGTAATTTTTTCTTCATAAAAAGAGGAAGTTTTTCTTTTAAGTATACATATCTTGATAACTGTAAATCTTCAGGTATATTTGCAGAGTCAAATTGAAGCTTTTGACGAGTGTTTTCCACTCCCAGACTAAGCATGAAGTAAAATTTCGAGTTGAGAAAAGCCCAGTGAAAATTTGTCGAGGGTCGCGCAGCGACCCGAGACAAATTTTCTGGGCTTTTCTAAACTCGAAATTTTACTTCATGCGCCACGCGTGTAAAACACTGATTTCAAGTGAAGTTCGAAGTATTTTAGTTAATCAGTATGCTAAGGACGTATATACAATACTTCGCATCAAATCAGTGTTTTGTACGCGTGGCGCATGAAGTAAAATTTCGAGTTTAGAAAAGCCTGAAAAACCAAATGTTCAGGCTTTTCTAAACTCGAAATTTTACTTCATGCTTAGTCAGGGAGTGGAAAACACTCGTTTAAACATCAAATTGAGCTCTTTGAAAAAAAAAAACAACGAATGTCGTAACATTTACAGCGTATGCACATGTGTACGTACAAGTAAAATTCCCTGTATGTTTCTGTGAGATCTACGAAATTATAAGTGAAAAGGTTTCTCTTTAAACATTATTTTTGACTGATCAAGAAATGTGTCTGTAATTAATTTCTCAACTGGCGCGTTGAGTAACAAATAAAAATAATTGAAATTGTCTTACAAAATGTACACTTAATTTTAACTAGTTTCAACGAAATCGAGAAATCTATTGTTTGCATAAGTTGCCTTGAATGTTAAAAATCAACGCATGACAAGTAAAGTCTTCGGATTTTGTGGATGAAAAAGCTAATTTTTAAAATGGGACCCCATCAAAACATCCACACTATTTTTGCGACCTGTAATGCTAGTCTTCTATCTACTTTTTTGACATATTTTCATATTTGTTTTAAATAAACAATGAAGACCATACTTATATGTACTCACTTTTAGAAATTCTAACAGAATTTTGCAGTTTCTCTATTGAAATATGCAATTTATTTTATTATATTAGTCTGCTTAATATTACGTGAATTGTAAATATTTTATTTAAAACTAATCGTGTTGGTTTTATTTTCAAGCACACTTAGCAAAACAAATAATTTTATACCATACATCTCCGCCCTTTAAAGTTTCATTCGTGGGAATTTTTTAGAGAGACTGTGTGGATGTTTTGATCGGGTTTTAAAGAGCAGTTTTGCTTTTTGATAAAAATACAGTCAAAAGATTTGTGAAGCTTAGTTTTAAAGAAATCGAGATATCTTTTTTTATGGACCCATAACGTTTAAAATGAACGCAATTCAAGTGAAAAATCGGAACATTTTGTGGGTGAAAAAGCAGATTTTTCAAAATGAAAGGCGCAAGATTTTTAATCCTTTTTTATAGAAAATTATCCACAGTTTTCTTTACGTATTTCATTCTATTGTGTACAAAGCTGAGACATATTTGACATAAATTGCAGCTGTTAAAAGCAATTTTGCTGTTTTTTTAACATGAAACAATTACTTATTATTCTATATTCTTAATTAATGTCACGTAAAAGTTTTTGGTACATATAAGGTCAAAAGGATTTGTGAAGCTGAGTTTAAAAAATTGAAAACAATCCTCGATGTTTAATCCTGTAAATACAGCAATATTGTAATCAAAACCAAAAGTTATTTCAATAAAATATAACACACTTTAACTTTGTTTGTATAACACACTATTTTATATTTTTGTGACTGCAGTTTCGGCAACTCAACTTGCCATTATCAAACGGAGTGAGTTGTCGAAACTGCAGTCACAAAAATAAAAAATAGTGTGTTATACAAACAAAGTTAAAGTGTTTTATTTTATTGAATTAACATGTATAACGAAGTAGAAGCCTCCACCGTTCATAATTCATAAGTTATTTATTTGCTGACAATCCCACAAATATACTAAATGATTCTTACACATTTGCTCTGGAAATTGATCTACTTTACTTCACTTATCTAAAAAGTTGTAAATATTAATAGCATCCCAAAACTCTAAAATAGGCATAGTGACCAAATAATAGATAATTATTCTTCATATAAAACACTTTTTACTTTGTTTAACTTAACCACTGTATTTTTCACTTAATTTGTGACTATAGTTTCGACTATCTAGTAGTCATTATCGTTTAGTTTGATAATGACTACTAGATAGTCGAAACTATAATCAAAATACGGTGGTTAAATAAAGTAAAAAGTGTTTTATTTACAAGTGTATTTAAGATGTACCACAAAGTGAACGCCTACAACACAAAACAATTATTCTTCTTTTGAAAATGTCTTCTTCAAAATCTTTCTCCGTCTTTCTGACCATTTTCTTTTAAGCCAAGGCAAATATAGTCAATTTATAGAAGACAAATGTTATACATCTATATGACAAATTAAGCTTTATGAAACTTTAGCAGATTTGTGAAGGTCATTTATCAAAATTGTACAACAGAATCGTCGAGTTTTAATTTAAGGATTTTGTTAATTTTGCAAATACCAGTTAAGAATCAAGTAAATTGAATTTTAAAATTATTTCTGTGATTAAGAAAAGTCTCTTCTTGAATTATTGAAACATATCGTCGGTGTAATTCTAATACCTCGTAACCCATTTTTTTTTTTGGATTTTGGGATTATGAGCTATTTCCATAGTAAAAAATACGCTAAATCGAGTAGAAAATACTTCGTAAGCCATAGAGCAATTAGTGGTTGTGCTGTAGCTCTATGGCTTACGAAGTATTTTCCACTCAATTTAGTACACTTTTTACTATCGAATTAGCTCATAACCCCCAAATCCCAAAAATTGGGTTACAAGGTATTAGAATTACACCGACGATATGTATTTGTGATTTTTAGTAAAGCTGAAACTTCAGGAACCAGGTGTATGGAATTTTATAAAAATACATTTGATTTGGGATAATTTGTTCTTGAATTTTAAATCATTTTACTTTTTGAAATTTTATAAGGCTCATAAATTATCCAATAATCAAGAATAAAACTTTGCTACATCATAGCTGTTTTTATAGAAAAGGGAACCATTTAGTTATTGATGATTCAAATTCTTTTTTCTAAAAATTAATTAAATCATCAATAACTAAATGCTTCCCTTTTCTATAAAAATAGCTATGATGTAGCAAAGTTTTTTTCTTGATTATTGGATAATTTATGAGCCTTCTAAAAATTTCAAAAAGTAAAATTAATTAAAATCCAAGAACAGATTATCCCAAATCAAACGTATTTTTTTTTTGTTTATAAAAATGTCTATGAAAGTGTTTTTTTTTAATTATTAGACAATTGGATTTACATTTGAAAATGTATTAATTTACTTTTGGGATTTTTGGTAATTGGATTTACTTTTGGGAGTGTATTCATTTACTTTTGGGATTTTTGGCAAGGCTGAAACTTCAAGAACCAAATTGATGTATTTTTTTATTAAAGACAATCTTTGATTTAGGAACGTATTTTTTTAAGTTATTGGATAATTTTACATTCAACAGTGCTTTCATTTACTTTTGGAATTACAAAAAATCTCAAAAGTAAATCAAAAACTTCCGAAAGTAAAAAACAAGGTCTCTATTTTTTGTTTGTTTTTGGAGTATTGGATAATTTACTTTTGAGATTTTGAGATTCTTATATAAGGCCAACGAATTATTCAGATGATTTTTCGACAAATCAGAACTTGATTCAAAATAATCTGTTCTTTATTTATTAGATCATTTACTTTCATGATTTTATGTAAGGCTGATACTTTAAAATCGAAGTCTATGGAATTTTATAATCATGAGATTATCGAAACAGAAGCATTTCTACAAAATTGGAACGATAAAAAACTTTTTACTTTGTTTGTATAACACTTTTTATTAAATATAACTTCAGTTTCGACAAATTTAGCTTGTCATTATCACACATGAAGTATGTCGAAACTGCAGTCACATTCAATAAAAAGTGGTATACAATCAAAGTAAAAAGTGTTATATTGTGAAATGAACACGAATAAGGACGTAAAAGTCTCTACAATATAGAAAATTGGAACGCTTTCCTCAAACTTCAATGTTTAAAGAATATTTTTGGAAAAATTCCCGAAATTCAAGAAAACTTCTAGTATTGATCTTCTGAATGAAAGATATTAAACATTTCAGAAGAAGACAAAAAAATATAGATTCTGTATTGAAGATCTTAAAATATTTGAGAAGATAACAATATTTCAGCATAATAAAACAAAGCCTTTCCATTTTAATTATTTTTAAAAATTGACCTTGCTTCTTTTCGTATATAATTTTGTAAACAATTTTACTCTTTCGCAGATGGTTTTCTGAGAATTCAGATATTTTTTGAAAAATCAAATATTTGCATTTTAAACAGCAAAAATGCAAATATTTCATTTTACTAAACATCTTTTATTTCTAAAAATTATCCACCCATAGTGTCTTTTGATTTCCAAGATATGAATGAAGATTAAAAGATACATTTATTACTTGTTTTTAAACTTATACCAATATAATTAAAATATTAATTAATTTTATATAATTTATTTACGCTACTCCAAAAAAATGTGGAGCTGGGGTATTTCAGGTTTTTTTTTTAATAAAAACTTAAAGTTTATTTAATTGATTAATTTGAATATTTCATTTAAAATTCTAGAAACATGTTTTTTATGATTTTAGTTTGTTACTCAAATCAAAGATTTGCTATTTTACGACTTTTAACTTTAGTCTAAAAGAATGTTCCACAATTTTTTTTTCTGAGATTTTTTAATAAATTTAACGATTCAATTTTTATTTGTCATACAAATGCCCCACTATAGGATCAGACTAATTGATATTCTTGTATTTTTGCATTCATCTAATAACACTTTTTTCTGAATTTTTTGTGAAAACTGAAAGTTGATTTTAGGTAAAATTCTGCACTTTTTTTTCATGATTTCTGTGAATTACTTATTATATTACATACTGAGAATTAGTCTTATAAATATACATAATGTATACGCTATATATTTTCGATTTTATAAAAGCGTTTAATTTGAAGTTTCAAACGAGTGTTGCCACTCTCAGATTAGTCATGAAGTAAAATTTCGAGTTTATGAAAGCGAAGCTGAGCGACCAAATCAAATTTTCAGGCTTTTCTAAACTATTGTGAAGTTAAAAAAAAACACTCAACAATACTTTTTTTTTTAAATGAGTAATAATAAAAATATTTAAATTACAACTCAGGCCAAATAATAGAATTATCAAATTACCTTATTTAGTATTCATTCTTCTTTTAGTTACGTAAGGTGTTCTCGATTGATTATTGTAGTAATTCCTTTCTTCAATTAATAAGTGAAGAAAGGAATTACTACAATATTAACTTATTTAATAATTTAATTAAGAAAAAAATAATTATGTTAAGTTATTGCAATAATGGCACTTAATGGGTTAACTACACATATTTATTTTGAACTGATTATTTTAACGAAAGACCGGAAAACCCACAAAATATTAATAAAACAATAAAAATCAGAATAATTGTTTGTAAATGTTTATTTATTAATTTATTTTAAAACAGTATTTTTAGCTTGTACATCAGGTGCATCGTCAATTATTCCTGCTAATGACAATTTGTTTATATATTTTGGGGTTGGTGATCTGACATTTCTGCTCAAATTTTTATAAAAACAGTACTTGTATCCTCTCACTTTTACATATGGTAGTTTATTATTATTATATTATTATTATATTATTAACATATTATTACAATTAGATTATTAATATTATAATTAGGTCAATATTATTATGGACCTGTGTAAAACAATTGTTAAAGCAATAAATAAAATATTATTATTATTAAAATATTATTATATTATTATTATTAAATACTTTAAATATTTAATAAATCTCTTGTGGGTTTGTTTATGATTACTTTTAAAGTTTATCACTTGTTTGTTTTTGCAATCTTTAAATGGTAAGAATGAGTATTAAATTGCTAGACTACGAAAGACAGGTAAAATAAAAGTTTTTAACTTACTTTTGATACAAAAGTTCATTTGTAAAAAATAACAATAATCCAATAAAAACGTACAATCACAAAATTCCCAACACACTTAATAATTCCACACGAAATATTTCTTGAGGAAAACAATTAAAGAAAATCACCGGAAGCACTAAACGAAAATAAAGACGCCCGCCTTCAAAAAAAGCTCGAAAATAGCTTTCTCACGCGCGCCGAGGAACCTCCGCGACCGTTGAATAAGAACTAACGTGGATTCCAAAACAAGCGCCAACACGCGCCAACCCCAAAACCGAACATGCGCACAAACCGAGTGCCCACATGTGAGCTTTTCGAAAGCAGGTAAACCTTTTTGTAATACACTAATAATAAACCATGAAAAGAGGGGTCTCTGTTTTGCTTTTGGCCTTCTTTTTATACGTATAAGTATTTATTAAATTCTCATTAAGTGTTTCTATTCAGTGATGAAAAAAAAAAAACATTGTGTTTACACGTGCTTCTGTTGATATAACTTGTTATTTAAGAAAATATTAAAAATAGTAGGAATGACATGGAAATAAAGCAAGACTTTATAATATTTTTTTTTAAGGGATTTTAATAAATAATTGTTGCGTAGGTTCAATAGAAAAAGAAAAACGTCTAGAGTGCCATGGAAAATATTGTAGGTTGGCAACTTTCAAATCATATATTATAATTATTATGTCTGAAGAATTATATGTCAATTCTTAAAGCGTGTAGCCAACTTAAATTTAAAAGAAGATAAAATCATGGCACTCTAGAGGTTTTATTTTATTGAACATACGATACCATATGATTTAAAAGTTTCATCCTCTAGAAAGCTATGAAATTATTTCTAAAAAATAGTATGTTGGTAACAAATTATTGAAAACAATAATTACTCTTACTGCAATTGTCACTGTCAATATTTTGTATTTTGTATACATACATACATACATAAACTTATCGTCGCTCGTCAAATGCCACGCCGTGTCAGATCACGCGGATTTGTCTGTGGTACCAACTCACATTTAAATATAAACAAAGTCATGGCAAGCTAGAGGATAACACTTTTCACTTATATGGTATTACCGTGCGATCGTTTAAATGACGATTTGGAGTAAGCGGCATTTTTAGTCCGGTTGCCCAGAATGCCAATTGAATGATGGAATAAATTTGAGGTTATGGTAAACTATATGTTAATGGTCAGTAGGGCCAATCTAATTTAAAATTCAAAGCCTACTCTAAATGATGTTTTAAATGATTGCACGGTATAACCAAATGTTTGCCTGAAACCAAATTTTAATATGAATTTTGGCATGCATTTTATTAAAAAAAAACAGAGTTTACAACCCAAAATTGTGTGAAATTTGCTTAGAAGATTTGGAGAGAATTGAGAAATATTCAGTCGGTATTCAAAATTCTAAAATCTTCTATATTACATCAAATCCATCTGGATAACTAAATTACGTAACAACCCGCACAAAGTGACTTAATAGTTTAATTAATAACGTTCTGATGAGGAAACTATTAATTTTATTACGAATTTATATTTAACAATGAAAACTTTATCGCCGGGTTACGGCGGCTTTTGAGCGCAGCCGTTTCGGGTTTCCACTGGCATGGGGTTGTAATTAAATTTCGCCCTCCTTTTAATGTCCAAAGTGGACGTCACCGTCACTATTGACATGCAGCCAATGCACCCGCAAACAACGCTATTTGCATTTTTCACTCAAATTGGAAACACGGATAAAACGTACGAATTAAAAGTGAAGCGGACAGAAAATAAACGCGAGTTTTGTTATATTTGAAAATGTCTAGGATGAATGAAAGAGAATGTTAAATATACAGGGTGTTTCTAAATTGATTCGAAAGATTTTAATTGCAAAAATTGAGGGAGGTCTTTCATATCATTCATATCATATCATTTCATTCATTTATTATTGTTCTATTCCCATCTACACTGTTTTTGTTTTTAATATGTACTATTAATAATATTAATATTACTTAATTTATCTATTAATCTTTGTTATAATGTATTGCTTTTTATCTATACATTTTTCATTTAACCCTATTGTTCTGTCCCAATATACACTGTTTTTAATCTGTAATTTATATATTTGTTTGGCTTGGTATTTATTTATATTATTATATTTGCTTCATGTTACACATTTACTATTTCAAAAACAAATCTGTCTGTTATAAAAGGATCCGATATTTTTACCAAAGTTCATACTTTTCATACTTTTTATATCAACCACTACTACTACTATTTGTATTGACAAGGGTAAAACATATTAGTTATTAGCACGAATAAAGATTTTATGATTGTTTATATTTTATTTTTCTGTTCAAAAACCCCCTTCTCTCCAAGTTACAGAAAACGCCATTCTTTAAATAAAGTTAATAAAGTCAATAAACAAAAGCCTTTTCTCTCCAAGTTCAGAAAATGCCATTTTTCAATAGTCTTATTATTTTTTTTAAAAAGGGTGACGGATGGAAATCTGGTTGGGGGATGAGATGCTTATTAGGGAATTGACTTAGGCGGTTAGCCATTCAGTCACAACCAGTTTTACTATTCGAATGGTTCATATTAATGAAAATGTGGACGACACAATTAACACCCAAGGCATCCGGGGCGAATATTTTTTGTTAGAAAAATCATTCGCCCCAGGCGAGACTCGAACTCGCATTTCTGCAGTGGACAATTGGTCTAGTCTAAGAACTCAACCGCTCGGCCACCGCAGCTCCTAAAGTCTTATTTAGTTAGCACAATTAATGTTTTCAGTCCATAAGTATAAAACTCTCTAGAAATTTGAGAAAATAGTATGATTTCATTTGGTATCAACCTACTTGATTTTACTTAACAAATAATAACCAATCTCTAAATTATATCAAATAAGCCTATGTATTATTTTATTTTTTTTTATCAAACTAACAATTTTAGGAGAAAATGTCAAGAAACAAAAAAGTTGCAGATTGAATCGCTCTATTTTGAAATTGAAAAATGTAGACGCATTAAAAAGTTCTGATGCAAACTATTACAGGGGTTGATTTTTTCACCCCCCTGTAATAACATTTTAGCGTTACAAAAATCGTCAAAAAGTGCCATTTTATTAGAAACAGTTATCTGCCAAATTTCATTTTTTTAAATTCTTCCATAGTGGATACGAAATTGTGGTGCACAGCTGGATAAATCGGATAGGCGGTGGTGGTCTTAAGTGTGAAACCGAAAATGTTGCAAAATTGCCTCCAAACGTGAGATTGAAATTGACGTCCGCGGTCAGTGATGACTGTGGATGGAATACCGAAACGCGAGATCCAACAATTTAAAAATGCTTCAGAAACTGAGCCCGCAGTAATTTCGACAAGTGTTCGGACTTCAGGCCAACGTATAAAACGGTTGATGCAAACTAAAAGGTATGTGTGGCAAACTAAAAGGTATGTGTGGCAAACTGGCAAAGGGCCGATGATGTCGATGTGTATGTCGGTGAAACGGTCGTCAGGATCCGGAAAAGTAGCTATTGGTGATACAGTGTGACGATGAATTTTGATTTGTTGGCATTTTAAGCAAGATTCAACGAATTTAGCAATATCGTGGTTCATCCGCGGCCACACGTAGCGAGGTGTTACGAGGCGTTTCAAAATAAAAACAATTATTTCCCCTTAACTTTAGAGGGCTGTAACTTGGAGAGGAAGGGGTTTTGAACAAAAAATTATAGATGTTCGAACAAATATAAATTGCACAGGCCATTATAAATGGTCAAAGATGTTCAGTATTCTTCAATCACAGGTTCGGGACTATACTGATGATGGCGTTGAAGCCTGGAACGCACATATAGTTATTCGGTGAATGAATGAATACTGAACACAAATTCATATTTAAAAAAAAATTATATGAAAGACTTCCCTTAATTTTTGCATCAATTTATAAACACGCTGTATACAGATTCAGAACAAGTATAAAATAATAACTTCTTGCTTAGGGGCTCATTTGAAGACAATAGATTTAATAAGTTTGATCACACTTATTACTTAATTTATCTATTAATCGTTGATATAATTTAATGCTTTATATCTATACATTTTATGTTTAACCTTATTATTCTGTCCCAATATACGCTATTTTTAATCTGTAATTTATTTAGTTTTTTGTCTTGGTATTTATTTATATTTTTATATTTGCTTCAAGTTAGGCATTTACTATTAGAAAAACAAATCTGTTTGCTATAAAAGGAGTCGATATTTTTACCTAAGTTCATACTTTTCATACTTTTTATATCAACCACTATTACTACTTGTATTGACAAGTGAAAAACATATTTGTTATTAGCACGAATAAAGATTTTTATGATTTTTATTAATAATTATTTTGCAAAATTTACATCAGCAGCAATATTGTAAATAATGAAAATCGGACCTACGTTTATTTAACCCAGTGTCTTCAAATGAGCCCCTTAAGATTTGATTTTTTTACAACTATTGTAAATTACCATGTATACATAGATAATAAATACCAATCCATATTTATTGCTAATTCACATAAATATAAATCTGATATCAGATCACCATACTTTCTTCTTTCTTTTGTTTATTAGGCTTAGGCCCATTTGCACCCCTACTGATTAACTTTAATCATGCACTAATCATTGATTAAACCTCTGATTAAGTCAAAATTCTGAAATATTAGAATGTTAAAAATTTGTGTGATATCCTAAACATTTCTCTTTTATCAATATGCAATTGTGTAAACAATTTGTGTTATTTGCAAGTATTAATCACTGATTAAGTTAATCGACTTGGGTGCAAACGGGCATTATTATTTTAAATTTATTTTAATTACTTCATAAAAATCACAACCATTCATGTATTGGAATGTTTCCAATACATGAATGGTAACCAGTCAGACTTTTAGTAGAGACGTGTTAGGATTATTGCAATTACAGAAATTAGTAAATTAAAATAAATAACTATGATAATTGGGCTTTTCTGCACTTCGAGGTTCAGACAAGACTTTATAAACGAATGAAATTCTTGAAAAAACTATTAATAATTCTCTAACGAGTGTTTTTCAATCCCAGATTAAGCATGAAGTAAAATTTCGAGTTGAGAAAGGCCCCAAGAATTTGGATTTGGACGCGCAGCGTCCAAATCCAAATTCTGGCTTTTTCTTCTGACTTAAACATTCCAATACATGAATGGTAACCAGTCAGACTTTTAGTAGAGACGTGTAAGGATTATTGCAATTACAGAAATTAGTAAATTAAAATAAATAACTATGATAATCGGGCTTTTCTGCACTTCGAGGTTCAGACAAGATTTTATAAACGAATGAAATTTTTGAAAAAACTATTAATTATTCTCTAACGAGTGTCTTTCAATCCCAGATTAAGCATGAAGTAAAATTTCGAGTTGAGAAAAGCCCCAAGAATTTGGATTTGGACGCGCAGCGTCCAAATCCAAATTCTGGCTTTTCTCAACTCGAAATTTTACTTCATGCGCCACGCGTATAAAACACTGATTTAGAGTAAAGCTTCAAAAATACTGCCCATTTAATAAAAAAGCTCTATGTGGATTAAATTCTTCACACTTTTTCAGAATGCTCCCAGTTTTTGACATTCATGACTTTTCGACATTTTCAACAATTTTTACATTAGTAAATTAAAATAAATAATTATGACAATTGGGTTATCCTGTACTTCGAGGTTCAGGTAAGATTTTATAAACGAATAAAATTCTTGAGAAAACTATTATTTATTCTATAACGAGTGTTTTTCAATACCAGATTAAGCATAAAGTAAAATTTCGAGTTGAGAAAAGGCTGAAGAATTTGGATTTGACGCGCAGCGTCCAAATCCAAATTCAGGCTTTTCTCAACTCGGAATTTTACTTCATGCGCCACGCGTATAAAACACTGATTTAGAGTAAAGTTAAAAATATACCTCCTATTTAATAAAACAATTCTAATATGTGCATAAAATTCTCCACACTTTTTCAGAATGCTCCCAATTTTTGACATTCTATCACTTTTTGACATTTTAAACAATTTTTACATTAGTAAATTAACATAAATAATTATGATAATTGGGTTATCCTGCACTTCCAGGTTCAGGCAAGATTTATAAACGAATGAAATTCTTGAAAAAATTATTATTTATTCTCTAACGAGTGTTTTTCAATCCCAGATTAAGCATAAAGTAAAATTTCGAGTTGAGGAAAGCCTGAAGACTTTGGATTTGGACGCGCAGCGTCAAAATCCAAATTCTGGCTTTTCTCAACTCGAAATTTTACTTCATGCGCCACGCGTATAAAACACTGATTTAGAGTAAACTTACAAATATACTGCTCATTTAATAAAAAAAATCTAATAGGTGCATAAAATTCTTCATACTTTTTTAAAAAGCTCCCAATTTTTGACATTTTATCCCTTTCAACATTTTCAAAAATTTCTGGGATATTTTTATTGTTATTACAAAAAATACAAATATGATATAACCAATATAACTAAACTATAACTATAACTATACCGGGTGTTGATTTGGCGGACGCAACATATGAAATCGCATGGTAATTTTAAAGTGTTCAAATATTGGCTTCCCTATTTATTTTAGAGACAAAATGTATTTCACTTTTTTGTAGAGGGACATTTTTTAAATTTATTAATGTTCACACTTAACACTTTACGTTTCTCTAAGTTAAAATAATTAAGAAAAAGTAATGTGATTTTATCAAAATAATGACATACCATGGAATTGATACAACAATTGCGGATATTCCCTGTTGTTTTTAAAGTTTAATTTAAAGCTTTAAATAAGTGTTTTCCACTCCCAGACTAAGCATGGAGTAAAATTTCGAGTTTAGAAAAGCCCCGTGAAAATTTGTCGAGGGTCGCGCAGCGACACGAGACAAATTTTCTGGGCTTTTCTAAACTCGAAATTTTACTTCATGCGCCACGCGCACAAAACAAAAATATGGTGAATTTATGTATATCTGAACCACACTTAAAAATAGTGTTTTATACGCGTGGCGCATGAAGTAAAATTTCGAGTTTAGAAAAGCCCAGAAAATTTGTTTCGGGTCGCTGCGCGACCCTCGACAAATTTTCACGGGGCTTTTCTAAACTCGAAATTTTACTTCATGCTTAGTCTGGGAGTGGAGAACACTCGTTTAAAGCTTCAAATTGAACTCTTTTAAAAATCAACGAATGTCAGAAAATTAACAGCTAAAATAATTAAGAAAAAGTAATGTGATTTTATACAAATAATGACATTTTTCTTGTATAGTGTAAATCATTTCGAAAACATTTACTTTAATCAAGTGATAAAGTTGCCATTTTGACATCCGCAGTTGTTGTTTCAATTCCATGCCATGTCATTATTTTTATAAAATCACATTATTTTTTCTTAATTATTTTAACTTAGAGTAACGTAATGTGATAAACGTTAACTCGAATGAATTC
The DNA here is from genome assembly GCA_932526585.2 of Philonthus cognatus. Lineage (NCBI taxonomy): Eukaryota > Metazoa > Arthropoda > Insecta > Coleoptera > Staphylinidae > Philonthus > Philonthus cognatus. The sequence goes on from OW052241.1 coordinate 46,489,584, forward strand.
AGAATTTTTCCTTCTACAGAAAAGGTAAATACATTTTGTTTCTAAAATAAATAGGGGAGCCAAAATTTTTGAATATTTTCAAAATTTACATGGGATTTCCTATGTTGCGTCCGCCAAGTCAACACCCGGTATATATATATATATATATATATATATATATATATATATATATATATCTACAATAAAAATAAACATGTAATATAATAAGAAACAAACGTTTACAAAAATGAATTAAACACCATTTCAACTAAATTAAATATTTATATGGTTTACATCGATTATCAAAGAATTATTTCACCAACATTTATTAGTTTTAATTCGGACATAAATTGTAAGTGCGAACTATGGATTAAATCATTAAATTAGTAAACTAAAATAAATAATTGTGAAAAATCAAGCTTGTTCCATGTGAATAACATTGAAAAGTTATGAATAAACGCTCAATGTTGAATTTTATGATAGGTACATATTGAAAAATTGTGACTGTTAAAATAAAAATGATACAGATCTTTAATTCTGAACCATTCAGTTGAATTTTGTAATACACCTTGAATAATCATACTCTTAACAAAATGTACAATCTGTTTCAAAACTATTTATATTTAAAAATGTTATCATAAGAAAGATACGTTTCGCCAGCTTTGGTCATTCGTGCCGAAAATACTGAAATATTATGATAATATCTTGTTGAAATATGTATTTATATACGGTCTTTATGATCTCCGCCGACAAAGGGATCGCAATTTTTGAGGGGTTATTACAAGAGAGTTTGGACACGTGTTGCCCACATGTGTATGTAAGCAGCGGATTCACCCTCTTCATTTCTTCAAGTCAAAACACAATACGATTTAATAACCCAAGGATTCGATATTTACATTTTTGTACTTTAATTACTCTAATTTTTACTTTAAAATAGATAAGCTTTAAGTACCTGAAGTTGAGGTTACAACTGGTTTTTCTTAAAAGTCCTGTCAAAGTTGTGAATTTAGTGAAATAATCATCAGATTACCTCAAAATCTAATGATTTTTGTTATTCGGAAAATTATTTATAAAAAAAATTAATTACTTTCTTAAGAACATACACGTGTTAAGATCCTGAAGTCGGAATTATAATAACTAAACCAATTTTTTTTCTTCTAAAAAATCGTTTCAACGATGAGATTTAGTAATATTTTAAGGTAATCTCATTTGGAAAATTATAAATAAATCATGAATTATTAAATCAACTTTAAAAGCACTCAGTTTGCTCAGATATAAACACGTCTTAAAGTCCTGAGTTGGAATTCAAATGTCTGATCTGGTTTTTCCCAGGTTAGTTTGTTTACTAATTTTGTTAGACAGAAATTCCTGTTTCTAAACGTATTATCTATTATTTTCGTATCTCAGATTTTGTTTTGGAAAATCCTCGTCCTATTGTTCGTACAACGATCGAACATTTTGCACAATGTTGCCCTTTTTCGGAATACGAGTAGTAACAGATAAATTGCAGATTAAATAACAATTCGTTTCACCAATCGTACTAAAAAATAGATTATTTTTCGTAAAATCTTAACGTAGGTTAAAACCGGTAGGCGATCGACCTGTCGATCACCATCGATGGTTTGAGCACCCCTGTTAGATATCATTTAAAACTTTAGCTAAGAACTATTTATTAGTTGACACTGTTGGACATTGTTTCACATTGACATTGTTTCATCGCACAATGGCCTTATCAAGCATAATGAATGATAAAACAGTCAATTAGAATTATTATTTCCAATGCTTCTAATGTTATAATAAAATATATAGTTATACAGGGTGAGTTCTTTTCGATGTTCTCTATGGGGATCTCGGAAACTATAAGAGATAGAAAAACGGTTAAATGGGGAAAGAAGTGTTGTTTTATAGGACGAATAAAATGACACTTTCAAAATATTTGAAAAAGTCAAGGGTAACTAGATATTTTGAATAAAGTAAAATGTGTCAATTTTTTGAAATCAATATATCTCTATTATTATCAGATAGAAAAAAACTGTAAGGGACAAAGTTGTAGAAAATTTTACACAGATTAATAACAAAAAATCAAAAAAAAATGTCGCCCATATTTTGGGAGATATGACACAAACTTACCTTTTTTTAAATGGAAACAATAGTTGGCTATGACTTTATTAAAAGGGCTATTTTTTTCCCTTCAATTCGATATAACATATGCCATAGTTATTTTTAAAATAAAGTAAGTTACAGTCGTTTTCAATTTTACCATACACCAAAAAATAGTTAACCATGAAAAAGACAAAAGTAAAACAATTGCAGTTGTTTATTCTAAACACATATTAATTCATTTCCATATTTGGTTTGTTTCGATAAGTTTGTTTTGTATTTATTTGGTGTTGAAAATTTTTTAAAGTGATAATGAATTTTTCCAACGAAGAAAAGCGTGATATGCTTGTTTGTTACATTCAGTGTAATAAACACGCTGCGGATGCTGCAGAACAATATTATAATCAATATATCGATCGTCGGCAGCCATCTTTACCAACATTCAAAAGAATTTACCACAATTTGGGTGAGTATAGATCCTTTACAAAGCCGAAACTTGAAAAAAACGAAATTAATGAAGTTTCGGAAATAAACGTATTAGCATTGGCGATGATACATCCATCCACATCGACCAGACAAATTGCAACAGAAGCAAGCATATCTCAACGGACTGTAGTACGAGTTTTAAAAAAATACAAATATCTCCCATATAAGGTATCAATTTCACAAAATTTACATGACGGTGATACCAATAAGAGAATGGTCTTCTGTATGTGGTACAAAAACATGTACCAAGAGGATAATACGTTCCCTACAAAAATAATTTGGACAGATGAAACGCAATTTACTAATTATGGGATTTTTAACCGGCACAATGAACATGTTTGAAGTCAGGAGAATCCACGAGAAGTTGCACAACGTAAACCACAAATTAAATTTGGATTTAATGTATGGTGCGGTGTGTTCGGATCGAGAATTCTCGGCCCATATATTTTTGATAACACATTGAATGGAAATGATTACCTTCGTTTTCTTCAAGAAACATTTGAAGATATGCTCGATGATTTAAATTTATCAGTACGGGCAAGATTGAACTGGTTTCAACACGGCGGAGCTCCACCTCATAGCAAGGTGGCTGTGCGAAACTATTTAAATGATGCTTTTCCTAATTTATGGGTGGGAAGAAATGGACCAATCCTATGGCCACCTAGATCACCCGACCTATCCGTTTTAGACTTTTTTCTGTGGGGTTATGTGAAGAACAAAGTGTATCAACAATCATATCAATCCGTGGAGGATCTTAGACTAGCTGTACTTGAAACATTTAATTCTATTGACAGAAGAAAAGTAAAAAAAGCCACAAATTCGATTTTAAAAAGATGTACTTTATGCCATAATAATAATGGTGGACTTTTTGAGCATCTTTTGTATTATTTAAAATTTTCTTCTATTATTATTTTGATAATTTTGGAATTATTTTACTTTATGTTGCTTTTGACAAATCTAAAGAAAGATAATAAATTAAATATTGATTTCGTTGCTATAAACAACTGCAATTGTTTTACTTTTGTCTTTTTCATGGCTAACTATTTTTTGGTGTATGGAAAAATTAAAACGACTATAACTTATTTTATTTTAAAAATAACAATAGCATATGTTATATCGGATTAAAGGGAAAAAAATAACCTTTCCAATGAGGCCATAGCAACTATTGTTTCCATTTAAAAAAAGATAAGTTTGTATCATATCTCCCAATATATGGGCGAAATTTTTTTTTGATTTTTTGTTATTAATCTGTGTAAAATTTTCTAGAACATTGTCCTTTACAGTTTTTTTCTATCTATAATAATAATAGAGATATATTGGTTTCAAAAAATGACACATTTTACTTTATTCAAAATATCTAGTTACCCTTGACTTTTTCAAATATTTTAAAAGTGTCATTTTATTCGTCCTATAAAACTACACTTCTTTCCCCATTAAACCGTTTTTCTATCTCTTATAGTTTCCGAGATCCCCATAGACAACATCGAAAAAAACTCACCCTGTATATAGTTTTAAGTTTACTTAGTTATTTTATGTTATAATTAATATTGTTATTTTTGTATGTTCCTTTGTAATAAGGCTTCGGCCTGTAAGGGAAATAAATATTATTATTATTATTATTATTATATTAAAATCTGATGTTTTGTAGACTTTTTTTAGGATAAACATATGTTTGTATTTTGAAAAAAAAAACATATTTTTGGTCAATTTTGAGCAACAATTCATTCAATTTTCTTTACTTTTTTTCAGTGTTAGAAGTTTATTAATTTCTCAACAATCTCAATTAAATAGAAGATTTTATTACATTGTTTTTAGTCTAATTTAATTCTGAATTATTGTGGTCGGCGCAAAATATATTATAAACATTCAATCATTTGAATATATTTTGATGGAACGATATTTTAGGATTAATATTCTTGAACCTTGTGGTCCCTGCTAAAAATAACAATATAGGGGTTTTTGATTTTTGTCAAGCACTGCTCTGAATTTACTGATTTCCCGCTACGAAAATAATTTTGTTCAAGCTGAGTTGTCGTATTCATCTTTTCGTCGTCATTTTTTTGTTGCATATTTTTCGTATCAGCAACACATGCGATTAATTTTATTATTAATGCAAGGAAAATGTGAATTTATATAGCCATCAACACCTCCTCCGCGTTTCCACATTTTTTCCGCACAAGAGATGTAATCAGCATTGTAGCCTCAGCATCGCCATGTACATGTCACCGCTGATTATTTATTATTTATTCCATACGCTCGTATAGATTATACACAATAGTTAATCAGCACAATGGGCCTTTATGTAATGATTTTATAAAAGGAAACAATATATAATTTACAATCCCATTGCGTGTACTCCTTTTTTATCGAAATATGCAAATCTTACGGAATCCGTAATGAGGCTATATCCTCCTTGATTAAAACATAAAAATAAGATTTGTCGCAATTTAACGGCAGATTTCATAATCAAGTTAAAGTTCCTTTAAATATTTAAAGTCGATTTTAATATCTAACTGTTTCATAACCTTACATTTGACATACTGATGAAATGTCAAATGTAAGGTTATGAAATAGTTAGATGGTAAAATCGACTTTAAATATTTAAAGGTATTTTAACTTGATTATAAAACTGTTTTGTATTGTAGGCGTTCACTTTGTGGTACATCTTAAATAATCTTGTAAACTATAGTTTCACTAGCTAATAGTCATTCTTAAACAAAGTGACTTTTGTTTGAGAATGACTACTAGCTAGTCGAAACTATAGTCACAAAATTAACTGTAAATACAGTGGTTAAATAAAGTTAAAAGTGTTTTATTTACAAGTTGATTATAAAAGCTGCCGTTAAATTGTGACATATTTTATATTTATGTTTCAATCGAGGAGGGTATAGCCTCATTACGGATTCCATATGAATCGAAAATTGACTTCATTTACACAAAATACAAGTACTTTAAATATGTCTTGTTTCTCATTGATGAAATACGATTAAATATTTTAAAAAAATGATTTGATTTTTGTATAATCAAATCAATTATTTCATTAAATATTTAATCATTTTTATCAATGAGAAACAAGACATATTTTTTTTTTGGCTTTTGCCTGGCCTTGGGAACTTGCCCATTAGCCATCATCAATCTATATATTTTTGTATCAATTAATTTATTACAACTTACAATTTGTAGTATTTAACTATTCATTCGGACAATCACACACATTCATACTACACCCAGGGTCACGACGAGATATTATTTTTGAAATAAAGTCTCCCCGTGCACGGGAATCGAACCCGAATTTGTGGCTCGCCGAGCGATACAGCCCGGCGACGTTACCGCTCGGCCACCACCTGCCCAAAGACATATTTAAAGTCGATTTTTGTTAAAACCACTTTAGGTAATTATTATAAAACCCAGCTTTACTAAGTCTAAGAAAATACTTAATACAAATCAATAAGTGATATTGAATTCCTTTTTACTTAAACAGTTTCAGCTCTAGAAGATAAAACTAATTAAATGCGATTGAATTCATTATTTTATCTTCTAACTACAAATGTACAGGGAACTTTTATTTTTGGTAGACATATGCATACGCTTTCTTTCAGGGAGGTCAAAGCTTTAAAAGAGGGTTGTCCACTCCCAGGCTAAGCATGAAGTAAAATTTCGAGTTTAGAAAAGCCTGAAAATTTGGTTTGGTTGCGTAGCGCGAAGCGCGGAGCGACCAAACCAAATATTAAGGCTTTTCTAAACTCGAAATTTTACTTCATGCGCCACGCGTATTAAACGCCCCATACACTGAAATATTGTGAACGCGTAAACTTCACTTGAAATCAGTGTTTTATACGCGTGGCGCATGAAGTAAAATTTCGAGTTTAGAAAAGCCTGAAAATTTGGTTTGGTAGCTCCGCGCTTCGCGCAACGCAACCAAACCAAATTTTCAGGCTTTTCTAAACTCGAAATTTTACTTCATGCTTAGCCTGGGAGTGGACAACACTCGTTTAAACCTTTGACCTCTCTTAAAGAAAGCGTATGCATATGTCTACCAAAAATAAAAGTTCCCTGTACATTTGTCGTTAAAAGATAAAATAATGAATTCGCGGAGCGACCAAACCAAATTTTGAGGCTTTTCTAAACTCGAAATTTTACTTCATGCCTAACCTGGGAGTGGAAAACACTCGTTTAAAGCTTAAAATTGAACTCTTAAAATAAACAACGAATATCGGAAAATTTACAGCACATAATTTGGATATGTATACTTGATAGAAAAATTCCCTGTATATGAAAATTAAACAATACACTATATTTATTTATTTATCAAAGTTCTGGGAAACAATTTGTGTTGTGCGTATGTACCGTGGCTCGCGATGTGTTATTATCGTAATTACACGTATTGATGCAATTAATAAAGGGTAGTGCATTTTTGATGTGAAAGCTGAAGGGGTGCGCGCACCCCGTATGCACGCACGCCCCCCCTCGGGCTGTGCGGTATTAATTATGTGGCGCATCATTTATTTAGATTTCATTCTCGACCCAATAATGGAACGTCCTCGTTACGGAGGGATTTCTTGAAAAGGGTTGCCTTCGAGCGCAGAGCGGTTTAGTTCAAACACTTTATGAATGTTAAAAGTGGTATTACTATGGAATTAGCACTGCCGTTTGAATGATGAGATTTTATTTAAAGTTATAGGTCAAAAATGACCGCCTCGCACGCCGGCAAATCCAAATTTTCAGGCTTTTCTAAACTTGAAATTTTACTTCATGCTTATTCAAGGAGTGGAAACCCTCTTTAAAAGTAAGTAATCAAATGCTATTCATTCTTTAAGTATTTAATGACGTTCTCCTCTAAAACAACGATAATATGATTGCATTAAAAAAGACTGTTATTCCTTACTTCACTTTTTATTTGTATCGTTGGATGTACATTTCGAGATACAAGGTGCTCACTATCAATAACAGTTTGTTATTGATAATGAGCACCTTGTGTCTCGAAATGTACATCGAACGATACAAATAAAAAGTGAAGTAAAGAATAATAGTGTTTATTTGTGTAATAATCACCTCACGTAAACTCCAAAACATAAAGTTATATGACTGCATGTTTTTGAGTTTACGTGAAGTGATTATTACACATAAATAGACTGTTATTCCTTACTTCACTTTTTAAAAAGTGAAGTAAGGAATGACAGTTTTTTTATGTGTAATAATCACTTCACGTAAATTCAAAAACATGCCGTCATATAACTCTATGTTTTTGAGTTTACGTAACGATAATAATAATAATTATAACATTTATTCCTAACAGAAAATTACATCTTACAAGAAAATATTACAAGTTGATAATATTTGTGACTTACTAAAATATAAAATAAAACAAAAAAATAAGGCAACAATTAATAGAGATACATATAATTGCAATCACACTTACATGTTAATAAACATACATTCTTGAGCCATAATTTTGAATTCAGAAAAAACTGCAAATATATCTACATTATACTGTATTTGGTGATACTTGTGGATCAGTTTTGTAATAGAGGAATAGTTGTGGTGGTTAGAATTGGGTGTAGAGAAGCAGTTTCTAGCATTAGATCGTGGTACATGAAACGACAATTTATCCAGTAGATGGATGTCATCTATTTGATTATGTAGGATTCTATACAGAGTGAAAAAAATAATAAGATTATGATTAAATATATATCATATTAAATTTTGAGAGCAAATTGCCGTAAGGGTAACCGCGAACAGGATAGACGCCGTGTCTTTTTAAGAATAAATATTTCAGAAACCTTCGCTGCACAGATTCAACATGCCGGATGTAGAGCTGTTTGTAGGGGCTCCATAAGGGTGCACAATAATTGAGTCTACTTTTAACTAAAGAATTAAATAATAGAGTCAAAGTTTGTAGATCCTTAAAGTCCCTAGTTGTTCGGATAATGAAACCAATCTGTCTGTTGAATTTTTGTGTTATGTTGAGAATGTGTGCATTAAATGTTAGATTGTTATCAAAAAGTACTCCCAGGTCGACAACTTCATTGACACGACTAATTACAGCATCATCAACAGTATAATCGTATAAAATGGAGTGTAAGTTACGTGTACAAGACAATATTGAACACTTGGTAGAATTTAAACAAAGTCTATTGTCCTTACACCAGGTATTTAGCCTGTTAAAGTTATGCTGTAATATATTACAATCCTCTGGGCAAGTCACAGTTTTATACAGTTTTATATCATCAGCATAGATAAGCACATCACAATTAAGTACTTTAACCACATCGTTAATAAACAAACAGAACAACAGAGGACCCAAGTTAGATCCCTGAGGAACACCGCTTTGAGCAAGGTAGTTACGTGATTTGTGTCCTCTCAGCTCAACATACTGGGATCTGTTAACGAGGTATGAGGCTATTACGTTAATGATACATTCCGGCAAATTAAACAAGTGCGGTTTGGTAATCAATATTTCATGAGGCATACGATCAAATGCTTTTGATAGGTCTGTGTATATTAGATCAGTTTGTAGCCTTTGGTTCATATTATAGGAGATATACTGAGTGACATTAATTAAGTTGGTTATGGTTGATCTTTTCGGTACAAACCCATACTGTTTAGAAGAGAGGTCAGACTTATCCGAATTATAGATGTAATCTGTTAATATACGTTCAAATATTTTGGAAGAGTTACATAATAAGGAAATTGGTCTATAATTCGTTACATCCAACCTTTTTAAATACAGGAATCACTTTTACTGATTTCCAGAATACTGGAAAGATGCTGGTATTTAAAATATAGCATGTTCAATAAAATAAAACCTCTAGAGTGCCATGGAATAAATTGTAGGTTGGCAACTCTGAAATTATACATTATAATTATTATGTCTGACGTTTAATATGACAATTCCTAAAGGGTATAGCCAACTTAAATTTAAAAAAGATTAATTATTGAAGATATGAGTAAATGGTTTCGCCAATATGACCGCGGTATCCTTTGCAAAAAATTATGGGATGTTATCTATGCCCATGGTGAATTTATTCTTTGCTCGCCTTAATTCCGCCATAACCATTTCTTCGGGGAAACTAATTTGCCCTATATAGGACATTTTGGCTGTATTTTCACAGAGTATTGGGAACGATAATATGAATGTATTATATTTGTTTCCTCAAGTGAATAATGCTTCTAAAATCTTTAAATAGTTTTCTTGAACATTTAATTGGCTTTACATTCTTAAGTGCGTGCATTTTTTGTGTCTGTCAATTCAATATGACATGCACATAATTAAAATCATACGATATTTATCATCAACATATAAAGCATATCAAATGAATAAATCACGAAATTGCGCATTGTTTTACTACAACTGAATAATGCATAAATATAAATAATTATGCAAAACGATTTTTCGCACAATAAATGGAGGATGACTCTGTTCGCATTATGCACGAAACAAACGAAATAATAAAGTCATCAAGTGGTTTTTTTTAGTTGTTGCAGACGGTGATTTATGCCGGTGTGATGAATTCGAAATTAGTCCAGAAAATAATAATAATCGGGCGTTTTCTACATTCGCCCACGAGTCACGAGCGCGGGCTCGAAATTTATAATATCGTATTGGAAAGAAAACGCCCACGCGCTGAAACTTTAACTTTATTTTATCGCGACCAATTGTAATTTCTCAAGACTCACTCACAATGCTTACTTATGCGAGCTTGTATTTTTAGATGTGTGCTTATTTATTGCATTGTCTCGAGTGGCATTACTTCCTACCATGTGCTAGGTTGGGGAATGTTAATTATAACACATTTGACTTTTTTGATAAGATTTGGTGTTTTTGTTAAATCTTTATCACGAAACTTGAATTACATTGAAGTAAAAGTGCACAAAGCAATTTAAATAATTTCTTTTATGAAAATTTAAAGAAATTTATGGATTTCCAGAAATTGAATTGCTCAAGGTTCAAACGACGAATTGTATAAATGGCCTATTGTAATAGCGCGGCGATATTCCACAAGTAAACAAAAATGAGGTATTGGAGTTAGAAATTAAAAAAAATTGTATAATCTATCACTAAATGTTTTTACAAGAAAATATGTAATTCTATATTGTTAATATTTGCCACCTCACAAATCTGCATTAACTGTTAATAATAATAAAAATTTATTGAAGGATATATCCTCTAAGCCGTGGGTCTCCAAACTATCTTCTTCGCGGGCCACAAATACAATTCTACATTCAACATAATAAAGTCAGCCAAGATCCGATTAATTTTATAAAATTATGAAAAATTTAAGGAACAATTGTTACAATATTTCAAAATATGACATTTACAAAAAAAGTTACAAACGATCGCGGGCCGGATTCATGCAAGTCGCGGGCCGGATTTGGCCCGCGGGCCGTAGTTTGAAGACCACTGCTCTAAGCAATAAAATTAAATTAATTAAAAAATGGAAAGCGCTCGTTTTAAATTGAAGTTCAAAATATACGTCTTTAGCATATTGTGAATTTCACAGTATTTCAGTGTTTTATACGCATGGAGCATGAAGTAAAATTTTGAGTTTAGCCCTGTGAGTTTAGCCCCGTGAAAAGTTTAGCCCCGTAAAAATTTTCTACGCGGGGCTTTTTTAAACTTGAAATTTTACTTCATGCGCCACGCATATAAAACAGATTTTAAGCAAAGTTCGAATATATATAAATTTCACAATATTTTAGTGTTTTATACGCGTGGCGCATGAAGTAAAATTTCGAGTTTAGAAAAGCCCAGAAAATTTGTCTCGGGACAAATTTTCACGGGGCATTTCTAAACTCGAAATTTTACTTCATGCTTAGTCTGGGAGTGGAAAACACTTGTTTAAAGCTTTAAATTGAACTTAAAAAAAACAGGAAATATCCGCAATTGTTATATGAATTCCATGACATGTCAATATGTTTATAAAATCACATTACTTTTTCTTAATTATTTTAGCTGTAAATTTTCGGACATTCGTTGATTTTTAAAAGAGTTTAATTTGAAGCTTTAAACGAATGTTTTCCACTCCCAGACTAAGCATGAAGTAAAATTTCGAGTTTAGAAAAGCCCTGTGAACATTTTCTGGGCTTTTCTAAACTCGAAATTTTACTTCATGCGCCACGCGTATAAAACACTATTTTCAAGTGTGGTTCAGATATACATAAATTTACCATATTTTTGTTTTGTGCGCGTGGCGTATGAAGTAAAATTTCGAGTTTAGAAAAGCCCAGAAAATTTGTCTCCGGTCGCTGCGCGACCCTCGTCAAATTATCACGGGGCTTTTCTAAACTCGAAATTTTACTTCATGCTTAGTCTGGGAGTGGAAAACACTTGTTTAAAGCTTTAAATTGAACTTAAAAAAAGCAGGAAATATCCGCAATTGTTAAATCAATTCCATGGTATGTCAATATTTTTATAAAATCACATTACTTTTTCTTAATTATTTTAGCTGTAAATTTTCGGACATTCGTTGATTTTTAAAAGAGTTTAATTTGAAGCTTTAAACAAGTGTTTTCCACTCCCAGACTAAGCATGAAGTAAAATTTCGAGTTTAGAAAAGCCCCGTGAAAATTTGTCGAGGGTCGCGCAGCGACCCGAGACAAATTTTCTGGGCTTTTCTAAACTCGAAATTTTACTTCATGCGCCACACGTATAAAACACTATTTTCAAGTGTGGTTTATATATACATAAATTTACAATATTTTTGTTTTGTACGCGTGGCATATGAAGTAAAATTTCGAGTTTAGAAAAGCCCAGAAAATTTGTCTCGGGTCGCTGCGCGACCCCCGACAAATTTTCACGGGGCTTTTCTAAACTCGAAATTTTACTTCATGCTTAGTCTGGGAGTGGAAAACGCTTGTTTAAAGCTTTAAATTTAACTTAAAAGAAAAACAGGAAATATCCGCAATTGTTATATCAATTCCATGGTATGTCAATATTTTTATAAAATCACATTACTTTTTCTTAATTATATTAGCTGTAAATTTTCGGACATTCGTTTGTTTTTAAAAGAGTTTAATTTGAGGCTTTAAACAAGTGTTTTCCACTCCCAGACTAAGCATGAAGTAAAATTTCGCGTTTAGAAAAGCCCCGTGAAAATTTGTCGAGGGTCGCGCAGCGACCCGAGACAAATTTTCTGGGCTTTTCTAAACTCGAAATTTTACTTCATGCGCCACACGTATAAAACACTATTTTCAAGTGTGGTTTAGATATACATAAATTTACAATATTTTTGTTTTGTACGCGTGGCGCATGAAGTAAAATTTCGAGTTTAGAAAAGCCCAGAAAATTTATCTCGGGTCGCTGCGCGACCCTCGACAAATTTTCACGGGGCTTTTCTAAACTCGAAATTTTACTTCATGCTTAGTCTGGGCGTGGAAAACACTTGTTTAAAGCTTTAGATTGAGGATTTGCAGAAATTAGGCTGAATTTGGAATACGTATACCTTAAAGAAATACTCCGTGTATAAAGTAAATACATATTTAAGGAAGGTGCAAAAAGGGGAAATAAATAATACTTAAAACATATTAATAATTCTGTTTATTTACAATCTATTAAATGTTCTCCTCTTTTCATTTTATTGTAATTAAGAGATTTTGCTCTTAAAATCTTTCTCACTTTTAAAAACTTTATATTAGTAATTTAAATAATTAATTTTTATAAATAATCTTTGTTTCAAATATGTTTTTATTATAACCCAATCAACGTCAACATATTTTTTAATTTAATTACACGTAACACAAACTATTATTTTAATTACACTTAACACTAACACAAAGTCTTATTTTAATAACACTTATTTTTAACACAAAATATTATTTTAATTACACTTAACACTAACACAAAGTCTTATAACACTCATTTTTAACACAAAATATTAAAAAATCTATCTATGAAAGTACAGCGAAACAGGAGAGAGAGGTTATGATAGACTCAAAAACGTAAGCAAGTACAACGTCATTGTTCTCTCTCGCACGAACTTGGCCTGCGGGGAATGGGGTAGGGGAAAACATGAAAAGATCCAAATCTGTTCATATGTGTTACGCCCATCGACGTACCTTGATTGAATGGTGAAATAAATTTGAGGTTATGGTAAACTATGTGTTAACAGTCAGTAGTGCCAGTCTAATTTAAAACTCAAAGTCTACTTACTCTATATCATGTTTTAAACGATCGCATGTTCTGTCTGTTGATTCTATCTACTATTAAAAACATAGTGACAAATTTACTGTTAATAATTGTTAATACCGTTACTGTTATTAATTGTTATGAATAATAAATCTTAGTGTAATAATAGAAAAAGGCGGAATCAATTTCGGCCCGCTTTCAGTTTTCAGTGTTGCAGTATTTATTTTCCAAATGGTAATCCGGTTTGTTCCATTGGCCATTCGACGAACGCAACGGCTGTAACGAGGGCCATATACATTCGCCGGAACAAAGTTAAATGAGTCCCAAAATGATGGCCCGCGGATATCTGACGGATGATTTAAATTTATATAATTGTCCGCAACAATATGCGACGTAATTTCAATTCGACATAAACTCGCAAAACAATAAACGCGAAACCCGCCCGCAAATCGCTTTCCAAATGGGACAAAACAGTTACATGCGCTGTTGTCGGGTATTTATGTTGATTTTTCACATGAGAAATAATCGTTTTATTGAACTATTCTATATATATATATATATATATATATATATATATATATAAAATTTAATATAGAATATTTTTTTAGGGCTGCAAATTTGCTGGTAAATTTTCTTTAAATTTGTCAACATTATAGGACTTCAGAAACCCCAAAAGTTTGAATTTTCTCAACTTAATACAAAAATATCTCGTCGTATTTTTTAATAATATTTAGTTACAATACTTTTTTCTGTAAAGAGATATTAATCTGTGGACTAATAAAGTTATTACTGTCACATTTAGTAAAAAGAGCTCAGTTATTTCAATTATTTCTGAAAAAGAAAAAGAAAAAGATATGTCTTAGTAAATTACGTTAATTTATATTTAAAGGGCTTATTGTAGACACTATCAAGAATATGATTGCTTTACGAGATAAGGCTTTTAAAAAATACAGAATTTCTAAAAAAACAGAAGATTGGGAGTATTATAAATCTTTTAGAAATCAAACAAATGTTGCAATTTGAAATGAAAAAGGGCAGTTTATAGATTTTAAATGTAAAAACAACAGCGCACAGTTCTGGAAAGTTATTAAATCATTAAATATTCATTTAACTAAAACTAACGTTCCTCTACCTCAGTCTCTGAATAAGCCAAACCTTATTAATAATTATTTTGCTGACTGCAATGCAAGTACATCTACAGTTGATCATGGTATAATTGAATTTTATAGTAAAAATATCTTGAAAAATGTTGATGAACTTCTAAAATTTAAACCAGTGACAGAAAATCAAATTTACAAATACTTATTGGATATCAAGTCAAATGCCGCTGGTATAGACAACATTAATATTACAATGATTTTAATGTGTTGCTCATATACATATATTTTGAAACGAATTATAATATAAAATAAAACCTCTTTGTTTCTTTAATAGTGCTGTAAGTGTCTAAAATACAATCGATTTACTTATTATTCACAAATTTAGATTTTTATTTTAGTCTTCTCCACTACTCTTGAACAGAAGTTTGCACTTTTACCCACAGCACCAGGTTAAATGTTTACGCTCGAAAGCTGGTGTAATGTTAAAGTTTGTCGTCTTTGTTTTACTAGTTGAAAATATTATCACCCTCTCTTTCTAAGCAGGTATCAAAACTATCTTCTCTTTTAACGTTGGCTGATCAACATGTATAACGATACAGAATAAGAAATTTACCACATCACTGCGCCTGTTATCTTGAACCTTTATTTTAACATAACACTCAACTGCTAAACTTAACGTTTAAGGTACGGAATCGGGCTGAATACTAGCATTAAAATATCAGCAACTCAAACTTATAATATAGATTTTGCAAAAATAATGCATTGTGCCACACATTACAAACATAGTTAACTCTTATCTTGAACAAGTTTCTCATCTTTCACGTGGTGAAACATATTTAACTATGATTTAAAAAGGAAAACACTTGGTTAAATTTCACTAATATTATGGTTCTTTATTCCAACTAGTTTCGACTTTGAGTCATTTGAGAATGACTCAAAGTCGAAACTAGTTGGAATAAAAATCAAAAATATTAGTGAAATGTAACCAAGTGTTTTCCTTTTTAAATCATAGTTAACTCTAGCTTACTTGATAATCAATTTCTAAATATTTGGAAAATTTTAAGGATGTGTCACTTCCAAAGACAAAAAATTCATCAGAATTTGAAGAGCTCAGACCATTAAACATACTGCCTGTACTCTCGAAAATCGCCGAAAAAGTTATAAAAGAACAAATTTGTGTATTTTTAAATGACCATGATATTCTTCCAAGTTATCAATCTGGATTTCTTAAATTTCATAGTTGTTCAACAGCTCTGTTAACAATAACAGATGACATAATCAGGAAAATAGATACTGGAAATAAACACTGCACTAATCCTTCTTGAATATTCTAAGTCATTTAATACCATCTGTCACAAAATCTTGTATGCCATATTGCAATATGTTGGTTTCTCAACAAATGCAATACATTTAATGCAGAGTTGTTTAATTGAGAGAAACCAATATATCGAAACAAATGTTGGAAAATCTTCTGAAATAGAAATTTCTGGGGGGGGTTCCCCGGGGATCCATCCTAGGCCCAATTATTGTTGCTATCTACACAAGTTCATTTACAAAATGTGTAAAACATTGCAACATTTACCTTTATGCCGACGATACGCAGTTGTATTATTCATTTCATTCGAGTAACACTAATCAAGCAAATGCGCTAATGATTTCAAACATTAATGAATTAGTCTTAATCTCTAGTAAGCATCACTTAAAAATGAACCGTAGAAAATCATCAGTAATCGTTTTTGGGAAACGCATTAATGAAATAAAAACAAAACTAGACATTACAATCGAAGGAAATAAAATTCAAAGTGTAGAGTCAATAAGAAATTTAAGCTTAGTGATGGACTCTGATCTTCGTTTTAAAAGTCATATAGGAAAAAGCATACAGAAAATTTATTTGAACCTTACGTTATTATACCCACATCGCAAAATTCTTTCAAAAAATATACCTAGTACTTAATCGTTTTAACTACTGTGAGGTTGTTTATGCACCTTGTATAGACAATGACATGACATGCCATGACATGATCTTAGTGATTTATACGCGTGGCGCATCAAGTAAAATTTCGAATTTTAAAAAGTGTGGTTTGGTCGGTGCGCTTCGCCAAACCAACCAAATTTTCAGGCTTTTCTAAACTCGAAATTTTACTTCATGCTTAATCAAGGAGTGAAAAACACTGGTTTGTAATTGAAATGTTCAATTAAAACACACGCATTAAAAGAACGGAATCAAACTGCGGACTAAATTTTACCAAACATTCGAAATATTATATAATACCGTGCGATCGTTTAAATTATGAATTAGAGTAAGCGGCATTTTTTGTGCGGCTGCCCAGAATGCTAATTAATTGTAAGGGCAGTCGAGTATACGGTAAGAAGGATCGACAGAATCGAAGATTTTGGAGGGAGGGTAGAGATCGCCTACGTAACAAATGCGCGCTGAATTTAAATATGATTACTTTATGGTAAACTTTAGGTAAACATGCATAAGCTGTACATTTTCTGACATTCTTTGTTTTTTAAAAGAGTTAAATATGAAGCTGTAAACAAGTGTTTTCCACTCCCAGACTAAGCATGAAGTAAAATTTCGAGTTTAGAAAAGCCCCACGTAGAAAATTTGTCGAGGGTCGCGCCCCACGTAGAAAATTTGTCGAGGGTCGCGCTAGCGACCCGAGACAAATTTTCAGGGGGCTTTTCTAAACTCGAAATTTTACTTCATGCGCCACGCGTATAAAACACTGAAATATTGTAAAGTTTAAAAAAGACTAGACTTTTTTTTGTTCGATTAGTTGAAAAATTGTGTTGAGCTGATTATACATACTAATTCTATTTATAAATTTTGACCAATTTCGACAGCCTTTTGTCAATTTTCAAGTAGATAAAGAACACTTTATTTTCTAATAGTTATTACCCCTTGTTATTGCTTGTTTATTAGATAAAAAATAACAATGTTTTCATTTTGTCAATAATAATTAAAAAAAATATTGTTGTGGAATATTGTTAAAAATACTTGAGTCTTTAATATTATTATTTTAGTTAAAACTAAAATAATGTCCAGTTTTGTATCCGAACATGTTTTAACCCATTAAACGCGATTGGTACATATACGCAACATTATTAATTTTATGTTAATTAAATTACTAAATGAATTAATTTCATGTATTATATTATTTGATTTGACTTGAAAATGTATGAAGAAAAACGTAAATATTTAGATATTTAAATATCTCAATTATTACTCATTAGAAAAAATGTTTTCAGTATATTTCTAACTTTACAATATTTCAGTGTTTTATACGCGTGGCGCATGAAGTAAAATTTCGAGTTTAGAAAAGCCCCGTGAAAATTTGTCTCGGGTCGCTGCGCGACCCTCGACAAATTTTCAAAGCGGGGCTTTTCTAAACTCGAAATTTTACTTCATGCTTTGTCTGGGAGTGGAAATACTCGTTCTAAACTTTATATTGTACGTTTTTATACAAAATCGACAAAAGCCTTGCATTTACACCGTATAAATTATGTATATTTAAAAGAAACATTCACAGTATGTAATAATAATAATAATAATAATAAACAAACTTTATTTCTAAATAAATGCTCATAAAAATTATCACAATTTTGGAACATAAAAGAAATTGTGTCATAACAAAAAAAAACATACATATATAATTATATGCTGTTAAATACTCAGACAAATAACATTATGTAAATAAATTACATGCTTCAAAATATTCTTCCACACTGTATAAGTTTATATACAGCTGACTTGTATGGCTTTAAGGAATCAAAATTCTTTATTTTGCTTGGCAGAACATTATAAAATTTAACACACCTATGAAATGAATTTCGCTCAGATAACGTGAGTCTGTGTCTCGGGTACAATATATCCCTATTTCGTCTATTGTGACACTTCTCTGTGTTGGTGCTAAATCGATGTTTATTTTTAAAAATAAACATCAGACATTCATAGACAAAGACAGCAAAGACTGTCAGAACTTTATTTGCCTTAAAAATACCTCTACACGGCTGCCTGTACTTTAATGAAAAAATAGTTCGTATACATCTTTTTTGTAGTACAAACAATTTCCCAATTGTTGAACTATTCCCCCAAAAAATTATTTCAAATCTTAAAATTGAGTCAAAACATGCATAATATATTGCCTTAGTTGTCTCAACATTGAGATATGATTTCGTTATATTTATTATATAGCACATTTTCGCAAGTTTAGTTACCACATGGTCCACATGTGAGCGCCAATCAAGCGATTCATTAATTATAATACCTAGGAATTTTATATCACTATTTAAATCAACAGTGACATCTTCTAAAACTTGCTGAGCTGGTGTTTCAATATTTCTCTGTTTTGTTTTAAATATCATAGCCTGCGTTTTGCCCTTATTTAATTTTAACATGTTTATTTTGAACCATTCAGCTAGTTTTCCATAGAAGCGATTACCTATATTGGCTAGCTCAATATAGGTTTTCGCTGTTACTATGAAACTGGTATCATCCGCATAGTTAGGTATATTTGTACTATTATCTGGTAATGATACTGTATGTATGTCATTTATATATATTATGAACATAACAGGGCCTAAAATACTCCCTTGAGGTATTCCTACGCCCTTACATCTCTTTATTTTTGATTTATAAATTCTACCATCACTCTCTATTGCTGTTCTTTGTTCCCTATTTGCTAAAAATGACCTGAACCAATTTAAAGCGTTGTCTCTTATACCATAATATTTTAGCTTTTTTAGCAATAGACAATGATTGATAGTATCATAGGCATTTGAAAGGTCCAGGAATACCCCAAGTGCTAATTCGCTATTTTCAATGGCCTGGTTAATATAGTTTGTAAATTCAAATACTGCGGTACTTATAGACTTTCCTTTAATATACGCGTGTTGCGAGTTATTCATGATATTGCAACTATTCAGAAATCTCATCAGATGGTCACAGATAATGATTTCAAAAATCTTTGAAAAGGACGACAGAAGGCTTACAGGTCTATAATTATCCATTACCTCAGCATCCCCTTTTTTATGTATTGGTTTTATTAAGGAAAGTTTTAGCTTATCAGGAAATATTCCATGTTTGAACGAATTGTTTATGATATACGCAAGCATATCAGCAATTGAGGCAATACAATATTTAATTAAATTATTGCTAATCTCGTCATCTCCACTGCTTTCTTTGCTCTTCATTTTTCCTACTGCACGTATAACTTCTGCCCTTAACACTGCGGGTAATAGGAAAAGCTTTTCATTATATTGTAATGACTGATCTAAATTATATGTTGGAATATCATCATTATCTGTTCCTATCTGTTTTGCTGCATTTAATAAAAAATTGTTGTAATTTTCTGAAATTATGGATGGATTACCTTTCATGATTTTATTGTTTTTTGTTTTATTTGTTATTTGGTTGTATATTCCCCACAAACACTTAGTCTTATTGTCAGCGTTCATAATTTTGTTGTCATATTTCTTACACCTTAACGTTTTAAGAAGTGTATCATATTCGTTTTTTTTAATTTTGTACAACTGTTTACAATTTTCATCAAATTGTGATAAAACGAAAAGAACATCTAAATCTTGTTTACACTGTTTTAGCTTTGGAGAGTCTCGATATAATTCCTTGCATGATTGTTTTTTAACATTTACGTTGCACAGAGGAAATGTACTATTAAAAATAATCTTAAACTCATTCATAAAAGCATTCCACTGAGCATTGACATCATTAATTTTTACGCTATAAACATATTCCCAATTGCACAGGTTTAATTTCTTTTTAAAAATAATGTTATTCTTCTCAATGTACAATCGCTTTAACTGGCGCTCACGCTGTGGTAAAACACTTGGCAACTGCATAGAGAAATTCTGCGCAAGATGATCGGAAATGTGAAAATTTATTACGCCAGATGTATACTCACCACTATAATTGGTAACAATATTATCCAGACAGCACCACAATTCTAGTATGTTCATTTATCGTTATATTTAAGCCAAAAGAATAACAATAGATAAAAAATGTTGTTTATCTTCATTATTTTTTAATAATTCAATATTAAAATCGCCACACAGAAATAAAATGTTGCTTTCTTTATTTACACATTCCAGCAGCAACAAGTCTTTCGTAAAAATCATCAAAAGAAGTGTAGAATTTCACCCAAATCTACTTTTAGAGTTAACTCTATAATTGCTCGGCCTTTAATGGGTTAAAGATGGCTACTGCTAGCTGAATACCTGATATATTTACGGTTAGGGTGCAAAACCAGCCATCGCCAGATTAAAAACCATAATATCTAATTTAGTTTTTAAGCATATTATCAGAATGTTTCATATGCCAATTAAGCATTTTTATGTGGTTTTTGTTTTAAAAAAGCATAAAGGTATCTTGTCCAGAAGTTATGCAATCGGTTATTGTCATTTTGCCACAAGTTTTTTGAAACACTCATGGCTGGTTTTGCATCTGGGCGACTCTTATCTAAACATACTAGGTTTTGAGAACTTTATATTCATATAATATCATATGATCTAAAAGTTTTATCCTCTAGAACATAGGTTCTCAACGTGGGCGATACCGCCCCCCTGTGGGCGTTTGAGACTTTTAGGGGGACAGTAGAAAACCAAGCGAAAATTAGGGAGTGTATAATATTACACCTTTTATATACAGTGAGTTTTAAGTAACACCGAACATGCTAGAAAATGTTCACTGTAAATTTTCCTATGTTCGATTTGTTCTGGGACGTATCACAGCATTGAGTGCAATGTGATTGGCTACGATTTCCAATGGTAATATAGTCAACCCAATTTACATTCTTCTGGGTGCGATTTCATTGGTTACGAGTTTTAGTAATTCTAATGCAAATTAGAACTAATGTAAATAGGGTACATGTAACGTCAAAATAAAATATGTCAGTTATTTAATGTTGTGCGTTTATGGTAAGTGCAGTGTGTGGGAATATGGAACATACTATTTTATCCAAAGCAAGACATCGGCATTTCAAGACAATCAAGATTAATACTGTCGTGAAACATACAGGGAGTTTTTCTTTTAAGTATACGTATTCCAAATTCAGCCAATTTTCTGTAAATCTTTAGATATTCCTTGTTTCTTTAAGTTTAATTTGAAGCTTTAAACGAGTGTTTTTCACTCCCAGACTAAGCATGAAGTAAAATTTCGAGTTTAGGCTTTTCTAAACTCGAAATTTTACTTCATGCGCCACGCGTACAAAACACTGAAATATTGTCAAATTTATGTATATTCGAACTACACTTGAAATCTGTGTTTTATACGCGTGGCGCATGAAGTAAAATTTCGAGTTTAGAAAAGCCCAGAAAATTTGTCTCGGGTCGCTGCGCGGGGCTTTTCTAAACTCGAAATTTTACTTCATGCTTAGTCTGGGAGTGGAAAACACTAGTTTAAAGCTTCAAATTGGACTCTTTTTAAAAACAACAAATGTCGGAATATGTACAACTTATGCATGTTTTCTTTTAAGTACACGTATTTCAAATTCAGCCAATATTCTGTAAAACTTTAGATATTCTTTGTTTTTTTTTAAGTTTAATTTTAAGCTATAAACGAGTGTTTTCCACTCCCAGAGTAAGCATGAAGTAAAATTTCGAGTTTAGAAAAGCCCCGTGAAAATTTGTCGAGGGTCGCGCAGCGACCCGAGACAAATTTTCTGGGCTTTTCTAAACTCGAAATTTTACTTCATGCGCCAAGCGTAAAAAACACTAAAATATTGTGAAATTTATGTATATTCGAACTTCACTTGAAATCTGTGTCTTATACGCGTGGCGCATGAAGTAAAATTTCGAGTTTAGAAAAGCCCAGAAAATTTGTCTCGGGTCGCTGCGCGACCCTCGACAAATTTTCACGGGGCTTTTCTAAACTAGAAATTTTACTTCATGCTTAGTCTGGGAGTGGAAAACACTCGTTTAAAGTTTCAAATTGAACTCTTTTAAAAAACAACGAATGTCGGAAAATTTACAGCTTATGCATGTTTACCTGAAGAAAAAATTCAATTCATTGTAAGTTACGCATTCAATAAATTGATAAATACACCTACATTATCTTTATTGAGTATTATGTTAACAAATAAATGAAAATTGAAATGTTTGCCAAATGAAGCAGCACACCTAACACCCTAATGTTGTGCTGGCAGCAGACCTAGGTGCGGTACTTGCAAACTTGCCTCGCCACGCTCTTCAAATTTGGAATATTTATATTTAAAATTTATATTTTGTAACGGCATTGGTACACCCAAAGCAACATACTTGGGGTGGTCCTGATCAAATGGTTTACACAATACGCTGAATCGAAGTAATTAATAATTCAGTGAAATTGAAGCAATGTATAAACTTATCTTGAAATATTTGCAAACGGAACTAACAGGAATCTGTTTTTCTATTATTTTTGCATTTAAGCTAAATCTGTCTCCTCTTTCTCATTTTTCTTTTCTGTTTAATATTAACATTCCATTAGTGACGTAGGCGATTATTGAATGACACATTTCATTTTGACGTTAAATGTTAGTTGCGTTAGAACTACTAAAATCAGAGCCAATGAAATTGCACTCAATGCTTTGATGCGTCCCAGAATACATCGAACATAGGAAAATTTACATTGAATATTTTCTGGCATGTTCGGTGTTACATAAAACTCTCTGTATAATCGTGGCAATGTTTCAGATTTGCGACATATGATAAGTAAAATAAAAATGTGGGCCTCTAAAAAAAAAAAAAAAATTATGTTTCTCTAAAAAATATTATTTTTGTAACAAATTATTGAAAACAATAATGATTCTCACTGCAATTGTCACTGTCAATATTTTGTATACAAAATGCATACATAACCCTATTGTTGCGTGTCAAATGTCGGGCCGAATCAGGTCACGCGGATTATTGTCAGTAATACCAACTCATATTTAAATCCAAACAAAAGTCATGGCATGCTAGAGGATAAAACGTTTCGCTCATACGGTATGTGTTAAATATATTAGAATTTCTTAAGCGCAATAATTCTCAATACACCAAGGAAATTCCAATCAAATTTTTCTCCACGCCCATAAATTAATAGAACTAATAAACCGATACGCTGGCGCAAAGTTGCAGCTCAGTCTTGAAATAATTAATACGTACTCATACTAGCAACTATCAGAGTTAGCCCAGAGTTTCGCGTGCATCAAACGTGTGCACCTCTGCAATATCGGATGTAAATAATTAACGCCGTTAGTGGCGGAAAGTTGAGCTCCGCTTCCGAAAAGTCGGAACAAAGTCGTAGCGGTTCGGTTTTAATGAATCGCGATTCTCGCGGTGAGTCGCTGCTGCACATGCGACGTGTTAACAGTGGAAAGTCTCACGTTGTACATACTTTCTAATTAAGAGTTAATGCGCCGACATAAATCTCGCAGCGATATCTGCGCATACCTGACATCGAATTACTGTATCTCTTTATGTGTACACGCATTTTTATCGGAATTAATGATATGGATTAATTAATTCATTCCTACTATTTCATTTGCATATCATTATTGAGGAATTATAAACATTATACGATAATTATTTTTTAATTTACAATGCATGAGTAAGCAAAGTTTTTTTGCAATAATTCCCACTGTTGTTTCTTAAAAGCAGTACGTTTTTTAAAATAATTTTATATTAAAACAGTTACTAATTTTAAGACGCAACAATAAAAATTTGAACAAAACTATCGCATTTTTTTAACATTTCCCACCAATAGCTTATTCATAGGGGTTCCGCGGGTTCTGGGACCGGAGGCTTTAGCGGCCCAAAAACTTTGTATTCTGATAAAAACCAGAAAAATTGATGAAAATCAACAAAAATCATCTTATTGCAGAAATGATTAGCAGATTTTAAAACTTTGAATAAAATTACGTTGCTTGTGTAAACTTACGAAAATCGACAGAACCAAAAGTATTTCAATAGACGAAAATCATAAAAAATATCAAAATATTGAAAATTGACAAAAGTCATGACAAACGACAAATGATAAAGTCATTTATATCTGTATTTTCCAACAATATGACAATTTTTTTAAAATTTAAAATTCAAACCAAATTTTCAGGCTTTTCTAAACTCGAAGTTGTTGTTCAATCTATGACAGTAATGATTTAAAAATAAAGCAGGACGCTGCCTAAAAACATTATTAAACATAATAAAGTAGTTCTGAATCCATGAATATAAACAAAAACAAAGTAGGATGTACTCTGAAAACATCACCAAACGAAATGAAGTAGATCTTCTGTAAGATAACTTAATTTAGTTATAATTAGCTTCAATGCCGCTATGAAAAAGCTCCACTGTGAACATAATTAAAAGCTTTAACGGCCGTGAAATTCAAGTATAACACCACGCCTCGAGTGAAAATGCTAGATTTTAATCAATTTTTTTGTTCGTTCCTCTTGTTCCGGCTCCTTTTCTGATCGTAACGAGGCCCTTGTTTCAAACGTGGAGATAAAATTTCTAAATATAGAGATAAAGTTTTAATTGAACGCGCGTGGGCCGGACGAGAAGAATTCATTTCGCTAAAAATTTATTATTTTCGTCCGGCCGGGGCGTTTCAGGAGGACAAGGGGCTTAAGTGCGTTTTAATGTTCCGCAGGATGCCGCTGAAGATGCGGAGATAAGCGAACGGAAATAAGTTGATTTTTCTGCTTTGAGGGGGGAGTAGGAATTGGATGCAATTCATTTAAGAGGATCGTCTAAGACCTAAAAGATTAATGTAACGTTTTTATAATCTTAATTTGATTTTTTTTTTAAATTGTAATAGTTCCTTTTGAATGCAACCAAGAAGGTATGATGCAAAGCAACAAAAATGCAAATAATTTATGGTGTATTTAGTTATGTAGATCAAAAACATGCATTCATTAGTATTTTTTTTTTTCAGAAACACAACAGTAAAATCTGTAACAAGTTTCTCATCTTTCACGTGGTGAAACATATTTAACTATGATTTGAAAAGGAATACACTTGGTTAAATTTCACTAATATTTTGTTTTTTTATTCCAACTAGTTTCGACTTTGAGTTATTCTCAAGGAAATTTGACGAATAAAAGCACTAATAACCTTTCTGTACACGTTTATTTGAATTACCAAATGTACATACATTTCGGACACAAAGTGACCATTATCAATGGATTAACACTGGTCACTTTGTGTCCGAAATGTACATACATTTGGTAATTCAAATAAACGTGTGAAGAAAGGTTATTAGTGCTTTTATTCGCCGAAATTAATTTGATCTTCACGTAACTCAATTAATCGACTCATTCTCAAGGAGTACAACAGTAAAATATTTAATCTGATAGTAGGCGTAAAGCACAAGTTCAGATGTTTTCATAAGAATCAATAAACTGTTTCTACTTCCAATTCTCTAAACTGCAACTCATGACACATTCAAAACATAAGATTGTTTGAACGTGTTCGTAAGTTGCAGATTTAGCGCAATGGAAGTACGAGGGGTGATCCAAAAGTAAGGTTACAAAGCATTCAATAAAACGTGTACATTTTGTAACCTTACTTTTTGATCAACCCTCGTAGAAACAGCTCATATCGCACAGCCGTGGAAGAACGCCTCATATCTTTCCAGTTTAGTGTGCGGAAATCTGGTGCATGTGCATAGAATTGTAAAAAAAATATAGTTTAATCTGCATTTCTAATGATTGAAAAAAATATAGAGGAAATCCTCATACCAATTATTTATATCAATTCTTCATGATTAATGAATGTATTCCTAATGATAATGACGAGTTTAATGGCAATCGGAGATTTCTATACTTCATAAATTTTGTCTAATTAACTGATAGAACAAATTTTGAGAGGACGAAGCCGATAAATTTATACAGCCGATACCGAACGTCATAATTAATTACATCGATAATGTGCTGCGTCGGGGTGGATTTTCTCTTATCGCTGATACGCAATGAAACTAGTCATTAAATATCATTAATTGACAATCTGACATGTATTTGCTACAAATACCATACGAAAAAAAAAACATATGATAAAAATAAACATTTACTGAATGTATCATATATTTTGTTGATTCTTGAAATCTAGTTAATAATTAATTAATTATCCACATACAAATACAAATCCAGAAAATTCACAGCAAATTATATGAAATAGACATTTATAGATTGTCTGATCATATAATTTTCTGGATATGTATTTGTTTATAGAATTGTTGAGGAGTTCAAATTAAACCCTAAACAAATTTATAATGAATTGACTGACTATAAATGTTGTGTTTAAAATCCAGTTAATGATAATTAAATATTCACTACGTTTAATTATAAATATTTATATTAAACTAAATAGGTTTAATAAACAATCGCGGGTAATAATATTTATTATTCATGGAAAAACAATATGATATGCAAATAAGGCCGTTAAAACAATTCAAGCCCAGCATTTGTTGCTACTAGATTGATGGGCATCAACACCGAAGCGAGTTCAATAATTTCAAATCGCGACCGGATAACAAACACATCAACCGAGTAAAATAATGATGGAAGCTTATACATCGCCTGCATAAAGAACCAATTAATCACATTAATTAACAATTATAAATAGCCCTGGTGTTTTACATCGCTGATTAAACGCCGCTAATTAATTCATAAACAGCAAGCTCCGCAAAAGGATGAAAAACACACTCCTCTTCCTTTTATTTATATAATCAATGCTCGCGTTTATGAAACCTCACTATTAATAATATTAGTTAGTTTGTATACGGTGGTATAATTGCATTACCATAATTGGTGATGAAAGCCTGGGTTTTATTGGCGATTTACTCGAATTTATTGGATGTATAAGGAAATGGGTTTGCGTTAAAAATTCTTCTTTACTATTCATGGGGATATAAAATGGCCGTCGTTAACTTTTGAAATTAGTTTTACGTAGACGAGGTTAACTATTGAATTTTTCTTGTTTGTCGTGTTTTGTTTGTTACCTCCGGTTAGAATTTGAATAATTGGATGGAATTTTTTAAAGACGTGTTACATATTTTGGAAAGTGTGTAATGTAGTTCTGTAGGCAATAAATTACTTGAATATTGATAACCAAGGTAACAACAATTATAAATGAATATTAATCTAAAAATTATTTTTTTAATGAATGTTTATATAATGTTATTATACTGGGACTTTTTATTTTAAGTATACATATCCGAATTATGTGCTGTAATTGTTCAGATGTTTGGTGTTTTCTTAAAAGTTTATTTTGAAGCTGTAAACTAGTGTTTTCCACTCCCAGGCAAAGCATGAAGTAAAATTTCGAGTTTAGAAAAGCCTGAAAATTTGGTTTGGTCGCGTAGCGCGAAGCGCGGAGCGACCAAACCAAATTTTCAGGCTTTTCTAAACTCGAAATTTTACTTTATGCGCCACGCGTATTAAACACTGAATAGACTGAAATATTGTAAACAAGTCAACTTCATTTAAAATCAATGTCTTATACGCGTGGCGCATGAAGTAAAATTTCGAGTTTAGAAAAGCCTGAAAATTTGGTTTGGTCGCTCCGCGCTTCGCGCTACGCAACCAAACCAAATTTTCAGGCTTTTCTAAACTCGAAATTTTACTTCATGCTTAACCTGGGAGTGGAAAACACTCGTTTGCAGCTTCAAAATGAACTGAAAAAAAACAGGAATATTTAAAAAATTACTGCACCTAATTCGGATATGTATAGTTAAAAGAAAAACTTTCAGCCTTTTTTAAACTCATAATGTTACTTAATAATTAATCTGAGAGTGAAAAACATGCGTTTAAAGCTTCAAATTGAAGTCTTCAAAAAACCGTATCCATATGTATACTTAAAAGAACAATTTCCTGTAGATTTTATGTTCGATATTTTACTTAATTTCATAATTTAAAAAATAAAATAGTATTATCAAAAATATTGGTAAATTTATCAACTTTATTAAAAATTAAAATTGAAATACATTCGGATATGCATAATTTATAATTATTTATTGTGAAAACACAGAAAGATATACTTTTTCATGCAAATTTATTGTGAAAACAGAAAGATTTACTTTTTTATGCAAATTTATTGTAAAAACACAGAAAGATCTACTATTTCATGCAAATTTATTGTGAAATCACAGAAAGATCTACTATTTCATGCAAATTTGTTGTGAAAACACAGAAAGTCTACTTTTTCATGCAAATTTATTGTGAAAACACAAAAAGATCTACTTGTTCGTGCAAATTTATTGTAAAAACAGAAAGATCTATTTTTCCACGCAAATTTGTTGTGAAAACACAAAAGGATCCATTTTTTCATGCAAATTGATTGTGAAAACACAAAAAGATCTACTTTTTCATGCAAATTTATTGTGAAAACACAGAATGATCAACTTTTTATGCAAATTTATTGTGAAAACACAAACAAATCTACTTATTCATGCAAAAAATATATAATTGTATCGAATTACATCATTTTTGATGAAAATGCGATCTTTCTGTGTTGAAAATGATCACAATTGTAAAAATTATTGATATTTTTCCAAGAGTTCACATTCACTGTATCAATATAATCTTGAATGTGATATTTTTCACATTCTCTTCGCTAAAAAAACATAAATGAACTGTCGTAGGGCAGGAATTAGGTCGGAAATATTAATGCACGATCTTTCTTGTAAGAGCAAGAGAAAAAAGTGGACGGGATGAAAAGCGGCATTTCCATTTGTGATCTGTGAAGATTTTTCCCTCCTCTTTATTAACTTCCACGGTACATTTAATTCGGGGGATTCAATTTATCCCGCTACGCATAAATCATAATAAGTGCGTAAAAATATTCAAAGGAATTCGTCCAGAAAGGGCAAAAGGGAATTTGAATTTTAAATCGGACGCGTCATTCGTACCTTATTGCACGCGTCTGAGAAAAAAAGAAAATGGGGTAAAAGAAGGAAAGAAGAAAAAATGGACCGAACTTGCTTAATTTTTCTTAATTCTAACGATGATTTAATTATTTTGATATTAATAAATTCTGAATAATATAGTATATCTAAGAATCCAGGCAATATGTTAATGGTTTAAAGTCCCCGTATTGTTGCCAAGAGTACATGTACACATTCAACATAACCTAAAAACACATCCGAAAACGTTAGGTGTAAACGTTGAGTTATGAATGGTTAATAAGTGGTGAATTATGGTTTAGCTGTAGTAACGCAGCAAGGAGAGGACTAGATCTACATCAAATAACATAAAACTGTTTATCAATATGAATTTGAACGTCCATTAAAATGTTAGTACTAATTGGGATTATTATGATGCGACTATGATTCGGACCCCTTCCCCTGCAATAATAACAATACCACGAATTTCTTTGAAAGTTATGTTTCTTTTGTTAGAATGTTCGATATAATGGAAGGTTAATCAAAGTTTTTTCCTAATTAAAGTTTTATTATTATTACAATATATTTATTACGATTCACTCTTCCTTGGACGCGGAGTTTTCGCCTGGATTTATTACGAATGGTGAAGCGGCAACGCTCCACACCAACAAAACGTCATATATTTAACGCTTGCTTTAACGTTATGATTAGGGAGTTTAAAGATGTCGGAATGGCAATGAAAAAAACTAGATATTGCTTGCATTCTTGGACAAACTTTATATACAAGAATGAGAAAACTAAGAATTACATAATAATTTCTTGAAATAATATTGGAGTTCATTTTTCTCAGAAAAAGGAAACGATGAAAAATAAATAAATAAATGACTAGACGAGAATATTCAAAACTATCATTTTGTAGGTAAATAATTTTCAGTTTCTTCTTTTTAGGGCCAGTTGCACCAAACAGGCACAACTGGTTCCACTCTGAACTCAAATTCAAAGTAACATTAGCTCTCATCTTGAACTCCAGTTCAGCTTAAACTTAAGTTTAACGTTATTGGTGCAACTGGGCTTTAGTAAACTTGGCAACTAGACTATATCGACCAGTCCAGAATAAAAAAATTTCACATAAATAACTACAAAAATTACTTAAGATCATGTGTTTCTATTAAATACCACAAGAGAAAAAAATATTTTAGACATGTAACAACTTTGTACTTTCTTTAAAGCATACCTATTTTTCTAAATAAATTATTACAAAATATAGAAGTAATCACGCGTATAAAACACTGATTTCAAGTGAGGTTTAAATATACATAAATTTACAATATTTTTGTTTTGTATGCGTGGCGCATGAAGTAAAACTTCGAGTTTAGAAAAGCCCTGAAAATTAAAAATTTTCTAATAGATGGTTTCATCTATTAGAAAATTTTTAATTTTTAATTTTTAACAAAATCAAATCCTTCGTTCTCTCTGGGGAATATTATAAAAAATGAGATATTGAAAAACTTAAAAATAATATTCACTTAGAATTCAGAAAAGTAACATTTTTTAATAAAATACAATAAATGTGTATGAATTTAAATGGCACTTAACTCTGAAAATACAGTGAATTTTTCTTTTAGGTAAACATATGCATAAGCTGTAAATTTTCCGACATTTGTTGTTATTTAAAACAACTCGATTTGAAGCTTTAAAGGAATGATTTCCACTCCCAGACTAAGCATGAAGTAAAATTTCGAGTTTAGAAAAGCCCCGTGAAAATTTGTCGAGGGTCGCGCAGCGACCCGAGACAAATTTTCTGGGCTTTTCTAAACTCGAAATTTTACTTCATGTGCCACGCGTATAAAACACTGATTTCAAGTGAGGTTCAAATATACATAAATTTACAATATTTTTGTTTTGTAGGCGTGGCGCATAAAATAAAATTTCGAGTTTAGAAAAGCCCAGAAAATTAAAAATTTCATAACAGAAACCATCCATTAGGAAATTGTTAATTTTTAATTTTTAACAAAACCAAATCCTTCGTTCTTTCTGGGGAATATTATAAAAAAAGAGATATTGAAAAACTTAAAAGTAATATTCACTTAGAATTCAGAAAAGTCACATTTTTTTAATAAAATACAATAAATGTGTATGAATTTAAATGGCACTTAACTCTGAAAATATAGTGAATTTTTCTTGTAGGTAAACATATGCATAAGCTGTAAATTTTCCGACATTTGTTGTTTTTTAAAACAACTCGATTTGAAGCTTTAAAGGAGTGATTTCCACTCCCAGACTAAGCATGAAGTAAAATTTCGAGTTTAGAAAAGCCCCGTGAAAATTTGTCGAGGGTCGCGCAGCGACCCTCGACAAATTTTCTGGGCTTTTGTAAACTCGAAATTTTACTTCATGCGTCACGCGTATAGAACACTGATTTCAAGTGAGGTTCAAATATACATAAATTTACAATATTTTTGTTTTGTACGCGTGGCGATTGAAGTAAAATTTCGAGTTTAGAAAAGCCCAGAAAGTGAGGTTCAAATATACATAAATTTACAATATTTTTGTTTTGTACGCGTGGCGCATGAAGTAAAATTTCGAGTTTAGAAAAGCCCAGAAAATTTTTCACGGGGCTTTTCTAAACTCGAAATTTTACTTCATGCTTAGCCTGGGAGTGAAAAACACTCGTTTATAGCTTCAAACTCTTCTTAAAAAAAACAACGAATATCTATAGATTTAAAGAAAATAAGCTAAATTTGGAATACGTATACTTGTAAGAAAAACTTCTTGTTTATTAGTTTGTCTTATTTAACTAAATGCAATGTTGAACCGACATCGTTCTAAGAATTTTTTTTTTTTTTCGGCGCATTTTTATATTTTTTGGACGTCTTCTGTTACCTAAATATCGTTATGTTGTTAGATACATACTTATATGAATCTTTTTGTCCTTAATTGAATAATCATCCAAAGAGTCGCTGGTGAAATTTGACGAACTTAAATTCATGATTATGAACACTAACGGGTATTTATAACTACAACCGAACAGAAATCACTGTAATTTAACCTCAAAATTAGAAACGTCAAGTTAAATAGTCACTCAAATTGTTACAGGGAGAAATTTCGACATTTAACGCTAACGGGTATTTATCCGCTAAACGACATTTACTGGTTGGTAATACTGCATATTCAGTCTTAAATATTATTTAAGCTTAACTGTCCTTTAAAATATGTTGATAATACCGGGCGTAAGTCTCATTAATTTTAAACACTAGATTATATCCCTCTGAAACAGATAACAGTGCATAAATTAGCGACCCTGACTCGTGATTCGTATCGAAAAATAAAAAAAAGGTAAAAAGGCAAAGAAGCGAAAGGAAAAAAAAACACTTATCTTTTCTTTTTCTGGTAGAATGGGTTCGAGGGTCGTTATGGAGGCTCTAATTGTAACTTTTCAGCGTTTGGCTATTCATCTTTATGAAGTTAACAACTACACCCCAAAACCATTTTAAAACTACCTGCTTTTGCGCCCCCCAGGTTTATCCCATTATCTACCCTCACCCTTGTTTAATATTTAGACCCCGCGGGTTTTTTTTCTTTCCCCACTTTTCGCCAACAACAAGGGGCTGTGAAGTATTATGGTGACAATGCGGGTGATATTATTTATATGACAAATTTGATTACACCATATATTTTTTGGCTGAGTGAGTTATTTTGTAGTTTATTGAAAATTTAAATTCAATTCATATTCCTAAAATCAGTTGAAGTTTAAAAACTGTTTAACATTTATAACTAAATCTCGGATTATATGGAAAATGCATATTTGTAATTAACAGATATATCAAGAAAATTCTAAGTTTTCTATGCATATCTAATGTTTGGCTTATTTTAATCAGGAAACATTAGACATGCATACAAAACTTACAGTTTTGTTGATATACCTATCAATAACCAATATGCATATAGCAACAGAAAACGCAAATAGGGCCAATTAAGTCTTAATCTTTTCATAGATTTATACTTTAACCCCTTAAGGATAATTTAATTTCAGGTTTTTCGGCGAACCAATTTTTTTTTTTTTTAAGAAATCATTTAGAATATCATGACCACCTATTATTCTAATATACTCTAAAACTATTAAGTATTCATTTTAAATTATTTCCATGCCTCCCTTGCGCATAGAATAAAATTCTAGATTAAAATATGCGAACATTTGCCAGTAGCCTTTGCCCGTGCTAGAAACGGGTCTGCGCGTTAAATGTTGCACTTCTATCCACTTCTAATAATCATATATAGAGCAATCAATAAAAAATCGTCCCAAACAATTTTGGTCTTTTCAAAATGACAAAAAATCTTGATCTCGAATACCAGGCATTATGCACTACAATTATATAACTCTTGAAACGAAACAAGACACAGTAAACAGTTTTCCGGATTTTATTTAAAGTGTATTCAGGCCCAGGACACAGTCGAGTGTCACTAATTCACCGTCTTCTTCGAACAACGTTGGATTTCATGTCAAGTGCCTCTAAGATTCTAAAACCAAAGTTTACAGCAGGCCCTGACAAAATACCCTCCCTCATAGCCAAAGACTGCATGGCCTCACTTGTTACTCCTTTGACCCATATATATATATATATATATATATATATATATATATATATATATATATATATATATATATATATGTATATATATATATATAACCCAATCCTAATTATATCAAGTTTTCCAAATATTTGGAAGTCTGCTAGGATATGCCCAATTTATAAAGCAGGATATAGGAACCAAATTGCTAACTACAGGCCTATTGCGTTAATAAACAACGTTTCCAAATTATTTGAGGCCACTCTATCAACAAAAATCTACCAGTATACGCCAAAGTACTTCACGCCTTTCCAACATGGTTTTATCTGCGGCCACTTTACGACCACGAACTTAATCAACATTGTACAATTCGTTTCTAATGTTTTAGATAGACGTGGACAAGTTGATGCTATATATCTGGATTTCAAGAAGGCCTTTGATAGCATTAACCATAGCATTTTATTGCAAAAACTGCTTTATTTCGGATTTTCCCCTTCCCTTTGTAACTTATTGGAATTCTATCTATCCAACCGCAGTCAACATATGGAACTTAAAAGTTTTAAATCCCCGAGTTTCACTTCTACAAGTGGTGTACCCCAGGGGTCTTATATAGGTCCCCTCATATTTATCTATTTTATTAATGATATCGTATTGGGTATTAACTCACACATACTTATATATGCTGATGATATCAAGCTTTATCGGGATGTAAAATCATTAGCTGATTGTGACATTTTATTAATGGATATCAACCAAATTCATAATTGGTGTAATACGAATGACCTTTCCTTAACCTGAGTAAATGTATTTTTGTTAGTTTTAATAGGAAAACAAATCCCATCGGTTTAAATTATGCTATTTGCAACAAAAACATAGCAAGCTGTTGTACAATCAAAGATCTAGGAGTACTACTTGACTCGAAATTAAATTTTCATAAACATATTAGAAATATATGTAAATCTAGTTACAGAATGTTAGGTTTTATTTCACGTAACTCAAAGGTCCTCAAAAACATCGACACATTAACTAAAATGTACAACACATTTGTACGAAGCAAACTTTAGTACTGCTCTATTATCCGCATTCCGCTTGCTCTACTAACAAACTAGAGAATATTCAACGCAAATTTCTGAAAATAAATAATTTTCAAAAAACACCGAGTATATCCTATTCAAAATTGCAATCGTGATGATTTGCTTCGCGAGTTCAATTGCAATCCCTTAAAGCACGTCGGAAACTATCTTTTCTATTATTTTTGCACAAATTACTACACAATGAAATTTATGATATCCATTTACTGTCAAAACTTAATTTCTACGTGCCAAGATTGAACTCGAGAAGCAGATGTACATTTGCGTTCTCTGTGTCAAAAACTAACCTTCTTCATTATTCTCCCTTAAACTGCATGATACGACACTGCAATAGAATTCCAGATATGGATATATTTTATATAACCTCCCTTCAAATCAGAACCTAACTGTCATAAATAATATTTAATATAACATATATTATGTCATACACCGTTATTGTTTTTGTATTACTTGATTAGTCAGACGTGATGATTAATGTTTATTTTCAGAAATTTATATTGCTTTTAATTATTATATCGTTTATTTTTTAATTATTATATTATAACATGTTTTAAGTTTACTGTACATTTCTCTGTAAATAGAATTTATTCTGCTGAGAAATAAAGTATTATAATTATTATTATTACAATTTTATCTCATAAATGCTTTTTTTTTTCGAAAATACAATAAATATTTATATCATATGTTCAATAAAAAAAAAACTCTTGAGTGCCATGATTTTATCATTTTTTTAATTTAATTTAGCTATACACTTTAGGAATTGACATATAAAACGTCAGACATAATAATTATAATGAATAATTTCAGATTTGCCAACCTACAATATTTTCTATGGCACGCTAGAGGTTTCATTTTATTTAATATACGATATTATGCAAAGAAAATGTAATACAGAATATGTTATTATAAGGATGGAGTGATTCTTTTTTATTATTTTTTTTTTCAAAAATATCAATTTGCCAGCCAATCCGGCTCGTAAAACCGCAAGCCTTTCGAACTTATTACCTTCGCTAAACTCAAACCATCGCCAGGCACAACACACACCATTAATAATAAACCGCTTGTTGTTTTCGCTTTTTTCGCATCTTTCGAAAAATTCCATTAGTAAATGACCGCACACAATGAAACCCGAGCCTTTTAACTATGTTATTATTTTAATTGCGATCCTCTACAACCAACGCGATGTCCACCCAAACAGGTTTCTAGAAAATGATCGTTTCCTTTAATTTTTTTTTCAAAAATTGCTATTCTTTATAGTCCTTTAGGCTGTAACAATAAGCAAATAAATTGCCAGGGGTGCAAGGTTTCAGGAGATACTCACCCCTTTTTTGTAAACATTGCTAGTCTTTTATTTATTTTTTATTATTTGAATAGAATAATGAGTAAGTGAGAAAATGAAGAATTACACTAATTTTCTGATTTAGCTAAATAATTTGAATTTAATTAAAATTAAACAAAGCCAGAATATTATTTTTAACAGGAATGACATTTCCGATTTACGCCAAAAGCTTTGCAAATTATAATAAAATGAACTGAATTTAGTTTTTTTTCAGATTATCCAAATTAATAGATATTTCGTAATTTTATATATTAACTTTTAAATGTAACGTGAAAGCTGCTAGAAACAACATGCCATTTGTTTACTAAATAATGTATGATGTAGTCATTATTTAAAGTATTTAAAATACGATGTGTTTTACATATGTCTATATAAATTGATTCATTTTCCAAAATATTTTGAAAACGCAGATTCCTGGCATTTTGACAATAAACTAATTTGAAGTAAATATTTTTCAAACATTCGATTTGTTTGAATATATTATTTCAACATTGCTGCCAAACGCCTCAACAATAACAAAAACCCATTTACACATTATTTTCATTTATTGCCGTTCAATCATTTTTTGTGGTTTGATCTAAAAACTTCCAAAAATATCAGACATAGCTTGTTTCATCTAACTAGGAGAAACTACAGTGACTTACTTAAACACAGTGGCGACAACTCCTTGTCAATCGCCATGTCTGGTCCAAATTAATCAA
This sequence comes from Philonthus cognatus, assembly GCA_932526585.2. NCBI lineage: Eukaryota > Metazoa > Arthropoda > Insecta > Coleoptera > Staphylinidae > Philonthus > Philonthus cognatus. The sequence continues at coordinate 46,526,928 of OW052241.1, forward strand.
GAAAATAGGTTATAATACAATCATCTGATATTCAATTATGACAGCAAGTGTTGTCATCTTGTACTTGAAGTATTATCCATGGGCAGGAGCTATTCTCTTAATTTTTAAATAGGAACATATGATGGTTGTTAATACCTCAAATTAATGTGTTAAAATTGATTCTATTTTATCTTTGCGAATTTTTGAGATACGATTTTGGGGTGATTGAAGTAAAGCACAACCTTTAGATGGAATTGCTGTGACCAACTTTAGACCTCGGTTTGTTCGCCTCGGTTTGTTCCAAAAATTTGGGTCAGAATTACTAACAACCAAATAAAAAAAAATACCACAGTTGTCACCATTGCACTGTGTGTAATCAAGGCAAAGTAGGCGAAACATTAGAACACAGTTGGGCTCGACTTTAGTTTACACCCCGTGGAATAACATGCATTATAATATAGATTCACACTGTATTGATATATATATCACCAATTAAAATAAATAAATTCACTACGAAAATGATAAAAGTTCACTTTTTTCAACTTTGAAATTGTGACTAGAAACTTGTATAAAACCTCCCTGATTGCTGTTAACCATTGCAATCTTTACTGGAGACATTGGGGACGTCGAAATAAATGTTTGTTAAAGACTTTAATCTAACTTTAACTTAAAGTTAGATTTAACCGGATGACGATTATAACACATTACACTTGGACTCATATGGATTTATATAATAACTAACATAAATTAATACACTCTCGGAAATGAATACAAATTTGTGTCAACGGCTATATTTCGCCGAAAAATATGTGTGCTCAAGTTGAATATTCCATATACTTCTAGGTTAGGTTAGGTTAGGTTAGGAGAAAGGTGTGCAACAGAATACATTGCGTAAATCTCCTTGCGCAACATGATTATTTTACATACTGCTACAACTCAATACTTTCAGAATTTTTAAACTATTTTATTTAATTTATTTAACATTTCCCGTCAAAATTAATTGCATATCTAGATAGTACTCGTCGAGTACTTTCGAATAAAATCATTTTTATTTATAATACCCACGGGGTGTATAGTAAATTGTTACCAAAATGTTTTTATTTTTAGGCAGATCATTTGATTAGCCCCACAGATAAACTCCATAGAGACAAAAATATATTCGCATTTTTCGCCTAATTAATTGAAACAAGTTAGATTCGATGAAAACAATTTCTTTTCTTTCATCAATTGTCGATAAAATATATTTTTGGAATCTTTACAGTCTAGCATTAGAGTCTCAATACTTGAACTAATTTTATCTAGAGCCGAACTATTTAACAATACAAGCTTTTTAATTATTTCGAATGAAATGATTTTTCTCGAAAGTTTCTCAGTACACTTTTGCGAAAATATAATTTTAATGTTAAATTATGCATGCATACAAAATGTGTACATTTTCAATTATGTCCCAAAATGAGGTGGTCGTGTAAATTTAAATAATTCCCAAGAAAAAAAATCGCCGCGTTCTTTTTTTTATTTTTATTAGTGCCGTTCCAGTTTGTTGGCCGTTTAATGTCCCGTTTTAACGACGGACTTTTCTGGTTACGAGTGCGTCGTAAAAATTTTTGGGGTAAACACGAAATTAGGGCCTTGTTTGGATATTTATTAAGCCCTAGAAACGACTGAATTCTCTATTTTGTATAGTTTTATAAGTTCCTGGTCTACCTGCTGAAAAAGAATAAATGGCCTGTTGGAGATTATTTTATGAGTTACTTGAAGGATTTCAAAAAATATATCATAAAACGTTTATTAGGGATAGTAAATTTACCAACTTTTCCATATACCGGCAATGCGGTAAATTTGTGAATGAAAACTAGTTTTCCGATAATTCATCGGTAAATGTTAATATCGTCGTTTTAGCTGAAAAAGTCATTAAATATATGAACAATTAATAGTATTTAATGACTTACTTTTAAATAGGGTATTCACGCCTTGACTAAGCATGAAGTAAAATTTCGAGTTTAGAAAAGCCTGAAAATTTGGACTTGGGCGCGGATACTGGTAAAATTCTGAAAATTGTAGGTAAAATCTGAAATGCATTTTATACGATTTATCGGTAAATCGATAAACTGGTTTATTTAAAAAAAATGAATAGCTGAGGCTGTTACTTGGTGAAATTCCATATCAACACTTTTGGTAAATAACACACTTGGTTAAGTTAAATTGATTGAGTGAGTTACGTGAAGATCGAATTTAATTGATAAATAAAGCACTAATAACCTTTCTTCACACTTTTATTTTTATTCCATATGTACATTTCGGACACAATGTGACCATTATCAATGGATTAATACTGTATTAAAGTAAATTACCTTAAGTATAGTGGAAGTAATTGTTGTTGAATTGATTCAACATTGAAACCTGAAACAAGAGAAAATAAGGCGTTACATATTTATTTATAAAAATTCAAACAATTATCCCTACATCATAAATTCCCTAGCCTTCCCTTAAACACGCACAGATTAAAGTGTAGCAATAAATCCGTACGATATGATCCCTTTCTCTCCTCCATAATTTACGACCATTACACCAACCTTGATTCATACACTTTTTTCCGTTATTTTCCCGCCCGTGTGCGAGAATTAAAATGTTTCAACCGCAACCCCTAATTCTCAGGGGTGCTTTATTTAACGAATGGCCCGCTTCAAGGAAGAACTCCCGTTCGCCGGATGGCTATCAATCTTACCGGAGTGGAAATGTCTGTAGGAATGTCGAAGTTTCCCATGTTTTGACTTAATTCAATCATTGGATAATGGACGGATAAAATGTCATGGGATTTCACGGGAGAGAGGGGGATCGATTTCGGTGATTATAAAGATGCAGGGTGAAGGAAAAGAGGGAAGGGGTCGGATGCTGTGTGTGCCGTCATGTATGTGAGTATGCGTGTGACGTTTTGGGTTTTGATCGTGTTGAATGAGTGATGTGTCTTTATGTTGATTAATGGTGGTGTAATTATTTTATCATTATTAACGACTGATGTCTTTATTAACAAATAAAAAAATAAATATCGGCCATAAAAGATTGGTTCGTTTGAAAGCTTTTTTGTCTATTAATAATATTTGATATCTTGTACGGTTTTGACACAAACATATAAAATATGAAAATGGTATCCTCAATTTCCCTGGAAAAATCCTAATACAAGCAACATACAGTGAATTTTTCTTTTCGGTGAACATATGCGTAAATTGTAAAATGTTCGACATTCGTTGTTTTTTAAAAGAGTTCAACTTGAAGCATTAAACAAGTGTTTTCCACTCCCAGACTAAGCATGAATTAAAATTTCGAGTTTAGAAAAGCCCCGTGAATATTTTCTTTGAAATTTTACTTCATGCTTAGTCTGGGGGTGGAAAACACTATATTATGATAATCAACAATAATAAATTTTAGTCGGATCGAATTTAGCGTTCAATTGTTATAAATAAAATTAATAATATTTTTTTGAAGTATAAAGACTAATTCCGGCCTAACCCTAAACTTTTGGATATAGATAAGTTATGTTATATTATCATATTTTGATACCAGGAATCTATGGTTGAGCCATTTCCCTACATTAACGGGACACCTTGTATATACTTAAAACTTGATAATTCTTGATATAAGAAACGTTGATTTAAAGAATTAAATACAAGAAATTCTTAATGATTTTCAACATTAGTTGAAAATCATTAAGTGTTTTATTTAAGGGATCATGGATTTTTAAAAATTAAGTGCCTCAACTATCTACGACAAGAAATTCGAATCATTCCAATATTTTATTGAATTCTCTATTTTCTATTTCCAAGAATATCTAAACATCTGTCGCAATCGCAGAACTCGGAATTTGCAATGTAAAACGTTTCGAAATTAAATTAGCCTGGCTGAATTAAATACGCCGATAAGATATCAAAACTAACACTTATGCATAATTCAATATTAAATTTACGCGCCGTTCGTAAGCAAAACCGCCTCTTATATCCATTTTCCTCACCATCAGGAAGTTGCACAAAGTCGCGATTTGCATGGGCCTCCATAAATAAATGAATGATTAAGTTGTAAATTTCGATGAAGAATAATGAAGACGTCATATCCGCAATGGGATCAGATTAAGTGGGAGACGGTAATTAAATTAACATAATTATCCAGAATTAAAGTATTATCTTAATGGGATTTTTATAGATTGTTTATCTGCTGGTATTTTCATAATTGACTGAATTAACCTGATTATTGCTGGTTTTGATGTCTAAATTGGTTTCAGGGTAAGGAAGTTGCGATATGGATGAATTATATAATTGGATTACATTTCTAATTATCTGTTTAAAAAAAGTGATTATAAAAGGTATTCAAAGATTTTTTTTAAATTCCCAGCCTATTTCTAAAAAAGTACACGAAATGTACTCATAGTACAAATTGTGAATACTTGTACTCGAGTAACGCCCAGCTCTAGTGGCGCATGAAGTAAAATTTCGAGTTTAAAAAAACGGCGAATCCAAATTTTCAAGCTTTTATTGACTCTAAATTTTAGTTTATGCTGCTTAAGACTAGAAGAGAACTAGCTCGCTTTGCGCGTATAAAACACTGATTTCAAGTGAGGTTCAACTATACATAAATTCATAATATTTTTGTTTTGTCCGTGTGGCGCATGACGTAAAATTTCGAGTCTAGAAAAGCCCAGAAAATTTGTCACGGGGCTTTTCTAAACTCGAAATTTTACTTCATGCTTGGTCTGGGAGTGGAAAACACTTGTTTACAGCTTTAAATTGAACTTAAAAAAAAAACAGGGAATATCCGCAATTGTTGTATTAATTCCATGGTATGTCATTATTTTTATAAAATCAATTTACTTTTTCTTAATTATTTTAACTTAGAGAAACGTAAAGTGTTGAGTGTAAACATTAATTAATTTAGATTTTTTCCCTCTACAAAAGAAGTGAAATAGATTTTGTCTCTAAAATAAATCGGGAAGCCAATATTTGAACACTTTAAAAATAACATGCGATTTCCTATGTTGCGTCCGCCAAGTCAACACCTGGTATATACCTATATAAAACACTGATTTAAAGTAATATTGAAAATATACTGCTGAAGTTTGATCTCCAGTTTATAAATATTACAAATGTTTTGTTCGCGTTTCGTTTAAACTGTTAAATTATTTTATTGTACAATCTATTCCCTACTTGACCTCTATGGTCCAAAATTTAATATACCACATACGAAAAGCTCTCGCTTTCCTAAAAACCTCCAAACTTAAAAAGCTTATTGCCTTAAAAAACAACTTCATTAAACTTTCATTCTATCGCAATCTCCGACTGATTACATAAATTTCAGTAATATTCGCTCTCAGTGCAAAACGCTATCCAATCACTGCTACAAAACTCATATAAACAATATAGAAACATCATTAAAAGACAAGCCTAAGTCATTTTGGGGATATGTCAAATCCAAGACGAACTGTACCGAAATTCCATCAGCATTTGTCAAAAACGACTCTTTTATTACCAATACTAGAAAGATTGTCAACCACTTTGCTGAATTCTTTGGCTCGGTTTACCAGTCATCAATTATTAATCATGCGATTTTCTCCTCTTCGGTAAACAACAGACATATTTCCGAATGTAAAAAAAGACCTTTATTGGCATAATACTACATTACATCCGTATCTACACTAATCGCTGCCCCCTCTCTTCCTTCTGCTTTACCTCTCTTCCCCCAACTTCTCCAGTGTCCTTACTCCGGCCCCATCCTCTCTCATCTATTCCGTCACTCTTCTATTCCCTCTTATTCCCCCCCATTCCTCCTTCACCCCCTCGCACTCCTCTGCCAGATGGCTCCACTTATCCCTCCCCCGCTCACACATTACACACCTCCCATACTCTTCCCACATCCACACCTTCCTTCCTCTCTCCCCTGACCCACACCTCGCCCTCGCCAGCACCACCCTTTCCTCCCTACTCCATCCCCCCTCCACTAAATACCTCGGCATTCTAATATGCACCTGCCACCTCCCGTACCTATCGTTGTATTCACTCCTCTCTATACACCCCTGCCTTTCCTGTGCTTCCACCTCCTTCTCCTTCTCTTTCACCCACGCATCCATCTTTACCCCATTCCCCAGCCACTCCATCACCTTCGCCTCCGACAAACCCACCCTCTCATACATTCTCCTTCTCTCGCTCCTCCATTTACCCTCTCTCCCATTTACGCACGCCATCCACACCGAATGTATTCCTCGTACTTTAAAAATCTTAGAAATTCTAAGCACTCTTTCTTCATTAAACAGGAGTATAGGAGTATTTCCCGACTGCTAAAAGAGCGCTTACATCACACCAGTTCACAAATCTGGTGTTAATAACAATGTCCAAATTTACAGACCTATCTCAATTTTATCAGTAGCTCCTAAAATCCTTGAAAAATTAGTTACCGTATACTTAACGGCTGTTTTACAACTTAATATTTCTCTGAAGTAACACAGCTTCAGAGCTGGTAAATCTACAGTATCTAACCTTCTACTCTACGAATCATATATCTGTAAGGCTTTCAAGAAGAGGTGTCAAGTTGACTCCAGCCACACTGACTTCTCAAAAGCTTTCGATACTGTTGATCACAGAACTTTAATTAAGAAGCTTAGGTCTTTTGGGGTTGATGGTACATTTCTAATTCGTACATTTCTAACAGAATTTAGCTTGTCCGGATAAATCATAGCATATTCGATCCCATTAGAGTTGTATCTGGGGTGTCCCAGGGTTCTCGTTTAGGATCATTACTGTTTAATGTCTTTATTGATGATGTTATTCGTTGTTTTTCACATGCGGAGTGCTTGTGTTTGCCGATGATATGAAATTCTATTTTAAAATCTGATCACTCAAAGATGCGCGCTTACTTAATAGTGATCTACGATCATTCAGTGAATAGTGCACTCATTATAAAATGACCTTGAACATTGACAAGTGAGGTGTAATTACCTTCACAAGAAGGCAATCTTCCTTACTATTTTAACTATAGTCTCATGGACAATTTATCCAGAGTCAACAGTATCAGGGACTTGGGCGTAACATTTACTAATAACTTATCTTTTAGTGCCCATATTTACGTCAATCGTATGCTGGGATTTGTTAGATGAAATGCTGGGGAATTCAGTGACATTAAGACGTCCTTTACTTGAATGTTACGTCAAGGGCTTATCGTATGCTGGGATTTGTTAGAAGGAATGCTGGTGGGGAATTCAGTGACATTAAGACATCCTTTGCAACAGTCTAATACGACCACATCTAGAATACTGCTCTAGTCAAAGGCCTATCGGATGCTGGTATTTGTTAGAAGGAATGCTGGGAAATTCAGTGACATTAAGACATCCTTTACTTGCATGTTACGTCAAAGGCCTATCGTATGCTGGGATTTGTTAGAGGGAATGCTGGGGAATTCAGTGACATTAAGACATCCTTTACAACAGTCTAATACGACCACATCTATAATACTGCTCTAGTTTTTAGTCCCCTATACTAAATTGGATAGAACGAGGATTCAGGATAAATTAATTGGGTTCCTAAAATATATATTTAATTTACCTGGGAACTGTAACGAGGTCGCGTCAGCCTTACGCATGCCCACACTTAAAGCCAGGCGCATAGGCGCTGACGTGGCCGTTGTTTACAAAACGTTCAATGGCCTCCTTGGCTGTCCTAACTTTCTCAGTCTTCTAGGAATTCACGTTCCAGCTCGTACTTTGCGCATGAACGCCCCTTTTTATGTTCCGTTTAGAAGAACCGACTACGCTCAAAACTCCGCCATAAGACGTCTACTTCGGCATGCTAATGAATTGGCTAGGGAGTTTGATTCCTTCGCCGATTCACTAACCACTCTGCGTAGCATTATTTCTAGGCATCAGTGTATGTGCTAGTTTTCAAAGTGTTAATTTTAATCTGTTGTTAATTATACAGAGAGTTTTATCTACCACCGAACATTTTCATAAAATACGATTTGACACCTATAATTTATAGGTTATTTGTAAATTGGGTTGCCTATATGACCATTACAGATTGTTGCTAATCAATTGCAATTAATCCCTCAACTTGTTCATACAGGGAGTTTTTCTTTCAAGTATACTTGTCCCAATTAAAGCGTATATACCGTAAATCTTTAGATAATCGTTGTTTTTTTAAAAGGAGTTCAATTTGAAACTCAAAATGAGTCTGTTCCATTCCCAGACAAAGCCAAATTTTCAGGCTTTTCTAAACTCGAAATTTTACTTCATGCGCCACCGGTACAAAACACTGACATATTACGAAGTTTGAAACAGACCGCTGAACTTTACATTGAATCAGTGTTTGTACCGGTGGCGCATGAAGTAAAATTTCGAGTTTAGAAAAGCCTAAAAATTTGGTTTGGCGCCACCGGTACAAAACACTGACATATTACGAAGTTTAAAACAGACCGCTACGCGACCAAACCAAATTTTCAGGCCTTTCTAAACTCGAAAATTTACTCCATGCTCAGCCTGGGAGTAGAAAACACTCGTTTAAAGATTCAAATTGTATTCTTTTAAGAAACCGAGCGTGGTAAAATGTACAACGTCTGCAAATATAGAGTCAAAAGAAAAATTCTCGTTGTGAAAATGTTCGGTGTTACATAAAACTCTGTAGGTATTTTATTGTTTTGACATTTTTTATTGTATAACTTCAACAATTTTTATCACTGTATGTATATAATGTAATAGCCACCGTTAATAAATAAATAAATAAGTTCTATTTAATAATAATTCTTTATTTCACAAACTTTTAATCAGCTGTAGTTTTGTAAATAATTAATTTGACATATTTTGAATTTGTAATTTGTAAATTGTGTTATACAAACAAAGTTAAAAGCGTTTTATTGTGTTAAATTTGACATATGTTTATGTAATCTATTGCCTTCAAATGAGCCTCTGAATAAGATGTGATATTTTTTACATTTGTTATAAATCACCCTGTATAGTATTACAATGTACACTTTTTTAGGCTATTTTATTATTGAAACTATGTCAGTATACAGTAAAACGATCGTTTACACTCAAGTTAACGTTACACCGCGTAACTGATTATTATTATATATCAAAAGCGAAAAACAAATCCCATTCGAAAGTAGCAAATTACAGATCGGAATTGAATCACGCACGCTCTGTAATTGCCGGTTTCCCGTAGCTTAATAACCGCATGATAATTGATTACACCGAGCAAAAAACGCATGATTCCTATAAATGTTTCGAAACAATTCCTTCTTTTGTATCAAATCACCTTAATGGTCCGTCTCGGAAGAATCCCAGAACCTCCTCTTCCTCGTACTATTCTTTCAGCCTCATCAGCATCGAGGAATTAAAGAACTGAAGTCCCCCTGTACTTCCACCCTTCTCCTCCTCAAAAAAGGGCCACTCCTTTTTGGTCAACTGATTGAATATTAAAAATCATTAAATACGTAGATAAGCAACCGCACTTGGTAAGTTTTACCTTTAAACCTGCGAGATGATTCCTCATTAATATTCCATTCGGAGGAAAACCCGTTTACGATATTTATTCACATTTCATGATTTACATACAGGCCCCAACGAGTAAAACGATATATTTGCTCGAATTTTGTTTCATTATGGAAATGACCGGGAGAGGGAAGAGTGGAATGAACGAAAAAAAAAACACCTTCGGGTTTATTACAGTGAAGTGAAAACTATTGTTTAGGTGCTCGGTGTATAATCACTGGAAGGCATATCGCATTCGTAAATCTTTACGTGATAATAGGTCAATTTAAATCATTATCTACACCACGGGCTACCGTATGGATAAGTACGGTTGCATGCTAGCTTTTCTTCCATTAAATAAATAATCATCGATATATACGTGTATACATTAATATTCTCCCTTGTGGGGATCATGTGTTGGATTAAATTGATTTGGATTGGATTTGTTTGTATAGAAGGTGAAATATAATTATTTTAATCATGGATAATTGTTGTATCTATTTTTTTATTACTACCTTTATCAAAATATTATTGATCAAATAATTTAATCATTTAATTCATAATTCATGCATACAAGGTGCCCGTATTTCAAAAGAATGTATGGGAATCTCGGTTTTTTGAAGAAATAGAGAGTCGGTTAAACTGGGACAAAGTTGCCTATTTTAAAACCCAATAATAATCTAAAAACAAATTTGGAATATCTTCTTGCGTTTTTGAGATATTGTCAAAAAACGGATTTTTTTAAATTTCGTTTTCATTTTTTTATTCAAAAACTATTGAATCCAGACATTTACAACTTTGACATTATACAGGCACTTTTTAACGAAAAATCTAGTAACATATTTTATTTTAAGATAACTATAACATTTACCCAGGGACCATAGCTAACTTTTGTTTTTCTTATGGGCGCCATTTTGGATTTTCATATTTTTTGGAAGAATATTTTTTTCTGAATTCAATGATGTATCACGCCCAGTTGACATTTTTAATTATCGACTGTCAGATTTGACAAATAATTTTCGTAGCAACGCCCAAAACAAGGTGATAGGATTCTATCACCGCTGTGATAACAGTTATGTGACGCTTGAGTTATATTCTCGCCGAAATCGTATTTTCTTTTACAAAATTGCATGTTACACGATATTACACAAAAAAAAACCGATTCATATAACGTAGAGAATCTTAAGAATACCCGTTTGCTCCGAATTCCTGGCTTTGTTTTAACAAGTTATTTTTTCATTTATTCCACCCATTTTACAATAATTTCAATTGTATCTAGACAAAAAAAAAGAAATCAATAAAATCAGCAACAAGTTTATCGTTCCACACAATACTTTTCTAATAGTTTAGGTGCAGTCTGAGCTTTGGAACTTTCTGAAAAATAAACGTTTATCGAAATTTCGTTTCTGCAATTTATTTCGATTTGATGAAAGTTTTCCTCATTTATGGGTGTGTGTGTGTATTAAAGCACAATCTTTAAAACAAATACGCCTGCCGCTGTAAAGTCTCGAGAACTATCCCACCTTGTTTGGAGTTTGTAAAACTTTATAAAAGTTTGTTCGTTTATCAAAAGTCGCCTTACGGGATAACGATTCGCCTGACTTTAAAGGATAAACATTTAGATAAAAACAACAAATATATACAGTTTACAGTTAAAAATGTAAAAATAATCAAAATTAAGTGAATTCAATGATGTATTATAGTTTATTGTACATTTTATATGTAAAATTTTAATCTTATTTGACAACTCCTATTATCCATAATTTGCTTACATATCACCCCTGAAGACGGGCATCCGACGATTCATACTTTAACGGTTGTGATGTATTTTAAAGTAACGAGTGTCTTCCACTCCCAGACTAAGCATGAAGTAAAATTTCGAGTTTAGAAAAGCCCCGCGTAGAAAATTTGTCTCGGGTCGCGCAGCGACCCGAGACAAATTTTCACGGGGCTTTTCTAAACTCGAAATTTTACTTCATGCGCCACGCGTATAATCCACTGATTTACAGTAAAGTTAAAAATATACAGAGAGTTTTATGTAACACCGAACATTTTCAATATTCATTTTCGTATGTTCTGTTTATCAAATCAAAGCATCCAATACGATTTGATACCTTTAATTTTTAGGTTACTTGTAAATTGAGTTGCCTATATGACCATTACAAATTGAAGCCAATCAATTGCAATTAATGCCTCAACTTGTATATACAGGAAGTTTTTCTTTCAAGTTTACATGTCCCAAACACTCGCTTAAAGCTTCAAATTGAATTCTTTTAGTAAACCGAGCATCGGAAAATGTGCAACGTATGCATACGGATACTTAAAAGAAAAATTCTTGTTATGAAAATGTTCGGTGCTATATAAAACTCTCCGTATAACGCTTAGATGCTATGGTGATCAATATTTACCGAGATGTAGCGAAAAAATAAATGAATTACTTTTTTGTGAATATTTTTGGAATTATAATAATAAAAGTAGTTTTTTATTCTTCCCATATTCTAAATCTAATATAAGTACACGCCCATTCATTAAAAATTATTGCATCTAAATATTATAAGTATAAATTCTAACAACTCGAAAACACAAGTTTGAAAATAAAACCAATACATTCATTTACGCTTAAATGAATGTATTGGTTTTATTTTCAAACTTGTGTTTTCGAGTTGTTAGAATTTATACTTATAATATTTAGATGCAATAATTTTTAATGAATGGGCGTGTGTAAGATTTAGCTCATCATCAGATACCCATCCCAGCACGAGGCCATTACGAAATATGAAGCTATCAATGTCACGATATAAATCGCCCCGATAAATCAATCCCACAATAAAATAAATCAAATTATTAATTGTGTCTGGAGGAGAAGCAATAAAAACCGGACCTCCTTCTCTATATCCAGCGCGCGCGCCTACTTAATAAATTGGTAACGTTTTCCCAAAATAATTTCACCAAAACTTGACACGAACATGACATTAACGTTGGCAGGAAAGAAGCCACCGCGTTTAAAGGAAGTGCCAGGGAAGTTATGTCAGCCAGAGGGGTTTCACTTGTAATGAGAAAGTTTTTTCCGAATGGGGCGCGCGTTATTTTTTCCTTCTCCTGGGGTTTTCCAGAGGAAATATGAATTCGTAAACGTTTCATATTTGGGCTTGACAAATTATGGATTAATATTGCAGAAGGGGGATTGTGTTTTATGTCCGTGGGATATTATGCATTTCCAGTTATGATTGTGGTAAGTGTACGTAATAAAAATAAGAATTGGTGGTGTGGAAAAGATTCCGATTTTTATGTTCTTATCATTTTATTTATTATTGCTATAAATTTCTCTGTTTTAATAGTGTTTTGTGTTTTACTCCTTTGTATAATGATTTTACTACTATCAAATTTTTATTACTTAAGAATGTACATACATTTTTTTTTTTATAAAATACATGAAATTTAAATTAATTGATATATACATTTATACAGAGAGTTTTATGTAATACCGAACATCCTAAAATGTACTCAATGTAAATTTTCCTACAGAGAGTTTTATGTAACACCGAACATTTTCATAATAAGAATTTTTCGTTTAGCATACGTTGTACATTTGCCGACGCTCAGTTTATTAAAAGAATATAATTTAAAGCTTTAAACGAGTGTTTTCCACTCCCAGGCTAAGCATGAAGTAAAATTTCGAGTTTCGAAAAGTCTGAAAATTTGGTTTGGTCGCGTAGCGCGAAGCGCGGAGCGGCCAAACCAAATTTTCAGGCTTTTCGAAACTCGAAATTTTACTTCATGCGCCACCGTTACAAAACACTGATGCAATGTACAGTTTAGTGGTGTGTTTTAAACTTCGTAATGTCAGTGGATTGTACCGGTGGCGCATGAAGTAAAATTTCGAGTTTAGAAAAGCCTGAAAATTTGGTTTGGCCGCTCCGCGCTTCGCGCTACGCGACCAAATTTTCAGGCTTTTCTAAACTCGAAATTTTACTTCATGCTTAGTCTAGGAGTGGATCACACTCATTTTAAGTGCAAAATTAAACTCTTTTAAAAAAACGAGTATCTAAAGATTTACGGCATATACGCTGTAATTGGGACATGTATACTTGAAAGAAAAACTCCCTGTATGTACAAGTTGAGGCATAAATTGCGATTGATTGGCTACAATTTGTAATGGTCATATTCGCAACCCAATTTACACATTATTTAAAAATTAAAGGTGTCAAATTGTATTGGATGAAAATGTTCGGTGTTACATGAAACTCTCTGTATATTGTCAATGTATGAAGTTCCCAAGTAAGGGTTATCGACCAAAAGTCTTTCTGCCTATGGACTTGATATTTTTGGAACTCCAATTCAAGGTTGGATACTGGTATGTAGAGAGGAAATATATTCAAATAAAGTAATGGGAGGGTTTTTGTGTTTCGGAGGTATATCGGGATTTCTCGGAATGCACATTTTTTCAATTAGTTCGAAGTTACTTTCGTTACATGCAAAACGTTCTGCGAGAAATCGAAGTCTATCTTTTATTGGTGTTATGTTTGGTGTTTGATAGAGGAGAATATTGGAAGGGTTATGAAGAGGATTTTGGGGATGGCGAAGCTTAGTCAGGGTGCGGAGAGAAGATCTATCTGCTACCTCGAGGTTATTAAGGATAGACTTACAAGGGTTAATGTATAGGATTAAGCTGTAGTCAATGATGGGGCGGCATATCATTTTATATATTCTGGTACAGGTCTTTGTACTGATTCCTTGATTTTTGTAGGTGAGGCAGCGGAAATATTTAGCTCTTTTTATAACCTTTGATTTCATGAATGATGTCTTAAAGAGTATTTAGAGTCCAAATGAATACCGAGCTATTTACAAATGGGGGAAGGGATGAGTATTGTTCCGTTAATAGATACTGTTAGAGGATTTGGTGGTATTCGATGGTAGGGTAGGAACAGTTGGGATTTATTAGGATTTATTTTGAGTCTCCATTTGAAGAACCAACTAATGCTTTGATCTAATATTTTTTGTAAAGATCAAAGCTCGTGCCAGGGTAGAGGAGTGGGAAAGTAGGACGGTTTCGTCGGCAAACTGGAGGGGATAGCGATTAAAGTTATTGAAGTTAGGGTTAGGATTATATAGATCCTAGCAAAAAATATTGCATAGAATATTGCGTAGCAAAAAATATTGCATAGAAGTGGATAGTGGGGATCCTTGCGGCATACCTTGTTCGGGGTAAAATGTAAAGGAAAACGTTTTTCGGATTCGGATTTGTAGTGTACGATTTAGAAGGAATTTTTGGATAAGGTTAATAAGGTGATAAGATAGGTTAAGGGTACTGCACTTATATAATAGTCCGCGATACCATACGGAATCGAAGGCCTTTTATTATTCTTAGAAGAAATGAATTAATGAAGTGGACATTTCAAATTGTTCACTTTATTTATAGAAATGATAAAAAATAATGGACATTCGTGTTACCAATTCACAGTTCTACCAACTCTAAGTACTGAATCTACTAAGCGGACTGGGCGTGTAAATAAACAAATAACGCAAAATAACCTCACTCTCTAAACATCAAAATGATATACTTATTCGTCGCAATCCCCCTGTGATTAGAATATGTGTAAGTACAATATGAAAACGAAACCTAAATATCACTCAACAGTAAGTATAAAAATAAACTATATGACTGGGTAAGTAAAATGATAAATTGTTCAACCAAATTGTAATAATATTTTATTTAAAGAGTTTTAGTTCACTACGATAAGGATAAGATAACCTACCACACCGAGGAACTAACAAAAATGTGAAGAATAAACAACAACAATACATAACCTCGAAGAAATAGAAATATTGCTGTAAGAACCAAGTGAAATAATTACTCGAAAATAATAAGAACAAAGAATACAATTCGATCATAATTATTAAAAGCAATTTTAACACGTAACAAACCGTAAAATGCTGGTGTTGTGGCAATCAAATGTTTCGCACATTTATTGATTCTTCAAGTGAAGAAAACCATTGTCAATTGAAATGTTTGTAGAACTCTTGTAGTGTTTTGCAAATTAAATAATACAAAATTTATTAAGACATCTATAAACTGTGCTTTTCAAACTTTATAACTTTTACAGTAAAAAAAAAAAATTGATGTGTCCATCATAGCACTTTCCCTATTGAAGATATGATAATTTAAAAATTTGGTAAAGAAAAGCACTTGTTTTGTCCATGATTTTATTTTAAGTTTCCCGACACGTGTTTCGGTCTTTACAGATCATTATGAAAGGTTAAACTAAATTATAAATGAATAAGTGTATTATATATATGGAATGGTTAATTGTGGGAAAGTCCAGCGATAATGATATGTGTGATGATTAAAATATCAAATTGTCTACTTTATTTATTGAAATGATAAAAAATAATGGAGTGAACGTTTGAAGTTGTTCACTTTATTTAATAAAAAGATAAAAATAGAACTGTATTTTGAAAATGCTGGTGTTGTAGTGAATCAATTGTTTCGCACATTTATTGATTCTTCAAATGAAGAAAACCATTGTCAATTGACATGCTTGTAGAACTCTTGTAGTGTTTTGCAAATTAAATAATACAAAAGTTATTAAGACATCTCATAAAATCTGAACTGTGCTTTCCAAACTTTATAACTTTTACAGTAAAAAAAAAATGGTGATCATAGCACTTTCCCCTTTGAAGATATGATGATTTAAAAATTTGATAAAGAAAACTACTTGTTTTGTTCCATGATTTTATTTTTAGTTTCCTGACACATGTTTCGGTCATTAGAGATCATTATGAAAGGTTAAATTAAATTATAAATGAAGAAGTGTATTAAATATATGGGATGGTTAATTATGGGAATGTCTAGCGATAATGATGTGTGTGATAATTTAAATATCAACAATATAAAAACGTTGCTCAAACTAAATTTATTCTACTTTTATTATTATTATTATTCCAAAACAATTATAAAAAGTAATTCTTGCATTTTTTCGCTATATCTCGGAAAATATTGATCACCACTACATTTAAGCGTTATATATTTTTAGCTTTACTGTAAATCAGTGTTTTATACGCGTGGCGCATGAAGTAAAATTTCGAGTTTAGAAAAGCCCCGTGAAAATTTGTCTCGGGTCGCTGCGCGACCCTCGACAAATTTTCTACGCGGGGCTTTTCTAAACTCGAAATTTTACTTCATGCTTAGTCTGGGAATGGAAGACACTCTTTGCTTTAAAATATGTCACAAGTGTGAAAATGTGTAACGTAACTGTCACAAAGAAACAAAAAATAACAAGGCGATCTCATTATATTATAGTTCAATTCAAACTCGTGTCAACTTGGTATACATTTTCGCGAAAACAATACTTTTCCTTTGTTTTGCATATGAGGGAAAGTAAAACGCACTAAAGTCTGTAATATCGGAAGAGTTTCTTTTACAAGACATACAATTGATTTATCTCAATTCTATTAAAATACATTTTTAAATGTGCAAAGATGAGATATAATCCTTCACGTTCAGCGCGCTTCTTTTTTTTTTGTTCTTTTTGAAAACTTGATCCAGAGTAAGCTCCATTCCCATTTTCATCCAGATAACTCACGTACAGAAATCCACGCAACAAATCCACACTGCCGGTCTGGTACTCATCATAAATCACGCGGAAACTCTTAAGCAAATTCCAATTTTAAATGTACAGTTTTCCGACACGTCCGCTCGAATACGCCGAGATTTTCACTTATTTACATTCGCATACTTTTTATTAAAACACGAACAACTGTTAAAAACATTTTCATGGTAATAGTTGAATAAAAGTTTAGTTCAAAGCTCATTCCAAACTGATTTCAGTATTTTATTGGTAGTAATTTGTATGTTCTTCCTATCAAGTGTAAAAGCTCATCCAAATGAGTTAGTTTAACATATTTAAATATGTTCGAAAGCGTAAACCACATCTAATGCCCATTAGCTTAAGTAGCATCGTCAATAGCTGGCAAACTAAACGTTTGTATACAGCAACTGTTCTTCCACAACAGGGCTTTATTTTATAGAATACAAATGTCAAGAATATGAAATTGTGTTCAGTACTCATTCGTTCACCGAATAACTATACCGGGTGTTGACTTGGCGGACGCAACATAGGAAATCGCATGTTAATTTTAAAGTGTTCAAATATTGGCTTCCCTATTTATTTTAGAGACAAAATGTATTTCACTTTTTTGTAGAGGGAAAAATTCGAAGTTTATAAATGTTCACACCTAACACATTACGTTTCTCTAAGTTAAAATAATTAAGAAAAAGTAATGTGATTTTATAAAATAATAACATACCAGGGAATTGATACAACAATTGCGGATACTCCCTGTTTTTTCAAGTTCAATTTGAAGCTTTAAGCAAGCGTTTTCCACTCCCAGACTAAGCATGAAGTAAAATTTCGAGTTTAGAAAAGCCCCGTGAAAATTTGTCGAGGGTCGCGCAGCGACCCGAGACAAATTTTCTGGGCTTTTCTAAACTTGAAATTTTACTTCATGCGCCACGCGTATAAGCCACAATAATTTTGTCAAATTTATGTATATTCGAACTTCACTTAAAATCGGTGTTTTATACGCGTGGCGCATGAAGTAAAATTTCGAGTTTAGAAAAGCCCAGAAAATTTTCACGGGGCATTTCTAAACTCGAAATTTTACTTCATGCTTAGTCTGGGAGTGGAAAACACTCGTTTAAAGCTTCAAATTGAACTCTTTTAAAAATCAACGAATGTCAGAAAAATTACAGCTAAAATAATTAAGAAAAATTAATGTGATTTTATAAAAATAATGACATACCATGGAATTGATACAACAATTGCGGATGTCAAAATTGCCTAAGATATTGCTGTTACTTAACTGCAAAAAACATAACGCAAACATCGTGATAACTGTGGTCTGCATAATACCACTTTATTAGGAGGATTTTTTCTTGTATAGTGTAAATCATTTCAAAAACATTTACTTTAATCAAGTAACTGCGATATCTTTTGCCATTTTGACATTCGCAATTGTTGTTTCAATTCCATAGCATGTCATTATTTTTAAAAATCACATTACTTTTTCTTAATTATTTTAACTTAGAGAAACGTAAAGTGATAAACGTTAACGCGAATGATTTCAGAATTTTTCCCTCTACAAAAATGGTAAATACATTTTGTTTCTAAAATAAATAGTGGAGCCAAAATTTGAACATTTCAAAATTTACATGGGATTTCCTATGTTGCGTCCGCCAAGTCAACACCCGGTATACGCATTTCAGGTTTCAACGCCATCATCAGTATAGTCCCGAACCAGTGCTTGAAGAATACTGAACATCTTTGACCATTTATTATGGCCTTTGCAATTTACATATGCTCGAAAGCGTAAACGCCATCTTGTGCCCATTAGCTTAAGTAACATCGCCAATAACTGGCAAACTAAACGTGTGTACACAGCAATTGTTCGTACACAACAGGGCTATCTTTTATGGGCATTAGATGGCGTTTACGCTTTCGAACATTTGTAAATTGCGCAGGCAATAATAAATGGTCAAATATGTTCAGTGTTCTTCAAGCACTGGTTCGGGACTATACTGATGATGGCGTTCAAGCCTAAAATGCGTATATAGTTATCCGGGGAATGATTGAGTACTGAACACAAATTCCTATTCTAGATATAATATATAAAATTACAAAATATTCGTGTAAAATGCAAACAATACGTCTTGATGTGCAAACTATTAGAAGCGTAAGCATATTTTCCCGAATTAAAATAGTTTTGAATTTGAATTATTCTTGTTTGAGTTGGTTTAAATATTGATGGATACTTAAAAGATTTATTAGAAGTATTTATCGTTCGAAAAAGGTCATATTATTTGCAACTTTAACCTCAATCCTCTAGTTTCTAGAATCTAGGATATAGAGTCATCTATTTTGCATAATGAGAGAGGATTGAGAGGGTATGGCAGATGCCGCCACGCACAAAATCCCCCGTTTTCCATCATCGCGCGCCGCCAGGGGCCCCAAGTGCGTTTTCCACGAAATTTCGGATTTAATGCAAACGGTTATTAACTAATATTTTATGTTCCACCGTTGCCTTATGAAAATCGTTATAAATGGAAATTTTCCCGGGAGTGATATATCGCCGTGTAAAACATGTAAATGAGGACAATAAACCGTTCGCTTTTGGGTGTAATAACACAAAAAAGCACTCGAATCTCGTGTGATTTAATAATTTTTTAGTGAAAGTTGATGGAGGTGTTTAATATTGAATTTATTGCAATTTGCATCAATAGATTTTAATTAATTTAAACAAGTTAGTTTTAATTGTAATTTCATAACTGTAATAAATTCATCTCTTTTTTTTATCAGAGTCTACTGATCATTTATGTTGGCATATCTGAATGACTACTTTTAGTAGCATCTAACACTTTTACTTGTACAAAGGGATCGTAATATCGGTAAACCGATTTACCGTTAAATCATAAAAAAATCTTGCTAAAATATACCAGTAATTTACCGATAAATTAAATAAAGCCATTTGATCGGTATGCAGAGAACTTGTTTATCTGTATACATATTCCCTATGTATACCTGAGTAGTGATTAAAGGCAACTCAATACCATTCATGAATATTGGGTTGCCAGGACATCTGTTTCCGATTTATTCCAATTATAGATGATGTACAGCGTGGCCCAAATTCGATGTTATTATAGGGTATCTCGGTAACCTGAAGAGTTAGAAAAAAAATGATATAAACGTCATTACCTCTTTTTCTGAGATACTAATAATGACGTAAACAGATCATGGTTAACTTGATTAGTTAGGAAGATATCAGGCGTTTTTCAATTTTTGGCTATTTTAAAATATGTCTTTATCTCAATAACTATAAGATATACATAAAAACAGTTTAATAATTATTTATGTAGTTTTCACCGTAGAATGCAGTGGCGTATCTATTTTTTTTATTTGGATTTATAATTTCCGAGTTATGATATGAAGTGGCATTTTTTTTTTAAATGGAACACCCTATATATTTGTATGTCATTAAATAGCATATTAAATTAGCTTTACATTTTTATACAAAATTTTGTTTGTTTTTTTTTATTGAAAAATTGTGTTTCTAGCTCTCAAGCTTTTAAATAAATATTTGATAATGCATACTATTATAATTACACAAATGTTAGTATTTGTTTTTTAAAATGTAGGGATCCGTAGACTTAGTAATTGATCGCAAATGTCTTCAAAAATTATAAAATTAATATTTAAACTAACTTAGTTTTAAATATAATGGTATTTTTCTGCGTATTTTTACGAATTTTTGTTAAATATGTATATCAATGTAAAGCTAATTTAAAATGCTATTTAATAACATACACACATACAGAGTGTTCCATTTAAAAATAATGCAACTTTGTGTCATAACTCTGAAATAATAAAATGAGTTCGCTACTGAATCCTACGTTGAAAACCGCACAAATAACTATTTAACTATTTATTTGTATATCTTATAGGTATTGAGAAAAAGACGTATTTTAAAATAGCCAACAATTGAAAAACGCCCGATATCTCCCAAACTAATAAAGCTAGCCATGACCTGTTAATGACATTGATATTTTCTCTGAAAACGTGGTCATGACATGTATGTCAAATTTTGTCTAACTTTTCGGGTTACTGAGATACCCTATTGTTGCGAGATAAAAAAAACTAGTACAGCCAAATATTTGGCTATGTGAACTCGGCTGAAGATTTACAGCATCTAATTGAGATATGTATACATAAAAGAAACAATCCCTGTATGTAATTAACCCTCTGGTCGAAGGGTTCTTCTACGAGAGAATCTACAGATGTTACTTCCAAAGTGGGAAAAGTGTCATCTGTCTAACTTTTAGCTCAGAAATGTTAAATTACTCAAAAAAGTTCCTTCTTTTTGAGTTTTGAAAATAACTTCTAAAGCAGAAATTGTTACATCTAAGAAATGTTAAAATGTTCACTGGAAGTGACTGGATACAAATTCTGCTGTTGATTCTTCATGTAAACAGGAAACAAATAAAAGTAACTTTCTGAACAAATAAAAGTAATTTTCTAAATAATGGGCATATTTTTAAATTCATTTCCAAAGAAGGTGATGTTAGGTCGATATAATTTTGAGTTTCTAAGAAGTTTCACGGAAGTATCTACAAATGAAAAGTCAGCACAGAGAATATGCTGGGTCAATGCAACATTGTGTTACTAAGAAGATTTTCAAACATGTTTAGTTAGCATCATCAACATTGTGTTAGAAATGCTGCATCCAATGAATTTGTTGTATCTTGACCAGTATCATCATGTTAGAAGTGCTACATCCCGTTTATAAAATAAAGGAGGAAACAGCACGCAACACGCTTCCCAGATATGTAAATCGTTATACTCTCTCTACTTCTTTCTTAAATATTTAATCAAATCACCGATTTTCCAATAATTTTACTGCACAGCCATTTAATTAATTAATATGTTTAAATAATTTCTCACTTAACCGGCGATGAAACATTTTTGAAATAATTCTGGATATTTAATTAAAACACTTCGTTTGTTTCACTAATTAATGAAATAAACTAAGTGTTTTAAATAAATATCCAGAATGAATTAATTAATGATTAATTGATTAACTCATTAGGCGCCATTGATGCATATACGCAACATTATTAGAGTTTATGTTATGTTAGTTTCATTACTAAATAAGTCAATTTGATTTATTATATTATTTGACTTAACTTGAAAAAGTATATATAAGGAATAACGTTAATATTTTGTTATTTAAATATCTCGATTATTTCTCATTTTAAAAAAAGTTTTCAGTGTATTTCTAACTTCACAATATTTCAGTGTTTTATACGCGTGGCGCATGAAGTAAAATTTCGAGTTTAGAAAAGCCCCGTGAAAATTTGTCTCGGGTCGCTGCGCGACCCTCGACAAATTTTCTACGCGGGGCTTTTCTAAACTCGAAATTTTACTTCATGCTTAGTCTGGGAGTGGAAATCCACAATAGATCTGTAAAGGTCACGGTGGTACAGGCCAAGAGGCCACCCCTACAATTATCTGGGAGTGGAAATACTCATTCTAAAATTCATATTGGACGTTTTTATACAAAATGTTTTACATTTATAGAGTATACATTATGTACATTCAAAAAAAAAAAAATTACAGTATGCAATACTATAATTTATTTGTAGAAACCATAAAGAGAAGTGTAGAATTTTACCTAAAATCAAGTTTTAGAGTTCTATAATTGCTCGGCCGTTAATGGGTTAATGATTGATTAATCCATAACTATTAATCGGTAGATTTTTGCAGATTAAGTACTGATATTTGAGTCGTTCATTTTAAAAGTGGCCTAACTAAATTTCTTAATTTTTTATTATTGACTGTTAGTTATGTTATTACCTATGGTTTTTATCAAATATGGATAAATCAGTTTTGTGGTGTAAAAATTGTTTTTTTTTTTTCTTAAATTTAAGGAAGAAAATGTTGGGTTAGTGTAATATTAAGTTTATAAGAAGTTTTTAAGATCTGATGCTCAAAAGGAGAAAGTGCTGCATCGATGTGTTTTGATTCACTCTTTTTGAAGCTTTTCTTATTTTTTGGAGGTCATTTCCAAAGAAGACGATGTTAGGTCGGTAACATTTTGAGTTTCTAACAAGTTTCACGGGAGTATCTACAGATTGAACGTCAGTACAGAGAATATGTTGGGTCAATGCAACATTGTGTTACTAAGAAGATTTTCAAACATGTTTAGTTAGCATCATCAACATTATGTTAGAAATGCTGCATCCAATGAATTTGTTATATCTTGACCACTATTATCATTTTAGGAATGCTACATCCCGTTTATAAAATAAAGGAGGAAAAAGCACGCAGCATGCTTCCCAGATATGTAAATCGTTGTACTCTCTCTACTTCTTGGGATGAAATTATTAATACAACTTTTAAGGAAGAAAATGTTTGGTTAGTGTAATATTGAGTTTATAAGAAGTTTTTAAGATCTGATGCTCAAAGGAGAAAGTGTTGCATCAATGTGTTTTGATTTTTTTTTTAAGCTTTCCTTATTTTTTGGAAGTCATTTTTATAGAACATCTTCTTCTTTGGAAATGACCTCCAAAAAATAAGGAAAGCTTCAAAAAGAGTAAATCAAAACACATTGATGCAACATTTTCTCCTTTGAGCATCAGATCTTAAAAACTTTTTATAAACTCAATATTACACAAACCCAACATTTTCTTAAGTCGGTATAATTTTCAGTTTCTAAGAAGTTTCACGGGAGTATCTACCGATTGAACGTCAGCACTGAGAATATGTTGGGTCAATGCAACATTGTGTTACTAAGAAGATTTTTGAACATGTTTTTTTAAAGACTTAATCAAATTAGCATCATCAACATCATGTTAGAAATGCTGCATCGAATGAATTTGTGGTATCATTACCAGCATCAACATCAAGCTAGAAATGCTACATCCAGTTTATGAAATAAAACTCTTCCCAATTGTTTTAAAGCGAATTGTGAATTGTGTATGCGCTTGTAAACGAGTTAAATACTCACGGCTGAACATTAATCTATTCAAAATTTCAATACCTAGAAATCCCATCAAAAACGGAAATATCTCCCCACGTAATCCCCCTAGGCAATTGTCCTCAAATTAACGATTGAATAAAAAAAAAAACAAAAATCGCGTGGACTCGCATTCCCGTCGCGAACGTAAATTCGGTACGCCTTTTCCGTTTTATTTCCTCCCATTATACACCGAGGCAACAATAGAGTGCCCCTATCGGCTCGTGTGTGTGTATGCACGTTTTAAATCGTAAATAATAAAAATTTATCGTCGAAGGGCCCTCGAGCCGCGCAAGAAAACAATACGCGAGAGAACAAATCGGGATATAAATGCGGCCGCAATTAAAACCGTGACAGTACATAAATAAATTTTACCGGGATTTATGCGCGCCGGAACACGCGGAAAAATTTATTCCCGGGATATAAATGAGTAAATAGAAGTGGTGATGTTTAATGCGAAGAATGCGCGGTTTTCTTTAAGTGGATTCGGCGCCATCGTGTTTCCCACGAAATGTTTTCCAGTTGGGAATCAAATTATTATTTTATGCATTCACGGTTTCTTTTATTTGCACTATTATGTTCTGCAGATAAAACATTTACGGATTTTGCACAAATATACTAGAGCAGCGTTTTCTAAAATGTAGGTTGCGACAACATTTTAAATAAGTGTACAGGGAATTTTTCTTTTAAGTACGTGTATACTTACGTATCCGTTATAAATTTGTAGGCATTCGTTGATTTGAAAAAGCATTCAATTCTTAAATTCTACAAGTTTTTCCAATCCTTGGTTAAGCATGAAGTAAAATTTCAAATTTAGAAATACCTCAAAATATACAGGGTGTTTTTCTTTCAAGTTTACATATCCTAATTATATGCTGGAAATCTTTAGATATTCCTTGTTTTTTTGAAAGAGTTTAATTTGAGACTTTAAACGAGTGTTCTCCACTCCCAGGCTAAGCATGAAGTAAAATTTCGAGTTTAGAAAAGCCTGAAAATTTGGTTTGGTCGCGTAGCGCGAAGCGCGGAGCGACCAAACCAAATTTTCAGGCTTTTCTAAACTCGAAATTTTACTTCATGCTCCACGCGTATAAAACATTGTTTTGAAGTAAAATTTAAAAACGCATAGATCATCTTTAATTAATATGTCTTTCGTTTACCGCTACCGAAATTGAATTGGAAATATAGAGGAATTGTTTTTTTAAGTATACATATACATACGTTTTCTTAATTGTTCAATTTGAAGCTTTAAACGAGTGTTTTCCACTCCCAGGTTAAGCATGAAGTAAAATTTCGAGTTTAGAAAGGCCTGAAAATTTGGTTCGGCTGCGTAGCGCGAAGCGCGGAGCGGCCAAACCAAATTTTCAGGCTTTTCTAAATTCGAAATTTTACTTCATGCGCCACGCGTATTAAACAATGAAGCACTGAAATATTGTGAACAAGTTAACTTTACTTGAAATCGGTGTCTTATTCGCGTGGCGCATGAAGTAAAATTTCGAGTTTAGAAAAGCCTGAAACTTTGGTTTGGCCGCTCCGCGCTTCGCGCTACGCGACCAAACCAAATTTTCAAGCTTTTCTAAACTCGAAATTTTACTTCATGCTTAGCCTAGGAGTGGAGAACACTTGTTTAACGCTTCAAATTGAACCAAATTTTCAGTCTTTTCTAAACTTGAAATTTTTCTTCATGCGCCACGCGTATTAAACAATGAAAGCACTGAAATATTGTGAACAGGTTAACTTTACTTGAAATCGGCGTCTTATACGCGTGGCGCATGAAGTAAAATTTCGAGTTTAGAGAAGCCTGAAAATTTGGTTTGGCCGCTCCGCGCTTCGCGCTACGCGTCCAAACCAAATTTTCAGGCTTTTCTAAACTCGAAATTTTACTTCATGCTTAGCCTGGGAGTGGAGAACACTTGCTTAAAACTTCAAATTGGACCAAATTTTCAGGCTTATCTAAACTCAAAATTTTACTTCATGCGCCACGCGTATTAAACAATGAAAGCACTGAAATATTGTGAACAAGTTAACTTTACTTGAAATCGGTGTCTTATACGCGTGGCGCATGAAGTAAAATTTCGAGTTTAGAAAAGCCTGAAAATTTGGTTTGGCCGCTCCGCGCTTCGCGCTACGCAGCCAAACCAAATTTTCAGGCTTTTCTAAACTCGAAATTTTACTTCATGCTTAGCCTGGGAGTGGAGAACACTCGCTTAAAGCTTCAAATTGAACTCTTTTAAAAAAACAAAGAATATCTGAAGATTTACAGCAAATAATTGGGATATGTAAACTTAAAAGAAAAACACCCTCTATATGTTTACTCTTGAACACCAAATCAGTGTTTTGCACCCCTGGCCCTTGAAGTAAATATTTCGAGTTAGGAAAGCCTGAAAATTTGGATTGGTCGCTTTTATAAACTCGAAGTATTTACTGCATGTCTAACCAAGGAAAGGGAAAAAAAGCTAAGCATAAATAAGAACAACACTATTTATTACGTTGTCAAAAACTTAACTATTATCAACAAGCTTTTTAAAGATCACGTACTTCCTTCAGTAATCAATAACCCGAGTAAAAGTAATAAATTTAAGAAAATTAGAAGAAGACGTAGAAAAACAAGCGAGATAGACAAAGGGTATTTATCTGGATCCCGGGGAGATTTTTGATGGTTATTTTATTCATAAACCATGTTAAAATTTATCATTCTTCCAAGTCACACTCAATCAATATATATCTCGCTTGTCACGAGACCATTTTCCGTGACAGTGGGTCAGTCCTACCTGTCCGGTGCACTTGTAAAAAGAAATTAATCGGAAACCAGTGTTCGTAACTGAAATGCCCTGGGGGATAAAGGGATGTCCCAGTGATTTACAGGTTGGATGGAGAAGTAAAAGGGACAGGATTTTGTCCGTGTTACAGATGGAACACTGTTTCAATTTTTCGTAAGATTTAGATGAGAGATTGTCTTAGATAAAAATCTATCAAATTAAAGGACAAATTAAAAAAAAATGTATGCTTAATAATTACGTGTAAATATAAGTGAGGGAGAAATCAGTTAAAAATGTCAATACAATTTCACGTTTATAAATATCGGCTTATTATGTGGGTTCAATGAAAATTCCTTAATTAGGGAAATTTTAGTGAATTTTGAATGTAAAAAAAATATTTAAGAAAGGTTTCTTCAAAAATCGTTCAACAGAATTCAATTACCAGATTTGTATTTTAAAAGAAAACATGGAAAACATAATTTTAATTTTGAAATAAACACGAACCCAATCTTTGGATTTATCTATTACAATAATAATAAAATCCTTAAATTTTGGAGGCGTTCACTTCGTGGTACATTTTCAATTTTGATATAAAGAAAACACTTAACTTTTTTATACCACTTTTATAAAAATAAAAGTGGTATAAAAAAGCTGTGTTTAGTTTATATCATAATAATAAAAAGAAAAAAATGCAGGATGTTATTTAATTCCAAACTTTGGATATGTTTCCTTAAACAAATATCAACATTTTGGATTTTTTTTAAGCAAACTATGGATATGTTTCTTTAAACAAATATCAAAATCTTGTTTTTTTTTTAGCAAAAACAATCAATTATATCTCTGTAGAAACACAAAAAATTCTTGTACTATCAGAAACATTGTTGAATTTCACTAAGATTGTTCATATTTTTTTTAGTTTTTGAAACTTTCGACAGAATAAAGTTGTTTGTTCACGACAATCTTAAAATATGTGCAGTATTTAATTATGTAAGCAGCATAAATGGGGTGCATGTAACACTCAAGTACATTAAACACAGGATTTGCGTGATAAATGTGGTTTCTAACACGAATATAAATAATTGCATAGTTAGATTTTTTGCCGCTATGCAGTAACAGCGCTGTGCTAGTCAAACCAGCTTATTTTGTCTTTCATTTGACCATGGTGGTGATGACGTCGTCGACACCGTTTTGTTAAAGTACGAAGTAACGCGTCAACATCTCCGCCGTTCTCAATACTTTAACCCGCGTAAAACGCGTTTATAAACATCATGTTTTTTAAAGCCAAATAAACGTTAACACCGTGAAAACTCCATCCAAACGGAAGAGTTCGTTTTTTGTGCAAAGAGCAATTGTGAAAGTTTGTTAAAATTTAGTAAATTTGCTCAATTTTCGCTTTAATTTTGAAAACTTTTCACAGCCAGTTGTTTTAAAACTTGTAAAAATAAAAGGATTATTGAATTAACATAAAATTCACAAATTTCACTAACAATTGTATGTATTTTTACCAACTTGAAAGAAGATTAAAATATCTCTACTCGTTTTTCTAAATTATCATATAAGTAAAAAATCAAAGAATTATTTTATCAATAGCAATATTACAGAATCCACTAATAATTGAATGAATTTTTCTACTTCTAAAAAGAATAAATTATCTAAATACGTTTTTCTAATTTATTCAGCCAAAGTTAAAATTTGAAAAATTTTGAACAATCCATTTATTATAAGTATAAATGAAATTTATTGATCGCACTTTTAATGTTGCGAAAAGAATCGCACTTTTAATGTTAAAAATCCATTTATTGTTCAATTAACATAAAATTTAATTTAGATAATTTATTCTTTTTTAAAGTATTTAAAATTAAAGGAATTAGGTCTGCTTTGAGAAACATTTAAATTGGAGGAAATATATTGTTTAAAAAAATTTCAAAATTCGACAACGGATTCTTTTACATTGGATAGAGTCCTACTTAACAAATAGGTTGCAAGTGATTAAAATTGGGCAAATAACATCAAGAAATAGATTTTTTCTACTGTGATATTTCTACTGTGAACGTTATTCACCTCAAAGTGCCATGATTTTATAAGTAGTTAATTATGTAATTATTTCTAATCTCTTAGGGAAAACTTAATAAAGCGCATGATCTATTCTTTAAATTTCATAAAATAATTACAATAATCCCCTGAATAAATTATTTTAAAATTCCAACTACAACGGATAACGATAAAAATAGATAGGTACACTAGATTGAACCCGACTCGATAAAACCAAATACGAAAAACAGTTACGACAACCAAAGTCAATACATATTTATTATTACCATTATTATTCGGACGGATTATTATTCAAATCGTATCAGATAGTGCACTCGTGTTTTCAATTAAGATAGTCTCTCGAAGCCTTTCCATTCGCCTTATAAAGAACGGACGAAGGATCTGATAAGGAGTTTCGGGGATTCGGCGGGACAAATTAAACACCCGGCAACATATCATTATGGTTCAATTAACAGAATAATAGACGAAAATGGGCGCAAACGGCCTAGCGGTGGAATTTCTTCTTTTTTTTTTCGTTCCTTTCGAAGGTGTCCGAAACACTTGTAAGACAAGTCTCGTGGAACTTTTCGAATGCTACCTACGCACAGGTATACACCAATTACCATTCTGTGTATAATTCGAGGAATGCATTAAGGTATTAAATGTCACCATTAATTATTTTGGAGAGGTGGGTCACTTTACTTGAAATGAGAAACTTATTCATGATACTTTACTTTCTTTCAATATGAAAATGTATATGGAAACATATTTCATCAATATTTTCTTTAATAATATTAAAGGATAAATTAAAAGCACTTGGTTTGTTCCACTATTTGTGAAATTTCTTTAATATTATTTCCGTGGATTTCACAAAGATATAGTTAATAAATTAATCGTGAAATTGTATTTGATTTGCCCAATATCTTTACAGATTTACATGGACCAACAAAGTATACTTATACTAAATATAAAAACCAATTACAATTAATATTTTACTTATTTTAAAGAAACAACTAGTTGATTTTAAAAAACATGGAATGTTTATTCACTATAATTGTTTTGCAAATTTATTGCTTCTTCAGGTGAAGACATTTTATAACTCTCTTCACCTGAAGAAGCAATAAATTTGCGAAACAATTGTAGTGAATAAACATTACAATTTTCGAAAATCAACGAGTTTTTTCTTTAAAATAAGTAAAGTAATATGGGTTTTCAATACTTAAATGCCTCAACAATCAACGATGTAAAATTAATATCATCTTTCTGCAAAATTTTAGTCTTATTGAGAGAAGTCTCCAAATATTCATTGAAACAACTACTTCTCGGGCTAATACCTCGACAGATATTGAATTATACATACATTTGAGTTACACGACAGATTTACTGTTCTGTGCATAATTTATATGCAAAATGCAACATCAGGTCAAATTATTTTCTCACCAATCCAAAATCTGTTAGGGTATTAGCTCGAGTAGTTGTTTCAATGAGTATTTGGAGACTTGTCTCAATGAGACTAAATTTTTGCAGAAAGCCGATATTAATTTTAATACGTTTTTATATTTTGTAAATATTCTGCAAACTATTGGCAAACTTAATTTTTCTTTATGTTATACTAATACTTGTGTCGCCTATTTCCAAAAACCTCTAAATCCATTGTTTTAAATGGATTTAGGGGTTTTTGGAAATATGCGACTCACTTACTTATAGTCCAGTATACGAATTAAAATAACTATAATAATACGAATCCCTTAATTAAGAGAGTTTAGCAAAAGTTGGAATTGAGCACACAAAATTAGAAGACATAATGATAATATAAAAATACCTTAAAGAAAAGGTTGTACTATAGATTTAATATCTGTAGTCATAGGACACCTCTCATAAATTCTACTGTAATCTATATAACATACATATTTTCTTTAATTTATAGTATAATTAGATCGCAGGAAACGTATATAAAATTAAATAAAGGATTTACTTACTTATATTGAACTAAAAAATGTGAATATTCAAACTTTTTTCTTATAAAAAAAATCTAACAAGCACAAGTCTGTCGAGATGAGTTATTTACAGAAGAAGCAAGATAAATCAGACACTTCCTCAAACATATACGAGTACATGAGGAGCTGCTCTCGGATTAAGGACAGCGCATTTTCACACACGACTCAAATTTGTCATCTGAAAATAAATAACGGGCGCAGATGCAACAAAATCCTCGGTAAATTCTTCAAATGTTAAAACTGTGTCATTCAATTAAAATGACGACGAAATCTGGTGCGCATTCTTTAAATTGAAACAGAGTTTTAAATCTGTTCCATTCAATCAGGAAATTCTTTAAAATGTAATAATAGCTAATTATTATGATTATTATGGAATGGAGTAGTTGAAAAAAACTGCTTGAATTTCGAAGGCGCAATTTAGGGTAGACGAAATAAATATTTGTATAATTTATTAATGTGATATATGTAAATAAATTTGAAAAATTAATAGAAAGTCATTTTTTTTTAAATTGTAGCCTAATACCAAGACTACAAAATGAAAAAATAGATGTTGAGTTATGTGAAGGTGAACGAAGTTATTAAATAAAAGAATTGAGTTTCCTTTCTTCACAGGATTTATTTAAAAATCGCAAATGTACATTTCGGTCACGATGTAAATGTAAATATAAATAAATCCTATGAAGAAAGGAGACTCAATTCTTTTATTTAATAAGATGTTTAGCTGGTTTTACATCTGGGCGACTCATATATAATAATCGATTATATCGAGATATATTATTAATCCACTAATTTGTTGATCGTATTTTCATTTATTCCATCACTAGTTTTTATACCAATATTCAATTTGAAGTTTCAAACCATTGTTTCCACTTCTTAATTAAGCATGATGTAAAATTTGGAGGTAAAAAAAATCTGAACATTTGGATTTGGCGGCGTGCGAGCGAAACAAGGCGCGCCTGCACATATTTTGATGTTCAAAATATATCGCTCCTGTTTTTGATTAACACTTAAATAAAGTTTAAAATTGTTTATTTAGTCTGAACGAATCTCTTGCTCTTTTGTAACACCTGGAGTAATTTGTTTTAGAAGTTTCAAATTGAACGCTTTTATAAAAACACCGATTGCCTAAAAATGTATCCAATTTCAATTTTTACAAGATATACTAAATGTTGAAAAATAGATAAACCCTTTTTTTCTGAAAAAAAAAAACTTAAGCACTGAATGTAACTACGATAATTTCACACTCAATTAATAATGCAAAGCCGTAGCCAGAAAAAAAAATCAGGGGGTTAATGGTAAAAATATTGTTTTTGCTCTTACATACAAAAATTTTACAATTTGAAAATTTTTCCCACATCCCCCCGTGGCAATAACGTATTTTGTATACAACAATTGAACAAAATAAAAAAAAATGTGCCATGCAATATTGAATCTCAAAAAATAACCATCAGCTGAAAATTTGATCTTTCAGAATGATCAGTTTTTTTTTTTGTTTAAAATGTAACAGTCAGTTAAAATCTGGGTTATTTCCGGCATAGAATTAAAACGAAAAGCGAAAGTGAGGAACATTCAGGCCTCATCCCGTTTTTGTTTTCAATTCGTTCCGCCTCGAAAATTTGCGCTCGAGTTGTTTGCGATAAAACGTCGCGCGATTTAATACGAAATACAAACGGAAAATTAGCGACGTAATCAAATTTTCATTAATTCCTCCATCCGGAATGTTTATCTGTGTTTATCTGCTTCCACACTGAATATAATTTCTACAGTAATAAAATGTAAATAATAAAGCTGACAGTGTCTATCTCTACTTATGAATAAATAACACTGAAAATGTTTAACAAAAAAAAAACTGCTAAATGTTCATTAAAAAAAAAAAAAAAAACAGTAATTGATGAATGTGAATGTGATGAATGTGAATTTTAAAAAACACACAATGACAATATCTTTAATTAAAAAGAACCGAGAATCAGGCGTGTAACTATTAATTAGTTCTGGGAATGAATATTCGCGTATATTCAAATACTACATTACTTCACTAAATCACTCATTTCTTCACATATTTAATTATTATCTGTAGTTTGGTTCTCATTGATCACTTGATGAAACATCATTAAGATATATGAGTCACCTATTTCCAAAAACCCCTAAATCCATTTTTTACAAAAATTGAACAAGTATCGCCAACTGTTAGTATATAGTTAGAGAAATATTTTAGCACGATATTAGCTATAAAATTGAATTAAATCCTGCGGTAAAAATGTGTGTAAAATTGCTGTTGGTTTCCAAAACCCCTAAATCCACTTGCGTTTACTTTTCAAACACCGCTAAATCCAGTGACGCACTTGGTAAACAAAAACCGCTAAATCCATCGTAGACTTTATTGTAATATTAAATATTATAACAAAAGTAGCTAAATCCAATTTTGTCGATTTTCGCGCTTAATTACCTTAAAAATATATAAATAGAGGATGCAATAATCGACGGAAACGGCTATTGCATAATATTTAAAAAAATTGGCTGTGTTAAGAAATTAGATGCACACATTTCTGCCATTATTAAACGTACTGCTCCGCTTCATTTTAAATTAAACTCTTGTAAAAGAATTGTGTTGACAAAAAGCAAAACAGGAATCATAGTAGATCATGATGAACCACACTAAAACTCAAATATTAACAATTCTGAAACTTGAAATATACAAAAGAAGTAAACAAATTGGCTCAACTAACCCATTACTTGTAAAATTAGACAAAATGAAACTAAACCCAGAAAAAATTCGGAATGTAAATGAACTCTTAAAACTGCGGCATTGAGTGGCAGGGAAAAGCGATAGAAGAAAACCTCAACTACTACAAAAACGTCATTAGAAAATAGAAACTTTAAACGAGTGTTCTCCACTCTTAAGCATGAAGTAAAATTTCGAGTTTAGAAAAGCTTGAAAATTTGGTTTGGTCGCGTAGCGGGAAGCGTGGAGCGACCAAACCAAATTTTCAGGCTTTTCTAAACTCGAAATTTTACTTCATGCGCCACGCGTATAAAACATTGTTTTGAAGTAAAATTCAAAAACGCATAGATCATCTTTAATTAATATGTCTTTTGTTTACCACTACACGAAGTTGAATTGAAAATATATACAGAAATATTTTTCTTATGTATACATATACTAACTTTTTGTTTTAATAGTTCAATTTGAAGCTTTAAACGAGTGTTACCCACTCCCAGATTAAGCATGAAGTAAAATTTCGAGTTTAGAAAAGCCTGAAAATTTGGTTTGGCTGCGTAGCGCGAAGCGCGGAGCGGCCAAACCAAATTTTCAGGCTTTTCTAAACTCGAAATTTTACTTCATGCGCCACGCGTATTAAACAATAAAAGCACTCAAATATTGTGAACAAGTTAACTTTACTTGAAATCGGCGTCTTATACGCGTGGCGCATGAAATAAAATTTCGAGTTTCGAAAAGCCTGAAAATTTGGTTTGGCCGCTGTGCGCTTGGCGCTACGCAGCCAAACCAAATTTTCAGGCTTTTCTAAACTCGAAATTTTACTTCATGCTTAGCCTAGGAGTGGAGAACACTCGTTTAAAGCTTTAAATTGAACTCTTTTAAAAAACAAAGAATATCTGAATACTTACAGCAAATAATTGGGATATGTAAACATAAAAGGAAGACACCCTGTATATGTTTACTATTGAACACCAAATCAGTGTTTTGCACACCTGGCCCTTGAAGTAAAATTTGGAATGTAAATGAACTCCTCTTAAAACTGCGGCATTGAGTGGCAGGGAAAAGCGATAGAAGAAAACCTTAACTACTACAAAAACGTCATTAGAAGATAGAAACTTTAAACGAGTGTTCTCCACTCCTAAGCATGAAGTAAAATTTCGAGTTTAGAAAAGCCTGAAAATTTGGTTTGGTCGCGTAGGGGGAAGCGCGGAGCGACCAAACCAAATTTTCAGGCTTTTCTAAACTCGAAATATTACTTCATGCGCCACGCGTATAAAACATTGTTTTGAAGTAAAATTCAAAAACGCATAGATCATCTTTAATGAATATGTCTTTTGTTTACCGCTACACGAAATCGAATTGAAAATATATACAGAAATATATTTCTTATGTATACATATACTAACTTTTTGTTTTAATAGTTCAATTTGAAGCTTTAAACGAGTGTTTTCCACTCCCAGATTAAGCATGAAGTAAAATTTCGAGTTTAGAAAAGCTAGAAAACTTGGTTTGGCTGCGTAGCGCGAAGCGCGGAGCGGCCAAACCAAATTTTCAGGATTTTCTAAACTCGAAATTTTACTTCATGCGCCACGCGTATTAAACAATGAAAGCACTCAAATATTGTGAACAAGTTAACTTTACTTGAAATCGGCGTCTTATACGCGTGGCGCATGAAGTAAAATTTCGAGTTTCGAAAAGCCTGAAAATTTGGTTTGGCCGCTCCGCGCTTCGCGCTACGCAGCCAAACCAAATTTTCAGGCTTTTCTAAACTCGAAATTTTACTTCATGCTTAGCCTAGGAGTGGAGAACACTCGTTTAAAGCTTCAAATTGAACTCTTTTAAAAAACAAAGAATATCTGAATATTTACAGCAAATAATTGGGATATGTAAACTTAAAAGGAAGACACCCTGTATATGTTTACTATTGAACACCAAATCAGTGTTTTGCACACCTGGCCCTTGAGGTAAAATTTGGAATGTAAATGAACTCCTCTTAAAACTGCGGCATTGAGTGGCAGGGAAAAGCGATAGAAGAAAACCTCAACTACTACAAAAACGTCATTAGAAGATAGAAAGCTAGAGGAAGACAAATATAGACTTATCACAGGTTGATATATAACCTTATTGCAGGTCAAAGTATTGCCTAATTGTAGGTCAAAATGTAGCCTTCTTCCAGGTTAGAATATAGCCTTGCCACAGACCTACATTAAGCTTGGTTCAAGTTAAAATATTGCAGTATCGTAGGTCAAAATACAGCCTTGTCTCAGTTTAATATATTGCCTTATCGTAGGTCAAAATATTGTCCTATTGTAGATCAAAGTATTGCTCAGTCATACGTTAAATTATAGCTTTATTCCAGGTCAAAATATAGCTGTACAAACTATGGCCACATTTTGACGTAACAAGGCTATATTTTGACCTACGACAGGCCTTGCCTTAGGCCCAAATATAGTCGTATTGTAGGTCGATATATAGCATTATCGCAGGTCAAAGTATAGCCTAGTCATAGGTCAATTGTGTCATGTTGAGAAAATATTGATACAATGATGTTTTAATCTTGATTTTCAAGTTGTAATTCAATCTTGTAACAATATAGAATTTCTACTTGGGATTTTCATAAAAAATATATTGTTACGTTATTTGTTTTCAAAATATCTACATGAACTATTTATAATAATATTAAAATAAGAACAATTTAAAGCTAAACTTTATTTAAATAAGAGATGTTATAGAATTTCGGATCCGGTAGGCCGTAAAACTCGGGTATAGGGGCCGATTTTTCCGGGAGTCTGTTAAAGGTGCTAATCCGCGCCTGTTGTAGGATGATGGTGAAAAACATTTAATATCACACCTTCACAATATTGTTTGTATATTGTATGCACATTGTTCAACAGTTTCAACGTATAATCAACTTAACAATATAGATACAGGGAGTTTTTCATAAAGCTTAAGTATTCCAAATTCAGCTTATTTTCTTCAAACCTTTAGATATTCGTTGTGTTTTTAAAAGAGTTTAATTTGAAGCTTTAAATGAGTGTTTTCCACTCCCAGACTAAGCATGAAGTAAAATTTCGAGTTTAGAAAAGCCCCGTGAAAATTTGTCTAGGGTCGCGCAGCGACCCGAGACAAATTTTCTGGGCTTTTCTAAACTCGAAATTTTACTTCATGCGCCACGCGTATAAAACACTAAAATATTGTGAAATTTATTTGTTTAAACATTTGACTAATTTGAATGTTTCATATTTGAATATTCACGAATATTCGAATTCTCAGCCCTACATTAATTTTCCCTGTTTTTTCGCGTAAAGCACGTAATTTCATGGTTTTAAGTAATCAGAAGCAGTAAAAACATTTTCTTATAAATACTCGTCAATCATTAAAATATCATGTTTATCAAAATATTTACAACAAATTATGTCTTCCACATGTTTCATTAGGTTTAATCGCCGCGCAGTATTATTAAGATAAAATAAACAAGATCACGGGTTTTTTATTGTGGGTAAATAGAGTTGTTTATCTAAGTTGTGTGCATAGTATAAACGGATGTCAAGACTAACAGAGACTATTGCCGGGCACTGAAAGGCGTACACAAAACCAGGAACAGTCGTAAAAGCGGGAGATGTTTTCACAATAAACATAAAATTATACACTCTCGCGCACGCTCGCAAAGTTTTTATGGTTAATTAATACAAACAAGGATAAATTGAATTTTAAGTTTGAATAGCGCCACTAAAGGCAGCGGGGATGTGTATTAGATATTTATTTATTTCAAAGCGTGGTTTAATTAAGTTGCGACTGAGGAGGCCTTTGATGTAGGTTAGTAAAGTTGTAGTTTCTATTTATTTTCTAAATTAAACATTCACGTTTTTATTTTTAAGAGCTGTTTATGTAGATTTTCATTTAATTTAATTTTCTTTGCTAATTTTATAACACAATTTGGTTGAGTGGAAAAGGTGATTAAAGTAATGTTTCTTGAAGTAAATTAACATTGATGTTTAGGGTTTCTTAAATGCGTATTATACAGAGACGAGTCTATTTTAAGTATACATATCCTGATAGGTTTTAATTTTCAAGCATTCGTTGTTTCTGAAAAAGTTTAATTTAAAGTTTTTAATAAGTGTTTCCACTTCTTGATTAAGCATGAAATAAAATTTCGAGGTTAGAAAAGCCTGAAAATATGGATTGGTCGCGTAGCGAAGCGAAGCATGAAATAAAATTTCGAGTATAGAAAAGCCTAAAAACTTGTATTGGTCGCGTAGCGAAGCGACCAATCCAAATTTTCGGGCTTTACTGAACTCGATTTTTTTTTCATTTTTGTGCAATTTACTGTTGTGATAATTTGAAAAGATATCAATATTTCTATGTGAATATTTTACATTTATTTTTGTATGCTAAAATATAGGTACAAATTCACAAAGGGCGCAAATGAAAATGCATACTTATAGTCTGTTTAAAAACTAGAAGGAGTAAGTGCCACAGCTCAATTTACACTATAAAAAGTTACCATAAATATCACTACATAAATTTGGCGGCAATTTTAAATAATTTCATATTTACTCTTTAAATAAAATCAAATATCCATTTTGTACTTCTTAATTGTGGTTAAGTATTTTCTTTTCCATCGTACGATATCGTCAGCTCAATTAAAATGCTTATACGGCATCTCGCCATATATCTGTGAAATAAAACATATTTACATTATGTTCATAATATAATATGGAATTTATACTGTGGTGTCGCCTGAACAAGAATAATCCGGACGGCGGGGAGAGATAGGAAGGTTGCCGTGGACACAAAAATAATAAAAATATAATTTTAGATAATAACGCGTGCTAACGTTCGTTTTTGTACGTGACCTAGTTAAGTAATATAAAACTCCCCAAGTACCTGCATTTCTTGTGTTTTCCTGTGGTAAGATTCATAGTATAACGACGGAATCAAATGCACCTATAACTGCAACCAAATGCACCTATGACCGCCGTTATAAATTGGTGACCCCGACGTGATCTTTCCACAACGATCCTCGCCACGGGAATCATCAAGATTCAGGATCTACAAGACGAGCTGACTACAGGAATACCCGCCAACATCAGACGTCGACGCCAAGGACCCTTTTTCGGACGAATTCCTGACTGCATCGAGCATCAACGACGGAACCCAGTTTCAAGTGCAGAAAACCGGACCTTGTCAACAGCCGCCGGCCGCGGCGCCCGCTCCTAACCAGAGTACCGAGCCGACACAGCCTGCAACGTTGCCATTTGCCGCCAGCACCCACCCCCAACCAGGATTTTGGATTTTGAAGTGACAGGTGACAATTACTAGCCCCCCTCGTATTTCGAGGAAACTACTTCCACTATTTTCTCAACCTTAATCTCTCTACTACTCTGCTTACTTTCCTTACCTTTCCTATTTTCAATCACACATCATGGAAAAACAATTAGATGCTGCCGTTGGCACCGTAAGATGTAATTTGCCCCCATTTTTCCGCGTTGACCCTTCAATCTGGTTCGTGCAGATTGAAGCGGAATTTTTGAGCTCGCGCATTACAAATTCTAGTCGCAAGTTTTATCGAGTCGTAGCCGCCTTACCCCCAGACATTGCCATCGAAGTTAGGGATTTACTAATTGAACCTCCCGCTGACCTTCCTTATGAGTGGAGATAATCAAACGAACCACCATTTCCGAAAAAAAGCGTTTGCAGCAATTGTTGTCGACGGAAGTGCTCGGCGACCAAACGCCTTCACAACTACTACGAAAATTGCAACAATTGCTGGGAACAACGCCAATAGACGACAATCTCCTACGCGAAATTTTTTTAAATCGTTTACCGTCAGATGTGCAAAAAATTCTAGTGTCTGCAAAAACCACCTCATTAACAAATTTGGCAGAAATGGCAGATCAAATTTTAGAAATTTCGGCACCCACCATCATTAATAACACCAACGTTTCTCACACCTCGGCAATTGAACATCCAACATCTTACAACACTAGAATTTTAGAACTGCAATCCCAAATTTCTGAGCTGACACAAAATTTAAATTCATTAACAACCGCTTTGACGAAGCAATCTAAAAACAAATTTCGGAACAGAAGTCGGTCAGCATCAAGAAACCGCTGGCAATTAGGCGATGACCCGCAACACAAACTGTGCTGGTACCATCACAATTTTCGTGGTGATGCACGGAAGTGCACTCCACCATGTCAGTGGGGAAACGACGAACAGCGGGGCTAATGTCGGCCCATTCCTCCGCTGTCTCTCCAGGCCCGTTGTTTTTCGTGCGTGACACTAACTCTGGGACAAAATTTTTAGTAGATACGGGAGCCCAGGTTAGCATTTTGGCGGTGGATCAACTCTTCGCCAACACTCATCGCCAATCAAAATTTTCGTTAACCACCGTTAACGGTAGTTTAATACCCACGTTTGGTTCTTAAAAATTAACAGTACACATCGGTCTGGACGTAAAACTTGCGTGGAATTTCATGCTTGCACACGTTAACCACTCCATTCTGGGCGCCGACTTCCTTCGGCATTTCAACATCATTGTTGAAATTGCCCACGAACGTCTCGTAAGGAATGTATTTGGCCCATCAGAAAAACTCAAAATTTGTTCCTTGTCTACCCAAAATTCACCTTATTCGAAATTATTGCAACAATTTCCTGATCTAACAACCCCTTTTGACCTAGCTAAACCCGTCAAGCATGATGTGCAACATCACATCGAAACATCTGGACCACCAGTTTTTGCCAAACCGCGACGATTACCACCTCACAAATTTCAAATTGCAAAAAACGAGTTTGATAAATTGTTACAGCTCGTTTTCGTGAGACCCTCTTCCAGCCCATGGGCGACGCCGCTACATCTGGTAGCTAAATCAGATGGCTCTTGGCGCCCTTGCGGCGATTACCGTGGACTCAATAAAGTTACCATATCAGACCGATATCCTTTGCCTATTCTTCACGATTTCACGTACAATTGTTGTGGTTGCACGTTATTTTAAAAAAATCTATTTAGTAAAGGCGTATCACCAAATTCTAATTCATCCTACAGACATTCCGAAAACGGCAATCACAACACCCTTTGGACTTTACGAATACACTAGGATGAGTTTCGGTTTAAGAAACGCCGCTCAAACGTTTCAAAGGTTTATGGACTCGGTATTACGCGGACTACCATTTTGCTTCGCGTACATCGATGATATTCTCGTTTTCAGCAAGGATGAAAATGAACACGTTCGTCACTTGCAACAAATTATTGAGCGATTAACTTCTTTTGGAATAAAAATTAACTCTGACAAATGTGTTTTCGGTGAAACAAAATTAGACTTTTTAGGTCACAGCATTAGTGATTCGGGAATCAAACCTCTACAGTCCAAGGTCGATGCGATTTTGTCCTTCCCACAACCCACTGACCAAAAAGCATTACAACACTTTTTCGGCATGGTGAACTTTTACCATCGGTTCATAAAATCATGCTCGAGTATCCTAGCACCGCTCAACCAGTTTGCTGCAACAACTCCATGCAACAAACCACTAGTCTGGTCCCAACCCGCTCTTCAAGCATTTACGACAGTTAAGGCTGCACTCGCCGACTGTGCTATGCTTGGTTTACCAGATCCGGTTGCGGAGTTAAGCATTATGGTAGACGCATCTGACTCCGCTGCTGGCGCGGTCTTGCAGCCGAAGGATAATTCTGGCGTTCTTCGACCGCTCGCTTTCTTTTCCAAATCTTTTTCAACAACAGAACGCAAATACAGTACTTTTGGCCGTGAATTGCTTGCTGTTTATTTGGATATTAAAAAGTTCAAATATTATCTTGAAGATCGCGAATTTATCATCTTTACAGATCATAAACCTTTGATCTCTGCTATAAATTCGAACTCGGATCGTTTTTCAGGACGAGAGCACAGACACATCACCTTCATCGCGCAATTCACCACTAACATTAGTTTCGTTCCAGGTACCGAAAACAGCGTTGCTGATACATTATCGCGAGTCGAAATTAACTCTTGAGATATACCTAACCTTGCAAAATTACAATCCGAAGACGGCGAACTAAAATTCCTTTTGAATAACGGCACCACTTCACTTAAGCTCGAGCAATACACTCCGCCTGGCACTAGCACACCTATATACACAGACATAACTCTTGCTCAAAGACGACCCTATATCCCTTCAGTCCTAAGAACTAACATTTTACAGTCTCTTCACGGACTTACACACCCTGGCGTCCGTGCAATGAAACGTCTGGTTACATCTCGCTATGTGTGGCCACGGATGAATCAAGACATCGCACAATTTGTCAAATCATGCTTGAAGTGCCAACAAATTAAAATTCACCGACACACTGTATTACCAATCGCTACTTTTCCGGACCCTGACGACCGTTTCACCGATATACACATCGACATCATCGGCCCTTTGCCTATTTGTAACACTTACAGATACCTTTTAGTTTGCATC
Source organism: Philonthus cognatus (assembly GCA_932526585.2). NCBI lineage: Eukaryota > Metazoa > Arthropoda > Insecta > Coleoptera > Staphylinidae > Philonthus > Philonthus cognatus. Next base: position 46,568,937 of record OW052241.1, read on the forward strand.
GGCGGGGAGAGATAGGAAAGTTGCCGTGGACACAAAAAATAATAAAAATATAATTTTAGAGAATAACGCGTGCTAACGTTCGTTTTTGTACGTGACATAGTCAAGTAAAATAAAACTCCCCAAGTACCTGCATTTCTTGTGTTTTCCTGTGGTAAGATTCATAGTATAACGACGGAATCAAATGCACCTATAACTGCAACCAAATGCACCTATGACCGCCGTTATAATACAATAATGTGTCTCTATCAGAGCTGGGACGGATCCTCGTAAAAGGGATTCGAATCATCCTAATTTGATTCGAATCACGAATACTCGAATAAAGGATTCGTAAGAGATAAATATGATTCCAATCGAATATTCGTATCCTGTTTTCTCGAATCACGAATACAAATCCTTTAAGAATAAATTTGATTTTATTATTTTTTTGCAACCCTTAATATATAAATATCGTTACCAGTTGTTTTAACAAAAATATTCAAAACCTAATTATTTATTATTAGCACTGAACATCGTTGAAAACAGCCTAAATATCTGACTCCCTGTTACTCTGGTTAAAGATGTATTTGTGTGTTTCTGAACTCCACTTCAAATCAGTGTTTTGTACGCGTGGCGCATGAAGTAAAATTTCGAGTTTAGAAAAGCCCGAAAATTTGTCTCGGGTCGCTGCGCGACCCTCGACAAATTTTCACGGGGCTTTTCTAAACTCGAAATTTTACTTCATGCTTAGCCTGGGAGTGGAAACACTCGTTCAAAACTTCAAATTAACCTCTATTATAAAATCGACTAATGCCTGAAATTTACGTAAATAAAAAATTCACTGAATATCATTAAAACCGGAAAGTCACAGAAAAGTCATGGAATTATTTCAAATTGATCAAAACACTAACAAAAAAGCCATATGATATTATTAAATTTGTCAAAATGAGCAGGCAAATTACAAAACACGTAAGAATTTATAAAATTAACTTAAATATTGGCAAAAACAATGAAAACTATTAAGCAGAATGGGGGTTTCCCACAGAAGAAAAATACATTAAAATTCCAGGGAAAAAATCTTTAGTCAGGAAATTTCGGAAAAATTTAACATTTCAGATTGTGCCTGCCATGTCAGTTTTACTTCAAACAATATTAAACAAAATTGTGAAAACTAGATTATTATCTTTAAAAATATTTTCAATCATTTAATGTTCTTATCAAAGCATTCACTTTGAAGTTTCGAACGAGCGTTTCCACTCCTAGACTAAGCATGAAGTAAAATTTCGAGTTTAGAAAAGCCACGTGAAAATTTGTCGAGGGTCGCGCAGCGACCCGAGACAAATTTTCTGGGCTTTTCTAAACTCGAAATTTTACTTCATGCGCCACGCGCATAAATCAGTGATTTAACGAGAAATTTAAAAACACACAAAAAAACATTTTTCATATTATTCCTCGCAATTAATTCGAATTATTATTATTGACGATTCAAATCCTTTTGTAAGTATTCGAATCCTTTTATAAATATTCTAATCTTATTATAAATATTCGAATCCTTTTATAAATATTCGAATCCTTTTACAAGGATTCGAATCACCCACATTTAGACTCGAATACGAATCCTCTTAAAAAAAATGTAACGAATCCGGATCACGAATCCAGTTGAACTAAAGTATTCGAATGCTTTTTTAAATCCTCTAAAAGGATTCGAATCCTAAATGATTCGAATTCTGCCCAGCTCTGGTCTCTATCTTATTTAAAAATGATTTGTTTCATAAAACTATACAAGGTAGAACGACTCATCTTCGGCATCCCTGTATGATCGTTTACTTCTTTTAAGACTTTATTCAAAGTTGGCAGTTCATTTTTATAGAAAAAACTATGCACGGATCTCTTCACTACGTCATCAAAACTTGTAATTATGTCCTCCAAGCTGTTTAGGGTTACAAATCTCTCCGGATTTCTTATATTCGCTAATGGTACGATAGACAGTGGAATTTACAAACTCCTAAAAATTAAACATTTTATTATTTGATGCATATTTTTATGCTATTTGATATCTCACCTACTGCACTAATAATGTCTGATACAACAGCAGTCATTTTCATATGTGGATCATCTGATATCATCTGCTTATATGATATGATAATATTTATTATGCACTGTTTTTCAGACAGATATAAATGACCCAAATCCAACTTCTTACGCTTTTTTGGATGTGAAGGTGATATTATCACCGAGCTTGTACTGGGTCCATAATCCATCACAACAATATAAACAAAACTAACTTTTAACTATGTTAAAGAAACACCGCATAAAAAGTTATTACGAAACAGACAAAGTTGCAACTTGGTAACGCTTCGAATTAAGGTTATGTCAGCTGTTGCGTCTAATAATGACGTAATTAGCATAGTGTAAAATGTGCGCGCTCTCGGCCAATCAGAGTTGTAGGTTTTGGCGCTTGAAATTTAAAACGCTCCTCCTAATTATTAAACAGATTATAGTTATTATTAATCCACCACGAGATTTAAATAAAATAAGATTACATGTCTTGATTAATACTGGAATTTTTAAAAATTAAAGTATTGTATTGTATTGTAAAGTATTGTAAGTATACTCATTAAAAAATATATTCAAAGGGGAATAGTGAAATATTTTAATTATTTGAATATTTGAATAATTAGAATTTTCTAAATTATTTTGACTCTAGTTCCATTCTAAACTGAGTTATTTATTATGCATCCGGGCCTAAAATACAATATCGAATTATATTAGCTCCAAATTAAGACAATTTTATTAAATACAATTGATTTTCTATATAAAGAGAGGATTCGCATTGAGTTCTTAGAATATTCAAAACGCGGTTATAGCCCAAGCCAAAGTTGTCGGTATGATGATTACGACCCGATATTGCACTCGATTGCACACATTACTCGGCTGCATTTGAATTGCACACTTTAGCGTGAAGCACTAATGCAGCTGAAAAATTCTCTCCGCCATCTGGCCTCGCCGGGTCAAAACAAATAAAAAATACGAACGCTCGACACGTTAAAATCTAAAGAAGAAAACGGCATTGTTAGCGACAATCAAAAACGCACGTGACTCGAAACGCAGCTGAGATTTTAAACTTAAACAATAATCGTTGTTTAAATAGGTTCTAATTTATCCACGCTGTGTTTGAAAAGGGGAAAAAAAAACGCGCGCGCACAATAACTTGTTTGTGCATAAAAGGACTTGAACATGTATATGCATGTATCACCTTAAGGAGTTATCATGAAATGAGTATTTTTTGCACGTAAGCTCATTGCGCGCCCCCACGCCAATAAATGGAAACAAGATGAGATAGGGTAACAAAAACATGAACTCTGAAAACGTGTAAATGTAAAAAAAAAAGGTAACGAGATACAATCTAGTTGTTAAGTGTGAATTGAATTCTATTAGAGTGCGGAACTATTTTCTCGTTATTTTTTTTTTCTTTCATTCTTAGTCTTGTAACCGATCGGCGAACTTTCGGATTCAATTATTGGGCCATTGTTGGGGCGCATTATTTATATGTTTGAACGTTGCGCTCGTGACTCCGTGAAATATAATTCAATCACGTTTTTGTTCCTCCGGAGAAGAAAATAATGCCGTGTTAATGCTGTTCAAGTTCGGATGAATGTGGATCGTTTGCTTTGTAATTGTTCGATTATTTCACGAACGGATTTTTGGATGACGCGCAGAATATTTCATAATAATCTATAAATCTTGCTTTGATTATGCATACATACAAGAAATTTTTATTTTATGTATACATATCACGTTCCTGTATTTGTTTACAGGACTGGATTGGCCTATTTTGGGACCCTAGGATTACGCGCTCCTGGGTCGCCTAAATTTGCTCAATAGTAGAGCCGCCTCTGTCAATACATCGAGAAAATATGAATTAATTAAAATAAAACACTGTGCAGCATTCTTTACTGTTCCTTTATGTCTGAATAGACATTTAAATAATTACACTAAAGTGGTGGGAAATCACCGTCTGGGCTTCCTCCACTTTTTAAAACGAAAACTTTAAATACACAAGAAGTGCGGAGAATGGAAGACGGACGCGGAACCAACAACGTTTTGGCAAAGTTACAAATTAACTCATCTGTTATCAGACGAAACTTTTAACGCTGCCGGAGACTGCCATTAGTCAAAAGCCCGGGGTCGGTTCACTTCAAAAATCATCTCGAATGGGAACGTGAATGAACATATACGGTATCTGACTATTTCGAGTGCGCCATATTTAATCGACCGTGCACAGATATGAATACGGCAACTGGGCGGAATAATGCAATCGGCCTCGCATTCGTATCTCCTCAACTGTATGCATGGTTAAGATATTGGGATGGGGATAGATTGGGTGTTATTAAATTTTGGACATGTTACAAATGTAATTTTACTGTAACTATATTATATAAAATTACCAAAAAACTATTCGTGAAAATGCAAACAATGTCTTAATTAATAAGACAACTTAAGACGATAAATATTCTTTGAAACAACTACTTCCCGTGCAAATACACCTCCGGATATTGAATTATTTGACCTAAACGTTACATATACTTTAATAGAGCGTTGTAACAAATCAAATTAAATAAGATTTTAAATATTTCATTGTATAATTCAATATCCGGAGGTGTATTTGCACGGGAAGTAGTTGTTTCAATGGATATTTATCGTCTTAAGTTGTCTTATTAATTAAGACATTGTTTGCATTTTCACGAATAGTTTTTTCGTAATTTTATATATTATATTTAAAGTATGCAAACTATAAGAAGCTTAAGCTTATTTTCTCGAATTCAAATAGTTTTGAATTTGAATTTATCTTGTTTACTGTAACGTTTCAACTTCTTGGTTTTGTTCAATGTGTTTTTTTAAATCTTCTATTTAAAATTATATTTTTTTAAAAATAATAATTAGTGTGCCTTGTAAAAAAAGTGACAAATGTCATTTATTGTGAGGTTATGCCATTAATAATAACGAAACAACAAATAAGCACCTACGTTACAACTTAATGTAGAATAAAAGTAAAGGAAAAATGTAAATATTTTGTTATTTCAACTTTTCGATTATGACTCATTTTTTTAAGTGTATTTATAATTTTACAACATTTCAGTGTCTTATACGCGTGGCGCATGAAGTAAAATTTCGAGTTTAGAAAAGCCCCGTGAAAATTTGTCTCGGGTCGCTGCGCGACCCTCGACAAATTTTCTACGCGGGGCTTTTCTAAACTCGAAATTTTACTTCATGCTTAGTCTGGGAGTGGAATCACTCGTTCGAACTTTAAATTTTACTCTTATACAAAATCGATGTATGTAATATAATAAATCATTCATTGAAATCATAGAAAAAGATGCAAAATTTTACCTAATATCAACAACCTACATTGGACCAGAACCAATGCTACCGATTCCCAAAAAATCAATAAGACCAAGCGCAAAAGAGTGGACCCTTGAAAGACACACCGAGCGCTGGAAAAACCTGACAGGGCATAGACACAGTAAACTACTGATGGAAAAACCCTGCCAAGAACTAGCAACTGAGGCCCTCAGACTTAGTAGAAACAACCTTAGAATAGTCACAGGACTGATAACTGGACACTGTACCCTAAGGAAGCACCTGCATAACATGAAACTGTTCACAGAAGATCCAATATGCAGACTATGCCTGGAAGAGGATGAAGACGCCTCACATGTACTATTCGAGTGCGGGGCACTTTCCACCTGGAGGGAAACAAACCTTGTCCAAGGGAATCCTAGCCACTTCCCGAAGGGAAAGATGATCGAAAGGCTGCTGGGACTAGCCAACTAGACAGAGCTTTTTGATTAACTACGGTAACGGAAGAAGTACAATAAGCCACACGGCTGCGGTGCTAGGGCAGAAATAACCCTAACTTCCGTTTCCTGCCCCTAACAACCTATTCACCCACGATCTGTATAATGAGGACCCCAAATACTTTAATTCCTCCCAATATGTCCTACAGTTTGCAGATGATACGGCCCTCCCATGCTACCAATCTCAACTCCGCAATATCATCCTTACAGGCACTCCTTGACACAATCCAATCCTGGTTCCTAAAATGGAGAATATCCATTAATCCAAACAAATCTCAAATCCTTATCCCACACCACAGAATATCTGAAAATTCTCCCACAGTCCTCATAAATAACATGCCCATCCCACCCTCCCCTCTATGTAAATACCTAGGTATCTCCTTCGACCAGAAACTCTCCTTCCAACAACATGCCAAAAAAACAAAATCCAGCATCATAGCAAGGGCTAAACATTTTAGATGCCTCACCTTCAAAAACAGAGGCATTTCAACTAAAACGGCCACTAAAATTTACAAAACCATATGCCGCCCGATGCTGGATTATGGTTTAATTTTACTATCCTCTCACCCACGCACCCTACAATATATCCTCGTTGCAGAGTGATCCTCCCTACGTACCCTGACCAAAATACGAAATCCACGCAATCCACTATTTAATCCCTCAAATAAATCCCTATATGATCAGACACAAATTATCCCCATCGACGAACGCTATCCATATTTGTTGGAAAAATTCTCAAAGTCACCCTATAATTTTTCAATAATTAAACGTTTTTGTATTCCCAGAAATCCCCGTATCTCATCCAAATACAAATTTCCCACTAACACAATATTCGAAAACACCAAAATATCTGCAAAAAAGAAGAATGAAGAAACAAAATAGGTGGAAAGACCTAAGGTCGATAACCTGTTTGACAAACAAAATAACATATAAGTATGAATTGTATAACATGTATATTCTATTTTGTCAAATAAAGATGATGATGATGATGATCAACTTTTAGAGTTAACTTTATAATTTGCTCGGCTCTTAATGGGTTAATATTCTATTCCTAAGAAAAACAGTATTTATTGAATATTAAAGTTGCATTTAATATAATAACAAACTGTAAATAAATCGACAAAAATCTAGAAATATCGAAAATTTAGACATGTTGAAAATCTTGACGGTCCACTCCCAGACTAAGCATGAAGTAAAATTTCGAGTTTAGAAAAGCCCCGCGTAGAAAATTTGTCGAGGGTCGCGCAGCGACCCGAGACAAATTTTCACGGGGCTTTTCTAAACTCGAAATTTTACTTCATGCGCCACGCGTATAAAACACTGAAATATTGTAAAGTTTAAAACATACTAGCCATTATTTTGTCCGGTTGGTACATACTAATTCTATTTATAAATTTTGATCAGTATTAAAAGTCCAATTTTGTTTCAAGGCAGACTATATTTATTTCCAAAAAATCATGTGAACAAGATTTAGTAGACATTTTTTCTAGCATAAATATTAAATTAAAATCAACATATCGAACATAGTTGGATTCAGAAAAACAATGTCCAATACAATAAAATTAAAAAAGTATCATATGTTCAATATGAAAAACCTCTAGAGTGCCATAATTTAATCTTCTTTCAAATTTAATTTAAAATTTTGGCTACACCCTTCAGGAAATGACATATAAAGCGTCAGACATAATAATTATAAAGTATATTTTAAGAGTTACTATCTTAGAATATTTGCCATGGCTCTTTAGAAATGTTTTTAAACTGAACATACGATATATGCAGCCATTTAAAAATTTAAAGTTGAATTTTATTTGGCAATGAAGTTAATTTTGAAAAAATATATAATTAGTGTCAATTTATGGTATTGAAACTGCCATTGACTTTGATTTTTAGTTTATTCAAATCGATCAATAAATAACAGAGTTATGGCGTTAGGGCGTTTATGTATATAGACTTGAAATTGGACTTTGGGTATTTTTTAGTTAAAATATCAAGAAACAATATTTTCGATGATGTAAATTATGAAAAAAATAGTCCCTGCAATTATAAAATTGTTTGAGCTTCTGAAATATCAATAGCTACTGAATAATGTAACTCCTAAGATAATTAATGAATTTTAACATGAACTCCATTAACCCAGAAATGATGAATTCTTTGATCTAACCCCGAAATGAAAACGTTTAAGAATTCTGCAAACCCGGCCGTCGGGAATTGATTATAAAAGTGAATTAAAAACAAGGTCCGAACGGTAATGAACGCCGTGAATCCACCTCGAGGCGATCGATCAGCCGTTGTTTCATCCCGATTAATCACATCAAAGAAATGTGCGCGCCTTTAAAGCGAATTGTAATCTCCGAATGGGAACAACCGTATCGATTCGATTCATCATCATCACCAACATCGCGATCTTTTATTAATCCTGTTTCAATTAAGGAATTTCAGCGGATAAAGACAAAAGGAACGGAGAGAGCACGTAAGTGTCGAGGAAGTTTCTAATAAAACGCAATTAGACCCTATTGTGGCCGCTACAAAAGCCTCGGATTTTTTTTTATTAAAGCAAAACATAATCCGTAACAACGGTTGTTGCTATTAATCACCGCTGTTTACAATTATGATCATTCCTTCAATATTACGCCGGGAGGGGACAAAGGAGGCTGCAACTACGTCCAAAACTCTCGTTAATTACGAAAAAGTCCATTGTCAGGCGATTTCAATTGATGGCGTCTTTATCCTTTATATACAGGAACGTCCCAGCCAATACAAGGAGCGTATATCCTTGTCACTGTTCCCCAGGACTCGCGAAACAATGCGAGGGGCCTTAATTTATCACGCAGTGGGACCGTTTCCTTCCTTCCTTCACAATCGAGCTCTTAGATTGAACTCTCAGACGCTTGTCATCCATGCAGAGAGAAAAACGAAGCGAAAAAAAAAATCACAATTTCCTTCCTCCCCAAGAAATACTTTAAATGCTTTTAATGGTGTGCAACACACATATAGCAAATATTTATTTAACATCTCTATTGATAAATAACGTTACATTTTACAATATGTACATGTGTGTATTTACAATATTTATGGGCGGATATGTAACTGTCACTGTTACATGGCTATCGACCAGAGGTGTTTCCGCCTGGATTAGTTATTCGATCGAACGTCAGTCACCAATAAGTGAATAAGTGAAATGATGATATGATGTCAAATGACCTTCTACCTAAAGCCTTGAGTACTCTGCAGGGTCTGATCGACACTATACCACTATAGTTCGCCAAATGGAGAATCACCATAAACACTAACAAAACCCAGCTCCTAATTCCATTCCATCGTACTGACAACTTCCCATTTCGTATTTTTATAAATGACCAACCTTTACCTCCCTTTCGCACCTGCAAATACCTCGGAATAACTCTTGATCCCAAATTTACCTTCAAACCCTATTCCCAAAAACTTAAAGAAAAAATTAAAAGCAGGGCAAGGCATTTCAGAACACTTACCTACAAACAACAAGGTATCTCTACAAAAACTGCTGTCCATGTTCATAAAATGATTTGCCGACCCCTGCTAGAATATGCCGCTATCCTTTTTCATAACCCCCGTCCCCGGCTGTGTTAAAGAATTTTCAAGGAGGAGCCTAATTTTTGTGAATACTCTGAGAGCTGATCGTTCAGCTAGATCAGCTCTCAGAGTACTCACCAAAATTAGGCACCCCCTTAATCCCCTTTATAACCTATCCAACACTCTTCTCTACGAAAAAAACAATATTACTCCTATCGAAGAACGTCTTTTGTATCTATCACAAAAAATCGCCTCTAACCCCAACATCCTGGAAATCATCAATCATATATGCATCTCTCGTAACCCCAACATAATCCCAAAAGTCAAATTCCCAGAACACACAGTTCATCAATTCATATCATCATTACATCCTGACAGCAACAATCACAATGACGTTGAATGACAGTGACTTGACAAAGACAACGTTAAATTTACAATAATTAAATTAATAACAATAAAAAGAGGCTGAAGGGCAGCTTGGTGGTGCAGTGGTTAGAGTGTTGTACTGCCACGCCACGGACCGGGGTTCAAATACCGGCCTAACAAGTTGTCTGCATTTATATAGGTTAGGATAAAAATGCCAAACACTCCGTCTTCTCGGATATGACGATAAATGCATGTAGGACCCGTGTACTGCCTGGATGTTGCGTGCACGTTAAAGATCCCTACCGGTGGGTTGGAACTCCCACCGGGTTCGGCAAAATTCCCGGATAGCTGTAGACCTAATCTCCGGCGTCATGATTGGCCTTAGCAGCGGAAATAGATGACGTAAAACCCAAAAAAATAAAAATAAAAAGAGGCTGAAAGACCGATGGTCGATAGCTATTTTATAGAATCAATTTTAATTTCTGTATACAATTTATAATCTGTTTGCATTTATGAATATTTTGAAAATTCTATAAATAAAGATGTTATATATGTTATATATTTATATTGACAAATAACGTTACATTTTACAATATGTACATGTGTGTATTTACAATATTTATGGGTAGATACGTAACTGTCACTGTCAAATGGCTATTGACCAGAGGTCCTTCCGCCTGGATTAGTTATTCCGTCGAACGTCAGTCATTAATAAGTGAATGGGTGAAATGATGAAATGTTGTCATTAGTGATTTTTTGTATTTGGGAAGTATGGAGAGATTTCTGTAGAAACAGTATAGGGATAGGATTTGGTAGTTGTAGTGGTGTTTAGAAAAATTTTCGGATATGAATTGAAGGCGTTCATCTAGACGAATTATAAAAGTGGTGTCATAGTGGAATTGGTTAAAGAGATTATGTAGTGGGTTTAAGGGGTGACGGAGTTTGGTGAGACTTCTTAGAGAAGCTCGCTCGCTAACCTGGCTATGGTGTAGTGTGGGGTTCTGTGATGAGGAAAATAGGATGGATCCATAATCTATTAGGGGACGGCATATAATTTTATGAATTTAAACTGCTGTTTTTTTATTAATACCAGCTTGTTTATATGTCATACCTCTAAAGAATTTTCCCCGTGTAGTTACCTTATTTTTCACGTTACAGCTTGTAGTCGAAAGTAAGCCCAAGATATTTTATGTGGGGGGTATTTGGTATCTAGGGGCATTGCTGCACTGCACTAAGACCTCATTAGCCCCATTGTGCTGCCTCCCACTACGGGTTACCCATCCTCAGCTCAACCATCCCACCTTGTCTAGGTAGTCTGGTATTACTGAGGTGGGCAAATCCCTGATGATGTCCATCGTTAGCCATCATTCACCCAGTATGGATCCTTTCGTAGACGAGAGTGCCGGGCATTTGCTGAGGATGGTCTTGGCAGTCTCGTTTTCTATTTCACACCCTCTACAAGATGGGGAAAAGGTGTACAGGGTTTTGAGATACGGAGATAAGGAATAAATAGTTATTGATTTTAAGATAGGGGATAAGGAGTTGTGACTTTCGGGAATTAATTTTGATTCTCTATTTTGCGAACCAGCGTTCGAGAGTATCAATCAGCTCTTAAAGAGTTCGGAGAGCTTTGGGTAGGGTAGGAGCATGGGAAATAAGGGCGGTATTATCGGCGAATTGTAGAATATATGTTTAGTAGGTTTGAAGTGTTTTGGATCGGGATAATAAATGTCGGAACAGAAGATATTGCAGATAAGTGGGAAAAAAGGGGAACCTTGTGGAACCCCTCGCTCTGGTGGGAATAAAGAGGAGAAAAGGTTTTCAATTCTTACTTTAAGGGATCTGTTGGACAAGAATGAGTGTAATATATATATATATATATATATATATATATATAAATATATATATATATATATATATATATATATATATATATATATATATGAGGTGTCTGGGGATATTTAGGAGGTGACATTTAAAAAGGAGGCCTTTGTGCCATACAGAATCAAAGGCTTTCTGGATATAGAGGAATAAAGCTGCAGAGGATTTACCTTCAAGGAGAGTTGTTTGTAGGTTGGACGTAAGGATGGTAAGTGGTATACTGCTGGAACGTTTGGGAAGGAATCCAAATTGATACTTGGGATTTGAGGAGGGATTCATATAATTTTCCAAGGACTGGTAGGAGAGTAGGTAGGAAGAAGTCATCGGTTTTGGTCATGTTTTGGTATACAGATTATAATATTTGTTTTCAATTCTGGTGGGAAGTAGTTATTTTGGTAATTATAGTTGACGATATTGAGGATATGGCTATGAATATGTGATGGTAAGGATTTAAGGATACGTCTGTGGATGTAGTCATGTCGGGGTGCAGTGTTTTTGCCCTTTTTTAAACTTTGTTGTACTTAACCGTTTATAAATAAGTCTTTGTTTGAGGTTGAGTTTTAATTGTGTGCTTCTTAGAAGTATCACTTCTTTGGTAGAAAGAGTAAATGAGCAGCGACCGACAAATCCAAATTTTTGGGCTCTTCTAAACTCGAAATATTTACTTCATGCGCCAGGCGTACAAAACACTAATTTAGTGTAAAGTTCTAAAAACACTTCATCCAAGTCTCTAATGGTATAAAACGCACCCAAAATGTATTGGAGATTGATATTTTGTGTATTGATAGACCGTCGATTTTTATATCGGTACATGTAAGTTGCATTACATATGAGGGGATATGTTGCGCACGACCTGCGCAGCGGCGAGTTCAGTATTCCGCGAGTATGTTATTGCCATACCACTCGAGAAACGTACGATACTTTACCTACGCCCTAACAAAATAAACAATGAGCATGAAAGAACAAGGTATTTATTCAATAATTTTTGACATGACATTGATGAGAACTAAATTTCTACTTGATCAATATACATCAAAGAAATGTCATTTGGTTGTACGGTAATCAATCAGCTGCTTACCTGTCAGCATGTAATATACTTGTCAAAGCTATTACGTGCATGTGTAGGTAATAATGTCAATCATACGCGTCAAGATGACAGTGTGGTATGATGCGGTTAATAGATAGTGCGTAGGTAAAAATACTAAATTCACAGTTAGAACTTAGGTACGTCTGGCATGTTAACCGCATAAAATCCATAATTATTTTCAGGAAATACGGACATCTTGTATATTATAGGGTCCCAAAATTCTAGTTACGCCACTGACTTTTCAGCGGAGCGATATGTGTTAAAAAATTAAATAAGAAAAAACCTGAAAGTTCTTTCGCTTCCCCCGGCAAATCAAAATGTTCAGGCTTTTTTAAACTTTAAATTTCACTTCATGCTTAATCAATAATTTTTCTTGATCCTTCATAACTGGTTTATCGATAATTTTCGAGTAATTTAAAATATCGTTTTATTTGTGAAAAAAGTAAAAAACAACGATATTTTGATTTACTGGAAAATTATCGGTAAACCAATTATCCCGAAATTACCAGTAATTCAAAAAGTCGGTAAATTTATAATTTCTAGTATAGAGCGAGATAAAAAAATACGCTAATGAATTTTTATTTCACCTCAGTTGATGAGGGCCTGAATAGAGGAAAAAGAAGGGCACTTGGCAGGTTTCAGTTAATTAAGATTGTGGATTTAATTAAAGTATGGCGAGGAAATGTTTTGCAACAATTAAACGGAAAGAAAGAGTTGAATCCTCTCGACGGTGGTGTGGCGGTCGGAGGTGAAAGAGGCCGAGGCGGGCTGCCCCTCGTGAAAGATTAAAATTTTTAATTACCTTCGCAATGAAAGTTTTAATGACAGCTTTCGCGTGTAGGAAAAGGAGCGCTTTAAAGTTTCTAGCGCTCGGAGTTCGCGAGAATTTCTAGGGAAATGTACGCCTTTTTTCCTCTCCTCGGTGTTATTTTTTTTCAGATGTGAAGTTTTAAAGCCAACTAATCTCAATGCAACTTTGTAAATTTGCGCAAAAAGAATGGATAATAAGGAAGTTTCTTTTTGTTTGTTAAACTTTCAACGACCAAAATTTATAACCGAGATAATTTTGAATATAATTAAAAATATTGCAGTTCGTGAAAGACAATATTTATTTAGTTGTCACTGTTGTTTTTCCAATTAATATATTTTAAACGTAGGGTCAGGTCAGGTTATTAACTATTTTAAATATTAATTTCCCCTTTTCGCACCTTCCTTAAATATGTATTTACATTTCAAAGGGAATTTTTCTTTAAAGTATATTCTAAATTCAGCCTATTTTCTGTAAATATTTAGATATTCCCTGTTTTTTTTTTAATGTCAATTTGAAGCTTTGAACAAGTGTTTTCCACTCCCAGACTAAGCATGAAGTAAAATTTCGAGTTTAGAAAATCCCAGCGAAAATTTGTCGAGGGTCGCTCAGCGACCCGAGACAAATTTTCTGGGCTTTTCTAAACTCAAAATTTTACTTCATGCGCCGCGCGTATAAAATACTAAAATATTGTGAAATTTATGTATATTAGAACTTCCCTCAAAATTAGTGTTTTATACGCGTGGCGCATGAAGTAATATTTCGAGTTTAGAAAAGCCCTGAAAATTTGTCTCGGGTCGCGCGGAAACACTTGGTTAAAGCTTTAAATTGAAGTTATAAAATTTAAAGTTCAGTTTAATTTAAAGCTTTAAACAAGTGTTTTCGACTCCCAGACTAAGCATGAAGTAAAATTTTGAGTTGAGAAAAGAACTTAAGAAAAGTTAAAGTTAAGTTTAATTTAAGGCTTTAAAATTTTCTGGGCTTTTCTAAACTCGAAATTTTACTTCATGCGCCACGCGTATAAAACACTAAAATATTGTGAAACTTACGTATATTCGAACTTCGCTTAAAATCAGTGTTTTATACGCGTGGCGCATGAAGTAAAATTTCGAGTTTAGAAAAGCCCAGAAAATTTGTCTCGGGTCGCTGCGCGACCCTCGACAAATTTTCACGGGGCTTTTCTAAACTCGAAATTTTACTTCATGCTTAGTCTGGGAGTGGACAACACTCGTTTAAAGCTTCAAATTAAACTCTTTTAAAAAACAACGAATGTCGGAAAATTTACAGCTTATGCATGTGTTTACCTAAAAGAAAAAATCACAGTATGTTGCTTGTATTAGAATTTTGCTAAGGAAATTGAGGATACTAGCAGACTTGTCTAATTGCAGTTATTAAATTTTAACAACCCTCGGCGAGGCCATTAAAAATAAATTAAGGAACGGACCTCTCTTCTAATTTCGGCGCGAATAACCCGCGCGCGCTTTTAGTTCTTCTCCCAAGATTTATGTAACGAACCACTCACTCTCCCTTAACCGAATTGCGGCCGCTGGCCAATCTGCCAGCCCAAGAAAGGTTTCCCTCACCCCCTCACAGTCCTCCATAATTAACTTTTGAAATTTTAGATCCTGCCATTCGTGAGTCATGAATTATGCACGGTGTTTGCTGCGAAATTATTCGCGTCTTGTAGCCAGGTAGTCGACCGTAAAACAACTGCAACTGCGTTTTGGGTTGTTTGTTTGATGTTCGGTTCAAAGGGCGTCGATTACATTTTCTAAATTGTTAATAAACGGCGTTGGTGATTGAATTTGGCGTCCGCCGCAACGAAACGCTCGAATAAATAATAACTGTGTTGATTATTGGGGTTTATATTTAAACTCAGGTTGAAAGCGCTCTGGATATTTTCAGTTTCAATGAATCGTCTTAATATTTTAATAGAACACAGGTTTAAAATATTTTTTAGCTAAGAATAACATAAAAATGATTAAGAAGGAAATAAAAGTTATAGAAAACAGTTCCAGTTAATTCAACTGTCTTTTAATTAAGTAACTTAAATTCTTCACGTAACTTAAATATCTTCAATTTGGTTCTCATTAATCACTTGACTCAAATAACTAAATTAAACAGTTCCAGATTTAAATCTGAAGTACTACTTTCTTTCCACCAATGCAGTGGTTCCCAACGTGGAACCTACGCGGGGGAATTTGTGTTTTCATAGGCAATTGAAAATTAATAGAATGTCTGACAGTAATATGAAAATTAATTAACTGATAAAATAGATAATTCATTAAAGAAATATTACAAATGTACCTTTCACCGCCTCAAATTATTTGTATCTACTACCCATTTAATGAAGTCCCTCTGAGGATCAGGTAAATTAATTTTTGTATAATAGTCAGTAATTAAATACCAGGTATTATCTGCCCAATTATATGTACAAATTTTGGAAAAGTTCTAAATATGTGTTGTTTAGTTGCAAGTTCTAGCAGTCTGTTTTTTGAAACTCTCTGCATCGTGACAATTTATTTGATAAATTATGATTTTTTTCTTGGTGCTAGTAACATACAATGTTTTACACACTTCATTATAAAAGTGTCATACAATAATAACTAAAACTAAGACTAATGTTTAACATATTCTAAAAACTAAGGACATTATATCATATAGAACATATAAAAAGAGATGATACAAACTATTAAATATTTTAAATAAAAAAGTGTAAATAAATTAAAAGCATTAAAATCGGCTCCATTCCTGTGCAAGGACTCTAAAATCGTGGTTTAAGTACTCATCTCAACTATAGAAGACCTCCGCTAAAAGAATATCCTTGATCCGTTTTAAGAATTGTTTTGCATCGAGTTTCTTAACGGAACTAGGGAGCACATTCATGAAATTGACTGCATGATACCTTGTGCCAGTTTGGGATTTTGTTAATCAATGTGGTTTTGTTTGTAAGTTTGACTTAAATCTAGTTTTATAGCAGTGACTATTCGACTCTACATCGTTATCGAGTATGTTCTTCCTTATATGACTGAGACAGTGCAGTATGAATAAGCATGGTAAAGTCAATATTTTATGCTGAATGAAGGCTTGCCGACAATCATCATTAAAACCAATTCCAGCTATTATTTGAATGACTTTTTGCTGCAGTCCAAAAATACGATGTCGAATCGTTGAGTTGCCCCATATTATAAGCCCATATGATATATCACTCTGAATTAAACAAAAATATGCGGTTCTGAGAATCGTATTTGATACAGTTTGGGAAAGTATGAGTAACAGGAATATATTGGAACATAGTCTGCTGGCTAAAATGTCCCCATGGGACGTCCATGTTAATTTATTGTCAATATAAAACCCAAGAAATGTTACAGTGTCTCTTTTACGATTTGTTGCTGATAGTGAGAATGTAAGAGTGGCTGACTTAGATTCATTTAGTTTTAACTTGTTATAAACAAACCACTTGTCAGCAAGAATTTGGGAATTCCCGTGCATCCTGCTAGCTTCATCCAAGTCGCCCGACGTGTGAAGCAATGTGGTATCATCTGCATATAAAACTATTTTTGTAGAAATAATGGTATCTGGTAAATCGATTATATATATTATAATCTATTTAATAACTGGGAGGAGCGTTTTAAATTTAACGCGCCAAAACCTACAACTCTGATTGGCCGAGAGCGCGCCCATTTTACACTATGCTAATTACATCATTATTAGACGCAACAGCTGACATAACCTTAATTCGAAGCGTTACCGAGTTGAAACTTTGTCTGTTTTGTAATAACCATTTGTGCGGTGTTTCTTTAGCATAGTTAAAAGTTAGTTTTGTTTATGGAAAAGTAAATACTAAACCACAATTAAGAAGTACAAAATGGATATTTGATTTTATTTAAAGAGTAATTATGAAATTATTTAAAATTGCTGCCAAATTTATCTAGTGATATTTCTGGTCACTTTTTATAGCGTAAATTGGGCCTTGGCACTTACTCCTTCTAGTTTTTAAATAGACTATAGGAATAGTTAGGGTCCTAAGATTGACCCTTTCGGAACCCCATGCTTCAATGGCAAAGGGTTTGATAATTTACTATTAGACGAGACACATTGCGTTCTGTCTGAGAGGAATGATAAAATTAACCGGCAGCTGTAAGAATCCACATTGTAGAAGTATAGTTTTCTAAGCGTGATTTGGTGAGGCACACAATCGAACGCCTTGGATAAATTTAAGAAGTTCACAATGGATACTGAACGCCCCTCGAAACAGTCTATTGCCATATCAACAAATGCAAGTATGGCGTCAGTTGTAGACATTCCTTTTCTGAAACCAAATTTCTCATTGCTTATTGAGTTTTTATCCGCGAAGAAGTTAATTAGCTGGATTTCCAGAATTTGTTTCAAAATTTTCAAAAAATTGGTAGTAATGAAATGGGGCGATAGTTATTTGTATCCATAACAGTGCCTGATTTGTTTATTGGAATAATTAACGCTCTTTTTAAGGCTTCTGGGAATATGTTTTCTTGGATACATATATTATTAGCCTTAGTTAGAGGTAAGAGTATAGTGTCTGCCAGAGCTGGGACGATCCTCGTAAAAAGGATTCGAATCACGAATCCGAATCACCTAATATGATTCGGATCACGAATACTCGAATAAGGGATTCGTAAGAGGTAAATATGATTCGAATCAAAGATTCGAATCCTGTTTTTTCGAATCACGAGTATGAATCCTTCAAGAATAAATTTGATTTTATTTATTTAATTGATGAGGCAGATACATGATGAAACTCCATAATACTATTTAAAATAAAACAACGCAGTTGGGAGGGTTTCACTTTTATTGTTGAACACTGCAGTGTTCACTGCAGTGTTCAACAATAAAAGTGAAACCCTCCTAACTGCGTTGTTTTATTTTAAATATTTGATTTTATTATTTTTTTTCAACCATTTATAGAAAAATATCGTTACCAGTTGTTTTAGTTCGTTGATAACAGACTAAACATCTGATTCCCTGTTACTCTGATTAAAGATGTATTTTTGTGTTTCTGAACTTTATTTCAAATCAGTGTTTTGTACGCGTGGCGCATGAAGTAAAATTTCGAGTTTAGAAAAGCCCGAAAATTTGTCTCGGGTCGCTGCGCGACCCTCGACAAATTTTCACGGGGCTTTTCTAAACTCGAAATTTTACTTCATGCTTAGTCTGGGAGTGAAAAACACTCGTTTGAAGCTTTAAATTGAAATAAAAAACGAATGCCTGATAATTACGTTGATAAAAAATTCACTGAATATCGTTAAAACTGGGAAAGTCAGAGAAAAGTCATGAAATTATATTCAAATTAACCAAAACACTAGCAAGAAAGCCATATGGCATTATTAAATTTGCCAAAATCAGCAGGCAAATTATAAAACATGTAAAAATTTATAAAATTAACTTTAATATTGACAAAAACAATAAAAACAATTTAACAAAATGGAGGTTTCAGACTGAAGAAAGTTATATTAAAAGGCCAGGGAAAAAATCTTGAATCAGGGAAATGTCGGAAAAATTTAACATTTCAGATTGTGGCTACCATGTCAGTTTTACTTCAAATAATACTAAACATAATTTTGAAAATTAGATTATATTTAAAAACATTTTTAGTCATTTAATGTTCTTATCAAAGCATTCAGTTTGAAGTTTCGAACGAGCGTTTCCACTCCCTGTGGGTCTTTTTGAAATTTCGCATTTACCACAAAAAACCACAAACCTTGCAAGTCTTGAAAGCCAACATTGAAGAAGAAATTACTAATTTGGAGCCAGATGTTTTACGAACAACAATTCAAAATGCTGTAAAACGAGCACAATCAACATCAACTCAGGAGATGGTCATTTGACCGATATCATTTTTTTAACTTTATATTATCAATTTTACACCTTTAAATTAACTTTTAGTCAAAACATTGCCCATTTTTTATTTCTAATAAAATGGCAGCCAATTCATAATATGACATTACTTTTGCCTTATATTACACGAGACAAAAAGTTTATATCTTAAGAAATGTTAATTTTTGTTTTTTTAACATAGATTTACTATCGTTGTTTAGGCACGAAGTAAAATACAGAGTTTAGAAAATTCTGAAAATTTGGTTTAGTTGCTTAGCGAAACGGATAAAACACTGAAATATTGTAAAATTGAAAATATACTGGTTTTTACTTATTATGTTTGAATTTCATAGCAAATTCACTTTGATTTTATTAGAAATAACTATGTTCCGAGAAATACAGGGAGTTTTTCTGACGTCACACATGAAATTCTTCGCGTGACGTGAGAAGTCAATGTAATTAAACTAACAAGGTAGACTCGGTTTTAAATTAAGACAACCTTATACACTAACCACCTTGATTGCTGACAAACTTACTTGCCTTACGTGACGTTAACAATGAAGGTAATTAAACAATACAAGGTCGGCTCGGTTTAAATCAAGACAAACTTACTTACACACCTTGGTTGATGTCGTCACGCGAGAAAATCCGTACATGACGTCAAAGCCAATACCATTACTGTGCAAGGTTGTCTCGATTTAAAAAGAGCCGAACTTATCACGCGCGGAAATTCTCACATGACGTCAAAATCAAAGTCATTACTGTATAAGATCAACTCGGTTTAAACTGAGATAGTCTTCTAAAAGGTTGTCTTTATTTAAACGAGTGTTTTCCACTCCCAGACTAAGCATGAAGTAAAATTTCGAGTTTAGAAAAGCCCTGTGAAAATTTGTCGAGGGTCGCGCAGCGACCCGAGACAAATTTTCTGGGCTTTTCTAAACTCGAAATTTTACTTCATGCGCCACGCGTATAAAACAGTGATTTAACGAGAAATTTAAAAACACACAAAAGACATTTTTCTTGTTAATCCTCACAATTAATTCGAATTATTTTTGACGATTCAAATCCTTTTGTAAGTATTCGAATCCTCTTATAAATATTCCAATCCTTTTATAAATATTCGAATCCTTTTATATGGATTCGAATCACCCACATTTGGATTCGAATACGAATCCTCTTAAAAAAATGTAACGAATCCGGATCACGAATCCAGTTGAACTAAAGTATTCAAATGCCAAATCCAGGATTCGAATTCTGAATGATTCGAATCCTGCCCAGCTCTAGTGTCTGCTGCTGATATTATAATATAAGAGCTGAGGCCGTATATATCTCTACTATTGGTCGTGTTTAGGGACTATATTATCTCTCTGACAGTTAGTGGAGATACTTCAGTAAATTTGAAATATTGGTTGCACTTGGTTTTGTACAAATTATATATATAAATAGGATCTAGATTTGATTCAGGTAAAGAATTGACAATTTCATCGGCAATAGTTGAGAAAAATCTGTTAAATTCTTCCGCAGAGATTGTGATAGATGTGTGGCCTACTTTTGGGGGTCTTTTATCATTGATTACCGCCCACATAGCTTTTGGTGAGTGGTTATGGTATTTAATGTAATCATTGTTTGCCTCCATTTTACTTGTTGTAATTGCGCGTTTGTAGTTTAATCTATAACTATCCCTAAGTTTTTTAAAATTCATCATATTGACAATCATTTACCAATATCTTAAAATTTGATGTTTAAAATTCCCTACTGTTAAAGCAGGACTGCAACTGTTCGCACTAAGTACACCCTAAGTTTGGTCATATTAAAAAAACAGACTAACATAAAGGCTAACATTGTAAGATTATTTAAAGTGTATCATTGGAAAAATAGTATCAACAAGTCCGTATACACCCTCATATGGCAGATGTGATCCGATTTTATCTGAAAACTCTGAACTTATTCTCAACAACTGTAGTAATAGCGCAAACTACTCAAGGAAATGAAGGAGTTTCCTACACCCACACTATTTACACCATGAGAACCTAAAGAGGGTGAAACCCGGATAAAAACATCCTCCGAAAAGGAAAGCGCGGCTCGGTTGTGTAACGCACAAGTACAACATGCATTTAACAGTGACAGTGGTGAGGAGGTAGTGATATATAAACCAATTAAAAGTCAGTGGTGTTTAATGTAATGCCTTCGCATCCGCCACAACACGCGTACCCGTGTTGAAATAATAGTCGGCCCCGCGATACCATCGTTTGTTTGCGTGCGCCGCGTTCATTTATATATACGTGTTGTTGCATTTTCCGTAATAATATTCTTGGGCTTCTGTCTTTTGCCCAGAGGCTAGTTTTGTGTGCGTGAAAGCTCCCGTCCGTCGGCCGATAGCTCTTGTTTTCCGGTCCGCGGGATACGCGATTGGCTCGCGTGGCGCCCTCCGTTCGCAAATTAGCGTTTTTAATTAATAGCTACGTTTCCGGTCTTTAACGTCCGGGCTGCTCCTGTCCAGCAGTTAATTGTTCCTATCAAGATATTAATTTATATTACCAGCTATTTCAACGTCTAACCATTCTTTTGTTCTATATATAGACAATGATTAGTCGCCTTTTGTTCCTTAAGCAAAGATTAGTCGATTAAAGTTTCCGCATCACGAATACTAAGCCAATAATAAATTCTATATAAATAATCCGTAATTCTAGAAACTAGTAAATAACCTAATTTTAGCAAGTCATCTAAGCTAGTATTAAAGTGGGTCGCTATAGATTGAGTTTCTAAAAATAGGGTTGCAATGTTTAAAAGTTTGAGAACCACTGCTGTAGTTTGTTTGGCAAAACATATTCTGGATAAATTTTGTATTGTGGAGGCCAGAGCTGGGCAAGATTCGAATTATTCAGGATTCGAATCCTGGATTCGAATCCTTTTAGAGGATTCAAAAGAAGCATTCGAATACGTTAGTTCAATTGGATTCGTGATTCGAATTCGTTACATTTTTTTAAGAGGATTCGTATTCGAGTCTAAAAGTGGTTGATTCGAATCCTTATAAAAGGATTCGAATCCTTGTAAAAGGATTCGAATACTTACAAAAGAATATGAATCGTCAAAAATAATTCGAATTAATTGTGAGGAATAACATCAAAAATGTTTTTTGTGTGTTTTTAAATTTCTCGTTAAATCACTGTTTTATGCGCGTGGTGCATGACGTAAAATTTCGAGTTTAGAAAAGCCTAGAAAATTTGTTTCTGAACTCCACTTTAAATCAGTGTTTTGTACGCGTGGCGCATGAAGTAAAATTTCGAGTTTAGAAAAGCCCGAAAATTTATCTCGGGTCGCTGCGCGACCCTCGACAAATTTTCACGGGGCTTTTCTAAACTCGAAATTTTACTTCATGCTTAGTCTGGGAGTGGAAACGCGCGTTCGAAACTTCAAAGTGAATGCTTTGATAAGAATATTAAATGATTGCAAATGTTTTTAAAGATAATAATCTAGTTTTCAAAATTTTGTTTACTATTGTTCGAAGTAAAACTGACATGGTACCCACAATTTGAAATGTTAAATTTTTCCGACATTTCCCTGATTCAAGATTTTTTCCCTGGCCTTTTAATATAACTTTCTTCTGTGGGAAACCCGCATTTCACGAATAGTTTTCATTGTTTCTGCCAATATTTAAGTTAATTTTATAAATTTTTACGTGTTTTGTAATTTGCCTGATGATTTTAACAAATTTAATAATATCATATGGTTCTTTTGTTAGTGTTTTGGTCAATTTGAATATAATTCTATAACTTTTCTCTGACTTTCCCGGTTTTAGTGATATTCAGTGAATTTTTTATTTACGTAAATTTCAGGCATTAGTCGATTTTATAATAGAGTTCAATTTAAAGTTTTGAACGAGTGTTTCCACTCCCAGGCTAAGCATGAAGTAAAATTTCGAGTTTAGAAAAGCCCCGTGAAAATTTGTCGAGGGTCGCGCAGCGACCCGAGACAAATTTTCACGGGGCTTTTCTAAACTCGAAATTTTACTTCATGCGCCACGCGTACAAAACACTGATTTGAAGTGCAGTCCAGAAACATGTAATAGGTCAGTAGGGGTCATGTGCAAATATTATTTTTGACGAAATTAAATTAAAATATTAATACAAAAATCAGCCAAGAAAATATTAAAGAAAAATCAACATTCAGTAAATACGAGAATAACATTAGTCGATCAAAAATTTTATGTGAAAGAAATAACAAATGCAGCATCGCCTTAAAATAATAAACAAGTACCGGCGCGTGGAGAAATGCTAAGACATACAGAAAGATTCAGTTCAGGGATTAACGAACGCAAACACAATAAGTGTGCAAAGTCAGGGAAATGAAGTTGACGTCAGAAAGAGAAGGGTTTTGTGACCATATATGGTAGTAGATAAAATTTAAGCAACAAAATTTGGGGAGGGGAGAACTTTGAGAGCAGCAAAGAAACGATTCTAAAAATCAGTTAGTTTTGGGACCGGGACGGGGACAGTCAGTATCTGATTTTAAATGGGGACAGTTGGTTTTGGAGAGTAAAGAGGAGAGTCAGGAGAGTAATGAGAGTCAAGAAACAGTTCGGAAGAAGAACATCACGAAAAGCACCACAAGTTCCAAATCACAGAGGGAAATAAGAATAACACAACAAAAATCAAAATTATACAACAAATATAAAAACTATACAACAAAATAAGAATACAAAACAGTTAACGGGTGTGGTCGAGCTGTGCGTGGAAAACGGAGGAGTGTTCCCGCTAGTTAATTGCCTGAAAACAATTAACGGGTGTGGTCGTCCCGAGTTAGTACTGCAGAGTTATGTTCCCGCTAGTTAAAAGCACAAAAGCAATTGACGGGTGTGGTCGAGCTGTGCGTGGAAAACGGAGGAGTGTTCCCGCTAGTTAATTGCCTGAAAACAATTAACGGGTGTGGTCGTCCCGAGTTAGTACTGCAGAGTTATGTTCCCGCTAGTTAATAGCACAAAAACAATTGACGGGTGTGGTCGAGCTGTGCGTGGAAAACGGAGGAGTGTTCCCGCTAGTTAATTGCTGATCACAATTAACGGGTGTGGTCGTCCCGAGT
Organism: Philonthus cognatus; assembly: GCA_932526585.2. NCBI lineage: Eukaryota > Metazoa > Arthropoda > Insecta > Coleoptera > Staphylinidae > Philonthus > Philonthus cognatus. Next base: position 46,593,394 of record OW052241.1, read on the forward strand.
TAGTACTGCATAGTTATGTTCCCGCTAGTTAACAGCATAAAAAGCAATTGACGGGTGTGGTCGAGCTGTGCGTGGAAAACGGAGGAGTGTTCCCGCTAGTTAATTGCCTGAAAACAATTAACGGGTGTGGTCGTCCCGAGTTAGTACTGCAGAGTTATGTTCCCGCTAGTTAAAAGCACAAAAGCAATTGACGGGTGTGGTCGAGCTGTGCGTGGAAAACGGAGGAGTGTTCCCGCTAGTTAATTGCCTGAAAACAATTAACGGGTGTGGTCGTCCCGAGTTAGTACTGCAGAGTTATGTTCCCGCTAGTTAATAGCACAAAAACAATTGACGGGTGTGGTCGAGCTGTGCGTGGAAAACGGAGGAGTGTTCCCGCTAGTTAATTGCTGATCACAATTAACGGGTGTGGTCGTCCCGAGTTAGTACTGCATAGTTATGTTCCCGCTAGTTAATAGCACAAAAACAATTGACGGGTGTGGTCGAGCTGTGCGTGGAAAACGGAGGAGTGTTCCCGCTAGTTAATTGCCTGAAAACAATTAACGGGTGTGGTCGTCCCGAGTTAGTACTGCAAAGTTATGTTCCCGCTAGTTAAAAGCACAAAAGCAATTGACGGGTGTGGTCGAGCTGTGCGTGGAAAACGGAGGAGTGTTCCCGCTAGTTAATTGCCTGAAAACAATTAACGGGTGTGGTCGTCCCGAGTTAGTACTGCAGAGTTATGTTCCCGCTAGTTAATGATACAAAACAATCAACGGATGACGTCGGGATCTGCTTGCTAATCAGAGGAGTGTTCCCGCTAGTTGGTTGTCTGGTAAGCTCCGAGATGGTTTTTGTGGGTTTCCCATCTCATAATGCAAATGCAGGGGTTATTTAATTTTGCTCCCACAAGTAGAGTCATATACTTTTTGAGTTTAACTAAAATGCACATGGCTTCTAAGTACAAACGAAAATAAAGTATTTCGAGAATATAAATAATTTAAGAAACACAAATTAATTAGAAATGTCATAATTGAGGTCAATAAACTTTGCATCCGTTAAACTCACATCCTGTTTTATTTATTGTCCACACATACTCCTGGTCATTAAAAGGGAAGAAAGACACAGTATTTCCGATAATGCATATTGACACAAACAACGAATCTGTTAAATAAATTAAAAGGGTTACTACATACACAACACAACGTAAATAAAATACAAATTATAAATTTGTATAATACCTAGGGTCGAATCATTACATTGGTGCCGTGACCAGGATGTTTGTGATGACAATAAATATGTATTACATAATTTTAAAATGCTGTGTCCACTTGTGGACAGGAATACTTCAGATAAAAGAGTTTTAAAAAGGGCGGAAGCAAAGTTTTAAAAGGTACAGACGTAATTAATATTTAATAAACAACAACAAGAGAAAAAATCATAATAGCGATTTCAAGTTCATACGTGTTAGTATTTCAAGTTCAAACGCTGACCTATATTCAGAAGATGGGCGCGTAAACAAAAAGAGCTAGAATAAGTATAAAGAAGCACAATCAGAAATTCCATATACAAATAAAAACAAACGCAAGTAATTCAAAAATCAGACGAACGTGTTGGTATTTCAAGTTCAATCATTAACCCACTTTTAAAGATAAACACACTTCAGAAAAGGAAGAATAAGCAAAAAAAAAAACGACGATTGGGAAAGGATTTTGGTAATGCACAAAATACGCATAATAAGTTCACGTAATAGAAAAGGGAAAACATTCGAATTTCAGGAATACTAGCAAACTGCACAGAAAAAATAAATATCAAAGTTACAAATAAATAATATCTAAAAGAAAATATTAATCTCACGAAAAAAATATATTATTAGGAATGCAATAAAGCATTTTAAAAGCGATTTATGACCTGACCTACTCATAAGAAAAATAAACATCCGTATCCAGAAATCGTAGTAAGCATAAAATAAATGTTACAAACCTGTAGCGTTCAAGAGCGGGCAAAGAAAATAGTAATCAAAACATACAAAGAATTATTTCAAGAAGAGGTAATAATAAATAACAAAAAAAGGGGGGCGCTTAGAGTAGACCCATAAGCTAGCAGAAAATACAATTTTAAATTATTAGCATGAGATAAACGAAAAGAAAAATCTAACTTGTAATTTTAAAATGAAACAAACAAAAAAAAATACGAATTACAATAACAGGTACAAAATCGAAGCAGGTTTTATAAAAATAAAAAGCAAACAAACGAATCAAATGTACCTAGGTCAAATGAGAAAGTGACTCAAGTTCATAAAATAATTCAATTATCTTACGAGATGCAGTTTAAGTTAATATGAAACCTAAGAATAAAAAAAAACACACACACACCAAATGATATTAAAGCCACATCAACATAAAATAAAACTAATCCAACAAGGAACAACAAAAAAATAAATTAAAAAAAATATATAGACTTAAATCAGAGATACAATTCAGAGGCGATGATAAAAAGTACAACAAAATAAAATATCTTATGCATTACTGAATTAAAGATGTGGGCCTTTAACAAAAACAAAAATTATTTGAGTTTCAATTTTTATTTCATGTAGCAGGTGCTTTGTTTGAGTATGATTACAGCAACCACGATGACCAGGCAAAATCAATCATTAAATGGAGAACAGAAAGGTGTTTGAAGCGGGGGCGAAAAGTTTAAAAAAAAAATATGAAAGCAACAAAGCATTGGCAACACCGAAACCGGCGCAAAGAAGCAGCTAAGTCGAATGGGAGAAGAGAAGGCCGGATAATCAAGAGTACCGAGATGGGAGAAATCAACCTATGGGGAAGATTTACAAAAATGCAAGAGGTTCCAAATGATATCCAAAATCGAAGGCGAAAAAAAAAAGATGATTTATTCCACAACATCTGTCCGTCAAGAAGAATCAAGTCAACAGAGTCACATTCTACAAGAACGGACAAATTGATTACATATCCGAATTTGAGCAACAAGAAGGCCGTGGACGTAACGACAAAATTACAACAGAGGCCGGGAAGGCCGAGAGACTCACAACAGCGGCAGGAAAACCACCAAGTACTAGACTCTTTCGAACGGACTTTTTAACTACGAGCGTATCAAAACTGGGAGCCATAGGTCATCTAAATTAAGTTTTAGATAAAAAAAAGAAACAGCTGCTACTTTAGCTGCCAGTAACACCATCACGACATCTCAACGGCATCCATAACAAACGTAATTCACAAGAAAGCTCGAATTCAGCAGAAACAACGCAACAAAATTTAACATCAATCGAAACATGTTTTAGAATTGATTACATATCCGAATTTAAGAAGAACGACAAAATTGGGAGCGTTACAACAGAGGCCGGGTAGGCCGAGAGACTTACAACAACGGTAGGAAAACCACCAAATACGCCACTCTTTCAAACGGACTTTTTAACTACGAGCGTATCAAAACTGGGGGCGATAGGTCATCTAAATAAAGTTTTGGATCCAGAAAAAAAAGACTGCTACTTTAGCTGCCAGTGACACCATCACGACATCTCACCGGCATCCATAACAAAAGCAATTCACAAGAAAGCTTCAATTCAGCAGAAACAACGCAACAAAATTTAACATCAATCGAAACATGTTTTAGAATTGATTACATATCCGAATTTCAGCACCAAGAAGTCCGGAAGCGTCACAACAACGGCATAAAAACCACTAAGTACGCCACTCCTTTGGGCCGACTTTTTGACTACAAGCATATCAAATTGGGGGGCGATGCGTTATCTTAATGAAGTCTTAATAATAAAAAAAAAAACACTGACGCTTCAAATTTAAGTGACTCTACCACGACATCCCAACAGCAACGTATTCATAACAAAAACAATGCACAAGAGAGCTCCAACTCAACAGAAACAACGCAACAGAATTTAAATTTTAATCAACCGTAATATGTTTTGGAATTTGTTACGGATTCAAAGTTGAGCATCAAGAAAGTTGGGAGCGTTACAACAGAGGCCAGGAAGGCTTAGAGCGTCACAACAGCGGCGTGAAAACCGCCAAGTACTTCACTCCTACCAACGGGCTTTCCGACTAAGTATCAAAATTGGGGGGCAATGGGTCATCCAAATGAAGTTTTGGATCCAGAAACATCGTCAATATCGTCATCTAAATAAAGTCTTAAAAAAAACACTTCCGCTTCAGCTCCAACTGACTCCACCACGACATCTCAACAGGCATAAAAAAAAAAAACACTACCGCTTCAACTCCATGTGACTCCATCACGTCATCTCAACAGCAACGAATTCATAACGAAAACAATCCACAAGAAAGCTCCAACTCGACAGAAACAATACAACAAAATTTTAAATTAAATCAATCAAAATATGTTCTAGAATTTGTTACAGACTCGAATTTGAGCATCAAAGAGGCCGGGGGAATAACAAAAAAGTTGGGGTCACGACAAAGGCATGAAAACTACTAAGTGCCACTCTCGGCCCGACGGACAATTCAATCGACATCAATAATCAGGGATGAGGGTTTGCCGCATTTCAACAACACCGGTCCAAGCTGCTACCAAATCTTCGTCTTCAGAGGCATGAGAACCACTAGGTGCCACTATCGACCGGACGGACAATTCAATCGATATCAATAATCACGGATGCTGGTTTGCCGCATTTCGACAACACCAGTCCTTTATCAGGAGCCCACAAGGAAGTCAAGGTCACCAAGGTCTTGATACTTCAAGCTGCCACCGAATCTACGTTTTCATGCCATCGACGAGAAGAAAAAAAGGGGAGTATCTGATAAAATTATAACCATTTAAATACTCGTAATTTACACTTCTTCTTTAGTAAAAAAAAAAACAACAACATCAGGAACAGCTTTTTAGGCAAAGTATCGGCATTCTACATTAATGTGGGTACTCAGATTTGTTTCTCAATTTCAGACTCGAACCAGGTAATTGGGGCTGCAGCGTTGAGAATAATGAACACTACGAACGAGGGAAAGTCAACACTTACTAGAAGAGGAGTCCTGACATGACGCCAAAAATAATAATATCGTAAAATAAGGGAATTTTAAAAATCTTAACATTCTAAAAGTTTATATTTTTAAAAGGGGGCGAATGTAATAGGTCAGTAGGGGTCATGTGCAAATATTATTTTTGACGAAATTAAATTAAAATATTAATACAAAAATCAGCCAAGAAAATATTAAAGAAAAATCAACATTCAGTAAATACGAGAATAACATTAGTCGATCAAAAATTTTATGTGAAAGAAATAACAAATGCAGCATCGCCTTAAAATAATAAACAAGTACCGGCGCGTGGAGAAATGCTAAGACATACAGAAAGATTCAGTTCAGGGATTAACGAACGCAAACACAATAAGTGTGCAAAGTCAGGGAAATGAAGTTGACGTCAGAAAGAGAAGGGTTTTGTGACCATATATGGTAGTAGATAAAATTTAAGCAACAAAATTTGGGGAGAAGAGAACTTTGAGAGCAGCAAAGAAACGATTCTAAAAATCAGTTAGTTTTGGGACCGGGACGGGGACAGTCAGTATCTGATTTTAAATGGGGACAGTTGGTTTTGGAGAGTAAAGAGGAGAGTCAGGAGAGTAATGAGAGTCAAGAAACAGTTCGGAAGAAGAACATCACGAAAAGCACCACAAGTTCCAAATCACAGAGGGAAATAAGAATAACACAACAAAAATCAAAATTATACAACAAATATAAAAACTATACAACAAAATAAGAATACAAAACAGTTAACGGGTGTGGTCGAGCTGTGCGTGGAAAACGGAGGAGTGTTCCCGCTAGTTAATTGCCTGAAAACAATTAACGGGTGTGGTCGTCCCGAGTTAGTACTGCAGAGTTATGTTCCCGCTAGTTAACAGCACAAAAAGCAATTGACGGGTGTGGTCGAGCTGTGCGTGGAAAACGGAGGAGTGTTCCCGCTAGTTAATTGCCTGAAAACAATTAACGGGTGTGGTCGTCCCGAGTTAGTACTGCAGAGTTATGTTCCCGCTAGTTAAAAGCACAAAAGCAATTGACGGGTGTGGTCGAGCTGTGCGTGGAAAACGGAGGAGTGTTCCCGCTAGTTAATTGCCTGAAAACAATTAACGGGTGTGGTCGTCCCGAGTTAGTACTGCAGAGTTATGTTCCCGCTAGTTAATAGCACAAAAACAATTGACGGGTGTGGTCGAGCTGTGCGTGGAAAACGGAGGAGTGTTCCCGCTAGTTAATTGCTGATCACAATTAACGGGTGTGGTCGTCCCGAGTTAGTACTGCATAGTTATGTTCCCGCTAGTTAACAGCACAAAAAGCAATTGACGGGTGTGGTCGAGCTGTGCGTGGAAAACGGAGGAGTGTTCCCGCTAGTTAATTGCCTGAAAACAATTAACGGGTGTGGTCGTCCCGAGTTAGTACTGCAGAGTTATGTTCCCGCTAGTTAAAAGCACAAAAGCAATTGACGGGTGTGGTCGAGCTGTGCGTGGAAAACGGAGGAGTGTTCCCGCTAGTTAATTGCCTGAAAACAATTAACGGGTGTGGTCGTCCCGAGTTAGTACTGCAGAGTTATGTTCCCGCTAGTTAATAGCACAAAAACAATTGACGGGTGTGGTCGAGCTGTGCGTGGAAAACGGAGGAGTGTTCCCGCTAGTTAATTGCTGATCACAATTAACGGGTGTGGTCGTCCCGAGTTAGTACTGCATAGTTATGTTCCCGCTAGTTAATAGCACAAAAACAATTGACGGGTGTGGTCGAGCTGTGCGTGGAAAACGGAGGAGTGTTCCCGCTAGTTAATTGCCTGAAAACAATTAACGGGTGTGGTCGTCCCGAGTTAGTACTGCAAAGTTATGTTCCCGCTAGTTAAAAGCACAAAAGCAATTGACGGGTGTGGTCGAGCTGTGCGTGGAAAACGGAGGAGTGTTCCCGCTAGTTAATTGCCTGAAAACAATTAACGGGTGTGGTCGTCCCGAGTTAGTACTGCAGAGTTATGTTCCCGCTAGTTAATGATACAAAACAATCAACGGATGACGTCGGGATCTGCTTGCTAATCAGAGGAGTGTTCCCGCTAGTTGGTTGTCTGGTAAGCTCCGAGATGGTTTTTGTGGGTTTCCCATCTCATAATGCAAATGCAGGGGTTATTTAATTTTGCTCCCACAAGTAGAGTCATATACTTTTTGAGTTTAACTAAAATGCACATGGCTTCTAAGTACAAACGAAAATAAAGTATTTCGAGAATATAAATAATTTAAGAAACACAAATTAATTAGAAATGTCATAATTGAGGTCAATAAACTTTGCATCCGTTAAACTCACATCCTGTTTTATTTATTGTCCACACATACTCCTGGTCATTAAAAGGGAAGAAAGACACAGTATTTCCGATAATGCATATTGACACAAACAACGAATCTGTTAAATAAATTAAAAGGGTTACTACATACACAACACAACGTAAATAAAATACAAATTATAAATTTGTATAATACCTAGGGTCGAATCATTACAAACACACAAATACATCTTTAATCAGAGTAACAGGGAGTCAGATATTTAGTCTGTTATCAACGATGGTCAGTGGTAATAATAAATAATTAGGTTTTGAATATATTTGTTAAAACAACCGGTAACGATATTTATATATTAATGGTTGCAAAAAAATAATAAAACCAAATTTATTCTTAAAGGATTTGTATTCGTGATTCGAAAAAACAGGATTCGAATCTTCGATTCGAATTATATTTATCTCTTACGAATCCTTTATTCGAGTATTCGTGATTCGAATCATATTAGGTGATTCGGATTCGTGATTCGAATCCTTTTTACGAAGATTCGTCCCAGCTCTGGTGGAGGCTTCTACTTCGTTATACATGTTAATTTATCAATAAAAAACGTTTAACTTTGTTGTTATAACACAATTTATTTTTATGTGACTGCGGTTTCGGCAAATTTAGCTTGCCATTATCGAACACTTCATGTTCAATAATGGCAAGCTAAATTTGCCGAACCTGCAGTCACATAAAAATAAATTGTGGCATACAAACAAAGTTAAAACACTTTTTATTGATTCTAAATAAAGATTGTTTTTGACAAACAAACAACAAATCCCGCTGTTTAATATATTTATCTAATTATTCATCTTCATACTATAAAATATTTTTCAAAATGTATCATTTTTGTGAATTTATACATGAAAAGGTTAAATTGGTAATTTACTTGAATTTAATTTTAAACTTAAAATTATCAACCTGTAATTTCAACTAACGTGAACTTCTCTGGATAAAATCTTCTACCTACTAATTCCGTTCGGGAATAAGGTGGGAGGTAATAGCTATTGGGAATCCGGCGATCTGAAACTTTTCCTATTTGATTTATGCCCGCACTTTGAAAACTGCACACGAGCAGTTGAACGTTATTTATTAAATAGCTACGGTATTAAATTGCTTGCCGCCGGTTTAACCGACTCCATTAGATTAGAAGCGCTTCCAAAGTTCGATTTTAATCAAGAACCCGGCGATTATCGGCCGCTGAAAGTTATAATTAAGCGCTGACATTCGACAGTCAACTTTTTATTACGACTTCAATAGCTATATAAGTTTTTAAAGTAGTATAAAATATAGTATTTATTGCATCAATTTACACAAAATTCTGAAAAGTGTATAAAAAATGTAAAGGAAAAACTAAAACCACTAAAGAAAGACCCTTGCTATCAGTTGTTCAATAATAAGAGTATACAAATAATGTTTCTTTTAAGTATACATGTCCCGATATATACGCTAAATTTGTCTGACTTATATTACGTTTAGTTAAACTCATTTTACGCTTAAGTAAGTTAATTTGAGCAACGAGACATTGCCCTTCGAATAAAATAGCATTTTTTTCTGTAACTGTAAAAGGAAGAACTAAAACTACAAAAGAAAGATCCTTTAGGATCAGTTGTTCAACACTGGTGCTCATATTAAGTTTAGGAAATCTCAGTTTAAGCTAAAGTTAACTTAAGCAACAGTGGGCAATGACTGGGGACTGAAACCAACCGTTGTTCACTCTATGTACACGGCCGTCATAAGGCCCATTATGTTCTACGGAGCCGCAGTCTGGTGGATTGCTCTGGACAAAAGGATCCACCAAACTGCACTAGGCAAGGCTCAGAGAGCCGCCGATTTAGTATAATACTAAATCTAGCTCCAGTCGACCTCTACTGCAGATATGCTGCAGCTACTACAGCGATCAGAATCAAGTCAGTTGGGATATGGAGCACTAGCAAACAGGGCCATGAAAGGATCCTGAATGAGCTTGTCGATATCTCCCTGAAGACTGACATCTGCACTCCAGAACTTAATAATATGGTTAGAGGGCAAGATAGTTCAAGGTAAGGACGTCTGGCTCTTTACGGATGGTTCCAAGTCTGAAAACAGAGTAGGAGGAGGAATCTTCTCACAAGATGTCAACCTCAAAAAGTCTTTTAGACTCCCAAACCACAGTAACATTCTTCAGGCAGAGGTCATGGCCATCCGAGTGGCAGTAGACTGGATCCACAAAAATGACCTTCAGGGGAACCGGATCAGGTTAATTACTAATAGCCAAGCCGCCATTAAGATACTGAATAGTCCGTACTGCACCTCAAAGGTGGTCAGAGACTCTAAAAAATCGCTAAATAGGCTTGCAAATAACTGTGAAGTGGGACTCATGTGGATACCTAGTCAAAGTGATATCAGGGAGAATTCAATTGCCGACGACCTTGCAAGAAAGAGGGCAAGAATGAAGGACCTGAAGTGAAGTGAAGTGAAGTGATATTATCAACGATCGAAACTGAAGTGCAAGAAAAAATGGCGACGTCGAGGGTATACCCGGACGCGACAAGCTGACATAAGCTTCCGCCAATCAGGCGTTAGATATCCCAACAATACCAAATATGTAATAACACGTGTTTGTAATTAACCGTTGTTGCTAAGTGAAAAATGCTTAATTGCATTGTGACAAACGATGATGATCGTATTCTGGTGTTACTAAGCGAAAAGTGCAGACTTGCATGTAAATGCACGTCTAGGTACATATTGGAACTTGTTCGGAATCTTACGTAATTGCTCACATTACAACACTACTAAACTCTCGACCCACATTATTCTTGTGGAATGCAAGAGACTACTTAAGGACCAAATGATAGCATCGGTCAACCATAGGTGGAGGGAAAAAGATACTTGTCTCATAACAAGGCAGCTATGGCTTATATGGGATACTATAAACAGCAACAGATTAATTGCACTTAGCAGAATCGACATAAAGAATGCGGTAGGCATCCTCACGGGTCACTGCCTCCAAGGCAGATATGCACAAAAGATGGATCTTGAGCACAACGAGTTCTGCAAAGGATGCCTGGATGTGGAGGAGGAAGAGATGGTACTCCACTATCTGGGATAATGTCCTGCTCTTGAAGGGAAAAGAATCAAGTACCTTGGTATGCACTACGCGAATGGACTAGCGGACCTCACACCTCTAGATGTGAGAAATCTGATCGGGTTCATTAGGTGCTCGGATTGGTTTATATAGGTGGGGAGTAGCAGGAGAGGTGGTCGAAGGGCGAGGGATGGACCAAGGCCCTTATCCCAAAGTTGAGAGCATGGGTGGAGAGGAGGCATGGGAAGGTTACGCACCAGCTAACCCAGTTAATTACTGGGCATAGCAGTTTCGGATTGTACTTCTACAGGATCAGTAGGTAACGACCAGCGCATGTAGGTATTATGGGTACCACGACGATACGGCCGAGGACACGTTACTGTTGTGCCCGGAATGGCAGCCGGAGAGGCTAACAATGGAGGGGACAATTGGCAAATGGAGATCAGGACTTTGGTGGAAAAAATGGTGGAGAGTGAGGAGGCATGGGACGCGGTGGAACGCCTAAGAATAGCGCTGCGAAAGATCTGAGAGCAGTGCGCCGTCCTTACTGAGGGAATGCCCTTGGGCGATACCGGTAAGGGATAAACAGCAATGGGAAGTTTTTTAGTGGGTAGAACCCCTTTAGATAAGGGGAGGAGTCCCACACACAACAGTGCGTAAATGCATTTTTCTCCTCAATAATAAAAAAAAATGTGGGGAGGGAAGGCAGATCTGACTTCTTTCTACCCTTATGGTATCACAGTTAGGTTAGTTAGGTTAGATTAGGTTAGGTTTCAATGGCAGCAGCTAGACCGCTCACTTAGGCCCAAAGGGCCCCTCTTTGGGCCTAAGTGAGCGGTCTAACTGCTGCCATTGAAACCTAACCTAATCTAACCTAACTTAAGCAACGAGACACTGCCTTTAGAATAAAACTAACGATGATTTCAGTAATATCATAAGCGCCAACTTTTCAATAGAGATTAAAATCATGTTTAGCTGAAAGACAGTTTTATCGAATGTTTCAAATTCAAATCTATTTTAAATTGGAAAAAATGTGCTTACGCTTTCAGTTTACAGATCAATACATTCAATAAGACAGTTTAATTTACGTATTATCTAATGTAATTTAAACTAAGCTTAGGTCCTTCACTGAGACCCTCAATTATTTAAGGATATGTTAGTAATAATGCGCAAAAAGTACTAACTTTAACGTTTCGTAGAAATTGATAGACTGGAGAAAAAAATTATGGAAGAAAATACAGGGAAAGGTACATGTTTTATATAAAGGGATGTAAGGAAAATTTAAACCCTTTACCTTTACTTCGAAATAAAATCGAGCATTATGTAGTTGGGTCAGGGTTCACTAAAAAGTCCAAGTATTAATTAAAAATATTTAGACTTTTTAGTGAACTTCAACCCAACTACATACTGCTCGATTTTATTTCGAAGTAAAGGTAAAGGGTTTAAATTTGAAATCCATTTTGTATTTTTTCCTAAAATATAATTATATTTTCTATAATATCTCTGATTCCAATTTAAAAATAATATTTGAATGTAGGAATGCTGAAATTGGAATTATTTTGTTCGTACGTGTGCATATTCGTTGCTTGGAAAGTAATTGCATATAAAGTTAGTTCTAGAGTTAATTTGTCCAAATAAGAAAATATGTGCACATTAAAGTTGGTTAAGGTGGCATTAGAAAAGTTTTATATTTACACCATGAGTGCATCCTTAATAAACCGCAGGAGGAATGCATTACCACTCATAAAATATTTAATGTACACGCATTGCGACTTAAGCCAGTATCAACGAACTTTGACTTCAATTATTCAAACATTTTCTGGGTTAATGTTCATGTTAATTGTATTCTTAACATTTTATAGTTTGTAGTTTTATTCACAAGTGGGTTTAATTAAGCAATATTGTAAATCGGGATTGTAATATCGGTAAACCAGATTACCGTTAAAAAATGCTTTTTAAAATGTACTGGTAACCTGCCAGTTTTGACTGGGATTTCGGTAAATCGAATAAGCTATTGTTTCGATGAGCCAGAGTAACATATTAGTTGCCAATTTAAAAAAAAATGTGGCAATCAAAATGCAAATACGATAAATATCGTATGTTCAATAATAAAAAAAAAATCTAGAGTACCACGATTTAATTTTTTTTCAATTTAAGTTGGTTACACGCTTTAGAAATTGATATAGTAAACGTCAGACATGATATTTATAATGTATAATTTCATAGTTGCCAATTTACAATATTTTCCATGGCACTCTAGAGGTTTTATTTTATTGAATATACGATAGTTTATACATAATTCCGATAATTTAAATTATGATTAAGAGTAGGCGGCATTCTTTTTGTGCGGTTGCCCAGAATGCTAATTGAATGATGGAATAAATTTGAGGATATGCAAAACTATGTGTTAACAGTCAGTAGTACTAATGTAATTTAAAACTCAAAGCCTACTCTAAATCATTTTTTAAACGATCGCACGGTATTAACTTTTTCAAAAATTCTGCAAAATTAACGACTTTTATAAAAAAAAATGCTGATACCTAATTATTTAGAAGCGACATATAACTGTTGATAACAATTTAGTCTGGTTCCGTGTTATTCTAATTAATCACACACATACATCATTGTGATTATGAATTTCATGATAATTTGATATTTTATACGCGTGGCGCATGAAGTAAAATTTTGAGTTTAAAAAAGCTTGAACATTTGGTTTGGCCAAATGCAGGAATAAATAATAAAAGTATACAAATAATGTTTCTTTTAAGTATACATTTTCCGATATATATGCTAAATTTGTCTGATCAGGCATTCGTTGTTCTTAAAATGTGTTCATTTTGAAGCTTCAACGAGTGTTTTCACTCCCAGACTAAGCATGAAGTAAAATTTCGAGTTTAGAAAAGCCTGAAAATTTGGATTGGCCGCGTAACGAAGCGGAGAGGCCAATCCAAATTAGACTTTTCTAAACTCGAAATTTTACTTCATGCGCCACGCGTATAAAACACTGAAATATCGTAAAGTTTAAATTATACAACTTTAGCAATCTAATATGTACATAGATGTGAATAAAACGTGAGTCAAATTCTGCGCTGGATAAATCGTTTAAAACGGTGATTATAGGCAACCCAATAAGTCTAAAGTATATTAGGTTGCCTATAATCGTTGTTGTATGTGTGTGTTTTTTGAACTTCACTGTAAATCAGTGTTTTTAAGCGTGGCGCATGAAGTAAAATTTCGAGTTTAGAAAAGCCTAATTTGGATTGGCCGCTCCGCTTCGCTACGCGGCCAATCCAAATTCTTAGGCTTTTCTAAACTCGAAATTTTACTTCATGCTTAGTCTGGGAGTGGAAAACACTCGTAAAAGCCTCAAATTAACCAACCGCTTTTTTCCGCATTTTTAAACAAACGCTGTAATTTTTAAGATATGGATACTCAAACGAAAAATGCCCTGTATGATCTGTTTTAAACACGTTTTAAACGTGTTTTAAAAATGTTTTAAACGTGTTTTAAACATGTTTTAAACATATTTTTAATTGGTAATGTTTTAAATGCCGTTTCAATGAAAAAATACGTTTTGTTAAAAAAAACTGCCTGTTTTAATTAAAATTAAAAAAAAAAACAACCCTGGTTACTACAATAATTAACAGAAAACACTGTACGTAACTAAAAGAATAATATTCAATCATTATATGATAAATTCTTTGTTGTATTTTTCACAATCTCTCGCTTTAGAAAATATTCGACCTAATTGTACACAAATTACAAACTTCACAAAAAAAACTAAACATTTGTTTTCGCAATCGTAACATTTGTAAATTCAGAATCATTTATTATTGCTTACATTAATGATCTAATAATTTATTAATGCGCGCGTTGGTAAACGAATGCCGATTCGAAAATATCTCTCCTTCTCCATTGGAATTAATGACAAATCCGCGCGTTCCTCGTAAAAAGTATGATTGATGATGTGGATACTTTGGCGTCGGTAAACAATCCGAAAACAAATTAATTCGATTGTCAAATCTTTGTCTTGGCCGTGCCACATCCACATTAATAATTATTACCTTCGGGCTGGGTGGAACGAGAAAACTTCTCCCGCTGGGATTTTAATAACAAGCTCAAATAACATTACAAATAAACTTACAATATAGAAAATAAACTTTGAACTTTAAAATTTTGTAAATAAAGACATAGCTTGATAGGAAATGCAATAATTAATTAAGTCTAATGCCGGGTTTCACCAACGTCAATTAAATCGACCAATAATTGAGGGGCTTATTGTAATAACATAATATGCCACAAGTAAAGGGAACTAAGTTATTAGAATTTGAAATTTAGAAAAAATGTTAAATGTATTGCTATGATATTAAGAATTCGTGGTCGATTCTTTGACAAGTTTTGAAAGCTTCGGTGTTTTAATTAAAAGTGAGAAATTAATTAAATGAAGGAGATGCATCTTCATAAATGAATATAGGCTAATTTTCAAAATACTTTATCATTTTGAAATTACACCAATAAATATCCAAATGTTACGTTCGTATAAAGTTAAACTAATGCATTATTTATAGTTTCTGCATTAATTCGGATGATTCATGCGATTGTTGGTCGTCGTCGGCGTGTATGGGCTTTTATTTTGAGTAATGAATTGTCGGCATAATTTTATTTGATTTATTTCGACCGATACGGAATATGTTCGCGTCAAATTATAGGTGTATTTTATGGACGAGATTAGAGAGAATAAAAAACCTATCCGACTCAGCGTGACGCCTAAGCCCAATGCCAATTTCGAATTTTTTGACCATTAATAATCCGTGAATTACTTTCTTATTTAGATTGAAATATTTGAATTTGAAATGTGTGGTATAATTAAAGAAAATATACGAAGATTTATTGAGGTTAATTTTTGTAATCTCTTTATAATACTATTAAAAATTATAAAAATATTCTTTTTTGATTTATCCTTGAGCCATGGATTATGCATAATTTTATTTTATTTTTATAATTAACAATATAGAAAATTGCCCAAAGAAAATCCAATCCACTTCCGAAACACCAAACACACCTTGATGCCGATGACGGGACACATTTTTCTGATAACAACAGCGAATTTTCCTTCCGGCAGGAAATTAAAGGAGCGCATCCTCCGCGAAGGGAAAAAAGGCATTTTAATTGAATCACAAAAGTCCCTCGAAACAAGCGAAACGAAAAAAAAAGAAAAAACGAATCGAGCACACGAAAAATTAATTGGTTTCATTATTAGTTTTAATTGAACCGTAATTTAATCAAGCCAATTGAAATATAATTATTTCATTGCGGACAGACGGATCCACTAATGGGATAATTCAATAATAAAGAGAAACAATTAGGCCTACAGGGACATGTTTTTTACGAGTTGTTCTTCATTCAGAGGGGGGTTCGTGTATTAAGTAAATGATTGCAGGCTGAAGTTTCCGGTTTCCAGGGGTCGAGAAAAAAGTTGGGTTGCAAAGAAACGCCATTAATTCTCATTGATCGCGGTGAATCTTTTTCTAGGCATTAAAGAAAGGGAAAAAGCGCTAACGAATTTTTGTTTTTTTTTCACGTTCAAAAACTTTGGTAATAGATACTAGATTTATTATGTTTTTATAAAAAAAAGAGAAAGAATAGATATTATAAGTCGTAATATTTGCACATTATTTATTTATAATCATCACCTGAGTACAAGAATGGGCAACTCAACTATGACTTTTCTCTTTTATATCTATTTATGATTTTATGGTATAACTCCGACAATTCTAACAAAATTGGGCCGTATGATTTCCCCTTTTTTAAAAGTTAGACAGCCGTTAAAAAATCCTCATGGTTTCCTATTCATCAAGGCCTCAGAGACCATCAAATTTGAAGCTGATTTTTTCCGTTTTAAATGTATAGGTACATTTTTAGGCGGACGATCGATCTTTTATATTAATTTTCTTCCAAATTATTGTAAAACTCGACCATTTTTAACAAATGTTAAGTTAACGAATATGTTAAAGAACGATCCCTATTTATTTAAATAAATTTGCTAACCATATTTAACAAATATTAAGTTAACGAATGGGTTAAAGAACGATCCCTATTTATTATATTAATTAATTATTAATATAATAAATAGGGATCGTTCTTTAACCCATTCGTTAACTTAACATTTGTTTTATAAATTCTTGAAGAATTTATACTAAACGACAACAATAATAAAAATAAAGAAAAAATAATACATTGGTCTAGATACGTGGACGATATTTTTTGCATTTTCAAAGGGACGAATAGACATTTAGATCAATTTATTAACATATTTGAATTCAATAGAAAAGTCAATACAATTTACTTTAGAAACCGAAAAAAAAACAAACTGAATTTCCTAGACTTAACAATAACTCACCATGAAGGTGGACTTTTATATAACATATATAGGAAAGCAACATACAGTGATGCTATAATACCTAATGTATCAAACCAGTCTTTTCAAATTGAAATGAGTGTTTTCCATAGCTTAGTCAATAGATTATTTAACATACCCTTGTCTCAGATTGATTTCAACAAAGAATTGGAAACGATAAAAACCATAGCCAGTAATAATGGCTATAACGAAAATGTAATTGATACAATGGTAAATAAAAAACGAAAACGGTCTTTGTTGAAATTAATCTATGCAGGTCTAGATCAATCAAAACCCAAATCTTATGTCGCCCTTAATTATGTAAATCAAAAATCCAGCTCTATTGTTAACATTTTAAACAACCTAGATATAAATACAATTTGCGTTAATAAAATCAATTTAGGCAAACTATTGATGAATAATAAAACCGAAAAGGATCGAAGGAGTGGCGTCTATCAAATACAATGTAACGACTACGAAGCAATATATATTGGCCAAACTGGCAGAAATGTCCACACCCGTCTAAAGGAACATAAAAAAATCCATGTTAGATAATCAGCCAAAGACGGGCTTCGCAAAACATTGCATAGATAAGGGCCACTTTTTCGATCCTTCTAAATTCAAACCTTTGAAAATAATAATAAAAAGCTTAATTATTGGGAAACTTTTTACATTAAGAATTCAATAGAAAAAGGATCGCTCGTTACTAATGACAAGTTAGAAACGTTTAACACCCCGCTGCTGGATATGTTTGTCTCTTTACGCCCCAACAATTAGGTAATGATTTAATCCCCTTTAGGTATAAAACGCACACCGCTCCTCTTGTAACATCATTCTTGTATTAACTTCGAAAATGGTCGTCCGACCGAAACTAGTCAGTTTTTCAAAAATAAAAACAAATAGTGAAACAATAACCAAGTGTTTTTTTTTTATAATTTTTTTTAAACAAAGTTTAAATTCAGTGTCTAACAATAATCTGAAAACAATTTCGAAATATCTTTTTTTGTTTTCGAGATATCAACAAAAAGTGCCGGTATGATATCAAAGTTGTAAATGTCTGGATTAAATAGTTTTTAAACAAAAAAATAAAAACGAAATTTCGAAAAATCCGTATTTTGACAATATCTCAAAAACGGAAGAAGGTATTTTAAATTTGTTTTTGGATTATTATTGGGCCCTAAATTACGCAACTTTGCCCCAATTTAAACGACTCTCTATATCTTCAAATAAGTGAGATCCCCATACATTATGTTGAAATACGGACACCCTGTATAGTATTTATAACAATCTGTAAATAAAGTTTGTTTATTAGTTTAAAGAGGATTCAGGTTTATTCTAATGTTAATTAGAATCTATAATTTCGATTTGATTATGAAAACTATGGGTTATACTATTGTTGCACGATTAGTTGATAAAATTTTTGATTGAAATTGTGAAGTTTCTATAGTTTCTATTTACCTAATACTTCTATTATTACCATAGGTCAAAATGTGTGCTAAATATCAATGTAGCCAACACAATTTACAATTGAAAATTACGATATTGCCAAACTTTATTCATTGAATAGATTAATTAACTAAGGAATCACTAAAATGAAGGAAATCATAAGGCGTTCATTAAAATATTCCTTAAAGTTGTTGTTTAGTTTACTCAATTATTTAGTTAACGACACCTTAACGAATGACTTAATAGATATGTAAGTAGTTAAATTCCTTAATCTTCACTATTTTATTTTATTCTAAATGTACATTTCAGGCACGATGCGCCCTTTTTTAATAGTTTAACGTGTTTGGCAATTAGTAAATAAACATTAAAATAAAAATTATTTCGCAAACAACTGCGATTGATTTGGAATCAGATAAAGGCCGGCTAGTTTAAGGGATTAATTTTAGGAGTGGGTTATTTAACGGACTTAAATTGAAATTTAAAAGGTTACTCCTATTTTTGTGCATTTTAATTGCTTCTAACATGTTTAATTGATAATGGATAGATTCTTTTAGTAATTTCAGATTATTTATATTGAATTTTTGTCCTGTGGTTAATGTGTGATAAGCTATCGATATAAATATTTTTTACTAATATCTTTTTCCTAGATAATTTAGTTTTTTTTTATATTTTTGTTGAACATTTTCACGTTACACGTTAAACATTTGAAAAATACCTCTATTTTGGAGTTTTTCTGAAAATTGTTTTCGCTGAGAAATTTCTAGACATTTGTTGAACACTTCCAAAACTTTTGCTTAACATTTTCTACACTTTTCCAGAAATATGTCTAGACCTATTCTAAAATATATCGAGAACTTTGTTAAAGTCTTCTAGATTTTACTTTACTGAAAAATGGTTAGTTTTTTTTACTGAAAAATGTCTAGTTCTTTCCTACACATTTTCAACACTTTTGTTAATGAAGTTAAGTTCAACGATTATTATAGTAAAATATAAAAATCGAATTAAAATTATTATCCAAATATTCATTAAAACAACTACTTCTCGAGCTAATACCCCGACATATATTGAATTATGCAATGAATATTTGAGTTACACGACAGCTTTACTGTTCTATGCATAATTTATATGCAAAATGCAACATCAGGTCAAATTATTCTCTCACCAAACTAAATGAAGCAACAGGAAATTGAAATAAATTGAAAAAATTACGATATTAGTTTTAATTCGTTTTTTATATTTTGTAAATATTCTGCAAACTATTGACAAACTCAATTTTTCTTTATGTTAAATTGTCTTTATGTTAAATTATTATAGTATTTGAGATTTTTATTATTTTATCTTACAAAAATATTTGATAACATAAAACCACAATGAAAATTATGATTTTTGAGTTGATATTGTAGTTATAAAAACACAGCTAATTTTTGATTAACAAAAATGCAGATCCAGCAGCTTAAAAAATTATTTCAAGTAGTAAAAATCTAATATCAAGAATTCTATAGATATCAACAAAAAATGATCAACGCTTGTTGAGTTTTTAGTTTTTGCATAATAACCAAAGTTATTACTTTGCCATATTTACAGACAATTGCTTGTCTGTAGATATCGCAAATTATAACTACGTGCTTCCAACAGAAAGACAAACAATTTTAGAAAGAATTCGTCAAATACTTCAGATGTATCACTTTAACCAAATCACTTAATTTGTTTAGGTTACAAAATTATATTTATTGTACTACAGCAATTGTTTCACCACACTGTGGTTTCATCAGGTAGATGAATGGTTTGATATTATATTAATCGTACTACAACAATTGTTTCACCACACTGTGGCTTCATCAGATGAATGATTTGATAATATATTTATTGTACTACAATAATTGTTTCACCACACTGTGGCTTCATCAGGTAGATGAATGGTTCATCTATCTGATGAAGCCACAGTGTGGTGAAACAATTTTTGTAGTACAATATATATAATTATGAAACCTAAACAAATTAAGTGTTTTATTAAAGTGATATTATAGAGATTAAACAACTAACAGCCTCAACTATACAGTACTTAAGATGTACTTTCTTTAATCTTGGGGGTTGTGGTACATTTTAAATATGGAAGTAATGATAAAATTTATGCTGAATATTTTTAAAATTGAAGTGTTCCAATATTTATTCAAAAACATATTTGAATTATTCAAATATTTCTATTATTCAAATGTTTGGCAATTATTTAATTCGAATATGCCTGACATTTGAATGTTCAAATTTAAATATGCGTTTGAATAAATATTTGAATACTTCAATTTCCCAGAATTAATCAAAACATGCATACTTGCTGCTTCTTAATTTTGCGATGGATTAACAATAACCAAGTGTGTTTTTGAACTTTATGTTAGATCAATGTTTTACACGCCTGGCGCATGAAATAAATATTTCGAAAAGCCTGAAAATTTTCTGGCTTTTCTAAACTCGAAATATTAATTCACATGAAGCTCAATCCAGGATTAGAAAACCCTTGTTAGACAACTATAACAATCTTTAAAAACAACAATGAATTCTTAAAAAATTAACAACACGATAATTAACGAAACTCAAAATGATTATGAAAATAACTACAGTTTGTGTTTGCTTCCATTTTCTTTAATAAATCAGTGTTATTATTAAAGGTTCTAATAGCTGTCTAACAAGTGTTTTCCACTCCCAGACTAAGCATGAAGTAAAATTTCGAGTTTAGAAAAGCCTGAAAATTTGGTTTGGTCGCGTAGCGCGAAGCGCGGAGCGGCCAAACCAAATTTTCAGGCTTTTCTAAACTCGAAATTTTACTTCATGCGCTACGCGTATTAAACACTGATTTGAAGTGAATTTTAAAATATACTAGTAAGAAGGGAATTTTCAAATTCATATCGACGTTCTGCAAAAATTTAGTCATTGAGACAAGTCTCTACATTTTTGCAGAACGTCGATATTAATTTTAAATAGTTTTTATAATTTGTAAATATTCTGCAAACTATTGACACTCATTTATTTCATGTTAAATTTTTCTTGATGTGATTCAATTATTTATTGAAAAATATATATTTGAATTATTCGAATATTTAAAACATATTTGAATATGTTTTAAATATTCGAATAATTCAAATATATATTTTTCAAGAATTATTCGAATTATATTCACATATAATTTAGTGATTGAAATACTCATATTTGAATATTCGACTATTTGAATTATTCGTATTCGAATCCCAGCCTTACATAAAAAGTATTTATAGCACGTATATTTAAATATGAAATAGTTTTCATTAACTTCTTTTTCTAAGTAAATAGCATTGGCAACTAGGCCATTTCGACCAGTTTCAGAGTATTTTACTTGATTTAAATTAGTATAAATTAAATTGAAAAGAATTTCTACGATTTTAAGTAAAATCCAATAGCTTGAAAATCACAATCTCAAGCAATTTTTGAGACGTTTATCAATTTGTGCAACTGTAAAAGAAATATATCGTCGTTGTTTTGATAAAACCTCCTATGTGACATTGTTTTACAAAATAGGGTTTTATTATCAATGAACTCCTACGTTATCGGCCTAATGAGTAAATCTTGTACAAGGATTTATTAGAAAAATGCTTTGAAAAGAACTACTTAAACAAATTTGTTTAAACAGTTTCAGTTGTGTTTCCTGCGATATTTTGTTCAATTTATCTATGAGCCTAATGAGTAAATCTTATATAAGGATTCAGTTTTAGTTGTGTTTCCTAAAATATTTTGTTCAATTCATTTATCAGCCTAATGAGTAAATTTCATATAAACAAGGATTCATTAGGAAAATTCTTTGAAAAAAAGAAATAACGACGATATCATATGATGTCCGTTTTTATTTTAGACGAAACTTCCTCTTTCTACTGCGTAATCCTGCACTGAAAATGACTAACAAATAGGCAATGTAGGCAATTGACATCCAAGTAAATCAATTGTTGATTTTATTCATAAACATGGTCATAAATCTACGATGTTTTTTTTACATATTTGGAAATTTCCAGGTGCACTTTTTTACATATTTGGAAATTTTCAGGTGCACTTTCTTACCTCTTCAGAAATTTCCAAGTAGCAAGTGGATCTGTCTCATTCAAAAAAATAACATTAAAATCCAACAAACTGCCACTGTTTCATAACAAACAACACGTTTAAACAGCGAACCTGTTTGTTCATACAACAAGAGTGTTTATTTTGTGAGCACCAGTAGTGTTTAATTTAAGAAAAAAATCCCACTGAAATGTTTGTTGTGCTGACGCGCGTGTATCGGAAGGCGACGCGTGCGCAATATTCGGAACGTTCCGACATGAAGCACCGACGGCGGTTCCAGCAGGACTGGATTCAAAGAGCGAATGCGCTTCCTATACACTTCGCCACTTTCCAGTCCTGCTACCTCCCGCTGCAATTCCTGCTTTTGCGACTGTTTTCCGTTACCGCCACGAGAAAAAAAATCCCGTGTGTATAAAATGATGTCTGTTTTTATTTTACACGAAAGTTCCTCTTTCGAGTGCACTGAAAATGATGAACAAATAGGCAATGTAGACATAGACGTAGTCAGAATTTTCACTATTGAGGAGCCACGATATACAAAAATATGGCATACTTAATTTCAGTGAGCCGGTTCAAAAGATCTGACTCACTTTAAAGATTTGGTTCAGTGAGCCAGCTCAAAAGAGTTACATGACTCGGTTACGAGCTAGCGATCCGCCGAGAGTTCTGACTCTTAGAGATCTATCTGATTCGCCAACTTATTGAATTAAGCCACTTTCCAGTCCTGCTACCTCCCGCTGCAATTCCTACTTTTGCGAATGTTTTCCGTTAGCGCCACGAGAAAAAATCCCGTGTGTGTATAAAATGATGTTGTCTATTTTTATTTCAGACAAAAGTTCCTCTTTCGAATGCACTGAAAATGATGAACAGAAAAAAAAAATTCTAACTACGTCTAGTCTACATTGCCTAGTAGACTAGACGTAGTTAGAATTTTCACTATTGAGGGGCTACGACATACAAAAATATGGCATACTTAATAAAACGTCATAATTTTCATAAAATAGTGAAATAGTGGTTTGGTGTAGAGATGGGCGAAGTGGCTCTTTTCAGTGAGCTGGTTCAAAAGATCTGACTCATTTTAATGAGCTGGTTAAGTGAGCCAGCTCAAACAAAATACATGACTCAGTTACGAGCTAGCGATCCGCCGAGAGTTCTGACTCTTAGAGATTTATCTGATTCGCCAACTTATTGAATTAGGCGAGGTGGTGATTAATTATTTCGATTATACAATGATTGCAATAATTTATTGATAATTTATATAAAAACGTAAGAGTGATTATTAAATCATAATTACAGTAAACGCGTATTCATTTCGTGCAATTACACTTCAAGTGTGTTTAAATATATTGAATTGAATATTGAATTCAGCACATCGCGATCCAATTCCGAACCTCGGAGTTGGATCCTTATAAGTGAGCTATAGCTCAGTCGGATTCCAGATCTCTGTAAAACGAGCTAGTTCAGTTGAATTTAAAAGCCGTCGTGAATCATCACCATTTAACTCCGAACTGCGGAGTTGAATTCCGATGAGTGAGCTAGCTCAGTCCGCTCAGTCGGATTCAGCAGCCGCCGTTGATCTTTTAGAGTCGATTCGCCAATTCAGTGGGTTTATTTAACTCCATTCGCACGCGTCGTTATTCGAATCGATGATGCTGCAATAACATCATAAAAATATAACGATAGTTATTTTCTTACTGCAATAACAAACACATCTTATTAAATTTACAATTTTGGTTACAAGAAAGGTGACGAATCTATCTGTGAACTGAAGAGGTCGGGGCAATAAGGTACCTAAGCCACATTTAAGAAAAAATCGCGTACTCTTTAGTAAACTGTATAACAATATGGTCCCAAGCGACCAAAAAATAATGACAGTTATTAAGCGAAAGATGGCGCCACAATTGTAAAGTGACCTTGTTGACAACTTGTATATTGGTTGTAATTTTTGACGCAATAAAGTCATAAGCCACAAGAAAACCAACATGGCGACCTGTGAAAATAGTGCTAATACAAAATATCAAGATAATTTAAATAGTGAAAGTGAATCGGGCTCAGATTTTGACGGGTATGATTCCGATAAAGATAAAGAATATTGCCCAAGTAACAGTTCAAGTGAAAATGACTTGCCAACGTCCAGAAAGGTAAAAAATATAATTTTAAGTGGCTTAGGACCTTTTTCTTTTAATGCAAGTGGCTTCATTTTTGTTTATATTAAAAATGGATTATTTCGTTTTACATATATTATTCGAGAACAAACCAACAATGTTATGATTTTTTATAACTTTTCGTATTAAAAAAAACATACGAAAAATTATAAACTCAATTTTTCTTTTTTAGAAAATCTGTAAAAGAAACGAAAATACTAAGGACCAAGATTTCAATGAAAATGAAAACAGAGGATCAGTCTTATCCCCAGAAAAAAAATTGCCAAGCCGTTGGAGGAAAGTAAATATTGAGGGCAGACAAAAAACTAAAGCAAAACAGCGCAGAAATCTTGGTCATTCCTACACCAATTTGAAGGGTAAAAAAAAGAAGCTAGATCAATTGGAGAGCCTTGTAAATGTAAAAAAGACTGCAGAAAATTGCTTCAAAATAAAGAGCTACAAATCTTCAATGCATTTTGGAATTTAGAAACATATGACAATCAAAATACTTATTTATTTTCATCAATAAAAGTTATTCCAAAAAAAAGAAGCTACAAGAAAAAAACCAAAAGACAAGAATCTGTAAGAAATTTCACAAATCAATATTATGTAAAAGTAAATGGGATTGACATTCAAATATGCAAGCAAGAATTTTTAGCTGTACATGGTCTGCAGAACTCCACTAAGCGCGTAAAACTAATATCGAAGCAGATTTCATAAGGAAGATCAACACCAACAAAAGACGGCCGAGGAAAACATCATAAAATAAAATATCCACAGATATTTCAAAATCAGTTCATGACCATATAAAAAGTATTCCGACTTATATAAGCCATTATAGCAGACAAAAAAATCCAAACAGAGTGTATTTCAATCATGACCTCAGCATTTCAAGTTTATATAAGGATCATTATGTCGAATGGTGTAAGCATAAACATATTGAGCCTGTAAAAGAAGACCGTTATCGAAGGATTTTCAGCTCTGAATACAATATAGGGTTCAAACTGCCAAAGAGCGATACGTGCTCAACCTGTGACTCACTAAACCTCATGATAAGCACGAATCAAAATAAGGAATCTGATTCTGAAGTTAAGAAGTTGCAAGAAAAACTACAGTTGCATCAAACTCGGGCAGAAGCTATGCAGGAAAGCCTAAAAAAAGAGATAAAAAATAATAAAGAAAGAAACAAAGACATAATTTCATTTGATTTGCAGCAAACTTTACCGACACCATCGTTGACGGTAGGTCCAGCTTTTTATCTTCGAAAAGCATGGACGTACAATCTGGGAATCCATGACTGTGTAAGTGGAAAAGGAAGTATGTTTATGTGGACGGAATCAGATGCAAAAAGAGGAAGTTCAGAAATAGCAAGTATATTGTTAAAGTATATAAAAACTAGAGCATCTTTATCAGAACATCTTGTTATTTACACAGACAACTGCGGCGGTCAAAACAAAAACTGGCTCATAATGGCTCTGTGGTTGCAATTGGTTAGAGAAAAAGTTTATAAGACCATAGAACACAGATTTCTTATCTCGGGTCACACACATTTACCGTCAGATAGAGACTTTGCTTTTATTGAGAAGCGTAAAAAATATATTCCGCAGGTATTTTGCCCAAAAGAATGGTTTGATATTGTACGACAGTCAAACAGAAAAAACCCTTTCGATGTTGTGGTAATGACGCAAAAAGATTTTTATGATTTTGAAGAAATCACTA
Source organism: Philonthus cognatus (assembly GCA_932526585.2). Classification (NCBI taxonomy): domain Eukaryota; kingdom Metazoa; phylum Arthropoda; class Insecta; order Coleoptera; family Staphylinidae; genus Philonthus; species Philonthus cognatus. The sequence goes on from OW052241.1 coordinate 46,619,541, forward strand.
TAGTAAAGAAAAATGTTACTGTTAACAAACAACCAATCAGGTTCAACGATGTGAGGTGCTTCCGGTTTGATAGCGAGAAACCAAATTCAATGTTTATTAAGCATTCCCTAAATGGTCTGTTCGAAGAAGTGAATGTCGGAAAACGAGGAGTCAGAGTTATTGACCAACCAGTAACTACCGCCAACCTCAAACAAAAATATAACGGCCCAGTAAAACTGAATGAAAATAAAGTAAAAGATTTACAAAAACTTTTAAAATATATTCCACCTATTAACCAACAGTTTTATCTTGACATTATTGAAGACGTGGTAAGAAAAGATGAGGAAAGCAATAGAATACCCGAAAACATTGATGGCGAAGATAATACTGAATTGGAAGCAGAAGCAGAAGATAATTAATTTGTTAATTTAAATTTATAAGCTGTATTTTTTTGCGTTTCTTAATTTTTTTATTAAATTTATTTGTATCAAAAAGGCCCCAAGCCACCTTTTTTTGAAAATATACGTTGTTATTTGGAAATTTGTGCGTTTTTTTTTAAATTTTTTTAAGACAATTTGTTTACAAACCTATTTTACGTAAAATAAAAAATAACTCAATTTTTTTACTCTAAAAATGTGATTTCACGATTTACCCAAAAACTTTAAAACGCTTTTACTCAAAATCTTCTAAATGTGGCTTAGGTCCCTTATTGCCCCGACCTCTTCAACTAAGAAGAGGCAAATCTCAATCTAAATAAACGAATAACGCAGGTAGAAAAAATGACGTGAAAAAAATCCAGTTTTTAGAAATGAATTGAGTAGTGTACAAATGAAAAAAGTAAAAAGTGCATGTGCAGTAAGGCTGAGAGTAACCGGCTCGTCGATCTATGAGCCGCGTGAAAATCAAGATCTTTAATGCATTGAGAATCTACAAAATAAGTCATGGCTCAAAAAGAGCTACATATTTCGAACTGAGTCACTTGGCTCACCCTAACATTTCACTAAACTGACTCGTTGAGTTGATTCGCTCAGGAGTTACCCATCTCTAGTTTGATCGTTAGCACTCAGTATAAACAATTTCAATTATTCTGACGGAGCCCAGCTCTTAGATACCTTTTCCTCCTCCTGTAATCAAGAACTTACCGAATTTACTGCCTTAATTTCTAGCATAAAATAAAAATCTATATTCTGTTTGTAAACAAGATTACATTTTCTTTTGCATTTTTATTACTTCTCTATTCAACTTCAATTTTCTTTCAATAAACTTTTTACGCGACGATCTCGTAAATGGTTTTCGCCAGAGTCGCCAGTTGGGGTGGGTTGTGTTTCAATGTTGTAAAAAAAAAACGAGATAGAGAAAATGTTGATAAGTTCTGAAGGGGAACGTCGGACAGAAAACAAACATCATTAAATTAGACGAAGTGAGGAAGTTCAGTCGCTGCGGGTCGAGAGCGCCCGAGCTTTTCGCTTCCAGCGTTAATAAAAGACAACTAATTTTCCTGCAGTCAGATTCCCGGCCCTTTGAAAATTAATAGGTACTAATTTGCGATATTTTTAATCAAATTCTATTTATCCTAAACAAAGGTTTGAAAAACGAAAATGTAAGCGCTATTTGTAATATAAGAGTGAATTTGTAACAAGTTACAATCAAGTTTATTTTTTTCTGACTTGATCAAGTTCCGAGGTCAAATTTGTATTGTCCTCAAAACTTGATCAAGTCAGGAAAAAAAAAACAAATTAGACATGTACACTTCTGTGCAATAAAATTAAGCACAAAAAATATGTTATATGTAGTTTAATTTGACCTCAGAGCTTGATCAAGTCAGAAGAAAAAAAATAGATACATACACTTCTGTGTTAATTTGATTTTTGCACACAAAATGTGTTATAGTTTAAAACGGACATGATAAGTTTCCTAGTCACAAGAATACGCAAATATGTCAATTTCCTTAATGTCAAACTGCTGCATCATTTAGACAACAATTCAAAATTCGAATTCTAACTAAAATAGAAGATGATTTTTCTATTTCGGCTTTGTTGTATTTTTCACAAGCGTTTTGCAAATGGTCTTAGTTTTGGTTTTTAAATAAAGGCGTTATTTTCAAGTTATGGTGTTATTATCATTTATTGAAACTGCTGCCAGGTAATTAACACAGACCCGAATTATATAACTAGAATATTGTAAAAAATAAGATAAATTCAAAATCAAAACTATTTGAATTCGAGAAAATAAGCTTACGCTTCTTATAGTTTGCACACTTTAAACATAATATATAAAATTACGAAAAAACTATTCGTGAAAATGCAAACAATGTCTTAATTAATAAGACAACTTAAGACGATAAATATCCATTGAAACAACTACTTCCCCCGCAAATACGCCTCCGGATATTGAATTATACAATGAAATATTTAAAATCTTATTTAATTTGATTTGTTACAACGCTCTATTAAAGTATATGTAACGTTTAGGTCAAATTCTTTTCAAACCAACTAACAATACAAATTTAAAATGAAAGGAGAGATAGCAACAAATTAGAAGTGAAAGGACTTATCGTCTTAAGTTGTCTTATTAATTAAGACATTGTTTGCATTTTCACGAATAGTTTTTTCGTAATTTTATATATTATTGTAAAAAATAGTTATAATACTTTTGCTTAATTTTATTGCACAGAAGTGTACATCTAGCAAAAGAAAAATAATAGGTGAAGAAAGAAATTACTACAATAATTAATAGAAAACACTTCACGTAACTAAAAGAAGGAAATTGGAAATTAGACATACAGAGAGTTTTATGTAACACCGAACATGTTTATAAAGAGATTTTTTTTTTAAGAATACATATGTATACGTCGTACATTTTGCAGTGCTCGGTTTATTAAAAGAATTTAATTTGAAGCTTTAAACGAGTGTTTTCCACTCCCAGACTAAGCATGAAGTAAAATTTCGAGTTTAGAAAAGCCTGAAAATTTGGTTTGGTCGCGTAGCGCGAAGCGCGGAGCGGCCAAACCAAATTTTCAGGCTTTTCTAAACTCGAAATTTTACTTCATGCGCCACCGGCACAAAACACTGATTCAATTTAAAGTTTAGCAGTGTGTTTTAAACTTCGAAATATGGCAGTGTTTTGTACCGGTGGCGCATGAAGTAAAATTTCAAGTTTAGAAATACCTGAAAATTTGGTTTGGCCGCTCCGCGCTTCGTGCTACGCGACCAAACCAAATTTTCAGGTTTTTCCAAACTTGAAATTTTACTTCATGCTTAGTCTGGGAGCGGAACACACTCCTCTTAAATTTCAAATTGAACTCTTTTAAAAAAAACAACGATTATCTAAAGATTTACGGTATATACGCTGTAATTGGGACATGTATACTTAAAAGAAAAACTCTCTGTATGTACAAGCTGAGGCATTAATTGCGATTGATTGGCTATAATTTGTAATGGTCATATAAGCAGCCCAATTTACACATAACTCAACACTTAAAGCTTGTATTAGACGACACTGTTTTCTTGTACAAGTAAATAGCATACTATTTTCTATCATGGTGTACCAAATAGAACATATCCCATTTCCATTATACCAAACTGTACAAGATTTGCATTTGGTCATATTTTGTGTATTACACCATGATAGAAAATAGTATACTATTTTCTTGTACAAGAAAATAGTGTCGTCTAATACAAGCTTAAAGGTTTCAAATTGTATTGGATGAAAATGTTCGGTGTTACATAAAACTCTCTGTACTTAAATAGATCGATTTGATTTAATAAAAAATTGTTATAACCATAGTATTTTTGTATTCTTTTCCTCAGATCAATATAAAAGTTGCAATTTACTAGAGTGAGACAGACTTTTATCCGCCGTTAGCTGGAGCGAGAGAGGCCTACATTACAATTTCCAGCATAAAAAGGTAAACGTAAGATATAAAGATTTGTTTTAATGAATGTTAAGCTAATTGAATGTTGGATTTACGAACACCCTTGGATTTTATTTAGCACACAAGTTCGTTACGCGGCCAAACCGAATTTTCAGGCTTTTTTAAACTCGAAATTCTACTTCATGCGCCACGCGTATAAGACACTGTTTCAAGCGAAGTTCACTCGTTCACAATATTTCAGTGCTTTCAGTGTTTAATACGCGTGGCGCATGAAGTAAAATTTCGAGTTTAGAAAAGCCTGAAAATTTGGTTTGGCCGCTCCGCGCTTCGCGCTACGCGACCAAACCAAATTTTCAGGCTTTTCTAAACTCGAAATTTTACTTCATGCTTAATCTGGGAGTAGAAACACTCGTTCGAAACTTTAAATTGAACGCTTTTACAAGATCGACGAATCCCTGAAAGTGTATAAAATATACATTATGTATATTTAACAGAAAGCTTCCCAGTATGTAATATAATAAGTCATTAATAGAAATCATAAAAAGAAGTGCAGAATTTTACCTAAAATTAATTTTTTGAGTTAACTCTATAATTGCTCGGTTGTAAATGGTTTAAGTGATAATGTATCAAATAAAATTATGACTTTCTTTAGGATATACCGGTGTTTTTAAATTATATGTTTTTTTTTTAATGTTATATACTGGTATTTATAAATTTGAATATATTAATATGTTTATTTTTGTTGTAATATTTGATTCTTAGAAAATATGATTGTTTTTTTTCTATTTTATCTATATTACAGTCGGTGCATGGAAAAATAAAGAGTACAATTTAGGTCGCTACCCCAAGGCTCTGGCTGTTTTTAATGCAGGGTTCACTGAATTCACAAATTGAATAAACCGCCACCAGAGAGAATAATATTCTCGCATGTTTGGATAGGAATAAGATTTTACCATACATATTTGTTTTCCTTATCCAATAAAGAACCGATGCAATTTTATTTTATTAAAATTTATATTTTGAATCATAAGCATAATAAAAAAATGGATGTCCAGATTTTTTTAGAGAAAATACAGCGTGTAATCGAACTAATATACATCCTCTTAAGGGCGTATACACAAAATATTTTGACACCATTTGCAGCAAAAATAAAATCTGAAAAAAAATATTGGATTTTTCATAATTTTTCATGCATTTTTTACTTTTTGAGAACTTCTGGTTACCTGTGTTCATGATATTTTTCGTGGATGCGTAAGTTGTTGTATTTTTTATTTACTTTTACTACTGCGAGGCGCATAAATTACTTCGCACTTAACACGCACGCTGTCTCGAATGACTAGATGAAACTAGGTCACTCATTTGTGGTATTGTTTATTTACTGTTACTACTGCGAGACGTATAAATCACTTAGCACGCACTACACACACACACACACACTGTCTAGAATTACTAGATGAAACTGGGTCACGTATAAAAAAATCACAATAAGTGTTCAAATTGACGTCCGCCGCACTCAATGCACATTTGGGCTCTACGTATCCAATTTGCACCAACAGTAGCAAATATTTCACGAGGTTTTTCACGAATGGTATTAGCCGCGGCGTTTATTCGTTGTATCAGCATTTCAGCATTGTCAATTTCCGTAGTGTAGACTTCACTTTTAAAGTATCCCTAAAGAAAAAAATCTAAGGGGTTTAAATCCGGACTTCTTGGAGGCCATGGTACAGGGCCTCCACGACCAACCCAACGTCCTGGAAACTCATCATCCAAATATCTTCTAACGCGCCTTTTATAGTGAGCTGGCGCACCATCTTGCAAATATTACATTCTTCTAAGAACCGCTAAGGGTACATTTTCTAAAAGATCTAAAAGGTCATCTTGCAAAAATCGTAAATATCGTTCTCCATTCAAATTAAATGGGAACATAAATGGCCCAACTAATTGATCATTTAAAATACCTGCCCAGATATTAAGGGAGAAGCGATGCTGGAAATGAGTTCTACGCGTAACACGAGGATTTTCTATTGCATAAACAGGCATATTATGGAAATTAAAACTTCCATTACGCGTAAAGCACGATTCGTCGGTCACTAAAATATCTTTGGTAAAGTTAGGATTTTGAACATTTTGTGCTAAAATCCATTGACAAAATGCAATTCTTTTGGGAAAATCATGGGGTTGAAGATGTTGTACACGCTGGTAGTGATACGGATAAAAATTATTGTCACTGCTGACAAATGTGTGCGATACATTTAGCTGAGCGGCGATAATACGGGTACTTAAACCAGGATCCGCTTTCAACAGATTCAAAATTTCATCTTCCGCTCGCAAATATCGCATTGGACGGTCACCACCTCCGGCGGCTCCGGCGACGGGCTGCAAACTTCCAGTGTCGCGTGCTCTTTGTAATCAATTTCTAAATCGGTTTGGCGGTGGTGCCGTTCAGGAAATCGCTCTTGATAAATTCTTACAGCTTCCGCGGAATTACACCGAGTTTCACCGTAAATAAGAAACATGTCTGCCAATTCAATGTTTGAATAAACGTATCGCGCCATGTTACAAAATGTAGATGTTTCATGGAATAAGTTTCACCATAGACTAAACAGCAAACTATTTTTATGTTTAAAAATCATCCACCCTCGCCGCTCTTATCTAAACATTTCAATAAGAGTGAAGATAAAGTGAAGTGTGAACCTAATACGGAAAAATATTGAATTTCATTAACACGTTTAGAAAATATTCGGAATTTAGTCAGCAATGGGTACTTATGGAAACGATAACATAGACATAATTCTTCACAATCTGACCCACTTTCCTCTGGATGGTGTAATTCGATATCCAAATCGTTTAAAAACTACCAGTCTATGTGGAATCTCTCTTAAAATACGCAATGTGCGCGTATACCAGATAACACAAACATGTGGCCTATTATTATTAATTATTTTTAATAATTTTTTGTGAGCTATCTACTAAAGGTATGGTAATTTCAAATGCAGGTATTGTTTATTTAAACGCTGCCCCTTATGTGGTAGAGAGCCTGTACAGTAATTCGTTTACACGCTGTATAAGACCAGTGGGCATCTGTCAATAATATTTTTTGCTTGCAGTTTTTTACTTTGCCATCAAATGTGTCAAATTTGAATGGATATCCAGCAAATATTTATCTTTCAGAACATGCGTAAATTCAAAAATACCGTATCTACAGGGTGTCCGTATTTCAACAGAATGTATGGGCATCACGGTTATTTGAAGAGATAGAGAGTCGGTTAAATTGGGGCAAAGTTGCTTAATTTAGAGCTTAATAATAATCTAGAAACAAATTTGAAATATCTTCTTTCATTTTTGAGATTTTGTCAAAAAACGATTTTTTTTTAAATTTCGATTTTATTTTTTTATTCAAAAACTATTGATTTCAGACATTTACAACTTTGACATTATAGGGGCACTTTTTAACGATAAATCTAGTAACATATTTTATTTTAAGATAACTATAACATTTATCCAGAGACCATAACCAACTATTGTTTTTCTTATGGGCGCCATTTTGGATTTTCATATTTTTTGGAAGAATATTTTTTTCTGAATTAAATAATGTATTACACTTATAGTATATTGTATATTTTATATGTAAAATTTTAATCTTTTGTTTTTTGTAAAGAGAGCCTTGGAAACAGTTGAGTAACTCACTTATTTGACAACTCCTAGGACCCATAATTTGCTTACATATCACCCTTGAAGACAGCCATCCGACGATACAGATTTTAATAGTTGTGATGTGTTGTAAACTAACGACTGTCTTCCACTCCCAGACTAAGCATGAAGTAAAATTTCGAGTTTAGAAAAAAAAAATTATGAGGGGCTTTTCTAAACTCGAAATTTTACTTCATGCGCCACGCGTATATACCACTGATTTACAGTAAAGTTAAAAATATATAATGCTTAGATGTGATGGTGATCAATATTTACCAAGATGTAGCGAAAAAATGCAAACATTATTTTATTTGTGAATAATAATAAAAGTAGAATAAATTTACTTCGTGCAACTTTTATGTGATAATCGATAGTTATTATAATTATTACAAAAGACTGACAGTTATTAATTAATTTTAAGTGCTAAAATTGATTGACTGCTTTCAAGATATTATTGATTAACATATATGACCTCATTGTTTCCAAGGCACTCTTTGCAAAAAATAATATATCATAATTTTAGATATTAAATCTAAAATAAATTATGAGTGAGATTAGAAAAAAATATTCTTTAAAAAAATATGAAAATCCAAAATGGCGCCCATAAAAAAAACAAAAGTTGGCTATGGTCCCCGGGTAAATGTTATAGTTATCTTGCTACTAAATTCCAAACACACAAAAGAAATCGAAGAAGCAACAAACTAACTGTTGCTCTCATCGAAGCCTACAACAAATCATGTCCGGTAAGTACCCCCAAAGAAGGGAGGAAAACACCATGTTGGAGAACCCGCCTCGAAGACATGAGAAAAAAAGCCCGCAAGCTTTATAACAGGGCCAAGAATAACAAGAGAAAACGAGACTGGGATGTTTACAAGGATCACCTTCGCATCTACAAAAGAGAAGTCCATGCAGGACAAAGACAAGCCTGGAGGAAATACTGTGAGGACATAGAGTCCAGCAGCACTGCCACCAGACTCAAAAAGTACTCTCCAAGGACCCCCACTACCTTGGGAGCATAAGTAAAGAAGATGGAGAACTAACATCAAACGAAAAGGAGACCCTCCAACAAAAGCTACAAACGCACTTCCCCGGGTGCGAAACACTAGACGTCTATACACACGATGTCGAGCAAAACTCAACCGAGCCGAACGACGAGGATAAGAAATTAGCTATGAATATAGTCACAAACCAAACCACAACATGGGCAATTAAATCATTCAAACCTTACAAGTCCCCAGGACCGGATGGGATATATCCGGCCCTGCTCCAATGGGGACCGTGGGGACCGTGGCTGCCTGGAGCTCCGTTACGTACCTAGGTCCTGGAGAATGGTAAAAGTAGTGTTCATTTCCAAACCCTGCAGGAATGACTACACGAACGCAAAATCATTCAGACCGATCAGCTTATCCTCGTTTATGATAAAAACGCTAGAGAAGCTATGCGATCGCCACATTAGGGCTAACATTCTCAAGAGCAAACCTATACACCCAAACCAACACGCCTACACACCAGGCAAAAGCACTGAATCTGCCCTACACCTGGCGGTCTCAAGGATTGAACAGGCACTGGCAAATAAAATGACCACACTCGGGACCTTTATTGATATCGAAGGAGCCTTTGACAAAGCATCCTTCCAAAACATACACAAGGCACTCAATAAATCAGGTGTCGACAAAATGCTCTGCAGCTGGATAGGAAATATGCTACACAGCAGACAAATCACAGCATCTCTTGCAGATGTCACGCTAAAGGCAACAGTCACCAGAGGCTGTCCGCAGGGCGGAGTCCTATCACCGCTTCTGTGGACACTACTGGTGAATGAACTGATAACGAAACTAAACATCCGAAGATTCTATACGGTGGGATACGCGGATGACATAGCAATACTCCTGAACGGCAAATACGAAAACATTCTATGCAACAGAATGCAGGATGCACTCACAACTGTGGAAATCTGGTGCAACTCCAACTCACAATCAGTGAACCCCACAAAAACAGAAGTAGTGATGTTCACCAACAAACACAAGATAGGCCCATATACTCTACCTCCCTTGTTTAGCAAACAACTAACGCTATCGAAAGAAGTCAAATACATAGGAGTATACCTTGACTCCAAATTAAATTAGTCCAAACACCTTGAATACAAAACTGATAAGGCAAACAAAGCCTTCTGGCAATGTAGGAGAGCTATCGGCAATACCTGGGGACTATCACCGAAGGTAGCACTCTAGATATACACAGGTGTTATCAGACTGGCACTCAAGTATGGAGCTCTAGTTTGCTGGCCTAGGACAAACCAAACAGGAGCAAAAGCAAAACTAAAACACATCCAAAGGCTAGCGTGTACGTGCACAACTGGTGCATTTAAAACAACACCCACCGCAGCATTGGAAACGATAATCTGCCTCCCACCGCTTGATAAACATATCAAAGAAGTGGCAAGAAACAGTGCAGAAAGACTGAGAGCCATGAACACTTACCAAACCCCAACAGGACACGGAAGCATTCGCAAATGGGGCCTGCCCCATCTGAGCGGCAAATTAGACCAGAAGATTCCCCAATACATCTTGCAATACATCCATGCCACCGCAACACAGGCCGAAATCTACGCAATCATGGAGAGCTCCAAACTAATCTCAAAAAGCAACTGAGAAAACAAAACATAACTATCGTCATCGATAGCAAAGCTGCATTAGCAGCAATAGATAAGTTCAAAATAACATCAGAACTAATATATGAATGCGTAGAGACACTGAACACAGCAGCGACACTCAACCGCATAACATTAACATGGACAAAAGGCCACAACAACAACGAGGGGAACAACAACGAGGGAAACAACAACGCGGACAAACTTGCGCGTGATGCAGCATCATCAACAGCAACAAACTATGCAAAAGCAGGACTATCCCCGCGGTCCTTGAGTAGACACATGCGCGAGTTCACCGCTAAAAAACACAAATCCAGATGGAAAAACTTAACAACGTGCGGCCGAACCGATGCATACTTACCAATACCTGACTGCAAAAAAACAAAGAAGTTCCTGGAACTCTCCAAGCAAAACTTACGTACACTAACTGGCTATACTCTACACTACAGCTTCCAAAAGCACCTCGCAAAAATGGGGATCACCAACGATACCACATGCCGAGGATGGAACAAAGAGGATGAGACAGCAAGACACATATTTCACGAGTGTCCGGCCCTGTCAAAACTAAGGGATAGTATGTTAAGGGAAACCCAGCCCAAACGTGAAGGACCCGGATGGAACTGGTCCGTCGCACAAATATTGGCAATTGCCAGTAGTACGGAATGGGTCTGACCATCAGGAGGGAGGCACTAGAATAGGCCTGAATTTGGCCTAAGTGGGCGCGGCTACGGCTGCCCTCACGACAACCAATCCTTAATCCTTAAACTAGATTTCTCATTAAAAAGTGCCTGTATATTGTCAAAGTTCTAAATGTCCAGATTCAATAGTTTTTGAATAAGAAAATAAAAACGATTTTTCAAAAAATCAATTTTTTGCTAATATCTTGAAAACCGAAAAAGATATTTCAAAATTGTTTTCAGATTATTGTTAGGCCCTAAAATACGCAACTTTGCCTCAATTTAACCGACTCTCTATTTCTTCAAATAACTGAGATCCCCATACATTCTCTCGAAATACGGGCACCCTGTATACTTATTCTTTTATGTACTTATTTTCATGTATTTGTATTTATTATTTATGTTATTTTTAGCCCTAAGATATTAATGTCATAATTTAAATGATGTATTAATTTTAATAAATTCATCTAAGATAAAATGACAAGAGAGACACGTTTGACATTTCCACTAGCAACTGTAAACCATTGTATTAATTTCATTACACGGGCACGTCTACATGTTTAACGACATTCCCAACGTGTAAAACAATGTCGGCAGTTAATTAAACGTGGCCGAACAACCAGAACACAATCGACATCGATTCCCAACTTTATGAATAATAACCACAGCAAATCGTATAAATAATCAACAATCAGAATAGATTTGCAACAACGCCTGATTGTACTAGTATTGACTGCTGTAGCAAAACCGGCCTACCAGGGAATCAGTTAATGTCACAATAAGCCGCTTTCGCGTTTGGGCGTTCGTGTGATGATGATGGGGTTCCATTTCGAATGAATTACTAACCAGGGAGGAATCGACAGATGTTTGAGGTTTTCGTGCTCCACAAAACCTATCATTTGCAACGCGGGCGTGTAACTTATTTAGAAAAAGTGGCCCTTCGAGCACACACAACCCTATCTTGAGGAGGAAAGTTTGTTTTAGTCGTCTCGTTTAAATTTTTAAGTAGGTGTATATAATTTTTCTACTACGCCCCTATTTGAGCTCCCTCGTCACGTTCACGGTTCGATTCGCATCAAATATAGATTAATTTAATTCAGCACTTTAATTCAATCGGGTAATTTTAAGTGGGCGTGAATTATTCATTGTTGTACGGTGGAAACTTAGCCGGGGCGCGCAAAATTATATCGGGGTTTAAATAATAAAAAAAAGTGTTTAGATTTAAACAAAAATACAATCATTGAGATAACGACATATAATTACAAAATTTTAACGTTATCCGTAAAATGATAAAATCAACGAATTCCATATTTAGACAGGGTGTCCGTATTTCGACAGACTGTATGGGGATCTCAGTTATTTGAAGAGATAGAGAGTCGGTTAAATTGCAAAGTTGCGTATTTTAGGGCCTAGTAATAATCTGAAAACAATTTTAAAACATCCTTTTTTGGTTTTAAGATATCAACAAAAAACTGATTTTTTGAAAAATCATTTTTTTATTTTTTATTCAAAAACTGCTGAATCTTGACATTTAGAACTTTAACAAATTTAACTTTTTAATGAAGAATCTAGTAGCATATTTTTTTATGATAACTATAACATTTACCCGGAGACCATAGCCAACTTTTGTTTTTCTTAAGGGTGCCATTTTGGATTTTCAACTTTTTTTTAACTCAGTAATGTATCACACTCATAATTTATTTTAGATTTGATATTTAAAATTATAATATTTTCTTTTTTGCATAAAGTGCCTTGGAAACAATAACGTCATATCTATTACCCATAAAATCTTGATTGCAGTCAATTATTGTTAGCAGTCAAAATTATTTAATAACTGTCAATCTTTTGTAGACACAAATTTTCTGGGCTTTTCTAAACTCGAAATTTTGCTTCATGCTCCACGCGTATAAGACACTGATTTCAGTAAAGTTCATATATATATATATATATAAGTTTCACACAATTTTAGCGTTTTATACGGGTGGCGCATGAACTAAAATTTCGAGTTTAGAAAAGCCCAGAAAATTTGTGTCTACAAAAGATTGACAGTTATTAAATAATTTTGACCAGCGACCCGAGACAAATTTTCACGGGGCTTTTCTAAACTCGAAATTTTACTTCATGCTTAGCCTGGGAGTGGAAAACACTCAATTAAAGCTTCAAATTGAACTCTATAATAAACTCGGAATATCAGAAGATTCAAGTGTATACGGTGTAATTGGGATATGTATACTTAATAGAATAACTCCCTGAATAAAACCTTCATATCATTTCTTCGAAGTTATAGTTAAAAAATGGCTCATGTATTTTGCTGAGATATTATCTGTCAAAAATATTAATCAATCTTGTGCGGAAATCTTATTAACTCAACATATTAACTCTCTAAAACAAACTTATAAAAAAAAACTGTGAAAACGTATATAATTTAGTTCTGCGCAATTGAATTTATAACGGAAACGATGCGCCTGTGCACCTCGTGTCACCCACGGATTTTGATTTTTTGTTTGTGTAGAGCTTTTTTTCAGTAGCTTTAATTTCCGTCGAGGCATTCTGTGCGCTTAGTGAGACGGAAAAAGCTCCATGCACCGCTGGAACAAATTCGTGTTATTTTTCGGGGGTGCAAATGGGCCATCCTGTGCGCAACATCAGTTTCCAAATGTTATAAATTAACACACGCCAAAAAATCAGCAATAAAAGCTGGTCGGAAATTTATTCGAAATAATAATTATTTTGTTAGTTCAACGAGAAAAGCTCTAAAAAAATAATAATAAGAATAAAATGCAGTATGTGATAATATTAGATTAAATAAAATATATGCCACTATGGAGCATTAGATGGCGTTAGCTATCGAATCCATTAACAGTTTTCACATATTGGCTTGAAATAGTCAGAAATGTTCAGTATTCCTCAGCACTGGGTCGGGACCACACTGAAAAGGACCTTGAAGTAAATATAGTAGTATCTACTAGAGCTGGGCATGCTTTTAATCAATTAGGAATAAAACCCTTGCTTCAACTTCTTTTAGAGGATTCACAAGAGGTATTCGAATACTTCAGTGAAAAAGGATTCGTCACTTTAAAAGGATTCGTAGTCGAATCCCAATGTGGGCGATTCGAATCCTTATAAAAGGTACATATGTTTCGAAAGCGTAAACGCCATCTAATGCCCATTAGCTTAAGTAGCGTCGGTGAATGAATGAGTACTGAACACAAATTCATATTTAAAACGTCAAAAATAATTATAATTCATTGTGAGAGTTCGCATGAAAATGCGTTTTTCTTTTGTGTTCTTGAAGTTAACGTTATATCAGCGTTAAATTTGCGTGGCGCATGAAGTAAAATTTCGAGTTTAGAAAAGCCTGAAAATTTGGATTTGCCGGCGCGACTCGCTTCGCTCGCGCGCCAGCAAATCCAAATTTTCAGGCTTTTCTAAACTCGAAATTTTACTTCATGCTTAACCAAGGAGTGAAAACACTTGTTACATTTTAAATAAAATGCTTTGATAAAAGCAAGAAATAACAAAAATGTATTAAAAGTAATTCATTATTGAATAATAATATTAATTTCGAATAATAGTAATTGTTATTTATTTATTTATTTAGCGAATGGCAAATAGAAATCTCAGCATATAACAATAATATTAAATAATAATAATAAAGTTGTGTTTAATATTATTTGAAGTAAAAGTTATACATATAATTTTAAATGAACTATTCTCATCTTCTTCTTTCATAATTAATGGCCTCTTATTTCCATCTGAATATCAAAAAGTGCATTTTTAATTTAGTCAAATTCTATGAACTATAAAAATTTAAAAAAAACTAATAACTTTAAAATTTTGCTTCAAATCTTTATGACATTTTGTGAGGCTGTTAAAAACATCGTTATTTCTAAATATGTGAAAATCCCTATGAATAGTATTTGAGTTATTTCTATCTGAATATCTTAAACGCCTATTTTAAATCGAATTTTACTTAATAAAAAAATTAAAAATTAACTATTAATTTTAGCACTCAGTATTGGTTTACTGATTTTATTTACCTTTCCGACTAGTTTCCGAAAGTTAAAAAAATTCCAAGTGTTTTGATTAATAGTTTATTTTAAAATTTTCATAATCCCCAAAATTTGATTTAAAAAAGGCGTTATAGATACTCAAATAGAAATAACTATAATGTTTAATCACGGGTTAAGTGAGAAATTAATAATATAATAATTTTAAAAAAACTGAACTTTTTCCTCAGATCTGAAATTTTGTGAGGATATTAAAAAACAGATTTTAGATTATATGAAGTTATTTCTATCTGAAAGTCAAAGTTTTTAAATTTGTTAGTGAAGACAAATTCACATTTTCAAATATTTTAGCATCGAATACCTCACATTTCTGGCTTAAAAAACACGTGAATAAAAACTTAACAAAATAGTTTTTAAGTAACTTACAATTGATTGTCAAAAAAGTGCGTTTGTTTTCACCAAACACATTTAATTTCTTTTGGAAATTTATAATTTAATCAATGTTAACCTGATAGATTTTCTTTAGTTTTTTGTTTGTTTTTTTTTTCTTTTTAGTGTACTTTTGAGCTAAAGTTTTTTTTTAAACGCCCAACTTGCTCTGGAATCTACTTATACTGTGTATGTATGCTGTAAAACTGAGATCGATGGCCATTCGTAACTCTCTCTATTTCTAATAATTAATTATCATTTATTGCACAATCAAAAATCATAAAAATGGCCATCCATCTAAGTCATCCATCTAACCATCTATATAACTACTTAAAATAAAAAAGTGGAAATGCGCACAGCCTAATTAAGTCATTCCTAACCGAACGAACGCAATCAGTAGTTCTTAAAAGCAAAAATGAGGACATATTAAATCATTTATATAGATCCGATAAACTAATGCTGGAAATGGGAACTCCTCAGGGGTCTACCCTCGCACCATTTTTGTTCATTCTGTTCATGAACGACGTAGACGATATTTTTTATGATATTAAATTCGTAAATAAAACACTGTTTATCACTTTGTTTGTATAACAATTGGTTTATTTGGTGACTATAGTTTCGATACTACACGTATCATTATCAAACCGTTAGTAACAAAAAACTACAAAGGAACATTATTTATATTTGCAAATTTTCTAACAACAGCGTTAAAGAGGGGGGTGTATTTATATTAAATTCGATTCGTAAATTCGCGGATGATACTTCTATTAGTGTTAATAATAAATCACCCGAAATAGCAGAGGAACTTGCAAACAAGGCAATTGAAAAATTTTATTCGTGGTGTGTCAGGAACAATTTGATGATAAACTCATCTAAAACTGGATATATTCAATTTAATAACCCAAGAAACAAAGACGTTCCGATAGTTGCTGATTTAAAATTAGAAAATAAAGTTATTAAGCGAGTAAAAAATGAAACATTTTTAGGAATTAGCATTACACCTACGCTAAATTGGGGTACCCATATAGACAAAATATGTGCAAAACTAAGATCAAGCAGCTTTGCGATTCTGTCAATAAGAAGCTCGGTAAACCGCCCATCACTCATTGCTTTCTACTACGCTCATGTCCATAGCCATTTGTCTTATGGTATCATCTTCTGGGGTGAATCAAGTCACTTACTTAGACTATTTACTCTTCAGAAGATGATTATCAGAAGAATTATGCACGCCAAGTATAGAGGCAGTTGTCGCACTTTTTTTGTCGAACTGGAAATAATGACGGTATATTCGCTTTATATTTATAAATGTTGTCTTACGTTTTTATGAACAAAGCTAAGTTTGCCTCAAATTCAGCTTATAACAAATCTGCAGAAACTCGCTACCGGAACGATTTGTCTGTACCATCCCATTCCACATCTCTGTATAAGAAAAGCCCGTATTATATGTGTGTGACGTTATTCAATAATCTACCGACAAATATTAAACAGATTACTGTTTTAAAAGAATTTAAAAATAAACTAAAAGAAATGCTAGTAAAGAAGGCATATTATTCAATAACTGAATTTTTAACCAACTAATTTAATGTTCTGTTTTCTGTCATGTTGGTATATTTTATTTAAGTTATTATTTTTTAAGCTCTAAATGTTATTTTAGCTAAACTGGTTCTTATTATATTATTGACAATTGTTAAACACTTTTACTGTGTCTATGTACAAGTATTTAAATAAATAAAAAATAAATAAATAAATAAAAATAGGAAGAAATTACATGTATAAAGTAAACAAACCATTTATAAAATATGTAGCGATCGGAATACGAGAGATAATTCTCAACAAACAATGTAATGCACTGTGGCACAAGCAGAAAAAAAAATAATCAAAGCTTAATCGAAGCTTTTAATAGTTATGACTATGTTTTACTTATATTTATTACTTGAAATAAAAACGGCACAGTTTGGAGGGTTCCACTTTATTGTTGTTTATATTACAAATAGTATTTTAGAGTTTTAATTTGTATTCGCCTCGTCAATTAAATATTTATATAAAAAACCTTTTTCATTGTTATTTGCTACTGTTATTTAATGCTTTGATTGCAATCTTAAATAATTTAGTGAAAAATAAATCTTCTTGCAAACATTTTTCTAAATGCGCTTAGCAAAACTTATTCGCAATAAAAACTGTTGATCATTCACTGATAAAAAGTTAAGAATAACAGCTCGAAATTGGCATAATATTTAAGACTTGTAGAGAAAGTAAATAATTAGTGTTTATTTTCAACATCACAATAAATTTTGAAGGAATTGAACGCACATTTCAGACTGTTTTCTGTTTTTTGGGGGATTAAAACACGTTTTCTGGTATAAAAACATCGTCACATAAAAACGCAAGGGTTCTCCTAAAAATAACAGAAGACTTTATCTGGGGTGCAAGGTGTGATACATCTGAAAAAACGGCCCCATCTGAGAACTCGTGTACTGGCATTATTTAATGGCTGGGCATTAAAGTTTCAACTGAACATAATTAGAAGGGTTGTTAAGCATAATTTATTCATACTTACTTTTAGAATTAAATTTAATTACATTTTAAATAAGTTCCCTTGTTTTGCACTAAATAAAATCTAGTTGATAACAGAAATATGCCCCCGTGTAATCGTAATTCGGCTAATAATTCTGTTCGAACTTTATTGTAAAGTAACAACTTTTATAATAACATAATACTTGATTTGTGTTATTTTTTAACAGTATAACAAATCAATTGATAATAATTTTAATTTAATTTTAAAAATATTTAATCTGATCTTATCATGTGATCAATGAGTAACAAGTTAATGTAGAGGGAATTTTTCTTTTAAGTATCAGCATATATCCCGACAATTACAACATTTTTTCGTTTTAAGTACAGATATTCCGATATTTACAGCGTTTTTTCGTTTAAGTATACATATTCCAAACATTACAGTGTTTACTAAATTTGCATGAATTCGTTGTTTTTATAAATCCGGGTAATTCTAACGCGTGTTTCCACTTCTCGATTAAGCATGAACTTAGCTTTAATATCAAGAATATGAATTTGTGTTCAGTACTCATTTACTCAACGGCTTTAATAATTCATCAATGTCTGAGGCTGGTCGAAAGAGCCTAGTTGCTAAGGATAATCAAGTAGAAAAAGTCGAATTCATTCAATCATTCATCGAGTTATACAATTTAAAATTGAAATGGCTTTGAATAATTTCAAAATTCCTATGGCTAGTCGACAGAACTATAAGATTAAGCAATTAGTTTCTCAATAGAAGAAGACTTACACGACTGTTTCCACTTCTTAATTAAGCATGAAGTACAATTTCGAGTTTAGTATAGCCTGAACATTTGGCTTTATACAACATTGATTTGAAATTAAGTTAAAAATATACTGCTCAAGTTTGACCTCGCGGTTATATTAAATTTAAGCGCCTGGTGCAGTTTGCTTTCGGTTTTTATTCTTTTAATTAGTCTTACACATCTCAAAGAAAATTGTTTGAATTTTGATAGAGCAAGTTTTGGTTAAACAAAATACATATTTGTAAAATGTGTTAACGTGAGATAAAACATTAGTAATATATGTATTTTAAAATTCACTATAAATCAGTGTTTTATGCGCGTGGCGCATGAAGTAAAATTTCGAGTTTAGAAAAGCCTGAAAATTTGGTTTGATCGCTTCGCTTCGCTACGCGATCAAACCAAATTTTCAGGCTTTTCTAAACTCGAAATTTTACTTCATGCTTAATCAAGGAGTGTAAACACTTGTTCTAAGCTTCAAATTCATCGCAAAATAATACTTAAATGACAAATTCCCTGTACCTATATGTATTTATTGTAAAATTGAAATAATTGAGTAGTAACTGATTGAGCAAGATATACATTTTTAATTGTAAATCTTCTCTTTTTGAGCTAAACATTGAATCGTTTAGCTCAAAAAGAGAAGATTTACAATTAAAAAGTATCTCTTGCTTAGTTGTGTTTATAAATTTTATGATAAAATTAACAACTCCAGATAAACATTTTGCACTATTTACCATTACTTTTTAAACAATTTGTAAAAACATCGACCCGAAAGATAGTTTTAAGTTCGCTAAGTTAAAATAAGTTTACAACCGCAAAACAATTAACATTTTTATTACGATTTTAAAGCACTCGCTTGAAAATATACTGCTAGCAGCAGCCTCGTAAAACCGCAGGAAACAATATTCGGAGATATTTATTTTCGGCGTACGAAGATTAAAGCGGCAATTAAATATTATGTATTTTTCTAATAGCTGCAATCCACGAGATATTATAGGTAATAACATTTTGTGAAAATCGATATTTTCTATATTAGTTACACATCATTAGTAACGAAAATAGAGTTGGGAGATTCGCATTTTGAATACGTTTATTGATTTGAATTCAGTGGATACACAATCCATATTGAAAACAATATGTAATAGATAAAAAAATTAAGATTAACTTGACTTAAACGAAAGTTTTCATCGAGAGCTAACTGTAAGCACAATTAAAGCCTTGCAGCCTTGACGTAATCCTTTTAAATTCTATCAATAACAGCATTTTTAAAATTCCCTTTAATTGAACTGTTTCTCTTAAAAATGGATACAGGATTTGTTTTCCTGTAATTATACACATCGCTGCTTTGCTTTGATCATAGCACAAGTGAAACTTGTTATTTTTTTCGAGGAACCTGCAAAAGTTTATAAGACACTTTTATTCAAATATGAAGTCTTTATTTTCACTCGATTTATCTTATTTTTTACACGTATTTTTATTTCTGTCTCATAAAGCTGTATTAATTAAATAACTGCATTGAAATATAATCTTTTGTTTTTAGTTGTACCAGTCTCTATCTTCACTCGATTTATCTTATTTTTTGCACGTATTTTTATTTCTGTCTCTTAAAGCTGTATTCATTAAATAACTATATTGAAATAAAATCTTTTGTTTTTAGTTGTGCCACAATTAAAGAAAAGCAGCGATATGCATATGCTGTAAATGTTCTGACATTCGTTGTTTTTAAATGAGTACAAATCGTAGCTTTAAACGAGAGTTTTCCACTCCCAGATTAAGCATGAAGTAAAATTTCGAGTTTAGAAAAGCCTAAACATTTGGTTTGACTTTTCTAAACTCGAAATTTTACTTTATGCGCCACGCGTATAAAACACTGATTTTAAGAGAAGGTTAAAATAAACGTCTTTAACATACTGGTTTAGTAGCATATTGCGAAATTCACAAAACGAGTGTTTTATATGCGTGGCGCATGAAGTAAAATCGAGTTTAGAAAAGCCACACCAAATTTTCAGGCTTTTCTAAACTCGAAATTTTATTTCATGCTTAACCTGGAAGTGGAAAATACTAGTTCAAAGCTTTAAATTAAGCTCTTTTGCAAAAACAACGAATATCTGATGATTTACAGCATAAATGCTAATCTTTATATGTATACTTTAAAGAAAAACTTCCTATATGTACGTATGTTTATTACACTGGTCTGCAAAAAAATTTTTTTTACGAGCCCTGACACCATTCCTCCTGATTCTTATGTAAAATGACCTCCTGAATCCGAATATGACCTCCGTTTTCCCCCATCACCCACCGTTTTCGATGGAGGCCCCCCACCTATTTTTATCACTTTTCGATAATTTGGAGGGATGAAAAGGATTATTTTAGCCTTTACATTTCTTCTGAGGGGCTAGAGATGTGAAAAGTTCCAAAACATGAACATTTGTAGCAAGGAGGTAGATTTGGGGGGGGATTTGCCCCTTAAATTGTAAAAGAATCATTAAAAATAATCAATTTTTTCCGTTTTTTTCGCAGTTTTTTCACTTGTTTTGTACATATTCCAGCTTCCATTCCCCCTCATCCTCCCCCAAACACCTCCAAATAATAAAAATATATTGCAACAATATATAGCAACAATAATAAAAATATATAGCAACAGTTCGGAAGATTCACTGTATCACACTGGCGCTCTCAATACTCCCCCCGTTTCCCCCATCCATTGGAGGGGTGAAAAGGATTATTTTAGCTGTAAAGAATAATAAATAAAAAGTAAAATAATAAATGTAAAATAATAAATGTAAAGAATAATAAATAACTAAGATAAGTACCTTCATTTGGTGCTTGCTTTCCTTTTATACCCTGAGGTAGAAGTTTCTCGTATCAAAAACCAGCAGTACTCTGCTAACATGCTCGCATTCCAATTCCCCGAAAATCTCCTCTCGAACTTAGAGATGTCCTGATGAAACCGTTCCCCGTGTTCATCCAAAACTGCTCCTAAATTTTCAGGGAAGAAGTCCAGGTGTGAGTGAAGGAAATGTGCGCGCGAGGTATTGAGAGCGCCAGCGTGGTACAGTGAATCTTCCGAACGGTTGCTATATATTTTTATTATTGTTGCTATATATTTTTATTATTGTTGCTATATATTTTTATTATTGTTGCTATATATTGTTGCTATATATTTTTATTGTTTGGGGGAGGATGAGGGGGGGATGGAAGCTGGAATATGTAGAAAATAAGTGAAAAAACTGCGAAAAAAAACGGAAAAATCGATCATTTTTAAGGATTTTTTTACAATTTAAGGGGGCAAATCCCCCCCCAAATCTACCTCCTTGCTGCAAATGTTCATGTTTTGGAACTTTTCACCTCTCTAGCCCCTCAGAAGAAACGTAAAGGCTAAAATAATCCTTTTTATCCCTCCAAATTTTCGAAAAGTGATAATAATAGGTGGGGGGCCTCCCCCGAAAACGGTGGGTGATGGGGGAAAACGGGGGTCATATTCGGATTCAGGAGGTCATTTTACATAAGAATCAGCAGGAATGGTGTCAGGGCCGATTTTCATGCCGACCAGTGTTATCCTATCTCTCGAGGAGGGCAGATGATGCAGCAATGGCTGATAAGTCGATCCAGATTTTAACTTAGCTTTAATATAAAGAATATGAATTTGTGTTCAGTACTCATTCATTGGCCGGCTTTAATAACACAGGCCAACAAATTTTGACCTTTCAAAAGTTGATTTCGATCTAACATCTGATTTTCCATAATTTTGATCTGCTGAATTCAAATCCGACTATCATTTTGCCCTATCACGTAAGGCTTTTTAATCAATGTTGAAAATAAATTAATAAAAAATTTGGTCAAAATAAACGCTACTTTTATTGATACAGAGACAAACAAATTACAAATAGTAAACTAAATTGAAAAAAAGTCATAAACAATCTTTAATTTCTTTTCTTTCGAGAAAATCTTTCTCTCTTGAATGAAATACTTCGTTTAGTGGATTTTCTTCTGTATTCCAGAGCCGGATTGTCCTTTTTTATTGACCAGCAGTAATCAGCCATCATTGAAACATTCCACCGACCTTGATACCTGCGTTCCATATCTTTCACGTCTCACGTCTCAAACCACCAAGATTATCGGGTAAGTAATCAAGATGCGAGTGTAGAAAGTGAACTTTTATGTTCATATTACATAAGAATTCCATATATTTTTGTAGCATGTTTTTCACAATTTCCTTGTAGTTAGGATCCTTGTTGTTTCCAGAAAACCTTCAATAACATTAGCAAATAAAATCCATGCATCTTTTTCAGTTTCGGTCATGGTATTAACACACTCTTGATCTTTCGTTAATCTCCTTATTTGAGGACCGACCAAAATTCCCACCTTCAATTTTGCAT
The DNA here is from genome assembly GCA_932526585.2 of Philonthus cognatus. NCBI lineage: Eukaryota > Metazoa > Arthropoda > Insecta > Coleoptera > Staphylinidae > Philonthus > Philonthus cognatus. The sequence continues at coordinate 46,642,546 of OW052241.1, forward strand.
TTAAGATAGCGGGAAATTTTCTACAAAGGTTGGCCTGTGTAATTAATCAAAGTATGAGGCTGGTCGAAAGGGCCTAGTTTCCAAGGCCAATCAAGTAGAGAAGAAGACGAATTCATTTAATCAGTTATACACTTTAAAATTGAAATGGCCTTGAATAATTTCATAACTCCAGTGGCTAGTCGACAGAACTATAAGATTAATCAATTAATTTCTCAATAGAAGAAGACTTACACGAACAACGAATTTTTAAAATGAAAGATGTCTTAATTCACAGTAAATAATATTATTATTATTATTATTATTCTTTATTTACGGAATTCACCTTTTTTACAATTGAAATTAACACAATTAGTTGTATAAAGTAACACATCATACTCATTAAGTTACTAAGTATAGCCAAAATTAATGTATAAACAAAATAATATAAAAATATATATATATATATATATATATATATATATATATATATATATATATATATATATATATATGAGAAATATGTTTTACAAAGGGATAACCTGAATCGCAAACACCAAACGGTTCAATGGCTAAGGTTAAATTAATGTTGCTTATCCGATTATATAAAATGCATTAAATGTGTATGTGGACGAATATAATAAATATAAAAATATTCGATAATTATTATTAGAATTATTAATAGAATTTTGATTAAAACACTTGGTTTGTTTCACTGATTTTTATTTTTACTCCAACTAGTTTCGATCGTAGGTCATTCTTAAGGAGATATGTACAAAATTTAAACGCGTACCGATATTTATACAAATATTAATCATCATATAAACAATATTAATCTTACACCATTACCACTGAGAAATATAACTAAATTAAGAAAGGATAAGCTCCATGAGCGATTGTAATCCAAAATGGTGTCTTCCATCACTGCTTTCTGAGTAATGACACAATTTCAATACAAAGGGTGATTTTGACAAGACACATACGTTTAATTTAATGCGCGCCTTTTGTGGAGGCTGCGAAATAGATTACAGGATGCAGTAAAAATTATCTCCTCTGCGTGACACTATGCTAATATTTTCTACATCCGTTGCAAAATAACAACAACACGACAGTCTTTCATGTGCATCCGAGATGCAGCGTAATTGATAAAACTCGAGCCTCGGCGCCACTCGATTTGTACAAGATAATTAACACACATCAATTTTATAATAATAATAATGTTTATTACCTAACAGAAAAAGAATTCCCAACTACAAGATAATTGAGTATAAACAAAAAAAGTTTTAAATCTATAAACTAAAAATAATAACATTTTACTTCGTAATTAACAAAATTCCAATTAGAATGTCAATAGTTAAAAAAAATACGCCACAAGTTGGTGGAAGTTGATTAAACAAATTGCAAATTACATTAATAGGCGATTTTAATCCAAAATTAGTTCTATTATACTTTATATTGAATGTGGTCTTATATCTACTAATGAAAGTTGGAATATGCAACTAGCTATAAAATATCAGGGCTGTCAATTCGATCTTGCCGAAGTTTGTGTAAGAACGTGATACCTAGTCTGTGACGCCGGCATTCAAGAGATTCGATATTAAATTTATCTAGCAATAGCATATATATATGAACTGTGGCAATAGTGAATGATCACAGCCTCTGTCAGGATCACAGCCCCTTAACTCTAAAAAGCAAAAACTCCAGGAACTTACGTTGAATACTTTCTACTAGGTTAATCTGAAGTTGACTTTGTGGATACTAAATCAAAGATGTATATTCCAACTTTAAACGGACGTAAACATTAAATGGAGTTACGAAAAAACTATTCGTGAAAATGCAAACAGTGTCTTAATTAATAAGACAATTTAAGACGATAAATATCCATTGAAACAACTACTTCCCGTGCAAATACACCTCCGGATATTGAATTATACAATGAAATATTTAAAATCTTATTTAATTTGATTTGTTACAACGCTCTATTAAAGTATATGTAACGTTTAGGTCAAATTCTCTTCAAACCAACTAACAATACAATTAAAAATGAAAGGAGAGATAGCAACAAATTAGAAGTAAAAGAACTTGGATTAAAACTAATGTCTTAGGCCATCTATAGACGCGTTTCGAGATTTATCTCTCTTCAGTATAGCTTTGCTTATGACGTTTAAAAAATAAGGAATAAAATTAAAACAAACTTACTTGGAAAAAGTGTAGTGTGTGGAATAAACAGGTACACAGAAATGGAATGAGTGAAAATGATGGTCGGTATTTATAGGTGAAAATGATGGTCGGTATTTATAGGTAAAAAAGGGGATTATGTCATTAGCAGGTATGAAGAATGTGAGACCTTATTATTTACCTTACGGTACAGTTCAAACAAGATAAATTCAAATGCACCTTATTTTTTAAACGTCATAAGCAAAGCTATACTGAAGAGAGATAAATCTCGAAACGCGTCTATAGATGGCCTAAGACATTAGTTTTAATCCAAGTCCTTTTACTTCTAATTTGTTGCTATCTCTCCTTTCATTTTAAATTGTATTGTTAGTTGGTTTGAAGAGAATTTGACCTAAACGTTACATATACTTTAATAGAGCGTTGTAACAAATCAAATTAAATAAGATTTTAAATATTTCATTGTATAATTCAATATCCGGAGGTGTATTTGCACGGGAAGTAGTTGTTTCAATGGATATTTATCGTCTTAAATTGTCTTATTAATTAAGACACTGTTTGCATTTTCACGAATAGTTTTTTCGTAATTTTATATATTATGTTTAAAGTGTGCAAACTATAAGAAGCGTAAGCTTATTTTCTCGAATTCAAATAGTTTTGAATTTGAATTTATCTTGATTAAATGGAGATTTCAAAGCATTAGGATTTCGCAAATTTGCAGAATTACGATATATAAATCCTAATGCTTTGAAGGAACTCTTAACAAGTGTTTGAACGTGAGGATTAAATATAAAATTATCATCACTTGCTCAATAGAATTATTGCTAACTATATAATTAACTGAGATTAGTTTCGAATTTTTGGTAAAGAATATAAATTTGCTCTTATTGCTATTCAAACTAAGATTATTAATACTACACCAATTCGAGATAACATCAAGTTAATTTTGTAAGCGTTGACAATCAGCAGGGTTAGCAATTGTTGAGTAAATCTTTAAGTCATCCGCGTATAACAGGTGTTTACACTTTAATCAATAAGAAAGATCATTTATAAAAAGCTTGAAAGTAAGGGACCCATAATCGAGCCTTGGGGTACACCTGAACTTGGAAAGTATGAGTTCGATTTACAATTATTTATTGCGACATACGATTCACGATCTGTAAGATAAGATGCTATAAGCGAGGTTGAATTGTCACAAAAACTAAAGTAGCTAAGTTTACCTATTAACAGTTGATGGTCCACCCTGTCAAATGCTTTTGACATATCATATATTATATTTTTAATTTAGAAGGGTTTGTTTGTGTAACTTAGATAACAATACAAAATATAAATCGTATTATATGGCGAAGAAAAGTTATAAAGAATTGTTACCAAATTAGGTGTAGCAAAACACTCTATGATGTTTCCTGAATAAACCTTTAATTAACTTGTTAACTTTGTATAACTGAGACATTATTAACTAACTATAGTTTCGACAACTTCAGCTGGTCATTTTTAAACTAAAAGTGATTCAAACTTACAATTGTACAAGTATATATACTTAAAATTATAGGTTTAAAAGTGCATTAAAAATTGGGGTATATGTTGGGTCAAGCTGGTCGCTGATGACGAGGAATTCCGGATTAGCGCGGCTATTGTGAATTTAAAAAGACTCCAGGAGGTCCATCTTATGACCATTTTCGGTAATATGTATAATTGACAGTACATCCTCACTAAAAGTATGATCATATGTTTGGCAAGCGATCAATTAAATCATGCCAAAAAGAATGAAGTTCTTTCTTGAGTCGTACATTAAAATCACTTCCTCATGGCTTTAATATTATTAATTTCTGCATTAAATGCTGTATCTGACAAATTTGGTTACTCGCTCTGCTTTGCTACGCGACCCAACCAAATGTTCAGGCTTTTCTAAACTCGACATTTTATTTCATGCTTAATCAAGGAGTGGAAACACTCGTTAGAACTTTAAATTGAACGCTTTTTAAAAACTGCGAATGCCCGAACATTTACAATGTATATATCGAGGTATGTATACTTGAAAGAAATATTCCCTGTAGGTCGTATCTAGTAGCTTTAATATGCTTGTAAAACTGTATAACTTAATAATATAAACAATTCAAAAACATATTATTAAGTTAAACAGTTTTAAAAGCATATTAAAGCTACTAGATACGATCTACGGGGAATTTGTCTTTTAAGTATTTAAGGATCAGAGTAATAGCGATGATTCAAATCCTTTGTGATGATTCGAATTCTTTCTGAGGATTCGAACTATTTTTTAGGATTCGAATCCTATTTGAGGAATATAATACTTTTAGAATGATTCGAATCACATACATTTAGATTTGAATACGAATCCGTTAAAAAAATCGCGACGAATCCGGATAAAAAATCCTTTTTCGACAACATATTCAAATACCTCTTTTGAATCCTCTAAAACGATTTGAATCCTGAATGATTCGTATCCTACCAATTTTTGATATCAGGGTTGTTGAAAAAACGTTTTTATTTTTTTTTTCATTTTAATTAAAACAAACAGTTTTTTAACGTTTTTTTTTATTGAACCAGCGTTTAAAATATTAACAATTAAAAATATGTTTCAAATATGTTTAAAACATGTTTAAGACGTGTTTAAAATAGAGCATACAAGGCATTTTTCTTTTTAGTATACATATCCCAATAATTACAGCGTTTTTTAAATTTGCGGGAATTCGTTGTTTCAAAGCGGTTATTTGGACTTTTAAAGAGTGTTTTTCACTCCCAGACTAAGCATGAAGTAAAATTTCGAGTTTAGAAAAGCCTAAGAATTTGGATTGGCCGCGTAGCGAAGCGGAGCGGCCAATCCAAATTAGGCTTTTCTAAACTCGAAATTTTACTTCATGCGCCACGCTTAAAAACATTGATTTACAGTGAAGTTTAAAAAACACACACATTCAGCAACGATTATAGGCAACCTAATATAGGTTAGAGTTATTGGGTTGCCTATAATCATTGTTTTAAACGATTTTTTCAATGCAGAATTTGACTCACGTTTTATTTACATCTACATATTAGATTGCTAAAGCCGTATATTTTAAACTTTACGATATTTTAGTGTTTTATACGTGTGGCGCATGAAGTAAAATTTCGAGTCTTTTCTAAACTCGAAATTTTACTTCATGCTTAGTCTGAGAGTGGAAAACCCTCGTTTAAAGATTCAAATTCAAATCTTTCAAAAAAACAACGAATATCATAAAATTACAGTATATGCCTATGTATACTTAAAAGATAAAACTCTCAAAATATTGTTTGTTCGATCCTATTTTAAGCTATTCTATATACAACAAGTTTCTAATACTTTTATGACATTTAGTATGTTTAGAAAGTATTAGACTCTTGTTTCAAACAAACAAAGAGCACACTGATTTTACTTGCATATGTAGCTTCCTCACTAATAATAAGCTAAGTACAAAATGACCCATACACTTAAATACATTTTGGAAGTCCCAATTTTATAACTTTCTGTATTTTATAACATAAAATAAGAAAAAGTATGACATTTTTAAAATTATATCCTTCCACAACGTAATAAAAACAATTTAAATTGCTCATTTAATATATCATATCTCCATTATCAAACTTTTCAAAACTTTAAATAAAACTTCTTCGCCCGTTAATAAGAAACTCCCAGGGCGTGGAAAAAGTGTTGAAACTCGCGGATATACATATCAGCCCATAATTTAATAAAAATTCCCACCTAACGATTACTTAATCGGTTTTGGCTCTGGCCGGAGCGTATAAAAGAAACAGTCTGCGCGGGCCCCGCAAACTGTGCAACGTAAATTTAATTCAAAACTGGAAACGCGCCAAATTTCACGCGTCACTTGTAACTCTCGAAATTAAAAGACACGCTTGATTAAGGAAGCCATCGTTAACGGAAGCAAATCGCCGCACGGGTGGCTTTTTCAACGTTTCCTCCGGCGAAAGAGATTGATATGCACTTTTGCTGATGGATGCGATATACTCAGAAACAAAACGATACTTCCCTCCCCGACAAAAAAATAATGTGTTCATGTTGATTCAGAAACTGATAATGGATATAGTTATCGCTCTTCCCGAAAAATGTTCACGTTGATTTCTATTTGCATGAGGTATTGTTTTGTGGGAGTGTATCATATTTCCAGGAGGTTTGATGGGATATGGTGATAAATTATTATTTCGTGCTAGATTAATATTTTTTGTTGGTTTTGTTTGGGATTCGTGGAAATGAGCTATGGGCATTGTTTACTTTTATTCAGTTGATGCTTTGATTTTAAATTATGTGTATATTGTATATTTTAAATCAATTTTCGAATAAAATATTAATATATTAATCATTATCAAGATTCTTTGGGAGATATCAGCCGTAGACATGCGTTTATGATACGGTGTTTTGTTTTTTGTGATATCAGGGTAAAAGGGTAATGTGTTGACTTTCGCACATAAATTGAAATTTCTAATTTTAGTTGACTTTGCTTTAGTTATATAATGCTCTAATAATGTTCTTTATTGGTGCTAATAGATAGTAACAATCTTTACACAAGTCATTGCTCTTAAAACTAAGTACATCACTATATAAAAGAACGCTACTATGCATGATAAATTCTAAACTAAGTCAATAATAAGCTAAAAGTACCTGTAAAATTAAAAAATCAAAACAAATAAAATATAATTTAACATTAAAGATTACAGAGAGAGAGAGAGCAGCATAACTCCTCTATAGTGAGATACTAAAATCAAAGTATAAAATTCGTCGATACTATAGAAGGCATGCTTAGTCAAAATAGTTTTTATTGAGTTTTTAAACGTGTTTAATTGTAGGTTCCTGATTTGAGTGGGTAATTTGTTAAAGAATCTAACGGAGTAATACCTAGCACCTGTTTATGACTTTGTAAGTCGCATTGCGTTTGTGATGATGTTGTGTCTATTTCTGGTGTTGTGGTTATGAATTAAGGTGTAACTGTTATACTTGTAATTACTCTTAATATAGAGAAGGCATTCATAAATGTATAATGATGGTAATATTAAAAGATTTAGTGATTTAAATGCCTCCCTACAGTCATCTCTATAATTGCAAAAAGACAATATCCTATTGGCTCTTCTTTGAAGTCCGAATATTCGATGGCGAATCGCGGAGTGCCCCCATGCTATACTATAAGTCCATACCTTAACTGCGACTGTATATATGATTTATAGGTATCTCTTAACATTTCGCTAGATATACAGACTTGGGGTGATCAGGTTTTTACCTTTCAGTGTATACCTTTCGAGCGTCCGTCTAAGGACCGGTGGATCACTGCCATATCTGCGAACCACTGCCCGCCGGAAACCAACCGGCCCTATCCAAGATACGGACACAGAGACTACCTCAAGAAGATCTACAGCTCCGACTTGGAAAATCGTCCCTTTCAAACATCCATCGTCCGAAGACTCAGGTCTGCCCCAGACAGTATATACAGTAGGATAGTCTCCGCAGAAGGAATATACTGGAAGACAGTTTTTTGGCTAACGCATGTAAGGCTAACTATGTAAGTTGTCCATCAAGGGATCGGTATACACTACCGAGGAAGTTAATATCGTCTATGTAGGGTTTATAGGTTTTGGCTAAGGACGAAAGTATTGTTTTGGTTTTATTGTCGTTGATTCAAAGGCTGTTACATGAAAACCAATGCGACACTTTACTTCGGGGCAGTATAGTTTTCGAATCAGCTTCTTCTATTGTGTGTCCCGTTTCAATGATTGTCGTATCATCCGCAATCCATTCAGACGCAGGAGCAAATTATTCAGGAGATAGCAGATAGAGATAGGCGTAAAGAGAATATTTTTCTCTACAAATTAAATGGAAATAAAACCACCAAAGAGGAACAATGTAGTGAAGATATTTTGAATGTTTCTGAAATATTAAAGATACTGGACGTTCCCCAAGTTAGCCTAAAACCGATAAGATTGGGTAGGTATGACTCCTCGGTAAACATCGATTCTAGGCGCTTGAAGATCAAATTAAATTCAGCAGCAGATATTCACAAGGCTTTTGCAAATGTAAAGAAGCTTAAAAGTATTGATAAGTTTAAAAATGTGTATATTACCCATGATCAAACTAAAATGCAAAGCTTGTTTTATAAAGAGTTAAAGAGTGAGCTGGTGCGTAGAAAATCTGCGGGTGAGAACAACATCAGGATAAAGCATGTTCGAGGGGTACCTACAATTGTTAAAGAGAACGATAACGGAAATTCGGAAAACTAGGAAGCTACGGAGAAACTGGAATTACATTTTATTACCAAAATACACGCGGTCTTAAATCAAAAACGAACTTATTTTATACTAATATTCTTAATTGTGGGTTTGATATTGTTTGTTTAACCGAAACTTGGTTAAATGAATCAGTAAATAGTTCTGAGTTGTTTAATACCACCTATGGTGTCGTCAGACAAGATCGGGATTTTTTAAGAACTAAACGTTCAATTGGTGGTGGTGTATTGTTGGCTTTCTCAAATAATATCACATATTTTATTGTAAATTCAGTTCAAATTACTAATTTAGTACCATTAGTTGATTTAATTATATGTAAGTGTAAATACAAGCGTCAATTTGAATTTTATTGTGTAGCAGTATATATTCCACCTGATATTTCGAACAATGAGTTTGACTTATTCTTTGAAGGTTTAGAACTCTTGTTATTGGACAAACCGGTATTAATAATAGGTGACTTTAATGTGCCTAGCTATAATATTCCAAACTCTTCAGATTATAAAGTACGTTCCTTAAATAATTTTACAAACATCTTGAATCTAAATCAAATGAATTCTATACCCAATTCTAGAAACAGGCTGTTAGATCTCATATTTTCTAATTTAAGTATATTGCATTATGAATTGTGTCGAGAACCCTACTCTTTGGTACCTGAAGATTTACATCATCCATCTCTAGCATGTACTTTTTACGTCAATTTTAATAATCAAGATGCTAATTTTCCAACAAATCATAACCTTCGATACAATTTTCGGCGTGCAAATCTTCTTGGTTTATATAACTATCTTTCCTCTATCAACTGGTTATTTTTAGAAAACTATACTGATGTGAATCAGGCCGTAGATCACTTCTACGAGATATTATATGATAGTTTTGATAGGTATGTTCCTCGGCACAAGCATGCGCAATCCAATAAATTCCCCGCATGGTTCTCAAGAGAATTAATGTATAAGATAAGAACTAAGAATTATTATCACAGTAAATGAAAACGTTTCAAATCACAATATTATCGTTCACAGTTTGAAAGACTCCGGAACATTACTAAAAATGAAATAAAAAAAGAATATAATATGTACATTTTTAATACTGCAAGAAATTTAACCAATAATCCCAATGAGTTCTGGAAATTTGTTCACGACAAAAGAAATGTATCTAGAATTCCTGGTGAACTATATTCAGGTGAACATCATTATGACAAACCCCATGACATTGTGAATGCATTTGCCGAGCATTTTTCGAGTGTTTATTTGCCTAAAACAAACGAGGTATTTGTAGAAAAATCAAGCAACCGTGAAGTCCTTAATGTTACTAGCATAACAGAACATCAGGTTATGCAAAGCATATACAAAATAAATAATTCTACCTCATACGGTGCTGATAATATTCCTACCTTTTTAATTAAGGATTGTAAAGATTTGTTTGTTCGTCCGCTAACAAAAATATTTAATTTAGCGATATCTTCGTGTGAATATCCTACTAAGTGGAAGCATGCAAATGTTTGCCCAGTTTTTAAGAAAGGGGATTGTCATGATATTAATAACTACCGACCAATTTCAAGTTTATCGAATTTTTCTAAAATATTTGAACAAATTATTTTTTCTATCATTAACTCTCATACAAAACTTTACCTATCACCAAATCAGCATGGATTTACACCTGGCCGTTCAACAACTACTAATTTAGTATCAATTACCCAATACATATCTGAATCACTTGATAACTGTGGGCAATCCGACGTCATATATACTGATTTCTCCTGTGCTTTTGATACGTTGGACCACAGTATATTATTGCAAAAATTGTCTTTATTCGGACTATCATATAAATGTATTATGTTAATTTCCTCATATCTACATAATAGACAAAATACTGTTTATTACAATGGCTTCTCTTCTTTTACATTTACATCTACTTCAGGTGTTCCACAAGGTTCAAACCTTGGTCCATTGTTGTTTAATTTGTACATTGATGATCTAATTGCAACAATTACGTGCCCAGTCTTAGCCTATGCAGATGATTTAAAAATTTATTCACACGTTACCACTAATTTAGATTCTATCAATTTGCAAAACAATGTTGATATAATTGATAACTGGTGTACATTTAATAAGCTTAAACTAAACTCTACTAAATGTTATGTAGTTTCATACAGTTGCAAAACTTCAACAATTTTTAGTAACTATAACATTCAAGGCACAATAATTGAAAGAAAACGTGAAATTTTGGACCTCGGTGTACTTTTCGATTCTAAGTTGAGATTTTCTAGACATATTAATAATATAACATCGTCCGCACTAAAAATATTGGGTTTTATAATGCGGATATCTAAACAATTCAATAATATAAATGCCATAGTATCGCTTTACTATGCGTTTGTTAGATCAAAATTAGAGTATTGTATGTTGGTCTGGTATCCGCATTATATAAATCTCTCACTCATGGTAGAAAAAGTACAGAAAAAGTTTTTGAAATATTTATCTTTTAAAAAGAATGATACATATCCAGATCGAAATACTAACTATAATTCTTTACTTACTGAACATAGTTTTGTTTCACTTGTTAATCGTAGGAATGAATATAGTGCTTATTTTATTAAAAAAGTGATTGACAACTCCATTGATTGTATGTATCTACTTTCAAAAATAAATTTTCATGTACCTAGAACTGCCTCGCGCTATACTAACACCTTTGTTTTATCCCTATGCAAAACTAATGTTCTAGTTAAAGCGCCTTTAACACATATGTGTCGTAATGCGAATAAATATTTTATTGATGTATTTTTAAGTAACCAGAAATCTGGAAATTGAAATTGTCTACTTTCAATATTAAATATTCTTATGTTAGTCATTTGGAATGAAATATTTTTGTTTATTAATATTAATGTTAGATATAAGTTATAATTAAATTTTGTTGCTTGTCCTGTATTGGTTTTTCCGTAGGACAATAAAGTATTATTATTATTATTATTATTATTATATAGGCATGATTCTGATCCCGTCATAAAAGCCGGTAGATCATTTATGCAGATCAAAAATAGAATAGGACCCAGGATTGATCCCCGAGGAACACCGAATTCTATCTTGACCTCGAATGACTTGGTCTCTTTAAAGTGGACAACTTGTGATCTATTCGAGAGATATGGCAGGATCAGCCTGCAACTTTCTGGGTGTATGTTGTAACATAGAAGTTTACGCATCAGGATGTCATGGGACACAAAATCGAAGGCTTTTGTTGAGTCCAGGAAAGTTAATACGCAGGCAGATCCGTTTTCAAATGTGTTTAGTATATGCTCTGTAAATTCTAGTACGACTGTAGTTGTCGATTTTCCCCGACGGAATCAAAATTGCTTGTTGCTTATTATAGACATTGTCCTCATTTACCTATATTTCTGTATGAATCTTTGTAATTTTTTTGGCAAACAAACTATATCTTCTTAAAATCCACTGCAAATTTAATAAAAATCCACCAAGGGGTTTCTAACGTACTAATTATTTAACATTTGGTATCCACAAAAATTAACATAATTCTTACTTCAACCAAAAATTAATATATATATATATATTCACTATTTGTTTTGAGTTATGTGAAGTAATAAATCCTTAATAAAACACGATTTAATTTCCTTTCTTCACTTATTTATTTTTGTTTGTTAAATGTACATTTCGAGTACCATGTACTCATTTTCAATAACTGAATCAGTTATTGAAAATGAGTACATGGTACTCGAAATGCACATTTAACAAACAAAAATAAATAAGTGAAGAAAGGAAATTAAATCGTGTTTTATATATATATATATATATATATATATATATATATATATATATTTATAACATGTATTTTTTCAAATTAGAATCGTATACCTGCATATAATTGAAATTTGTAATTGATGTATTTTTAGTTGACTTTGGTTTAGTTATAAGAAATGTTGTCTTTATTAACTTATATTATTGAATACTATAAATGAGTCGCCTATTTTCAAAAACCCCTAAATCCATTTTTTACAAATGGATTTAAGGGTTTTTGGAAATAGGCGCCTCAAATATTTGTAACTTTTTTAGTAAACAAACTAATTAATTAATTCAACACCTGCCTTATCACCAGAAATCCCCTCGACAATCCCGGAAAACTTTAATTAACTCCGATCGCGTTATTTTCGAACGGACGAGAGATAAAGCCATCACGCCTCGTCGCATTTTCGATACGATTTAATTTTGACAAAAGTCTCGTCTCGTCTGGGAGCGCTTTTCGAAACGACAAAAAAAGAGCAGCGATATAAAATGCGCGTTGAAGATAGCCGAATAAAATATGATAGCAGATTAATGAACACATCTCGCCGACGACGACTAATTATGCAGGTAGGGTTGCTCGAAAAAAGACGAAAACAAAAGAAACGAAATGCCTGGTGTGGGTATAAACCGGTGGACTTTTATAGATTTTGTTAATTGCGTTTTATGGCCGTGATTTAGTGCGGCCAACGTTTTGCACCTGCTGCACATTTGCATACTGCATATTTAGGTTTGTTTAAATAGTAGGAGTATTTATTTTATTAATTTAATAAATCAGAATAATTTTACGTTAACTTTGAAAATTAAAAAAATGTATGAATATAACGAGTGTCTATAAACTGTAGGCATCCCAGTAGGTTTTGACTTCAAAAACATACGTCGTAATTAAATTCAGCACTGTGACACTACCCAATGACTTATGAGTTGCCTATTTTCAAAAACCCCTAAATCCATTGTTTTTAAATGGATTTCGGGGTTTTTCATGCCCCACGGGTATAAAACACTAAAATATTGTGAAATTTATGTATATTCGAACTTCATTTGAAATCTGTGTTTTACACGCGTGGCGCATGAAGTAAAATTTCGAGTTTAGAAAAGCCCAGAAAATTTGTCTCGGGTCGCTGCGCGACCCTCGACAAATTTTCACGGGCTTTTCTAAACTCGAAATTTTACTTCATGCTTAGTCTGGGAGTGGAAAACACTCGTTTAAAGCTTCAAATTGAACTTAAAAAAAATAAGGAATATTTAAAGATTTACAGAAAATAGGCTGAATATGGAATACGTATACTTGAAAGAAAAACTCCTTGTATCTGTTTGCTCCGGAGAAATATGAATAATTATAAACCATAATGAAGATAACAATTAATTGGCTTATTCCAAATGTAAGTGATGCCTTCACATTTTTCAGCATATACACAGGGATATTTATACCGGAAATGCAAATTCCCTGTACAAAAAAATCAATTAAGACGAAATTTTAGATACCTTTAACTTTTAAAATATCAAAACTGCAAAAAAAACAATCTTTTAAACTTCTGAATAAAAGTTAAACTAAATTTTGCAAAAATATTGAGGGGCCTCCTGAAATATTTAAGGTATTGATTTAATCCCTCGAAGTAATTTATGTTGGTCAGGCCTGATTTAAAAAAAAACTCACCCTGTATGTTGAGTTTAATTGAAATAATAATTACATTTCTGGATAACAAATCGCTTTATTAAAATAAAACTGAAATTCAGGTGGATGTTTAATAATTGGAATCACGAGGCGAGTGCAAATTCCAATCCAGCAAATCCGTCCCTGATTCAATTAGGAGAAACAAGAGCTCGAAATAAACTTTAACATTAGCGAAAAATCGTGCCCGCTCTCGCGGAAATTTTGATCCAAAACTACGCTCGCAACGATGCACTGGAAAGTAGAAAGATCGGCTTAACATCAATTGTGCACTATGACAAAATCCACTCGCATCCTTTTCCCGCACGATAGACGCGCAATGTTCCCATCCTTACCTAACTCGCAACGTGGCGTACAAAGTTAAGAAGATGCACCCACAGCGGAATTACTTGACGGATTTGAATCCACTTTACGGATTAAACGGGGACCACTTTAAGTCCGCCCCGTCAAACATTGCCGCTTGTCTCGCTGAATAAATTTTTCTGTTTACCCCCCAGCCTCCTGCCCTAGGATTTCAACTGAAACGCAATCGTCGCGAACCTTCAAGAATTAAACAACAATAGCGGAACAATGCCTTCTTCTTCAAATAAAGATTAAAATTATCGATCAAGTACGAGTCATGCAAACTCGATAGTAAATTACGCTGTTGGGGATAATATAGGGGGAAGGCTTCTTCGGCTAGGCCAGGTTGGAAAACAGCGTGTTTAGATTTTATCGCCGAGAATTAGAACACAAGAAAGCGGATTGCGATTCCGTATATCGATTCCGATTTGAATTTGTAATCAGTGCGTAACACACTGACTATCGTGTAACTGGGTTTTCTTTCCAACAAAGAGTAAGGTAATAAGAAAAATACTCAGGAATTGATATTGATATCATTTCGCTACATTCATTTACTGTGGGAAACTTTAATTAACTAATAAATACTTTAAAAAAGTGTATGTAATTTAGATACCTATTTAAATTATGTATACAAACAGGCAGAAGCGGATTTGCAGCAAGAAGCATATTAGGCCCGTTAAAAATAATAACAAAAACAAATGAAAGAAAGAAAATTTTCTAAATTGAAGCCCAAATCGGCATCTACATTTCATATCGGCTAATGCCATGATTGTGAACTGTCATAATAGTGTAAATGTCATGTGATAATAGGCCTGTTTGGGTTATGAATATATCGACTCTTCCAAAAACCGTTATTTCGGTATACGAGGTCTGTTCAGATAATAACCGAACTTTATTTTTGAATCATTATTATTCATTTTACAGATTATTGGTCCTTGTCCCTTTCAAACTACTTTCCTCCCTAATTCACACACTTTTCCCGCGTTGCTTCCATTTCGTAAAGCAATCCTAGATAGCTTCATTTGAGATGGTCTGTAAGGTCAGTGACGAATTTGCTTGAGGAGTGGGGATCCTTTGCCAATCCACTGTGATGATTGAACTTTTGTTTCAATGTCGTAGCCATAAACCCAGCTTTCGTCTCCCGTTATGATTCTCCTCATGAATGTTTTATCGTCATTTGCTTGTTTAAGGAGTTGTCAACAAATGTCCACTAGAGAAACAAATTTTGTTGCAACACTACCCATGTTCAATTTTTCAGTCAAAATCGCATGACATGGCCTAGTTGAAATGCTAACATCTTCTGCAACTTTTCTGGCAGTCAATCGGCGATTTGCACACACCAGATCGTTGATATTCTAAACGCGGGAGTCATCAGTTAAGGGGGAAGACCTTCCTGGTCGACGATCATCTTAAATTGACTGACGACAACTTTTAAATCGTGAAAACCATTAATAACATTGCATACGACCCAGAGCATCATCTACGTAAACTTGTTTTAAAAGATTAAACGTTTCTATGAACGTTTTCCATAGTTTTCAACAAAACTTTGTGTTGCGTCGTTGCTCCAGAAACTCGCACATTTCAAAAATTGCTACTAACACGTTGCACTTAAATAAGAATATCACGAAAACTAAACGAGATATCAACAATACAAGAACATGCGCTTAGATATTTGTAGGGTTGGCCTCTTGGCCTATACCCTGGGTCTCCAAACTATCTTCTTCGCGGGCCACAAATACAATTCTACATAATAAAGTCGTCCAAGATCTGTATAATTTTATAAAATTATGGAAAATTTAAGGAACAATTGTTACAATATTTCAAAATATGACATTTACAAAAAAAATTACAAACAATCGCGGGCCGGATTCATGCAAGTCGCGGGCCGGATTTGGCCCGCGGGCCGTAGTTTGGAGACCACTGGCCTATACCACCGCGACTTTTGCAGATCTATTGTGGATAAGAACATGCGCTTACAAAGAAGGTTATGTAGAAGGCAGTGCTGCCAACAGCATATCATTAAATATCTCCATTGGCACGCAATTCAAAATGTTTGGTTGTCATCTGAACAGGCCTCGTATTTATTAATCAAAACCGACTTACCGGTAATTTACTGGTATATTTGCGAATTCTATAACAATGTCTTGTCATATGATCATGATATCTACGTAATAACAGAAACGTGGCTTCACCCTACTGTCAAAAACAGTGAATTATTTTCTGATCAATTTTATGTTTATAGAGATGACCGGAATCATGGTAGAGGCGGGGGTGTTCTCTTGGTTATTCACAACAAAATATATTCTGAAAGTTTGGATTTCGCAAAGCAGAAGAAAAGTGACGACTTGTTTTCATTACTCAAGAAATAATAATCGATAATTTACATACAGAGCTGGGCATAGACTCCAGCCTTTACGTTCTGTATTTTAGAATCAAATATCTCTAAACTTTCGACTAAAACTAGAATGTAAACTGGAGTATTTATATAGTTTAGGGTAGAGACTAGAGTTTAGGCCGTTTACAGACTAAAGATTAGGCTACTCTAGTCTCTAAACGGCCTAAACTCTAGTCACTAGGCTAAACTACAGTTTAGGCGCTCAAAACTTTGGACATCAGGCGGTCAATCTAGACTACATTCTGGACCCTACATAGTTTAAATTCTATAGTAGAATGGAGACAAAACGCTAGAATGGCGATTTGTCTCTAGATTAGTTGCTAGTTTCTTGCACTTTAAATTATAAATTTTAGATTCTAGAAGGTTTTCAAATGGCTCTGTTCTTCATAGCCCAAAGTATAGACCTAGACTTCAGGAAAGCGACCTACAATCTTAACCCAATTCTCTAGACAGCCTAGAATCTAGTAGACGAGTTAGACTCTTATCTCTAAGCTTTGTACTCTAGGCACACTAAACACTTCATTACTTAAGTATACAGTCTATACTTTAAACACGTCAATATCTAAAGCTGTGTAATCTAAGATATCTAAAATGTTGACAAGACATTAGGAGGTAGATCTGGACTCTGTTTTCTGGACCCTACACAATTTAGATTCCAGACTAGAATGTAAAAAATAAAGAGTCTAGATTTTAGTTTCTACACTAGTTCCTTGGATACTAGTCTAAATTCTAGACACTTAACTAAAGACTCTGATTTCTTAAGTCTACAGTCTATACTTTAAACCACATATGGGCAACCCCCGGCCCGCTGTAAGATATGATCCGGGCCGCGAGACATTTTGAAAAAAACCCAATTAAAAAAATATTTCATTAGGTACTTATACTCACGGGAGTGACAGTGAGGCGGCAAACATCAAATTCTTTGATGTTTGCCGCCTCACTCTTTGATAATCGCCGCCACTCGACTTGCTCGATCAAATTCTTTGAGGTTTGCCGCCTCACGGGCGACACATCAAAATATTTATTGCTTCTCAATAATTCTAAACTAGTTTATTCCAGATTATTCGTTCATTTTGCCTATATAAGCGGGTGGATGGCCCGAACGTTAGTTCAGTTCTATTTGAGCTACCGAGGTGATAACTTGGACAAGCGATATCCTAGCGAACTGCTCGTGCCGTCAACTTGCTTTGTGACTTTGTGTGCATCTTGAGTGGTTACTAACTATAGTTTGTTACTAAGTTTATTGAACGAAAAGTTAACAAAAATGATGTCTGGTGAAAACAAACGAAAAGTAGATACAGAGGGTCGCCATTTTCAAGAAAAATGGACTGAAGAATTCTTTTTTATCTTGCACAATGGTAAGCCTATTTGTTTGCTGTGTAATGAATCCATTTCAGTAATGAAAGAATTCAATATAAAGAGGCATTACTCAACTAAGCATGCTACGCTGCACTCACTGACAGGACAATTAAGAACGGACAAAATCCAGAAGCTTACCGCAAATTTAAAAAAACAGCAACAAATGTTTCATAAACAAAGAACACAACTTGATAATGTTGTGAAAGCTAGTTTTATAGTTAGCTCAAAATTGGTAAAGGCATTAAAACCATTTGCCGAAGGAGAATTTATCAAGGAGTGTATGTTAGAAGTTTGCGGTATCATGTGTCCTGAAAAGAAAAAAAAATTGAAAAAATTAGTTTGTCAAGACGACCTGTTGTTCGACGTTTAGAAATGATGACTAATGATATAAAAACAACATTGACTGACCGTATGAATCATTTTCCATAGCATTAGACGAGAGCACCGATTTGTCTGACACAGCTCAACTGGCTATATTTATTCGAGGTGTTGATAATGAGTTCACTGTTACTGAGGAATAGCTTGCTTTACAGCCGCTGAAAGGAACCACTACAAGAGAGGATATTTTTGTTGAAGTTCAAAAGGTATTCACAAGTTTTGGCTTGCCATGGTCAAAATTAATTGGAGTATGCACTGATGGTGCAGCTTCTATGGTCGGCTTACGTAAAGGTTTCATCGGAATTTTGAATGAAAAAGCAACAGAATTAAATGTGCAAAAAGATGATTTGATAGTCCTTCATTGCATTATCCACCAACAGAACTTGTGTTCTAAGTCCATTCAACTCCAGAATGTTATGAATGTGGTAGTAAAACCATCAACTTTATTCGATCCCGAGGGCTTAACCATCGTCAGTTCAAGGCGTTTTTGGATGAAATATCAGCTGAATATAACGACGTAACATATTATTGTGAAGTCAGATGGCTGAGCAAAGGTAAAATGTTGAAACGGTTTTACGAGCTTAGAAATAAGATAGCAGACTTTATGAAAATAAAAGATAAACCACTATCTGAATTAAGTGACCCAAAAAGGATATGTGACAGCATTTCTGGTCGATCTTACAGGCTATTTGAATGATTTAAATTTGAAACTTCAAAAACAAGGACAGTTAGTAAATGATTTGTACAGCCATTTAAAAGCGTTTCAGATCAAACTACGCTTGTGGGAGTCACAGATGCTGTCTGGTAACAGTTACCATTTCAACACGCTCTCTGCGTATGAAAATATTGCTTATGCTCAATATGCTGAAGAACTCAATCAAGTTACTGTCGGAACAATTTTCGAATAGATTTTGCGACTTCAAAAACATGGAAGACTGTTTCAGTTTATTTGCTACTCCTACAACATACAGAGAGTTTTATGTAACACCGAACATATTCATAACGAACATTTTTCTTTTAAGTATACATATGCCGACGTTGTACATTTTACTACGGTCGGTTTATTTAAAGAATACAATTTGAAGCTTTAAGCGAGTGTTTTCCACTCCCAGGCTAAGCATGAAGTAAAATTTCGAGTTTAGAAAAGCCTGAAAATTTGGTTTGGTCGCGTAGCGCGAAGCGCGGAGCGGCCAAACCAAATTTTCAGGCTTTTCTAAACTCGAAATTTTACTTCATGCGCCACCGGCACAAAACACTGATTTTATGTAAAGTTTAGCGGTGTGTTTTAAACTTTGTAATATGTCAGTCCTTTGTACCGGTGGCGCATGAAGTAAAATTTCGAGTTTAGAAAAGCCTGAAAATTTGGTTTGGCCGCTCCGCGCTTCGCGCTACGCGTCCAAACCAAATTTTCAGGCTTTTCTAAACTCGAAATTTTACTTCATGCTTAGTCTGGGAGTGGAACACACTCATTTTAAGTTTCAAATTGAACTCCTTAAAAAAAAACAACGATTAACTAAAGATTTACGGCATATACGCTGTAATTAAGACATGTATACTTGAAAGATAAACTGTCAGTATGTACAAGTTGAGGCATTAATTGCAATTAATTAGCTACAATTTGTAATGATCATATAGGCAACCCAATTTACACATAACCTAAAATCTAAAGGTGTCAAATCATTTTTTATGAAAATGTTCGGTGTTATATAAAACTCTCTGTATATTGTACAAAATGCTCCAATACACTTACAAATGGAGTTGATCGAGATTCAAGATAACTCACTCCTAAAATCCAAATTTGAAGAAGTAGAGTTGTGCGATTTCTACAAAAAATACCTAGAAGAAGACAATTTTCCGCATCTTAGAAAATTCGCAAAAAGATTGATTGGTGCGTTTGGCAGTACTTATAAATGCGAACAGTTCTTTTCATTGATGAAAGTTAATAAATCAACACATCGTACAAGACTGACTGACGATAATTTGGAAAATTCTTTACGTCTTTGTGTCAGTGGAATTAATCCAAATATCGATGGATTAGTTTCCCAAATTCAAGCTCAAGTGTCTCATTGATTTCGGTGTATTTAACTTTCGTAGTTTGTAACAATTGCAAATTTAACGATTTAATTATAATGTACCATTTTTTTAAATTTCATTTTGTTATTTTAATAAATTGTACTATAATAACATTGTCGTATTATTTCATGTCTGATATCTATCGCAAAAAATATTATCACTACTGTAATAGGTCAGTAGGGGTCATGTGCAAATATTATTGTTGACGAAATTAAATTAAAATATTAATACTAAAATCACCCAAGAAAATAATAAAGAAAAATCAACATCCAGTAAATACGAGAATAACATTAGTCGATCAACATTTTTTATGTGAAAGAAATAACAAATGCAGCATCGCCTTAAAATAATAAACAAGTACCAGTGCGTGGAGAAATGCTAAGACATACAGAAAGATTCAGTTCAGGGTTCAACGAACGCAAACACAACAATGTGCAAAGTCAGGGAAATGAAGTTGACATCAGAGAGGGAAGGGTTTTGTAACCATATATGGTAGTAGATAAAATTTAAGCAACAAAATTTGGGGAGGGGAGAACTTTGAGAGCAGCAAAGAAACGATTATAAAAATCAGTTAGTTTTGGGACCGGGACGGGGACAATCAGTATTTGAATGTAAATGGGGACAGTTGAGAATAGGAAGTTTCAGTGGGATGTGAGTTAGTAAAGTAATGTTGATAAAAAGAGTTAGGTATTGAGAATGGAGTTAGAAAATGGAGAATGGAGTTAGGGATAACAGCGCTGGAGAGACTATCACGTAAGAGTAAAATTAATTCTACAACAAACCGACTTAGTTAAAATGAAACAAACAAAACCAGCGAAATAATTTAAACATCTGGGAAAAGGGGGAAGATGAAAGGGGGGGAGAGAATGAGGCATGCATGGTGGTTGATGTGTAAGGCCGAATTGAACAAGAACACGAAGTATGTCCTACTAACTAATCGACCCAGTCGATTGATGTGTTAGGCCAATCCGAGTTAGTATTGAGCTAAGTGTCCTACTAACTAACTACAAGAAAAAAAATAACTCGATTATGAGTGGAACGAGGTGAAAGGTCGTTCCGCTGATTAATCGAAAATGAATGGCGATTGATGTGTAGGGCCGATGTGAGAGATTGTCCCACTAACTAATCGCAAGTGTGTCGAGTGTGTGATGCTAGCTCCGAGATGGTTTTTGTGGGTTTCCCATCTAGTAATGCAAATGCAGGGGCTAGTTAGTTTTGCTCCCACAAGTACAGTCATACATTTTTTTTGAGTTTAACCAAATGCACATGCATAAACGTTTGGTAATATATTTTGTGAATATAAATAATCTAAGACATACCAATTCATTAGAAATGTCATGAAAGGTCAATAAACTTTGCATACGTTAAGCTCATATCCTGTTTTATTTATTGTCCACACATCCTCCTAGTCAAATTAAAAAGGAATAAGGATACAGTATTTACGATAATGCATATTGACACAAACAACGAACCTGGTAAATAAATAAAAGGGTTACTACATACACAACACAACGTAAACAATAAAACAAATTATAAATTTGTACAATACCTAGGGTCGAATCATTACACTACTTTAAAATGCACTAAGTACTTTTAAACGCGGCCCGTGAACGTATTTGCACGCTAAAGTTTGGCCCTCAACATGTCAAAGGTTGCCCATACCTGCTTTAAACACTTCAATAACTAAAGCTGTGTACTCTTAGATATCTAAAATCTTGACAAGACATTAGGAGGTAGACCTGGATTCTGTTTTCTGCACCCTACACAATTTAGATTCTAGACTGGAATGTAAACTGAACGTTAAAATAAAGAGTCTAGATTTTAGTTTCTCACTAGCTCTCTGGACACTAGTCTAGATTCTAGATACTTAACCAAAGACTCTGATTTCTTAATACTACAGTTTAGACCTAGATTCTAAATTCCATGTGTTTTTTTTTAGATTAGTTAATGGGTTTACATTCTCTAATCTTTAGCATTCTGAAATCTAGACGCGTCATTATAGACGAGTATATTCTTGTTTCTAGACAATTTAGATTCTACACTGGAATGGAAACTAAATGCTAAAATAAAGAATGTGTAGATGTTAGTCCGTAGTCTAGTTTCTAGTTTCTTTACAAAGACTTTTGATTCTAAATACGTTACTAAAGACTCTGATCTGCAAAGTCTGCACTCGAGACATAGACTTTGAATTTCAAGCGTTTGTATCCAGATTAGCTTATAGACTCTAATCACTAGCACTAAAGGAGTTATGTACTCTAATCTCTAGCACTCTGAAATGTAGCCGCGTCATTATAGACATCGACCCTATATTCTTGTTCCTAGACAATTTAGATTCTACACTGGAATGGAAACTAAACGCTTGAATAAAGAATCTCTAGATTATAGTCCCTCCACTAGTTTTTAACGAGTGTCTATAAACTGTCGGCATTTTGGCTGCTTTGAAAAACAAATTACATAACTTAGATTATGCCATACAAATCGGTGAATCTTGGAAACGTCAAATACATTTAATTATATGTCAGTGGGTAGTGTCACAGTCCTGAATTTAATTTCGACGTATGTTTCTGAAGTCAAAGCCTACTGGGATGCCGACAGTTTATAGACACTCGTTAGTTTCTTGGACACTAGACTTTTAATTTTGGACGCTTAACTAGACTGATCTTCAAATGTGCAGACATAGACTAAATTCCATGCGCTTGTCTCTAGAACAGTTTATGGCAGCGGCGGCTCGCCGCCTAACTTCAGGGTAGGCCAGAGACCCAAAGTAATATGTATCCGTTATTGAAAGGTGACTTTGTTGTGCGATTCCTTGTATTTATAAAGCGCGATCCCAACCTCAAATTTTGTGTGCCTTGGCGCTGTGGCCGACCCTGAAGTTAGGCTGCAAGCCGTCGCTGGTTTATGGACTCTAATCACTAGGAGTCTGAAATTTAGACGCATTAAATTAGACACCGAAATAAAAACTAAACATTACAATTTAGTGTCTCTGGACTTTAGTCTTTCCACCAGTTTTTAGTTCTAGACTTTTGATTCTAGACACTTAACTAAAGACTCTGATCTATAAAGTCTACACTCTAGACTCTAGATTCGATGCAATTCTGTCTACATTACTTGGTGGTCCCTAATCTCTACCACTATGAAATTTAGACGCGTCAATATAGACCTCGACTCTAGATTCTATACGTTAGACAAATTTGATTTTACACCGGAATTTAAATAAACACTAGAATGAATAACAAAAAATACGATTTCGGATTCCACGCTCTGTGCTGCGCGGTTCGCCTCCCCATCGGCAAATTTGGGATGGTTCATTAATAAATTTACAATCCGTAATTGATTCACTTTATTATTTATTTTTGTAGTAAAATATGTGTTGAGTCAAGAGCCTAGTTGCCGAAACCAAAAAACAAGTTGTAGTGAAAGATTTAATTCTTAAATAATGAAAAAATAGTAAAACAATAAAATATTCTGAAGCCTTTATAATTCACTCTTCATCCGCATACCCACAAAAATATCACCTTACCAAATATTTCCAATCCATCTTAAACAAAATGATTGATATCTCCGAGGATTCCAAACATATCGGATTACCTAACATGTAAGGTAACAAGAGCCTTTTTTTCAAAAAGGGACAATCTGCGTAACACCGCAGTAATAGAGTAAATAAGAGAAGATCCGTCCAGGTACGGGACTTTGTGTGTGCTTTCGGGGAGAAATCATAAAAGTGAAAACTCGTGCGGGACGAGCAAATAAAGTGGAATTTAACGATGTACCTAGGGGCAGGAAAAGAACATGTGTTCGCCCTAAGTTGCTATTTGGAAGGGACACGCGGTGTTTGCTGGGAAATTTTCGGATTAGCACTAGGGCGGCGAAAGTGAAAGAGCGGAGAGTTTGTCAGGTGGTTTTCAATTAGGTTACTTTTCAGTTGGATCACTTACAATGTATATCTCAATTTTATAATAAAATGACCGCAATTAAAATATTAATACAGCAAGATAAATTTAATTGTAAGACGGAAATCAGCTTGCTTCTTTTTCAGAAGAGTTCTTTCTGGCTGAATTATAAATCTTTACATTCCATTAATTTACGATCCCAAAAAAAATAAAATGATACTGAAGGAATATTTGATAATAGTCACGCGTTTAGGCCGCAAGGGCAAACATAAAGGAACGGTAATTATCCAAAAATAAATACAGCCCCGTTTCACCCGAAAGATTGATGATTATAAAACGTACTTTTTTATTGACATATCTCCTCTGAGGCATCTCGTCGAAGGAGATTTAAGCGCGCGCGCCCTTTTTTCTCCCCCGAGACGCCCACGAATCATCATCATCATCGTCGTCCTGAAAGGCGACGAGTAACCTAATACACGTTACACTCCATGTCTAAATTTATCCAATAAATAATATTCATGTGACAGTGCATCATATCAATTAAACTGTGACGTGTATTAGAGCATGGCATGAAATGTCATCTCGGGAGTGGAGAGAGGAGGAAAGGGGGAGAGCGGAAAATGAAGTCTCCGGTCCATGTGGTTGGGATTCATTAGTGTTGGACTTAGAGGTCTGTTGTTAATTAAAAAAGATAATGAGTCAGATCGTGGAAATTCAAATTGACTGCAGCCTCGTGAAATTCGGGTAATTTGAAAAGAATTCTGTTAAAAGTTTCTTCGTTTCTATTTTTTTTTTTTTTAATAAATCACTAATAATTTGTTCGTTTTTACAGGAAGTTTGCTTTTTAATTCTGTCTATCTGGAGATCGAAAATATACGACTTTTCAGTACATGTATCAATCAAAACCACTTTACCAGTAATTATACCGGTTTACTTCTAATTATACCGGTAATTACAATCATTAAATGCATTTTAAATAATTTCGTCTAATTCATGACAAGAATCATTGTAGCTTATTTTTGCCTATTATTAATATTATATCATATTATTATTATTATTATATCATATAACTGTAAAATAACGTGAAATAGCCATAACAGAATTATCCCCATTGGTTTTATATCCCACTTTGAATCCCATAAAGATGGCGAATTTATTGGAAAATGGTATCAACTCTCAGTATCTAATGTAGGTTATATTGAAATCACAGGAAATGCAACGCGAATAACACTAACAAGGCCCAATTGTGAAACCGTTCGATCGATGCGAATTGCACGCATTAATAATTTTATTATTATTTATTAAGTGCACACATCCGACTGAAAACTCATTTCGTATTCATTGATTTTCTTGTCTACGCCTCGTTCGCCCAAGAAAACGCTAATCCTCGCAAAATGTTTGATATTTTTCATTAACATATTTATTAGATATTTCTTAATTAATTGGAAAATTCATTTGACTAAAACTTATTCAACTTTAAAATGTTATTCATTTAATTAATAGTTTTGATTAACCGTTTTAGCCCTGGTGCCCAAAAATATGTTTTGTACACTGCAAATTATTTATTACTATCTCAAATATACAGAGAGTTTTTCTTCTAAGTTTACATATCTCACTATACTACTGTATACGCTGTAAATCTTCAGATAATCGTTGCTTTTACAAATATTTCAAATTGAACTTTCAAACGAGTGTCTTCCAGTCCCAGATTAAGCATGAAGTAAAATTTCGAGTTTAGAAAAGCCTGAAAATTTGGTTTATAACCTACCTCTAAAAAAATGCAATAAATTCCCAGAATAAAAAGCATAGAAGGGAACTCACCCTATTTTACTCTTTCTGTTGTTATCAGGGCCGTCGTACCCTCTTAATATGCAACCTAACTCTAAAAAATTCAAAAAACACCTAGAATAAAAGGTATAAAGGAAAACACCCTATTCTACTCTTTCTAGGGTCATCAGGGACGTCATAACTCTAAAAAATTAAAAAAACTCCGAGAATAAAAAATATAAAGGGGAACTTACCCTGGTCTACTCTTTCTAGGATCACCAGGGACGTCATATCTTCCTTATTATGCAACCTAACTAAAAAATTCAACAAATTCCCAGAATAAATAGCATAGAAGGGAACTCACCCTACTTTACTCTGTCTCTTGTTATCAGGGCCGTCGTATTTCCCTTAATATGCAACCTAATTCTAAAATATTCAACAAACTCCTAGAATAAAAATTATAAAAGAGAGCTCACCCTATCCTACTCTTTCTGGGGTCACCAGGGACGTGATATTTCCCTTATTATACAACCTAACTCTAAAAAATTCAAAAAAACTCTGAGAATAGAAAACATAAAGGGGAACTTACCCTGGTCTACTCTTTCTAGGATCACCAGGGACGTCATATCTCCCTTGTTATACAACCTAACTCTAAAAAATTCAACAAATTCCCAGAATAAAAAGCATAGAAGGGAACTCACCCTACTTTACTCTGTCTCTTGTTATCAGGGCCTAACTCTCAGGGCCTAACTCTAAAAAATTCAACAAACTCCTAGGATAAAAAGCATGAAGGGAAACTCACCCTGTTCCACTTCTTCTGGAGTCATCAGGGACGTCGTATCTTCCTTGTATCTCCCAGATTTTGCGTGCGTGGATTTACCTTCCTGAACTCGTGTCGTAAGTAATATACTGGAAATGCGACTTTCGAGTTGTCATCACGGTGTTCAAAACCTCACTTTCGAGGCGGTGAGTTAAAAAAATAATAAAATAGTTTTATATTCAACAAAAAAGATTTTTTTAATCGGTACTACGTATTTTACAAAATAAATTGTTGAAAGATTTACATTGTGTAATTTTTGCAATTATTTCTTGAATTGGTATTCTTACATTTAATGCACTTGTTTTTAAACGGTCCTTGTTTATATTTCCTATAATTTATAAGTATAATAATAGGTACTAAAAATGAATTTATCATGCTTTCATTTCAAACCAACAAAACTTCCGACAGAGATTTAAAACTCCCCTCAAAGAACTAGTTTTTTTTGTACGTTTCCTAATTAATATTTATTACCGTGCATAATCAGACGAAAGAGAAAAACGCCGACCGTTTATGATATTCAGTTTTGGTGGTCTAGGTTTTGTCTTGCGGTCCCTGCAAACAGGATGGTATGGGAGGAGCCCTTTTCGGAATTTTCAGATGCCTAGGCGCCTGATTGTCTATTCCACGGGTGCAACCGTATCAAATTTTCTATTTGTGTTCAGTCCACCATTAATTATTCCATACGACGTATTTAAGTTTCACGCGGACTAAATTTTATTTCGAAACAATTGCACGTGGGTTTTTCTCTTGGTATATTGTAAATATGTAAACATGTAGGTCGTTTTAATGATATTCATATTAATTTATGAAATTATGATTAATCAGCGATGTAATTCAAGCTTAGTCTGAGGTGAGTACAAACAATTAAACTCAATTCGATGTGAATTCTTAAATCTTATGGCAGGGAAGAGCTTAAAAGTAATTCCTTTGAAAATGGTCTATGTAATGTTATGTTATGTTATGGGGTCGGTGGGACGTATGGCCTCTGGGCCTTTCGAAGTTACCTCGACCTAAAAATGGTCTAACAAACTGAACTAGTCGGAATACAGTTTTAATTTGTGAAACAATACCAAGTGTTTTTGAATTTAAATAACTTTACATATTCTAATATGTTTCACAAAGTGCCAGATGACAAATTAATTTAAGAAAATAAATTGCTTAAAAGTAACTTTAATTAATTGCGCACAACTCAATTCTGAAGAAAGTCTTAATACTTCATGAATGGAAATTGTTTCTAAAACCACTCGTTTAAAATAGGTTCAAAATGTTATTTAGTTATCCTACAAAAAATTAATACAAAATAAATCATATTGTTGATCAATGGCGTCTCGTAAGAATGTTTATTGCTGGGAGCTGCAAACATAAACATAGAGGGAATTTTTCTTTGAAGTATACATATACTTATACAAACTTACATGCGTATCAATGAGAGCCGGGTAGGATTCGACACAATTATGGTTAGAATCCTGGATTCGAATCCTTTTAAAGGATTCAAAAGAGGCATTTGCATTAGATATGGGTCGTTTGAATGATTCGTTCGAAAAGAACGATTCTGTACGGTGATTTGAATGAACTGATTCCGTATTTCAAAAAGAATTGATTCGTTAATGATTCCTTTACTCGAGACGACTGACCGAACGATTTTGGTCGAGCGGAATCGTATTCCCGATTCGGATTTATACATGCGGTCGAAATCCGCCCGAATCGGATGACTAATTCGTTCGCTCGAATCTGCGCACAAATTCAACTCCGCTTTGTACATGCGATCTGAATCTGAATCCGCCCGAATCGGATGACTAATTTGTTTGGTCGCATCCGCGCACAACTTTAACTCCGCTTTGTACATGCGGAACGAACATATACGATTATTATTATCATTATTATTATTATTAGTATTATTATTTAATTTTGCACGTAGTTATTTGACGGTTAGTAAATGATCGCGGTATATAAAATGAGTGTCTATTGTCACTACAGAGGTAGATTGACGCGAGAATGAACTATATTATTTTTATTATCATTATTTTTGTTATTAAAGCGTGGCCACCCTCTTTACCCAGATGCCTCTGATCTCAGTGGAGAGGATGCCACATTGATCCAACTTCCAGCCCTACTTCCAGGTTTGGAGGAGGTAACTCCTCCAAACCTGGAAGTAGGGCAATTAGTAGTACCTAATCGTATGTGATACGAGGCGCAGTGAGCCCAGTATTATTATTAATATTATCATAATTATTATTATCAGTGATTCGTTTATGAACGATTCATAAAGAATGATTCAATTTTGAGAAATGATTCAATTGATTCGAATCACCTAAAAGATTCGAATACTTTAGTTCAACAGATTCGTGATCCGGATTCGTTACATTTTTTTAAAAGGATTCTTACTTGAATGCAAATGCGGGTAATTCGAATTCTCATAAAAGAAATCGAATATTTATAAAAAGATTCAAATATTTATTAAAGGATTCGAATAGTTACAAAAGGATTCAAATATTTATAAAATGATTTGTCTCGTCTAAAATAATTCAAATTAATTGTGAGGATTAACATAAAACATTTCTTCTGCGTGTTTTTAAATTTCTTGTTAAATCGGTGCTTTATACGCGTGGCGCATGAAGTAAAATTTCGAGTTTAGAAAAGCCCCGTGAAAATTTGTCGAGGGTCGCTGCGCGACCCTCGACAAATTTTCTACGCGGGGCTTTTCTAAACTCGAAATTTTACTTCATGCTTAGCCTGGGAGTGGAATCGCTTGTTCGAAACTTCAAATTGAATGCTTTGATAAGAATAATAAATGACTGAAAATGTTATTAAAGATAATAATCAACTTAATTTTTGTCAAAATTCAAGTTGGTTTTATAAATGTTTACGTGTTTTGTAAATTTTTATGATGCCAGTTGATTTTGGCAAATTTAATAATATCTTGTGTCTTTTTTGTTTGTGTTTTGGTCAATTTGCATATAATTCCATGACTTCTCTCTGACTTTCCCAGTTTTAATGATATTCAGTGAATTTTTCATTTACGTAATTTTCAAGCGTTCGTCGCTTTTATAATAAAGTTCAATTTGAAGTTTTGAACGAGTGATTCCACTCCAGGTTAAATATAGAGTAAAATTTCGAGTTTAGAAAAGCCTGAAAATTTGGTTTGATCGCTCCGCGTTTCGCGCTACGCGACCAAACCAAATTTTTAGGCTTTTCTAAACTAAAAATTTGGTTTGGTCGCGTAGCGCGAAACGCGGAGCGATCAAACCAAATTTTCAGGCTTTTCTAAACTCGAAATTTTACTTTATATTTAACCTGGGAGTGGAATCACTCGTTCAAAACTTCAAATTGAACTTTATTATAAAAGCGACGAACGCCTGAAAATTACGTAAATAAAAAATTCACTGAATATCATTAAAACTAGGAAAGTCAGAGAAAAGTCAGGGAATTATATGCAAATTGACGAAAACACTAACAAAAAAGACATAGATATTATTAAATTTGCCAAAATCAACTGGCATCATAAAAATTTACAAAACACGTAAACATTTATAAAACCAACTTGAATTTTGACAAAAAATAAAGTTGATTATTGTCTTTAATAACATTTTCAGTCATTTAATATTCTTATCAAAGCATTCAATTTGAAGTTTCGAACAAGCGTTTCCACTTCCAGGCTAAGCATGAAGTAAAATTTCGAGTTTAGAAAAGCCCCGCGTAGAAAATTTGTCGAGGGTCGCGCAGCGACCCTCGACAAATTTTCACGGGGCTTTTCTAAACTCGAAATTTTACTTCATGCGCCACGCGTATAAAGCACCGATTTAACAAGAAATTTAAAAACACGCAAAAGAAATGTTTTATGTTAATCCTCACAATTATTTGGATTATTTTAGACAAGACAAATCCTTTTAATAAATATTTGAATCCTTTTGTAACTAACTTTTATGAGAATTCGAATTACCCGCATTTGGATTCAAGTAAGAATCCTTTTAAAGAAATGTAACGAATCCGGATCACGAATCTGTTGAACTAAAGTATTCGAATCTTTTAGGTGATTCGAATCAATTAAATCATTTCTCAAAATTGAATCATTCTTTATGAATCGTTCATAAACGAATCACTGATAATAATAATTATGATAATATTAATAATAATACTCACTGCGCCTCGTATCACATACGATTAGGCACTACTAATTGCCCTACTTCCAGGTTTGGAGGAGGTAACTGTTGGATCAATGTGGCATCCTCTCCACTGAGATCAGAGGCATGTGGGTAAAGAGGGTGAGCACTCTTTAATAAAAAAAATAATGATAATAAAAATATAGTTCATTCTCGCCTCAATCTACCTCTGTAGTGACAATAGACACTTATTTCATATACCGTGAGCCACGCGTACAAAACACTGATTTGAAGTGAAGTTTAAAAACACACAAATACATCTTTAATCAGAGTAAAACGGAATCAGATATTTAGTCTGTTGTGAACGATGTTTAGTGTTAATTATAAATATTTAGGTTTTAAATATTTTTGTTAAAACTAGAAGTAACGATATTTATATGTTAATGATTGCAAAAAATAATTAAATCAAATGTATTCTTAAAGAATTTGTATTCGTGATTCGAAAAAGAGGATTCGAATCTTTGATTCGAATGATATTTATCTCTTACGAGTCCTTTATTAGTGTATTCGCGAATCGAACTATATTAGGTGATTCGGATTCGTGATTCGAATCATTTTAACGAGGACTTGTCCCAGCTCTG
This sequence comes from Philonthus cognatus, assembly GCA_932526585.2. NCBI lineage: Eukaryota > Metazoa > Arthropoda > Insecta > Coleoptera > Staphylinidae > Philonthus > Philonthus cognatus. The sequence goes on from OW052241.1 coordinate 46,674,192, forward strand.
GTATCAACACGATTTTGCATCTTATTATGAAAAAGAATTACATTTGTAAAAACTGTCAAATATCTCAGTCGTGCAGCCCTTTTCAACGAACCGTCGCTGTTTTTGATAATATCTAGCTACTTGCTAGCTGAAAAAATATTAAGGTTGGTTTGCCAACCATTACGTGCTCAGTGGTTACTAAACTGTGATAAACGACAGATGATAAATTCATCACTAAACCCCCTTTCATTTATGCACTAGCACACAATAGTGCAGATTCACGTATATTAATCAATGCATAAATTGGGATTTTTGAATAGGTAGTATTGAATCTGAAATATACCTGATTTGCTGAAAAAATGAATGATTTGGCAACTCTACCTGAAGAGACGTCGAGTGACACATGTGTATAAGGTATGCTTCACCACAGTCTCCCTCATTCAGCCTTCGCGTCATAGTTACGGTCCTATGACGTATGTTAAATACAAGTGATGTTTATCTTCAGTATTTTTATAACGTAATCAAATTAGATGACCATTTGTGTAAAACATTATGTTCTAGCAATTTTTAATAGTTGTTAGTTTCCTCTATCCCATAGATTATCTACAATTCAAACCCGCCAACTTCACGAACAATAGATTACCAGAAGTTCACTAGTTCCTGATAATATTTCATTTCAGACAAGTCAATAAAACTCCAGATATACAGAACCCAGCTACCGGAAACTAAGTGCTATAATTGAACTCGCACACTCTTACAGATGGTGCAATAATTCCTCCACAATACAACAAATACATTACCTTTTATTACGTTTTCCCCGCGAATGAATGAATGAATAAATAAATAAACATGATATTTTTATGTGGGAACATCAAATCCCGGTAATTACGCGAAAGACAATCCCTGTCATGCATCATTAATTATTTATAATCCCGTGTTGTGTGGACTATGGGATGGGATTTTTCCTTTTTTAGTTTCGACGCAATTTAATAATTACACAGTGTCTAGTTTCGGTTTTCAGTTACTGGCGTTTCAGTTACTAGAATCGGATTTAATATTTCAGTGGATTCTTGAGACATGAAAATTATATGTGTGTTATGTGAATATCGGTAAACTCGAACGTGGAATAGAATCGTGCGCGGTTTAATAATTTATATTATCGTCGAGGGGGAAGGGTTCTGTTTTCCTGATTGCCGGTTCGGGTTATGAAATATTGTCGTAAATAGCTTTGAATTTTTTATTGGACTCAAATGGCGCTGAGGAGATTTTAAATTATTTAGAGCACGAGGTGCTTTCAGAAGTAATAAGCACTTGTGGGTTTAAAGAGAAAATGTACTTAGATAAAAAGAAAATAATCTCGTTATGCTTTTCTGCTTACAATTTCTTAGGTAATTTAAAACCGGGAATTTCTAGTTAATTTCGTGCACATACTGCTAATAAAGTTTACTTTTAAATAAATCAAGAGGTTTTGTGTAACATTAAACCCAATTTCCAGAACGATTAATTTACGCTGCTTATTGTATTAGATAATCAACAATTAGTCGAGTGTTTCTAATAATTTTGTATGATGATAAATTATAAATAATTTGTTGAATAATACATATATCGCTCGTTTAGTTTATCGTGCTCACCATTCAGATATCGTAAACTATTTGAGATACAAACACGGTAAAATAAGACAAAAGATTCCATTTTGAACAAGTTTCTCATCTTTTACGTGGTGAAACATATTTAACTATGATTTAATTAAAAAAAACACTTGGTTAAATTTCACTAATATTTTTGTATTTTATTCCAACTAGTTTCGACTTTGAGTCATTCTCAAGAAGTATTCCTTGAGAATGACTCAAAATCGTAACTATAAAAAACCAAAATATTAGTGAAATTTAACCAAGTGTTTTCTTTATTAAATCAAAAGATTCCACTTTTGTTATATAGTAGAATTACGTTGACAATTTTCAACATGCGTCATTTGTTTATGGCCAAAAAAGTCAAAATCAAACAAATGCCTTTTTTGTCATTATTTTGTCTTACTGCAAAACTTACATTCTTCATTTTTGAAAACTTTTGGTAAATTGCAAAAAACACGTGTACTTTAACATGGTGGACATAAAAAAAACCGCCAACTCAATTTCCACAAAAAGTGGAGAATGTGAGTTTTGCAGTTAGACCACTCAATTACAAAAACAACAACCTAAAGTTTGAAATACAGCCAAAATAACAGTCGAGAAATACAACAAAATTGATAATATTCATACAGGGTGTGAATAAGAAATTTTAACTAGAAATTATGTATCATGTATCATATGTCAATCAGAGCTGGGCAAAATTCGAATCATTCTGGAGTCGAATACTTTAGTTCAACTGGATTCTTGATCCGGATTCGTTACATATATTTAAGAGGATTCGTATTCGAATCCAAATGTCGGTGATTCGAATCTATATAAAAGGATTCGAATATTTATAAACGGATTCGAATACTTACAAAAGGTTTTGAATCATTAATAATAAATCGAATTAATTGTGAGGATTAACTTGAAAAATGTCGTTTGTGTGTATTTAAATTTCTCGTTAAATCCCTGTATAATAAGCGTGGCGCATGAAGTATAATTTTGAGTTTAGAAAAGCCCAGAAAATTTGTCTCGGGTCGCTGCGCGACCCTCGCCAAATTTTCACGGGGCTTTTCTAAACTCGAAATGTTACTTCATGCTTAGTCTGGGAGTGGACTTCAAACTGAATGCTTTGATAAGAACATTAAATGAATGAAACTGTTATTAAAGTTAATAATCTAGTATTCAAAATTTTGTTTAATATTATTTGAAGTAAAACTGACATGGTAGCCACAATCTGAAATGTTAAATTTTTGCGGCATTTCCCTGATTCGTGTTTTTTTTTCCTGAGCTTTTAATATAACTTTCTTCTGTGGGAACCCCTATTTTGTTAATTTTTTTTCATTGTTTTTGTCAATATTTAAATTAATTTTATAAATTTGTACGTGTTTTTTAATTTTCCTGCTGATTTTAACAAATTTAATAATATCATATGGCTTTTTTGTTAGTGTTGTGGTCAATTTGAATATAATTTCATGACTTTACCGGTTTTACTTATATTTAGTGACTTTTTTATTTACGTAATTTTCAAGCATTCGTCAATTTTATAATAGTGTTCAATTTGAAGTTTTGAACGAGTGTATCCACTCCCATTCTAAGCATGAAGTAAAATTTCGAGTTTAGAAAAGCCCCGTGAAAATTTGTCGAGGGTCGCGCAGCGACCCGAGACAAATTTTCGGGCTTTTCTAAACTCGAAATTTTACTTCATGCGCCACGCGTACAAATCAATGATTTGAAGTGAAGTTCAAAAACACACAAATATATCTTTAATCAGAGTAACAGGAAATCAGATATTTAGTCTGTTATCATCGATGTTCAGTGTTAATAATAAATAATTAGGTTTTGAATATTTTTGTTAAAACAACTGGTAACGATATTTATATATTAATGGTTGCAAAAAAATTCCAAAATCAAATTTATTCTTAAAGGATTTGTATTCGTGAATCGAAAAAAACAGGATTCGAATCTTTGATTCAAATCAATTTATCAATTTATCTCTTACGAATCCTTTATTCGAGTATTCGTGATTCGAATCATATTAGGTAATTCGGATTCATGATTCGAATCTTTTTACGAGGATTCGTCCCAGCTCTGATGTCAATAAAAGACAACATATTTAAAAATAATTAGAACACCCTGTATAAAAACTATCAGTTTTATTGTATATTTTAAGGATTACTTTAATTTATTTACAAAATTTCAATTCAATATCTCTTTACTATTCAGGAGCTTCTAATATCAAAATCTTATTTTACTGATTTAAAGTAAAGTTGAAAATATAAAGTACAGAAAACTGACAAATTAATATTTATCCAGTTTTGTTTATACTGTTTAATTAATTGTGGTTTTTGTAACTTCACTAAATGTTCGTTACATTTAAAAATGTTGATACTTTCATGAACTGTCCACGATTTCAACTACTAGTTGTGAATTTGCAAGTTATCAGTCAATGTTTAAATCCTTAACGCATTTCGTAAATTTTTAAGATTATAGATATATCAAAATTCTGACGGTATTCTTGAATTTCCTTTAATTTTATAAAATCTTGATGGTTTTCGTAAGATTCAAAGATTTTGTTAGGTTTCAACAATTAGTGACTTTTTCAAGGTTTTCATAAATTGTAAAAATTTGATTCTTTCATGAATTTACTGATTTTCACAATGTTGACTAAATTCGTGAATTTCAAAGATTATCTTTAATCTTCAATATTTTGACGTCTTTCAGGAATTTTCAAAAATGGTTTTCGTAAAATTCAAAGATTTTGTTAGGTTTCAATAATTAGTGACTTTTTCAAGGTTTTCATTAATTTTATATATATAGTTTTTTTACGGATAACCATTTTACAATACAAAATATGAGACAAACTGGTAATAGATCCTAAAACAAGTAAGATTACAATAAATATACACAAAATAACGCACAAAACATATTAAAATATTACAGAAAAGATACATCAATATTTCTTTTACACACTACAAAGTTATTTAAATTAAAAATATAGTTCCTTAATTTCTTAAGAGTGATATTAAAAAAATCAACAGAGACAGCGTTACAATTATAAAGCAAACGCGCTGTTCCGAATTGTTTGGCGTACTCAGTTCTTTTTGTGGGCACAGAGAACATGTAACAGTTTCTTAAAGTCCTAGAAGGTACGTGTAAACTAATACTATTAAGTAGCACGGGTGAATTAATGTGTCCATTTATAAGTTTGTACACAAAAATGGCATCAGAACTATATGGTCTGTGCTCTAAAGTGTGCAAATTGAGTGCTACTAATATGTTGCTGTAGCTATCTTCGAATCCAAATTTGAAACGTAAATAGCTTAAGAATTTACGCTGAACTCTTTCGATTTTATTAACATCGATGGCGGTATAAGGACTCCAAAACAAAGAACAATATTCTAGATGGGGTCGTACTAATGCTACATACAGTTTGATCACTGTAAAGGGGTTTTCAAACTCTATGCAGTTTCTTTTTAAAAAACCTAGCATTTGAAACGCTTTTGACGTAATTACATTAATATGCGCTGAGAAATTCCAATTGCTAGTGAAAATCACACCAAGGTCCTTAATTGAATTAATTTGCGTAAGGCGCCTGTCATTAAGAAAATAACCATTGGATACCGGAGATCTAATTTTAAAGAAACTGATATCATGGCATTTCTCAATATTCAACTGCATTTTATTGAGGGTACACCAATGATTAAATCTATGAAGATCTTGTTGTAAAAGTTGAGATGAATGATGAATCAACGCTACAAAATATTTTCATGTCGTCAGCAAAAAGAAGACACTGCGAATGATGAAAGCATGAAATGACATCGTTAATAAAAATATTAAATAGAAGTGGACCAAGATGTGATCCTTGGGGTACCCCCGAGGACACAGAAATGAACAAAGACATATGAGATCCAATACGAACTCTTTGTGTTCTTTTGCAAAGGTACGATTGAATCCATTTAAAAAGAGTGCCATGTATGCCCAATCTGAGAAGTTTGGTTAACAATAGGCCATGATCTACAGTATCAAACGCCTTGGAAAAGTCGGTGTATACAGAATCAATCTGCTTACCCCTCTCCAAGGCGTTCGTAATGTAATTCCCGTATACCAAAAGATTTGTAGCAGTAGAAAGGCCGCGTCTGAATCCATGCTGTTCCTCAACAATTAAAGGATCAATAAGGGGGGATATTTGAGCAGTTACTAATTTTTCAAATATCTTTGGTATATGGGAAATAATCGATATTGGCCTATAGTTGGTGGCGAGGTTCTGACTCTTCATGAATTTACTGATTTTCACAATATTGAAAAATTTCGTGAATTTCCAAGATTATCGTTAATCTTCAACATTTTGACGTCTTTCAGGAATTTTTAAAAATGTTGACTCTGCAATCATCGTCTATTTTCAATGACATAATTGAAAAATGCCACAAGGGGAATTTAGAAATTCATTAGAGCGTAAGGTTTTTTTTTAAATTAATGATTAGATTTTGAAAATTAACTAAAAATATTATTTTTATTATCGTTTTTATGAATATTCACGAAAAAAGTCAACATTTTTAAAGTCAACGAAAATTTAGGAAATCTACGAAAATTGAAGAACATCTTGAAAATTCATGAAAAGTATCAAAATTTGTATAATTTACAAAAATCTAGAGAAATCTGGAAACCGTCAGAGTATTGAAGTTTAAATGAATTTTTGAAAAACTCATAAAAACCTTAAAGACTTAAATAAATTGACTAGAAACATGGACTTTCACGAACTTAAATATTAGCAAAAATTCTGTAAATGATGTAACATTCTAAAGAAAAATATGACACGAAACTGGAAAATCAAAAAATAATCTAAAAATAATGATAATTATGGAAATTCACGATAACGTCAACATTTTGAAACTAAACGAAAATCTAAAAAACCGCCGAGGTTATTTAAATTAGGGAAAAACTTGAAAAAGTTCTCGATTGTCTCTAACGAGTGTTTTCTAATCCCGGATTAAGCATGAAGTAAAATTTCGAGTTGAGAAAACCCTGAAGAATTTGGATTTGGACGCGCAGCGTCCAAATCCAAATTCTGGCTTTTCTCAACTCGAAATTTTACTTCATGCACCACGGATACAAAACACTGATTTAGTTTAAAGTTTAAAATGTATTGCTCAGTTAATAAAAAATAATTCTAATATGTGCAGTCAGTTTTCACGATTATTAAGTATTTTTCTCATTTTTTCACAGTTCTAGCATTTTACAAGTTAATTTTTCTTTTTAAGATGTCATCATTTTTTTCACGAGATTTTTCAACATTTATCACATTTCGATAATTTTTACATAATCAGCAATTTCAACTGTTTTGGCATTCAATACATTCGATTAAGCTGAACCGTCAGAGTTTTGAAATTTAAATGAATTTTTGAAAAACTCACAAAAACCTTAAAGACTTAAATAAATTGACTAAATACATGGAAATTCATGAACTTTAATATTAGCAAAAATAAAAAAAAAAATCTAAAAATAATAATGATTGTGGAAATTCACGATAACGTCAACATTTTTAAACTAAACGAAAATCTGAAAAACCGCCGAGGTTATTTAAACTAAGAAAAAACTTGAAAAAGTTGTCGAATGTCTCTAACGAGTGTTTTCTAATCCCGGATTAAGCATGAAGTAAAATTTCGAGTTGAGAAAAGCCTGAAGAATTTGGATTTGGACGCGCAGAATCCAAATTCTGGCTTTTCTCAACTCGAAATTTTACTTCATGCGGCACGGATACAAAACACTGATTTAGTTTAAAGTTAAAAATGTATTGCTCAGTCAATAAAAAATCATTCTAATATGTGCATTGAGTTTTCACGATTATTAAGTATTTTTCTCATTTTTTCACAGTCGTATCATTTAATTTATTTTTATTTTATTTATTTATTCTCTCACGGGAAACCCCTTTTACAAAGAATATGTACAAAATAATAACAATAATATTTAAAAATTGATAAAACGTATTAACATTAATAACTAAAATTTAATAAATGGTGCTAATAATTACAGCAATTATTCTATATAGAAATAACAAAATCTAAAAACAATAAACATAAGGAAAACTAATAATGAAATTGATTTATTACCCTAAAATATTTTGCATGATAACAAATCTAAAAATCCTTAGAGGACTTAAATATATCAAACCATTCACAGTTGTTATATAAATTAGCGAGTCTCATTATACGATCAATGGAGTTGTTGCGACCAAAGTTCGAAGAGATTTTTCGTTCGCGAAATAGCAGTCTTGATCGTAATTAACGGCTGTTGGCGGAAAAGTAAAAATCCAGATATTTTAAAATATCTGGACAATCAATGGAGCCGTTTATGAGGCTATGCAGAGTACTCAGATCGTTGATCCGTCTGCGGGATTCCAGAGTATGCATCTGTAACAGGTCCTTTATGTCAGTGTAATTCCCTGGACTATGTGTCCTGCCTAGTTTGTGCTCCATTATTCTGAGAAATTTATTTTGGATAATTTCCAGCGATTTGCAGTCTGCGATAGTATAGGGTGACCATATTACTGAAGCATACTCTAGATGACAACGAACTAAGGAACAATACAAAGTTTTCAAACACTTTACATTAAATTGTTTCCCAACGTGCCAGACAAATCCCCACATTTTCGAAGCTTTATTACGAATTTTTGCTATATGTGTTTTAAAAGATAAGCCTTCATCAAACAAAACTCCCAAATCCTTGACTTCAGATACACGCGTAATGGAGGAACTATCAATAGAGTAGGTATAAGCAAATTTCGTTACCTTTCGGGAGAATGATATCACGTAACATTTATTTATATTTAATAAAAGTTGGTTACGTACACACCAATCATTTATGTTGTTGATGTCTTCTTGAATAAGTTTGCAGTCCTGAGTTGTTTCTACCCTTCTAAACAATTTTAAATCGTCAGCAAACATCAGAAAGTTACAATTCTTAATTACATACTGGATATCATTGATAAATAGTAAAAACAAAATAGGACCACAATGAGGCCCTGTGTGACCCCAGAAGATACATCGATTGTGTCTGAAACGAAGTTGCTAATACATACCCTTTGTGTACGTTTTACTAAGAATGAACTAAGCCATGCAAGTGTTAAGGTATTAAAACCGAGGCCTTCTAATTTGTCCAAGAGAATGCGATGATTGACACTATCAAACGCTTTAGCGAAATCGGTATATATCGCATCAATCTAAACATTTTGGTCTATTGATTCGGACAGATAATGTCTAAAGCAGAGGAGATTCGTTACAGTAGATCGTTTTGCAATGAAACCATGCTGTTGTGAGGCAAAAATATGAGAAGACATGTATGCTAATTGATTTCCAACTAAAGAATCGAGAATTTTGGGAATTGCTGATTGAATGCAGACACCTCTATAATTTGAAACTAGATTACGTGCCCCAGACTTATATATTGGCAACACATAACTTAATTTCCACCTTTCCGGGAAAATTCCTATCTGAAGTGACTTCGACATTAGATCATACATGGGACTGGATAAAGAGTAGATGCAGTTTAGTAGGATATAGTTCGAGATTTTACAAGTTTATTTTTCTTTTTAACATGGCGTCATTTTTTTCACGAAATTTTTCAACATTTATCCCATTTCGATAATTTTGCATTATCGGCAATTTAAACTGTTTTGGCATTCAATACATTCGATTAAGCTGAAATTTTATACTTAAGAGGAAGTCGACCGCTCTCTAAACGTATAAATCTAAGCATAATTCCGTCTTAATTACATCCTTGATTAGGGATGAAATATTTTGAGAAAATAGGTATACTTTAAGGAAAGTACAATCTTTAAGCCCCTCTGAATAAAATATTTTATACTTTTACCGTTATTTCATAAAATAATATCAAACATTGGTAAACTAGCGAAATCGCGTTCCTAATTTTATTTTTGTCTGCAGTATCTATAAAAAATATTGAAAAACTAAATCAGTCACATTGCAGATAATTCCTTTGCAAAGATATGTGATTTTTTTCATTTATTTATTTGGTTATATATAGTCACTAGGATGTTGCGTGTAAAACAATTTTCCAAATTTTCTGAAACTTCAATATCGCGCGACATCCCAGTGAATTTATTGTACGATAGAAATAATTGGAAAAAATTAAAATTCTTCGAAAAGAATTCTTCTACAATGTGACTGATTAGTTTCCCAATATTTTTTATAAATTTTGCAGAAAAAATTATATTGAAGATGCGATTACGCTAGTTTAACAATGTTTGATATTTTTTTATAAAAAAACGGTCAAAGTGGGAAATATTTTATTAAGACAGGCATTAGGGATGAAATATTTTGAAAATATAGGCATACTGTAAGGAAAGTAGAATCTTACTTTCCTTAAAGTATGCCTATTTTTTCAAAATATTTCATCCCTAAACAAGGATGTAATTAAGACGGCGGTAGCTTAGCTTTATACGTTTAGAGAGCGGTCGACTTCTTCTTAACAGAAATGAATCGTTAAAGAGACAAACAAATTGAGAGTTTATACAGGGTGTTTTACTTTATGATATACAAAGAGTTTTATGTAACACCGAACATTTTCATAACGAGAATTTTTCTTTGAAGTATCCATATGCATACGTTGTACATTTTCCGACGCTCGGTTTGTTAAAAGACTTTAATTTGAAGCATTAAGCGAGTGTTTTCCACTCCCAGGCTAAGCATGAAGTAAAATTTCGAGTTTAGAAAAGCCTGAAAATTTGGTTTGGTAGCGTAGCGCGAAGCGCGGAGCGGCCAAACCAAATTTTCAGGCTTTTCTAAACTCGAAATTTTACTTCATGCGCCACCGGTAGAAAACACTGACATATTACCAAGTTTTAAACACACCACTAAACTTTACATTGAATCAGTGTTTTGTACCGGTGGCGCATGAAGTAAAATTTCGAGTTTAGAAAAGCCTGAAAATTTGGTTTGGCCGCTCCGCGCTTCGCGCTACGCGACCAAACCAAATTTTCAGGCTTTTCTAAACTCGAAATTTTACTTCATGCTTAGCCTGGGAGTGGAAAACACTCGCTTAAAACTTAAAATTAAATTCTTTTAATAAACCAAGCGTCAGAAAATGTACAACGTATGCATATGGATACTAAAAAGAAAAATTCTCGTTATGAAAATGTTCGGTGTTACATAAAACTCTCTGTATATCATAAAATAAAACACTCTGTATAAACTCTCAATTTCTTCGCATTTTTAACGATTCATTTATGTTAAGTATAAAATTTCAGCTTAATCGAATGTATCGTAATTTTTTTCACGAGATTTTTCAACATTTATCACATTACGATAATTTTTACATTATGAGCAATTTCAACTGTTTTGGCAGTCAATACATTCGATTAAGCTGAAATTTTATACTTAACATAAATGAATCGTTAAAAATACGAAGAAATTGAGAGTTTAGACAGAGTGTTTTACTTTATGATATACAAAGAGTTCTACGTAACACCGAACATTTTCATAACGAGAATTTTTCTTTAAAGTATCCATATGCATACGTTGTACATTTTCCGACGCTCGGTTTGTTAAATGAATTTAATTTGAAACTTTAAGCGAGTGTTTTCCACTCCCAGGCTAAGCAGGAAGTAAAATTTCGAGTTTAGAAAAGCCTGGAAATTTGGTTTGGTCGCGTAGCGCGAAGCGCGGAGCGGCCAAACCAAATTTTCAGGCTTTTCTAAACTCGAAATTTTACTTCATGCGCCACCGGTACAAAACACTGACATTTACGAAGTTTAAAACACACCGCTTAACTTTACATTGAATCAGTTTTTTGTACCGGTGGCGCATGAAGTAAAATTTTGAGTTTAGAAAAGCCTGAAAATTTGGTTTGGCTGCTCCGCGCTTCGCGCTACGCGACCAAACCAAATTTTCAGGCTTTTCTAAACTCGAAATTTTACTTCATGCTTAGCCTGGGAGTGGAAAACACTCGCTTAAAACTTCAAATTAAATTCTTTTAATAAACCAAGCGTCAGAAAATGTACAACGTATGCATATGGATACTAAAAAGAAATATTCTCGTTATGAAAGTGTTCGGTGTTACATAAAACTCTCTGTATATCATAAAATAAAACACTCTGTATAAACTCTCAACTTCTTCGTATTTTTGACGATTCATTTATGTTAAGTATAAAATTTCAGCTTAATCGAATGTATTGCCTGCCAAAACAGTTGAAATTGCTGATAATGTAAAAATTATCGTAATGTGATAAATGTTGAAAAATCTCGTGAAAAAAATGACGACATTTTAAAAATAAAAATAAACTTGTAAAATGCTAGAACTGTGGAAAAATGAGGAAAATACTTAATAATAGTGATAGCTTAATGCACAAATTACAATGATATTTTTATTAACTGAGCAATACATTTTTAACTTTCAACTTAATCAGTGTTTTGTATCCGTTGCTGATTTTCAGGCTTCTCTAAACCCCCTGTATTTACAGGTCGAGACATTAATTGCGATTGATTAGCTACAATTTGTAATAGTTATATAGGCAACCCAATTTGCACATAACCTAAAAAATCAAAGGTGTCAAATCGTGCTTTGGATTGATAAATAAAATATACGAAAATGAACATTGATAATGTTCGGTGTTACATAAAACTCTCTGTATGTTTAAACAATGGGAAAAGTGCTATGACGGACACATTATCATTTTTTTCACTCGTTTTTGCATAACTTTAGAAAAATAAATGTATGAAACAAAATACTAACTCAATCCCCACTGATTTTAAGAGCTATAGTTTTCTGGTGTTTAAAAAATTGAAAATTGGAAGCTATAGTAGAGCAGTAATTCCCAACCTCGTAAAATCCTTTTTTGTGTAGGTTTCAGCTTTGGATTTTCAGATAACAAGCGTTTGTAAAGATCTGCAAACATTTGCTACCATACGTAAACGTTTTATGCGCTTGGATTGTTTTCATATCAGAATTTGCATTATAAATTTGATCTGTTTGTATAGTTTATTTCACAACTTCGGTGTAATGTGAAAATAAATTCTGTAAAAGAATGGTTTTGCAAAACGTGCAATATCCTCTGTAAAAAATGTCATTTATATAAATAATTTATTCATTTCCCGACCTAGCGCGCGTACGTTTTGATGAGATACTGTAAATGGTGCAACATTCTGAAGGAAAATATGACACGAAACTGGAGTCGGCTCACGTAGCCCATAAACATAAACGGCCTAATATTAGAAAATGCACAAAACCGCGAGTTTATGTTACCTAAATTTAGTAGCAAAAGATACGGTTCCATTGGAAAATGTCCGCGTTTCGCGTATATATATATATATATATATATATATATATATATATATATATAATGTTAGATATTTGATTTTAGTTCACGGGATCACCGCGTCCAATTTATTTCCAACAGTTTTGAATTTATCGGAGCGAATTACAATTTCATTTTACACGCTGCATGTTGTAATTGTGCGAACGTGTGTGGTGTGAAATATATATATATTTTTTTTGATTTTGTATATTTATTAAGTTGCAGTTAGAAATTAATACTATATCAATAAAAAAAATAAAAAAAAAATAAAACACAATTTATAATATATAAATATATTTACAAATAATTTTTTACTTCCCTCTCTTACAAGGGCTATCAACCATAGATCTTTCTGCAAGTCGTCTCTCGCCGTTCCGAGAAACGAAAAAATATTCTCTCCCTAAACTTACATCTTATAAAACTATCCTCTCTAAAAAAAAAAAAAAAACAATCGAACTCGGTTTAGACCCAAAAACACACATAATTACAAGTCGTCTCTCGCCGTTCCGATAAACGAAAAAATAGTCTCTTTCCTAAATTTACAACTTAAAAAACTATCATCTCTATAAAAAAAACAATCGAACTCGGTTTAGACCCAAAAACACATAATTACAAAGCAAAAAAAACATCCTATCTCTATTTTCTTTAAAATTTATTTAATAATCTCGCACACTCACACACTTAAAAATATCCATTCGCGCGCACGCACTTCACTTAACTTAAGCTCAAAACATTGTCTGTGCAATAATTTTCCAACTCATTCTAAATTAAAGTTAAAAAAACATATATTGTTTTATGTAAACGCTTATTTCTATACATACATATTTTTTTTAAATAAATAATTTATCTACATAACTATTTACATTTGGAAATACGTATTTAAATTTAATGGACGAATGTGTGTGTGTGTGTGTGTGGCTGTGTAGATAATTTTATTTATTGTAAATAAATAAAATAAAACGTCTTTATAAATATTGCACCGACAATTTTTTATTTCAATCAGTAAATTATTTAACGTAAAATTAAGATTTATCTCGACTCAGGACTAGCTTAAGGCTACACTCAGCTCAAACGCATCTTAAGAGTGATTTAAGCTTAAAATAGGGCAACGCTCAGCTTAAATACATTTTATGTGTAATTCAAGTTCAAACGTTGCTTTAATTTTGATTTGATTTGATTTAATCAACAGACTTATTTTAACTTAAACTAAGCCTAAGATTAAGCTTAACTTGTGTTTAATTTTAAACCTACACTCATCTTTAATCCAAGTTAAAAGTAATCTAAGCTCAAACAGGGCAGCGCTCAGCTTAAACACATTTTATGTGTAATTCAAGTTCTAACTGCTTTAATTTTGAATTGATTTAATGAACGGACTTCTTTTACCTTAAACAAAGCTGAACTTGTATTTATTTTAAGCCTACGCTCATCTTTTATCCAAGTTAAGAGTAATTTAAGCTCAAACAGGGCAGCGCTCAGCTTAAACGCATTTTATGTGTAATTCAAGTTCAAGTTTCTATTGTTTGGGGTTGGTGATCTCACACTTCTTCTCACATCTGACATCTGATTATTAATTTTTCAATTTTTTGTCACATAGGTATAGATATTATTATTCATATTTACGATTATTATATATATTGTTACTACTATTTTTATATTATATGTATGTATTATTGACGTGTGTAAAACAATTGTTAAAGCACTAATAAAAAAAAAGCTTTGCTTTAATTTTGATTTGATTTAATCAACAGACTTCTTTTAACTTAACCTGAGCTTAACTTGTGTTTAATTTTAAGCCTACGCTCATCTTCAATAGAAGTTAAGAGTAATCTAAGCTCAAACATCTTAACACGTTGGCTCCCGCAATGATTTCACATTATTGAACGTGAATCGTATTTGATTCACGTTTAATAGTGTAAAAACATTACGGGAGTCAACGTGTTAAGATGTTTGAGCTTAGATTACTCTCAAGTTGGATTGACGATGAGTGTAGGTGTAAAATGAAACACAAGCTAAGCTTAATTTAGACTACGCCGTTTAATTTGTTTGAAATTACTTCAACGGTAGATTTAACTTAAACTATGCTCAAGATCAGACTCAACTTGAGACTAGCATACTTCACAAACTAACCTCGAGAGTAATTTAAGTTCAAACTTAACTTTAAGAGTAAATTAAAGCTTCATTTAAACTGTTTCGGATTGCTTCTTTCAATTTGATATCCATTTAAAGATTAACGTTTAGCGTAAGATTAAGACCAGTTTAGCGTAGACTCGACATTTTGTTTATCCGAAAAAAAAATCCCCCTTAAACGCGTTTTTCCGGAAAAACCAACCGACATATTTGCATTTTCTCTTCAGAATGTTTTTAAACGATTGTTTTCCACTCCCATATCATGAAAACTTGACGCGTGACATTCAACATTGAAATTTATGATTTCCCAACGAGTGTTTTTCACTCCCAGACTAAGCATGAAGTAAAATTTCGAGTTTAGAAAAGCCTGAAAATTTGGATTGGCCGCGTAGCGAAGCGGAGCGGCCAGTCCAAATCAGGCTTTTCTAAACTCGAAATTTTACTTCATGCGCCACGCGTACAAAACGCTGATTTCAAGAGAAGTTCACTTATTCAGAATATTTCAGTGTTTAAAAAACAAAATCGATGCACTCGACGTTTTCTTTGTCTCAACAAAATTCCACTTTGACGCGATATTTCGGAAAAAAACAATTGACGTATTTGAATTTTCTTTTCAACATGTTGAAGCTTGTTCATTTCCAAGTAAACGCTGTAATTTTGAAATTTACAAAGTGACGCGTTAATTGTTTGAAATTCCTCAAACAAATTCCAGATTAAACTCGACGTTTTCTTTGTCTCAACAAAATTCCACTTTGACGCGATATTTCGGAAAAACCAAGTGACATAATTGCATTTTTTCTTTAGAATATTGACGCTCGTTTATTGGCAAGTAAACGCTGTAATTTTTAAAATAGAAAGTGACGCATTCATATTTTTTTAATTTCTCAATCAAATTCCAGCCTAAGCTCGGCGTTTTCTTTGTTTCAACAAAATTCCACTTTGACATAATTGCATTTTTTCTTTAGAATATTAAAGCTCGTTTATTTGCAAGCAAACGCTGTAATTTTTAAAATTAGGAAGTGACGCGTTAATTTTTTTTAATTCCTCAAACAAATTCCAGCGTAAACTCGGCGTTTTCTTTGTTTCAACAAAATTTCGCTTTGACGCGATTTTTTGGAAACACCAGTTAGCATATTTGCATATTCTTTTGAACATGTTGAAGCTCGTTCATTTCCAAGCAAACGCTGTAATTTTGAAATGTACGAAGTGACGCGTTTATTATTTTTAAATTCCTCAATAAAAATCCAGCTTAAACTCGACGTTTTCTTTGTCTCAACAAAATTCCACTTTGACACGATATTTCGGAGAAACCAAGTGACATAATTGCATTTTTTTCTTCAGAATATTGAAGCTCATTTATTGGCAAGTAAACGCTGTAATTTTTAAAATTAGAAAGTGACGCATTCATATTTTTTTAATTCCTCAATCAAATTCCAGCCTAAGCTCGGCGTTTTCTTTGTTTCAACAAAATTCCACTTTGACGCGATTTTTTTGAAACACCAGTTGGTATATTTGCATTTTCTTTTGAACACGTTGAAGCTCGTTCATCGAGCTGATTTCGCTGATTTCAAGTGAAGTTCACTTGTTCACATTATTTCGGTGTTTAAAAAACAAAATCGATACACTCGACGTTCTCTTTGTCTCAACAAAATTCCACTTTGACGCGATATTTCGGAAAATACCAATTGACATATTTAAATTTTCTTTTCAACATGTTGAAGCTTGTTCATTTCCAAGTAAACGCTGTCATTTTGAAATTTACAAAGTGACGCGTTAATTGTTTTAAATTCCTCAAACAAATTCCAGATTAAACTCGACGTTTTCTTTGTCTCAACAAAATTCCACTTTGACGCGATATTTCGGAAAAACCAAGTGACATAATTGCATTTTTTCTTTAGAATATTGAAGCTCGTTTATTTGCAAGTAAACGCTGTAATTTTTAAAATTAGGAAGTGACGCGTTCATTTTTTTTAATTCCTCAAACACATTCCAGTGTAAACTCGGCGTTTTCTTTGATACAATAAAATTTCACTTTGACGCGATTTTTTGGAAACACCAGTTAGCATATTTGCATATTCTTTTGAACATGTTGAAGCTTGTTCATTTCCAAGCAAACGCTGTAATTTTGAAATGTACGAAGTGACGCGTTTATTATTTTTAAATTCCTCAATAAAAATCCAGCTTAAACTCGACGTTTTCTTTGTCTCAACAAAATTCCACTTTGACACGATATTTCGGAGAAACCAAGTGACATATTTGCATTTTTTCTTCAGAATATTGAATCTCATTTATTGGCAAGTACACGCTGTAATTTTCAAAATTAGAAAGTGACGCATTCATATTTTTTTAATTCCCCAATCAAATTCCAGCCTAAGCTCGGCGTTTTCTTTGTTTCAACAAAATTCCACTCTGACGCGATTGTTTGGAAACACCAGTTAGTATATTTGCATTTTCTTTTGAACACGTTGAAGCTCGTTCTTCTCCAAGCAAACGCTGTAATTTTGAAATGTACGAAATGACGCGTTTATTTTTTTTTTAAATTCCTCAATAAAAATCCAGCTTAAACTCGACGTTTTCTTTGTCTCGACAAAATTCCACTTTGACGCGATATTTCGCGTTAGGCAAAAATTAAATCTATTATAATTTATCATAAATAAAACCACCAGAGGTTTAGTTTTTTCAGCGAAAAATTTATATTTATTAAATTTCACGGAAAATTTGTTGATTATTAATTTAATTTTAATTTTTTTTAATCTCTTGTTCCCTTGTTGCGTTTATATACTTAGACAAAAAAAATATCTAATTTTAATATTAAATGTGAAGCCGTTTTAAAGATATATGCATTTAAATTTCCGAAAAATGGGTTGCAATTGCCAATAGCTCAATTTTTAAATTACTATTACTGTTTTCCAAATTAAGCTAGAAATGTAAAACACGGCTAATTTTTTTAGCATTTTTCTTGAACTTTTATGTGATGTACAACACAATAATTCGCCATTTTATTCTATTTTTTTAATTCTAAATAAAAAACAAAGAAAAATGAGTAGCTGTACATTATTTAGGGCACAAACGAGGGTTGTTAAACCACGTATTTTTTCGTTTTATGTAAAACAAACAGTTTTTTTACAAAACGTGTTTTTTTTTCATTAAAACAGTGTTTAAAATATAAAAAATTAAGACATTAGTTTTAATCCAAGTCCTTTCACTTCTAATTTGTTGCTATGTCTTCCACTTTGACGCGACTTTTTGGAAACACCAGTTAGTATATTTGCATTTTCGTTTGAACAAGCAAACGCTGTAATTTTGAAATGTACGGAGTGACGCGTTTATTTTTTTTAAATTCCTCAATAAAAATCCAGCTTAAACTCGACGTTTTCTTTGTCTCGACAAAATTCCACTTTGACGCGATATTTCGCGTCAGGCAAAAATTAAATCTATTATAATTTATCATAAATAAAACCACCAGAGGTTTAGTTTTTTCAGGGAAAAATTTATATTTATTAAATTTCACGGAAAATTTGTTGATTATTAATTTAATTTAATTTTTTTTTAATCATTTGTTCCCTTGTTGCGTTTATATACTTAGACAAAAAAAAATAACTAATTTAAATATTAAATGTGAAGCCGTTTTAAAGATATACGCATTTAAATTTCCGAAAAATGGGTTGCAATTGCAACTAGCTCAATTTTTAAATTACTATTACTGTTTTCCAAATCAAGCTAGAAATGTAAAACACGGCTAATTTTTTTAGTATTTTTCTTAAACTTTTATGTGATGTACAACACAATAATTCGCCATTTTATTCTATTTTTTTTTATTCAAAATAAAAATACAAAGAAAAATGAGTAGCTGC
This sequence comes from Philonthus cognatus, assembly GCA_932526585.2. Lineage (NCBI taxonomy): Eukaryota > Metazoa > Arthropoda > Insecta > Coleoptera > Staphylinidae > Philonthus > Philonthus cognatus. Next base: position 46,693,073 of record OW052241.1, read on the forward strand.
ACATTATTTAGGGCACAAACGAGGGTTGTTAAAACACGTATTTTTTCGTTTTATGTAAAACAAACAGTTTTTTTACAAAACGTGTTTTTTTTCATTAAAACAGTGTTTAAAATATAAAAAATTAAAAACACGTTTAAAACGTCTCGAAACGCGTCTATAGATGGCCTAAGACATTAGTTTTAATCCAAGTCCTTTCACTTCTAATTTGTTGCTATCTCTTCCATTTTGACGCGATTTTTTGAAAACACCAGTTAGTATATTTGCATTTTCTTTTGAACACGTTGAAGCTCGTTCATCTCCAAGCAAACGCTGTAATTTTGAAATGTACGAAGTGACGCGTTTATTTTTTTAAATTCCTCAATAAAAATCCAGCTTAAACTCGACGTTTTCTTTGTCTCGACAAAATTCCACTTTGACGCGATATTTCGCGTCAGGCAAAAATTAAATCTATTATAATTTATCATAAATAAAACCACCAGAGGTGTAGTTTTTCTAGGGAAAAATTTATATTTATTAAATTTCACGGAAAATTTGTTGATTATTAATTTAATTTTAATTTTTTTAAATCATTTGTTCCCTTGTTGCGTTTATATACTTAGACAAAAAAAAATAACCAATTTTAATATTAAATGTGAAGCCGTTTTAAAGATATACGCATTTAAATTTCCGAAAAATGGGTTACAATTGCCAATAGCTCAATTTTTAAATTACTATTACTGTTTTCCAAATTAGGCTAGAAATGTAAAACACGGCTAATTTCTTTAGCATTTTTCTTGAACTTTTATGTGATGTACAACACAATAATTCGCCATTTTATTCTATTTTTTTTTATTCAAAATAAAAAACAAAGAAAAATGAGTAGCTGCACGTTAATTAGGGCACAAACGAGGGTTGTTAAAACACGTATTTTTTCGTTTTATGTAAAACAAACAGTTTTTTTACAAAACGTGTTTTTTTCATTAAAACAGAGTTTAAAATATAAAAAATTAAAAACACGTTTAAAATGTGTTAAAAACACGTTTAAAACATATTTAAAACACGTTTATAACATGTTTTAAACAGAACATACAGGGCATTTTTATTTTGAGTATACATATCCCGAAAATTACAGCGTTTTTTAAATTTGCGGGATTTCGTTGTTTCAAAGCGGTTAATTTTACGCTTTTAACAAGTGTTTTCCACTCCCAGACTAAGCATGAAGTAAAATTTCGAGTTTAGAAAAGCCTAAAAATTTGGATTGGCCGCGTAGCGAAGCGGAGCGGCCAATCCAAATTAGGCTTTTCTAAACTCGAAATTTTACTTTATGCGCCACGCTTAAAAACACTGATTTACAGTGAAGTTCAAAAAACACACACATACAACAACGATTTTAGGCAACTTAATATACGTTATAGTTATTGGGTTGCCTATAATCACTGATCTAAACAATTTGTTCAGTGCAGAATTTGACTCACGTTTTATTCATATCTACATATTAGATTGCTAAAGCCGTATATTTTAAACTTTACAATATTTAGTGTTTTATGTGTGGCGCATGAAGTAAAATTTCGAGTTTAGAAAAGCCTAATTTGGATTGGCCGCTCCGCTTCGCTACGCGGCCAATCCAAATTTTCAGGCTTTTCTAAACTCGAAATTTTACTTCATGCTTAGTCTGGAAGTGGATAACCCTTGTTTAAAGATTCAAATTGAAATCTTTTAAAAAAACAACGAAGGTCGTAATATTTACAGTGTATGCATATGTATACCTGAAAGAAAAATTCCCTGTATTTATAAATCACATTTATGGACACATAGTTGTGATATTTTATTGTCATAAAATGTTATGTTTAATAATGTAATTTGAAATGTCTTTAACAATTTAGCTAACATTTAAAAACGTAAACAAAAAAATCTTAATGAAGTAGTATACATTTTTTTAGTAAATTTAAGATAATAGAAAAAACGTTTTAAACAAATTTAACGTTTAAAACATGTTTTTAACAAATTTAAGATTTAAAACATGTTTAAAACCAAACTGTTTAAAACACGACGGTTGTTTTAAACATATTTAAAACACTGTTTTAAAACAAAGTTTTTTGTACATAACAACCCTGGCACAAACATAACAAGCTTCGGACTTTCCAAGTGCAAGAGGCTCATTGCCTGCTACAGATTCGGGTCTTGTCGTGCGACAAATTTATCTAATGAGAAATAGTCGGATGTTTCTGTAACGATTTAATAAATAAAGTATGTTTCCAAAGCATAATTCATAATAAATATTTTTTTAAATTTATTACCTATATTCAGCCGTAATATAACGAGTGGTATGATTATTATCGATGATATTTTGGAGTTGAAACCGAGCTGCAGATTCAACGAGCCCGAAGGGCGAGTTGAATGTGCTGCTTCGGTTTCAACGACAAAATATCATCGATAATTAATCATATCACGAGCTATATTTAGTGAGAGAATATAACGAATAAAATAATGTGAGTCCCTTAACATTATCGACAGCTGAGCTATTGTTGTTTCCCTATTGATTGAGAATTTTTTAACCGCACAAAAGTTCGTAAACTGCCGCCACTGTGATTCTTTATTCATGACGGTGTTTTTTGGCGTCGCACTTTTCACTTTTCTATTAATATCACTGCACGAAACTTTACCTATTTTGACGTTTCGAATGACAGGACAACTTAAAACCCACCGCTTCTTTTGTTTTTTATCATGGCGGTGATAGACATGTACCTACGGCTTTCCTTGCATTTCATTGGTTTAAAATTCGTTCTAGTAGGCTATGAGTTATATTCTCGCAAAAATATTACAGTTAACACAAGTTTCAAAATTTCAAGCAAATCTTAAATAATTGATATATCGAAAAAGGCGCTTATCTGGAACACGTAAACACATTCCACGCATGTAATAAGAAATAAATTATTAAAACCGAACTAAATTGGCGTTAATGGCATTTTTATGTCGCAACTCAACGCTCCGCGGATTCTGCGAATTTCTAGAGCACAGATTACACGATCCATTTTTAATGCCCCGCGAAAATAAAAGTCCCGATCGATGTTTGCCTTTATTAAATTAAACAATGTAAACCTTATGCCAAACAAAAAACGATTTAAACATTCATGAATGATTGATCGTGTTTGAGTAGTGTTGCAGCGCAGCACTCGCTTGCTGTACATGAATTAGCTTGTTACGGCCCGCCAATAATGGAATTATTAATTTTATTTGCTTTCGTTTTGAATTGGACGTTGTTGCAGAAAGGGGGAGGGCGCAGGCGATTTCTGAATTGATTGTTGTAATACAATTACTGTGTTACGATAGTCTGGGTTTGTTATACCTGCAATAATTATCAATTGTATTAGAAATCATTCATCTTTTGGCATTTATTATAAAATATTCTGCCTTTTAGAAACGAATGTCAAACATTGATAAACAAGTAAAAGTAGAGACATGTGAGTCGCCTATTTCCAAAAACCCCTAAGTGGATTTATGCCCGCTATTATAAACTTTTTTTAAACAGGTATTTAGTTAAATTATATTTAGGCTAAAGGTACATTTACAATTGTCATGTGTATTATGAATCTTTGTAAAGGATGTTTAAATAAATGTAATTTTAAGATCTGTTGGCAATAGATTGTATATGGCCTTTTGGTAAATTTCATATTTGCAGGTAGGAAACACTGAATTATAACCTCTAATTTTTGCAGTCAGTTCATTTATTATAAAAAATCATCTACTATTCAAAATAAACTAATAATGAATAACTTTAAAAAAGTTTACAGAGAGTCAATAAAAGATGCTAAAATTAAAGGAAATGATAATTACATTTCTCAGTCTGCACATCACCAGAAATCGTTATGGAAACTCATAAATTCTGCAAGATTAACTCCTACAATAAATCAAGAGCGAAATAGTGATATTTCTTGTGAAGAATTCAACCAATATTTTTCCACTGTTTCAGGACTACTTTTAGAGAACATCACACTATCCGATAATGATCCCTTAAACATATCTGTCACATGCAATAGTACGTTCAATTTCCAAGAAGTGTCTGTAGTCAAGATTCGGGATGCATGTAAAGGAATGAAAAACACCAAAAGTTCCGATATATATGGAATCTCTGTGGATATTTTGAAACCAGTTATCGACATAATTTCGGTACCACTAACTAGATTACTAAATGATATCATTGTGAGTAGTATCTTTCCAGTCGCATTTAAATGTGCTAAGGGAGACAAGTCTAATACAAATAACTATAGACCTATTAGCCTTCTACCTGCCCTATCAAAGGTAATTGAACGTATTATGAAGGATCAAATAATTGATTTCTTTAATACAAACAATTTATTCTCACAAAATCAATTTGGTTTTCGCCGTGGAATGTCGACGGTTTCTGCTGTTCTTGCATTTGTGGAATACACAGTCGAATGCTTCGAAACTGGATCTTTTTCTGTAGCTACATTTCTAGATCTCAGTAGAGCATTTGACTGTGTATCTCACAAGATTCTGATTAATAAACTAGCAAAATATAGCTTTTCTGTAAATAGCATCAGCCTACTGCAATCCTATTTACAAAATAGAAAGCAAAAGGTTTTCATTGACGGTGAACAATCCAGCTATCGCCTAATAGAAAACGGTGTACCTCAAGGGTCAGTCTTAGGGCCATTACTATTTTTGATCTTTACAAACGACTTCCCAGACAAAATCGGACAAAATAATTCGGTATTGTTTGCCGACGACACCACTCTTTTAGGTACGGGTAGTAGTTTAGTAGAAGCATCGGAACTAATTGTCGCCACTAAATCAAATGCAGCGAAGTGATTTGCCCCTAACAAATTGTGTTTAAACAACAGTAAGACGGTTGAAATGCTATTTACGCTCAGAAAAAAAGATGCTGAAAATGACGAATATGCAGAGAATGTCCGTTTTTTGGGTATCCATCTTGATTCTAAATTAACATGGTTTGCTCATGGCGATTACTTAAGTGGAAAATTAAATAAGTCGGTATTTGGTTTAAGAGTATTATCAAATAAAGTATCCCGCACCGTTCTGAGAACAGCATACTATGGATCTTTCTACTGTCACTTAATATATGGCATCCTTGTTTGGGGCCATGCATCTTGTAGACATCGGATCTTCAAATTGCAAAGACGAGCAGTAAGAATAGTTGCTGGTGCTAAGTATCAAGAAGAATGTAGAATTTATTTTTAGCAATTGCAAATACTAACCCTACCATGTATCTACATCCTTGAATGTTTGATGCACGTTAAACATAATATTGCAGCTATGCCAGTACGTAATTACTCATATGAGACTAGAGGAAAATCTGACTTGAATTGGCCACAATCGAGATTACAGAGATCCCTAACTAGAACAAGATATCACGACATTAAGTTCTTTAATCACCTTAGTCATAGCACACGAAATCTTCCGCTCAATAAATTCCGAGAAGTGCTAGAAGAATTCCTTCTCGAGCATGCTTATTTCAGCACAGATGAGTTTTTTGATAATGACATCTAACACTTTATTTTTGGACCTATACTCTTGCATATTGTCTATTTTAATCTGTATGTACCTTTTTTGTTTGTTCGACTACATGTTAATGTATCTTCTGTATTTTATACACTTTTTTTGTACATCTATTTATTATTTATCTATTGTAATTTGATTTGTGTAAAACTTTTGTTATAACATCAATAAATTGAAATTGAAATTGAAAATTAAAATTGAAATTGAAATTGAAATTAAAATTCGTTTACAAAACACTTGTTGGGTTATTCAGGAAATTTTTCTTTTAGGTAAATATATGCATAAGCGGTAAATTTTCCAACATCCGTTGTTTTTCAAAAGAGCTCTATTTGAAACTTAAAACGAGTGTTTACCACTCCCAGACTAAGCATGAAGTAAAATTTCGAGTTTAGAAAAGCCCCGTGAAAATTTGTCAAGGGTCCAAATTTTCTCGGCTTTTCTAAACTCGAAATTTTACTTCATGCGCCACGTGTATAAAACACTGATTACAGGTGAGGTTCAAATATACATAAATTTACAATATTTTTGTTACGTACGCGTTGCGCATGAAGCAAAATTTCGAGTTTAGAAAAGCCCAGATAATTTGTGTCGGGTCGCTGCGCGACCCTCGACAAATTTTCACGGGGCTTTTCTAAACTCAAAATTTTACTTCATGCTTAGTCTGGAACTGGAAAGCACTCGTTAAAGGATTCATATTTAGCTCATTTGAAAAACAACGTATGTTGGAAAATTTACAGCTTATGCATATGTTTACCTAAAAGAAAAATGTTCACCTTGTTTTTTTTAGAAGAGTTCAATTTGAAGCTATAAACGAGTGTTTTCCACTCCCAGACTAAGCATGAAGTAAAATTTCGAGTTTAGAAAAGCCCCGTGAAAATTTGTCGAGGGTCGCGCAGCGACCCGACACAAATTATCTGGGCTTTTCTAAACTCGAAATTTTACTTCATGCGCCACGCGTACGTAACAAAATTATTGTAACTTTATGTATATTTGAGCCTCACTTGTAATCAGTGTTTAATACGCGTGGCGCATGAAGTAAAATTTCGAGTTTAGAAAAGCCCAGAAAATTTGTCTCGGGTCGCTGCGCGACCCTCGAAAAATTTTCACGGGGCTTTTCTAAACTCGAAATTTTACTTCATGCTTAGTCTGGGAGTGGAAAACACTCGTTTATAGCTTCAAATTGAACTCTTCCAAAAAAAGCAACGTGAACATTTTTCGTTTAGGTAATTTATAAGCTATAAATTTTCCAACATCCGTTGTTTTTCAAAAGAGCTTCATTTGAAACTTTTAACGAGTGTTTTCCACTCCCAGACTAAGCATGAAGTAAAATTTCGAGTTTAGAAAAGCCCCGTGAAAATTTGTCGAGGGTCGCGCAGCGACCCGAGACAAATTTTCTGGGCTTTTCTAAACTCGAAATTTTACTTCATGCGCCACCCGTATAAAACACTGATTTCAAGTGAGGTTCAAATATAGAATAGAATAGAATAGAATAGAAATATTTATTCGTGCTAATAACAATAACAGTCTTACACACGTCAAAAATAATACAATTAAATAATTACATCATAGAATATATTATAATACATAGAAAATTAAAATAATCTTATGTTAATAACCTTTAACATGTAAAGATATCGATACTCATTGTATGCATAAATTCATCTAAGGAAAAAAAAGCATTGTCAATCAGAATTTGTTTCATGCGAGATTGGAAGGCTTTAAGCGGCAGACATTTCAAATTATCAGGTAAGACGTTAAATAACCGAAATGAGTGAAATCGTGGTCCCGTTTTAGCTTTGGATAAGCGGAACGATTTGTAGCGATAGTCCTCTCGTTTGCGGGTGTCATACTCATGGATGGCTTTATTTTTCGAGAGTAAGTATTCATTTCTTTTAATGTAAGATAAACTTTCAAGTATGAACAGGGAAGGTGCAGTTAAGATTTTGAGTTGAATATATGCTTCACGACATTCTTGTTGGTAGGACAATCCAGCCACTATACGAATTGCTCTTCTTTGGAGCTTGAAAATATCGCTCATTATTGTTGAGTGACCCCACACAATAATGCCATATAGTATGTGAGATTGTACTAAGGAATGGAAAGCTGATTTAACCATTGCTAGTGAAACCGTATCCTTGAGATTTCGGAGAAGAAACATATTCTTTGATAGTTTTACTTTTAGTTCGTGTCCGTGAGATTCCCATGTTAATTTATGGTCAATGACTATACCAAGAAGTTTTGCAGACTTGACTGTCCAAAATAAGCTTTTTGTCATCCAGTAGATCTGCAGAAGCTTGTTCAGGTGTTACCCCCTTGGCAGATACAGTCGTATCATCTGCATACATGATCAAAGAGGAGTGTATGGTACTAGATGGTAGATCATTGATGTACAGTAGGAAAAGCAGTGGTCCAAGAACAGAGCCCTGAGGTACCCCATGCTTTAGATCTGCTACTCCTGACCTGACATCACCTAGATGGACAATTTGCTTACGCTCAGTCAAATATGACATTATTAATTTAATGACACTAGGATCGAAGTTGTAGAAGTAAAGCTTGCGATGTAGAATGTCATGCATTACACAATCGAAAGCTTTACTTAGATCTAACAGATTAGTTGTAATTACCTTGTTTTGTTCAAAGCCATCAATAATGTCATTAACAAATGTGTCAACAGCCATCGTTGTCGATCGACCAGTTCTAAAGCCAAACTGAGCATTATTTATATAATGGTTATGGTCTAGATGTAAATTGATTTGTTCAAGCATTATCATCTCTATTACTTTTGAAAAAATTGGCAAAATTAGAATTGGTCGATAGTTGTTTGCATCTGAAGGGTCACCTTTTTTAAAAATGGGGATGCATTTTCCGATTTTTAATATATCAGGAAATACGTTTTCAGAGAGGCACATATTTATTAATTTGGTTAATGGACTGATAATAACATCAATGATATTTCTTACTATTTTGAGATTAATTCCATGAATGTCCGTACTACCCATGGATTTTAATTTCATTATAGTCAATCTAACCTTCGCACAAGAAACTAAAGCGAATTTCAAATAGTTACCGGAGTGGTTGTTAAGAGATTTGGCTGTTAATTCAATGGGGTTCGTATCGGTATCTGTAACTGTGCTGATGATGTTATCGGCAGCTGTCACAAAGAAGGCATTCAGATTTTCCGCCGTTATGCCCACAGCAGTTTGCAATTTATTGTTAGTTGGGCGTTTAGAGTTCAATATTTCCCACATTGCTTTATTACGATTGGAAGATGAATTAATATATCTTTCATTTGCTAATTTTTGTTCGTCCTTTATCGCAGTTTTATATGTAGTTAAAACCGCTTTATAATGCGTTTTAAGTTGTTGTGTGGGTGAATATCGACAAGCCTCTCTAATAAGGTTTAAGTTATTCCTCATTTCTCGAAGCTTGTGAGAAAACCAGTTTATTTGAATTTTGTGTGATTTTTGTTTAATTAGTTTTAACGGGTAGGATATATTAACGTGAGAAATTAGAGTTTGTAAAAAGAACTCCCATGCTTCGTTAACAGCCAAATTTTCCAACTTAGGCCACACCGTATCACTCAGTAAATTATAGAGACTGATGCTGCCTTGATCAGTAATGGGACGAATTATTTTGGTTTTGGGCTGAGGTTTGTTTTCAATAAGGATATTTGTTAATATGATCAGAGACACCAATATCGATTACTACTGACTTATTATCGATAATTAAGTCATTAGTAAAAACATTGTCTAAGCAAGCTGCCCCTCGTGTTGGACACGCAATTAATTTCTGAAAACCAAACGAAGCGAATAGATTGCATACATCTATAGCATTTCTGTCGCCTGTGTTAAACTGTACGTTGAAGTCGCCACAAATAAATACTTTTAGGGAAATTAAGTTGAGACGTTCAAGCATATTTGTTATTATATTAAGAAAATTCTGAAAAATTCCACTAGGGGATCGGTATATTGATATAATTGCAAGACTTGAGTTAGTAAGTGATATTCCTGACATTTCGCAAGTGAATTCTTCTGATAGGTTGTTAAGAAAATGCAATTATGTATATGCGCAATTAGGTTTAATCATAATTAAAGATCCTCCATGTTTAGCGATCTGCCTACTAAAGCAGCTGGCATAAACAAATTCATTGATTCGGCAATACTCCGCTTCATCTTGTGTGAGCCAATGTTCTGAAAAAGCTAATATATCGATATCTTTATCTATAATAAATGATTCAAGTATATCAATTTTGTTTCGCAAACATTGTATATTAATATAAAACAATTTAAATGGACGCGCAATATAATTAACCGTTTTATTTATTTTTTCTGGGGCAGCGTTGACTGACGACGGAATAAAAAACGTCTCACAAATGCTCCCGTCGGCCAGGCAGTCGGATCTTCCGCCACACATAGTTGCTCAAAAGGAACTGTGATTTTAAAGGATGCGTATTCATTGGGGCGTTTCGAATTTAGTTTTTCGCATTCCGCATTCACTTTCAAAGTGCGCAGGTGAGAAACAACGTCATCCGCTGATGTGTCCGGCGTTAATTTATAAACATGTAAATACGCCTTTCTGTCAACGGCTTTTATTATGGTTTTTGTCGCATCTGCCGTTCCAGCGATTTTAATCCTCGGAGCCTTCTTTTTCTGGACTTTGATCCACGGATTAAGATTGTTGGGTTCGTTAGATTCCTCATCCACGATGGGCATTACCGGCGTTTTAGGTTGTTCATCTTCTCGTGTTAAATTTGTGTGTATACTTAAGTTGCTTTTCGAACTAACCTTTTTCGGCTTTTTGGCATTGAGTGGTTCGGTCGTTGTTGGTAAAACTGTATTAGTCACAGTTTTTTGTTTACTAATCGATGAGGCGGGAAAGGTGCCTTTATTAACCTCCAATTGCAATGCATCATATTTCTCAAGCAAATATTGTAATTTAGTGATAAGTAATTGATTATTTATGGTGAGTTGTTGAATTAATTGCTTTTGGTACATGTATGCCTCTAGTTTAAAATCAATTTCGGGCGATACAGGTGACATATCAGTGTCGGTTGATTTGGGACAGCAATTAATTTCTTTCTCGTTAATAATACTTGCCCCCTTAAGCAGCTTGGCACACCCCGGGTGGATAAGTGCACTACATGTTATACAGATATATCCCGATCTTGGTAGATTTTTGCAATAACGTCAAACTTTCACAAAATTTGAATCTAAAGATGTTAACTCGGTCGCCATCTTTTTATACTAACTATACATAAATTCACAATATTTTTGTTTTCTACGCGTGGCGTTTGAAGTGACATTTGTATTTTTGATAAAAAGAAAGAAATTTTGACCAGCTAAATTTGTTTTCAAAATATTACAAAATAGTCTAAATCTTAAAAATTTGTCGTTTTGCTATAAATTCATTAATTAAAAAGATAATATTCTAAAACTGAGAAAGATCTAATTTAGATTGAAAATTGACACATTAAATCGTGAAAGCACAATCTTCATTTGAAATCATTGTTTTATATGCGTGGCGCATGAAGTAAAATTTCGAGTTTAGAAAAGCCCAGAAAATTTGTCTCAGGTCGCTGCGCGACCCTCGACAAATTTTCACGGGGCTTTTCTAAACTCGAAATTTTACTTCATGCTTAGTCTGGGAGTGGAAAGCACTCCTTAAAAGTTTCAAATTAGGCCCCTGAAAATTTTACTTCATGCTTATCCAAGGAGTATAGACACTCGTTACTAGCTTCAAATTGAACTCGATAAAACACTCTTTGGTATATGTTTACTTGAAAGAACAATTCTCTGCGTGTTAAGAAAAACATCTGTATAAATCCTACAATAAGATGACACAATTAAATCTTTAAATATTTTAAATATATCATCTTTTCTGTTGGGTAGACTAAATTAAATTAAATTTATGAGGGTGCTGTGTTTTTTTATGCATATCACAAAAAAAACGTTTAATATTCTACCTGAAGTGTGGGTATTTACGAACGCGATTTTTCTAGCCTCATTCCGCTAGGTTCGCAGCTGTTGTTTTCCACAAGATATAAATGATGAAACGTCCCTGTGAGCTTTCCTTTCATTCTAAATGGACCCTAGAGTATTTTTCACAATGTAAAAGTATTTAAAACGAGACGAAAAGAAAACAATTGCCATTGTCTGTTATCGTATTTTTCCCTTTTTAAATTTATTCAAACTCTTCATGTTTAATTATACAAAAATATCTGAACTATTACCATACTCTTTTCATATTCAATTTTTATCACTTTATGAATAATTAGGGATACAAAAATAATTGTACTATTATCATACATCCTACATCATCTTTATTCAGACATAACTTATTTATAAAATATAAAAACGAATTAAAATTAAAATCGATTTTCTGCAAAAATTTAGTCTCGTTGAGACTTCTCCAAATATTCATTGAAAAAACTACTTCCCGAGCAATAGCTCGAGAAATATTAATGTCAGAGTTCCCTTCACATAATCTACAAACTAAAAGTTGATTTACAACATAACATGTCATTAATCTTGTCCTAACCTAAAACTTACAACCTGCATCACACTATTAAATGTCAAACTTGATTAGTCATATCAAAAATATAACACATTATATACATACATATAATCTGTTTTTTTTTAATATGACCAATCAAGTTTGGCATTGCAAGAATTTAATGATGTGACGCAGGTTGTGTGTTTTAGGTTAGGACAAGATTAATCACATGTTATGTTGTATATCAACTTTTAATTTGTAGGTTATGTGAAGGGAAATCTGACATAAATATTTTTTTTGTATTCAAAATATGTACAGTGACAATTGCAATGAGAATTATTATTGGTTTCAATAATTTGTTACCAACAAAATATTTTTTAAAAATAATTTCATAACTCTCTAAAGCAGGGGTTCTCAACCTTTTTTCAGGTTGCCTCCCCCTCTATAACTCCGCGCCGCCCTTGGGGTGTTTTAATTAGATTGAAACACCATTATAGCCTTATTTCACTTCACCTACCGATCCTGTGGAGGTATGATCCGAAGCTGCCATACCCCGTCATTAGTTGGGTTAGCTGGTGCGAGATTGTCCCATGTTTTCTCTCCAACTGAGGGACTTGGTACAAATAAGATGGCAGGTGATGCAGACGTGCCTGAAAAGAAGTCAATGTTTAAGTTTTGTTCAAACAACGAATGTAAAGTGTAAGTTTGTGTAAAATGTGGAAACGCATATCATCGAAACTGCAGAAGGAAGGTGGGGTCGAAGATTCAGGATAGTACAAGAATAATTTGTTGTAACGGATCGGATGAAAGTGAGGTTACTATCAACATTCTATGCCAGGAAAACGACGCCCTAAAAACGCAAGTTAAGCTTTTAAATCAAATAATAAAAGAAATGGACGACAAAAACAATGTCCAAAAGGAAAATATAAATTTACTTAAATTCAAAATGAATGCAATTATATCTGAGAAGACAAACAATAAAGAATGCGACATCTCTGCGGAAAAAGCGCAAATAATTAAACAGAATGTTGACGAAACACGATCGAAATCTGCAAGAAACAGAGTTCAATCAACTAATAACTGTGATAATATAAATAAACACCTTGAGCCTGATATCATCACAAGCAAAGAGGATAAAGTGCAACAAAAAGAAGATGGCAATCACTCAATGACTGCTGATAATTCCAACTCCAATATCACCACGGAAAAAAGAAATGAGCTTTGGGAAATGGTTAATCGGAATAGAAAGAAAAAGTCAACAATTTTTTTTTGGTTTGGCTTCTGCCTGGCCTTAGTAACGTAGACTATTGGCCAACATCAATTCTTAGTATTTAATTCTTTACATGCTTATGCAACTAATTATGGACGGCACAACACATTCACTCACAACCATGGCTCCAGAGGGTGCCAATTTCCCCATAAGAAACTGGCACCCCCCGGTGGGATTCGAACCCACGACCCTCTGGCCCAAGAGCAGGAGCTCTACTCACTGACCCACAAGGGTCCCTAAAAGTCAACAATAATAGTGGGAACCGGGATGACGACAACATCTAAAATCACAGCAGAACCTAATAGGACCTGGTTGTTTATTAAACGAATAAGTGTGAATGTATCAATCGAAGATATGAAAGAGCACATAAAAAATATAATAAAATCGAATAATTTTTTGCGTGAAAAATTAACAATAAATTCTAATCAAACCGCATTCAAGATTGCTGCGGATTTTAAATTTCATGCAACTCTTACCAGCCCCATAAATTGGCCTGAGGGTGTTTACATCAGTCGTTATAGTTTTAATAATAATAATAAAAGTGTGAACAAAAACAAAGCCAATAGTAATAATATTTTTAAAAGAGCAAGCCCATATGAAAAAATACCTGATACATCACCCTATTTAAATTTATATTTTCTAAATATACAAAGTATACGCAATAAAACAAATGAGTTCGAAGCACTTGTGATTGACAATAATGTAAACTTTGATGTTATTTGTCTTTGCGAACACTGGCTGATGAATGATGAAACAAAATTGTTTAAAATAGGCAAATACAGAATAGCGTCTTGTTATACTCGTCGCGAATATCAACATGGGGGTGTGATGCAGCTAGCACACAGCCAATTGCTCATAAATGATGTCACAAAAATCAATGATTTTTCAATTGATAAACACTGTGAAGTATCTGCATCCCTCTCTCATAAATTTAATTTACTAATCATCAGTATATACAGATCTCTAGACGGAGATTTTATTATATTTTTAAATACAATAACTAACATTCTAGAAAGTATTGACATTAATAATATTCGCATAATTGTTGGAGGGGATTTTAATGTTCTTTTTAACTCTGAGGACCAAAGAGCTAAACAACTATGTGATTTACTTGCAACATATGATCTAATAAAACATGTTAATTTTAAAACAAGAAATAATAACTGTTTAGACAACGTGTTCTCAAATATTTATCCGTGTGACTTATCGGTTCAGGCGTGTGATGCTGGCTTATCCGATCACATTGGCATTCATGTTAAAGTAAATGCCAATACTGTAGCGTCGCATAACGAAAATATGATTACAAAACCAATTACAAAAAAGGCACGAATCAATTCTACTCATTTCTTGAAAGCTCTGACTGGACTTTTATTGATAATAATCATTACACCGCCGAAGACAAGTTTGATTTGTTTACGAGTATACTTCAGTTTCACTTTGATAACAGTTTTCCAAAAAAATATCTTCGAAAAAATGAACATCAAATCAAATGGTTCAATAACGATTTGCGCCAAATGCGTGAAACATTACATCTTAAAACTTATCACAACAACCCTCAATTTAAAAATTATTATTATTAATATAAAAAGAAATAAATGTATAGATTAAATAAAATAAATAAAAAGAAATATCGCCTTAAAGAGAGCTAAACTATCTGCCAATGTAAATTATATTCAAAATTCACAAAACAGTACGCGTGCTATGTGGACTATCGTGAATGGAAAACGTGGTAAAATGGTAAGTGATAAAACCTGTATCCTAGACCCAAACAATCTCAATACCTTCTTTGCCAATATAGCAGATACACTCATTAATAATATATCCACTGAAGGGGATGATCCCATAATGCTAATGGCTCAAAATGGGAACTGTCGTAACACGAGCTATTTCAAAATCTCAGAAACAACTTTTATCGAGGTCAGAGACACTATTCGGAGTCTGAAGAGTTCTACATGTAGAGACATCTATGGATTAACATCTCTCCTTATTAAATCAGTAGTTGATGTCATTGTAATACCCGTCACGAAATTAATTATCCTTTGTATATCATAAGGAAAATTTCCAAGTACTTTAAAGAACGCGAAAGTAACTCCAATTTACAAAAAAGGAGACCCAGCAGATTGCAATAATTATAGGCCAATCTCGATACTGCCTATTCTGTCAAAAATTTTTGAAAAGATTATTGCAAAGCAAATAATCGGATTTCTAGAAACAGGAAATCTACTGAATTCTCGCCAATTTGGGTTTCGCATAGGGAAATCTACGACGGACGCCATCAACGCATAATACAAGAAATCTTAAATAGCTTCGATGAAGGCATGCATACAACTGCATCTTTCCTGGATTTAAGCAAAGCGTTTGACTGTGTCTGTCATGAAACCCTAATGCGAAAAATGTATTTTTACAACTTCCACCCTCATACTTGTAGACTTATCATATCATACTTACAGGACAGAAAGCAGACGGTGGTGATAAAAGATGAAGCATCCACAGAACTCAAAATAAAGTATGGTGTTCCACAGGGTTTAATCCTGGGACCCATACTTTTCTTAATTTTTATAAATGATTTGCCATCTATATCTGCAGACGCGTCAATTTTTTTATATGCGAACGACACCTTAATTGCAAATAAATCAACAGATTTGACTATATGTTTAAACAAAAATGAGTCTACCAAACTAAAGGTTTGTGACTGGTTTGCGAGTAACAAACTCACAATCAACAAAGACAAAACAGTTGATCTCCTGTTTTCGCTAAGATCTCCTCTTCTTTACACCGAAATAGGAACAAAATTCCTTGGTGTCTACCTAGACTATAAATTAACGTGGAACATACACGGCGATGAAGTAGCAAGTAAATTATGTCGAAATATATATCTTCTACGACATCTTACCAATAGCCTACCTTCTAAATTTCTACACGGTATATATTTTTCTCTATGCGAATCTCATCTATCGTATGGGATAATTACTTGGGGTCACTCTACAACTATGCAGAGACTATTCGGTTTGCAAAGAAGAGCAATAAGAGTAATATCGGGTCTGGGCTACAGAGACGATTGCAGAAATGAATTTATTAAACAGCAAATTCTAACGCTTCCATCAATATATATACTAAATTGCCTCGTCCATATTTGCAAAAACATTGACTCTTATCGTTTTCATAACGAAGTTCTCACCTACAATACAAGACATAGTAGTCACATATATCTATACCGGTCACGTTTAAGCAAAACACAAACCGGAGTAAGCTACTATGGGCCAAAAATATTTAATAAATTACCTGAACCGATAAAAGTCCTTGAGATATAACAGTTTAAAATTGATCTTAAAAAGTATCTCCTAAAAAAAGGGTATTATAGTATTGAGGAACTATTGCTTGACAATTATAAAATATAGCAGAACACCAGACGATTGTCTAAGTACATTATTATTTTACTGATTATTGTTGTGTCATTTTATATGTCTTTTTCTGTATATATTTTAATGTGTATTTTAATTGTTTATAACTTATATCCTATTATTTATTGTTTTATAATGTAAATGTAATTTATACATGCATGTAATATTTCGACTTGTGTAAACTGATGTACTCACACTAATGATTAAATAAATAAATAAATAAACAAATCCCTCCCCCGTTGACCACCTTTCCTGCCACTTTGTCATGTCCCTTGTATGCGCTGCTTTCTTGGCCTTAGCGCGATCGCCCGTCTCTCTTCCTTCCTGGTATGATTCGGCTCCACTCATGACGTAGAGGTCGCCGGGTAAGGTTGATGAAAGTACCTCCGCTGATTCGGTTGAGACCGTCCTGTACGCCCGTATTATTCGAAGGGCTCCGGCTCTCAATGCCGCCCTGGCTCTATTCCGATTTCTTGCGGCTCTCATCGCCTCTTCCGCCCATACGTAGTGTCTGCTCTTGGCGCTGCCTCCGCGCAGTGTTTACTCATGCGCGGATTGGCCTCCAGCCAAACCCCCAAATATTTCGCACTTTTTAAATTGGGACCTCCCTATCCCCTACTACGAGCGATTCATCCTGGGTCCTTCCCGCTCGTCTTGTTGACAGCCACACCACCACTGTCTTATAGACTGCCCCGCCTAGTCCATTCTCCTCCATCCATCTCAGGATTGTTGCCGAAGCTTCTCTTACAATGCTGCGGACCCCATCCATCTCCCTGTGCCTCGCCACGTGAAGGCTACGGTCGTTGGCCCCTCCGGCAGTTTCAAACCCAACACTCCCTCGTAAACGAGGTTCCAGAGTGTTGAGACAAGGACCAATCCCTGGGGTACACGCTGGTCAACCTCTCTGGTCTTCTCGGCTATTCCCGCCGTATACGTAATTATCCTGCCTTCGAGATACGCGTCGATCATCGTTGCCATACCCTTAGACAGTTTTCTCGCAGCCTCCCTCTGGACAACCTGCCACGGTAGTGTGTTGAAGGCGTATTGGTCTATATGCCCCTGGATCGTCGGGTGTCTTGTTCCCCTTCGGGATGAGCGCTAGCCGTGTCGTTTTCCATATCACAGGGAAAACTCCTTCTTGCAGACACTTGCTTAGTACCCCTGCATATAAGTCTGGGTTCGCCTCGACCGCTTCCCTGGTGGCCTCGTTTAGCAAGCCGTCTGGGCCTAGTGCCTTTCTGCTAGCGAGGCTTCTACAGGCCCCTTCTATTTCCTCGGACGTAAAGGGCTCCGCCGTATTCGCCCCTAGACACTCCCTAGTGTTGACGCCTCCTCTAAGCGGGAAGAGGGCATCCACTACTGCCCTGCTACTACCGGGTACTATCGCTTTCGGTTAGGTGCTCTTTTCCGTAGTTTTCCAACCACCAGTTTATACGGCTTTCCCCAGGGATCGGTTTCCACCTCCTCGCACAACTCCTGCCACTTGGCTTCTTTGCTGCGGGCTATCGCAGCTTTTAGGGACTTCTTCGCCTGTTTTAGTTCTTCTCCCATATTATCGGTGTAATTCCTTCCGCTTCTGGCCCTGACTAGGATGCGACGCGACCTCTTCGGCCGCTACTTACTCGTTCCACCAGTATACCCCCCTCACACACCCCTTTCACTTTTGTAGCCAGGGTAGCCGCCTGCTCCACTGCTGTAGCCCCCTCAGGTTTGATATCGGCTAGCGCACCTATTAGTTTTTTCCTGTCCAGCCTGTTCACGTTCCGCCGGGACTCCGTGCCTGTATTGGCGAGGCTAACCTAACCTAACCTAATCTAACCTAACCTAACCTAACCTAACCTAACCTAACCTACCCTAACCTAACCTAACCTAACCTAACCTAACCTAACCTAACCTAACCTAACTTAACCTAACCTAACCTAACCTAACCTAACCTAACCTAACCTAACCTAACTTAACCTAACCTAACCTAACCTAACCTAACCTAACCTAACCTAAAATAACCTAACCTAATCTAACCTAACCTAACCTAACCTAATCTAACCTAACCTAACCTAACCTATCCAACATTAGAAACAATTGTTGGTAAAAGTATCTCTGATATGTTTAGGTTTTCAATTAAGTAAAAACATCCGTTTTTTATACCTTACATGTAATTTTAGATCAAATACTTATTGAATTGAGTTTTTATTATCGTCCTTTCAGAATATAACTCAAACCTAATTTAGCCTATACCGATCATCCCCACGTTAAATTACTCGGGAGGAAAACATGAAACTCGAAACTGCGCATTAAAAAACACAACCCCCCCATTATATTTTTTTCGGAAAGTAAATAAAGAAAAGAAAAAGCTCGCATCTGCGACTCGAAGACGAACAATTGTAACCCTAAACCGCGCCAGCCCTATACAATTCCAGTACACAATCGATTCAAAACATGTCCTTAATACACGTGTACTGCATGGGAACTTAACTGCACACATCACCTAAGAAAATTAAAATAAATTGGTTAATATACATATATTTCAATTTATCACAATAAAACACTTTTAACTTTGTTTGTATAACACAATTTATTTTTATGTGACTTTATTTTTATGGCAAATTCAGCTTGCCATTATCAAACATGAAGTGTTTGATAATGGCAAGCTGAATTTGCCGAAACTGCAGTCACATAAAAATAAATTGTGTTATACAAACAAAGTTAAAAGTGTTTTATTGTGTTAAATTAACATGTATAACGAAGTAGAAGCCTCCACAATTCAAAATATATATTTCAATGTTTCAAATGTTTATAAAAAGTTAACGAAAATTCAATATATAGCGATTTGTTCTTTATACATACGATGTTATTTTTCCGACATTCGTTGTTTTTAAATGAGTTCAGTTTGAGTTTTCCACTCTTAGACTTAGCATGAAGTAAAATTTCGAGTTTAGAAAAGCTCCGTGAAAATTTGTCTCGGGTCGTGCAGCGACCCGAAACAAATTTTCTGGGCTTTTCTAAAGTCGAAATTTACTTCAGGCGCCACGCTTATAAAACACAGATTTTGAGTAAAGTTGGAATATACATAAGTTTGACAATATTATAGTGTTTTATACGCGTGGCACATGAAGTAAAATTTCGAGTTTAGAAAAGCCCAGAAAATTTGTCTCGTGTCGCTGCGCGACCCTCGACAAATTTTCACGGGGCTTTTGTAAACTCAAAATTTTACTTCATGCTTAGTCTGGGAGTGGAAAACACTCGTTTAAAGCTTCAGATTGAACTTAAAAATAAATACATTTTAAGTGCGAGAATAATTAATGACGCAATAAAATCGAACGATAATTTCTTTAAAAACGATCCAGAGCCGTTTATCTCATTCGAGTTTGCTCCGCAAAACGCATTTTGTATATTAACGATTATACAAATATGGACTCGATTACTTTTTCGCGCAGCGCATTAAATGCACTTTAGTTTAGCAATAAAGACAATTTATCGGATTGGTCCCGATGCTCGGAATAAACTGCGCGAATTTACGATCAGCGAATCCTGTTACGTTATACGGGCAATTAAAATTCGCGTACGTCTCATTTCGCTGTGGACGAAAAATCGTGTTTGTATCGGTTTTAATCGGATACACCTGGTGCTTTAATGAAGTGTTGGGATTGTGTCTCCTCACTGCTCGTGGTGTATTTTTAACGTATGGATGCTTTGAAGTTGTTTCAAGGAGACGGCGTGACAGGGTTTTGCTACATAACACAAACTCGTGTATTTTCCTCGATTTAAATACAAACTAAAGGAGTATAAGTAGTTTGAGGATTTAATTATAGAATTTGCAATTTAAGCTTTTAATCCCTTCACAAAGCTAGACTAACTTACAATTAAGACGCTCAGAACAGGATTTCATGAAATCCTTTTTACTTTTACCTTTACACGGACACTATTAATACGTTGATACCAGTCCTATGGACCGCGGCGGGCATTATGACCGCTAACCAATTCACGATTTAATCAATCGAGATATTTCAGTAGATAAATTTAAATGGGTCATTCGGTGTAGAAATAATGCTAATGTAAAAAAAAATAAATTTGTTAATAGTTTACGGAATATTTACAAAGTACTAAAAAAATATATATATTTTTTTTGAAGATCGCCTAAGATCCTTTCAATTCATCAAAATACACTAGTAGTGAAACAAACCAAGTGACTATTATTTAATTATCAATATAAAAAATAGTGTACGAAAATGTTTATATTGAAATCTATACATTATTTAAGGTTAATATTCGCAGGAAACTTGATGTTGAAGGAATGCTGTATGCGACGGATGGTTAACTCAGGCAATATCTTCACTATGCAGGACTTACTAACGACAGCGACATCTTCAACGTCAGGAAAAATAAAGTGAACTTTCCGCACTGGCAGACATTTCACAGTAGCCTCCAATTCTGTAACATCTTCGACTATGCAGGCATAATGGACACTGTTCGACACTATCATAGAAATCCGACTCGTGTTCTTTATTATCAGAGCTGTCAGCGAAACAACTTCCATCGGAGTTGCCTTCAAGTTCGGGTTGGTCTTCTTTTTCAGATGACGATCGAACTAAAACTCTCTTAACAGTGTTTTGGCGGAGCAAAAGGCTTGTTGTTTTTCATTTTCTGTAGCTTGAGTTCTTCAAATTCTGGTGAGTCGGTCGCAATCATGGGACGACACCTCCATAATTACGAAAGCGCCAAATTTGACATCTGTTACCACTTTGCACAATCAATCACTTAATGAAGTCTCAAAGTGGTTCCTAAATAACCGCCTGAAACTGAACAACAGCAAATCTGCCACGCTAACTTTCACGCTTAAGGGTAGTGAGCGGCAGCAAGGTTCTACGAAGTTTCTTGGTGTTCATGTTGATTCATCTCTAACATGGAGTACCCACGGGGACACACTTGCTGCAAAGTTATGTTCCAGTATATTTCTTATTGGCAGTCTAGTACCCTTGGTGTCTAAAGATGTTGTTCGGACGACATACTTTTCTCTTTTCCAAAGTAAGATAACTTACGGGGTTATTGCGTGGGAACACTCCGCCATCCGACACCGTATTTTTGGTCTCCAAAGAAGAGCAATCAGAGTCATCGCTGGGATCAACTATACAGTCGACTGCAGGCAAGCATTTATTGATCTGAATATATTGACGTTCCTATCACTTTACATACTTGTTTGCCTTTCCCACATTAAACTCAACATCAATGATTACCTCACATGCAGTGATATCAACCACTCTAGCACTCGACAACAATCAAATCTGTATTTAAAAGCTACGAGGCTGACTAAAGCTCGGACGGGAGAAAGTTTCTACGTTATTAAATTTTTTAATGTCCTGCCAAAAAACATGCAGGAATTACCACACAAGAAGTTCTACCGAGTACTGAAGGATTTCTTATCAATTAATGCCTTTTACTGCTGGGAGGATTATCTTGAATTTAGTTTTGATGCAGCGTTTAAACTGTAATTGCAGTTTAAACGCTGCATTAAAATGCAGTCTTTTTTACTTTTTTATTTTTACTTTGATATGTAGTTTATTTTATTTTTTTTATTATTATTTAGTTAAGAACTGACCTGTGTAAAACATGTACATTGTTGTTGCATCAATAAATATGAATCATGCATTTTTAAGGTTCTCGGCCCCGTACACCATGCTTACGAGGTGGTGCTTTTGGAAATAGACGATGTTCCTCAGGAGTCTTCGGTGTGATTTCCAGGTTTTCGGCCCCGTACACCACGCTTGCGAGGTGGTGCTTCTGGAAATAGTCGAAGTTCCTCAGGAGTCTTCGCTGCTTGTTGATGGCGTTTCTACGTTGAGCTCCTTCTTTTGATATATACTTTCTTCATGAGGTTCGTACGGTCTGTTTGTCACTTCAGCTGGCAAGCACTCATGGTCTTCAAACACATCTGCATTGAATGGCCATTTACCAGAAACGTTGAATCCCGCTGAGATGTTGTTTGGTGTGAAAGCCAATGAAAATGCTTGTCCTATCAATGTCGATACATCATAAATTGAAATGGGTTTACCAGGCTTTGTTGGTCCTATTGTAGTAGCGTTTGAACGGTCCGGAGGCTGATCTATCAAGCGGCTGCAGTTTGTGACTGGTGTGTGAGGGAAAAGTCAAGAATATTATTCCATTTTCCCTTGCTACATTTATGGCAGCTATTGAAAGGTGGCTCTCATGATTATCCATTATAAGCAATACTTTGTTGTCCACGGAAGGTTTCACGGTGGTAATAAAATACTGAAGATATTGCACGAACAACTCTGCATTAGACCATCCACTTGAAGTCGCCTTGGCAATGGTTCCAGGTGGCGCATTATTGATCATGTAGTCTTTGAAGTAGACGCGCGGAAAAATGATGCCTGGTGGGATGAATGTTCCTGCAGCAATAACGCAGGCTATCATGGTTACGCTTAGTCCTCTTTCACCAGAAGTGACCGCTCCTATTTGCTTCGCCTTAATACAGCTCAGCACACGAACAATGAACAGTGGAACAACCGGTCTCATCAAGATTCCACACATTTTGAGGTGTAAGTTTAAATCTTGAATAGATATAACTCAATTTATCGAAAAAAACTATCACGTTTGCCTTGTTGAAACAGGCCATTTTTCCCAAGCTGGTGACTTAAGGTATTCGGAGACATATTCTTCTTTAGTGGGCTTCTCTGAAGTCCCTGTACCACTGTCGACCAGCAGCTTCATCAACATTCCACGAGTTAGGTATCTTAATGTTGTTACCTTTCGCATATTGAAAAGCTAACTTTTTCATTTCTTCGACGGTAACACCATAGTTCTATTGTGCTGCTTTTATAATATATGAGACCAGTTCCTCCTCTTGCTTAGTGGTGAATACTTTATGTGTCGCATTGTTTGCGGTATACTTAAACTTAGCTTCTCCAGATAATGTATGTTTTTGGATGTGTCTAGCGAGCGTGCTTTTTGAAACTTGTCCAAAAGTTCTTTTGTTTAGAAGAAGTTCGTTAGCAGCGGCCTCTAACGCTTCTGCATCTGGTATTAATCTTTTCTTACCTATAGCACTCCTCCCCATTTGCAATTATGTCATTACCAGTGAGACGGATTGTTGGTAAATATCTAGTTACACCTCGGCACTCTTCCCATGGTGCAACCAAAACAGTGTCCCAAGGTACAAATGCTGACAAATGACAACTGCAGAGATTTTCATAAAAATGCTTCATATTGTGTACAACAATCATATAGCAATTAAGCGGTGTGAACATATTTGAGTAATAGTACTTACTGCGGTTTTCTGCACTTCTTCAGAACGTTCACAAACAACACACTACCACCATTTGCCATCATAAATGAATTTTTACAAGCAACTGGATGTGTTCGTTTACTCACAAACACTGCTGCTAATTTATGATGTAGTTCCTAGATTTTCCAGTACAGTACAAAAATCGTAATAGCGTTTGTCCCAAGGTAAAACCGTCTCAAGGTACACGCCCTTCCCTTACTCATTCCCTGTAATTTTTTAATTTATTTCAATTTCCTGTTGGTAAATGAACTAACAGAAAATTGAAATAAATTAAAAATTAACATAAAAATCAACAAGCAAATCCACGATTATGAAACAAGAAGAAGATCGGACATAAGGACAGAAAAATTCACAACAAAGAAAACGACAATAACATTAACATCAGAAACCATACGACAATATAACAAACTAGAAAAAAGCATAAAAGAATTAAACTATGTTACATTTAAACTAAAAATGAAAAATCTAATACTTAACGATAAGATAAAATAAATCTGACAAAATAGCATAAAGAATTGAAACATATATCCCATACCATTAGCCCGAGATGGGAATCAACGCCCGCAAATCCCGTGGTGAAGAAGAAGGGAGGAACAAATGAATACATTTTACAATATGATGTGTAAACTTAATTTAAATTGTAAAATTAAGAATACCAAAAAAAAAATAAATTTGGTAAGAGAATAATTTTACCTGGTGTTGTATTTTGAATATAAATTATGCATAGATCAATAAATCTCGTGTAACTCAAATATTCATTCAATAATTCAATATCTGTCGGGGTATTAGCTCGAGAAGTGGTTTTTTTCAATGAATATTTGGAGAAGTCTCAACGAGACAACATTTTTGCAGAAAGTCGATATTAATTTTAATTCGTTTTTAAATTTTGCAATGCTAATGTGTTTTTACAATTAAAATCTGAAGTTTTTGTTAAATAAACGTAAACAAATTGAGTTTTCGTGTTACAAGTCGTAAACTAATGTACTCAGATCTTTTATAAAAAGCAAATTTTACAGCAGGAAGCAATCGGATTAAGCTATTCAGACTCGTATGTCAACGCACTCTGCAAGAAATGTTTCATAAACTTTGATCTAATAATGAACTTGCAGATGGCTAAATTTTATTGCGCCTTTTATTACGATTTCCTCAATAATCTCTCCCTTTGCGAGTCTAATAAATGTCAATTAATCAATTTGCAAATTGTCCTTTAGTTTGTAAGTATCCCATAAACAAAATATTGACCTTCGGCTATTAAATAAATAAATATGCAAACTTACTTTCATACAGAAAATTTTCTTTTAAATATACATAACCCGACGTGTACTCTGTAAATTTTCTTGTACTAGAAAATACTATACTATTTTCTATCATGATATACCAAATAGAACATGTCCTATTTCTATTATACAAAACTGTACAAGATTCAATTTGAAGCTTAAAACGAGTGTTTTCCACTCAGACTAAGCATGAAGTAAAATTTCGAGTTTAGAAAAGCCTGAAAATTTGGTTTGGTCGCGTAGCGCGAAGCGCGGAGCGGCCAAACCAAATTTTGAGGCTTTTCTAAACTCGAAATTTTACTTCATGCGCCACGCGTAATAAACACTGAAATCACTGAAATATTGTGAACAAGTAAACTTCTCTTGAAATCAGTGTCTTATACGCGTGACGCATGAAGTAAAATTTCGAGTTTATAAAAGCCTGAAAATTTGGT
The DNA here is from genome assembly GCA_932526585.2 of Philonthus cognatus. Classification (NCBI taxonomy): domain Eukaryota; kingdom Metazoa; phylum Arthropoda; class Insecta; order Coleoptera; family Staphylinidae; genus Philonthus; species Philonthus cognatus. The sequence goes on from OW052241.1 coordinate 46,718,764, forward strand.
TTGGTCGCGTAACGCCAAGCGTATAAAACACTGATTTAAAGTAAAATTTTACATATTTATGTTTCATGTTTTCATCTGCAATCATTTTAAAATATCACTTTAATAAATTACTTAATTTGTTTAGGTTTTATTAAAGTGATATTATGGAGTTTCAACAACTATGTCTTAACTATACAGCATTTTAAAATATATCATTTCTTGATATCTAGGAGGGTGCAAGTGCACTTCTCTGTCCCCGTTGGCTACGCCTATGTTCCGAGCACTGTCTTAAAATAGGTATTTACAATTTTAAATATTAATTATGAGAAAAAAAAACAACCATTACAAATGAAAATACCTCTTAATTAATATAAACTTTGATTAATGTGTGAAAGCCTGTTTAAAAGGAAACAATTGAACGAAAAAAAAAAATGTAACCCGTTGCGAGGAATATCACACGATGTAGAGAATAGAGTATAATTTAGACGCATTAGCCGATAAACCTGTTAACTGTTAGAAAATACACCATTCATTGTTTCATGGGGAATTTCACGTGATATTAAAAAGTATAATTTAAGGCTATTAGGAGAGCCGTTTTTTTTTTTTTCTTTGGAACGTCCTTCTTCCGAACGCACCTTTACTCCACCATCATCAAAACAGGCTTTTTATTACCCTCAAAAGGGTTCGATATTCTAATGCCCATCGCTCGAGCTTTTTATAAATCCCTTATCAGCGACGTTTTTGTTTAAGATTTAATGGATTTTTTGAAAAAAATACAAGGTAAGCAGGTAGGTTATTTTCGAAATTAATTTCGAATGGGAATAAATTACCAGGGGCGAGCTTTTTTGTGTCTGGGGCGTTTTATTTTTGGTGCCTAATCGTGCCTTTTATGCCGCCACGCTCGCCACTTATTTACATCCGCCGTGAATCGAGTGGCTTATTAATCAGTGTAATTAAAATTTCTGCATCGACGCTTCTGACTGGGTGTATTAATAATTAATAATCCCCACATTTTACTGGCGAAACATGGTATTTACACATCAGTGGATTTTGCTCGAGATGGAATTTTAATCACACCACATTATTTTTCATTATAACATGTTCATTTATGACTATAAAATACAATATAAAATGTCAAAATTGCAAACTTATTATTTTTTTAAAATGATCATTATGGGTGATTTAAAAAATCAACTTTATCTTCAAATCAAAGAAAAACCGACTAAGACAAGATAATTTCTTGAATTAATTTCTCATCTGGCACTTGTGAAACAATACCAAGTGTTTTTAAAACTTTACATTTTAAGACAAGAAGTTACAATGTTGATATAACGTATTTGTTTGTTCTTTTACTCAGTAGGACTAAGTCCACTTTTATTAAAACATCAAAAAACGACTATTTTAATACCGTTACTCCTTTCTTAAGGGAAAACTGGATTAATACAAATATTTTTCTCACATTAACATCTCAAATTAAGTTTATGTGATGTATAGAGAATTGTAGGTATTATGCAGAAAGGATACGTCTGTATCTCATCCCAACACTAGCTCAAACACAGCCTGCATCTATTCAGAAAATAGCATTAATATTTGATGTAGATGGCATAATTCGATATGAGAAGATGCAGTTGACATCAAATATAGTAAAAGCATCTTGCGGCTTAGACACAGTGGCGCCTTTGTTAGGGCCCATAATCTCCATTATGCGCACCTGCTCTTGCACGAGGGCCTTTTGTCACTTGCACTGCATTATTTCGAGTACCTATGCCAAAGTGAATGCGTAAGAAGCGTTGTTGACTTTCGACGTTTCGCGCCGATTGAGAAATGTCCTTTTTGCCCGGGGAAATTCAATGGGTATCGCGTTCCCGGGTGACAATAAACGCCGTGATTGATTTTGCTCTTCGCGAACGTGTGGGTGATGTAGTGCGGATTGTATAAATTGAACATTTTTCTGGGTGGGTTAATAAGAAACGTTCTCATTTAAAATCGCGACATTACTTACAGCTACTACCTTAAGAGGAGCGTGTGGTGGATTAGATTTATTCTTACAAATGGACTTTGAGTTCTTTAGATGTAGGAGAGTCTGATGAATGAATCAACTTGCCAGGATGCACCGTAAAACAAAAAAAAATTACCAGCTTTGAATTAAATAAGTATTTTATGAAACTTGCACTGTCATCCATTAACATATATCAGAGTTTATTTAAATAAATACTCTTGTATCATACTTCATACCCGATTTAATAATTGTTAGTTATACAGAAATTGCTTTTTAAATACACATATCCCGTTGTAACTTCGCTTGAAATCAGTGTCTTGTACGCGTGGCGCATGAAGTAAAATTTCGAGTTTAGAAAAGCCTGAAAATTTGGTTTGGCCGCTCCGCGCTTCGCGCTACGCGACCAAACCAAATTTTCAGGCTTTTCTAAACTCGAAATTTTACTTCATGCTTAACCTGGGAGTGGAAAACACTCGTTTAAACTTCAAATTGACTTCTTTAGTAAATTAAGTTAGCTAAATATTACTCATTGATCCATTTGTGATCAGATTGTAATAATAGTAAAATACAACTAAGTGTTTTGCAAATAATTAAAAAAAAAGAAAATTGACTTCTTTTAAGAAAACAACGAATATTTAAAAATCCGCAACACATAATTGGGATATGTATACTCAAAAGAAAACAATCACAAGAAATTATGATTATATATATGTATATATATGAGCTTTTTTTACCACTTCTCTCCATGCTTGTCTATGCTGTGCTTGTTCTGTCAAATTTGAGATGTTGAGCCTTCTCAAATCTTCCTCAACCACTTCTTTCCATCCTCTTCTTGGCCTGCCCGGTTCCTGCCTCAGGACCTTCTTTGCTGTTCGGTTAGAGTAGAATCTCTGCACGTGGCCCTGAGCTTTCTTTGCCACTTGTCTCCATGCTCGTCTATCCTGTGCTAGTTCTGTCCAATTTGAGATGTTGAGCCTTCTCAAATCTTCCTCAACTACTTCTTTCCATCCTGTTCTTGGCCTGCCCCTTCTTCTACTTCCTATTGGTTCCTGCCTCAGGACCTTTTTTGCTGTTCGGTTAGAGGAGAGTCTCTACACGTGGCCGAACCATCGTATCCTCTGGCTTCTGATGGTTCCTCCTATTTCGGTTTCTCCATACATATTCCTCAATTCTTCGTTTGATCTTCTTGTCCATTCTTTGCCTACTTTTCTTCCCCCATATATTTTTCCTAGCTGTTTTCTTTCCCACTTCTCCAACTTTTGTTGCATTGTTTGATTCATAGTCCAAGTTTCACATCCGTATGTTATTTTTGGTCTGATTACTGTTTTGTAAATTCTCAGTTTTGCTCTCTGTAAGATTTTTTTGACGTCAGTGTGGTTCTTAGCATTCCTACCGTTATGTTAGCTTTTGTTATTCTGTATTCTATTTCACTTTTTTCATTGTCATCTTCTGTTATTGCCACTCCTAGATATATAACATGTCCTATCTTTTCAAAGTTGTATTCTATGTTTGTCCAAGACTTGATTGTCAATTTTGCATTAATTTGGTCGTTTACTTCCTTTGCCTTCATGACCATATACATTGTTTTCTTTTCATTCGCCGTTAGCCCCATTATTTCTCCTGCCTCTATTACATTTTTTACTGTTCGTTTCAGTTCTTTCTTGATCCTTGCCCTAATTATTATATTGTCAGCGTAAGCTAAACATTGCTGGTTTTCCGCGTATATGGTGCCTTGTCGATTTATTCTACTCTCCCTTATTACTTTCTCTAGTGCAATGTTGAATAGAATTGTCTATAGCGGATTTCCTTGTCTCAGACCATTCGTTACCTGGAACGTTTCGGATGATGATCCATGTATGGTGACTGCGTTTTCGTTATTTTTAGTGTCATCTTTGTTATTATCCCGTTGTATACGAGTAAACTCTTCAAAAACGTTGAATTTAAAGCTTCTAACAAGTGTTTCCACTCCTTGATTAAGCATGAAAACAAGTATTAAGCTTGTATTAGACGACACTATTTTCTCGTACAAGAAAATACTATAATATTTTCTATCAAGGTGTACCAAATAGAACATGTACTATTTCCATTATACAAAACTATACAAGATTCAATTTGAAGCTTCAAACGAGTATTTTCCACTCCCAGACTAAGCATGTAGTAAAATTTCGAGTTTAGAAAAGCCTGAAAATTTGGTTTGGTCGCGTAGCGCGAAGCGCGGAGCGACCAAACCAAATTTTCAGGCTTTTCTAAACTCGAAATTTTACTTCATACGCCACGCGTATTAAACACTGAAATCACTGAAATATTGTGAACCAGTAAACTTCACTTGAAATCAGTGTCTTATACGCGTGGCGCATGAAGTAAAATTTCGAATTTAGAAAAGCCTGAAAATTTGGTTTGGCCGCTCCGCGCTTCGCGCTACGCGACCAAACCAAATTTTCAGGCTCTTCTAAACTCGAAATTTTACTTCATGCTTAACTTGGGAGTGGAAAACACTCGTTTAAGCTTCATATTGACCTCTTGAAAGAAAACAACGAATATTTAAAATTCGAAAACACATAATTGGGATATGTATACTCAAAAGAAATGAATCACAAGAAATTATAATTTAAAGCTTTTTTATAAGAAAGAACACTAATAAACTCGTGATCTAAACAGTATGACATTGTCATGTAACGTTAATATTTAACTCAACTAGGAATCATCGTTGCAGATACAACTGTCGACATGCTCTCTAAAAAAATTGAACCACACATTCCACATCAATCAACTCTAGAAAGCAATAAAGTAATCACGTGACAATACACAGATGCAACAACAGTTGTTTACAAGAATCATAAATGAACTAAATCAACGTAAAGCTAATGAAGAAAAAAATATCCAACTCAAATATAAAAACGGCTTCCCCAAAACTGTTTTCATAAATCTGGAAAACCAATAAGGCCCAATAGTATCCACGCCTATCAATTTTTATTATCAGAATGTTCGAGGCCTAAAATCTAAAACAACGCGAAGTTTAGACTAACACTGCTAATTTTGAAAAAGACATTATATTATTGACGGAAACATGGTCAACTGATTCTGTCTTAAATAGTGAGCTCTTTATTCCAGAATTTAACATATTTCGATGTGATCGCAAATATAATTTGGTAAAAATGTCTTCTGGAGGTGGTGTACTGATAGCTAATTTAGTAAAAATGTCTTCTGAAGGTGGTGTACTGATAGCAATCTCAAAAAAAAATAAAGCAGAATCTGTTGATGTTACGTCTATTATTACAATGTTTCCGATTATCGACATAATTCTTTGTAAATGCATCATTGGTATTCACAAATTATATCTTTGTTGTATTTATATTCCGCCTAACTTTAGGTCGAATGATCTTAACGTACTTTTAGATGCATCACTACTTGAGTTACCTCTCATACTTGTTGGAGACTTTAACATACCACATTTTCATGAAATTAAAAATCAAACAAGTTGTATAATGAACTCATTTGCTTCTTCATTAAACCTGAAACAATTGAATAATATAAAGAACCGAAACGGACGACTTTTAGATTTAATATGATCCAACTTGGAACTAAACACAAATACAAAACGTAACTCATTTCCAATTGTTCCCGAGGACGCGCATCACCCTCCTCTAGAGTTCTTCTTCGATTTTCCAACCATCAATTCGAATACTAAATTTCCGATAAATGATAACATTAGGTATAACTTTAAGAGAGCGAACTACTTAACTCTATACCGTGACTTATCAGAACTTAAATGAAACCACTTTGATACTTTTGCCGACGTAAACTCAGCTGTAGAATATTTCTATGAAATAATTAATGCAACAATTAATATATCTGTACCCTGTCATAAGGCAAATAGAATAAATAATACTTTAACTAAATGGTTCACGAAGGAAATTAGAGCAAACATAAAAATGAAAAAGTATTACCACCAAAGATGGAAAACAACAAACTATGAACTCTACTATCAGGATTTCGGAAGATTACGCCGCTTATTAAAATTTCAAATTAAGACATCTTACAACGAACACATGAAATGTGCAGAACTACGTTCAAAAACTCATCCTAAGAAAGTTTGGAATTTTATACGAAGCAAACAAGGAACAACTCGTATTCCAGTTGAACTACATAATGACGGTAACCAATTTACTTCACCGGTGGACATTGTTAAGGGATTTGCGAAGCAGTTTTCTTCAGTTTTATCAGCCAAAACTCAGTCTTCAGTAATAGATGTTCCGTCAGCTACTGAATCATTTAGTGTTGGATTAATAACGGAAGAGGACATACTTAAAGGTTTTAAGAAATTAAAAAATGCAGATATTGCGGGAGAGTAAGAGATTGTAGATATTTATTTATTTATTTACGTTACTTTATCCTCTAAAATGTATATTTAACTTAGCAACTAAGACCTGTACCTTTCCAACTAAATGGAAGTAGACAACTTCCATTTAGTTGGAAAGGTACAGGTGTTAGTTGCTAAGTTAAATATACATTTTAGAGGATAAAGTAACGCATATATGTATATATATATAACATGTATGATATGACATATATGCGTTACTTTATCCTCTAAAATGTATATTTAACTTAGCAACTAAGACCTGTACCTTTCCAACTAAATGGAAGTTGTCTTGCCCTATACACAAAAAGGGTAATATCAGTGACATTAAAAATTACAGACCAATTTCCATACTCAACAACTTTGCTAAGATTTTTGAAATTATTATTTACTCAAAAATGTTCTGCAACGTTAAACTTCAAATATCTAATAAGCAACATGATTTTTTGCCTGGTCGCTCAACAACTTCCAATTTGGCATGCTTTAGTCAAGATGTATGTAATGTACTGGACAATCGTTAACAACTAGACGTCATCTATACTGACTTCACGCGTGCATTTGATGCATTAGATCATTCCGTGTTAATAACAAAACTTAGTGGTTTTGGTTTTAGTAATGAAATATGCAAATTATTACATTGTTACTTGGACAATTGTAAAAATTCTGTATGTTAACGGTTTTTAATTAATTGAATATGTGTCTCCATCTGGTGTGCCTCAGGGTTCCAATCTTGGACAACTGCAGTTCATCTTATTTGTCAATGACCTACTGGAATGCTTAAATTGTAATTGTTTAGCCTATGTGGATGACATAAAAATGTATGCTCAAATCACAACACTACAAGATGCATTATGCTTGTAGCAGAATTTAGAAATAATATCTAGTTGGTGCAATATCAACAAACTCCATTTAAATGCTAACAAATATGCAGTGAGGTATACCAAAAAAGTAAATCAACTAGTCCATCACTTTAATATTGAAAATACACCATTGGGAACGGTAAACAGTTTTAAAGATTTGGGTATCACTTTTAATGAAAAACTGTCATTCTATATACATATAAACACAATTACAAAATCTGTCGCAAAATCATTGGGATTTAATAATACCAAGCACTTTCATAACCCTCTGTATCTGTACTATGCACTAGTTAAAAGTAAGCTCGAATACGCCTCCTTGGTGTGGACACCACATTACTATTGCAAACAACTTTCAGTAAAAAAGAATACAAAGACGCTTCATTAAATATCTAAATTTTAAAATTACAAGATAATTTCCCGAAAGAAACTATGATTACTCTTTGTTACTTGTTACATTTGAGTTAGATTCACTATCAAAACGTAGAAACCTGCATTGTGCGCTGTTCTGTCAAAGATTAATAAGTAACCATATAGATTGGATACTCCTAATGGAACTAATCCCAGTTAATGTGCCTTGAATGACGTCACGTCAAACCAATACGTTTTATTTGATAAATATGTAGACCACTGTTTAACTGTAGAATCTATCCTCGAACAATATCCTGAATCTAAACTTCTATTGTGCGGTGATTACAATCTATCTGCAGTTACCTGGTCCAATGATGAGCTTGGTTTGATAAATAATAATTAATCATCAATGCCAGCCCAATTAATTAGTGAGACATTTAGTGTTTATAATTTATTTCAAATTTGCAATCTACCGAACAAAAACAATATTTTTCTTGACTTAATTTTTGCTCACGAAGGTTTTACAGTATCAACAGCAACCGAGTTATTGTTTGAGGTTAAACAACATCATATACCATATTTAATTTCTTTGCCTATGTGTTCCTCTGACGAAAGGCTTACATTCAATGAATACGTATATGATTTTGTTCGTGCTGACTATTCGGTCATTAATGACTATTTATCAAACATCGATTGGCAAATGATATTAGACGGTTCGATTGATATGATGGTTGATTCATTTTACGGTATACTATATAATGTTCTTGAGCGATATATACCACTGAAATGCATCAAGCCATCAAGTTATCCAGTATGGTTTGATGCTGAACTAATTAATGTAATTAATCGAAAACGGACCGCCCACAAAAACTACAAACAGTGCCAAACTTCTGAAAATTACAGTAAATTCAAACATTTGCGCACAAAATGTGTAAATCTAAGAAATATCTTGTACACTAAATATGTAAATTCAGTAAATGTAAGCATACATAATAATCTCAAGAAGTTCTGGAGCTTTGTGAAGTCTAAAAATTCGCTTTCTGATTTTCCAAACGTTATGCGTTTTAACTCTAAGACCAGCACCAATGGTTCAGATTGCGTAAATTTATTCGCGGACTATTTCTCCTCAGTTTATAGCAAAGATAAACCTTTAAACATACCATCTTTCAATGTTTCATCAGAAGTTATTCATATGCCACTTAAAATATCCAAAAGCGAAATATTTGAGGCTATATCAAATTTAAAACACAGCAAGAGCACAGGCCCTGATGGAATACCCACCATATTTCTTAAAAATTGTATTTACTCTATCACAGTTCCAATATTTTTATTATTTGAAGCATCGTTGTCGCAAAATGTCTAACTGCTGGAAGAAGAGTTATATTATACCTTTGCTTAAATCCGGCAAAAAAGATGACATTAAAAATTACCGAGGCATCTCATTACAATCGGTTATTCCGAAACTGTTCGATAGCTTAGTCTCAACTCAATTGAATTGGATGTGTAAAAATATGTTCATAAATGAGCAACATGGATTCCGATCTGGCAAATCTACCTCAACTAACCTTTTATCTTTCAGTTCATACATTATAAATGCATTTGAAGCTAATAGCTCGGTCGACACGATTTTTACTGACTTTGCTAAAGCATTTGATCGTGTCAACCATGAAATACTAATTGGAAAGCTTCCTGCCCTAGGAATCCATGCTGATGTAGTCAATTGGTTTAGAAGTTTTTTAATTGATCGTATTCAGTGCGTAAAAATTATGAACCATCTTTCTAAGGAAATTAAAGTGGATTCGGGTGTTCCGCAAGGATCACATTGCGGGCCGTTGCTGTTTTTAATTTTTATTAATGATATACATCGAGTCATTAAACATTCGTCTTTTTTGCTTTTTGCCGATGACTTGAAGCTATTCAAAAGAATCGACTCACCAAATGATTGCTTATTGTTGCAAGAGGACTTATTCTCAATTCACAACTGGTGTTGTAAAAACTATCTTTTATTTAATATTAATAAATGTAAAATAATGAGGTTTTCCAGGAAATTTACTCCTTTGGATTTTTCTTTCTTACTTTATAGACGGTTTTGAATTAGATGAGCTTGATGAAATTGTGGATTTGTGCATAACGTTCGACAAAAAATTGACATTCGGTAGCCATATTAGTAGAATTTGTATGAGAGCTCTAAGGATGCTTGGCTATATAAGACGATTGGCAGTCGATTTATCTTCAACAGCATTCAAAGTCATTTATTTTGCTTATGTTCGTTCCGTTCTCGAATATGGATCATGGTCACCATATCAAGTAACGGTCACCATATCAAGTAACGTATAGCAATAAGATCGAAACAATTCAAAATAAATTTTTGTAAATAATGCTATTTAAATTAGGTTACAACAAAGATAAAAATATAAATTTAGTTCGTCAGGAGCTTACTATCGATAAACTATGTTGTAGAAGAACTTTCGCGGACTTGAGCTTCTTTTTTAAATTAATTAGTAACCAAGCGGATTGTTTATATCTATTTAATCAAATTAATTTCTGTATTAACCCTTCGAATCGACAAATCAGACATCCAACACTGTTTTCCATTCCGTTCCATAAATCCAACTACGGTCTTAATAGTCCACTTTCTCGGTTCATGCGTACGTCAAATAAATTATCCCTAAATCCAAATTTCGATCTTTTTGTTAATTTGTATCCTAAATTTATATCTAATCTTAAGCGGTTAAATGTTTGTTGTTCTCTTTAATTTGCCAATTTGTAGACATGTTTTTGTATTTATATATATTTTGTATTATGAAATTTGAATTGTATTACTATAACATATTATGTATAATGGATTTTTCCGTAAATAAATAAATAAATTTATCAACAGGTCGGACAAATGTAATATATAACTCTCAAATATATAATATGTATCGATTTGCTGATAAACATATTAAAGATATTTTTCTTTGAATTTTGTGGTAAATAATTTTTATTATGTTATTAGATTATCAATTTATTATACTATCATATGTCAAGTTAATTAATAATATAATAATTTAATACAAATTTGTTACACAAAAATGTAAAGTAATATACGCAAAATATGTTTACCAGCAAGTCAACACATGTTATGTATTAGAGAGTTAAATATTATATAAATATGAAAAATCAATTTCATATTTATATAATATTTAACTCTCTAATACATAATATGTGTTGACTTGCTGGTAAACATATTTTTCTGATATTACTTAACATTTTTGTGTAACAAATTTGTATTAAATTATTATATTATTAATTAACTTCACTTGTATACATATTGGTGTGTGGCTACTGTTACTACTTAGAGTTACTTTTATTTTATATCTGTATTGGCTGTTTGCTGTTGGGCATAATAAATATTATTATTATTATTGTTATTATTATTATTATCAATGAGTCATAGGACATCTCTCCCGATATCCACTATAGTTCCATTTTATTAATTAAATATGTTTGACTTGTACTCTATTCTACATTCTTGATGAAACCAAATTTCTCCTAAGCCCTTAACTTAACAATAAACGAAGTTTCAGTTGGAGTAAACTAAATTTTGTACAAAAAATAGCATTATTATTTTGGAAACTAAAGCGAGTGTTGCAAATGAGCATCGACCTAACCTTATAATTTAGTTTAACTAAAATTGGAGTCTATTTTATATCGAGTCAATAATTATATCAGAAAATAAGCGTCGAATTTTGTACTACAATCGTATGTTCAATAAAATAATACCTCTAGAGTGCCGTAGAAAATATTGTAGGGTGGCAACTCTGAAATTATATATTATAATTATTATATCTGACGTTTTAAATCATGGCACTCTAGAGGTTTTTTTTATTGAAGATACTATATTTATTATATTATATTATTATTTTTCTTATATATAACATCTTTATTTATAAAACATAGTAATTTATATATAGAAATTAAAATGAATTCTATAAAATGGCCATCGACTATAGATCTTTCAGCCATAATTTTCTTATTATATAGATTATTTTAAACTACTGTTTGTACACCCTATCATTCTTAATGTTCTACTATTCTTTGATTTTTATTTAAATAATCATTGACATTTCAATGTTACTTTCCTGAAAAAAGCTCCGAATTGATTTCAGTTAATACGTAGTTTACATTCAAATTGTTCGGAAAGAAAGTATAAAATGTTTTTCAATTGGCCCATTCCGGGCAATTCTCCTTAGTTAGTTCCTTTATGTAGTGCCTCTCGGAATCTGAAATTGCGGAGGTCGTTGTTTCCATCCATTCAATGAAAGAAAGAACCTCCGATTAAACTGGGTTAAATACACCTAAAATCGGGCTATTTTTATAAGCGAAATCCCTATCACGCGCGGTATTTGCTCCATTTGTAAATCACCACGTTCTTGCTGCCTGGATATTATTAGAACTTGAATGCGCTTGTGTTTTCATTGCGGTCCCCTGAATGTTGTTCGCCCCAGGAGAAAAATTTCACAGTCATTGCGATTTATGGATAAAAATTGGGTTTGTGGAAAATACCGCCCCGGGTCTTTCTATCATATCATCAAGCTCAATAAAGGTATTGATCCCATGCTGTTGGGAATCATTAAATTGCCTAACTGCACGTTAAAACGCCCTATCCAATGTGGGAACACCTGGGGATGACCATATGGGGTTAGAGTCAAGAAATAAAAAGAGAATATCGATTTTTATTAGATGTGTTATACACATTAATAAAAATATGACCTCATTTTTATATAAATAGTAATACGAAATGTTCAATAACTAGTACTTTTAGAATTGAATTATGAATAAGCATGTATTTTTTCAATACTAAGAAAACATTTAAGATGTATGATAATACAAAACATATTTTTTTTAAGAAAGAAGAAATACTAAACATTAGAATCGAGTATATTTGATTTTAGCGAGGTGGTAAGTTTGTCAATGCACAGCCAACAGTAAACATTCTAGTTTTGGACATTCTCATCAGATATTTCTGGACTTATACGTGACTTAAATAGTACATGCACGAACAAAAAATTAGATTAATAAAGGGTGGAGACAAAGTTTGAAGTAATTTCTAAAAATTACTTCAAACTTTGTCACCACCCTTTATTAATCTAAATTTTCGTTCGTGCATATATTTTTTTAAATGTTAATATAATCTAAAATGTCTACATGAAATATAAAACTGAGTTTTTTTTTTAAGTAGAATTACAGGATGACGGTACATTGAAAAGTGTAGAGAAGAGGGCACAATAAAAAGGAAGTCCCGTCGTCGCCCACTCGGTAACTCTAAACTACCAGCACAGTTCCATGGAATAATTAAACGCACGTTTTAATTACTTTCCATTGTCCTCGCATTAAACGAAATTATATTGTCTAAAAATGAAAGGAGCTTTAACAGGCCAATCTGTGCATGGCTAATGAGAGATGTTGCCTCCGTAATTGGTTATGTCTTATTTAATCTCCACAAAGAGAAAGAAAAAAAGGATTTATAATTCCTGTGTGCTGTATTTAACCCATAGAGGAATTAAACATTATTTTTTATGCGGAAGTTAAATAAGAAATAGCAAATCTCCACATAGAAAAAAATTTAAATCATTTTTAATTTATTTCGGTTATAAAGGTTGTCCCAAAATGAACGCTAGATTTGAATTTAATTGAAAACATAGTTTTTAGTCTTTAAATTGTTATTTATTTATTGAATCATAAAGTACATACGATAGGGTTAGTTATGGAATAACAACACATCGGGCAAAATGACCTTCACGGCTTTGCAGGCACATACGCACTCTTTTGTCGAAATTTTCCATGATCATTCTGCATAAATGTGGCTAAATTTCGTTAATGCAGCGTTTGATTTCCTCCTGTAATGCACGGATGGTCGTGGGCTTGTTAAAATAGACCTTTGACTTTAAATAACCCCTTAAAAAAAAGCTAATGGTGTTAAATCACACGATCTAGGGGGTCAATTCTATTACCGAAACGGGAGAAGACACGACCAGGGAATGTCTCATGCAGTAATTGAATTGTTTCACGGGCTGTATGTCATGTGGCACCGTCTTGTTGAAACCACATATTGGCCACATCAATCTCATTTATTTTCGGCGGAACGAACTGTGTTATCATGTCGCGATATCGAGCACCAGTAATAATCACTACTTGGCCAGCCTCATTTTCAAAAAAACTTCTTCTGCACAAACTGTTGGCCTACCAGCACCTTTTTAGGATTAGTGATAACTAGGTATATTCGAATAAAATCAATTATTATTGCAAAACAATCATTCGAGTGATTTTGGTTTTTTGATGAGAATCCATTTAAGTTGTTATTCAAGAAATAATTTAAAACATTATTCTAGTAAAAATTATAGACATCTTTCGAACAATAATTGGATAAAGATTACTCTATGGGTTTCTGTGACAATACTTTAGCTTTGAAAGATCGTATCCAGTTTGTAAAAATTAAAAATTTTATTTCAAATCCTATACACATAACATCAGGTATGCCTCAAGGGTCGCATTTAGGGCCAATTTTATTATTATTATTTATCAATAATCTACAAGATGTCTTAAAAAACTGCCAAATTCTAATGTTTGCGGATGACTTAACGTTATTCAAAATTATTCGCTCTGAAAATGACTGCCTTGGCATGCAATCCGATCTAGACCAGCTCTACAAATGGTGCGATGATAATCGTTTATATTTAAGTGTATCCAAGTGCTTCGCTATGTCCACCTGTAATAACAAAAGTCAAATATTTCATACATACAACATCAATTCAATAAACCTTGAGAGAGTTGACACAATTAAAGATCTTGGAGTAACATTCAATTCGAGTTTCTCTTTTAACATCCACATCTCCAATATTATTTCGAAAGCTTTAAAAATGTGAGGATTCATGTGGCATATAACTAAAAATCTGGACACGGAATGTCTTAAAACTTTATACTGCTCCCTCGTTAGATCTCATCTTGAATATGCGTCGCCCGTCTGGACACCATTTACTAATTACAACATGGAACGTTTGGAAGTAGTACAGAGGAAATTTTTGCGATGTATTGAGTACAAATCCGGACATCGCCATGCTCGCGGTGATTACAAACAAGTAATGGAAGACCTCAATTTGTCAACTCTCCAAAATCATGGAGTAAATGCCGACATTTGCCTATTATATCGGATAATTAATGGGCACATTAATTCCCCCGGCCTGTTAGATGCCTTAACTTTGCATGTGCCTACAAGGAACACCCGGACCAATACATTATTTTATTTGGACTCTCATCACACAGTTTCAGCATCGATGAACACGATTACCAGACTAATGAAGACCGGCAATAACTACAACCAATACCATTGGTTTGATCTCTTTGGATTGTCATTTCAACAATTTAAGGCTAGATTGAATCGTTTTTCGTAAGCGTATTATAATAATATTTATATTTTATATTCAGTCGATTTAAATTATTTAAATTAATTTTTATTTTTAGTTATCAATCATGCATGTATATTTTAAATTAATTTCTGTTTCTTATATTTTTTTAAGCTTTTTGGATTTCTTTTATTGTATTATTTTGTAATAATGGCACTGATGTAAATAAACGTTTTTATAAACGTTTTATTACTTAAGGAACTAATTCAAGAGATCGTTTAAGTGATCGCTGGGAGATGTAGAGATTTTATTTTATTATTCGAATGAATCGATTATTTGCATCCAATCATTTGATGAGAAAGTTTAGGAGTAAGGTATGTAACGTTAGTTTAGCAAGTGTGTTCTACTCCTTGATTAACATGAAGTGAATATTTCGACTTTAGAAAAGCCTGAAAATTTGGGTTGATACGAAGCGAAGCTTAGCGACCAATCCAAATGTTCAGGTTTTCCTAAACTCAAAATATTTACTTCATGCGCCAGGGTTATAAAACACTGATTTAATGGGAAGTTTAAAAGCATATACTCTGGCTGTGGTTCTGGTTTTTTGAGGAGTGCGCATTTGTGCACTGCACTTAAGCCTCATTAGGCCCATTGTGCTATCTCCTGTTGACCACCCAGCTTCAGCTCAGCCAGCCTACCTGGTTTAGGTAGTTTAGCGAAGCCTAGGTGGGTAGATCCCTTATGTAGATCCCATCTTTCACCCAGTAAGGAGTCTCGTCTTCCATGTTACACCCTCTGCAGGATGGAGAGCTTCCTCCTGTCGACCACCCAGCCTAAGCTCAGCCAGTCTACTGGATTTAGGTAGTCTAGCAAAGCCTAGGTGGGTAGCATATACTATAATACTTACCTGTCATATGGTGCGCGACTTGTTTATGATTAGACTGTTACGGATTTTATTTCTACGCAATTATCAAATCTTGTTTCTTCACCTTACTGAAAACAAAAATTAACAAAAATAGAATCTAACCTAAGCACACCTAGGTAATCAAACCAAATTTTTAGGCTTCTCTAAACTCGAAATTGTAGTTCCTCTTAATCTGAGAATGGAAAACACTCGTGTAAAGATTCAATTTGAACTATTGAAAAAACACACATACAAAAGTTAGGTTAGATAATAGCTCATGCATTTATCAAGTTTGATGAAAACTTATGTTTGAACTCAGGTTATGATGGATAACATTAAGATAGGTCAATTAACTGTTACATTTAACAGTAAGCATAATAATTTCCATGTTTTACAGCAGCATTTTTTTAAAAAGTTAAATTTCAATAAAATTGTGCTGATTTAATAAAATTTGCATTTATTAAAAATATGTGCTAGTTATTGGTTTATAAAGCGGATAAACGAATAATAGGAGAGGACATTCGACTGGTCTTAAAAGATTCTATTATTTTCAGTCAAAATAATATATCATCACTTCTGTTGATACCCTCATGAAAAGAAATTTAAAATTATAGATAGATTAAAAAGTAAGATATTAAAAATGTGTTTTAAAGTTGTTGTTTTTTTGTTGTAATTGGAATTGTAAATTAGTAATGTACGTTTTAAAAACGAACGTGGCCGATAAATTAGACGCGACAGGACTATAAATACGGATTTAATCAACATATCTTCCGGATTATAATAAATCCGACTTTCTTTTGATAATTGATTGTATTTCGATATCGGTCTGCGGTCATATTTCTCAATCGCCATATGTAATTCAATACTTCTGTGTAATTAATTGGGATTCTCGCGGGTAGGCGTGGCATGTTCGGCATTCGTGTAAATATTGTTATTTGATTTAAATGAGATAATAAATAAAATTCTTACATGTAAGAGCGTAGCGTGACTACGATGAATTTATATGGATTAAATCATTGATGGATTTTTATGTAATTATATTCAATAACTGTTAAAATATACAGGTTTTCTTCTATTAGAACATACAAGGAGATTTTCTTGTTAGAACACATGAAGTAAATTTCTGATGTTCGACCCATAAGTGTTGTTAAAACACATCACCAGTTGTGATTCATTTTAAACTAACGAGTGTCTTCCACTCCCAGACTAAGCATGAAGTAAAATTTCGAGTTTAGAAATGCCCCGCGTAGAAAATTTGTCGAGGGTCGCGCAGCGACCCGAGACAAATTTTCACGGGGCTTTTCTAAACTCGAAATTTTACTTCATGCGCCACGTGTATAAATCACTGATTTACAGTTAAGTTAAAAATATATAATGCTTAAATGTGATGGTGATCAACATTTATTGAGATGTAGTGAAAATGGAAAAATTACTTTATTTGGGAATAGTTTTGGAGTAATAATAATAACAGTAGAATAAATTTAGTTTTTGCAACTTAGTTTGGTAAAGCTGCAAAAACTAAATTTATTCTACTGTTATTATTATTACTCCAAAACTATTCACAAAAAAAGTAATGATATTTAGGTCATCATATCTTTAACTGGGAAAGTGCTATGCTGGACATATCGGAATTTTTTTTAAATTTATGTTTTGTGTGATAATCGATACTTATTATTATTAAAAAAGATTAACAGCTAATAAATAATTTTGACTGCTAACAATGATTGACTGCTATCAAGATTTTATTGATTAATAGATATGACGTCATTGTTTCCAAGGCACTATTTGCAAAAAAGAAAATATTATAATTTAAAAATATCAAATGTAAAATAAATTATGAGTGTGGTACATCACTGAGTTCAGAAAAAAATATTCTTTCAAAAATTATAAAAACCAAAATGGCGCCCGTAAGAAAAACAAAAATTGGCTATGGTGTTCTCTTTCAACGAACACATATCTAATATTATTGTCAAAGCCTATCAGCTTATCGGATTCGTAAAACGGAACTCCAGAGAGTTCTCGGATTCGAAGACTATACTCATACTATACTACACTTTAGTGCGTTACATGTAAAGCTTACTTTAATAACGGAATCCGTTTTTACAAAAGTGACTAATTTGTAAAACACTTTATTGAAGTACATTTATTTTGCATTTCTATAAAAGTGATTATTTTGTAAAATACTTTACACAAGTTAATTTATTAACCTGCCTGATTCACATCTACACCGTTTAAAATGTATGTTTTAAATTAATATAAATAATTAAGTCGAGTTTTCTATGAGCGGGTGATAAAAATTTCCAGGTGCGTAAAACACGCCAGTCAGAGTCTTTAAGAGGAAGTAATAATGGGCAGGAAATTACCTAGGTAAAGTAGATAACGGACTGGAGGGGCTATAAATTTGCAGAGTTTAAATAAGATTTATTCCCAAAATAAAATACCTTAAAATAAGCGAAGCCTAACAATGCAGGCATTGTACACCCCATTTTTCGGGGATGTATTTTTAACTGCTACGCCAATTATCAAAAGGAGGGTAGGTAACATGAATAGGGTATCGTATTACGAATGAAGTGAAATAAATAGAAATGTCTCCTTTAATATACTTGTATAATAATTTGGGATAGTTTTTTTTTTGGTGTGTAGTGTGCGTTTGTAAAATACGACATTTGCATGATAGTTATGTGCGTATAGAAACAGTGTGTAAAGTGGAGCTTTTACGTACTATAGTCAAAATCGTTTATAACCACACCGGCTATAATGTTCAATGATAAAAAAGATAAGAACAGCATCTGTAAACGAGCCTTGCAATCTTTTTGCAAAAACATTTCGAAACTGCCTTGCAGACGGATCATCAGAACTTTCCAATTTTCAACGAGTTCGTCTCGATTGCGCAAGCCTCACATTGCTAGTCTTGCCATTTCTAACTTATTTATTTGTTTATTTGCAGTGTACATAACGTTAATATTTGTCAAGAAGAGGAATACGAGGGTTGCCTTTTATATTTCGGGTTTGGGCAACCCTAGTGTTGCAATCTGTCAACTGAGAGCTCTATCGTAAAGTTTGACATTTTTGAGGTTATACGTACTCAGAACGTTTTGACATATGAGCGTTATTTGTGTCGTTTACACTAACTTAAAAGATTTATCTCGACCAAAGAATGGAATTAAATCGTGAACATTTTCGTGCGATTATTTTTTACAACTTTTGACGTGGATTAACTCAACAACAGTGCATGGATGAACTTAATTCAATTTTTGGCGATGAAGCTCCATCAAGGACCAGTGTTTATCGATGGTATGGTGAATTCAACCGAGGTCGTAGTTCACTCCAAGATGAATTTCGTGGAGGTCGTCCAAAATCAGTTGTTGTTCCGGAAACCATTGATGCTGTGCGCAAACAAATATTGCAAGATCTTCATGTGACCTATCGTGAGATTGAGACAACCTTAGGTATTAGTGGGACCAGCATACATTCAATATTGCATGAACATTTGACTGTCAAAAAAAATTGTTCGCGTTAGATCCCACACAATTTGTCAATCGCTCAAAAAAAGGCTCGTGTCGATTGTTGTAAAGAAATGCTCAAAAAATTGCGGTGCTTTGAAACACGTCTATGACATCGTGACAGGTGATAAATCATGGATTTACGCGTATGAGCCCGAAAGTAAACAGCAGTCGACCGTATGGGTGTTTCAAGATGAGCCAAATCCAACAAAAGTTGTTAGCGCACGAAGCACGTCCAAGCAAATGGTCGCCTGTTTATTCGGAAAAACTGGACATGTCGCAACCGTACCACTAGAACAACGCAGAACAGTCAATTCTGAGTGGTACACAACCATTTGTTTGCCAGTTGTCATCCAAGAAATCAGGAAAATCAACCGCCGAAAACGGATCACTCTTCACCACGACAATGCGAGCTCTCACACATCGGCTCAAACAACTGCATTTTTGAGCACGCAAAACATCGATTTGATGAGTCATCCGCCATATAGTCCTGACTTGGCACCGAATGACTTCTTTTTATTCCGATCCGTAAAAAATAAAATGAGAGGTCAACGTTTATCGACACCCGAAGAAGCGGTTCATGCGTTCAGAATGCATGTTTTGGAGATACCTCAATCAGAGTGGCAAAAGTGCTTCGACAATTGGTTCAAACGCATGCAAAAGTGTATAGATCTTAATGGGGAATATTTTGAAAAACAATAAAGCGATTTTCAATGATTAATACTTATTTCTGTTCTCTAATCCCGAAATATAAAAGGCAACCCTCGTACAAAACATTATAGAAAATAATGATATAAACAAAACAATAATCATACTATGTATTCGTGAGTTATTTGAAGATTGTTATAATAGTAATAAAAAGCGGTTAAATTCCTTTCTTCGCTGTTTTTATTTAAGTACTATACGTACATTTCGGACAGTAAGTATCCATTACCAATAGTTAACTAACCCCCTTGTTAGTTAACTATCGATAATGGACACTTAGTGTCCGAAATGTAATATAGTACTTAAATAAAAACAGTGAAGAAATGAATATAACCGCTTTTTATTACTAATAAACATACGTTGATAAAATTAAACATCTACATACGTTCGAATGGTAGTATTGTTAAGGAACTCATCAATATTGTAGAATGCATTTTGGAGTAATAACTTTTTTACAGCTGTTTTAAATCTTTTGAATAGCAGCTCTCTAATCTGTGGTGAAAAGTGGTTAAAGAATTTGATGCCGAAATAATTGGTTCCAGTGTGGGATCTATTGAGGCGTATTCTATCTTGAATTAAGTCATTTTTGAAACGAGTCCGGTAATTGTGAATATGAAGTGAATATTTACTTAGTAAATATCTTTATTTTAATGTAGCATATGATAATCTCATGAAAAATTACATTTTTTCTCTCTTCTTTTTAAAGAATAGTTAGTCATATGCCACTGATTATTTTTCAATTTAAAAATAATTAACCCGAGTTAATTAAGTACAAATATAACGACGTGCGCTGCGACCAAAAATAAATGGAGTTTCTCACAGTTAATGATGTAGGACCACCTCTCTCCCTAACCGCCTCAGCCCGCCTCACTTTGCTCTTATTCTTTGAACTGTTCTATTTCTACCCTCACAATACTCACTTGCTCGCAAACACACACACACACACAAACCAGAATTTTCAGTCTCGACCATAAATAAAACTTATATTTTCCATCGGAATGGAAATTCGGCGTGACTGTACATCCTGTGAATTCGGCTCGCGGGACGCCCTCTTAAATTGTAACACTCGTTTTTCTTGTTAACTCAAAACACTCTTAGGCCCCCGTTTCCCCTCCCCCCCCCCCCCCAGATACAAGCGCACGGACGGTTGTGTAATAAGGGAACGCGCGTGTTTCTCACATGTGACACTTTTAAAACGTTTCCTCGTCACAACATACAAACATGCTCTCCAGTTTTTGATTGATTGTGTATTTTTACCTCTCAGGAAATACAGATATAGAAACGTGTTTCTGTTGTGCTTGGAAGCATGAAGTAAATATTTCGAGTTTAAAAAAGCCTCAAAATTTGGATAAGTGGCGAATATAATATTCGATTCTAGATATTCTATAAGGTAATAAATATGGTTCTGAAACTAGAAGATTTAGTTCACATAAAATAATCTTACAAGAGAATTACAACAATATAAAATGATAAATTTCACTTGGTATAATTTCTTAGATAATAAAATTTACGATAAACTTCCCAGATTACACAAGGAAATTAGAGAGCTTCCCCACGCCAACATATTTATATTCTTTATGTCCATTGTTATAATTCCATCGGGGGCTCGGAATTAATTAAAATCTGGCGAAGCCTGACGGTGGAATTGCTTTGAGGAATCGTGCGATGAATATTGCTCTCGGTTTAAACAGGCCCATTTCCAGGTTACACCTGGAAAATAATCAGATGTAGTAATTAGCCGTAACAGAAATAGATTGCTTTAATTAAATTATAACGACCGCAATGGCGCTATATCTGGGCTAATAACAGAATAAGGCAATAAGGTAATAAGGTAATAACACATTCGCAATAATTGATGCACACACACTAAAGCTGAACCCCCGGAATATTATTCACACCGGATTGAATTGTTAATCATTTCATCTTGCCACACAAAATCCGTCTTCGTGATTAATTTAATTAGCAATATTCTCTGTACATGAAACAATAATTATAATTAATATTATACTAATAACTAATTGATTATTATACTAATAATTAAATGATTATTATACAAGTATGTATTTTATAATATCCTTCAATGTGACATAATTAATTTTATTTTTAAAAACTACAGCTATGCAAAATTCGAAAGATCTTCACTAACTATGTGTGGATATTGTTTTCAAGTCACAAGTTTTCCTCTTTTAAAATATGCAAAAATCTAAAAATACCCTATCGATAGTTCATAAGTTACACAATTTCAGTAGATCATATTTTGAAAAGTTCTAAAGATATCTTTATGAAATTTCGTTTTTGACATCATATTGAGTAAAAATCGCTTGTTTTAAAAATGTGAAAACCAAAAAATACCCCTTTAATAGGTTATGAAATATTTTGTATTATATTAATTAAATTAAATTAAAAATACTTATTTTGTGAACACTTTAGGAAAATGATTGTTTAAAAAAACGGTATCTTTCCATTTTTTGAGATCTATTTTTTCTGTGAATATTAAGCCAGTGGCGTAGCAAGGCCAGGTGGTTTAAATCATAAAAAAATACTTACATATTAAAAATATGAATCTACAAATCAAAAATAATTAAAAAAAAAATGTAAAAATGTAAAGTTAGAGTTACTCGACTGTTTCTAAGGCAATCTTACAAAAACAAAATGTTATAATTTAGACAAGAATAATTCAAATTCAAAACTATTTGAATTCGAGAAATTAAGCTTACGTTTTGCTTACGACTTTAAAAAAATAAGTAAATTGACAAATGGACAGCAACAAAAATGACATTTTTTCTTCTTGCGACTGTTTACTTGAGCGAATTCGTTCTCAAATCACTTCCTCGTAATCATGTGACAAAAATGTTTTTTGAGAAGAGATGCCAAACTATCCTAATTTTCTACAGAACTTCGAACACCTCGATACCATATTAGAGCAGCTTATGAAAACAAATCAGTGGCAGACGCAAATAGTGCTACTTTGAAGACATTTCTGGAAATCACCACCCTCTCTAAAAAATTCCAGTAATGTGTCTTCTTCACCATAAAAGTGTAGGTTCCATTTATAGACTGGTGTTGACTTAATACTTTTTGAATTACCAGAACAAAGGACAGGTAAAGTGGTACTAGAGTCGAGCGCCGTCTCAGAACTCCCTGTCGCTTTAACTTGTTTTTCTTCTAAGTCGTCCTGCAAAGCTAAAACTGTTACCAAGGAATCTCCTTTAATATTTACATGTTCCCTAATATTTGGAACCCTTCGAATTCTTCCTTATAAATGAAAAGAACGACTACACAATCTGACAAATAAGGTATCTGAAAATCCATCAAAATCGGCAATGGCCTTTGTAAAAGAAGTTATACTTCGACCTATTTCTAACTGCTTTTCTTCAAAATTATACTCAACTAAATCGTAGTCAAGTTCTCCCCTTGATTGGTCCCTTTGCAAACATTTTCTCTTAGCTTTTCGTTTAGAATTTTTGTCACATCGACTGATGATACCACGTAAGCGAAGTTCATAATCGACCTCGTGTACTCGTAAATGATTCGGTTTAATCGTTCCTTTAATGCCAGACGTAATGAATAAAAGAAACAAATAATTTAATAATATACTAGAGCACTAAAAGCAGACTGCAATAGATTGAGTTGAGCAATACAAAAATCTAATAACTTAAACCGGCAAGGTACCTTATGAAAAATTATTAAATATCTAAATCAATTATCAGAATTAATCATCAAAAAGACGACATCATAAACTTTAAACTACAGAAAGGGTTGTTAAATAACAATAAAAACATTCTTTAGATAGACTTTCATTACAGGAGGATATAAGTTCGATATGTTAAAGAAAATCAGTTTAAGAAATAAAAAATAAGTTAATAAGGGCTCCACGTTGGGCGCCAAAATCGTGACGCGAATATCGCTGATTTGTTCCTTGTGCAGCTCTCAGTGCGAAGGGTGGAGTCTGTTTTTTTTTTGTATTGGGCGCCACGTAATTTAAAGGAATAATCTGGATAATATTATTTGTTTTAAACTACGAAATAACAATGAGATGTTCGTTAGATTGAATTTTTACTTAATTTTATTTCCCTAAATTTGTAAAGGCCAATGATAAAAATTAACCAACGCAACTAGAATTTGGCAATTAGAATAAAATATTTTAATAATAATGGTTATCAAGTGCACTTGAGACTATAGAATTATAATCACGTGAAGTTATGTTAAATTTAGAAAACTTCGAAAACAAAATAAAATAACAAGTTCTTCTGGTTTATCTGTGTCTTTCGGGCGCAGCTTGGCAAACACTCTGGCATTTGTTTCAAATTACGGGCCAGTTACGACGACCAGCAGAAGCCAACCAAGACGCAGAGCAGATGGCAAGCCAGGGAGTTGAAGAGTTTCAGCAAAGTCTTAAGCGCAAATGATAACGGATCTCATCCAACCAGTAATCGAATTCAGAACAACCAACAACCCTATAAGGGTGTTAAATAATTAATAGTTAAAATTAAAGATGGATGGCGGCTACCCTTCTGTAGGAATTATGTCGTAAACGTGTAGGAATGATGTCGATTCGGAGACTGACTCGTTTATCACCAACAAACACGAAATTGAAAGTACAGCTCGTGATTTTATCGACTTACAAGGATGAAGTTTTACTTCACTCACTTTATGTATATTCCGTTTTTTTTATTGTTATTTTTTTTTATCTCGGGCTGCTCAAAATGATCATTGAACTATTAATACGTTTGTTTGTTTGTCTTGTTTTAACTTATTCTGCCTTGTTTATATTTTATAATTTATATTAGGACTTATTTTAACTTTATATTTTAATGTGTTCGTTGTTTTGTGACTTAGATTAAGATCTATTTTATATATCATTTTGATGCATGCATCATATTTAGTTTAAGCTTTGCTAAATTGCATTGACCTGTGTAACGGATATCTTCTGAATAGCACTGAATAAAAAGTTTGAAGTTATTATAAAAATGTAACCGTCACAGCAGATAGAACTCAATGACGTCAGAAAGGTAATGTGTTGACTATACCACATAATTGCTACTATTGACGGGTAAAGGTCAGTTGATTTAACATTTACATTTGTGGTAGGGTGAAGCAGATGAAATTAATAAACTCATTTTAAATAATATTCTTTCATCTGTAAATTTAAAAAATACATATTTTTGCCCTATTGTCAGCCCCTCGGCGCCACTGTGTTAAGCACACGCACACCCTTTTAGAATATGTGAAAATTGAAAGTTCCCCATCACAATAGTTTTTTTAATACGTTATATTCAACGTCAAAAGCCGTATTTTGCAAAACAAATTAGATAAATTATTGTTTAGAAAATTGTAACTTCCTAACTTTTTAAGGTTTCTTGACCCTATTTTTAGTGTGGATACTAACCAAACACGAGCACACATTATCAACAGTTTTAAATTACTATTTAGAAAAATGCCAACTAAAAAAATTGGATTGGTTACGTTCTGAAATTTTGTGTAGCTATTTAATAAACGTTGCTGTTTTAGAATATATACAAATGTAAAACTACCCTATCCATAGTTTTTAAGTTATTCTTAATGTAATAACAAACTGTGTACATTTTATACAATTTTTAAAGAAATTACAAATTCAAAAGATTATAGCTTAGAAAGAAGTAGCGAAATTTTTATGAAATATTATGCAGATATTGACTTAACATTGCCTTTTCAGAATATGTGAAAATCCAAAACCACCGATCAACTGTTTTTGAGAAATGTTCTATAAATCTTTAAAAAACAAATTTTATTGAAATTTTCTGTAAATTATTATATAAAAAATCGTAAATCGTTATTTTTTCAGATATCTTTATAAAATTTTATAAACTTGTTCTTCAGAACACGAGAAAATCTTTGCATTGTTAATTGAAATAAAAATTGTCATTTTGAGCAACTTATATAGAAATTTAATTTTGGCTTTTGCCTGGCCTTAGTATCACGACTATTAGCCATTATTCAATTTTTAACTTATTAATTTATTAACTAAGTTATTAAATTATTTAATAATATTTATACTTGGACGTCACAACACATTCACACACATCCATGGAACCGGAGACGAGTATTGTTCGTTAGAAAAATTACTCGCCCCCGCCGGGAATCGAACCCAGATCACCGCCGTGAACGATTGGCCAAACCAGCGGCTCAACCGCTCGGCACGACGAAATTTAATGAAGAGATGTGAAGAATGTATTGCAAACAACGGACGTCACTTTGAACAGATACTTTAAATAGTTATTCATGTCAACTGATAAATTTCATTTCTTGGCAATTGTCGTGTTATTTCTACAATAAAGGGGTACTTATGTGGTATCATTATAAGGCTAATATAAATGCCTATTTGAAATAAACAAAATATACAGGGTGTTCCATTAAAGAAAATGGAACTAATAGCTTTCACGTGTTTATTTGATTTTCAACTGTTTTTCTGACATTACGATTGAATAGATCATAAAAAATACTAAAACTTTTGTCTTTAACTTTTTTTTCTATCTGTACTAATAACGGACATATGTGCTGTGTCACAATAAATCAAACAGACTGTATAGAAATGACCGCGCCAAAAAATCATAACTTGATAACTTTTAAAGATACCATAATTAATTTTTGTGCAGTTATTATACAAATATTAATTTTACCACGTGTATAAAAACCGTATGTTGTAAATTTAACCTATTAACGGCCGAGCAATTGTAGAGTCAACTCTAAAAATTGATTATAGGTACAATTCTGCATCTTTTTATGATTTCAATAAATGACCCCTTATATTACACACTGGGATTCTTTCTTTTACATATACATAATGAACATTTTGAGGCATTTATTGATTTTATAAAATAGTTCAATTTAAAGTTCGAACGAGTGTTTCCACTCCCAGACTAAGCATGAAGTAAAATTTCGAGTTTAGAAAAGCCCCGTGAAAATTTGTCGAGGGTCGCGCAGCGACCCGAGACAAATTTTCTGGGCTTTTCTAAACTCGAAATTTTACTTCATGCGCCACGCGTATAAAACACTGAAATATTTGAAGTTAGAAATATACTTTAAAAATGAAATTTAAATCGAAATATTTAAATAACAAAATATTTACATTTTTCTTCACAAATTCTCAAGTCAGCTCAAATATTACATTGTATCAAATTGACTTATTTATTTGGTAATTTAAAAAAAATTGAATCCTATTGCGTTATTGCATCAGTGGCGGTTAAGACTGCGCTTAACCCGTACTTTCGTTTCAATTTACAATCGTTTAATAACATAAAAGGCACATGAAGTTGTAGTTTAAAAATGTATATTTTGGTACATAATTGTGCACTCTTGCTGGAAAAAAATGTAATTATTCAATAAAATGGTCTGTATTGATAATATGAACAATTCTTATTTCAAAGAAAAAAGTGGATTTTTTTGATAACTATACATTTTATGAAAAAATTATACTAGAATTATATAATCATAAAATCATTGTAGAGGGCATGGTGAAGTAACATTTTAAAATTTTTTAGTGTTTTAATTTTATTTTTAACTATACCTAAATTAAAAATTAAGTTAAATCATCATGCCCTCTGCAATTAACTATACATTTTATGAGAAAATGATTTTAGAATTATATAATCATAAAATCATTGCAGAGGGCATGATAAAGTAAAATTTTAAAGTTTTTTAATATGTTAATTTTATTTTTAACTATACTAAAATTAAAAATAAAATCAAACCATCATGCCCTCTGCAATTCAATTTTAGACAGATGTTTAAGAAAAAAATTAAAAAAATCAAAATAATATTCTTAATTGGTTAATTAGAAATGTTTTCCCAATTTTCAGAATATATTGACCAAACGCCAGATACATAGAAGCATTACTCTTTCAAAATATGTAAATATTAAAAGATAACCACCAGCATGACGTCCATTTTGAAAATTACGTATCTCATTTTATATTTAATTTGAACTTACTGTAGGTAATAATAATGTCAAGTAACACTAATTCGCGTTACAACCGGAGTTTATTTAATAGAAATGCAGCACCGACATTTGCATTATTAGTTTACTTTGCGGACCTCAACTAGTTAATTAAATTAATTAAATCGGCTTCCGAACACATATGGCCGTCCGCATTAAACGCCCACTCGTGTAATCTATGCAAATATGATGCGGATTTAATATCGTGTACCAAAACAAATAAATAGTCACAAGTTTCAATAACAATTTATTTGCGAATAATACACTAACATTCACCGGAGTTTACTAACTCAACTTTATCATATATTACTATAACTGGATATTTTGTAATAAAACTAAAGTCAACTTAATCGCTGATCTTGTTTATATCACTAGTAAAAGACCTGACAACAGTTTAAATGTACTTGTCCACTTATATAAGATAGCAATAATATTTTGTGTCTTCTTTTTTATATTAAAAATTATCACGCGTCCAAGATTTAAAAGTTTTTATAATCTAATTATAGTTTTTAATTTTAGGTGTACAAGAATCAATGATCAATGATCAATAGTGAAATATATTCAATATTTTTTTAAGGTTACATGAAAAATCTCTTGATTTAAGTATTTAAGTCTCTTTTTTGTATATTGTTTACTTATACTGTTTTTTTGTGTATATTATTGTAATAGGTGATTATCCGTCAATTAACTAAACTAAACTAAACTTAACTTTTTGACGTTGTATAAAAAATCTTTTGATTTGAATCACTTTTTATTGTTACATGAAAAATCTCTTGATTTTAATAACAATTTTTTTTTTCTAGAGGAAATTTATAAAAAATAATAATAATAATACTTTATTAATGCTAAACACAATTGTGGTACACAGGTCAATGGAAACTACGCTAATACAAAAATATAAACGTACAATAAATATAAATACATGTAAGAAAAAGTCGTTAAAACATTAAAAACACATTAAAATGAGGTAGTTATGTTCTGGAAAACAAAACACTTAGCTTTTAGAATTGAGCTTAAATTGGATTCATTTAGAAAATCATCAAAGCTAAAATAGGCTTTCTCCAATACAAATCGTTTTATATAAACTTTAAATGTTTTTATTAGCAATTCTTTAATAACGTCGGGGATATTATTGAAAAATTTGGGTCCCCAATATCTAGCTCCAGTGTGAGATTTAGTTAAGCGCATCATGTCTATATGGATATTGTTTTCTTGTCTAGTTTGATGGTTATAAATAACATTTATTTGGAGATATTCACTAATATTTTTCTTTATATGAATTAAACAATGATATACAGAGAGTTTTATGTAACACCGAACATGCTAGAATCTACTCAATGTAAATTTTCCTATGTTCGGTGTGTACTGGGACGCATGAAAGCATTGAGTGCGATGTGATTGGCTACGATTTTTAATTGTAATATAGTCAACCCAATGTACACTCTTCCCTTCAAAAATAAATTAAATCTGTCAGTTATCTGAAGCATGTGATATTTGTTGTTCTGGCATTTAAGACAGACTCAGAAGAAGAACGGATAGTTATACAATCCTTTGTATAAGGAGGAAAAGATTTGTCTGGTGAACTTGTATCATAAAGGAAACAGTTTTAGAAATTCCAGAGATTTATTTTCTGTTTAATTTCCTGATCGTCCAATTCCATCCATTTCAACCGTTTCGCACCTTATAAAACAATTTAATAGAACTGGCTGTTTAGATAAATTTCACAAACGAAGAGTAAGAAGACGATCAATATTATCGGAAGAGATGAAATTAAACATTTTGTGTTATGTTAAAGAATATCCAATAGTATCTTTAAATACTATTGCAAAATCACTTCATATTTCAAAATCCTCCGTACATAGAGTTCTACGAAAATTTAAGTTTAGATCTTACAAATTTCAAAGTCACCAGTTGCTGTATGGAGATGACAAAATGAAGCGATCAAATTTTTGTGAAATTTTATTTAATATGGTAAATGAAAATAACGACATTTTTCGGAAAATAGTGTTTACTGACGAAGCATCTTTTTGTCTGGATGGATCAGTAAATTCTCAAAATTATAGGTCAGTTATTAGTATTTAATTGTATCCTTTCTAAACCCATTATTCCTTTTCTTTTAGGTATTGGTCTACAAGTAATACCCACCTTCAAAATTTAACTCATACTCAGTACAACAAGAGAATTAATGTATGGATTGGAATTATTGACACGCACTTGATTGGCCCATTTTTTATTATAAAATCTAAATTCTAGTAAATTTTTAACACTTCTTCAAAGTGATATTATACCAGGCATATAGAATTTAACTATTAATAACTCATTTTTTCAAATGGACGGAGCTCCTCCACACTCTACAAATGAGGTAACGCGGTTTTTGAACCAGCATTTTCCTGCCTGCAGGTTCGCCCGACCTTTCTCCAAATGATTTTCTGTGGAGGTATATGAAAAGAAAAATTTAGAGTGATATTCCATTTAAAAATGTGGAAGAACTTCAGACTCGAGTGCGGTTAGTTTGTGAAAAAATGAATCCAATTTTTTTAAGAAATGCCGTAGAATCATTTTATCATCGTCTAGCATATTGCTTAGAACGCGACGGAGGTCATTTTGAAAATTTATTATAAATAATACTTGTTTCTACTATACTATATTCTTTAACCTATTGGCTAAGTATTTAATAAAAGGTGAATAGTAGAATTATTTATTTGGTTCTTTTAAATTACTATTTTGCCTACAATGGCCTACATAAGAGATCTACCCACCTCAGCTATGCTAGAATACCTAAACAAGGTGGGCTGGCTAAACTGAGGATGGGTGATCTACGGGAGGTGGCACAATGGGCCTAATGAGGCCTAAGTGCAGTGCAGAACTGCACACTTCTCTTTGCACCAGAACCATGCCTTCTTTAAGTATTGTACTGATTAAAAATGTAACAGAGGTTGATATGCATTCCGTTGAACTAAAATATCTATAATATGTTGCACTTGACATAACAATTGACAGATTTAATTAATTTTTGACGGGAAGAGTGTAAACTGGGTTGACTATATTACAATTAGAAATCGTAGCCAATCACATCGCACTCAATGCTTTGATGCGTCCCAGTACACATCGAACATAGGAAAATTAACATTGAGTACATTTTAGCATGTTCGGTGTTACATAAAACTCTCTGTATGTATAGGGATGGAAGGGTTAGAATGTTCATGTTTATGAATAGAGGTTTTGTGTCTGCTCTGTAAGCAGCATGAGCAAGGATGGGGACCGCCCGTCTCTGCAGTTTAAAGATACGCTGCCACCCCGTGAATGACCTCATATAATCAGACAATAACTAATCCGAGATTGAAATTGCGCAAAATAAGTTGTTTTAAGAACATCTAGGGAAACTGAATGAGACAGATTACGTAAAAGGTAGATGCTGCAGCACAGCTTTTTCGCAAGTTGATTGATATTTTCAACCCAGGTCAACTCCTTATCAACCCAAATTCCCAAAAATTTGACGTGCGGTGAATAAGTGTTAGTAATTTTATTTAAAGTGAATAATACATTTACACTTATATTCGGATTTAGATGAAGACGGTTGCCTGCAAACCACTCAAAGGCCATTGCCGAAGCACTGACATTCAAAGTAGAAACTGTGGTAAGGTCTTTATCAACACTTACCAAAGTTTTATCATCAGCATATTGGATAAGGTTTACTTTGGGAATGTATACTGGCAGTTCATTGACATAGATCAGAAACAGAAGTGGCCCTAGGATGGATCCCTGTGGTACCCCAAATTTAATCATTATTGGTTTAGATGTTTTACCATTTATCCGAGTCATTTGTGTTCTGCCAGTGAGATAAGAATTTATAAGACATACACTAGATGAACTGAAGTTATAACATTCAAGTTTATTTAGGAGAATATCATGTGACACACAGTCGAATGCTTTCGACAGGTCCAAGAAAGTGGTCATTGCAAAGCCTCCGTCTTCAAATGAATCCAAAATAGTGTTTACCAGATATAAAAGTGCATCACACGTGCTGACGCCCTCACGAAAACCGAATTGGTTACAATTAAGCAGTGCATGTTCCTCCATGTATTGCACCATCTGGTTGTATAAAATGTTTTCTAAAATTTTTGAGAAAGTAGGCAGACACGAATTGGGTCGGTAGTCATTCACGTTATTTCTATCCCCCTTTTTAAAAACAGGTACTACAGCAACTACTTTCATTGCATCAGGAAAGGTGGACATCCTGATGAACTGATTAATTACTTTAGTTATTTGAGGAATAATAGCCTCCTTGCACATTTTTACTAGATTAGTAGAGATTCCATATATGTCAACACAATTTCCACTTTTTAAATTGCAAATAACATTTTTAACATCATTGCATGACACTTCCTTGAAATTAAAATTACTATTACAGTTAATGTATTGGCTAGAATCAATATGCTGAGGTGGAATGGAATTAATTATATTATTTACTAATTGTATAAATGTACTATTAAAAATAGCTGGGGATATATTGTGACTAATAATAACCGGTTTACTTTTAAATTGATTGATAATTTGCCATCTGGCCTTTTCTTGGCAGCTAGCCGTGTTAATGAAATTATCATTGGCTTTAATTTTAGCTCTATAAATGGCTGTATTACACTATTTTTTATACGATAAGTACAGCCACTTATGCTGTTCATTTTTAGTCTGTAAATATATATCACGAAATAGGTGAAGCTGTTCCCGCATATGATACAACTCACCATTAAACCAGTGTACTATTTTATTTTTTGTATTAGTTGAGTGTTTACGTTTGATTGGAATAGAGTTTTCAAAATGTTTCAAGAAAGTCTCATGAAAAGAGTCAAACAAATTATTACATGAGTTGCTGATGTCCATGCAAGTCCAATTTTGTTGAATAAGTGACTGAAACATATTAAATTTACCTATGTCAGTAAATGGTCTCACGAATACCATATTAGGTTCAGTTTTGATTGATTGCAGTTTGATTTGTAAGTAAATTCCAGTGTGGTCTGAACTTAATGTTATAGGTGAGACGTTTACAATTTCTGTCCGAAAATTAGAAAACACATTATCCAGAACATTACTACCTCGGGTAGGAAAATAAACATGACTATAAAGACAGTGTGAATTAAATATGTCATAAATTTCAGTAACTTGAGAGTCGTTTTTATTAAAATGAATATTGAAGTCTCCTCCAAATAACACATTTGAGGATATTTTATTAATTTTCTCAAGAGCAGCGGCTATGAGTTCATAATACAAATTAAAGTCACCCGAAGGTGACCGATAGGTGACTATAATGGTGCAGTCAAAATCAATGAGGAAGATCGCTAATAACTCACAATGTTTCTCAACGGATATATTGTTTATTTCATCCAAAATATGTATGTTATACTCACTTTTTGACAAAATTAACGTACCTCCATGTTTAGAGGAAGTGCGAGCAACATATGCCACAGTCGACATATTGTTTATGACTAGATTGCTGCATTCAGGGTCATTAAGCCAATGTTCGCACACGCATAGAATACCAATATTGTGAGATTGTAAGAAGCAATCTATCTCATTGATTTTATTTCTAATTGATTGAGTATTCACAAAAATACAGTTAAGGTAGTGGTCATTCAATTTCACTTCTTTACGGTTGTAAAATGAATGAGATAAAGCGCAATCACTATTACTATTGACTAGGTTTGGAGGTAACCCTATGTCGAAAAAAATGTCGATTTACAGCTACTCTCTCAGGCCAAGAGGAAGGATCCAATAGTACTGGGCGATCTTCAAATCTAGAGCCAATCTTGAAACCGTTGGTGTGTTTATGCTCCTCCTTTTCAACAGTAAAATCGGAATGATTCAGCAAGTTTGATAAATGCTGTTCGACATGTTCAGTTGCGATATCCTTTCGGAGACGATTGATGTATATCCAAGCCCTTCTGGGCTCGGCAACTAATAGCGATGATGATTTGTTTGTCCCAATGATAATGATTTTTGTTTTATTCTATAATTACGTAAATTGCAAGAAATTACGTATGGAGGAGTT
This sequence comes from Philonthus cognatus, assembly GCA_932526585.2. Taxonomy (NCBI): domain Eukaryota; kingdom Metazoa; phylum Arthropoda; class Insecta; order Coleoptera; family Staphylinidae; genus Philonthus; species Philonthus cognatus. The sequence goes on from OW052241.1 coordinate 46,752,825, forward strand.
TGGATTATAACATGTTTTTTTTTTAAAATAGAACATTGATGATGTTTTTCTGGTTTAATCACAGATTTAATTTAAATCAATTATGCCGATAATACCATTAACGATTGTAATAAAAAGGTCTTAATAATGATGCATTGATTATAATTTGAATACATCATATTTCACAATGACACAAAACGCCTTTAATTTCCTCCTTCCATTACGGGACTCGCATAACACAGAACGCGTTCAGTTTCTCTCCCATTGAAATATAGTATATATCTATATAATAATATAAATGAGGGACGATTTGTGTGCGTTCTTGCATTGCGAAAAGAGATCAATAATGCGAACGCGAACGCGGAATTCAATTTAATGTAGCGTGGGGCCATTTACCCATTACGGGACTAGTTCGAAATACAACAACAGTGTCAACATGAGATCGCAGGGCGAAATTGGTTCTTGCTCGATTGTTTTATATACGCGCGCAAGCTCTCACACAATTCATTCCGTTAAATTGCGCACGGCTTTTACGACACTCGATTCCTGTGATGACAGACGAAAGAGAGAAATCGAATTTCTTTTAGAGTTGCATCTTTATACAGGGGCGTAGCCAATGTGTGGACACGGGGATGATTTTTTTGTCAGCCACATTTCAACGCTTCATATATCGTATGTTCAATTAAAAAAAAACCTCTAGAGTGCTATGATTTTTCCTTTTTTTTTAAATTAAGTTGGCTACGCGCTTTATAAAAAAAACGTCAGACGTGGCATATAAAACGTCAGACATAATAATTATAAAGTTGTCAACCTACAATATTTTCCATGGCACACTAGAAATGTTTCTAATAATTAAAGACTTGTAACTTTATGCATTTCAACTGTTCGTATTCATCAAATTTTCTTTCAAGTCGCAGAAGAAATATCTGAAATAAAATGTACAGAAGTAATATCTGAAATAAAATAAACAGAAGTATTATCTGAAACAAAATAAAATCTGTGACTGAAAATACTTTTAAAAATCTACAGAGCCTTTAGCTTACCCTTATCTACTAAAAAATAGGGAAAAGGAATTTAAAACGATATTATATTTCAAAATTCTAAAATTATTGAATAAACATGCCTTTATAATATCAGTTCTTCCAAGAAAGATACAAAACTCGTTAGGTTAATTTATTCCCCCACTTCAGAGATTCCTTTTAATACATTATTTAGAAAATATAACTTTACACCGGCTTACTATGTCAATTAAAAACTGAGCCAATTATTAGGAAATACGTTTGATAAAATAGATTTCCACCAATCTAGAATTCATTCAATTAGTTGATGCAATTGTAAGACAGCAGAGCTGGGACGAATCCTCGTTAAAAGGATTCGAATCACGAATCCGAATCAGCTGATATGATTAGAATCAGGAATACTCGAATAAAGGATTCGTAAGAGATAAATATGATTCGAATCAAAGATTTGAATCCTGTTTTTTCGAATCACGAATACAAATCGTTTAAGAATAAATTTGATTTTATTATTTTTATACAACCATTAACATATAAATATCGTTATCAGTTGGTTTAACAAAAATATTCACAACCTAATTATTTATTATTAACACTGAACATCGTTGATAACAGACTAAATTTCTGTGTTACTCTGATTAAAGAGGTATTTGTGTGTTTTTGAACTACACTTCAAATCAATGGTTTATACGCGTGGCGCATGAAGTAAAATTTCGAGTTTAGAAAAGCCCCGTGAAAATTTGTTTTGGGTCGCTGCGCGACCCTCGACAAATTTTCCACGCGGGGCTTTTCTAAACTCGAAATTTTACTTCATGCGCCACGCGTATAAAACACAGATTTCAAGTGAAGTTCGAATATAAATAAATTTCACAATATTTTAGTGTTTTATACGCGTGGCGCATGAAGTAAAATTTCGAGTTTAGAAAAGCCCCGTGAAAATTTGTCTCGGGTCGCTGCGCGACCCGAGACAAATTTTCACGGGGCTTTTCTAAACTCGAAATTTTACTTCATGCTTAGTCTGGGAGTGGTAGACACTCGTTACTTTAAAATATGTCACAACTGTTAAAGTATGTATCGTCGGATGCCCGTCTTCAGAGGTGATGTGTAAGCAAATTATGGGTCCTAGGAGTTGCCAAATAAGTGAGTTACTCAACTGTTTCCAAGGCACACTTTAAAAAACCAAAAGATTAAAATTTTACATATAAAATGTACAATAAACTATAAGTGTGATACATCATTGAATTCAGTAAAAAATATTCTTCCAAAAAATATCAAAATCCAAAATTGCGCTCATAAGAAAAAACAAAAGTTAGCTATGCTCTCTAGGTAAATGTTATAGTTATCTTAGAATAAAATATGTTACTGGATTTATCGTTAAAAAGTGCGTATAATGTCAAAGTTGTAAATGCCTGGATTCAATAGTTTTTGAATAAAAAAATAAAAACGATTTTTCAAAAATACGTTTTTTGACAATATCTCATTAAGGAAATAAGATATTTCAAACTTGTTTTTGGGTTATTATTGGGCCCTAAATTATGCAACTCTGCCCCAATTTAACCGTTTCTCTATTTCTTTAAATAACCGAAATCCCCATACTTTCTGTGAAATACGGACACTCAGTATAATAATAATAAGAATATAAAATTTATTGTATTGTTATTTTCTAAATATTTTAATTAAATAAATATTTTACATTGTTATATTTACGAATATATTAAAAATAAATACTTAATTCAATATTAATTATACCATCAAATGTCAAAATGTCTTGCGTTGAAAATCACCAGAAATCATTAGATGTTTTTTGATTAAACGAATTCCACTATGGCTTTCGACGTCTAAGTCAAAAAATGTTTCAAACAAAAGTTGTAGCCAACGAAAAAATATACCTCTTTTACCTAAACACTTTTCACCTCAGCTCTTTTGTTTCTGAATTAGAAACTAAAAAATCTAGTGGACATCAACAACTCACCGATTATGGCTTTCGACGTCTAAATCAAAAAATGTTTCAAACAAAAGTTGTAGCCAACGAAAAAATAAACCACTTTTACCTAAACACTTTTCACCTCAGCTCTTTTGTTTTTGTTCAATAAACCGAGAAAGATTTTTTTTGAAAATAAATACACAACTTTATGATAATTCGAAAATTTACGAACTAGTGTCTCCACTCCCAGACTAAGCATGAAGTAAAATTTCGAGTTTAGAAAAGCCCCGCGTAGAAAATTTGTCGAGGGTCGCGCAGCGACCCGAGACAAATTTTCACGGGGCTTTTCTAAACTCGAAATTTTACTTCATGCGCCACGCGTAATAAACACTGATTTCAAGTAAAGTTAAAAATATAAAAACATATTAAGACTGTTTTCAGTTTTAAAAGTTATCAAAATATGTCAAAATTATTTAAAATTGCCAAAAACAAAATGACGAAATTGTCATCTCGTAAATATAAAAAGTATCAAAAACGTAAAAAATTTGGCGTGCTGATAAAATCGATTTACGTTAAAATTATCATTTTATGTCAGTACGTGACAGTTTGACAAAAACGTTCTAACAAAAACGAAAATTTCAGTTAAAATCAGTAATAATGTCAAAAAAGTTATCTAATAATATAAAAGTTGTTATCTAATGTAAAACAAGTAAATATGTAATATCAAAAATATCAAATGTCAAAATTGTCGTCTACTGTCAAAAACGTAAAAAAATATAAAATGTCAGAACTGCCATCTAATGTCAAATACGTCATTTAATGTCAACATCAGAAATAGTAAATAAGTAAAAAATTTCATTGTTTATCAAAAGTAACATCTAATGTGAAACATGTCGTCTAATGTCAAAAAACGTAGTCTAATATCTAGAATATAATCTATTGTCAAAACTGTCATCTCAAAAGGTAAAGAATATCAAAAATGTCATTCAATGTCAAAAATGTATAAATATGTCTTGTAGAAAAAAAAATCTCAAATTTTTGTGTTCAAAAAATGATTCAATAATTTTTTTAAATCGTTACAAATCTGAATAAAAATATTGAAAATCTTACATATCAACATTTTATATATTTGACGAGAAATCTCGAAATATCGAAAATTTTATCAAAATTTTATAAATCGATAAAAATGACAAATTATCAAAAATCAAGATATGTTGAAAATCTGATAAACATTTTCATAAATTAATTAAAAATCTCGATATATTGAAAATTTCATCAACATTCGATAAATTAAGAAAAATTGAGGAAATATTGCAAAATCTGATAAAAATTTGATTAATCGACGAAAATCTCGAAATAAGGATAATTTTATGAAAATATCGATTTGTTGAAAATCTTATAAAAATGTTATAAATCGACATGTTAAGTGTAAAAATTTGATTAGGAATGTCAATTCATATTCATCAAAATGTTATATTTGGCGCAATTACCGAAAAACAATTAAAAATCTCAAATCTGTTAAATTTTACACAAATCATTAATGTAATTGATTTTATTACTTACAAACGAGTGTCGTCCACTCCCAGACTAAGCGAGTCGAGTTTAGAAAAGCCCCGCGTAGAAAATTTGTCGAGGGTCGCGCAGCGACCCGAGACAAATTTTCACGGGGCTTTTCTAAACTCGAAATTTTACTTCATGCGCCACGCGTATTAAACAGTGATTTAACGAGAAATTTAAAAACATACAAAACAAATTTTTCATGTTAATCCTTACAATTAATTCGAATTATTTTTGACGATTCGAATCCTTTTGTAACCATTCGAATCCTTTTGTAAATATTCGAATCCTTTTACAAGGATTCGAATCCTTTTATGAGTATTCGAATACTTTTACGAGGATTCGAATCCTTTTATAAGGATTCGAATCCTTTTATGAGGATTCGAATCCTTTTACGAGGATTCGAATCCTTTTATGAGGATTCGAATCACTAGCATTTGGATTCGAATACGAATCATTTTAAAAAAGTGTAATGAATCCGGATTACGAATCAAGTTTAACTAAAGTATTCGAATATCTCTTTTGAATCCTCTTGTTCGGATTATACGAGGAATTTTTATTACTTTAAAAATTCTCGTCCGTTTACCCAAATACGATATTTCATACACCCCTAGTGGAGAAGTACGGACAATGGCGCATTCGCTAATTTATGCGTAAGCACGGATTTGCTTTACAGTTCTTAGAAAAATGTGCACGCCTAGGGACGAGCGGGATAGTTTCTGTTGTTTCTACCTGACCCTGCAACGATGGCAAATCTTCACCCTGGAGGAAACGAAGACGTTTTTGCCCCCCACTTTTAAATACTCCCTCTATTTTTGTATATTTTCTTGTATATATTTTTCTTGTAAAAATTCATTATGTTTTTAGACCTGTAAGCGTTAGGTTGATTTTGAATACACGAGTTGTTTAGAAGTTATTATTTTATTCGGTGACATTCATTTATTCCGGTCGTTACAAACAGTTACCTTACAAGTAACATAAGTCGCGAAAGCTACAAAATTTACATGGTCCTTCGAACCGGATAACGAAGAAATTATCCAAATTACCGTGACCGGAAGACTTGTTGTTTGCCGAGATCTTCGACTGAGGAGCTGTCCAGGTCCTGTGTTTATCGCCGAAAGTGACGATTCCAGTAAGCCGCGAGAGCAGACCAAGCCGTGATCAAGATCAAAATCCAGGAAGCTGTTTTTTGGATGAATTGGTGAGTCAGTCTCTGACAATTTCCATTTCCTACCTTTGCCCTGGCCTTTGATTAGATTTAACTTCTTAACTTATATTCACGTAACTATTATAGTGTATTTTTACTCATATTCAAATATTTTAACCTTTTAATTGAATTTAATTAATAATGGATCAAAAAACATTAATCCAAGAGCGCAGTATCATTAAAGGTAAAATCACGCGGTGTAAAAATGCAGTTTCCGCAATGGATGAAAATAACTTAGATTATTTTGACTTAAGTGAACGATTAAAAAAAGTGCAAGATAGTTATGATCTATTTTTTAATATAGTCACGAAAATTAAAACTATAAAAACAGATGAGGTTAATGATGAAGAGGCTTTTGATACGTTATATTATTCAACCGTTAGTTTGATTAAAAAATTATTAGGGAAAACTGAAAAAAGTACTCCGTCAGTTATTGAAGAAAATATTATATTGCCTCAATTAAATATTCCTAGTTTTTCCGGAGATTTATCGGATTGGTTAGGTTTTAAGGAATCATTCGAATCAATGATTCATAATAATCGCAATCTTAGTTCTTTACAAAAATACCGTTATTTAAAGTCAGCACTTGAGGGCGAAGCTGCGAAACTCTTAACTGGGATAAGTTTATCAGAAAATAATTATAAAGAAGCGTGGGATGCATTAAATGAACGCCACCATAATGTTTGAAAACTTGTTCACAATCATATAACCGACATTTTAGAAATTCAACCGATTCATAAAGAAAACTATGCGGATCTTAGAAACGTTATTGATACAAGTAATCGTAGTATTCGATCGTTGCGTGCATTAAAGGTGTCGGTAGATAGTTGGGATGATATATTAGTAGTATTAACTATTTCTAAATTAGATTCAAATACAAAACTTGAGTGGGACAGAACACTAGATCGCGTAAAATTACCAAAATTTACAGAATTAATTGACTATTTAAATCAAAAATGTGAATCATTACACTCAAAAAATAAAACAAGTAAACCAAAAAGTGTTAATCACATAAATCAAATCAATAAAAAATGTGCAATTTGTGAAGGTTCTCATCAAATTTTTAAATGTGAGATATTTTTAAACCTATCCGTAACAGAAAGAATAACAAAAATCAATGCTATTAATTATTGATTATGTTGTTTACGTCCAGCCAACCACGGAATTCAAAATTGTTATGCTCGCATGTGTTGAATTTGTAAAAAAAGGCACAATTATTTATTGCATATCAAAAAACCGGAACCTACTAATTCAATTGCATCAACTTCAGCGCATTGCAGATTTGATGGCGAAGTTCTGTTATCCACCGCTATCGTTGATGTATTTGATCAATCGCATAAAAAACACGCGTGTAGATTATTAGACAGCGGTTCTCAATTAAATTTGATCACTTCGAACTTTGCTAATAAATTAAATTTAAACAAGGAAAGGGTGAACATAACAATAGGTGGTGTTAACGAAGCGGTTTCAAATGCAACCGAAACAACAAAACTTGAAATTAAGTCGCGATTAAACAATTATTCATTAAATATTTCCTGTTTGGTGGTTTCAAAAGTTACAAATTCATTACCGCATAAAACATTCCGAAAAATGTTATTAAAATACCGCATAATATTAATTTAGCCGACCCTCACTTTAATGTATCCAGACCAATTGATATGCTAATTGGGGCCGATTTATTTTGGAGAATGTTATGCAGTGGACAGGTAGATTTAGGTAAAAATAATCCTATTTTGCAAAAAACTCAATTAGGGTGGATTATAGGGGGAGGTCAGGCAAAAAATACAGCACAAACATGCAATTTGTCAACAAATTTAGAAAATTTTGATTTGGAGCGTTTTTGGCGAATTGAAAATGTAAATGACCGAATTAAAACTTTAAATCCACAAAAAATTAAATGTGAAAATCATTTTGTTAAGAATACAACTCGTGATGAAACAGGTCGTTTTACAGTTTCCCTGCCATTTGTTGATAATAAAATTGATTTGGGGGATTCATGTAATATTGCAATAAAACGATTTGTCAATCTAGAGAATAAATTATCAAAAAATGCCGAACTTAAAGTAGAATATTCAAAATTTATTCAAGAGTATTTGGACTTGGGACACATGCAAATATTGAACCTAGATGATAAATTCGGTTAGTATTTACCCCATCACGCGGTATTTAAAAACTCAAGCGCGACAACTAAATTAAGGGTTGTTTTTGATGGGTCATGTAAAACCTCTAATGGTAAATAATTAAATGATGTCTTATTAAAAGGGCCCATCATTCAAGATGAATTATTCACCATACCAATTAGATTTCGCGCTCATGACTATGTGTTATCCGCGGACATATCAAAAATGTATAGGCAAATTAAAGTAGACGACGTGTCATCTAATTATCAAAAAATATTTTGGCGATTTTAACCTACTGATGAATTAAAAGTTTATCAATTAAAAACGGTCACATACGGGACTACCCCTGCATCATTTCTCGCTACCCGATCTTTACATGAATTGGCAAATATTGAAATTATTAATTACCCTCAAGCTTGCGAGATAATTAAACGTGATTTTTATGTCGATGACTTATTGACAGGCAGTGACTGCACTACTGATTTAATTAAAATCCGCAATAGTTTAATAAAAGTATTAGAAAAGGGTGGCTTTCAACTCAACAAATGGAACGCTAACCATGAAACGATCTTAAATGGCATTCCATATGATAAAAATCAGACTTTAATTCGCCTAGACAAAGATTACGATTCAAAAATTTTAGGTTGTCAGTGGGATTCGTCACTAGATTATTTTACTTTTTCTGTGAGTAAACAAAGCGAAACACGCATAACCAAAAGAACAATTCTCTCAGAAATTGCGAGTATATTTGATCCGCTAGGTTTAGTCAATCCCGTAATTGTCACAGGGAAATTAATTATTCAAAAATTATGGAAACTTCATTTACATTGGGATGAAAGTGTTCCTTTAACTGTATATACCGAATGGAAAACATTTAGATCAACCCTTTGTTTAATTAATAATTTCAAAATTGCCCGAAACATTAAATTTAATGACACTACATTTGAGCTACACGGATTTTGCGATGCAAGCGAATCCGCATATGGAGCATGCGTACATGCACGTGTAAAAATTAATAAAAACGTATATTTTACGAATTTAATTTGTGCAAAATCGCGCATTGCTCCAATAAAATCACAAACACTTCCCAGGTTGGAATTGTGTGGAGCATTACTCCTTTCACGTTTAATGAACACAGTTCAAATAGCATTAAAATTTAAAAATATTAATTACAATAAATATATGTGGTGTGATTCATCAATCGTTCTTTCGTGGATCAAGGCTGAAATTGCTAAGTTTAAAACTTTTGTGTCGAATCGGGTTGCGGAAATTCAGGAATTAACTGATTTAAATAATTGGATGCACGTCTCTACCACTGATAATCCCGCCGATATATTATCTCGGGGTTCCACACCAGAAAATTTAATTAATTTAAATATTTGGTGGAAAGGTCCGTCATGGCTTTCCAAAAAAAGTTCAGAGTGGCCCGAATCGAAATTTAAATTTATGAATGACGTTCCTGAGATTCGTGAGGTTTTTGTTGCTAATATTATATCTAATGATTGTAACATTTGGGAAAATTACTCGAGTTTTTCTAAATTAATCAGAGTCACTGCATTTTGTATACGTTTCAGCAATAATTGTAAATTAAAGAAAGCCGATAACAAAAAATTAACTGGTTACCTTTCTAACTATGAAATTAATAATGCCTTATTAGCATTAATACGGTGTGTTCAAATACAATAATTTTCGCAAGAATACAAACAATTAATTAATAAAAGCGAAATTAATAAAAATAGTAAATTATTAACGTTAAGTCCGTTTTTCTGCGAAACTGATCGTGTTATTAGAGTTGGTGGTAGACTAAATAACTCATCACTATCATTTAATAAAAAACATCCTATTGTAATACCTGGAAACCACAGATTGACTGACCTAATAATTTATCATGAGCATATTAATAATTTACATTCTGGCGTAAATGCTACACTTGCTGCAATACGACTAAAATTTTGGCCATTGGCGGCAAAAAATAATATAAAAAGGGTAATCCGAAAGTGTGTTCAGTGTTTTAAAGTTAAGCCAATATTTAATAACCCTTTGATGGGCGAATTACCTGAACCGCGAGTAACAATAAATACTCCTTTTAATTCGACTGGGATCGACTTTTGTGGCCCTTTTTTAATTAAAGATGGTGTTAGAAAAAATATCACTAAGAAGGCATACGGTTGTTTATTTATTTGCTTAGCAACCAAGGCGGTTCACATAGAAGTTGTTAGCAGTTTAGCAACCGAAGCATTCATTGCTACATTGCGCCGTTTTGTAGCTCGCCGTGGAAGAATTTCGCACATATATTCAGACAATGCGACTAATTTTGTGGGTGCTGATAAAGAACTAATGGAGCTTAAGAAATTAGTAAATTCAGAATTGTGCATAAATAAATTAAATGATGTATTTGCTATAAACGGATTAGAATGGCATTTTATCCCCCCCCAGGTCCCCACATTTTGGAGGACTCTGGGAAGCGGGAATTAAACGGATAAAGTACCATATAAAAAGAGTAATGGGAAACTGCATTTTAACCTTTGAAGAATTAACTACGTTATTTACTCAAATCGAGGCCGTCCTCAATTCTCAACCCTTATGCGCTTTATCCAATGATCCGAATGATCCCTCATACCTCACTCCTGGTCATTTCCTTGTCGGAGATTCGCTTACAGGAGTAGCAGATCCAAGTCTGACCAATATTAAGGTTGGAAGGTTATCCAGATGGCAACACCTGCAGTTTATGAAGCAGCACTTCTGGAAGAGATGGGCGAAGGAATATTTGCCAACACAGCTGCCCCGATCCAAGTGGACAAGGAAATCGAATCATCTTCAAGTTGGGGACCTAGTGGTTGTTAAGGATGACAATCTACCTCCATTAAGGTGGATGGCAGGACGTGTGCTGGAACTACACCCAGGAAAGGATGGAATCCCACGAGTAGCTACAATCAAGACGACAACCACTGAATTAAAACAAGCTATAACCCGTTTAGCTGTTCTTCCCGTAAATTAGTCAGAAGAAACTGCATTCCTTCAGGAGGGGCCGACATGTTCGGATTAGACGAGGAATTTTTATTACTTTAAAAATTCTCGTCCGTTTACCGAAATACGATATTTCATACACCCCTAGTGGAGAAGTACGGACAATGGCGCAGTCGCTAATTTATGCGTAAGCACGGATTTGCTTGACAGTTCTTAGAAAAATGTGCACGCCTAGGGACGAACGGGATAGTTTCTGTTGTTTCTACCTGACCCTGCAACGATGCCAAATCTTCACCCTGGAGGAAACGAAGACGTTTTTGCCCCCCACTTTTAAATACTCCCTCTATTTTTGTATATTTTCTTGTATATATTTTTCTTGTAAAAATTCATTATGTTTTTAGACCTGTAAGCGTTAGGTTGATTTTGAATACACGAGTTGTTTAGAAGTTATTATTTTATTCGGTGACATTCATTTATTCCGGTCGTTACAAACAGTTACCTTACAAGTAACATAAGTCGCGAAAGCTACAAAATTTACACCTCTAAAAGGATTCGAATCCAGGATTCGAATCTTGAATGATTCGAATCCTGCCCAGCTCTGTAAGAAAGTATACAGCGTGTCCGTATTTCAACAGAAGGTATGTGGATCTTAGTTATTTGAAGAGATAGAGAGTCTATTAGTGGGGTATAGTTGCGTAATTTAAGGCCTAATAATAATCTAAAAATAAATTTCAAATATCTTCTTTCGTTTTTCAGATATTGTCAAAAAACAGATTTTTTGAAAATTCGTTTTTATTTTTTTATTCAAAAACTATTAAGTCCAGACATTTACAACTTTGACATTATACAGACACTTCTTAACGATAAATTTAGTAACATAATTTATTTTAAGATAACTATAACATTTACCTAGGGACTATAGCCAACTTTTGTTTTTCTTATGGGCGCCATTTTGGATTTTCACATTTTTTAAAAGAATTTTTTTTTTTAATTCAATAATGTATCACACCGATACATTCTATATGTAAAATTTTAATCTTTTGTTTTTTGTAAAGACTGCTTTGGAAACAGTGGAGTAACTCACTTATTTGACAACTCCTAGGACCCATAATTTGCTTACATATCACCCCTGAAGACGGGCATCTGACGATTCATATTTAATAGTGTGATGTATTCTAAACTAACGAGTGTCTTCTATTCTACTCTTATATTACATTCGTCGATTTAATAAAAGCGTTCAATTTAAAGTTCGAACGAGTGTTTCCACTCCCAGACTAAGCATGAAGTAAAATTTCGAGTTTAGAAAAGCCCCGCGTAGAAAATTTGTCTCGGGTCGCTGCGCGACCCGAGACAAATTTTCACGGGGCTTTTCTAAACTCGAAATTTTACTTCATGCGCCACGCGTATAAACCACTGATTTATTTAATGGCCGTGAAGACGGGCATCTGACGATACATATTTAATAGTGTGATGTATTCTAAACTAACGAGTGTCTTCTATTCTACTCTTATATTACATTCGTCGATTTAATAAAAGCGTTCAATTTAAAGTTCGAACGAATGTTTCCACTCCCAGACTAAGCATGAAGTAAAATTTCGAGTTTAGAAAAGCCCCGCGTAGAAAATTTGTCGAGGGTCGCGCAGCGACCCGAGACAAATTTTCACGGGGCTTTTCTAAACTCGAAATTTTACTTCATGCGCCACGCGTATAAACCACTGATTTATTTAATGGCCGTATGTGAAACTGGATGCTCCTCTGTATATTGGTCAAACGCAACATAATTTAACACTTAAATATAAAGAACATTTAACTAATCCAGAAAATTCGGCAGTAGCTAACTATTAAATCAAAAGTGAACATAAACTAACAATTGATAACGTCAAATTGTTGAATTGTTGAAACAATCATCTAAATATCAATTAAACATGCTAGAGACTATCGAAATAAAATTATCTGGAAGCAGTCATTAAAATAACAGCATAATATCCCTAGTTTTCTATTCTTTAGAAAGCTTGAATATCTGCGATAATATATTTATAAAAAAACCATTGTGAGCTCCCTGAATAGGTACATAAAAACTACATTTTGCTTTTAAGACCATCAATTTGAAACCGATATAATAACCCACCCTCACCAATTCAAATAATAACAAGCCCTGTTTTTCTTTGAATCTAAATTTCTTGCGATGGCGCCGTTCTGCCACAGACATAAAACAAACTGCTTCATAAAATACGCACCCTGAGGAAAAAAATAAAGAAGCGTAAAACCGCCATCAGCAGTAAACATCCTCCAACTTGAAAAAAAAAATCGAATCTGGGCGCAAGTTGTTTGGAAAATTGTGCGCGATTTATTCACCGACAGGAACCGAGGAAATTCATGTAAAGTGTCCATTATCTTTTATATACGCATGCACTAAATTAGCAGTCTTGTAATTGCGGCCGTGGAAAGGGTTTTTGTATTCATAAAGCCGCGTCATAGAAACGAACAATTACTTACATGCACGTAGAACAAAAGGGCTAGGGGTTTTTAGCGAGGGATTGATGGCCGCACGAGTGTTTGCAAATAACAGGGTGTGTTCTAGCTTTTACGTTCGTACTAAAACGTATTGTATACTATGAAATTATTACCTTACTTTCTGAAAATAGGCTCTATACAAATATACAAATACATTTTTACAGCTGTTATGTAAGAGCTTTTCATTTTTCTTTTATTTTAATAACGAATTTATTGAAGAAGGGCGAAGAAAATTTCAAGCAGAGTGAGAATTACATATTGAGAAACACTAATCTAAGATACATAATAACAAAGAACCTCATTTCATGAGTTGCATATCCCTCTCTATCCAACAGTTGGCTTCATTTGGTCCTACAATACTCAAAAAAACTCATCCCACATCCGTAATAAACCCCTCTTTTAAAAAATTAAACATCCCGTCGTAATTCCCATTCCAACAAGCAGCATAGGAAATCTCCAAATTAAAACACACATAACTCAACATTTCCGACCTATCACAAAAACATACACTACTTACAAGATATGACAAAATACAGAACTCCAGTTATCTCACTCCAGCTAAAAGCATTTTTAAGTAGCCTAAACACTCTTAAAGGGTGCAGTGTGTATTTAAAAATCGGAACACGTTTCATTTTCTGAACAATTTTAGACTCTTCCTCTCCCATCTGCTCTCACACCTTCTCTCTCTTTTGTTTATCAATTGTTGTGCGGCATAGTTTTCCACTTTTCCTGCAATAAGTGGCAGATGGTGGAATTTCTGATTTGTGGTCACGAGACTTTCAGGAGTTTCAGCGTGTGTGCGTGTAAATGCGGGTGTGGGTGTATTTCAGGGCGCTGAAAGACGCCGGTGGCGAGTACTAGGGTGCGAAGTTATATTTAAACCTCTTAAAATGTAATTAACGTGTTGAGGAAATTAAAATGGAATATGTGGTGAATGAATACAATGCTTACACGTTTGCTTCTGTTGAAAAACGATGTCATTATTTCTAGGGGAAAATAAGAAGTAAATTATTTTAACATTAAAGGACTTTAATTACCTTCATCATGAAAATCCTACTTTATGGTAAATTAGATACTTTATCATCAGCAAGAGTAATATAATTACTTTAAAAAAAGCAAAAGCTTGATTTTATAGTTACTTTGTCTCCAAAATTACTCTTAAAACATACTTTGCATACATTATACTGTCCCCCTCATGCCAAAACCATAAAGCTGCAAATTTGACGTATTATAGTTTTTTGGTGATCTGAATGTGTTTTCGCCTGTACTACGTCGCACACTGGGCCGAATTACAAATTTACGACGACAAAAATAAAATGCTGTTCAAAAACATCTTTTTACTTCACATATTACCTAAGGATGCCATCCTGATGATCTTAATGTTAAAATTAATCTATATTAGATATACAGGGTGTTTCACATAAAGTGTTGCAGATCCATAAGTCAAAATCTATGCGTCGTATGAAAAAAAGGTTTAAATAAAAAGATAATCGCTGCAGTTGAACTAACTAACCCTTTAAATATCAATCCCTCCAAGTCCCCCCTGTTATGGAGGCTAGGGGCAACTTCAGAATTTTAAAAGGGAACCCTAGTTTTTTACGGAATCAGATTCTACAATAAAAAATAGACACTTTTTATCTGAAATATTATTTTCTGTTCTCTATTGATGGCGCTGTAGACGATAAAGCTCTTTCAATGTAGCTTAATGAAAATAAGGTGTTACAGCTTCATAGGTGAAGATCTACGCGTCATATTTAAAAATAATTTATATTGGAAAAAGTATATTTATTATAGAAATGATGAAATTGCGTTTTTTTTTTTAGCAAAATAACAAATTTAGGAGGAGTCAGAATCAATATCATCACTATCTTCTGCGTCATTATCTCTGATCACAGCATATGTAGTTTCTCGTGAAGTTTGTTTATTGAGATAGTTGGGCATTCGAAGCATTCCTAATACTACCTCATTCAATTGTTTTTTCGTCTCTTTGGTTTTTTTTTTCTATAACTAGTGATTAGAGAGTCTGATGATACAAGCAACCAGTTAAAAATGTCCGTATTTGTATCTAATCTTGACGTTTTCCTCGAGTGGTACTGTCTGAGCTGTTTATAACTTTTATGGCTTGCTTCTATAACGTCTTCTGAGAGGAGACCTACAGGCAGTGGAAGCGATTTTATTATGTCAGCCCCATGCATCAATAACTTATGGACACTTGCACTCATTTTATACCATCCATAAAGTGTGGTCGCCAACTCCGCGGTCTTGAAACAATATATTTTAAATAGTCCTTCGTTGATATAATGACCACACGATATAACAGTAAGAATATTAGACATTCTTTCAATCAAATTATTATCTAAGCCTGTGATCCGGGAACTCACTTCAGGGTTTTTTAAAAATTTTCTTGCCGTGTTCCCATCATTACTGTTACCACCACCTTGTCTTGGTAAATCGACAACAAGACCCATTTCTTTATAAAAATCCTGACATATTTTATTCTTTCTCTCTTTAACTTGTTCTTGTGCTTCTTTTCCTCTGGCTTGCCATTGCTTTATCTCCAATTTATATGCTATGTGTAAAAAGTATTCGAAGCTTCGCAGGTACGCATGCAAAACAGAAAGACCGAATTTATATGAGTTTTCGTCACAGGCCCTTTCTTTAATCTTTTTTAAATCGTTCATGATTGTGGGCGTGGCTTTGCATATATTACACGCCTGTGTACTTTTTGTTTCAGTTAAGACGTTAACTGTTTTGCCGTCTAACATGGTGCAAATGAGCACATGCCTAAACTGAATTGTTTTGTCTCCCAGGGTGATATTCGTTGGCTGCAAATTGCTCATTTGATATTTAATTTCGTCTTTCGTATTTTCGCCATTTTCTTTTTTTAATTTAAATGAAATTGGACGGCAGTATCTGGTGGAAGAAGCGGTGTGATTTTTCCAATATATTTTTTTTTATATAACTTTCATTCGTTTCGGATAATTCCAGGGGCACAATTGTACATAAAATTATATTAGAATCCGCATAAAATGTATTGTTAGTGAAGTTTTGCTTATATATACTGTGTCCTCCACTGCCATCTAGACCCCACTTATAAATAATTTCAAGAATGTTTTCGATAATAACTTGCGACTGAACTTGTGCAAGTCTTTGCACAGTATGGTCTAAAAGATCCTGTAACGGCACCACAGCTTCGTTCTCAGATACTCTGACATTCAATGGGTAACATTTTTGTTTTGCTTCTGATACCACGTGATATGATGGATATATATCAGCCTCTCTAGATTTTGCTCCTAGCCGCATCGTTTTATAATCTTCTTTTGTCAGATGAAGATCAACTATGAGACCTAATACTTCTTCAGCACTGTATAGCCTTACATCCTTAGAAGACGATGAATCGTGAGCCTTTTTCATCATTTTCAAACGTTTAGGAGTTGCACTTAATGCAAGTCCCATTACCTTCGCCGCACTTCTTTTGCCCGATTTCACTAAACTTGATTTTGTAGCCGAACATAGATTTTCTAAACTTAGATTTGAAACAAGAGGCTTAAGTTTTCTCTGTTTGCTGCGATCAGAACTGAGTTCAAACATTTTTCTTGGCCTGCCTCGGCTCATCTTCGAAACAATGGGTTGTGCCATTGTAGGTGAATGTATGCCTGGGATTTTCAACTCAACACTGAGCCAATTTACGTTGTTATTGTTGAAACGTTCGTACATAGACTTACATTTACGCCATTTGGACAAAAGTTTGGTCACAAACACTTTTATGACATCTTTTATTTGTTTTAATAAAATGTCAGTTGGGTCATTTACACCAAACTTGTCCAACACGTATTGCACTAATCGTTCATTACGCTTGAATGACGAAAACTGATACAAATGTTCATCTCTTAATACTAAAAATAGTTCATTCCTATTTAATTTTCTTTCTTGAAAATTATAGTCATCATGAGTACCTGAAAAAAGGTTAAATTTTAACAAGGGGGGAAATATGGGGATGGGTTTATTGCTTCCCTGGAATCATCAATGTTTGTTGTGTCTTACAAAATATACAATTTGACGGAACTATGCGGAACTTTTTTTAAACATCAATGTATAGCAGTTTATTATGCGATTCTTTTCATTTACGTTAGTCCTGAACAAAACTTATTTTACAACCTAATTGTTTAAAACTTTTTACAAATAAGATATTGTACATGTAAATATATACTTGGTGCAAAATTCTGCATCCTAAAAATGTCTTAACTTTTGAGCACATACGCGAAACAGCCGTAGTTATGAGGTCAAATATTGAGCGTTGCATCGACTTCTGTCAACCGAGTGGAAAGAGAGATTTTTGACAGGTACCCGCAAAGATTAGCATTGTTTTTTCACAATTGTTTATTTGTAGTATTGTGACTCGATAATCATAGAATACATACTAAGTGGTTTTAGTTAATTTTGAAACATTTGAAAATTTTATTTTGTGTGCGTCGTGCCAAAAGAATGGGATAAACCAAATGTACGTTAGCACAGTATGAATGAATGACAATGGAAGGTATTGGTTCGAAAAATATTTAATACAATCTATTTCTTTAATTTTCACAGTGGTTTCAACGTTCAAATGCAATTTTCTGAAAACTTCAAATTAGCAGATTCATGGTTTTGGCATGAGGGGGACGATACTATCTGCAACTGAATAGCAATCACCGTTTAAGTATCTTCATTTTATTTTTCTAAGGACTTAGATTTTTTATATTTAAAAATGATTAAAAAATACGTTATATATACATAATTCTTAAATATTATATATAAAATTACGAAAAAACTATTCGTGAAAATGCAAACAGTGTCTTAATTAATAAGACAATTTAAGACGATAAATATCCATTGAAACAACTACTTCCCATGCAAATACACCTCCGGATATTGAATTATACAATGAAATATTTAAAATCTTATTTAATTTGATTTGTTACAACGCTCTATTAAAGTATATGTAACGTTTAGGTCAAATTCTCTTCAAACCAACTAACAATACAATTTAAAATAAAAGGAGAGATAGCAACAAATTAGAAGTGAAAGGACTTGGATTAAAACTAATGTCTTAGGCCATCTATAAACGCGTCATAATTCTTAAAACTATCTCTGAAAGATTACCCCCAGCCCCCAAAAAAAAAAAATTGCTCTCTGAATCCGCTTCTGACTTTAAATGATCTAATATTGTATATTGTTTAATTTATAAAGCCTTAGAGAGATATGTTTTATTTTAATTCTAGAAAACACATTATTAATAAATTTCTTATGAATTGATTTTAATTACGATAAACACGATTTATGAAAACACGCTACAAATCGCGAGCCCCCCATTCAACAAGCAAATCCTCTCTCTACCAACCAACCATTCTCGTTCTCTCGTTCGCAATCAACTCGATAAGTGCACGATTTCCCCGTTTTACAATTAACAATTAATTACGAATGGATGGATATTGTTGTGTAAGTTTAGTGTGGAGTCATGCACCGTAATGCAATGTAATAATAGAAAATGATTACAATTGCGATCCAGACTCGTGAATCATCTCTAGAAGTTGTAAATTATGTGCACGTTTCCTTGCCGAGTTCGTAGGCTGCAAAGAAAATCAGTTTGGTTCTCATTTGTATGGCGCGAAGTTTTGCAGGAGGAAAAAAGTGTACTCATTACGAAGGAAAGTTTTCACTCCAGAGGAAAATGTGAAATTTTATTGTGGATTAGTTTATAATTTCATTTATGTTGGAATTGTGGATATTAGATAGATGAAAAAAATTCGCGCTAAAGATCTTTATACTCTTATTTAAATACAGGGATTTTTTCTTACTTACTTACAAATCTTGAAGCAAATTGCTCTAGGCATAATTTATTGGTATATTTTAAAATCCACTTGAAATCAGTGTTTTATACGCATACAATTTCGAATTAAGAAAAGTCAAACGTTCAGGCTATTCTAAACTCGAAATATTACTTCATGCTTAATTAAGGATTGAAAACACTCGTTAAATGCTTCAAACTGAAAGTGTTGCTTATACTTAGAAGAAAAATTACCTGTATAAAAACATATATGACTCTATTTACATGGACTTTGCCAAGACGTTCGATAGGATTCAGCATACTATATTATTGCATAAACTTGAGTTGATGGGAATTGGTACAGATGTAATTACTTGGTTTAGAAGCTTTTTAGAGGATAGAACTCAGTGTGTCCGAATAGGTTCCCATCAATCAAATTCTATTCGGGCGTATTCGGGTATACCCTAGGGCTCGCATTGTGGGCATACTTTGTTTTTGTTGTTTGTTAATGATATAAACTCTGTGATAAAATCCAGTAAGTTTCTCATTTACGCCGATGACCTGAAAATGTTTAAAGCTATAGGTATAGCTGATGATCATTTTGCGTTACAGCAAGATTTTCAAAATGTTGAATCATGGTGTGAGGCAAATAAACTATATTTGAATATGAAGAAATGTGTTTATATCTCTTTCCGCAGGCGAAATTATAGGAATTTTGATTACTGGATTGGTGACCATCAGCTCGAGCGTGTTACTGAAATACGAGATCTTGGTGTACTGTTTTCATCTAACCTTAGTTTCGCGAAACACATAACTTTATGCTGTAATAAGAGCTTGATAATATTAGGTTTCATTAGAACATTTGCCGGAGACTTTAATTCGAGTACACTGATGAGATTGTACTTGACACTTGTACATCTCCATTTAGAATATGGCTCGTCAGTATGGGCTCCATATACCAGTACTGCAATTAAACAGATCGAAATGGTACAAAGCAAGTTTCTAAAACTAATGCAGTTCAGAGTTGATGGTCCTATGGTTTTAATTATGTTACTTTATTGGCTTTTTACATCCATTTTACTATATAGATATTTATTGTAATTTTTAATATGTTCATTCATTTATCTCTCTAAAATATCACTAGAACATACATTTTCAGAATATACTTCTTAATTCAACGCAAACACTCGTTTATTTGTATCCGGAATCTGGATTTCGAGAAGAAATTTTATTCAATCGACCTCAATGGATGGTGCAAAGGTGAATAGGCGCTCTTGTAATCTTGTGCAATTTTTGCCCGTTTAGTGATAAGCAAGTTATTAATTGAAACTGGTTTTAATTTTTATTGTTTTGTTCAATAATTGCGAATATTGCTCTACTTAAATTTAAGTTTCAATTATTAATACAAAAATGTTTTTATACCTACCTTGTTCTATAATTCCTTCTATTAAAACAAAAAAACTGGCGAAATTTATAAGTGAAGTTCTTTTAGTCGGTTCATTAATTCATATCGGTATCTAATAATAAATTCATAAGCTAAGCAAAAAATAGATTGAATTTTGCTCTGGCTATCTCCTCGGGGAAAGTCTGGCTCACCTCATCAGGCCTGACACGCCGGCAGTGCTCTTTTGAAAAATAAACGCGATGCATTTAAATTATACTTAAGCATATCCGGTTAAATAAGAAGAGATTTTTACTATAAATAGCCGCACTTTATACATAATATCGAATACCTTTGGCATTTCAAAATTAGATTACTGGATTCGTTTCAATAGAAGAAAACAACATTTTCTATGCATTTTTATTAGAAGTAATCGAATATATTAATTGCTACAATACTTTTTAAATAATAAAGACAACTCAATCAAATTTGTCATTTAAAACTTTGTAAAATATCTTTTAACAATTAGATAAAAAAGTTAAACATTTTTGTGAAACAACTCAAGGTGATATTTTTTTACCTAATTTAATTAATTAAAGCAAATTTAGAAATAATAACACGCAATAAATTATGATATTTTTACCTTTTAAAGAATCATTTAAACGTTGACTGTCACACATTAAAAAATGTGGTGAGCCCTAGTCTATTTTATTATGTTATTACAATTTATTACATAAAATGACCATAAAATAATCAGTTATATCTTGATTTAAATAAGTTTCTCATCTTTCACGTGTTTAAACATTTTTAACTACATTTTACTTGTTATATTTTACAAATATTTTGGTTTTATTTTCCAACTAGTTTCGACTTTAACAATGGCCCTAAATCGAAACTAGTTGCAATAAAAAGCATAATAAAAGTGAAATTTAACCAAGTGTTTTCTATTCAAATCTAATCAAATATATTAAATTTGTATCTGAAAATAAAATCATAGTGTGAAGCGAGTATGATTCACTTAGCACATTAATCAAATTAATTGTGAATCGTACTTAATTCATACGACAACCAACGTGTTGAAGAATAAAAACTAAAAGAGAACATTTGGTGTTGATTGACAACTTAGAACTTCAAGCTGAAGTAAGTTCAAGTATTTCGTGCAACTTTGCCTGTGAAATAATGGTGTATCCAGTGTGTATTTATAAACATAGGATTTTTCGTCTTTTCTGAATACAGGACCAAAAATAAAATTATCCGAGCTTAATCTATTTAGGGACAGAGAGCGCATTAACTAGCGTGAAAAGGAAGCGACTTTTCATGTGTCATTTTGGGCCGACACTAATGAATCCGTTATCAGATAAGAAATTTGCAGAAAATTGTCTCCTCGGGTGCATTCTAAATGTAGCAATAATTAAGGTATAATTAACTAATGGTTAAATATACGCTGACTAATAAAGACGTTGATATATCTTGCTCAGTACTAACCAAAATCTGTGTATTATTTATTTTTAAATGATTCAATCAGTGATTTTAAAAACACAGATAATATATGTATTCCTGCTAATTTTTTCTAGCTTAAGCTACTTCTATAAATTCAAAAATACAGAACAAGTAAATTAAAGAAATCATATATCAAAAAAATAACAGAAAAAAGTACCTACTTACATTTCTTAGGGTGGCACACTATTCAACCAGTGATTTTGAAAACACAGATGATATTTGTATTACTGTCATTTTTTTAGCTTCTTTAGGGCTGCATCCACAAATTCAAAAATACAGAACCAGACAAAATTTAAGAAATCATATATCAAAAAAATAACAGAAAAAAAGTACCTACTTACATTTCTTAGGGTGGGCACATTTTTTAACCAGTTATTTTAAAATTAAAAAGAAAACAGAACAAGACAAAATTAAAGAAAACACCTAATGCAAAAAATACTCAATGACATTAGAAGCGTAACACCAAGAAGGAATGATTTTTTTGAATTCATATTTTAGCAACAGAGTGACTATATTTAAAGCATACATTGATAACAATTTCAACCTTGTGCCTTTTATATTTATTGTGAAAAAAAAAATCACTTTTTCTATTTTGATAAAACTATTTATATGAGCTGTTTAGTACAGATGTTTTTAGTTTTCGTGTTTCCGTTGAGTGTGTTAAGCTTAAATAAAATGCCTTGAGTCCGAAGACGTCCACAATATCACCATTTGAGCGATTTTGACCGGGGTCAAGTTGTTGCTTATCGAGATGTCGGTATGTCCTATCGCGAAATTGCCCGCCGTATTGATTCCACTGCAGCAACTGTAATACGTGTGTATCAGGTATGGACAGAAGAAGGTAGAGGAGCAAGAAGAAGACCAATTGGTCAACCAAGGCGTACCACAGAACGTCAAGATCGGCGCTTAAGACAAATAGCCCTGCGAGACCGTTTCGCTACTACGCGTCAAATCGGCGATCAATGGATTGGAGAAGAAGGTAGGCCCGTTAGTATGCGAACCTTATATCGCCGCATTCAATCCTTTGGGCTTCTTTCGTACCGTCCAAGATTAGTGCTTCCTTTAATAGCGAGACACTGTCGCCAAAGGTTGGACTGGTGCAGAGAACGGCAGCATTGGGAGGCAGAATGGCACGATGTATTCAGCGATAAATCACGATTTTGTCTAGGCACGCATGATGGCCGTAGAAGGGTACGACGCTACCGTGGAGAACGACCTGATCTTAGGTTTGCTATTGAGAGGCATGCACACAGGACTGCTGGAGTAATGGTTTGGGGGGCTATTGCTTATGGTAGTCGATCACCTCTTGTATTCATTCGAGGCAGTATGACAGCTGCGCGTTATGTTGAAGACGTCATACGACCGACTTTGTTGCCTTATTTAGATGGCCGCCCAGACGTACTTTTTCAACAAGATAACGCACGTCCCCATATTCCTCGTCGAACTATGAACTTTTTTAATGAAGCTGGTGTTAATGTTTTGGCGTGGCCGCCCCGTTCGCCGGATTTAAATCCCATTGAACATGTGTGGGATATCATGGGAAGAAGAATATTCTCTTTGCACCATCCTCCACAGACTCTAGCACAGTTGATCGATGAAATTCAAGTTGCTTGGAACGAGATGCCTCAAGAAGACATCGACCATCTCATTTTGTCGATGCCCAGACGTCTACAGGAGTGTATACAGCAAAGGGGTCGCCAAACACATTATTAATTTTTCTTAGATTGTTTTTTAATAAAATTTCTTGAAAATGTAATCATTTTATTCTCGATGTAAGACTACCATACTGGCAAAAAATCAAGTTAAAACAATAACTCCTTCTGGGTGTTACGCTTCTAATGTCATTGAGTATATTACTGAAGAAAAGTACCTACTTACATTTCTTAGGGTGGGCACACCTGGCTACAATTTGGGCATCAATCCAGTAGAATCGTACGAACATTCCATTTGTTGGCAACAGGCATGATTTAATCCAACCTGATGCTGGATTAAATTTTGTCTTCAAGCCGCGATCGGCGCGATTTAATCCGCATTAATGCGATCATGAAGAAAATCGCAATCATGTGTGCCCACCTTTAGGCTTTAAAAATATTGAATCCGTTATCAGATAAGAAATTTGCAGAAAATTGTCTCCTTGAGACAATCGTGTGTGCCCACCTTTAGGCTTCAAAAATATTTTCTTTGTAAAATATGCCAACTAAATTATTAACTACTTCTTCTCTTTTTGGTATAATATTTAGTGATGATAGTGGTAATTAACGTTGGCAATTATCACTGATAATTTACCGTTAATTACGGTATATAACCCAGATGTTTCGGTGACATTGGTAACATTATTTTGTGCGCATTTGCCACCTTAAGGCTTCAAAAATATTTTGTTTGTAAAATATGACAATTAAATTATTAACTACTTCTTTTCCTTTTAGTATAATATTTAGTGATGTTAGTGGTAATTAACGTCGGCAATTACCACTGGTAATTTATTGTAAATTACTGTATATCACTCAGATGGTTCGGCTACATTGGTAACATTATTTTATGCGCATTTGCAAGAGAGATTAAAGGTAAAAAAATACTTTCCTGGAGAAAATACAGTCTGATTAAATTTACTGTTATATAATGCCATATGTACAACACATAAACATACCTATTGAAGAAATTCATTTAAAAATAATTAATTATAGTATATTTTGTACTTCTCATTAAATCAGTGTTTTATACGCGTGGCGCATGAAGTAAAATTTCGAGTTTAGAAAAGCCTGAAAATTTGGTTTGGTCGCTCCGCTTCGCGGAGCGACCAAACCAAATTTTAAGGCTTTTCTAAACTCGAAATTTTACTTCATGCTTAATCTGGGAGTGGAAGACACTCGTTAAAGGCAAGTCATTAAATTAAACGTCATTAATTTTGAATGCAGTTTAAATAATGTAGATTTTTACCTTTTTATATTGTGTGTATCAATTTCAATAAATATTGTTGAAATTAAAAAAGGTGAAGGATTCTGTTAGTAGCCAGCTAACCTTGTTAAATTTACGAATTTTACTTTGTTAAATAAATGTTGACGTTTTGTGTGTGGGTATATTTTACGTTTACTTGTCAATTTTACTAATTACTACGAATTGTCTAATAACTATGTTAAAGATTTTCTTTTTTTTTTTAGTTAAGTTTCACTATTTTCAAATTTTTGTTTTCCAATATTCCTGTTGTTATTGTCAATTTTTGTTATTAGTAATTTTTATGAAGTTTGTTGGTTGTGACGATTTTATTTAAAACCCTAATAATTATTACTATTTATAATTTGAAAATTAAATATTATTTTAATTTAAAAATAAGAGATTTTTGTCAATTTTATAAAATAGCAAGTTGAAGTTGTCGTAACTGTAATCACTTAATATAAGTCTCAGTGTTAAAAAATGTTTCATTTGTGAATTTTTAAGATGTTCGTTTTTAAATTTTATGGATTTTGTAATTTCTTTACTACTATTAATTATTGTTGACATTTTGTCTCAATTTTATCGGTATATTTATTTTATGTATTTTAACCAAATAAATAAAATAAATAATAACGATATAAAAAATAATTAAATTCTATGCAAATAGAATACAAGTTTTCTTTAAAATTCTTATTTATTGCAAATTTTTATGACAGTAAATTAACTTAGAAGACAATTCAGAATATTAAATGTTTTCTAAGCCATAAACTCAAAAATAAAGAACATGATAAAATTAAGGAAAAAATATCATCAGTGATATAAAATTACCGGTAATTTAAATCATAAGATGAAAATATTATTATAATTGAAAATGAGAGATTTCTGTCAATTTTGAAAATGTTTGTATTTTAATTTGATTGATTTCGTAATTTTTTTAACTTAGTATGAATTGTACTTTTTTAATTTAGAATCTTTGCAATTTTTGGGATTACATGTTTTTTTTTTGCTGTACAGATAGTATTATTTTAACTATAAATTACCAATTGTTACCATTTTTCCGGTAATATTACCGAGAATTTTAAATTATTGGTAATTTTACATCACTGAAGATTTTCTTTGTTAATTTTATTATTTTCTTTATTTCTGAAATTATCGAAGCAGCCATGATTCAGTAAGTTTTATGTTTAACTTTAAATTACCAATTGTTACAATTTTTCCGGTAATATTACCGAGGATTTTAAATTAATGGTAATTTTACATTACTGATGATATTTTTTCGTTAATTTTATCTTTATCATGTTCTTTATTTTTGAATTTATAGAAGCAGCCACGAAGAAGGTAAAAAATTTGCGAAATATTGCCCCCTTAAGAAATTAGTTAAAAAAACATGTTATACGATTTAAACAAATAGAATTACTTTTATTTATTTATTGTATTTAACGGTTATTTAACATCACTATTATCATCATCATCATCATTATCATTTAATTTAGAATTCCTTTTAATTTTTACACAACATTTCTGTCTCCAAACCCAAACATATAAAATTATAATTTAAATATTGGAACTGCTATTCATCTCTGAACATGAATTTAAAATTTGTATTCTCTTGAATAAGAGAGACAAAAAATTCACATTTATTTTCATTTCAGAATTGTAAGTGACCGTAAATATTTTTATATAATCAATAAGCAATAATGTTCTTTTAATTATTTATTTCTAAGAAGAATTTGTCTGTTTTTAATTTGTGAAAGGTATGTCGTATAATATAATCATCAATCCAGTGTTATCTCTTTTTATCATGCCAATAAAAAAAGTTTACTGTTTGACTAATCTTATCCAGCATTATCTGCGGCGCATTAATTTGTAATTTTAGAATCTTCGACGTTTGTCGCTCGGTTTCCATTTATTTATTGTCCATTCGTGGAAGTCCGAATGGAAAACATGAATATCGAATTATATTTACGACGTCTCCGATTAAAGAAAACGATTCATTGATAATAAAAGAAATAAAGAATAAACGAGTCACCAAAATTTGTAATTGCAAAATAAGATGTTGGAATATAGGAAAAAATACTCGTGTGAAAGTCAGACCAAAGTGTGTTGCATTACCGGTAAAAATTTTATATCGTAAAACATCTTCACAATTTAACGGTCAATTGCTAATGTTTTACTAATATTTTGGTAAATTTATTAACGCTATGTGTTTATGGAGCAAATAAAATTATTTTTTTATACAAAATCATATAAAAACATTTTTATAAATCTAAATAACCAAGAGCTACCAGTTTTAATATTAATAAATGTTGAAATCTTAATTATTTATTAGTATTTACACTGAACATTTTTGATAACAGACCAATTAATATAATAAAAAAATCTCATTATTCTACTGAATGTGCGTAATTTAGTACGTTAGTATGTTCCTCTTGTTTTATCTATTAATTTTTAAATTTTTAAAATCAGTTTGTAAACATTGGGATTTTGTCGATATACTAATAGTAATAATAATAAATATCGGATTCCCAGCTGGTCTAAATAAAGACGATGCACATGTTTTTATATATCACTATAAATCAGTGTTTTATACGTGTAGCGCATGAAGTAAAATTTCGAGTTTAGAAAAGCCCCGTGAAAATTTGTCTCGGGTCGCTGCGCGACCCTCGACAAATTTTCTATACGGGGCTTTTCTAAACTCGAAATTTTACTTAATGCTTAATCTGGGAGTGGACCGTCAAGATTTTCAACATGTCGAGATTTTCGACGTTCCTTGTTTTTTTTTTTAAGTTCAATTTAAGGCTTTAAACGAGTGTTTTCTACTTCCAGACTAAGCATGAAGTAAAATTTCGAGTTTAGAAAAGCCTAAGCATTTGGATTGGCCGGCTTAAATCATAAGTGGAAATCTTCGTTGAATGCATATGGGGGAAAGTAGAAAATATTTATGAAAATTGTCCTTTATGAACTCAAAATTTTAATTATTAAATTTATGTATAGCACAATCGTGATTAATATTAAAAATTTTATTATTTAACTTTATGGAAGCGTTTCTTTTTTAACACTTCTTTATTTTGTTTTACTTTTAAGTTTAGCAAATAAAAATGACTAAAGTAATTTCAACTAATTAAATTCCAAAATTGTACAATCCCCAACGATTAATTAACTTATTATGCCCGCACAGAAATCGATCAATTAAAATTTTAATTAAACAAAGTGAGCCGGGGACGAGAGAGTGAGCAAGGTATCAAAATGGGGTTTCAATTGAATTGTGTAGTCAGACAATGAGCGCTGCGAGACGTAAGAAGAGGGAAATCTTAGTGAAATTACACCGACAAAGAATCCATTCACAATCGAACAATCACCTGGAATTAATCAGGGCGAATTTAAACAAATCAGCGCGCCAACAGGGAATCGGCGAAATTAAATAAGTTCGATAAGTAGTTTAGTTTTCGACGGATTCCGATCGACGATTCCGAGTCGTCTTTTTCTTTATCAGGCAGACTAATCCGGGTCCGAAAGCTAAAGGCTCGTTATATCGTCGTTGATGTCATGATAAAGGAGGGGGTGAGCTTACAGTCCTTCCAGACAGGAATGTTATAATTGCCAGAGGGTAATGTCTTTGCGTCTTTGTGGGCTGCTAGTTAGAATTTATATTGAATTTAAAGTTGTGTACACATTTTTTGAATCCCTGGAAGTAACTTATAGTTTTTTCTTTAAAATTTGAATATATAGAAAATATAAATAATTAACATCGTTATATTTTACCTTTGACGAGGGTTTCCACTCCCAGACTAAGCATGAAGTAAAATTTCGAGTTTAGAAAAGCCTGAAAATTTGGATTTGCCGGGGCGCGCGAGCGAAGCGAGTCGCGCCCCGGCAAATCCAAATTTTCAGGCTTTTCTAAACTCGAAATTTTACTTCATGCGCCAGGCGTCTAAAACACTGATTTATTCTGAATTTAAAAACACATCAAAATAATATATTTAATTAGAACACAGAATCAGAAAATGTATCTGTTCTATCAACATCCCGTGTCAATAAATATTAGTACACATTTTTTTAAACCTTCGAAGTAACTAAAGTTTGTCTTTTAAAATTTTAATATATACAAAATTAAAATAATTAACATAGTTGTAATTTACCTTTGACGAGGATTTCCACTCCTAGACATAGCATGCAGTAACATTTCGAGTTTAGAAAAGCCTGAACATTTGGATTTAAATAAAAATGATGATGATGATGATAATAGTGATGTTAAAGGGAATTCTATTTTGTATTGTGGAGGCTTCTACTTCGTTATACATGTTAATTTAACAATAAAACACTTTAAACTTTGTTGGATAACACTTAAAAATATATTCAAAATTAAAATAATTAACATAGTTGTATTTTACCTTTGACAATGATTTCCTCTCCCAGACTCAGCATTAAGTAAAATTTCGACGTTAGAAAAGCCTGAAAATTTGGATTTGCCGGGGCGCGCGAGCGAAGCGAGTCGCGCCACGGCAAATCCAAAGTTTTAGGCTTTTCTAAACTCAAAATATTACTTCATGCGCCATGCGTATAAAACACTGATTTATTTTGAATTCAAAAACACATCAAAACATTATTTTTAATTAGAATAACACAGAATTTGAAAATGTATCTGTTATCAACAATATACCGGGTCAATAAAAATCACTCGTAATTAGGTTTTCAACATTTTTTTTTATAAAAACTTTTAGCTCTTGGTTTCACAGAATTTTACCATATAATTTATATAATAGTTTTTCAATGATGTTGTATGGAATAGATCGTTTTAAATTAGCTCAACGACAGCTGAATTTAATTTACTGAAATACCAGTAAAACGTTGGCAAATTACTGGTAAATTTAGGAGAGTTGATATTTTTTAGGTTTTTATTCAGGATTTTATTACAGTCTCTAATTAGGTTGTTGCTTGTTTCTTCTTAACATATTGACCTGTTGTACATCTATTAATTCTGTGGCTTAGAGCTAAAAAGGAAAATGTAATTGTTTTGGAAAGTAAAATAATTGTTCAAAACATGATATACATAATCAGATTCTATGGAATACAGGGATTGAATGATAGAATAAATTTGAGGATATGGTAAATCATGTGTTGACAGTCAGTAGTGCCAACCTAATTTAAAATTCAAAGCCTACTCTAAATCATGCTTTTAACGATAGCTCAGTATATTTAAACTTTGGTTCATATATATGTAACCAAAGATTAAACACATCATGCTATCGTTAAAAACATGATTTAGAGTAGCATTTGAATTTTAAATTAGATTGGCACTACTGTTATTATCGACAGCCCTGTATATTTAAACTTTGGTTCATATATATGTAACCAAAGTTTAAACATACCGTGCTATCATTAAAAACATGATTTAGAGTAGGCTTTGAATTTTAAATTAGATTGGCACTACTGACTGTCAACACATGGTCTAGCATAACCTAAAACTTATTCTATCATTCAATTAGCATTCAGGGAAACTCCACAATAAAATGCCGCCTACTCTAAATCATAATTTAAACAATCGTACTGTACAACTTCTACTTTATGTCATTTAGAATTGAAATAACTTAAAATAACAAACTTTCAATGCGATTTTCTCAAATGCGAATTTTTCGACATTCTCATTTTTAGCTCCAAGCCACGGAATTGTTTTCTATATTTTTGTGCTATTAACATTTCATGTGAAAGTTATATAATGTTCACTTAATTAACACCCTCACTCATATTAAATTGGTGTGTGTGTGTAAAGTGCACATGCGACAGTATATCATAAAATTATGGCTCGAGTAATAAACATTTTGTGTTTAGTGGTGGGTGGTGCATTTCGGGATGGAGTCGTTCTAATTAAATATATATTTAACAGATGTATGCAGGTGAAGTGGGTTGTAAATCCGGGATGGCGTTATGATAAATCTGCTTACGCTTTCCTCCCACCCACATCCATAAATCGTCCAGGGAACATCAATCTGAATATGTATGTATATCATGACTTTAGAGCCCTTTTCGTATAAAGGGTTGAGTGGTTTTTATGTAGAGATTTTAAAATCAGCAAGTGGAGGGGCCAGGAGATAACAATTAACTAAATTTTACAGAAGAATAAAAATAATGTAATATATGTATATAAAGTTTCCCCTCTTGCACGTACTGAATCATATTCAACTATGATTTTAAGACTTGGTTAAATATTACTAATATTAGTAAACAGTGGCGCAGCCAGGAGTTCGTCTTAGAAGGGCCCAAACAAAGTGAGATCAAACTTTAACAGAATGTTATCAACTTCATTTTTATCAGTGTTTTATATGCGTGGCGCATAAAGTATAATTTCGAGTTTAGAAAAGCCTAAAAATTTGGTTTGGTCGCTCCGCTTCGCGGAGCGACCAAACAAAATTTTAAGGCTATTCTAAACTCTAAATTTTAGTTTATGCCTAATCTAGGAGTGTACATACTTGTGAGAAGTTTCAAATACAACACTTTTGTAAAAATTACAAATGTCTGCATAATTTCAGAGTATGCATCAGGATGTATACTTAAAAGAATAATTCCCTGTATCTTAAATTCTAATATTTATTTTCTTGTTAAATTATATTTTTTAAATTATATTTATAGCTTTAAATAAAATTTAAAAAATATAAATTAACAAGAGAATAAATATTAGAATTTAAGATACAGGGAATTATTCTTTAAGAATACATCTGGTGAATATTTCCAAGTAGTAAACCATTTCATCGGCTTCTTAAATGTGATTTTAATCGTATTAAGCTGTGTTGACTTGTGTTATTTAAAATATATAAACTATAACTTTTAATTGTGTAGCAATATACTCCAAAGGCTTATAGCCTTTTAGAGTATATTATGATAATTTAAGTCCACTCTCTTTTAACTCTGTTAAACATATTTATTTATTTTTTACATTTTACCCATAATTTTGTATTATTATTTAATAATTTATTATATTTTATCACTAATTGAAGTTATTATTTTATTTTCTGAAATCATACATGTAGGTATTTTAAAATGTAGCAACTTTCATTGTGTCTTATTTTTTTTTGTTTTCTTCTTTGTGCGAGTATATTAACCTGGGACGCTTAACCAATTAAAACATGTCATATTTTTGTATTTGTAACTAGTCGCGATTTTGTACATATTTACTCTGTTAATCTTTTTGACAAATTAAATACTTTTTACTTTCCCCCGTATGTAATACAAAGGGAAAGTATTGTTTTCGTGAAAATTTTCGAATCAAAAATTTTAGCGGAAATATCCGTTTTGAGGTCCCCTGAGTCGAATAAGACCATTCTTGAAAAATGTCTGTGTGTCTGTGTGTCTGTGTGTCTGTGTGTCTGTGTGTCTGTGTGTCTGTGCGTCTGTGTGTCTGTGCGCCTGTGTCTGTGTGTGAGTCTGTGTGCGCTGTACCGCAAAAACCGCTAATGATATCGAGATGAAACTTGAAACTTAAGCTTTTTGTTACAATCGGAAGAACTGAAAATCTTTTGGTGAAAATCGGAAAACCGGAAGTGGTACTTTATTCTTAGCGTTTTTCAGTTTTTTTCAGATTTTTTCAATAAATGTTCATCAAACAAAAAATTCTTTCAAATAAAAGTTGTAGATAATAACAAAATGAAGATGTATTGTTCATTTACTTTTTGTCATAGCACTCTTAGTTTTTGAGATATTTCATAAGTTGTGTGTTTTATCTAGTTATTGGTGTGTGACAGTGTATGTGTCGATACAATTGAAAAATGTTTCAAATAAAAGTTGTTGTAGGAACTAAAGATTTTTTGTAGATTCACTTTTTGTCATAGCACTCTTAGTTTTTGATATATTTAATAAATAGTGTTTTTTATCTAGTCATTGATTTGTGTCAGTGTATGTGTTGATACATTTTAAAAATGTTTCAAATAAAAGTTGTAGTTATCAAAAATTTGAAGACATTTTGAAAATAATAATGCTACAAATATTTTAAAAGTGATTTAATACGCAATTTACGGGGGAAAGTACTATGATGGACACATCACCATTTTTTAAAATTTATTTACGGTATTACCTTTGTGCAATCAGTATTATTATTATTATTTTAATCGTAGAAACTAGAAAATGTTATTCATTTTTAGATTTTACCTCATCTTTTGCAAAATAAATTATACCCAATTTTTCAATTTCGAAGTAAGTTTATCACGAATGCAGGGGGTTTACCTAAAACTTCACAGATTAATTAACAAGATACTAAAAATGTTATTAAGGTTTTGTTTGTTTTAATTAATAGATGTTATTCAAGGCTTCACATTAAGATGGAATTGGTATAACTCATAATTTCAGTTTCGCTGTCAGACGCGTGAGAAATCATCCTATGTGATTCCTTTGCATAAAAGTGGTAGTAAGAACTTAGTAACAAACTATAGACCAATATCGATTCAGTCGATTATTCCTAAAGTGTTCGATAAAATTATGAGCGATTTTTTCACTGATTCATTTAGGTCTATCATTACTGATAATCAGCACGGTTTCTATCCATCAAGATCAACAACATCAAATTTATTTATATATAATGCTTACATTGCAGAAGCCTTACATAAAGGTAAAGAAGTTGACTCTATTTACACCAACTTTCGTAAGGCCTTCGATCGTGTAAACCAGTGGTCTCCAAACTACGGCCCGCGGGCCAAATCCGGCCCGCGACTTGCATGAATACGGCCCGCGATTGTTTGTAATTTTTTTTGTAATTGTCATATTTTGAAATATTGTAACAATTGTTCCTTAAATTTTTCATAATTTTATAAAATTAATCGGATCTTGGCCGACTTTTATTATGTATAATTGTCTTTGTGGCCCGCGAAGAAGATAGTTTGGAGACCCAGGGTGTAAACCATAAACGATTACTTATTAAATTAGGAGCGTATGGCTTCTCAGGAATGCTTGCCCGTTGGATAGAATCCTATGTATCAAATAGAATACAGTTTGTCAAATTTGATAAACATTTATCTTATCCTATTGACATATCCTCAGGTGTCCCACAAGGGTCTCATCTGTGGCCCATTCTATTTTTTCTCTTCGTTAATGACATAGGGGATAGCTTCCAGAGCTCCTACTTGCTATTTGCAGATGACCTAAAATTATTTCGAAAGGTCTCGGATTTTAGATTGTGTGGCTCTACAGAGAGACTTAACAGTCCTTGAAAGCTGGTGTAGAGATAACTCTATGAGCCTAAATATTAGTTAATACAAAAGCATAAAGTTTAGCTGGAAGACAACTAACAGTATTGATTTCACATACATGATAAATAATATAGTATTGGATAAGGTATCCGAAATTAAAGATCTCGGGGTCATATTTGATCGAAAGTTTCAGTTTAATGCTCATATCGAATCTGTTGTAAACCGCTCTCTAAAACTTATTGGAATTGTCAAAAGGGTTACAAGAGACTTTAGCGACTCTCATAGTATACTACGTTTATATTCATCAATGGTCCGGAATATTCTAGATTATTGTTGTATTATTTGGTCGCCGGCACAAAATATACAGTGCGAACGTCTAGAGCGGGTGCAAAGAATATTCATTAAATATAATTGCTACAAATCCAATATTTTCTATTCGAGCAACAATTATGATTACTTGCAAAGCTACTTTGGCTTACAGTCTGTAGCATATAGGCGTATATTTTTTGAAGCATGTTTTAGCTACAACATTCTTAACAACAAAATTGATTGCATACAATTAACCAATTTATTTATGAATATTCATGTACCTCGGTACAACACTCGTGATAAGCTATTGTTAGCTCCTATGTGGAGACGAACTAATGTAACATTTAATAGTTCTTTAAACAGAATGATTACACATACTAACTCATTGCACGCTAACATAGATTTTTTAAATATATCTAAACGATCTTTTAAACATAATTTGCGAAATTTTTTATTTTAATTAATATTTATTGTAATTTAATTTTAATGTGACAATATTGTATTTCATCTTATCATTTTAAATGTAGTTAATTGGTATCCATAAATAAAGAATATATATTTTTCTAAAGGAATGGAATATTTTAAGACAGTTTTATCATATGCATATTTTAAATTGCATTGGTTGTTTTTAAGTTATAACCAATTTTTTATATTTTCAAGAACTTTTAATTCACTTATTTTAGGTAGCACAAGTTCTCAAAATTAGCATACATAACTTAAAATACATTGAACAAATATAAAACACTAATATTAACAAGAGTATAACTTAATTCTGGTTAACATTTATTTATCTAATTGTTGAAAAAATATTATTAAAGACGCTTAAACTTTTTAGCAGATTCAAAAAGAAACTTTACTTTCATCAAAATAATATTTTCTTGTTAGTCTGGGGAGTTTTAGGTGAAATACCATTTATATTGGATAACGATGGAGGCTTTAACTTCTTTATATTTGTATAACTGAGACTTTAAGTGACTATAATTTCAAGAACGTCAACTTCTTATTTTTAAACTAAACGTGTTTTATTTGTGATATATATTTGTTATTTTAGTAACATTTTTTATTAAATAAATTCCATTGATTTGAATAATTTCAGGTCATTTTGAACTTTTGCAATTTTGTTAAAAATTGTTGGATTCAATTTTTTTCAACGTTACAATCATAATTGTTACATTTATAATTAGATAATCTTTGTGATATTATTATTAAAATTGTTTCTTTAGTAGTTTATTTAATAAGCATTATTTTACATAATGTTGGTATAATTTAAGCTTTAGCAATTTCCTGCAATAAAACAAGGTTTGTTGATTATCTGTAGCATATATCATGATTCATATTTTAAAATTCTAGACGCTAAGTTTACTAAAACACAAACAATGCACACGAATTTGTGTTGGTTCTAGATTTGAACAACAAAATAAAAAAACATCAATTCTATTTATTTTATGTCATAAGTTTTACTACAAAATAAGTTTCTAACTGATCGTCTAACGAGGGATTCCACTCCCAGACTAAGCATGAAGTAAAATTTCGAGTTTAGAAAAGCCTGCAAATTTGGCTTAGCCGCGTAGCGCAGCGGAGCGGCCAAGCCAAATCAGGCTTTTCTTAACTCGAAATTTTACTTCATGCGCCACGCGTATAAATCACTAACTTCAAGTGAAATCTTCAACCAATTCTTAAGAGTGAAATAAGTTCAGTATGTCAACTATCAATTGTTTAAATTATGGGAAAAGCGAACAATTTTTTTAACTGAAATAATTTCAATTTACAATCAAGGTCTTTACACCTTTCTTTATGATAGTGGATAGTGTAGTTTTACTACAAAATAAGTTTCTAACTGATCGTCTAACGAGGCATTCCACTCCCAGACTAAGCATGAAGTAAAGTTTCGAGTTTAGAAAAGCCTGCAAATTTGGCATGGCCGCGTAGCGCAGCGGAGCGGCCAAGCCAAATCAGGCTTTTCTAAACTCGAAATTTTACTTCATGCGCCACACGTATAAACCACTAACTTTAAGTGAAATTTTCAACCAATTCTTAAGAGTGAAATAAATTCAGTATGTCAACTATCAATTGTTTAAATTATAGGAAAAGCGAACAATTTGAGATCTGTCATAGATGAAATGTTTTCTATATCTTCCGTAAATATGTCATATACAAGGTGTTTCATCTAAAAAAGCCCCAGAGTAATTAACAAGAAACAAAAATGTTATTAAAGTTGTGTTTGTCGTAATCAATAGATGTTATTTAAGGCTATATCTTCAAAATATTGACCATTTTTGACATGTGTATAAATTTTTACAACTATCGGCTATAATTAAGTTATATTATTGATATTAATATGGTAATGTAATTTTCAATGTGTTTTAATTATTTTTATTGTTAGATAAGCAAATGTTAAGAAGTTGTATAACTTTAAATTTGTGTATGAAAAGTTCTTGAAAATATAATAATTGGTTATAACTTAAAAATTCGTAACTTTTTACGATTTTGTTAATTTTATCCTATTTTGTCAAATTATCGCGAATTTATAACGATAATTATTTTTTAAATATATGTCTCGATTCGTGTGATAAATTACCACTTGTACTGTTAAAACAGCTCTCTTACACTTATTATTTACGGTGGCATAAAGACCTTATCTCGCCTTTCAGCCGTAATAATAAAAACGGTCTGAAGTTCTTGAAACTCGACGGAAAGAATGTGCGGTGTATGCGTGGTAGCCAATATTATTTTTAATAACTGCATTAAAAGCCGACCATGTGTGCCTCATTATTTCGGAATTTATTCCAGCTTTTAACAATTCCAAATACGTCGAAAAGCAGCAGCGCGCGGTTAATTAACATATTAATACGTATTAAATCGACGCTGGAAACAACTTAATTACCTGAAATAATATTTGTTAGGTATTACAAAACTTAACGCGGAGTGACCAAATCAAATTTTCAGGCTTTTCTAAACTTGAAATTTTACTTCATGCTTAATCTGGAAGTGGAAAACACTAGTTTGAAGCTCAATTTAAACTCTTTTAGGAATCAACGAATATTGAAAAACTCACTTCGTATGCAAATGTAAGCTCAACAAAATAATCTCTGTATTATGCTCTATTCCATGGGTCTCAAATTGTATTTATACCGGGTGTTGACTCCGTCGGACGCAACATAGGAAATCGCATGTTAATTTTAAAGTGTTCAAATATTGGCTTCCCTATTTATTTTAGAGACAAAAAGAATTTCACTTTTTTGTAGAGGAAAAAATTCTAAATTTATGAATGTTCACACTCAACACTGAACGTTTCTCTAAGTTAAAATAATTAAGAAAAAGTGATGTGATTTTATAAAAATAATGACATACTATGGAATTGATACAACAATTGCGGATATTCCCTGTTTTTTTTAAGTACAATTTAAAGCTTTATACAAGTGGTTTCCACTCCCAGACTAAGCATGAAGTAAAATTTCGAGTTTAGAAAAGCCCTGTGAACATTTGTCGAGGGTCGCGCAGCGACCCGAGACAAATTTTCTGGGCTTTTCTAAACTCGAAATTTTACTTCATGCGCCACGCGTACAAAACAAAAATATTGTGAATTTATGTATATTTGAACAACACTTGAAATCAGTGTTTTATACGCGTGGCGCATGAAGTAAAATTTCGAGTTTAGAAAAGCCCAGAAAATTTGTCTCGGGTCGCTGCGCGACCCTCGACAAATTTTCACGGGGCTTTTCTAAACTCCAAATTTTACTTCATGCTTAGTCTGGGAGTGGAAAATACTCGTTTAAAGCTTTAAATTGAACTATATTAAAAAAACAGCTAAAATAATTAAGAAAAAGTAATGTGATTTTATAGAAATGACATACCATGGAATTGATACAACAATTGCGGATATTCTCTGTTTTTTTTTGAAAGGTCAATTTAATTATTTTTATTTAATGCTTCAAACAAGTGTTTTCCACTCCCAGACTAAGCATGAAGTAAAATTTCGAGTTTAGAAAAGCCCCGTGAAAATTTGTCGAGGGTCGCTGCGTGACCATCGACAAATTTTCTGGGCTTTTCTAAACTCGAAATTTTACTTCATGCGCCACGCGTATAAAACACTATAATATTGTCAAATCTATGTATTTTCTAACTTTACTTATAATCGCGTGGCGCATAAAGTAAAATTTCGAGTTTAGAAAAGTCGAAAATTTGTCTAGCGTCGCTGCGCGACCCTCGACAAATTTTCACGGGGCTTTTCTAAACTCGAAATTTTACTTCATGCTTAGTCTGGGAGTGGAAAACACTCGTTTAAAGCTTCAAATTGAACTATTTAAAAAATCAACGAATGTCAGAAAATGTACAGCTAAAATTTTTAAGAAAAAGTAATGTGATTTTATAAAAATAATGACATACCATGGAATTGATACAACAATTGTGGATGTCAAAATAGCACAAGATATTGCTGTTACCTAATTAACGACAAAAATCATAACGCAAACATCGTGATAACTGTGGTCTGCATAAAAGCACTTTATTAGGAGGATTTTTTCTTGTATAATGTAAATCATTTCGAAAACATTTACTTTAATTAAGTGACTGCGATATCTTTCGCCATTTTGACATCCGTAATTGTTGTTTCAATTCCATGGCATGTCATTATTTTTATAAAATCACATTTCTTTTTCTAATTATTTTAACTTAGAGAAACGTAAAGTGATAAACGTTAACGCAAATGAATTCAGGATTTTTCCCTCTACAAGAAAGGTAATTACATTTTGTTTCTAAAATAAATAGGGGAGCCAAAATTTGAACATTTCAAAATTTACATGAGATTTTCGCCAAGTCAACACCCGTTTATTGCTATGCATGTGTAATAATCCTTGCATCTGATATACCCAGAATTGTGTATCAGAAAATTTGAAGATTCGAAGCGTAAAATTAACGTTTATGCGCAAACTTGCTGTAAACTAAACTTCCTAAAGTAACAGTTATTAGAGCATACTCGAGTTTGTCTTTGCCTGGAATTATCTATGAGATTCCGAACTTTAATTGGTGTATTTACACACAACTCAGTCGTCGGCTGCTTTGGAATTACATCCTAACATAATATTATTTCACGTATGTAAAGTATAAATATGTTAGTCAAAATTGAAACTACAATATTATCAAAAGGATTTAAGTAATTACTATTTGTCTTAAGGCAAATTAGATATTTGTTATATTTAAATAAAATTAGCAAATCCTTTGATTTGTTTTATAAACATGTAATAAAAATGCAAAACAAAGCAAGTGATTTATTTTTAAATCCTTGATCATGTTTCACGAAGCTATCAACGAGAAACAAGTAAAATACATGGTTTGACTGGTAAGTAATGTGAATGTTACCAAAATGCAGAAGCTAGGGAGGGAGAAGGAAAATAGAAGGGAAGAAATTCAGTTTTATTTATTTATGTAAAGTTTTGTTTGTAACAAAGAATGCCAATAAAGATCTTTTTTATGCCAGAACTTTTATATATTCAAAAATATAATTAAATTCAGTTAATATTCTTCAATATAGATCCTTTGGGCATCAATATAGCATTTCTTGCGGTTTTATCACATGTATTAGACGCACTTGAAAGTGGCTATCAAGTTGATGCCATTTATACTGACTTTTCGAAAGCGTTTGACCGTGTTAATCATGCTTTGCTGTTGATCAAACTTAAGAAAACTAGGGTTTGGCATTTCTGTAATTAACTGGCTTCAAAGTTTTCTTTCATCGCGTTCGCAATTTGTTAAGATTCAGAGCTATATATCTTCAGCAATCAACGTTACATCTGGGGTACGGCAAGGATCGCATTGTGCGCCTATATTATTTCTTTTATTTATTAACGACGTTGGAAAATCCTTTAGGTACTGCAACTACCTGTTATTCGCAGATGACCTAAAATTATTTAATACTATTAAGAATGTTGATGACTGTGTTGCATTACAGGAGGATTTAACCCGTCTCTCGCATTGGTGTGTTTCTAATAAGTTACGTTTAAATATCTCCAAATGTTCTAGTATTAAATTTTGTCGTTCGGAAACAGACCATTTACATATCATTTAAATAGTAACTCTTTAAATTGTACAGATATTATTAAAGACCTAGGCATAATATTGGATAATAAACTATCATTTATTCCACATGTCAACTACATTGTTGGCAATGCTCTAAAAACTCTTAGGTTAATTAAACGATTTTCATCCATGTTTAACGTTAACACCAGCAGATTGTTGTACACTAGTTTAGTTAGATCAAAACTAGAGTATGGTTCTGTTATTTGGTACAGAGCAAATTTTTAAGAATTGTTCATTTTAAATTAGGTCTTACTAGAATTGCTTTTAGTCACACAAATATGTTATGTATACTCAATGACATTAGAAGCGTAACACCAAGAAGGAATAATTTTTTTGAATTCATATTTTAGCAACAGAGTGACTATATTTAAAGCATACATTGATAACAATTTCAACCTTGTGCCTTTTATATTTATTGTGAAAAAAAAAAATTCACTTTTTCTTTTTTGATAAAACTATTTATATGAGCTGTTTAGTACAGATGTTTTTAGTTTTCGTGTTTCCGTTGAGTGTGTTAAGCTTAAATAAAATGCCTCGAGTCCGAAGACGTCCACAATATCACCATTTGAGCGATTTTGACCGGGGTCGAGTTGTTGCTTATCGAGATGTCGGTATGTCCTATCGCGAAATTGCCCGCCGTATTGATTCCACTGCAGCAACTGTAATACGTGTGTATCAGGTATGGACAGAAGAAGGTAGAGGAGCAAGAAGAAGACCAATTGGTCAACCAAGGCGTACCACAGAACGTCAAGATCGGCGCTTAAGACAAATAGCCCTGCGAGACCGTTTCGCTACTTCGCGTCAAATCGGTGATCAATGGATTGGAGAGGAAGGTAGGCCCGTTAGTATGCGAACCTTATATCGCCGCATTCAATCCTCTGGGCTTCTTTCGTACCGTCCAAGATTAGTGCTTCCTTTAACAGCGAGACACTGTCGCCAAAGGTTGGACTGGTGCAGAGAACGGCAGCATTGGGAGGCAGAATGGAACGATGTCGTATTCAGCGATGAATCACGAATTTGTCTAGGCACGCATGATGGCCGTAGAAGGGTACGACGCTACCGTGGAGAACGACCTGATCTTAGGTTTGCTATTGAGAGGCATGTACACAGGACTGCTGGAGTAATGGTTTGGGGGGCTATTGCTTATGGTAGTCGATCACCTCTTGTATTCATTCGAGGCAGAATGACAGCTGCGCGTTATGTTGAAGACATCATACGACCGACTTTGTAGCCTTATTTAGATGGCCGCCCAGACGTACTTTTTCAACAAGATAACGCACGTCCCCATATTGCTCGTCGAACTATGAACTTTCTTAATGAAGCTGGTGTTAATGTTTTGACGTGGCCGCCCCGTTCGCCGGATTTAAATCCCATTGAACATGTGTGGAGTATCATGGGAAGAAGAATATTCTCTTTGCACCATCCTCCACAGACTCTAGCACAGTTGATCGATGAAATTCAAGTTGCTTGGAACGAGATGCCTCAAGAAGACATCGACCATCTCATTTTGTCGATGCCCAGACGTCTACAGGAGTGTATACAGCAAAGGGGTCGCCAAACACATTATTAATTTTTTTTAGATTGCTTTTTAATAAAATTTCTTGAAAATGTAATCATTTTATTCTTGATGTAAGACTACCATACTGGCAAAAAATCAAGTTAAAATAATATCTCCTTCTGGGTGTTACGCTTCTAATGTCATTGAGTATACATTAAATTTAAAATCTTTAAAAAATAGACGCAAAATTAATGATATTTGTTTCGGCTTCAGGCTCATAAATGGGCTTATTGATTGTGACCATTTATTGTCACTATGTAGATTTAATGTAACAAGGGTTACAAGACACCATACACTATTCAAAGTGCCAATACATTCTACAAATTATGGTTTCAATAGTCCCATTTCTAGGATTTTGAGATATTTGAACGAGATTACTGCTAGTGATAATGTAAATATTTTCAATGAACCTTATGCACATTCTAGAGATATGTTAAATCGTCTTGACAGATAACCTATAGTCATTTGGTATTATTTTAAAATAATATATTGTTTTAATATTTTGTATATATTTTTCTTTATATGTTTAAGGATTATTTTGATTTTCATGCATAGTAATTTCATTTAATTTCATTTAATCTATATTTTTTATTGTAGTGAATCATTGTATTAATTTGTTACAATAGTTAAGAATGATATAATTGATTTGTAAAAATTTATGTAAAAAGGAGATACCGTATAAAATAAATAAATAAAAATAAATGTAGTCATTCTTCAGGAAGTGCTAGACTGGCATGTCGTTCAGTGCGCTCGTCACAACATCTTGTACGAGTTTAATAGTGTCCACATTTTATCTTTTTAACTTGAATAACAACCTAGGAAACCAATAGAAGCCAAACAGAAGCAGATCTGGGCTACAGAAAAAAATGGGCAGCTATAGAAATGTTTTTTTTTTTGGCTAAAATTACTTACCAATACTAACAAAAAATGTTCCGCAGTGCCCAGATTTATCACAGACTCTTCGAACATCTGCAATTTTGTCAAGATAATTTCATGCACAATGGATTGTGAAATATCTAATCTATCTATTAGCAACCGAAAATGTAAATGTCAATCACAGTTCAAAATGGCTTTAATCTGAGCTACATTTTCGGAACTTAAGCTTCAAATAAGCAACTGAAACGACTGCTATCAATTAGAAAGCATGCTTAGATAATGTTTAAGGAAAAGTACAATTGTTTAGTTGACACAAACCATTCTGAAATCCAACTGGAATTAACATCGTGTAGAGAGGTCACCAAAGTTTTAAGGCATGTTTACACTTTGGTGACCTCTCTGCATAATGTTGATTGCAGTTTGATGTTTGTGTCAACTAATCAATTATACTTTTCCTTAAACATTATCGATTCAACACAAGCTAACCTCTTGTAATGTTTCAAAAACGTTGATTTGACATAAATTGTGGTGTTTCTCGTGTAACACATTTTTGACGTAAGAGATGACTTTTCTGACGTATGGTGGACATTTCGTCGTAATTCATACTTATAATAATTTTTAACATTTTTGTAAAATAAAACTGTCATGAAAACAACGCTGACAATAAATTGCTTATGGCGACAGGCAGAGAAAAACTTTTCAATCAAAATCAATGCGGAATTTGATATAGTTTCCATCCGTCAATAAAACAACAATTAATTTATTATGTCAATTGTTTTAATGATGAATTGAGTGTTTTCCACTCTAGGACTTAACATGAAGTAAAATTTTAAGTTTAGAAAAGCCTGATAATTTGAATTTGGTTGCGTAGCGAAGCGTAGCGAACAAATCCAAATTCAAACGTTCAGGCTTTTCTTTTTAACAATTGAAATTGATATGACACTCGGGAAATTTGGAAATTCATGAAAGCGTACATTATTTAAAAATTAATAAGTAGATTTTGAAAATTACGTAAATATATTATTATTATTGTTCAACATCAACATGTTTAAAGTTATTGAAAATTTAGGAAATCCGCGAAAATTGATAAAAATCTAGAAAATTTATGAAAAGTATCAGAATTTTTAGAATCAATGAAAATTTCAAAAAACCGTCAGAAATTTAAAAATTAAATAAAATTTTGGAAATTCACCAAAAGCAAATACCGTGAAGATTTAAAAAAATGACAAATAACATGGAAATTCATGAATTTGAGTATTAACAAAAATCTTCGAAATTCATCAGAGCGTATTTAAAAAAATTAAGATTTTGATAGAAATTCACGAAAACTAACTAAACAAGATAAATTCAAATTCAAAACTATTTGAGTTCGAGAAAATAAGCTTACGCTTCTTATAGTTTGCACACTTTAAACATAATATATAAAATTACGAAAATGCTATTCGTGAAAATGCAAACAATGTCTTTATTAATAAGACAACTTTAGTCGGTTGTAATCAATGTAATTCTTTATATGATTTTTATATTTTTTGTTATTTTTGTCACATATTACAATATGTATATGTACACTTATGTAATAAAATGGAGATTTCGTTAATAAATAAATAAATAAACTTCAAACTTCAACTTATGACAATAAATATCCATTGAAACAACTACTTCCCGTGCAAATACACCTCCGGATATTGAATTATACAATTAAATATTTAAAATCTTATTTAATTTGATTTGTTACAACGCTCTACTAAAGTATATGTAACGTTTAGGTAAAATTCTCTTCAAACCAACTAACAAATACAATTTGTAGGCAATTACAGTTTGTATTTGTTAGTTGGTTTGAAGAGAATTTGACCTAAACGTTACATATACTTTCAATGGATATTTATTGTCTTAAGTTGTCTTATTAATTAAGACATTGTTTGTATTTTCACGAATAACATTTTCGTAATTTTATATATTACAAAACTATTTAATTTTAATTCCATTTACGAGAAGTTAAAAGGAATCACGCTGGATGAAATTTGTTAATACGGTTTTATTTTGTATTAAAAACGAAAGGATTATTTTTTTA
Organism: Philonthus cognatus; assembly: GCA_932526585.2. Taxonomy (NCBI): domain Eukaryota; kingdom Metazoa; phylum Arthropoda; class Insecta; order Coleoptera; family Staphylinidae; genus Philonthus; species Philonthus cognatus. Next base: position 46,797,786 of record OW052241.1, read on the forward strand.
GTGTATAATAGGGGTTTAAGTGGAAGAGCAGTATAAGTCTAATTTAGGACTCCGACTGAGTCTCACCTTATGATTTGTAATGTTAAAGAATTATATTGATTATTATTATATTATCTTTAGGATTACAAATAAAGCTGTTTATTACTATTATTATTATTATTATTATTATTCTAATTATCTTTGTATTTTTAATAGTTTACGAGCTCCCAATGGTGAGTAAAATAAAGCAAACGAACGGTATATTTAAAAATTAAACACAATTGAAGGGTTAAGGGGATAAACCATATGAGTCCAAAAAGCACCAACAATTATTTTTAACACCATTGTGTAGCTTAAGCCAAGTATTTTCACGTAAGCAATCTTCACGGGAAACAAACAAATGGATCACCAGTTATTCACGACGAAAGAAAACTAAATAACCCGTAAACATACAGAGTTCTGACATTTCTTAACGGATTTCTAAACTGTAGTGATCTTTTAGCCCAGTTATATGTTAGTACTTTACCTCCACATCTACGGAGACATCAACATTTATTTAGGATTCCATACCACTCGACCAATTACGGTTACAATAATCCAATTTCTAGAGCAATTCACATAGACACACATCGATTTATTTAATTTATCACGAAATGTATTTCGGAAACGTTGCTTTTTGGCGGCGCCTTCCTTAAATTCCTATCATCGCATATTGTACTCCTCTAATTATGTTACATTAATAATATTCTAGCCACAATTCAGCATGCATGCGATATTATTATTGTTAGTTTCTTTATATTAATATATTTGTCCAGAAGTATTATAATTTTTGTAAATTTGTAAGAGTTTCAATAAATAAATAAATTTCTTTTAGTTCCCTTGTATAATTCCAAAATTGCGACTCATTTGGTTTTTCGCATTAACCCTTCAAATAATAACTAATATAATAGCAATATGTTCTTTAATATACTCGTACATATTAACTTATTACAATTGGTTTTGTAATTTGAATTGAACCAAACCCCAATCCCAAAACCCAACGAAACATCATTGCATACAAATCCCATAATTTTGAGTTAATGTATAGTAACGATTTCGGGGGATCAATTTGCACATCACATCCCCCGAGAATATCCATTTGCATCCAATTATTCGAAACGCCAAAACTTGCACCCCCGACCGGCACAGAAAAATCAGAATAAAAGATAGATTATAATAAAAGGGTTAACTCCCCATCGAAGTTATTTTAATTGAAGGGTGGATGAGGGTGAATAATTCTAGCCAGTGAGTATTTATTTGTTCTCACTTACAGGGATCAGCAGTAAATTTTTGCAGAGGGGGACGAATCGGGGGCGGCGACGGTCATCGCAAGTACAGCTGACCAAATATTGTCCGTGGTGTACTGATTATGGGGATAATGAATGGGATTTTGGGATGTTGTGAATGAACACCATGTGGACGAGAGGCATCTATTTCGGGTCATAAATCTATTGCAGATTTATTAGAGGGAGAATAATATAATTTGTGATTGCCTCAAAGTTTTCAATACAATATTGTGATATATAGAAAAAGAAGTTTCTGAATATAAAATAAACATGTGTTTAAATGAAGAAGTAAGTAAGTAAGTAAGTATATGAGGTCATCACTAATCGTTATTTACCAAATCACAATCTCAATAGCGTTAGAAATTATTTAAATTAAAAATTTCCTAATAAATGGTTTGGAACTCTCAAACCAAAACTTTTGTTATTTCTGGGGAATATTATAAAAAAAGAGATATTGAAAAACTTTAAAATAATATTCACTTAATATTCAAAAAAGTCACTCCCATTTATTTTAATAAAATGCAATAAATGCGTATGAATTTAAATGCACTCAACTCGGAAAATACAGTGAATTTTTCTTTTAGGTAAACATATGCTTAAGCTGTAAATTTTCCGACTTTTGTTGTTCTTTTTAAAAGAGTTAAATTTAAAGCTTTAAACGAAGTAAAATTTCGAGTTTAGAAAAGCCCCGTGAGCATTTGTCTCGGGTCGCGCAGCGACCCAAGACAAATTTTCTGGGCTTTTCTAAACTCGAAATTTTGCTTCATGCGCCACGCGTATAAAACACTGATTTCAAGTGAGATTTAAATATACATAAATTTACAATATTTTTGTTTTGTACGTGTGGCGCATGAAGTAAAATTTCGAGTTTAGAAAAGCCCAGAAAATTTGTCTCAGGGCTTTTCTAAACGTTACTGAAGAAACCATCGAAAATGCTGCACCGTGTACATTTCGAGTATGAACTACTGATTATCTCATCTCAAATTTTGATTAGCCACATGAAATATGCTCTAAAAAAGAGCTTTGGAAGTACATATTAGTTTTTGTTTATCATTCATATTTCTGGTACTTTACTTGAATAAATCATCCAAAATGCTGCACCCTGTACATTTCGAGTACGATGTACTGATTATCTCATCTCATTGAGCAAAATAAAAATGATCGTGAAGAAATTGTTAGTATTTTCACTCCAAGTTTAGTTTGAATCTACACGTAGCACAAAAACCACATTTCTTTATGTTAATGTTGATTTATTTGAAGTGTAATAAATCAGCATTTACATATTTATCCTTTGTTGTAATTACCACTTATGTTTATTGAAAGAATGTGGAACATTTAAAAAACAATCATTCATTAATTGCTGGTTCTGGTCGAACCCAACTAAAAAGTGAATTAACCGAATTTATCGTTGGATGTAACATATAAAATAGGGTCCAGTTCGTTAAAGACTTAAGTGTGAAAGTGACATGACAGGTGGTCATTAAGCAATTGACCGCGAGAAAAATGGAGCGACTTGAAAATAATTTCCGAGCACGGTTTGTCAAGTAAATTAATTGATGGTTGAATCGATTAATTGGCCATTTGATAACAGCACATTTATTTATTTAACAGATTAACCTCTTCACAAATATACTACAAATAATGTATACAATACATTACATGTATAAATACGATTACAATGAATAGATTACTACAGTTCACTGAAACACAATTTGAAATTAAATTTAATAGCTTGGCATTTTTTCAATGTCACTTTAATAAAACACTTAATTTGTTTAGGTTTCAAAATTATATTTATTGTACTACAACAATTGTTTTACTACACTGTGGCTTCATCTACCTGATGAAGCCACAGTGTGATGAAGCATTTGTTGTAGTACAATAAATATAATTTTGAAATCTACACAAATTAAGTGTTATATTAATGTGATATTATGGAGTTTCAACAACTAACAGCCTCAACTATACAATGATTCATGGAAATGTAAAAAATAATTTCATTTCATTAAGATAATATGACTAGAGATTGTTAAACAAAGTGTAGGTTTTTTTTATATTTTCATTTTTAGTTTCGACAACAATACTAGTTTACCGGTAAACAAATATTGACGAAACTAAAAATGAAAATAATATTAAAACACATACACTTTGTTTTACCACTATTATTTTTATTTTACAGTGACTATGTTAAGTCAAAATAAAAGGGGTAAAACTAAGTGTAGGTGTTTATATACTATTTTTATTTCAGGGTGTACCAAAATCGGAGACAATGATAATTATCTGCTTCTGTGTTATTTTAATTATAAATTTCAATATAGTTCAGTGTTTTATACGCGTGGCGCATGAAGTAAAATTTCGAGTTTTGAAAAGCCCAGAAGACAAATTTTCACGGGGGCTTTTCTAAACTCGAAATTTTACTTCATGCTTAATCAGTAGTGGAAACACTCGTTAAAGATATGTAATTTAATGCTATTAATTTTTCATGTATTAAATGACTTTACCGCTCAAAACAACGATATTGTGATTTACCGGAAAACTATCGGTTAACCGGTTTGAATTCACAAATTTACCGAAGTAGGTATCGGTATTTGAAATACTTGCCAAATTTACAATCCTTAATGCCACCCAGCTGGATGTTAAAAAAAAAACATTAACGGGTTACATAACTGTAGAATTTTCAAAAAGTCGATTTTTTATATTGTCTTAAAAGATACTCTAAACCAGGGGTTCTCAACCTTTTTCAGGTCGCGCCCCTCTCATAACTCCACACCCCCCCTCCTCCCTATCTCTGATTTAATTTGGGTTTTTTAGTTAGACTGAAAAAAAAGCGGAGAAGATTAGAGACAAATGGATTGTAGGAAGAAAAGGATGTTAAAAGGGATAAAGGGATTAGCAGAGGAATTCCAATATGAGGATGCAACCAGATTAGGAATAAAGGTAGCGGGTGAAAATAGGCCGATTCTACTGAAATGCAAAAATTCTGAGGAGAAAAAGAAATTAATGGCCAAAAATAGCGCATTGAAAACAGTTAAAAGACTATATACTTGGACGACGATTTGTCGAACAAAGAAAAGGACATTTAAATGAAAATAAAAGCGAGAGCCAGAGAAGAAAAAATAATAAGCCTTTTTTCACTACAACTACTCTTTAGGAAATCTATCACGCCCCCCTTAAAATTTTACCGCGCACCTTTAATGTGGCGCCCCCCCCCCCCCCAGTTGAGAAACCCTGCTTTAAACCATATAGAATAAAGTGGAAACAGGTTTATACCTGCCAAAAATCATGTTTATTAAAGTTAAGAACTTTTTTCCAAGTGCTTCAGACTGCTTCTAACCGACTACGGAAACTGTAAACACGTTTTTCTTAAAACACGTTTTCTCAAAAAGATAACTAAAACAATTTAAATTTTGTTCAATCCAAATTTTTACCATATCTATAATACAACATTTCGCAAGAAAATACGTACTGGATATTCGATAGGTTGAATTTTAGATTTTATATTTTCAAATTACTGCCGTTTTCAGGTAAAACGTTTAACTTTTAACTTCAAACGATTATTTTTTTTTAATTTAAATTGTACTATATGTATATTTTAAACAACATTCCGCAAAAAAATGCGTACGGGATTTTTGATAGGTTGAATTTTAGATTTTATATTTACAAATCACTGCCGTTTTCATGTAAAACATTCAACTTATAACTTCAAACAATTTAATTTTTTTTCAATCCAAATTTTTACCATATCTTTAAAATAACATTCCGCAAGAAAATACGTACTGGATTTTCGATAGGTTGAATTTTAGATTATATATTTACAAATTACTGCCGTTTTCAGGTAAAAAGTTCAACTTTTAACTTAAAACAATACCATTTTTTTCAATTCAAATTTCATCATATCTTTAAAATTGATTTGCCTAATTTTTTAGCTAAACTCGGACTGCATATTCCTTCTTTTGCCAGCAGGCAGAAACCTACATTTCATGTATTTGCGCATCGAACTAACGCGGAATTAAGTCTCCTGTTAAAATTATTTGTAATTGTTTCAATACAATTTCGTATTGTAGTGACATCTTTCACGATTCGCGTAAAATGTTACTGGGTAATTTGGAGCCGACTGTGAATTAATTATTCTTATTTAAAATTATATATTTTTTTTAAAAGGACACGTCTTCACATTTAGTAAGTAATTTTATTGTTACAGAATTATTCTAATTTACTTATTATTATATTTTTATATGTACCAGGCTTATGTTTTGTTTTTGTCTTGTAATTGGAAAATGTTTCCTGTTGGACAATAAATGGATGATTATTATTATTATTAAAAATAACATTCCGCAAGAAAATACGTACGGGGTTTTCGATAGGTTGAATTTTATATTTTATATTTACAAATTACTGCCCTTTTAACTTCAAACGCTCGCCAATTATACAAAAATTAATATTTTAATAATCCCTTGCGTATTTCCCTAGCTAAACCGATGTAGATTAGAAATTAATGTAGTTGTATGAGTAACCCGCTTTCACCATATTTAGCAAACATTTTTATGAACCATTTCGAAAATCAGGCCAAAAACACTCTACATTATTTTCCTAGAATATATATGAGATACGTAGATGATATTTTTGCTATTATTGAACCAAACAGAGATATCAAACAATTTGTCAACAACCTCAACAACTTATACCCCAGTATTAATTTAACATTTGAATTAGAATTCAACAACGAACTTCCATTTTTAGATTTAATAGTAATTAGAAACAAAAATAAACTAGATTTCAATATTTTCAGAAAGCCCACACACACTTTCAATTATATTCACTCAAGTTCACACAGCCCATTTAAACATAAATTAGCTTCTTTTAATAGCATGATCCACAGAGCAGTAAAACTCCCAATTTCAAAAGAAAATAGGAAAAAAGAATTTAAATTCATATTTAAAATTGCAGAATATCTAAACTATAATAAGAGAACAATTCAAAAATTAATCAACAGACACATAAGACATCATAACATCCAATCCACAACCACTTTAGAACCAATTTTAGAAACAGACAACAATAAGAAATATATAAAAAATAATTCATGAGCCAAAAACCAACCAACATTTAAATAAAATATTCAAAAAATACAATTTCATTCCTGCACATTACACCAATACCAAGCTTAAAATGTTATTGGGTAATACTTTTCAAAAACAAGACCAGTTGCTGAATTCAGGGATTTACTCAGTCAATTGCAATAATTGTACTAAATTGTATAGTGGACAAACAAAAAGAAACGTGCACATTAGATTCAAAGAACATATGTACCACATCAAAAGCCAAAACCCTGACAAATCAGCAATTGCTCATCATACTTTGATAACAGGCCACAAATTCAATATAAATAAAGTTAAATTATTAAAAGAATCCAGCAGTTATCAATTAAACATGTTGGAAGCGATAGAAATGATGAAAAATAAGACAGAACTACTCAATTTAGATTTAAGCCCAATAATGAACCCCTTATTAAATTTATTACCCAACAGATAACCCTCATTAACATCATTGTAAACCCTCCCAAGTCCGAAACCGAATAATCCCCAACACCCCCATTTCCAAGATACCGCATTCGTTTTAAAATGCAAATTACTTTTTTGGTTTTTCCGCCTAGTCCGAGTAGGTATATATTGTAAACATTTATCGGTTTTTATTCAGTTAGCTATTGATAATGGGTACTTAGTACCCGAAATGTACATCTAGAAAGAAAAATAAAAGTGAAGAAAGGAATATAACTGTGTTTAATTAAGTAGATTAGAAACTTTTTTTTTTTCCAAAATCTATTTTATGGCACTTATGCTGCGTGGCAATGACTTTATGTAATTAGTTCAAATTTATGAACACTTCAAGACATAGTTAACAACATCTTTGAATATTATTATCCTTTTACTTTTCCTTCCACCAAAAATATGGCAAAACACGGTTTATTTTAGCGCTCACAATGGTGTAACCCCTTAATTAAGTTAAAAATAATATATAGTATTTAATTTAATTCATTAAAAACTAAAATGGAATCATAGCAGATTTAATATCAGATTAAAAGCTAAATTTCCAACTAACAATAAAAAGAACCCAAAATACCCGTGTCCGTTATAATTAAAATGATTTCCATCATCCATTCCGCTGATAATCCTCACATTTTTGTTTCAAAAAATCATACAAACATACACGCACATCCCTTTCAACAAATATTTAAACACCGTTAATCGAAACAAAAACCCATTAAACCGATGTGTAAAAATTGATTTAATTAAAACGAAATCCATCACGCCATTTTCTCTCAACAAAGGAGCGGCAAATTGACGATGGTAAATGACCAGTGTCCATCCAGCCATCAGCAAATCACATGTTATTATTTTGTGCGTTGTTTATTTATACGTGTGTGCAACAAAAGAGCTGCACACTTTGCAATTATGTGAATATGTAATATTGAAAACGTTTTGTTGCCGCATGAATAAATATGTGTAATCACGCGATGCGATTTCGTGTTATTACGTTTTATATTATTTTACTCTGCTTTAGCACAAAAAAGTAATATAAAATTATATGTGTTTATATTATTTTTATACAGATTTTCATAAAATATAATGAATAAGTAGATATGGTTTACGTGTAACCTGTAATATATTATAAGTAAGTATATCCTTGTATAAACTGTAATATTGAAAATTGTGGGGAAATAGTACAGATGCATTTTTGCTAGAGTGCAGAGAAAATTTATAGTTGCTACAGTAGACTATAGATAAATTGTATGTGTTTTTCTTAAGGCCCTACAGCTTACATATGTTTATTTTATTGGGAAAATTAAAAAAAACGAATCACTATTTTCTTGTAAAATTTCTCAAACTGCCTTTTACTTATTAAAATCATACACTCAGTTTTATTTAGTGGCGGCTCGTGAGAATTTTTATTGCCATAAACTTTACTTATTTTAAAGAAAAAACTCGTTGATTTTAAAAATTGGAATGTTTATTCACTACAATTGTTTCGCAAATTTATTGCTTCTTCAGGTGAAGAGAGTTACTTCACCCGAAGAAGCAATACATTTGCGAAACAATTGTAGTGAATAAACATTCCAATTTTTAAAAATCAACGAATTTTTTCTTTAACATAAGTAAAGTAATATGGATTTTTAACACTTAAATGCCTCAACAATCAACGATTGCCATAAACTTTCAGGATTTTTTTCTTTCAAATATACATATCCTTTTGTGTATGCATTTCGAGGCATTCGTTGATTTTTTTAATGAGTTCAATTTAAAGCTACTGAAGAGGGATTCCAATCCTTGATTTAGCATGAAGTAAAATTTCGAGTTTAGAAAAGCCTGAAAATTTGGTTTGGTCGCGTAGCGCGAAGCGCGGAGTGACTAAACCAAATTTTCAGGCTTTTCTAAACTCGAAATTTTACTTCATGCGCCACGCTTATATAACACTGATTTCAAGTGAAGTTCACTTGTTCACATTACTTTGCTGTTTTTAGTGTTCAATACGCGTGGCGCATGAATTAAAATTTCGAGTTTAAAAAAGCCTGAACATTTATTTTGGCCGCGTAGCGAAGCGGAGAGTCATATGATTGAGAAACACTGGTCTAGAATACAGCGAGTTAAAGTCAATTGTACAACGGTGACTTAAGTCAAGTAAAGCTCAAGCTTAGTTTAAATTACATTGAACGTAACGCAATTTAAACCAAGCTTTATAAATGCCGGGATTGATTAATTGGCCCTGAGAGTTAAACAAATAATGATAGAGATTCTATAATTAAATAGATATCGTAAATTAGTTTCTAATATTTTTCAATGTTAGTTTCAACTGCAATTTATTTACGAAATATTTTCATTATCACTTTAATAAAACATCTAGTTTGTTTAGGTTTCGAAATTATATTTATTGTACTACAACAATTGTTTCATCACACTGTGGCTTCATCAGGTAGATGAACGGTTAATGGTTCCTATATAGAATACAATAATAATATTAATCATAAACTTATACACATGTCACAAGTATAATCATCAGTAGCGGAAAATGTATTTGCTTTCTTCAATTGATTTTACTTCATTTTTAGTGATCGCATTCTACACTAATTGTGTTTCTCAGTTCGATACAAGACTGAGAAGAAGCAGTAAAGAATTCCAAAGGAAGACTGATATAAGTCTTAGAGGAAGAAGACTGATATATTATGAGTCTCAGAGAAGACTAAGAAAAGCCCTACAAAAAAGAAAGAGGAGAGAAGAATCCTAGAGGGAGAAGACTAAAAAGAGTCTCAGAGAAGAGTAAGAAAAGCCCTACAAAAAAGAAAGAGGAGAGAAGAATCCTAGAGGGAGAATACTAAGAAGAGTCTCAGAGAAGACTACGAAAAGCCCTACAGAAAAGAAAGAGGAGAGAATAATCCTAGAGGGAAAAGCCTGAAATGAGTCTCAGAGCAGACTCTTCTCTCAGTCTGGGACTCATTTCACTCTTTTTCCTTAAGGTTTTTAAGATAGAAGAGAAAGACAAAATAATCCCATATGGAGAAGAAGCTGATACTTTTATTGAATTGAATTTTATTCTGAATTAAAAGATATAACAAACAACATTGCTGTTTAACAATCTTACACTTGTAGTGCGTACATTCTGCATATTCTCTCACCCTACGTGGACAAAAAAAAAACCTTGAACGATTCTCTCTTGCCCCTATTAGAAACGAGTGTAATTTATATTAATATATCATGTCTAGTTTGAAACATCGCTAAAGTAAAGGGAAAAACAGTAAAATTTGTCATTTTAATTCAGCAAAAATACAAACAAATTAATTAACCACTAGGAAAAAAGTATAAACATTTCATTTGAATCCCAACAAAACAAATCAATCACTTCAGACGTATTCAATTAAAGCAGCGCGGGACGAGGCCATAAATCTGAATATCAATCGGCGTCCAACGCCCAAACAAATCATAAAATCTTGCAATTAAAACGCGGGGTTGGATTGTCTGATAAACTCCGTATACACTTTTTTTCGTCTCTTGTTCACGAAGTAGTGAATTAAATCCGCCGAAAACAGAGTGTAAAATACGGGCAATTCCGCTTCCGTTTAATTTCCTCAATTTGAATAAGCCCGACGTCGATTTTACTGCTTTATTATCGCGCAAATGCCGGCCCCTGTTTTTTTTTGCCAGCCTCCCCTATTGAAATCATCATTGACCTTCTTTTTTATTTGAGAGGAATAACGTTTTTAGGTTTTATTTTTTATGGGGTTTGGCCCCTATTTTTTTTTTTTTTTTTAATAAAATTGAAAAGGTGATTGATATGTAATTTTAACAGAAATCGACACAGTGGTGAATGCGCCGGGATACTTTTATAATTTATTCTATTTGTCATTAAATTTTTGTCGTTGTAATGTTGGTTTTGATATTATGTTACAATACAAACTCACTTAAATTGATTTTAGACTCAAAAAGGAAGTTAATGTTCAGGCATTTCTAAATTTGAAATTGTACTTTATCCTTAATCAAGTTGAAACACTCGTTAGCAGCTTCAAATTAAACGCTATAAACTTAAACGCTATTACTTACAAGAAAAACGATCTTTAAATAACGAAGTAGATATGTTGTTTAACATAGAATATTTTCATTAATTTTGTCGAAGTAGAGAACAAACAACAAAATAGATAAAATACTCGGAAAGGCGAGGACACTTTTTTTCACTTCTATATCAAATCTAGGTCTTCGGGATAAAACCACCCTTCGTCAGAGGGTTGATGTAATAAAGGTTATTGGGGTTTACCTTGATCGACAAGCTAAATAACGTAGTCCATCACCCGAGAAGACAAATAAGTTTCGTAAAGTTGCTTCCTTTTTTTTCTAAGTCGCAAAAAAGGCAATATAAGACAATAGGAATGAAAGGGAAAACAATTTAATTATATGAAATTGATTGATGCGAAAATAATACATTGATCAAGTGAGAAAATTGGACATTATCATAGGTTAATGTCCGGTTTCATCAACTTCAATTATATCTTACTCGTTGATTACCTTTATTTGTCGATTGAAATAGACATTTTCCATGTCATAAACATCAATGTCATGTGAATTGTTTGATTTTTCCACATGTATGTAATCATTACAATGTATGTAATCGTTAATCGTTTAATGAATGAATAATTACTGGTCGATTAAATTGACGTGGGTGAAACCCGGCATAAGAATACTACTCTATGATATTATTCAAAAGTATAACGTTTGGGTCACGAGTCGAAAACGAGTGGCGTAATTTATTCGTGGGATTGTATTATATTATACTTACTTAATATTATAGTTGTTCCATTTGGAGCGACCAAACCAAATTTTCAGGCTTTTTTAAACTCGAAATTTAACTTCATGCGTCACGCATATAAAACACTGATTTTAAGTGAGGTTCAAATATAAATAATTTTCACAAAATGTTAGTGTTTTATACGCGTGGCGCATGAAGTAAAATTTCGAGTTTAGAAAAGCCCAGAAAATTTGTCTCGGGTCGCTGGGTGACCCTCGACAAATTTTCACGGGGCTATTCTAAACTCGAAATTTTACTTCATGCTTAGTCTGGAAGTGGAAAACACTCGTCTAAAGCACTAAATGGAACTCTTAAAAAAAACAAAGAATATCTAAAAATTTACAGCACTAAACTGGGACGTGTATACTTAAAAGAAAAAGTCCCTTTATAGTGGAACAGCAGGTTTAATTCTTGATGTGTTTTTTTTAACGAGTGTTTAACTTAACTCTTGATAATCAAATTTTGACTAAATATAATTTTCCCTTTCAATCTCTTTGATTCGAATTTACTTTATTTATCATTAGATTCTCGCAAATAAGTCTTAATATAAATACCTTTAACGGATTAGTGTGTATTTAACGCGGAAATTCAGAAATTCTGTCAGTGGGGTAAATATCTAGGGTAAGGGTATTTTCCCTGCAAACAATCCCATCTGCGGTTTCACTCACTTTCCTATTAACCCAAATGAAAGGACGGGATACGTGTTTTTACACCTGCTACTTAAACCCAACACAAATATCCGAAGATAATTATCGTTAGAATACTAAAAGCCCCTTCTTAATTTAACACAGAGGAAATACTTCAGAGTATTTCGTATATAGAGATGTTTATATAGATCTTTTATAAATCTAATGTGTATAAATTTGAAATCAACTCATATAATTGTTTACATCAACAATGTACGATTTATTTATTCTTTATACAGCTAATTCTTCTTTAAAGTATACTTTCACATATTCTATATAGGCATTTGTGAAATTAATGAACTTGTGATCAGAACCAAGCAGTATATTTTGAACTTCACTTTAAATCAGTGTTTTATACGCGTGTCTCGGGTCGCTGCGCGACCCTCGACAAATTTTCACGGGGCTTTTCTAAACTCGAAATTTTACTTCATGCTTAGTCTGGGAGTGGAAAACCCACATTAGCGTTTTTATATTGAAAGTATTTAATAAGATCACTATTGTCTGAAAATTTACACTGAAAAATCGTAACACGTATACCAAAAAGAAAAATTCCTTGTACTTCCGAAACCTCGTAAGTGCAAAATGTGAAACTTTATAAGAGCACAAAATACAACTTAATTATTATATGACCTGAGTAATCCTTTCGATTTTCTTATGGTAAGTGTAACTGCATCATGAACGATGTTTAATAAGTATTTTGAGTAGATATTTATACAAATATTGGCATATGAATAATATCTGAATTACGCGGATTTCTTTTGTATAATCGGGACTTACGAGGTTTCAGAAGTAGTTGATGGATATTTAAAATGTACGATTTCTTAATGGCCTAAACGGTAAATACCCTCCTGGAATCACCAATTCAACAAAAATAACCTTTGATAATTATCTGTAAAGACCGAAACATGTGTCAGGAAACTGAAAATAAAATCATGGAATATAACTAGTGTTTTTTTGCACCAAACTCAATAAAAATAGTTTATTTCATTTAAGTATTTTTTTATTTAAATGAATAAAAAAATTAATAAAATTCGTTTTAACGCGTTTCTGAGTTGATTTATTTTATATAATTCATTTATTCGAGTGTTGAGCCGATAAAATCTGCGGGTTATTAATCCGCGTTAGAAATTAATTAATTAATACCGCATTCGAAATAAATTGCTTTGTAAATAATTGGCGGACACGGGAAGGGCTCTCCGACACGGACCCTCCTAAAACGTGTACAGGTTTAACATATTGGGTTTGTATATGCATATGTGAGTGCTATTTTTTAGTTTTTTCAGTACAAACACAACTGCAAAATATACATTTTCCATGCGAAAAAAGTCAGATTGTTTTCATGAATTAAATTTATAACGTTTCAGGGAAAGTGGATCAAAAAGTTTGGAATAAGTGAAACAAGAAAATGATTTTTTGGTCAAATTCGGTTTTATTTTTTCAATATACATTCCTTTTAAGTCGGTATAGCTAGTCCAACGATTTGCTAACATTTTTATCCCGTCCGAAAATAAGTCCTTTGGAAGCTCTCCAAAATAGGCCTTAGTTTTAGTTATGAGTTCCTCATTTGAGTAAAATCGCTTACCGGTGAGCCATCTCTTCAGGTTTGGAAACAGGTAAAAGTCGCTGGGGGCCAGGTCTCTCCAATACGGTAGCTGTTCAAACCCGATTTCGTGCAATTTTGCTTGCGCAACTAACGATGAATGAGCATGCGCATTGTCATGAAGATAGACGATTTGTTTCTTCTTCAAATATGGCCGTTTTTCTGCGATTTCAGTTTTCAAACGATCCAATAATGATGAATAATATGCGCCAGTTATGCGTTTACCTTTTTATAGATAGTCGATGAATATTATTCCGTGCGTTTCCCAAAATACGGAGCCCATAACCTTTCCGGTCCATTGTTGCGTTTTTAGACGCTTCGGAGCACTTTCACCCGGAGAAACCCATTGTTTTGACTGTTGCATGGACTCTGCTGTATAGAAATCAATCCATGTTTCATCCATGGGTATTAATCGGAATTGGAATAATATTCCCACGCCGAAAAAAAAAAATTGAAATCTTACGGTTAGTTCCCGAGTTATAACGATTTCAATTTTAAAGGAGTAAAAAAACAATTGTCAGGTATGCCACTGTCGTACTAGCGCTAGCTATCTCGTTGCCAGTGCTTATGGATATCACTTTAGGTATTCCAACGCAAAAAAAAAAAGGAAAATCGTACCGATAGTTCCTGAGTTAAACCGGTTTAAATTATCATGGAGTAATAAAACAATCATGAGGTACGCCACTGTCTTTCTAGCGCTAGCTGTCTTGTTACCAATGTTTATGGACATTATTTTAGGTATTCCAACGTCGAAAAAAAAATTAAAATCATGCGGTTAGTTCCCGAGCTATAACGCCACTGTTTTGCTAGCGCTAGCTATCTCATTAGCAGTGTTTATAATGAACACTTTAGTTATTCCAACGCGGAAAACAATTTTAAAACCGTGCGGTTAGTTCCTTAGTTATAACGATTTAAATTATTAAGGGATTAAAAAGCAATCCCCAGGTACGCCACTGTCTTACTAGCACAAGCTATCTTGTTATCAGTGTTTATAGACATGAGTGTAGTAATTACAATGCGGGAAGAATTTTTGAAATCGTACGTTTAGTTCCCGAGCTATAACGATTTCAATTAACAAGGGGTGAAAAAACAATCGTCAGTTACGCCACTGTTTTGCTAGCGCTAGCTATCTCATTAGCAGTGTTTATAAAGAACACTTTAGTTATTCCAACGCGGAAAACAATTTTAAAACCGTGCGGTTAGTTCCTAAGTTATAACGATTTAAATTATCAAGGGATTAAAAAGCAATCGCCAGGTACGCCACCATCTTACTAGCACAAGCTATCTTCTTATCAGTGTTTATAGACATGAGTATAGTAATTACAATGCGGGAAGAATTTTTAAAATCGTACGTTTAGTTCCCGAGCTATAACGATTTCAATTAACAAGGGGTGAAGAAACAATCGTCAGTTACGCCACTGTCTTACTAGCGCAAGCTATCTCGTTGTCAGTGTTTATAGAGATCAGTATAGTATTGACATTGCTGAAAGAATTTTTGAAATCGTGCGGTTAGTTCCAGAGTTTTAAAGATTTCAATTATCAAGGGGTGAAAAAACAATCGTCAATTATGCCACTGTCTTACTAGAGCAAGCTATTTCGGTATTTATATCAGTTATTTACAATGCCGAAAGAATTTTTCAAATCGTACTGTTAGTTCCTGAGTTATAACAATTTAAATTAGCAAGGAGTGAAAACACAATTGTCAGTTACGCTACTGTCTTCTAGGCATTATCTCTCTAGTAGCCACTGTCTATGAACATAAATAAATTAATTACAACGCCAAAATATTTGTCTGAAGCAGTATTTTATATGCCAAACATGATCTTTCTTTGAAATTCTGCAAGTAAATGGTAATACGCACACAGGATCTAAAAGCTCTCGCATCAAAATTTGGATGTGAATATTTTTTTACCTGATTTTTCTGAGAGAGTATTTTTTTCATATTCTGCTGGCGCTAGCTCTAAGCCATCTTTTCCACCCAATTTGAAAAAAAAATGGTTAAAAATGTTTTATCATTTTTTAGGATTGTGGGGTGGCGCTAGCTTATAAATTGGTGGCGCTAGTTCTGTGGAATCCGAATAGTGTAGAAAAACTTGAAAAATCCAAACTCGGGGGCTAGCATCAACCTAGCCCTCAGAAAGTTCAAACCCCAGTTACTTTCTTGTCTAAATAGCGTAAGGTCCGTCTAGCGCAATAGTTTTTTTCAAAGAAGTCGAACTTCGGGGGGCTAAGTTGACTGAGCCGCATCTGGATATGTATACTTAAAAGAAAAAACCTGAAAAAATCCATTCAGATACACCTATTTACTTGAAAATAACAGAAACTAGTTGAACAATTGCAGATCAGTGCTTGAGTGTGTAACAAAAAAAAAACAATCATTGAAACGTAAATTTTTGGTATGAAATGTCAGTAATGATGTTAATTGTGAATTACAACTACGATGTTTAGATGAAATCTATTTTGAAAAATATGTATTTATTTAATTGGAAATAATTGTCAGCGTTGATATGTATTACGTTAATTTATTTAGTCATAAATTGTAATTTTCTTTCCTCAGTGTACCAAGGGATAAAAAAGTTTGACAGACATTGTTTTAGTTCAAACATGAACAATAATGAAATATTTATATGGAACTGACCCACACGATAATATTATAACATAAAATTTATTTCTCCCAGTCTCAATTATGTGGTGAGTTGAAATCCCCCACAACAAGCAACAAACAATCCTCGTATTAATGAATCTACCACAAAGATTACAACACACAAGAGGATTATAATTACGCCCATATTTACACCCAAAAGATGACAAGCAATCCCCTGTGATCAAGCTTTCGCATAAATCTCGCAAATTTGTGATTTTCGCCCGCAATCAGCCTGTCTCTTGTCTAAATCGGTCGCTCAAGTGATTTTTCCCCTTTGCCTGGCTCAATACATTGAAACCCTTCGCGTTCCGGATCCGGGGAGGGAACTCAACAATTACGTTTGCATCGTTAGACAGAGAGAATGCCTTCCCGATTCCGATACCATGTTGGGATGCGGTCATCGGATGTTGGAAGAAGTGTGGAAGCGGAAGACGGGGGCTTTGTTCGCTCTGGAACGCGTTAGGAATTGACTCGTGTCTGTTATGAATCACTTTGGGGATATACGTATGCACTTTACTGATTCTGGTTTACGTCTCAATTTCATTATCGGTTCCATTTGCTCTAATTAAACCCATTCGTTCTGATCACTCTGGCTAACATCTCTATGCGATTAATTATTAGCTAAATATTGATTATCAATACAATCAGCAACCACACGAATACGGTCACAACAATTAACATTTCAGAAATGCCCATTTCGTCATTTGGTTTTCTATAAATGACAGAATTACAGTTCAAAAAATGTTGATTCATCTACCTGATGAAGCCACAGTGTGGTGAAACAATTGTTGTAGTACAATAAATATAATTTCGAAACCTAAACAAACTAAGTGTTTTATTAAAGTGAAATGTTAGATGCTTTAAAATCAAAACTTTCAAAACCTGATTTTTCTGTAATTTTGAGCTCAATTTGAATCCTTTGAAACGAACACTTTTTAGGAATTGGCAAAAACTATTTCCTATCTCTAATAAAAATTAACTATTTAATTGATGAGGCGGATACATGATGAAACTCCATAATACTATTTGAAATAAACAACACAGTTGGGAGGGTTTCACTTTTATTGTTGAACACTGCAACATGTTTCACCACACAGTGGCTTCATCTGCCTGATGAAGCCACTGTGTGGTGAAACATGTTGCAGTGTTCAACAATAAAAGTGAAACCCTCCCAACTATGCTGTTTTATTTCAAAAATTAACTATGTAGTTAAATTTGTCAATAATTATTGAATAAAAATACAATTTAGTATTAATCTGCTGAAAATGTGACATAATTTTTCAGCAGATTAATACTAAATTGTTTTTTTATTTAATAATTAATAAAAAAATCGAACTAGTTAATTTTTTCAAAATTTATATGCCAAAAATTTATCAGTTCTTGTCGTTTATTATATTTCGTCGATTTTTAAGCTCTAATCGTCTCCCTGAAAAAAAATTCTGAAATTGAGTTTTTTGGAATAAGTGAACACTTTGTAGTAATAAAGTTTCAATAGAATTCTCGTTGTACCACCTGTAAAGTCATATTAAATAACCATATCGTGTTTTTACGTTCACCTGTTTGAAATGGATGAATCGGAATAACATTCGTCGTAAAACTTTCGGTGCGTGGGCGCGCATAAAATGACCGCATAAAATCTCAAGGCGTTTTTATTGTCTCTTTTTGCCGTAAATAAAATATGATGCACTCCATAAAACTCTAGTCATTTCGGCAAAGACGGTCCTTTCAAAATTAATTACGTAATTCATATGATATTTCAAAAAAAATGTTTTACGCTATGGTAAATCTACATATTTTTAAAATAGAATAAGTTTAGGTTACGGTTAGATCATGCTAGTTTACGAAAAGTTAGGTTATTTAAATTTAGTTTAGGTTGGCTTCGTATTAAATGGTTCAGAATAAATTAGATTAGTTAAGCTTTTGCATTTTGCATCTAACACTCAAGTACATTAAACAAGGGATTTGCGTAATAAATGTGGTTTTTTAACACGAATATAAATAATTGCATTGTTAGATTTTTTGACGCTATGCAGTAACAGCGCTGTGCTAGTCAAATCAGCTTCTTTTGTCTTACATTTGATCATGCTAGTGATGACGTCGTCGACGCCATTTTGTTAAAGTACGAAGTAACGCGTCAACATCTCCGCCGTTCTCACTAGTTCAACCCGCGTAAAACGCGTGTGTAAACATAAATCAATATCGAATCAGTTAAACAATTGTGCTTCTATCCGTCGAGAGTGCTTTTTAAGGTGGAACAAACGTTAACACCGTGAAAACTCCATTTAAATAGAAGAGTTCGGTTTTTGTGCAAAGAATGTGTTTCTATGTAACTAAGGCGAAAGGGTAGATTGTGTGAGTATTATTTATTGTTGGACGATTGTTCATATTTGTGTTAAAGTCAAATTAACCCAAATACACATTCAAATCATTGTTTATTATAGATAGGAAATAATGTTGAAGAATAGTGAAATGCAATTGACAAAAGAGGAAAACTAAAAAAAGAGGACTGTAATTTTGAAGAATAATGGTGTAATTTAACTTATTGTAACCTAATGTAAATTAAAAATAACTTGTTCAAACTGTTACTATTCGTTAATTAAATAGTCACATAAAACACAGATTTTAAGTGAAGTTCGAATATACATAAATTTCACAATATTTTAGTGTTTTATACGCGTGGCGCATGAAGTAAAATTTCAAGTTTAGAAAAGCCCAAAAAATGTGTCTCGGGTCGCTGCGCGACCCTTGACAAATTTTCACGGGGCTTTTCTAAACTCGAAATTTTACTTCATGCTTAGTCTGGAAGTGGAAAACCCTCGTTAAAAGTTTCGAATTAAGCTCTTTTGAAAAACAGCGGATGTCGGAAAATTTACAGCTTATGCATATGTTTACCTAAAAGAAAATGTTCACATTGTTTTTTTTTTAGAGGAGTTCAATTTGAAGCTATAAACGAGTGTTTTCTACTCCCAGACTAAGCATGAAGTAAAATTTCGAGTTTAGAAAAGCCCCGTGAAAATTTTTTGGGCTTTTCTAAACTTGAAATTTTTCTTCATGCGCCACGCGTATAAAACACTAAAATATTGTACGCGACCCGAGACGAGTTTTCTGGGCTTTTCTAAACTCGAAATTTTACTTCATGCGCCACACGTACAAAACAAAAATATTGTTATATTATTTATATTTGAACCTCACTTAAAATCAGTGTTTTAAACGCGTGGCGCATGAAGTAAAATTTCGAGTTTAGAAAAGCCCAGAGTTTAGAAAAGCCGAGAAAATTTTCACCGGGCTTTTCTAAACTCGAAATTTGACTTCATGGTTAGTCTGAGAGTGGACAACATCTTTTTAAACCTTCAAATTGAACTTTTATAAACAGACAGGAATATCTAAATATTTACAGATAATATTTAACTTTAAAGAAAAACTCCCCGTATGTGTTACGCAATTGCTACAAACATAATTTATATTTTAATTTTCAACACAACAATCATTCACTAATTATACAATCCAATCTTAATTAATATTAATTCCTCCTCTGCTTTAGAATCAAATAAATTGGTCAGTCATGGGCGACTGCGGCTCACTGATTGAAAACCACCGGGGAAATGATTGATTCAAGCGTTCGACGATGTTACATTGATGGAAGGTCTTCGGCTCTCGGTTAGAATCATTTCCATTCTCATTTGCGTTACATAAATAAGGCTTAATTAGGACGAAGCGCACGTTTTATTTACGAAAGTAGGAAGGGAATGACGAATGGTGAAAAAAAAACAACTCGCGGTCATAAAGTTCTTATTAAGCACGCGCTGTAATGTCTTGTAAAAATGTCGTAAACATGGTGTTTATCTTATCAATTTATGCTCTGGTATTAGGTGAGTCATTTTGTATGCATCCGCAAGAATTTAGTTTCATTGTATAAAAGTAGACATAGTTAGGTAGTATAATATTTTCTCTTCTGTTAATTAAATAGTTTAACGTTGCGATTTATTATGGGTAAAATCCAACGTTTTTGGTAGTCACTAGTTTCAGCACCAATCATATTCTGATTATGGAACAATATTACATGATACATCAAAATATTCCTAAAACTCGGGGGATTTTTATGTCACCAATTTGAAACGATTAAGATATTTAGTTTGTTAATTTGATTTGTTAATTTGATGTAACGTAAACATCAATATTTAAACCCAATGATTTAATAAATTAAAATCAAACTTGCATCAAAAAGTAACTGCATTTATGCTAACAACATTAATTCAGGCTTTAATCACGTCACACAATACAGCATTCAGTCATTATTGGTGGAATTAATCGTATGCTAATGCACAATAGCGTCGATCCGATCGCAAATTAGCGGATTTGTCGCAATGCTTACTCTGCGAATCATAAAATTACACCCGTTTCGAATTATGTTAATTTACTTACCACGCGCAGGCAGATGTTTCAATTTTTGTTTCAACAAAGCCCTCACGTCTGACACCAATTTTAAGTCAATTGAACCCGGCCACTCGAAACTCTTAATAAACTTATTGAGACCGTCCAATAATTTAATTGATATGTTAATGCACACGATTCACTTAAAAAGATAATCAAATGTGTGTTTGTTTGATCATGTTCGTTATTAAGGAGCGATTGTTTTAATTGAAAGACATAACATTAATTTATGAATGTAAACTAAATGTTTTCTATATGAAATTGATTGCAAAGTAACAAATGTAAAATATACAGTGTCCCGTTAATGTGGGGAATTGGCTTAACCATAAATTCCTGTGATCAAAATATGATGATTTAACATAACTTATCTATATCCAAAAGTTTGCGGTTAAGCCGGATTTAGTCTCAAAAAATATAATTAATTTTATTTATAACAATTGAACGCTGTATTCGATCCGACTAAAATTTATTATGGTTGATTATCTTAATATAACGCATCATTTTAGTTATTATGGTCATCATTGATTGGCATGAAGTATAAAAAACAATAGGACCACAACATAAAAACTAAAATATGTTTTTGTTGGCGCACCTCATAAAAATTTAAAAAAAATACATCTTGAAAGATTAGTTCTTTTAAAAGCAATTTTGTCTCTTAATAATGTTTGATAACTTGTACGGTTTCGCCACAAAAAAAACACAATTGAAAAACTGATAAATAAACATTTAAATAAATACAAAATTCACTGTGCAACTCGTTTAGAAATTATTGAAATCCCAAAAAGTAAAAAGTTTTTTAGATTAATTTACGAACCAGATTTATGTTTATTAAACAGTGTTTTTAAAAAATTTAACATTACTCCTGCGTATTATTCACAAATTAAAATAAAATCAATTCTAGGGAGTACTTTCAAAAAAGTAAATGATTTGGAAAAATCCGGTATCTACTCAATAAATTGTAGCAATTGTGATAAAATGTATGTAGGACAATCAAGACGAAATTTGTTAAATAGATATAAACAGTAGCACATCATACCTTAAATACCGCATATAAATTTAATATAAATAATGTTAAATTGTTAAAAGAATCAAACTTTTATAAACTAGACATGTAAGAAGCAATTTGTATGTTTAAAAATAAAGATAAGCTACTAAATTTCAATTTAAGCCCCCTAAATAATCCCCTCCTTGAAATTTTTGTTTGAGTGACACTGTCAATTAATAAAATAAATATATTTGTCAATTGTATTACTATTGAGAATGAACACATAGTGTTCGAAATGTACATTTAGTAAATAAAACCAATCAGTGATGAAAGAGATTACTACAATAATTATTAGTAAAAACGAAATCTAGTTTTTCGGGTTATTAATAGAACATATTTGTTCTTTGTCTCCGCCATTGTTTAACAAACGTCATTTGTGTATAATATTATTTAACAAGTGTTTTTTGAGAATTAATTGTTGTCTTCATTATGGTTTATAATTATTCATATTCCTCCGAGCAAACAGATACAGGGAGTTTTTCTTTTAAGTATACGTATTCCAAATTCAGCCTATTTTCTGTAAATCATTAGATATTCCTTGTTTTTTTTTAAGTTTAATTTGAAGCTTTAAACGAGTGTTTTCCACTCCCAAACTAAGCATGAAGTA
Source organism: Philonthus cognatus (assembly GCA_932526585.2). Lineage (NCBI taxonomy): Eukaryota > Metazoa > Arthropoda > Insecta > Coleoptera > Staphylinidae > Philonthus > Philonthus cognatus. The sequence continues at coordinate 46,820,432 of OW052241.1, forward strand.
AAATTTCGAGTTAAGAAAAGCCCCGTGAAAATTTGTCGAGGGTCGCGTACTTCATGCGCCACGCGAATAAAACACTGATTTCAAGTGAGGTTCAAATATAAATTAATTAACAATATTTTTGTTTTGTACGTGTGGCGCATGAAGTCAAATTTCGAGTTTAGGAAAGCCCAGAAAATTTGTCTCGGGTTGTTGCGCGACCCTCGACAAATTTTCACGGGGCTTTTCTAAACTCGAAATTTTACTTCATGCTTAGTCTGGGAGTGGAAAACACTTGTTTATAGCTTCAAATTGAACTCTTTTAAAAAAAACAATGTGAACAAATTTTCACGGGGCTTTTCTAAACTCGAAATTTTACTTCATGCTTAGTCTGGGAGTGGAAAACACTTGTTTATAGCTTCAAATTGAACTTTTAAAAAAAAAAACAATGTGAACATTTTCTTTTAAGTAAACTTTATGCATCAGCTGTAAATTTTCCGACATCCGTTGTTTTTCAAAAGAGCTTAATTTGAAACTTTTAACGAGTGTTTTCCACTCCCAGAAAATTTGTCTCGGGTCGCTGCGCGACCCACGACAAATTTTCACGGGGCTCTTCTAAACTTGAAATTTTACTTCATGCTTAGTCTGGGAGTGGAAAACACTCGTTTATAGCTTTAAATTGAACTCTTCTAAAAAAACAATGTGAACATTTTCTTTTAGGTAGACATATGCATAACATCCGTTGTTTTTCAAAAGTAACTTAATTTGAAACTTTTAACGAGTGTTTTCCACTCCTAGACTAAGCATGAAGTAAAATTTCGAGTTTAGAAAAGCCCCGTGAAAATTTGTCGAGGGTCGCGCAGCGACCCGAGACAAATTTTCTGGGCTTTTCTAAACTCGAAATTTTACTTCATGCGCCACTCGTATAAAACAATAAAATATTGTGAAAATTATGTATATTCGAACTTTACTTGAAATCTGTGTTTATTCTCGTGGCGCTTGAAGTAAAATTTAGAGTTTAGAAATTGGGACTATTAGAAAATAAATACATTCCTTCTTTTAATAATTGCTCATAAAACAGAGGACAAATCCCTACATTTTGATTATTTTTGATGAGTTTTATAAACTTTAGTTAAATTTAAACAAAAAATCGTGTATTTCAATTATGAATAATGTTAAAATTGAACTTGTGTTCAGTATTCCGGCACCAGATACCCACAGACGCGTTTTGGATTTCAAGGTCCTCGTCAGTGTGGTCCCGACCCAGTGCTGAGGAATACTGAACATATCTGGCTATATCAAGCCAATATATGAAAACTGTTAATGGATTCGATAGCTAACGCCATCTAATGCTCTATAGTGGCATCGTCAATGACACGAATGCACAAAGTGCATATAGGCCACGAACGAGCTAAACTCGTTTGTGAAACCAGAACACAAATATCAAAATTGAATTTGTGTTCAGTATTCCGGCACCAGATACTCACAGACGAGTTTTGGACTTCAAGGTGCTCGTCAGTGCGGGACTACACTGACGAGGACCTTGAAGTCCGAAACGCGTCTGTGGGTATCTGGTGCCGAAATGCTGAACACAAATTCAATTTTGATATTTGTTTTCTGGTTTCACAAACCCAGTGAAAAGGATTGTTTAAATAAATCGCAGCTTTCTTAAAAAAATATAAGTTTAAAACTTTCGAAATCTTCAATTGGAAAGTGTGCATTATTGAAAACATAAAGCGATAAAAGATAAGGTTTTTGAATATTCAACTACAGGGGATAAAGAAAACGGAAAAAGATAACCTACACACGCATTACCAATAAATAAGATTACCCTTTTTAGCCGAAACAAGAAAGATCATATTGAACCAGTGTCCACGACCTCGGTGGTCCAAATCTAAAATATTTATCTTATCCAATATTAAGTGCTACACGTGAAAGAAAGACAACCCCGATGCGACGAGATGCGACGAGAAAGTGGGCGCATTTTATAAATCTCCCGGCCGGTGATAAACAACAAACCTTCAGCGTCAGCGTCACATTTTCCTTTTTCTTCGTTTCACGATTTTTTTTTTGTCTCTGGTGTTTTCCGGCGGGGGGATAAAAATGGGGACACGGAAAAGGAAACCGTTTGGCGAGCATGCACCAGCAAAGAAAGCGACTGGGCTGGATTGTCGTCTGTGCATAAATCAAGTGGTCAGGTCTGTTTTGTTAACATTCTATTGTTCATATTGACGGTAATACCGGATCAGATCGTTTTGTGATTTCGATATTCCGTTATTGCTGGACTTGATGGATGATTAGGATGCTTGGCGTTGACGTGCGGAGTTGGCTCAAGACGTGATTTACATGTTGCAGTAGTTTACTATTGTCAGTGCACTGGACTACTTATGATTTACATTTTACATACTTTTACAATCTTATATGCTTTACGGGCAATGTAAATAATTGGACAATATTTATAATTCACAGGCAATTTAAAAAATGCATGAAGGAATATGACAAAATGATGAATTATAGAGAAAAAATCACATTACCCGGGGATTATGAATAATGCTAGAAGTCGAGTGGGCAATTTGAGAATATTTTTAGTTATATTTCTCTACATACAAAAATAAGAGGATATACTATAATAAAACTAATTTTTAAATAACAAACAAACAAACTAATTAAAAAAAGTTATTGGGTGTGTACATTTAAATACATACAGAGAGTTTTATGTAACACCGAACATTTGCATCCAATACAATTTGACACCTTTAATTTTTAAGTTGTTTGTAAATTGAGTTGCCTATATGACCAATAAAAATTGTAGCCAAATAATCGCAATTGTACATACAGGGAGTTTTTCTTCTAAGTATACATGTCCCAATTACAGCGTATATGCCGTAAATCTTAAGATACTCGTTGTTTTTTTAACAAAGTTCAATTTGAAACTTGAAATGAGTGTGTTTCACTCCCAGACTAAGCATGAAGTAAAATTTCGAGTTTAGAAAAGCCTGAAAATTTGGTTTGGTCGCGTAGCGCGAAGCGCGGAGCGGCCAAACCAAATTTTCAGGTTTTTCTAAACTCGAAATTTTACTTCATGCGCCACCGATACAAAACACTGACATACTACGAAGTTCAAAACACACCGCTAAACTTTACATTGCATCAGTGTTTTGTACCGGTGGCGCATGAAGTAAAATTTCGAGTTTAGAAAAGCCTGAAAATTTGGTTTGGCCGCTCCGCGCTTCGCGCTACGCGACCAAACCAAATTTTCAGGCTTTTCTAAACTCGAAATTTTACTTCATGCTTAGCCTGGGAGTGGGAAACACTCGTTTAAAGCTTCAAATCTTTTAATAAACCTAACGTCCGAGCATGCACAACGTATGCTTATGTATACTTAAAAAATTCTCGTTATGAAAATGTTCGGTGTTACATAACACTCTCTGTATACGAACAAATTGTCAAATCCAAGAGTTTCTATTTATCAGAGCAGCTTCCATTTTAGTGACATTTTGAGCTTTTTCCTTACGATACTTGCACTTGTCAGAATTACAGCCCCCTTTACAGCCACATCGACTATAGCCTTGTCCCCCAGTCTTGGATGACATTCTTGCACATTCTCTTAGTAAAATCTCTTCGGCATAAATAAAATGTTCATTACATATTGTAAATTGGTTGCTAGCATAAAGTTGATTTAGGATTCCATACTTCGTGCCTAATTTATAAAGTTTGGCATCTGTTATTTCTAGAACAAATGTCAAAATATTTCTTTTATCGGTGCGCCATTTGTCGAAATGTGGGACTCGAACTCTAACTGTGTCACCCTTTTTAGCTGCAGGGTATTTTGAATTAAAGGATTGAAGCATTTTTTTAGGTAGTATTTTTAGATTTTTTTACTGAAATCTCTCTAATTTTTAATATGTAGGCTTTTCTTATCTTCACACTGGGATCTTCTGAGGAATCTTCATAACACGCGTTTTTCATGACCGGGGACTTGAATTTTAGATGGCTCAGAGACATTTATTTCTCTTTCGTCATTATGGAAATCAGAGCTTGGTTCAGATATCGAAGTTGAAGGTTGAGAATAACTATCAAGAGAAGATAGTTCCTCCTCGTTATGTTGACTTAGACCTAGCTCTGCTAAAGAATTTAACCCTGGATTATTTTGCAGTGCACATTCTTCTACAGGCTGTAAATTGTTTTGATCTTGTACTATTACTTCTAAGTCCTCTTCACAATTTATATTCGGCATGTTTCAAACATAGCGTCATACGGAATACAGTTTATGCCACTATGATGAGCCCTGTTCTTCATAAGCTGAACAGAACGTAAACAAAAAAGCACATAAGCTATATTTTCTGCTATTTTGCTTTTATTTAGTTAAATTTAATTAAATGATCTTGGTATACAAGTATGGATTTATATTGATCATCAGCTTGCGACTGCATATATACGTATTCGTAAGTTATGTGAAGATGTGAATTATGTGAAAAATTAGTGTACAAAAATGTTTATAACGAAATCCATGCATTATTTAAGGTTAATATTCGCAGGAAACTTGATGTTGAAGGAATGCTGTCCTCGATGGATGGTTGGCTCAGGCAATATCTTCACTATGCAGGACTTACTAACGATAGCGACATCTTCAACGTCAGGAAAAACAAAGTGAACTTTCCGCACTCGCATAAATTTCACAGTAGCCTCCAATTCCGTAACATCTTCGACTAAAAAGACATAATGGACACTGTTCGACGAAGGTTTCCTAGAGACATCGAACTTGACTAAAACATAACTGTCCTTGGAATAGTTGAGTGGAGCTGTGTCGTAGAAATACGACTTGTGTTCTTCATAATCAGAGCTGTCAGCGAAACGACTTCCATCGGAGCTGTCTTAAAGTTCGGGTTCGTCTTCATCTTCAGATGACGATCGAAGTAAAACTCTCTTGACAGTCTGTTTTGGCGGTTTTTTGTAGCCTGAACTCTTCAAATTCTGGTGAGTCGGTCGCAATAATGCATTTTCTAGGTTTTCGGCCCCATACATCACGCTTGCGAGGTGGTGCTTCTGGAAATGGACGAAGTTCTTTAGGAGTCTCCACTGTGATAGGTGCACTGCTAGTTAATGGCGTTTCTACGTTAGGCTCATTCTCTTCAATTATGCTTTTCTCATGAGGTTTGTACAGTTTGTTTGTCATTGCCACTTCAGATGGCAAGAACTCATGGTTTTCAAACACATCTGCATTGAATGGCCATATACCAGAAACTTTGAATCTCGCTGAGATTTGGTTCGGTGTGAAAGGCAATGGAAATGCTTGTACTATCAATGTCGATAGATCATAAATTGAAATGGGCTTACCAAGATGGTTAAGCATCCAGGCTTTGCTGGGCCTATTATAATAGCTTTTGAACGGTCCAAAAGCTGATCTATCAAGCGGCTGCAGCTTGTAACTGGTGTGTGTGGGAAAAATCAAGAATATTATTCTATTTTCTCTTGCTGCATTTATGGCAGCTATTGAAAGGTGGCTCTCATAATTATCCATTATAAGCAAAACTTTGTTGTCCACAGAAGGTTTCAAGATGGAAATAAAATGCTGAAGATATTGCACGAACAACTCCGCATTAGACCATCCACTTGAAGTCGCTATGCCAACGGTTCCAGGTGGCGTATTGATCACGTGGTCTTTAAAGTGAACGCGCGGAAAAATTATGCCTGGTGAGAAGAATGTTTCTGCAGCATTAACGCAGGCTATCATGGTTACGTTTAGTCCCCTTTCACCAGAAGTGACCGCTCCTATTTGCTTCGCCTTAATATTGCTCAGCACACCAACGGGCTAGTGAAAAGTGGAACAACCGGTCTCATTAAGATTCCACACATTCTAAGTTTAAATATTGAATAGATATTTCTCAGTTTATCGAAAAAAACTGTCACGTTTGCCTTGTTGAAACAGACCATTCTTCCTAAGCTGGTGTCTTCAGGTTTTCGGAGAGATATTTTTCATTCGTGGGCTATTCTAAAGTCCCTGTACCACTAGCAGCTTCATTAACATTCTACGAGTCGGGCATCTTAATGTTGTTACCTTTCGCATATTGAAAAGCTAACTTTTTCATTTCTTCGACGGTAACACCATAGTTACATTGTGCTGATTTTATAATATATGAGACCAGATACTCCTCTTGCTTAGTGGTGAATACTTTATGTGTCGTATTGTTTGCAGTATACTTAAAGTTAGCTTCTCCAGATAAATTATGTTTTTGGATATGTCTAGCGAGACTGCTTTAAAAACTCCGTGGGCGCTGGCAACTTATCGTAACGTTCCTTTGTTTAGAAGAAGTTTGTTAGCAGCGGCCTCCAACGCTTCTTAATCGTTTCATTCCTGTAGCACTCCTCCCCATCTGCTACTATGTCATGACCAATGGGACGGATTGCTGGTGAATATCTGGTTGCACCTTGGGATTGGAGATCCAGCATAGCACCTAAACAGGAGGCGCCTGGGGCAGACCTGAGTCTTCGGACGATGGATGTTTGAAGAGGACGATTGTCCAAGTCGGAGCTATATCTTGGATAGGGTCCCTGAGCTTTCCAAGGCCCACCCCCGACTCCTCATTTAGCGGCGACAATCACCAGGGCTAAGTCATCCCTGAGTTGACTCAGCCCTAGTGCTTATCGCCGCTAAATGAGGAGTCGGGGGTGGGCCTTGAAAATCTCAGGGGTGCCTACTCGCCCTTCCGGTTTACACGTGGGTTGGTCTCCGGCGGGTAGTGGTTCGCAGATATGGCGGTGATCCACCGGTCCTTAGACGGACGCTCGAAAGGTATACACCGAAAGGTAAAAACCTGAGCACACCAAGTCTGCACCTTGGGACTCGTCCCATGGTGCAACCAATACAGTGTCCCGAGGTACAAACATGCACATATTTTATAAAATATAACCTCGTAATGACTATCATAGGATTTTGTCATATTATATCTTTATTGGCCGTGTTTTGACTATTGTGAATGTAAGTGGCTTTATTGACTGTTTTTTGACAATGCTAGAATTTTGTCTGATTATATCTTTCTATGGACTGTATTTCGGCTATTGTGATGTTATGATTGTAAGTCACTTAAATCACTATTTGAAATACAGTCAATATAGTGATGTAATGACAAAATACTAATACGATACATATTTTATCAGTTGTAATGTATTTTAAAGAAATGAGTGTCTTCCACTTTCAGACTAAGCATGACGTAAAATTTCGAGTTTAGGAAAGCGCCGCGTAGAAAATTTGTCGAAGGTCGCGCAGCGACCCGAGACAAATTTTTACGGGGCTTTTCTAAACTCGAAATTTTACTTCATGCGCTACTCATTCAAACCACTGATTTACAGTAAAGTTGACAATATATAATGCTTAGATGTGATGGTAATCAATATTTATTGAGATGTAGCGAAAAATGCAAGAATTACTTTTTTTGTGAATAGTTTAAGTATCATATTTACATACATACACCAAAAGTTATTGATCTGATAGTGTAATTTCTTGTACAATATTTTTTATTTCTTTAATTAGTTTTTCACTTAACACTTGATGAAACATGTTAAACCCTTTTGGCCCTGGTGGCGGCATTTGCCACCACTAAAATTTGGTATACATATTGGGCATGAGTTGTAACTTTTCCGATAATCGTTTGTTTCTTAAATTAGTTTAATTTGAAGTCTTAAAGGAGTGTTTTCCACTCCCAGATTAAGCATGAAGCAAAATTTCGAGTTTAGAAAAGCCTGAAAATTTGGTTTGGTCGTGTACGCGACCTGAAAGGGTTAAACAGTTAGGTAATAAGCAAAAACATGTTTTATCTAATTATTTGTAAATTAAATGAATTATTTTGCACTTTCAAACATAGATAATGAAATTTGTATATTTGATAAATTGTGAAGGGTATTTGATATTTTTCGAATTAAAATTGAAACGAATTGTAGGTACATTTCATTTCAGTTTTACACCTCACGTAAATAAGAGTCGTAAAACTTTTATTCGACTTTAACATTTATTTACTCCGCCAGAATTGAAACATAATTTATTCAAGCAAGAAAAATTAAAACAACACAGAAAAGCGCGCGCAATTTGTATATTATCCCCGCATCCGACGATCCCTCCAGTTAATTACTAAAATAATTGAACACGTTAGAGACAATGCACACGCTTTTAATCACCCAATTAATATACACGCACGAAAAATCAAAATCAAAATCAAAATCAGTCGATCCGAATCCCCTGATTGTCAGTGAACACCCATGTGTGTGAAGTGTGAAACATTTCAGAGGCGAAGTGAACTCGTTTTCATTATCGCAATTAAACGGGCCTCTAATTTCGCCGTGCGGCGTCCACTCGAAACCGGAATTAATTAAAAGGTCACTAGAAACTAAATCGAACGTTAATTAGTGCGGGTATGTTAATAATTGCGCCTCCGGTCGCCCGCGATGGATACGTTTTTCGAAGGGAAAATAAATTACAAGAACGCTCGCGTCAAATCCATGCCTTTTTCGGATTGTTAATTGTGTTTTGTAATTAGGTTTTAATATTCGTCACCTAAAGCACTTCAGTTTCTATTATTCGACGCGATTGATGTTTTCATTTTGTAATAATGCCATGTTAATTGCTTTTTCGAGTGATTGGTAATTTGTGATCAAATATTGATTTAATTCTAAATTCAATTAAAAGAACCTATTTACACTTGTAAATAAAACAGTTTTTACTTTGTTTAATCACTATATTTTGCACTTAATTTGTGACTAAAGTTTTGACTATCTAGCAATCATTATCAAACTAACTAGTTTGATAATGACTACTAGATAGTCAGAACGACTGTATTAAAGACAGTTTCTTAGAAATACTTATGATTTGTGATAGACATAATAAACTAACTTATATTTGTTAGAGAAAATTATAAAATCTTCTCCAACCATCATAATATGTTTTGTATTATTTGAACATGGAAGAGAAACTGTTTAGAAATACTCGCATATAGTGGGTGAGTCAGGTACTCGAGAATTGTGGAGTGTACTCGTGGCGGATTCAGCAGTTAACGTGTTTCAGTGAACGATTAAGGGAACGAACTGTTCTCCCTTATCTGGGCCCAACATAGGGAGGCATTGTCATGCAAGTAGAAACGGTATTTGAACAACGGCCCAGAGGCTATATTTAATAGTCGAGGCCTGTGCATTGCACTTCAAATTTCATTTAGTGTTAAGCCCCTGAATTAATAGACACAGCCGGTATAAATGCACTTTAAAAGCCACACATTCGAATAAATAACAACATTTGTGAGTAATTAACACATGTGGTTAAATTTTAAATAACCAACTAATCAAGTAATTGGGTAACTAAGCAAATTACAAAATGCTAGGACAAAAGATAATCAGAGAAGACTTAGCCTAGAACAAGCTTTATTTTCCAACAAAATTAAAAAAGGGAATTTTTCTTTCAGGTATATAAGGTAAATAAAATTTTACGACCTTCGTTGTTTTTTTTTAAAGATTTCAATTTGAATTTTTAAACGAGCGTTTTTCACTCCCGGACTAAGCATGAAGTAAAATTTCGAGTTTAGAAAAGCCTGAAAATTTGGATTTTACGACATTCGTTGTTTTTTTTTAAAGATTTCAATTTGAATTTTTAAACGAGGGTTTTCCACTCCCAGACTAAGCATGAAGTAAAATTTCGAGTTTAGAAAAGCCTGAAAATTTGGATTGGCCGCGTAGCGAAGCGGAGCGGCCAATCCAAATTAGGCTTTTCTAAACTCGAAATTTTACTTCATGCGCCACGCGTATAAAACATGGAAATATCGTAAAGTTTAAAACATACGGTTTTAGCAATATATTATGTAGATATGAATAAAACGTAAGTCAAATTCTGCGCTGAACAAATTGTTTAAAACAGTGATTATAGGCAATCCAATGACTATAAGGTATATTAGGTTGCCTATACTCGTTGTTGTATGTGTGTGTTTTTTTAACTTCACTGTAAATCAGTGTTTTTAAGCGTGGCGCATGAAGTAAAATTTCGAGTTTAGAAAAGCCTAATTTGGATAGGCCGCTCCGCTTCGCTACGCAGCCTATCCAAATTCTTAGGCTTTTCTAAACTCGAAATTTTACTTCATGCTTAGTCTGGGAGTGGAAACACTCGTTAAAAGCCTTAAATTAACCACTTTGAAACAACGAATTGCCGCAAATTTATAAAACGCTGTAATTATCGGGATATGTATACTCAAAAGAAAAATACCCTCTATGTTCTGTTTTAAAAACGTTTTAAACGTGTTTTAAACATGTTTTAAACACGTTTTAAACACGTTTTAAACATGTTTTTAATTGTTAATGTTTTATACGCTGTTTCGATGAAAAAAACTACGCGGCCAATCCAAATTTTTAGGCTTTTCTAAACTCGTAATTTTACTTCATGCGCCACGCGTATAAAACATGGAAATATCGTAAAGTTTAAAATATACGGCTTTAGCAATATAATATGTAGATATGAATAAAACGTAAGTCAAATTCTGCGCTGAACAAATTGTTTAAAACAGTGATTCTAGGCAATCCAATAACTATAACGTATATTAGGTTGCCTATACTCGTTGCTGTATGTGTGTGTTTTTTGAACTTCACTGTAAATCAGTGTTTTTAAGCGTGGCGCATGAAGTAAAATTTCGAGTTTAGAAAAGCCTAATTTGGATTGGCCGCTCCGCTTCGCTACGCAGCCTATCCAAATTCTTAGGCTTTTCTAAACTCGAAATTTTACTTCATGCTTAGTCTGGGAGTGGAAAACACTCGTTAAAAACCTTAAATTAACCGCTTTGAAACAACGAATTCCCGCAAATTTATAAAACGCTGTAATTATCGGGATATGTATACTCAAAAGAAAAATACCCTCTATGTTCTGTTTTAGAAACGTTTTAAACTTGTTTTAAACACGTATTAAACATGTTTTAATTGTTAATGTTTTAAACGCTGTTTCGATGAAAAAACACGTTATGAAAAAAACTGTTTACAATAATATGAACGTTTTTTTAACAACTCTGCTTATACGCGTGGCGCATAAAGTAAAATTTCGAGTTTAGAATCTCGAAATTTTATTTCATGCTTAACCTGAGAGTGGAAAACACTCGTTTGAAGTTTCAAATTGAACTAAAAAATAAAACAAGCGAATATCTGAAAACTTACAGCACATTATAGGGATATGTATACTAAAAAGAAAACCTTCCTGTATTTGTACATAAAGGAGTCGGGGGTGGAAATATATTTCCCTGCGCCTAGTACCAGCTAGTTTTGCTACGCTATTGTTCTACATGAAAAACTAAATATAAATATGTCCAGAACTTCGTTCAATATTTTATAATTAATTGGTAATTTCCTATAAATCTCGATGTTTGAGAAAAAAGTTGAATCTAAACTTTTTTAATAGAAATATGTGAATATTAAGCAGCACCTCAAATCCCCAGCGAAACTTGGCCGGTTTCCCTCCACAACCATGTGTTGTTTTCACGAAGTATAAATTTATAGGCTTTCTTGCGGAAATTTGCAAGTTGCAAGTTCCGAGACTGTCTGTTTCCCGCGGTATCGCATCCTTTAATATATTAAAATTAAAATGTTCGCCAACTTTCCCCCCTCTATGAAATTTACTAATAATAAATCAAATAAATTGCTCACACACACACACACACACATACATATACACGCGCGTAGACAGAGTTTTAGGAGTTGGGACATGTTTAAATAGAATTGAGGCAATTTATGAAGTGACAATTATTTCGGATCTTTTGGCGCCGCTTTTATTCCCCTCCACCGTTCCCCGATAGTCGCGTGGCTGAGTAACGAACCTTGTTACGAGGGTTATTATCATGCTGATAACTTTATTATTTCACACATGTGGACATGTGGACGTGCAGAGGGATTCTTTTTAGTTTCACGTAAATTACCCCTCGAGAATACTCAACTCAGACTCGGCTAATTCCACTCTCTGCACTCTCTCACTCGCAACATCTGTTTCTGCTTCGTCGCAGATTTAAACTTAAATTGAAACTGAGGATACATTTACACAAAAAGAAATTATATCAATTATATAATTAGTAAATGTTATACCACTGGGGTTTAGGGATTTTATCAGTAAGCCAGTATTACAATCGCTAAACCTCAGTTTTTTCAATATTTCGGTGAATCAAATAAAAAACATTTAATACGGAACAGTTTTTATATATCATCATGTGAATTTGTTGTATAGTATTTTTAATACTCATTTGGAATAACCCCATCCTTATTTATCAATCATGAATCAGATGAAACAAAAAATTACCAACAAAAATAAACGTCGATTACTAAATAGATGTTACGTCAAAAGTTTTATGTCTGTTAATGTCATTAAATAACGCAAAAATACACTACTAAAATGCGATAATCCGATGAATCCAAAAAGCTAATACTTAATGTAGTAAGTTATTTTTAAAGTGAATTAGGATCTTGATTTAAGGCAATTCAAAAAGCGTCCGAAGTCCTAAAAGTTCCACAAAGCACATTATACAGCCTACAAGATAAAAACAGATCAACGAATTTTGAATTTAGAAGGAATATGTCTGCAAACGTTTCCCTGGGCAAAACTCGAATTAAGAAGAATACTCTACATTTTTTAAGGAAAGTGATTTATTTGTTAAAATATGTATCGTATTAGTATTTTGTCATTAAATTACTATGTTGACTGTATTTGATATAGTGATTTAAATGACTTACAATTATAACATCACAATAGCCGAAATACAGTCCATAGAGAGATATAATCAGACAAAATCCTAGCATATTCAAAAGACAGTTAATCAAACCACTTACAGTGACATTAGTCAAAACACGGTCAATAAAAATATAACATGACAAAACCCTATGATAGTCCAAAGACAGTCAAGAAATTTAGTAAGATTCAAAATGTCACACTAGTAATTTGTTTATAAACGAATACATTTTCTATCAGTACAGTAATTAATCAGCTGTATACTTCAGGCACCCCCATATATAAGCAAATTATGGGTCCTAGGAGTTGTCAAATGAGTGAGGTACTCAACTGTTTCCAAGGCACTCTTTACAAAAAACAAAAGATTAAAATTTTACATATAAAATGTACAATAAACTATATGTTTGATACATCATTGAATTGAAAAAATAATATTCTTCCAAAAAATATAAACATCCAAAATGGCGCCCATAAGAAAAACAAAAGTTGGTTCTATAGTATTCTTCTATAGTATTTTTAATACCCATTTGGAATAACCCCATCCTTATTTATCAATCATGAATCAGATGAAACAAAAAATTACCAACAAAAATAAACGTCGATTACTAAATATATGTTACGTCAAAAGTTTTATGTCTGTTAATGTCATTAAATAACGCAAAAATACACTACTAAAATGCGATAATCCGATGAATCCAAAAAGCTAATACTTAATGTAGTAAGTTATTTTTAAAATGAATTAGGATCTCGATTTAAGGCAATTCAAAAAGCGTCCGAAGTCCTAAAAGTTCCACAAAGCACATTATACAGCCTACAAGATAAATACGAATTTCGAATTTAGAAGGAATATGTCTGCAAACGTTTCCCTGGCCAAAACTCGAATTACGAAGAATACTCTACATTTTTTAAGGAAAGTGATTTACAAAATGTATGCCCGAAAGAAACATATTACTTTAGAAACTATTCACTGACAATTTATGGAAGTATTAGCAGAAATGAAGATCTCGAAAAGTTCTTTATATTTGGGAATTAAGAAAATGGGCTGTAACTTCAAAAAGCAGGACAGCAGAAAACATTTATTGGAAATGCCTGGAATCAGGTTGAAGAAAATTTTGTTTTTAAATAAATATCAAGTTGCTTAAAAAGAGAACAATTGAATAATGTTTGATGGAACTTTTAGTTGTATTATAATAACATAACAGCATAATTTCCATATAAATTGTTATATTCCATATTATGTAATTAATGGATATGTGTGATCATACGCCGCCACTGGTTGTATTGAATATCAAGTTACTCCACCAATGCCCTAAGAATAATGGTTTAGATGTCGGCCATTTGACATGACATCTTCCTAACCTAATTTTGTATGTGTGTTCAAAAAGCCGAATACGTTAAGTCACTAAAACAACTGGTACTTCTAAATAGGTATTAAAAATAGTATAATTACACGTTAAGGTCGGAAATTTGCATGTTATGTGGCTATAAGAACGAACAACGATTAATCTTCCAAAATAATAAAAACAGAGCATTGAAACTTACACATATTGTACATTGAAGCTTTGCGAATAAATTAACAGTATTTTTTTTACAAAAAAAATGTTTCTTAAGTTAAATATAAATTAAATAATGGAACACTGACAAATAATAACATAAATCCGTGTATTACTTCCATAGGAAACATTATTTTTTCTTCATATTGCTTTAACTTATTGAGATAATTATTATAAACATTGTGTATTAAATAGATTAATCTAGAATAAATGATAAATTAAATTAATTGTTGCTTAGAAATCTCCATAAGAGCAATGTAAATTTTGATTATACTTTCAATAAATAGGGGGTAGCATCGTGCCTTTTTAGTAATAGGTTAAAAATATACTGTGATTTCTAAAAACATGTAAAAAGAAATTAGGTTTGTGAAACAAATCAAGTTTTTTAATTTATCCTTTAATATTGTTGATATGTAGATATCGTGTACAGCATTTGTCGCGACACGGGTTCCCGGTGCGCGGCCTTGAATTGCAAATGTAATTTATCTGCAGCGGACTGTTCATTGATTATGTTGTTGATACACAACATAGAAAGACATTTTTAAAACATTTCCCAGTACATTCTTTAAATATAAAAGCATTTCTGGATCCATGTTTTGAAAAAGAATGTGCAATACCGGTATATGTTGATTTAAGTGATGAGTGGGAACAATTCCTTTTTCATTTATTTACGAAATTGAATGTGTGACACTCGGCGATTTGATTACCGAGGCACTTAGTCAGCTTAGCGTCTAGAGCTCGATTTGGGTTATTGTAATTTTCTCATTTTTTTGTACGGCTTTGCCTACTCAGCTTGAAGTGTCGCCTACCCAGCTTAGAGGGTAGACCTCCTCTCGTGTTCGCATCCATTCCTTTTGTGTGCTTCGTTGCAATTTACCAAATTAAGGAGTGCAGCACGCCACAGTCATGTATGATATTTGATTTTTGATAGTAATTATTTAAATCACTTATGTAGTTGCAAATGACATGAATATATATTTTATATTGCCAAAATTTAACTGTTTGTCTACAATATAAATACAGGGAATTTTTCTTTTGGGTAAACATATGCATAAACTGTACATTTTCCGACATCCGTTGTTTTTTAAAAGAGTTCAATTTGAAGCTTTAAACGAGTGTTTTCCAATCCCAGACTAAGCATGATGCAAAATTTCGAGTTTAGAAAAGCCCCGTGAAAATTTGTCGAGGGTCGCGCAGCGACCCGAGACAAATTTTCTGGGCTTTTCTAAACTTGAAATTTTACTTCATGCGCCACGCGTATAAAACATTGATTTCAAGTGAGGTTCAAATATCCATAAATTTCACAGTATTTTAGTGTTTTAGAGTGGAAAATAATCGTTTAAAGTTTCAAAGTGAACTCTTTTAAAAAACAACGAATATCAAACTATTTAAAGAAAATAATCTGAATTTAGAATACGTCTACTTTAAGGAAAAACTCCCTGTATATACTCATATGGAATATCAAACTAAATAGCAGAGCTGGGACGAATCCTTGAAAAAAGGATTCGAATTACGAATCCGAATCACCTGATATGATTCGAATCACGAATACTTGAATAAAGGATTCTTAAGAAATAAATATGATTCGAATCAAAGATTCGAATCCTGTTTTTTCGAATCACGAACACAAATCCTTTAAAAATAAATTTGATTTTAGTACATTAACCATTTACATTTTAATATTACTATCAGTTGCTTTAACAAAAATATTCAAAACCTAATTATTTATTATTAACACTTAACATCGTAGATGACAGACTAAATATCTGATTCCGTATAACTCTGATTGAACTTGTAATTGTGTGTGTTTGAACTTCACTTGGAATCAGTGTTGTATACGCGTGGCGCATGAAGTAAAATTTCGAGTTTAGAAAAGCCCAGAAAATTTGTCTCGGGTCGCTGCGCGACCCTCGACAAATTTTCACGGGGCTTTTCTAAACTCGAAATTTTACTTCATGCTTAGTCTGGGAGTGGAATCACTTGTTTAAAACTTCAAATTGAACTCTTGTAGCAAATCAACGAATCCCTGAAAATTACGTAAAAGAAAAAGTCACTGAATATCCTTAAAACCAGAGAAAAGTCATGGAGTTTTATTCAAATTGACGAAACACTAAAAAAGCGTTTTAAATAAATAAAAAGTAACAAAATGTACAGAAATTATGAAAAATATAAAAATTAATGACATTTACTAAGAATCATTGAACAATAAAAAAAAATAATATTAGCAGAGTAATAGGAAATCATAAGAAAATACTAATACCGTCAATTATTATAGAATTAGAGAATATATTTTCTTTAATATTTTTTTTTTCTTTCAAGTAAGTTTTATAAATATCATGTTGATTGTATGTTTACGAAATTCAAACTTATATTTGAAATTTTGGAAAATCCAGTCCAGATATTTAAATTTAGATTGCAACCAGTCAAAGTTTATTAATTTATATGTAAATTCATTCAAGTTATTCTTTAGTGTATTTTCGTCAAATTTAATTAATTACGTAATTTTCATTCTAAAAAAAAAAATTATTACGATTGTGGAAAATTATGAGTCAATAAAATTGAATAACAATTTTTCAATGTTCAATTTTTAAGAATCATCTTTCTAGTTTATTTTATCAATTAGTTTTGTTAGCGTTGACCATATTAATTGTTGTCATTATTTATTTTAAATGTTGACAATTATCATTATTATTTAGATTATAAATTACAGTAGAACCTCGTTATACCGGGATGGCTTTTGGCTGTACCCAGCACGATATAAGGAAAACACGGTATATCCGAATATGTAATTTGTATAATAGTCACATACACACACTAGCATATATATACGTATATATATATACATATGTGCAGTAGCCACCTACATAAAAAGACAAACTATATAATACAATAATGACGCCGGAACGTTTTACCTAATCAGGGCGGTACGCAGTCAATTGTTAAAATTAACATCTTTAAAAAAAAGAAACCTGAAAAATGACCCCGATATCTCCGAATCACGGTATCTCGAGGCCCGGTATGGCGAGGTTCTACTGTATATAAATTTAGACAATAACAAATTCTATAAATATAATGTATAATGGAAATTAATAAAAATGATCAACATTTTAATTGTTAAAATAAACTGTAAATGTCAGAAATCTTTTAAATTTAATAATATACAAATAATAATTATTTGAAAAAAACGTTAAAATTAAAAAAGTCATTAAAATTAACTTAAATTTGTCAATGTTGACAAATTCAAGAATAAAAAAAATAAAATAAAAGAAATTTCATTAAAATGCTAAAGAAAAAAGTTCTCGAACCTGGGAAATGTCGACAAAATTTAACATTTCAATTATGGCCATGTCAGTTTTACTTTTAATAATATTAAACCAGAGCTGGGCAGGATTCGAATCATTCAGGATTCGATTCCCGGATTCGAATCCTTTTAGAGGATTCAAAAGAGGTATTCGAATACTTTAGTGAAAACGGATTCGTGATCCAGATTCGTTACATTTTTTTAAAAGGATTCGTATTCGAATCCAGATGTAGATGATTCGAATCCTTATAAAAGGATTCGAATTTTTATAAAAGGATTCGAATCCTTATAAAAGGAATCGAATCCTTATAAAAGGATTCGAATCCTCATACACGGATTTAAATCCTCCTAAATAATTCGAATCATCGCTATTAAGGCTGGGATTCGAATTCGATTAATTCAAATAGTTCAATATTGTAATATGAATATTTAAATCACTAAATTATTCATATTTGAATTTTTATATTTTCGAATAATTCAAATATTTGTGAATGCATATTTGGTTACTTAACCATGAAAAATATCCAACGTTAATAGTATATTTTTAACTTCACTTGAAATCAGTGCTTTATACGCGTGGCGCATGAAGTAAAATTTCGAGTTTAGAAAAGCCCCGTGAAAATTTGTCTCGGGTCGCTGCGCGACCCTCGACAAATTTTCTACGCGGGCCTTTTCTAAACTCGAAATTTTACTTCATGCTTAGTCTGGGAGTGTACAACACTCGTTCTTAGAAGTTTCAAATTGAAGGATTACTCTAGATTACTAAGTTTATTACCATTTTACAAAGGCTACAGCTCGAAGGACCAACCATGGTCTTCGGAGACCGAAGAACTACAGGGAATCGAAGTTTTTTTTACAAGAATACAACGAATATCTGAAGGTTTACAGCATGGATAGGAAAGAAAACATCTAATTTTGAAAAAATATCGAAGTTGGGTTGGTTTTCAGTGCATTTTTAACTTCACTTTAAATCAGTGTTTTATACGCGTGGCACATGAAGTCAAATTTTGAGTTTAGAAAAGCCCCGCGAAAATATGTCTCGGGTCGCTGCGCGACCCGAGACAAATTTTCTACGCGGGGCTTTTCTAAACTCGAAATTTTACTTCATGCTTAGTCTGGGAGTGGACAACATTCGTTTGAATTTTAAATTTAACTCTTTTAAAAAATCGACGTACGTAATATAATATATCATTCATTGAAATCATAGAAAAAAATGCAACATTTTACCTAAAATTAACTTTTTGAGTTAACTTTATAATTTGCTCGGCTCCTAATGGGTGAATATTCTATTCCTAAAAAAAAAAACCGTTTTTATTCAATATTAAAGTTGCATTTAATACAATAACAAACTGTGAATAAATCGACATAAATCTAGAAATATCGAAAATCTCGACATTTAGAAAATCTTGACGGTCCACTCCCAGACTAAGCATGAAGTAAAATTTCGAGTTTAGAAAAGCCCAGCGTAGAAAATTTGTCGAGGGTCGCGCAGCGACACGAGACAAATTTTCACGGGGCTTTTCTAAACACGAAATTTTACTTCATGCGCCACGCGTATAAAACACTGATTTAAAGTGAAGTTAAAAACGCACTGAAAACCAGCCCAACTTCGATATTTTTTTCAAAATTGGATGTTTTCTTTCCTATTCATGCTGTAAACCTTGAGATATTCGTTGTTTTCTTGTAAATAAACTTCGATTCCCTGTAGTCCTTCGGTCTCCGAAGACCATGATTTGTCCTTCGAGCTGTAGCCTTTGTAAAATGGTAATAAACTTAGTAATCTAGAGTGATCTTTTAATGTGAAACTTCTAAGAATGACTGTTGTCCACTCCCAGACTAAGCATGAAGTAAAATTTCGAGTTTAGAAAAGCCCCGCGTAGAAAAGTTGTCGAGGGTCGCGCAGCGACCCGAGACAAATTTTCACGGGGCTTTTCTAAACTCGAAATTTTACTTCATGCGCCACGCGTAGAAAACACAGATTTAAAATGAAGTTCAAAAACACATATATCATCATTAATTAAAATCATTATATAATCAGATATTTAGTCGGTAAATGAACATTTTGGTTAATAGAAACTGATGGAATAAAATATTACTGTTTACAAATAATAGATTCAAATTTATTTTTAAAGGATTTGTATCCGTGATTCAAAAATGAGGATTCGAATCTTTGATTCGAATCATATTTTTCACTTACGAATCATTTATTCGAGTATTCGTGATTCGAACCATATTAAGTGATTCGGATTCGTGATTCGAATCCTGTTTTTGAGGATTCATCCCAGCTCTGTATTAAACAAAATTTCGAAAAGTAGATTATTTTTTTTAAATACATTTTCACTCATTTGATGTTTCTATCAACTCATATAATTGGAAGCTTCTAACGAGTGTTTCCACTCCCAGACTAAGCATGAAGTAAAATTTCGAGTTTAGAAAAGCCCCGCGTAGAAAATTTGTCGAGGGTCGCGCAGTGAGTAAAATTTGCCAAAATGCTTGCGATGAATCTAAGTGTGAAAAATATTTAGCACCAATCATTCTTGCTGAAATTTCCTCAAATGTAGGTAAATGAAAATGCTCCCTTTTAATGGCTTTGTTTAATCCTGTTGGATCTAAACACACACGCAATGTTCCATTAGGTTTTTTAACTATGATGGTCGGATGAACCCAATCAGTAGGTTCTTCCACACGTATAATAATTTTTTGTTTTTCCATGTCATTTAATGTCTTCTTTAGCTTGCTATGTAACGCTAGTGGAACCTTTCGTGGTGCGCTTATTGTTGGAGTAACATTTTCATTTATTTTGATTTGATACGGTTCAGAAAAACACCCAATTCCTTTAAATAAATTTTTATACTTATCAATTAACGAATCATAAACATTGTCTACTCTTTTAACTAAACCAAATTCTTCACAAGCATCCAAACCTAGAAGAGCTGGTGATTGAGGAGCATCCACAATAAAAAAATTGCAATTTTATTTATCTCTTTACAGGAACAATTTAATTCTATTTCTCCAAAGATTTTAATCTTATTATTTGAATATGAAGTCAATTTTGCGTCTGTTTTATTTAATCTGAATGATTTTATATTTTTTAATAAATGTCTGGGAATTAAATTGGCAGATGCGCCTGTGTCTATTTTAAAATTAATTGGATATTTATTATCAATCAACATTTTCACCATCCATTTCTGTGAATTGTCCGTTTTTATGCTGCCTATGAAAACTGCGTTCCCCTGCTCCTCTTCATTGTCGGCGTTCACAAAATTCACTCTACACATTTCTGCAAAATGACCTTTTCGCTGACATTTATTACATTGCTTATTATAAGCGGGACACTTAAATTTCGGATGGCTTTTTCCGCACTTCACACATTTCCATTTCGCGTCACTAAACTTGCGCACTCCACTTTCGCGTCGATCCTGATGCTGCTGCTGGGACCTCGACGTTGCCATCTGGTGATTACTGATGCGCGGTTGCCATCTCCCCTTCTCCGTCCTTCTCTTCACCATGTCGACAATCTCTTGCTCTCCAGTGGCTGTTGTTATTGCTTTAGAAGTTTCAATTGATCTGCATTTTGCAATCGCTTGATCCAGTGTTGCATTGTCCCCTTCCAATAACCTCTGTCTCATGTCGTCATTAATTAATCCACAAATTAAGATGCTTTTTATTATATCGTCTTTTAGGTCGTTTAATTCGCATGGCAATGCCAAATTTTTTAATTCTGTTACATAATTTTCAATAGATTCGCCACTTTTCTGTTTTCTCGAAAATAATTTGTAGCGGTCATATTCAACATTTTTCTTCGGCAAAAAATGTTGTTCAAATTTCTTCATTAAAATGTTTCAGTCATCTTTTTCATTATCATCAAATGAAAAGGTATTATAAATACGAAAACCTTCCTCTCCTATGTAATGCAAAAGCTGCGCGCATTGTGTTGCTTGGCTCTTTTTTGTGTACTCCGTTGCTGCAAGGTAGTTGGTAAATCGGCTTTTCCAGAATTTCCAATTATCCACCACGTTGCCTTCCATTGTCATCGGGGCTACACCTTTTACTGAATCTATTTTTATCTACGCGCCATACGCTAATCACTACTTAATTTCGTATTAATTACCTATTTCACTTCACTAACCGACTGCGCCATGTTGAACATAATACAATAATACTGTGATGGGTTTTAATTAATATATTCAGAGACAACCGTTTCGAATGACACGTTTATTAATACTGGCCATCTGGTCCGTTTATATAAAAAAACATTTAATACAATAAAATGTAAATAATTGTTCATTCTACAGGTAGATGGCATAAGCGTTTATAAATTAAAATAAATTATAATTCAAATCATGACACCCATTCATTCATTCGCACTTCGCTATGTAAACAAACAAACAACGCGCTCCGCACTCATAATTTTTATTATTCGTTGTGATAAAATTCGGCAGGCACTATAAACCAATACATATTCAAAACTACTTTCTGCAATTTTGCTATTTCTGCGCTATCTCGTATCCCAGAAACACACAACCAGCAAAAATTGGCCTTCTTAATATAATATATTTGTTTTGCTTTATAATCATAACAATTGAGTTTGATTTTTTAAGGATATATAATTTACTAGAGAAAACCGGGTAGAATTTTAAAATTACTTTTCAACAAAAAACGAATAATATAATATTGTCCGCAAAGTACACATCAAGAAAACGTAATAACGTAAGCGCATTACTTATTACGACATATCTATAAATCGACTTTAAACGAAATAACCCATTTTATTCCCCGTTCAATAAGACCACCACAAAGCTAAATCCCGGGAAGATGATGGGCTTCTTAGCTATAATACCACTAGCAGTAAAGAATTATTGAAACTTTATTGAAAATTTCCTCGAGAAATATTTAAATTGCGGAATTATAAGTGTGTTTGCTTTAAAGCGATTAAGCCACGAGTATTGGAGTATGAAACAATATTGATGACCGCTCAAACACATGTTGCCAACCGCACAGATCGGTTAATAATGGCTTCACTTGGAAATCGGTTTGAAGTATCAAAATCCCCCGCAAGGCGTACTTACGGCGGGATTAAGGCCATTGTCTGGAACTACCAATACATACTGCATTACGCTCCTTTTTTACTCTTTTCTTTCAATATGCCATTGTACGTTTCTTTACTATTAGGATTTTATTATCTGCTCCAATGCTAATCCCCACTCACGGGGTGATGTATTACAATGTATTTACTACTTGAAGGTATGGTATGCTATTTTTTTTTGTTCAGCTGATTATTGTATATGGATACAATACATCACATAAATAAACATAATGTTCCTTAGGTCGCAAGGGTCCAATTTAACTTGCTTAATATTCATAAAACTATCTCACTTTCAAACTTCGCAATCTGCTCAACTTATGTTTAGGCATAATTTCTTCCTGTGTTACATCTAAAACTATGTATATATTAGGAATTTTGTATTATCACATTCTAAAATAAACAACATTATAAACTACAATTTATAAATCTATTCTATGTAATTAATTGTTCTGAACGCAATATAACTACAAAAAAAACAAGTGTTTCATAATTCGCCAACATTAAATAACCTAAAACCCAGAGCTGGGATGAATACTCAAAAACAGGATTCGAATCACGAATCAGAATCAGCTTATATGATTCGAATCACAAATACTGTGTAACGTACGAAGGTGTTGTTTGTCGTTACAGTTCTTTTATATATTTTAGATTTCCAGTATTTGTCGTTGAAGACGCGATTTACTCAACTTGGCTCAAATCACAGAGATTCAAAGTTTATAGTTTTACTTTGCATTTAATTTGATACTTAATAAATGAATCTACAGATTGAAACAGACATATCTAAGATTTAGAGTTCGAATATACAGAGTTTAAGATTTAATATGGAGATTTAGATTGACTGTTTTGATCAACTGCCGAAGTAGAAGTGTTCTCAACACCAGAACAACTCCATTTCTTTAGTGATAAGATAAGACTTTGATTATGTGTACGCATAATATGGAATAACAAAACGAGACTATAATTACTAAGAAAAGATTTGAAATTTGAAAAGATTTGAATTGCAGATTATTTGATATTTCCAATATTATCTCAACGCCTTATCAATCAACCCTTTATAGTGTAATTATCACACTATAAAGGGTTGATTAAAAATGCATATTCACTTTGTATACATGAAATTCTGAATAACCTTTTGATTTCCAAAAAAGTGTGTTTATTTTCACAATTGTTTCGCAAATTTATTGCTTCTTCAGGTGAATGAAAGTTTACACTATAATGATAAATATATACAGAATTATTTATAAACACACTAGATATAAATTAAACTGAGAGATACATTACAACTCGAATAAAGGATACTTAAGAGAAAAATATATTTTTTGAATTACGGATACAAATCCTTTAAAAATATATTTGAACCTATTATTTGCAACCATTAACATTTTTAATACCGCCGTCAGTTTTATTAACAAAAATGTTTAAAACATAATTTACACAAATAAGACAATTAACTTTGTTTGATGATGTATAACGAAGTAGAAGCCTCCATAGTGAACAGTTTAAAACATAATTACTTACAGACTAAATACACTGCCGAGCATATAACTAGGGTCACTCCGTAATTTGAATGTTTTTGGATTTTTTTTAGAAATGTTTAGTTTTTCACGAGTTTTTTCGGTTGTAACAGTTCACTAACTGATTGCTTGAATAATCAAAAAAGTTTATGTTGTTCAAAGTTTATTGAAAGTAATGAAAATGAACAATTTCAATTTGATATGCTAAGTAATGAAAATGAACAAGTTTACTTTCATATGCTTTTGTTGAAACAAAAGAAAGTTTACGGACTTTAGTAGCGACGAGGCATGCTCTGGATCAGATTTTGGATCATATTCTGCGGAAGATTGTCCCATTCCTGCACCAGTATATCGCGTAGCTCTCTAAAATTTCTGGGGGCCTGCACATGTCTCTGTAAACGATTTCCCATCTTATCCTAAACATGCTCAATTGGATTTAAATCTGGACTGCGAGCAGGCCAAACAAATCGCGGGATTTGACACTCGTCAAGATACTCAGTAACTATCCGAGCAGTGTGGGGCATTGTGTTATCATGCATAAATGTTGCGTCGTCACCAAGAATAACCATGAACGGTAAAACATGGTTTTATAAAACCTCTGTCAGGTACCTATGCGCAGTCAACGTGCCATTCTCGATAAAGATTAACTCCGTATGAGTGTCAAAAAATATGCCTCCTCATGCCATAACTCTGTGGTTTTGAGGAAAAATCAGTTAAGTGACTTTTTTGGTTAAATTAAGTTATGTGCGGACAATGATAGTTATTTACGTCTATTTTCACTTGGTGAACTCCAAATGATATTATCTGTTACACATTTAGCACAATTTATACGAAACCTATCCAGTTAAGTGTCATTTTTGAGGAAAAACCAGTTATGTGACATTTTTTGAGGAAAAACCAGTTACGTTCCATTTGAATGCATATTAAATGTATTAACATCCAGTTTTCACCCTATATGGCTAACGTTTATACATATTAAGTGTATATAATTCATAAAAGAACATATATGAGTATATATTTATATATCGAATGATATATGGACATTTTTCAAGTTTGAAAAAGGAAGTTACACAAGGTGTAAAAGGGTTTGAAAAAATAAGCCACAGAAATTATGAAATAAACGTAACTTTTTCTTACAGATAAAAACAAGTGGCTATAACAAGATAAATTCAAATTCAAAACTATTTGAATTCGAGAAAATAAGCTTACGCTTCTTATAGTTTGCACACTTTAAACATAAAATATAAAATTACGAAAAAACTATTCGTGAAAATGCAAACAGTGTCTTAATTAATAAGACAATTTAAGACGATAAATATCCATTGAAACAACTACTTCCCGTGCAAATACACCTCCGGATATTGAATTATACAATGGAATATTTAAAATCTTATTTAATTGGATTTTTTACAACGCTATTAAAGTATATGTAACGTTTAGGTCAAATTCTCTTCAAACCAACTAACAATACAATTTAAAATGAAAGGAGAGATAGCAACAAATTAGAAGTGAAAGGACTTGGATTAAAACTAATGTCTTAGGCCATCTATAGACGCGTTTCGAGATTTATCTCTCTTCAGTATAGCTTTGCTTGTGACGTTTAAAAAAATTAGGAATAAAATTAAAACAAACTTACTTGGAAAAATTGTTGTGTGTGGAATGAACAGGTACCTCCTTCTTATCAGCAGATTTCCTTGAATACGCCGTATCTGCTGCTTTTTGGTGATCATTCTGCAGTGTCGTGTCTTTTCTCGTTTAGTTTCGTCAGTTTCGTACCTTAATTGTGCATGGAACATGTCACACTTATGGCACTTGTCAAGTTGTGGTTGTTTGAATTGAAGTCCTGTTTTCTTGAACACATTATAATATATCCAGTACTTAACAGGTTTCTGCACTTCATCTTTGTATAAAGCGTACATCTCCTTAACAGTCAGCCCGATTGGCAAATACCTTTTTGTCGTGTGACGACGCTTTCATAAGCCGGAAACTTGTCAATGTGAGCTTTAACTTCTGCAATTATTGTGTCTGAGATCTAATTTTTGAAAACTCGTTTTCCTCTTCGATCACTCAAAGGCAACTGACCCATCTCCTTCCATATGTAAGTCAGACAATTTTCAATGAAAGACTCGGTCTCGCCAAGAGTTAGTCGAAAACACTTACGACAAACGTTTTGGTCGATAGACTTGCTGCGCACCGCTATGAATTGTTTTTACAGGTTTGAGTGTTATCAAGCCTCTCAAAAAATCGCGTCGTTTCAAGTACGTTCTCTGCGCCCAATAGGCGTCGAAAATTCTAACCTGATCCTCGTTTGATTGTCGCCTCCATCACGTACCAGAGTACTCGAATCCTGCTTTGTATCGTAACCTAGTGAAACAGTGATGAAATTGTAACAATTTTTAAGTATATTTTGCAATTTGTTCAATATAAAATGGTTGTAAGCTGTCAATGAAAAAGACTTCTAAATAAATGACCACCTTCTTAAATAAATACCTTGAATCGTCACATCTCCAGAGGATAAACTTAAGTTTTCCATCGATAGTTCATTTTCAAGAAGACTTCTCTTCAATTGCTCGTCTTTCTTCAGAAACGGTCGAAGTGTCAACTGTAAAGAACCCAAGAAATTTAAGTAGGTTATCTTTTGATCGCTGTCAACAGGACCCGAGAAAAGTTACATTTACCAACCTTACGATTCCGCAAATGAGTCCTGAGCACCAACAACATAATGCCCCAACTGAACATTTTTGTTACTAACCTGGGGATTCCAAAGATGGGTCCTTCGAACTGCTCGAGTATTGTCAGATTAAATCCATTTGTTATTTAAAGTCAGGCTTTGTGTGAGTTGTTACACTTTCATTTTAATCAAAAGGTCTGTGCTATTATAAGTTGTGTTCAAATTTTGGGGCTTGAATCTCCAGAAGGTCGACGACGCCGTCAACTGGTGGCTACTTTATAAATCTCGAAGGCGTGCTTAATACCAGCGGTCGGTACAAAGTATGACGATATTTATGTTGGCACGCCGGTGATACATTTTTTTTACTAAATCATGGTCAAATATATCTTGACTATTTAAAATTACGTGAAATAATAGTCAAATTGCAATTTAAAAAAAAAACCAGTTATCTGACTTTTTTGAGGAAAAACCAGATATCTGTTTTCCTTTCATTTCTAGCTAAATAAAAGACATATTCACACGTTTGACATGTTTTATATACTTTTTGTTTCAATATACATACTATTAAATGGATATTCGGAGCCATTACAAGGTATTTATAAAGTTGACCTGTGAAACTTTAAACTTAAACTACTCGAAATCATGTAAAAACGACTTAACTGGTTTTTCCTCAAAACCACAGAACTGATCCTCCACCAAATGGAAATCGCTCGGCAATACATGCTTGAGAATATCTCTCGCCTTGTCGTCGCCACATTCTTACACGTCTATCTGAGCCCGTAAGACAGAATCGCGATTCATCGGAAAACAAAACGCGACTCCAATCTACTTTTGTCCAAGCCAAGTGTTCTCGTGCAAAACTCAACCTCACTATCCGATGTTCACGGGAAAGCGGAGGTCCTGTAGCTCTAGTTCGAGAAGATAATCCAGCAGCATGAAGTCGCCTCCTAACTGTCCACTCACTTGCGTTTACATTTCTCACTTCTTGCAGGTGATTTTGAAGGGAAACTGCCGTGACCGTTCGGTTTCTCAGAGCACTTAAAACGAGAAAGCGGTCATCTCTAGCTGTTGTAGTCTTGCCTCGCCCTAAACCAGGTCTTCGAGTGAGCAGACCAGTCTCTTCGTACCGCTGCCATACTCGTTGCACACTCAAGAGACTTACATCAACCTTTCTCGCAGTTTCGCGCAGACCGCGGCCGTCTTCTAAAGCCGCCATAATTCGTGCCACAACAACAGGATGTATGCTCATTGCAAAACACTAACAATTACAACAATACACAAACAATTTGCAACAGATAGATGTCATCACAGAAACAAAAACTATGCTTGTTTGCTTTAACAAGAGCATATGAAAGTAAACTTGTTCATTTTCATTACATAGCATATCAAATTGAAATTGTTCATTTTCATTACTTTCAATAAACTTTGAACAAAAAAACTTTTTTGTTTATTGAAGCAATCAGTTAGTAAACTGTTACAACCGCAAAAACACGCAAAAAACTAAAGATTTCTAAAAAAATTCCAAAAAACTTCAAATTACGGAGTGACCCTACTTTTATGCTAGGCAGTGTATCTGATTAATTAATTATTTTATTTACTGATGATATATGTGTTATTGAACTTCAGGATTAATCAGTGTTTAATACGCGTGGCGCATGAAGTAAAATTTCGAGTTTAGAAAAGCCCCGTGAAAATTTGTCTCGGGTCGCTGCGCGACCCTCGACAAATTTTCTACGCGGGACTTTTCTAAACTCGAAATTTTACTTCATGCTTAGTCTGGGAGTGGAAAACATTCGTTAGTTTAAAATACATCACATCGTAGTGAAAAGTATCGATATTTAAAGTATCGGTAATTTTTGACACCAGATATTATAGATTTATTAATTACAATTATTGATTGCTGTAAATTATTTTTTAAAGGCCTTCACCTAAGATTGATAATATTGCCAAGACTAGTTTATTGACGGTTACAAAATTATCAATGTCCACCTTTTACAAAAAAATAATAATAATATTTAAATGTCTTATACGCGTGGCGCATGAAGTAAAATTTCGAGTTTAGTAAGGCGCCCCGTTAAATCCAAATTTTCAGGCTTTTCTAAATTCGAAATTTTACTTCATGCGCCACACGTATATAACACTGATTTCAAGTGAAGTTAAAAATATACTGCTAAGGCTGGGAATTTTTTAAGTGTAAGTAACCGAATATGCATTCACAAATATTGAATTATTCGAAAATTTGATATATTAAAATTTTCGATTAATTCAATATTCGTTCAAAATCATATTCAAATATGAATAATTTAGTGATTCAAATATTCATATTGAAATATTCGACTATTTGGATTAATCGGATTCGAATCCCAGCTTTAATAGCGATGATTCGAATTATTTGGGAGAATGATTCGAAACCTTTTATAAGGATTCGAGTCACCTACGTCTGGATTCGAATACGAATCCTTTTAAAAAAATGTAACGAATCCGGATCCATATCCGTTTTCACTCAAGTATTCGAATACTTTTTTTGAATCCTCTAATAGGATTCGAATCCGGAAATCGAATCCTGAATGCTAATTATTCAGGATTCGATTTCCCTTACTAAAATTTCATGAAAATATTTAAAACCGTTTTCGAAATATAGTCTTATAAAACTCACCCTGTATATTTGTTTGCCCAGCTCTGCTAAAACCCCAACATATTGACGTGTTATCTAATATTTTGTTATCATCACTGTTTTATTAACCGAATATCGGTACAAGCATAGCAGCTTTATTTATCTAATTATTGATTTACTAATGAGTGATTTCAATTTAGCGGGGTGCAAACGCGCAATTATTTAAGTACAGTTATCCTGTATATCTAAGTGACTTTTTAAGTTTTGACAGGTATTATATTTACATTAAATATGAAACATCATCACACTCGATGGCCTAGAGGTTATATGCTTGTTAATTCATTATTTCCTACAAATAAATATACAGGGTGAGTTTTATAAGGCTATATCTCGAAAACAATTTTACATATTTTCATGAAATTTTAGTGAGGTAATAGGGATATGGGGAACATATTTCACAATATTTTCTACTTTTACCCTTTTGTTTGTTTTTAGTGAGTATTTGAAAATTTCTAATGGAATTATTTATATTTGTTCACAAAATTCGAATCTATATGAAAAACCAAGTATGTGTTAAATTTGTTTTGTATATTTGTTTATAAAATTTGAATCTACATGAAATATCAAGTATGTGTTAAATTTGTTTTGTATATTTGTTTATAAAATTTAAATCTACATAAAAAAACAAAATAAATAAATTTACCAACAAATTCTTTTAGACAAAGAGTGCACAGCGTTTGAAAGTTGAAGGTAAACATTTTAAACACCTTCTCAATCGGGATAGCCATTGAATAATTTAAAATTAAGTTATGTTCTGTATTGTAATACCATAATAAATCATATTTCCCTAACCAAGAGAGCAAGTTAAAACAAATTAAACAGATACTTAATTGTTGTAGATCCAAATGTTAGAAACAAAAATACTTATTCCATTTTTTTTTTTCTTGAAATAATTTCTCATCTGGATAAAGTGCCAGATAGAAATTATTTCCAGAAAATAAAAATGGGATGAAGTATTTTTGTTTCTAACATTTGGATCTAATTGAATTTGGGTGAGTTACGTGAAGATTATAATAACTTTAATGAAAACACGTTTAACCTTTCTTCACAATTTTAATTATATACCAGTGTACATTTCGTTCACAAGGTGACCATTATCAATCCATTGATAATGGTCACCTTGTGACAGAAATGTACATCTGGTATATAATAAAAATTGTGAAGAAAGGTTTAAAGTGTTTTAATTAAAATTTGGATCTACATTTAAAATTCTCATGTTACCCTTTTCCCCTCAAAAACGAGAAAAGAATCAAATGTTGAAAATATAGTAAAATGTGTTCGCCCATATTCCTATTACCTCACCAAAATTTCATTAAAATATTTTAAACCGTTCTCGAGATATGGAGCTGTAATATTTTAAAAAACACCCTGTATACACAATCATAGTGGAAAGCCACTCCAGATTTTGACTATTATTATAATAAACATCGTAAACCATTTTAATTACCTTTTATCAATTAACAAAATTTCAATTAATCCGTACATGCACCGTAAACGAATCCGCAAACAATACGAGTAAAACACATAAATATAATATATCCGTGAGTAATTAGGTACATTAATATAATTACAAATTGAATCCGCGTACGATTCTAATTAAACAGCGCAGATATGGACGCTGACGCTATAAATACGAGCGACAAAATATTTGCTTAGTGCGGCGATCATTAATTATTTATTTTAGTAGCGATTCCTCTTAAAATACACGGCTCTTGTGGTAAAGCTGCGCAGACCGCGTAAAACTTTCATCGCTGGATAAGTAATTTGGGAAACGGCGTTAAAAAACGCTCAATGCGTGTGTAATTGCAACCGCACAGAAATAGGAATTTATGATTTATAATTTTTCGGTTTACTATAAAGTTAAAATTATCATTAGTTTCAAAGTAAAAAGTTTTTAAGTACCACTAAATGTATGTATGTGCTTAATGTTGTTTTAAAGTCATTGAAAACTTGTTCAAAAGAATTACTTTTTTGTAGGAATATGGTAAATAAAAAAGTTTTTGCTATCCAAACAATAATGCGGGGACACACAGTATTTAACGACTTAACAGATAAGCTAATTATATACTTTAAATTGATATAATCCAATGTTTTACTTTTAAACATACGGTTGGTTTCTAAATATTTATATTGTTTATCTACTTGGACTGACCCTTTTCATAATTTTTATGAATGATCTTGTAATACATTTAAACAACACAGAACTTATTTTATACGCAGATGATAGCACTATAGTTGTCACGGATAGGACGTTAAGCGAAGCGAATATGACCAATCGCAAAGCTCTGAAACTGGTGACGGATTGGTGTAACCAAAATGGGCTTATACTAATTGAAAATAAAACTAAATCCATGTCGTTTTCATTAAATGAACCAGTAGAAAAGGATGCAACGTGTTTCTTGGGATTGCACGTGAACTCAAACTTAAGATGGGATGTAGAAGGCAATACGTTAGCTGGAAAGATCTCCAAAAATATATACTGTATAAGAAATTTAGTACGCAAGATCAGTGACAAGTCTACGTTAAAAACAGCATACCACGGATTAATAGAATCCCGCTTAAGATACGGCTTACTAGTGTGGGGTCACTCTGCCTCGAGGCATAGATTATTTCGGCTGCAGCGAAAAGCCAATCGAATCATCGCATCCGCCCCTTACAGAGATGACTGTAAACACATTTTTAAAACATGGCAAATTCTACCTTTACCATCCCTTTATATATATGAATCGCTCATATATATAAAGAAAAACCCTTTAAGTTTTTCAATACATGATCATCATAGCCATAACACTAGATTTAAGACAGATCTTTACCAACAAAACATGAGGCTTACGAAATCACAAACGGCAACGAGATATTTCTCAATAAAATTATTCAATAAGCTACCCGAGAGTCTAAAAACGTTGGATCTTATGCATTTTAAATCTAAAATAAAAAATATTCTAGTCACAAATGCGTTCTCTTCAATTGAGGAATTTTTAGTCAGCGATGGCAGCATTTTTAAGTAATTTTTATATATTTATATTTTAATGTGTTCTTGTATTTTATTTCCCGTATATACTCTTGTATTTGTATATTTCTACCCTCTATGTATTTACTAGTTTTTAGCTTATTCTCCGATGACAAGTGTAATGACAATGTATGTTAGTGGCACAATAAATGAATTATTTATTATTATTATCTACTTCCCGGCGCGTTCACCAAAATTTTAATCATATATTATGCAGTACTCTTGAATACTCTAGAAAATTAGTTCCTTGTGATTTAATAGTGTAATTATTTCTATTACTGTGCATTTGCTAGTAAAGAAATTAATAATAAATAAAATATCTCTATTTCAGAATACGGGACAAAAAATACATAATTTATTATTTTTTAACGGAAGTCCATTTAAACTAGTACTATAATATTATAAAAACTAAAAATATTAATAAATAATATATAAATACAAATACAATAATTATAATTGTATAATATAACATAACTTTTGAGAAATTCAAAATTTTTGTTAAGTCTAGTATAGTGTTATTCATACCTTGAATACACTTTGTTTGAGAATACTGGAGAAAAAATTTGAAAATTTGTAATTTTACAGTATAACACAAATTTTAAATATTTATGTTGTATTTTGTTAAGAGGGTTTGATCATCTAATAAATTCTAATAAAATTTGAGTATCTCAAATATGTATGATGTGACTTGAATTCTAGCATTGTCATAAAATAGTGGTTTACAAATGTTATTTTACATTGAACTTTTTGAATCCAAGTAGGTTTATTTTAATTTTATTTCCAATTTTTTTAAAACGTCATAAGCAAAGCTACACTGAAGAGAGATAAATATCAAAACGCGTCTATAGTAGATGGCCTAAGACATTAGTTTTAATCCAAGTCCTTTCACTTCTAATTTTTTGTTATTTCTCCTTTCATTTTAAATTTGTATTTGTTAGTTGGTTTGAAGAGAATTTGACCTAAACGTTACATATACTTTAATAGAGCGTTGTAACAAATCCAATTAAATAAGATTTTAAATATTCCATTGTATAATTCAATATCCGGAAGTGTATTTGCGCGGGAAGTAGTTGTTTCAATGGATATTTATCATCTTAAGTTGTCTTATTAATTCAGACATTGTTTGCATTTTCACGAATAACATTTTCGTAATTTTATATATTATAATTAAATATTTAATTGGAAATAATAGTTCAAACAAAAAATGATTCCAGTCATTTTGTTATACAGAGTATAGATGGATAAAATGGAACATAGGCTCAATAAACAAAACCCTAGTGAAATATTTAATATTTTACACAACATTCTCATTTTGAGTAGCTGTATTTCCACTTGTGGGTGGAAACTCAACATAAATTAAAGTTAAAATGAATAATTGATTTTTTTATTAATTTCAGACACAATGTCGCTAAAATAATTAAGATTGTATCCTTCGTTTTTGTTTTGAATTGCTGTAATTTTACCATTGCTTCTTAAATAACATTTTTTCTGCATATATTTTAAATTCTAAGCGTGTCCCTAGAATTTTAAAGCTTCAACAGAAAACTTGCAATTGATCGATTTGGCAGGAGCTGACAGAATAACACCATAACAGTTGTATTTATATTTATGGTAACTATTGTTTTCGTAAAAAATATCATTTTTATTTTATGAGATTTTCTAGATTTTCAGAATGCAAAAAATCAATATTAGGAGGGCTTGAAAATTATTTTTCAAAGACAGTTTTAAAATTTAGGTTAAATTCTTTATTGGAATTATATATTTTTGTTAATTGGGTAAATGTTTACATTTTTGTCAATTTGTTCTAATTGTCACACTTCTAAACTCTTTGTATAATTTTATGGTGTTGGTTTTGACGATTATATTTAAAAAAACAGTATAAAGGTAGGTGACCTTTGTACTGGATTTGTTTTAGAGTAAACATTTCTGCAAAGAGTCTTGCTATTATTGATTTTTTGCACAATTCGTAACCTAACAGTACGACACATTTCTTAAATACAAAAAATAGTGTCATTGAATATAATTTGAAATTGGGTATATTTTCTTAAAAATAATCATATAAGTTAAAAGACTGTTAGAGATTTGCATTTGAATGTAAATTAAGGTTAAAATAACGAGTGTTATTCTTTCTTAAAATAAGAATTTTTTTATGTAGGTAAATAAACCGTAGATTAAACGCAGTTGTTGGGAATCCTGTGAAGAATACAAAGGACTGCAAATGTGTAGCAAACGAGCTATTCCCACAGCTGCACATCGCAAAAACTTGGCCGAGTTTTCCCCGAGACGCTCCTATTAAGGAACTAAGTTTGCTTTAAGTAGTAACTAGGAAACTGTGCTATTCATAAATCCGAAATCCTCTTATTCAACTAATGAATAATATAAACATACACACAAAAAACGGGAAGTTTGATTAAAGCAAATTTAAGCGCAGAATAGAATTTAGTAAAGTAGGTACAAGTATTAGGAAGGATAAGATTAAATGTTTTATGTACTTATAAAATTCATTTTATAGATATTTCTATAATAACATTATTCTTTATTATCGATTTTGTCAAATTTAGGCGTATTGGAGTAAACTTTATTCGAGCCTTTCTTCCTGGACATCAGAAATGTTATAATTATAATCAGAAATTTAAAAATTATTTCATGTATCCCTATATACAGGGAATTTTTAAATTTTTTCAGGCATTCATTGCTTTTTCAAAGCGTTCAATGTGAAGTTTAGTTGATTAAGCATGAAGTAAAATGTTGACTTTAGAAAAGCCTGAAAATTTGGTTTGGTCGCTTCGCTTCGCTACGCATGCTTGTAAGTAATGTTACACAAAAAACACTTCTGTGTGTGACCACAAGAAAACAAAATATCAAACTTAGTTTATTCACCCATGTTTGTGTATACCGGGTGTTGACTTGGCAGACGCAGCATAGGAAATCCCATGTAAATTTTAAAATGTTCAAATTTTAGCTCCCCTATAAAAAGCATTAAATTGAATTTTAAAAAGAACAGGGAGTATCCGCAATTGTATCAATTCCATGGTATGTCATTATTTTTATAAAATCACATTACTCATTCTTAATTATTTTAGCTGTTAATTTTCTGACATTCGTTGATTTTAAAAGAGTTCAATTTTAAGCTTTAAACGAGTGCTTCCCACTCCCAGACTAAGCATGAAGTAAAATTTCGAGTTTAGAAAAGCCCCGTGAAAATTTGTCGAGGGTCGCGCAGCGACCCGAGACAAATTTTCTGGGCTTTTCTAAACTCGAAATTTTACTTCATGCGCCACGCGTATAAAACACTAAAATATTGTGAAATTTATTTATATTCGAACTTCACTTGAAATCTGTGTTTTATACGCATGGCGCATGAAGTAAAATTTCGAGTTTAGAAAAGCCCAGAAAATTTGTCTCGGGTCGCTGCGCGACCCTCGTCAAATTTTCACGGGGCTTTTCTAAACTCGAAATTTTACTTCATGCTTAGTCTGGGAGTGGAAAACACTCGTTTAAAGCTTCAAATTGGGCCCGCCGTGGCCGAGCGGTTGAGCCGCTGGTTTCGCCAATCGGACACGGGGGTGATCTGGGTTCGATTCCCAGCGGAGGCGAGTAATTTTTCTAACGAAAAATACTCGTCTCCGGTTCCATGGATGTGTGTGAATGTGTTGTGACGTCCAAATTAGTCGAAATATATGTTAATATAGATATTATGAACCAACGTTAGTGGCTGAATGGTAATACCTATGCCAAACAAAAAAAAGAAAATTCTTTTAAAAATCAACGAATGTCAGAAAATTAACAACTAAAATAATTAAGAAAAAGTAATGTGATTTTATAAAAAATAATGACATTTTTCTTGTATAGTGTAAATCATTTCGAAAACATTTACTTTAATCAAGTGACTACGATATCTTTTGCCACTTTGACATCCGCAGTTGTTGTTTCAATTCCATGGCATGTCATTATTTTTATAAAATCACAATATTTTTTCTTAATTATTTTAACTTTGAGAAACGTAAAGTGATAAACGTTAACACGAATGAATTTACAATTTTTCCCTCTACAAAACAGGTAAATACATTTTGTTTCTAAAATAAATAGGGAGGCCAATATTTGAACATTTCAAAATTGACATGGGATATCCTATGTTGCGTCCGCCAAGTCAACACCCGGTATGCAGAACACCCAAATTTGATAAAAATAAAATCGTTTAATAGTAAAATTCTCAATTCGTCTACTTTCTATTTTATATTTTTTTAAATTTTGTATGAAGTCAAACAGTGGCGCACCTAGGGTGGTTCGAGCGGTGCGAAACGCGGGAGGTGGCGCTACCATGAGATCTTGCACCACCTAAATATTTGGGGCGCCGAAAACGAAAAACGAAACGCGGGGGGGCACCATGAGATCTCGCACCACCTACAAATTTTGCTAGGGCCGCCACTGATGTCAAACAAAATATAAGGCAAAACATGTTGAAATGTGTTTAATATGTTTAACGAAAGGGATAATTTATAACAATTCAATGCTGTCAATATTACTTAATAAATATTACTATTATAATAACTCAAGTTCATTCTGTTTCTGGAATAATACTAATTAACACTGTAAAAAAAGTGGTAGATAATAAATATGAAATATCAGACTGGATGTCAATTTGCGTCAGTGTCAAGGTAAATTGCGGTGGTCCTGAATGCAAATGCGCTTAATCATATGCGATGGCAGCAATTCATTTCTTTATGCAAAGTTGGAAGCGAATCTCCCATTAACTCCACCGGTTGCTGCTGCTGTTGGCCTCCTCCAGTACATACGCGATGGCAATCATGCTAAGTATATTTCTGAAGCACTAAATTATTATCATTCAAGGCGAAACGGTGCACTGTTTGCTCCATACATACAAATTGATACTATGTGATATGTTCAGGGGATTTGGGTAAATATACACACAAGGGTGAATTGAAAAGCAATTGCATGGGTGAATTCAGAAATAATAAAAACTGAGAAATTTGAATATCCACCAAAATTTTCGCGAAAACAATGATCAAAAATCATGAGATTAATAAGAAAAATACAACTTGAAGAAAATCAACAAAATTTACAAAAACGTGTAAAAATCATCGATGTTACTAAAAATACGAATGTTCATATTATAAAATATTGATGAAAACCGTAGCAAAAAGTCAACATTTGAAGAAACTTGCCAAAACGTTCAAATCACTGACGTTCAATCGATTGCTTATGGAAAGATTCGTTCTACTTTCGTCATTTTCTAAATTCGCATGATTTGTGTATCTCTTTTTAACATTGTCTACCACTTTTTGATAATTTTATCAATGATCTCATTTATTTCCACATTTTGATGCTTTTTGCAATGCCTGGTTGCATCAAAGCTTTTTAGTCGTGTCTGATAAAATCATTAAAATATTCAATATTTATCAACTTTTTTGAAATTACGTTATATGTACGAGGGGTGATCAAAACAAAAGGTTACAAAATGTACACGATTCATTACAGGCTTTGTACCTTTACTTTTTTATCGTACCATTTCAATTAATTTTCTAAATATTCATTACTCTAATTATATTAGGAGATTAGGAGATTTCCGTAAATTAGTAAATAAATAGTCAGGTGATTTTCAACCGTATTGACGAATTTCAATTATTTCCTTAATTTAAGTCTTTTCACAGGATCATTAATGTAGTACATCTTTAACATACTTATCATTGACTTGATGAATATTCGCAAGGATCATTTCTGCAGTATATCTTCAACATACTCACCTTTGACTTGATGAGTATTCGCAATTACTAGATTTACAATTGGCGGATTTAAAATTAATTTTTATTTATTTCGTCATTTTCGATGATTGTTAGAATCATAAATTTTATAAAATGAAAAAAATCACCAACTTTCATGAAAACTTGTAAAATTTATCGATGTTAAGTACACTCCTGTGCAATAAAATTAACCACACAAAATATGTTATAGTTTAAAACGCACATGATGAGTTTCCTACTTACGAAAATATGTAAATATGTAAAATTTCCTTAATGTTAAAATGCTAGGTCATTTGGACAAAAATTTAAAAATTCGAATTCTAACTTAAATAGATGATGGATTTTCTATTTCAGCTTTGTTGTATTTATTACGAGCATTTTTCCAAAAGATCTTAGTTTTGGTTTTTGATAAAGGTGTTATTATGGTTTTTATCATTTATTGAAATTGCTGCTAGGCAATTACATAAACCCGAATTATACAACTAAAATATTGTGACAAATAGGTTTGAGACTTGTGCTTAATTTTATTGCACAGAAGTGTACCTCATTTCATTTAACTAAGCGAGAAATGCGGGCAACATTTTATCTCCAAAGTTCTCTGTGGAATTTATTTATATAACTAATTAGGTAACAGTCGATGTTGTCGTTAAATGATAGTCAATGATGGTAAAGACAGTCAATATAATCAACATTTAATCTATATAATTAAATGACAGTTAATTTGACTGTCGTGACATTTTTATCATCATATAATCACTGTGGCGTTAACTTAACTTAAACTTAAAATCTTTTAGTCGGCTGTAAATTGATTGTATTATAACTATAAGTCATAAAGTGAACTGTTGTTTAAGCATGATGGTATTTAGAAGTTATATTTCTGTTAAGTCTTGGTGGCCGTTAGGCTAATAAAAGAAGTTAGATGTTTTTCGCCGTTTAATTATAATAATCACACACGTAATACAATTCTTACTGCGAGTACAAACTCTAATTCGGACCGATTATTCACGTACTTTTCGGACCGATGGTTATTGAAGAAGAGAGCGATTTGCCTGTCCGGTACCTATTTATATAGGGGGTGGGTCTTCCCTCACCCCGACACCCAGATGGAGGGTGGACATTATCCATGCCGCCCCCCTTGAAAGACAGTGATCTTTCAAAGTGAAAGTTTCAAATATAAAAACGTTGTTTGTCAGGTGACTCAATTAGGTAACGGACTCAGCAAATCGTCAATTATGCACAAATACAATTTGAATTTTAAGAAATTATATACACAATTACAAACTAAATGAAAAATAGAATACATTTAAACGAGAATGAAAATAATTTGATGAGTAAATGTTCAAAATAGAGTTCTGATTGGACTTCCGACTTAGCCTGGGATTAGAATTCCAATGAAAACTGTTTTAATTAGATTCTAACTGAGAGTTCTAATTGGATACACTGATCCCCTCGCGTTCAATTGGTAGTACGCACACCTTAGACACAGCGCGTTTTAAAATGCCACTCGCGGTTTTAACGGTCACAACCCGCACTTCACCATCATCGCCGGGGTGCTGCTCGATGACTCGTCCCAGGACCCAACGTAGCGGTGGAAGGTTGTCGTCTTTTAACAGCACCATGTCGCCGATTTCGACTCCCGTAACCGATGCTTCCTTTGTGCGCTGCCACTTGTGTCGCACCTGAAGCTGAGACAGGTACTCGCGTGACCATCTCTTCCAAAAGTCTCCCTGCATTTTTTGCATGAGCTGCCAACGTGACAGCCTTCCCATCTTGATATGTTCCAGGTCTGGACTCGGTATATCTGTTAGCGGTCGTCCTATTAAAAAATGGCCGGGGGAGAGGTAGGAGATATCGTTTGGGTCGGTGCTGATCGGGGTTATAGGTCGTGAATTAACAATGGCTTCTATTTGAGTAAAGATAGTTGACAATTCTTCAAAAGTTACCTTAGTTTCCCCAATTACTTTATAAAGGTGCCTTTTGGCAATTTTAACTGCTGATTCCCAAAGACCCCCCATATGTGGAGACCGTGCTGGAATAAAATGCCAGTTTATACCCTGGCTCGCAGTTTCACTTCCAAGTCGCCTAACATTTTCTTGGTTATCAAAAAATTCTTTTAATCTTTTTAGTTCGATATTTGCGCCGACAAAATTGGTTCCGTTATCGGAATAAATATCACTACATTTACCTCGTCGGGCAATAAATCTCCGCAAGGCAGCAATAAAGGCTTCTGAAGTAAGATCGCTTACTACTTCAATGTGCACAGCTTTTGTGCACATGCAAATAAACAAGGCGGCATAAGCCTTTACAATCTTAATTTTGCGGCTGCTTTCCTTTATAAAGAAAGGGCCGCAATAATCTACTCCACATGTGGTAAACGGTTTGTCTATCGTGACTCTAACTGAAGGTAGATTGCCCATTATTGGCTGTCTTGACTTAGGATCAATTTTAAAACAAACTACACACTTCCTAATTACATTTTTAATACTATTCTTGGCATTAATCGGCCAATAATTTTGCCTAGTTGCAGCTAACGTTGACTGTGCACCTGCATGCAAATGTTTTAAATGCGTATCCAAAATAATTAATGACGTTAATTTATGTCGTTTAGGTAGTAATACTGGATGCATTGTATCAAAATTTTGATGAGAATGTTTTAGTCTACCTCCAACCCGAATTATACCTTCCGTGTCGATAAAGGGATTTAATTTCAATAACGTACTTTTTTTAGAAATGCATTTATTTGCTGTTAAATCTGCTATCTCTTCAGTAAAACATTCTTTTTGTGCTATTTTTATCAACACATTTTTTGCATTTTGCAATTCATGCACGGTTAAATAACCTTTTACTTTATTTTTTGTATTTTTACAATTTAATTTAAATCTAAGGCATAACGCTACTATCCTAACTAATTTAGAAAAACTACTATATTCATTAAAAATACTATTTTCAGCTAATTCAACTGTATGTACAAAACTATTCTTTTTAATTTCGGGTACTTTATGTTCCTCTATATTTTTTGGGATATTAGTAATAACATCATCATGTTTTAGATATGATGGTCCCTTCCACCACAATTCTGAATTAATTAATAATGAAGGTGCCATGCCACGTGATAATATGTCTGCAGGGTTTAATTCTGATTTTACATACGACCAATCAAGTTCTTGAGATAGTTCCCTTATTTGTTCAATTCTGTTTGCAACAAAAATTTTAAATTTATATGATGGAGCATGAATCCAGTGAAGCACAATTTGAGAATCTGTGAAACAATGACACTTTTTTATGTTGATATTTATCGCCCTTTTAACCTTAACCATTAATTGAACTAAAAGTAGTGCACCGCATAACTCTAGACGCGGAATGGTTTCAGTTTTTACTGGCGCAACGCGAGATTTTGCACAAACTAAATTGATGTTATATTTTTGTTCATTTTCACCTATGAATTGGCGAAGATAAATACACGCTCCATAGGCCTCTTCACTCGCGTCGCAAAATCCAATTAATTCAAATTCCCCTTTTGTACCTTTATTAATTAAGCATCTAGGAATCTGGACTCTTTTTAAATGTGGCAACTCGCTATATAAATTTTTAAATTCATTTTGAATTTCTACTGGTACTATTTCATCCCATTCTAATTCAAGTTTCCATAATTTTTGAATTATTATTTTAAATAATAATACGCAAGGATTTACTAACCCTAACGGATCAAATAATTTTGCCGATTTAGACAAAATATTTCGTTTTGTTATGGCACCGTGCGATAATTGTGGTACCACATAGCTAAAATAATCAAGTTTAGAATGCCAATATAATCCTAATATTTTATTTACATCATCTTTGTCGAGTAAAATTAAATTTTCGGTGCATTTATCCAATCCCTCGGTGATTTCGTTGTAATTCGAGTTCCACTTATTTAATAAGAATCCACCTCCTTTTAAAATGTCTATAATATTATCTCGTAAAGTTAACGCGCCTTCTAAAGTATCTGATCCCGTAAGTAAGTCGTCTATATAAAAATCGCGTTTAATAGCAACGGACGCATTAGGATGAGTATACTTTGCATCTTCGGCTAGTTGTTGTAAACATCGGACGGCTAAAAAGGATGCTGGAGCAGTACCATACGTGACTGTATTAAGTTCAAAAAATTTAAGAGATTCTTCCTTATTTTCCCGCCACACAATTCGTTGGAAATTACGGTGATTAGGTTCTATTAAAATTTGGCGATACATTTTATTTATATCCGCGGTAAATGCATATAGAAATGATCTAAATCGTAAAAGAATACTAAGGAGATCTTCTTGTAATATAGGGCCTGTTAACAATAAGTCATTTAATGAATTCCCGCTATTTGTTTTCGCGGACGCATCAAAAACAACCCGTATTTTAGTTGTGAGTGATTCTTGTTTAAACACAGCATGATGGGGTAAGTAATAGTTAGGTATCGCGTCGTTAGGTTTAATTTTTTGCATGTGACCTAAATCTATATATTCATTAATGAACTCAGTGTATTTTTCTTTTAATTGAGGATTTGATTTAAAGCGCCCTTCCAGATTATAAAATCGCTTTATTGCCATAAATTTTGATTCTCCAATGTCAAGAGGAAAAGAGTTAAAAGGAAGTGCCACCATAAATCTACCCTCGTCAGTCCTTTTGACATTTTTTTGAAAATGTGTTTCGCATTCAGTTTCCGCTGGTGACAGGGAATTTATTGGTTCCGGTTGAACAGATTCCAGTTCCCAGAACTTTCTTAAATCCAATGTCGCAGCATGACAAGTACTTGACGTTGTTTTTGTCAAGTTTGGTATATTACCCCCCATTACCCAACCCAAATGGGTTTTTGAGAGGATTGCACCCGGAACACCCGCTGTTTTCCTGCCTGCACAAAACAGGTCCCAATAAACTTCTACACCTAATAAACCATCAACCGGGCGCGATTGTTCAAATTTCGGGTCCGCTAAATTACAATTTTTAGAAAATTTAAATACATTTTTGTCAATATTTTCGTTAGGATGCATCCCAGTAATATTTGGAAGAATGTGAAATTCGCAAGTTCTTTTATAACTATTATACATAGATTGAAATGTTAAACAAATTTTATGTGTGGCGTTTGAACTAGCGCCGTTCACCCCTTGAATGGCTAAAAAATCATACGTTTTCTTTAACCGTAAACGAATTGCAAAATCTTCTGTTACGAAATTAGATTGACTACCTGAATCTAATAGGAATCTACCTTCAATTATGGAATTATTTTGATCGAAAACATTGACAACCGCAGTTGATAATAAGGCTATAGCTCGACGGCTAGCAATATTAACTGATGTTTTATTTTCGTGACTTGTTGATGCCCTAACATTGTTATTTGAATTGTTTTTGTGCAATAAGGTATTGTGCTTTAGTTTACATACCTTGCACGGATTTGCAAAACATTTTTGAACAGCGTGATTAGCAGATTTCAAACAATTACTACATAGTCCATTTGATTTAACAAATTCTATTCTTTGATCTGTATTCATTTGTTTAAATTTTAAACAATTTGGAATATTATGTGTGCCATTACAAAAGCGGCACAATTTCCTTTTTTCTGAATTATTCTCAGAAATAAATTCGTCTTTAAGATTATTTATTACGTCTAACGAATCACATTTTTTTTGAATGAACTCACAAATGTGAATAATTGTTGGAAATTGTTTTTTATCTAATGTTCTTTCAAATTCAAAATAAGTTTTCTGATCTATTTTAATAGAAATTAAATGTATAATAAGATCCTCAAATAATTCATCATTTGATCGCCCTAATAATTTTAATGCACGGATGTGTTTATTTATATTTCTGGTTATTTCCCTAAGTTTAACAGAATTTTCACTGTCAGTCTTTTGAGAGTTAAATATTGCACTTATATGTTTATTGGCAATTTTTCTAATGTTATCATAATTATCTACTAAGGTTTGCCAAGCTGCGTCATATTTTGCGTCGCAAATATCGAATTCACTAATTAATTCTGCTGGTTCGCCTTTTAAGCATGAAATTAGGTAATGAAATTTTTGAATATTCTTTATTTCACTGTTTTCGTGTATTAACGACTTGAACTTGTTATAAAAATTAAGCCAGCTTTCAAAATTGCCATTAAATTCGGGCAGAGAAATTTCAGGTAATTTAGTATTAGAATCCGAAGTCGGTGTCGAACCCGATCGTAGATTTTTATTAGAATTTTTTGATTCTATTAACATGGTTGCTAATTCATATGCCTTATCATATTTTGCCTCAAATTTCTCTACCGCCTCTACCTCGTCTTCGGGAATTTCCAAATCTGCGGGCCTTAGTTCGTCTATATCCGCTTGTACTTTTATAAATTCATCTAAAATTCCCTTAATTGCTTCAGTTTTATTTTTTAATAAAAATATTGTAGCATTTTTAGCATCATCACTGTTTATGAATGTTTCAAAACGAGTTAACTTACTTTTTAAAATTCCACGTTGTTTTTTTAATTCAGCCATTGTTAATTATTACAAGGATATGGAAAAAAATAGGGAACCGACCTTATAATATCTTCTCCTGAAGAATGTTCCTCCTTGAAATGTGGCTGCCCTCTTCTTCTTCTTCTTCTTGCGCGAAACACTTAGTTGTTCGCGAATTAATTAACGATTAACGAGTCTATAGTCAGTGATATTCTTGA
The DNA here is from genome assembly GCA_932526585.2 of Philonthus cognatus. NCBI lineage: Eukaryota > Metazoa > Arthropoda > Insecta > Coleoptera > Staphylinidae > Philonthus > Philonthus cognatus. The sequence continues at coordinate 46,865,379 of OW052241.1, forward strand.
TACCAGACGGTGTACTTCGTAAATAAAAGAAAAATATGTATGATGCGCGACTATTATCACTTTACACTTCCGTTTCGAAGGACCATGTTAAGTCTTGGTGGCCGTTAGGCTAATAAAAGAAGTTAGATGTTTTTCGCCGTTTAATTATAATAATCACACACGTAATACAATTCTTACTGCGAGTACAAACTCTAATTCGGACCGATTATTCACGTACTTTTCGGACCGATGGTTATTGAAGAAGAGAGCGATTTGCCTGTCCGGTACCTATTTATATAGGGGGTGGGTCTTCCCTCACCCCGACACCCAGATGGAGGGTGGACATTATCCAATTTCTTTCATGACTGTTTATTGATTATTGCAACATTGACTATGTCTCTAAGTATAATAGTCAACGGTGATAGTCAATGGTGGTAAAGACAGTCAATATAATCAACATTTAATCTATATAATTAAATGACAGTTAATTTGACTGACGTGACATTTTTATCATCATATAATCACTGTGTCGTTAACTTAACTTAAACTTGTATTATAACTATAAGTCATAAAGTGAACTGTTGTTTTAAGCATGATGGTATTTAGAAGTTACATTTCTTTCATGACTGTTTATTGATTATTGCAACATTGACTATGTCTCTAAGTATAATAGGATTTTGTGAATTAATTACACAATCGACTGTATATTGATATTTGTAAAATTTTGAATCTTAATAAATTGCTTGACTGTCTTTGGACTATCATGGCATTTTGTCATACTATATCTTTATTAACCATGTTTTGACTATTGTGACCGTAAGTCACTTGATTGACTGTCTTTTAAGTATGCTAAGATTTTGTCTGATTATGTCTCTCTATGGACTGTATTTCGGCTGTTGTGATATTATGATTGTAAGTCACTTAAATCACTATATCAAATACAGTCAATATAGTGATTTAATGACAAAATCAAGTACAGGAAGGAAGTAAAATGGGTTTAAAAATAAATGTTGACAAAACAAAAATTTTAAGGATTGGGAAGAAAAAATACACAGGAAAGATTAAAATAGGCCAAAACAAATTCGAGGAGGTAAATAAAATAAAGTACCTGGGAATAACATTAAACAACAACAGTGAAGGTAATATGGAAATATAAGAAAAGTTACAGTCAGCAAACAGAGCGTACTATGCCAATCTAAAGATGCTAGAAAGCAAATTATTAAATATCAAAACAAAGATACATTTATACAAAACAATAGTGAAACCGATTATAATTTATGCCGCAGAGACCATGTCATTAAAACAGCAAGATCAAAATAAAGTGCTGGTTTTTGAGAGAAAGATAATGAGGAGAATACTAGGACGAGTTAGATTAGGAGAGGATGTAATAAGACGAAGAACAAACAGAGAAATAGTAGAAGCACTTGGAGGAGTAGATATAGCAAACACAGCTAAAGCATCTAGAATAAAATGGATTTGACACGTTTGGAGATCTGGAGAAAAAAGTACTGTAAGAACAACAATGGAATGGCAACCAAGTAAAAAGAGGAAAAGAGGTAGACCAAGAGGCAGGTGGCTAGACGAGGAAGAAGAGGATACAGCAAATACAATTAAAGCATCTAGAATAAAATGAATAGGACACGTTTGGAGATCTGGAGAAAAAAGTACTGTAAGAACAACAATGGAATGGCAACCAAGTAAAATGAGGGATAGAGGTAGACCAAGAAGCAGGTGGCTAGACGAAGAAGAACAGGATATAGCAAACACAATTAAAGCATCTAGAATAAAATGCATAGGACATGTTTGAAGATCTGGAGAAAAAAGTACCGTAAGCGCAATAATGGAATGACAACCAAGTAAAAAGAGGGGAAGAGGTAGACCAAGAAGCAGGTGGCTAGACGAGGTGGAAGAATATAAGGTGCCTGGGAATCATAAACTGGAAGTCGAAAGCAGAAGACAGAAAAACTTGTAGAGATATAGCGAAGAAAATGAAAACCAATTGGGCCTAGACATAAAATAAACTGTATAATGGGAATTAATCCACCCCGAAAAAGGGATTCAAAGGGCGAAGCGGCGCAACTCCACTTAGGAGTGCAGTGCCTTATATATATATATATATATATATATATATATATATATATATATATATATAATGACAAAATCCCAATAAGTTAAAAGACAGCTAACCAAGTGGTTTACAGTCATAATACCAGAATAGTCGAAATACAGTCCATAGAGACATAATCAGGCAAAATCTTACCATAGTGAAATAACAGTCAACCAAGCGACTTAGAGTCATAATGGCACAATATTCAAAATGTGAATTTATGACTGTAAATCAATAGGTTGACTGGCATGTCTATCGTTTCAGCTTGATATAAGTGGGTGCGAGCCCACATTTAGTCCATTGTGTCAACTTGACATAAGTTGGCGGTAGCCGATATTTGGACTATAATGACAGTTGACATAAGTCAGCACCAGCCGACATTTGAACGATATTACCGGTTGACATAAGTCGGCGGTAGCTGACCTTTAAACTATAATAACAGTTGACATAAGTTGGCGCAGCCGACCATGAACCAATCGTACCAAATTGATACGAGTTTGAATTAAACTATAATGCGATCGCCATGTTATTGCCTTTCTTTGTGACAGTTACGATACACATTTTAACAATTGTGACATATTTTAAAGTAACAAGTGTCGTCCACTCCCAGACTAAGCGTGAAGTAAAATTTCGAGTTTAGAAAAGCCCCGCGTAGAAAATTTGTCGAGCGTCGCGCAACGACCCGAGACACATTTTCGCGAGGCTTTTCTAAACTCGAAATTTTACTTCATGCGCCACTCGTATAAACCACCGATTTACAGTAAAGTTAAAAATATATAACGCTTACATTTTATATATTTTTAACTTTACTGTAAATCAGTGGTTTATACGCGTGGCGCATGAAGTAAAATTTCGAGTTTAGAAAAGCCCCGTGAAAATTTGTCTGGAGTCGCTGCGCGACCCTCGACAAATTTTCTACGCGGAGCTTTTCTAAACTCGAAATTTTACTTCATGCTTAGTCTGGGAGTGGACGACACTTTTTACTTTAAAATATGTCACAACTGTTAAAATGTGTATCGTATTGTTGATAGTAAACAATTAATGCGTAATTAATTAAAATCCAAACATCAATCATTGAAGAAAACTACAGCTTTATTTATTATACACCTATTGAATATTTTAACAACGTGCAAACACGCAGCTCGCCCATATTTATTCGTACAATATATCAGCATTTGTTGGAGCATGTGTACACAACCGAACCCGTCATTTTTACAAGCGCCAGCGTTATTTTACTTCATGCGCCACGCGTATAAACCACAGATTTACAGTAAAGTTAAAAATATTTAACGCTTAGATTTTATGTATTTTTAACTTTACTGTAAATCAGTGGTTTGTACGCGTGGCGCATGAAGTAAAATTTCGAGTTTAGAAAAGCCCCGTGAAAATTTGTCTCGGGTCGCTGCGCGACCCTCGACAAATTTTCTACGCGGGGCTTTTCTAAACTCGAAATTTTACTTCATGCTTAGTCTGGGAGTGGACGACACTTGTTACTCTAAAATATATCACAACTGTTAAAATGTGTATCGTATGGTTAATAGTGATCAATATTTACCGAGATATAACGAATATATGCAAGAATTACTTTTTGTGAATAGTTTTGAATTAATAATAATAAAAGTAGAATAAATTTAGTTTGAGCAACTTTTAAATATTTAGTTGATATCTAAATCATCATATCTTTAATGGGAAAAAGTGCTATGATGGACACATCACCATTTTATTTTTTTTTGTAAATAAACTGGTAGCTGCTGATTTATTAAAATGTTTGTACTTGTATGATTTTGTACAAAAAAGTGGTTGAACGAAACAATAGCTTAAATTAATTTACCAGTAAATTAATAAAAGCTATTGTTTCGTTCAACCATTTTTTTGATATCAGTTGATATACCGAAAAGCCTCGCGAAAATTTGTCTCGGGTCGCTGCGCGACCCTCGACAAATTTTCTACGCGGGGCATTTCTAAACTCGAAATTTTACTTCATGCGCCACGCGAATAAACCACCGATTTACAGTAAAGTTAAAAATATATAACGCTTAGATTTTATATATTTTTAACTTTACTGTAAATCAGTGGTTTATACGCGTGGCGCATGAAGTAAAATTTCGAGTTTAGAAAAGCCCCGTGAAAATTTGTCTCGGGTCGCTGCGCGACCCTCGACAAATTTTCTACGCGGGGCTTTTCTAAACTCGAAATTTTACTTCATGCTTAGTCTGGGAGTGGACGACACTTTTTACTTTAAAATATGTCACAACTGTTAAAATGTGTATCGTATTGTTGATAGTAAACAATTCATGCGTAATTAATTAAAATCCAAACATCAATCATTGAAGAAAACTACAGCTTAATTTATTATACACCTATTGAATATTTTAACAACGTGCAAACACGCAGCTCGCCCATATTTATTCGTACAATATATCAGCATTTGTTGGAGCATGTGTACACAACCGAACCCGTCATTTTTACAAAAATTTCGACGCAGTGCATTATGAATGTGCATTGTGCTACCTTTGCAGAGATTTATGCGTGTTCTGCCTTTACTCGAACATCTTGCAAGTACGCGCATATTCTTCACGTATATAATTTCTAAACGGCTTCGTTCACAATGCCCGCCGACGATGAATAATTATTTTTTTCTAATGGTAATCTTCTTCATGGAATGGAATATGTACATGCGTTCGCGTGGTGTGTTTAATGCTGTAAATATCGTTAAGGTGTTGGTTATTAATGATGCGCATATGTTTTCAAGACAGGAATCACTACTGTTAATCCTTTGGTAAAGCAAGGACAAAAATGCTTTGTTGAAGAATAATTTCTGATTTCTCTACTTTAACCTGAATGTAAGTTGTGTGTAAAGTTACACATTATTTATTTAGCAAAGACCGCTACAGTTCAATTTTATCTAATATACTAGCAATTTAAGTAAATAACACACTTGGTTAAGATGTCACTGTTTATTGATTGATACTGCAATAATTGTTTCGCCACACAGTAGCTTCATCAGGCAGACGAATAATGATATTTTCATTATTTATCTGCCTGATGAAGCCACTGTGGGGCGAAACAATTGTTGCAGTGTCAATCGATAAACAGTGAAATCTTAACCAAGTGTGTTATTTACTAAAAGTGTTGATATGGAATTTCACCAAGTAACAGCCTCAACTATTAAATTAATATACTAGCATTAAGAATACCAAAATTCATTCTTTGCTTTAATAACTTTTTTTAAAGTTGAAGTTAAACTAATTCAAATTTAAAGTTTGGACGACAACAAAAGTTAACATGAATGTACAATTTTTACCATGTAAATCACTATGGCCATACTTAAATAAAACGCACGGTATATATATATATATATATATATATATATATATATATATATATATATATATATATATATATATCTATTAACCTCTTTTACCCTCAATGGGTGTCGAGGTATAATAACTCGTACTCTTTTCTTCATTCATGGCTCTTCCTGGTTGTTCCTTGTAACTGCTCTCCACAATTCCCTATTTTGAGCTGTTTTCAGTGCCTCTTCCCATTTTAACTTTCTTGACCTTAAAACCTCCACCAATCCTTCGTTCCATCCCTTCCTAGGTCTTCCTCTTCTATTTCTCCCAGTAGCTCTTGTTTTCCTGTCTTTGTTGGTCTTGCATCGCTCATTCTCACTAGGTGTCCGAACCATCCCAGATTTCGTTTTGCGATTTCCTCTAATACGTGGTTGGTATTCAAATCCCCTCTGATTTTTGTGTTGCGACTTTGTCAGTTCTCTTCGTGTTTGTGATTATCCTTAGGTATTTCATCTGTGTCGCTTTTAGTCTTTTTTGTTGTCTTTCTGTTAATATCCAGTTATCGCATACAATAACTTTGGCAGGTAGATTGTTTGATACACCTTAATTTTTGTATCCCGTTTTATGTTTTTATTCAGCAGAAACCTTCTATTACATAGCGCGTAAAAAAGTCTATTGCAAGCTTCAATCCTGTTATTGATGTCATCTTCTTGTGTACCCTTTCTATTTATTGTTGTTCCCAGGTATTTGTATATTTTTGCTTCCTCTATCCTCTGACCTTCTACAGCTATATTTACTGGTTTATTTCTTTCTCCCTCATCTCCTGTTATCTTTAATACTTGTGTTTTTGTTTTGTTTAATTTTAGTCCATACTTTTTTGCTGTTTTATTGTATATCAATAGATTGTGCTCCAGCTTTTCCTCCGTGTCTGCCAGCAGTAAAATATCATCCGCAAACATACAGCATTCTATATTTATCGGTTTTAAATTATGATAACCTATATAGAATTTCTTGATTAAATAAAACGCACGGTATATTTTGTACAATATTCTTTGAGAATGACGATTAGTCGAAACTAGTTGGAGAAATAAAGAAATGAGTAAAAGAAACCAAGTGCTCTTAATTCAAATTCGATATTAATTTAAATGTTTCATCAAATGAGAACCAAATTAAAGTTATGTGTAGCGATGTGAGCTTTACGATTTTTGACGATCATATGGCGTTTGTTCAAAAGTATTCACAATTCAAATTCATGTTGATATTTAACACCATCCTCAATTTACCAACAACTCGCACATTTTTTTATCATCCGCATTAATTTACATAATGCACGTTCTAAATTCAATTCCGCTGAAATTGTAGCATTTTCCAATTACATCTGGGGTCGCGGCATCCTTCGCAGATGTAAGTGTACAGAAAAAAAAAGTAACCACAAAATACATTTCCATATGTATTGGTTTTGGGAGGATGCCACGCTAAATTTCTCTTTGTAAACTTAAAGATGTTATCCCCTTTTTCGCTAGGGGGCTGAATTAAAATGAAAAAAAAAAGAGTATCGCCCCGCGGCGCCGAGCAGTATTTACTTTCCCACCGCATCCGGAATATCGTTTGCGTATTAAAATGTAAGGACACGGTTAAGTTTTTAAAGTTACCGAGCGCGGAATGGGGATGGGGGAGATTCTTGCGAAGGGGATGTTTCCAGTTATGCATTTCTCACGGAATAATTCGCGCGCATTGTTTCGCTTTTTATTCAAGCAGTAACTATCTTGAGACTAGTGGAAGTAAAAAAAGTAAAACCGAGACGATGTTTCAGTGGATAAAAAAAGGAGTTTAAAAGTCTTGAAAGTTGAGAAATCTCTTTTGTGTGTGTATGACGTACCATAATATTAGCCTAAGGCTAAGGTTCCGATTTTTTTTTGCTGCAGTAGAATCGCCAAGTATGAAACAAACGAATGCATTACGTTAATTCTAATGGAACACTAGGGATTGTAATACCCGTCAATAGTAAAAAATGTTGTGTAAAATTGATAATTAAGTTACCTATTTCTGCCGGTATATCAACTGATATCAAAAAAATGGTTGAACGAAACAATAGCTTTTATTAATTTACTAGTAAATTAATTTAAGCTATTGTTTCGTTCAACCATTTTTTTGTACAAAATCATACAAGTACAAACATTTTAATAAATCAGCAGCTACCAGTTTATTTACAAAAAATAAAATGGTGATGTGTCTATCAAACCACTTTTTCCCGTTAAAGATATGATGATTTAGATATCAACTAAATATTTAAAAGTTGCTCAAACTAAATTTATTCTACTTTTATTATTATTAATTCAAAACTATTCACAAAAACTAATTCTTGCATTTATTCGTTATATCTCGGTAAATATTGATCACTATCAACCATACGATACATATTTTAACAGTTGTGAGATATTTTAGAGTAACAAGTGTCATCCACTCCCAGACTAAGCATGAAGTAAAATTTCGAGTTTAGAAAAGCCCCGCGTAGAAAATTTGTCGAGGGTCGCGCAGCGACCCGAGACAAATTTTCACGGGGCTTTTCTAAACTCGAAATTTTACTTCATGCGCCACGCGTACAAACCACTGATTTACAGTAAAGTTAAAAATACATAAAATCTAAGCGTTAAATATTTTTAACTTTACTGTAAATCTGTGGTTTATACGCGTGGCGCATGAAGTAAAATAACGCTGGCATTATTATTATTATTGTATTTCATGCTCCTTAGTGGCGTTATTTTACTTAATGCTCCTTAGTAGCATCGTCAGTTAAATCGTTAGGTATTGAATCCATTACTAGTTTTCACATATTGGCTTGATATAGTCAGAAATGTTAAGTATTCCTCAGCACTAGGTCGAGACCACACTGACGTGGTCTTGAAGTCTGGTGCCGGAATACTGAACACACATTCAATTTTGTTATTATTATGGAAATAAAAGTTCATTTTAAGAAAATTTGTAAAATATTATTTTATAACAACTCTGGAACCGCAGTCCCAACATACAAATTTTACCCAAACCCCCTCTTAAAAGGAAAAACTGTATGCTATTTACAAAAATATTATAAATGAAAGTTAATTATATAGTTGAATTAATTAAGTGTAGTTAATTTCCAGATACCTTCGCCTTTCAGTTGACTGTTTTTCTTCTCAAACATGTTTGGCGTAAGTTAACCCATTAACGGCCGAGCAATTATAGAGTTAACTCTAAATGATTTTATGTAAAAGACTGCACTTCTTTTCATGATTTCTATGAATAACCTATTATATTACATACTTGGGAAGTTTTCTTTTAAACATACATAATCTATACGTTGTAAATTTGCATGCATTCGTTGATTTTATAAAAGCGTTCAATTTGAAGCTTCGAACGAGTGTTTCCACTCCCAGACTAAGCATGAAGTAAAATTTCGAGTTTAGAAAATCCTAAAAATTATCAGGATTTTCTAAACTCTAAATTTTACTTCATGCTCCCTGCGTACAAAAAACTAAAATATTGTGAGGTTAGAAATACACTTACAAATACTTTTATAACATGAATAATAAACACTGTGACGGCGTACGGCAGCTCTTAGTCGGAGGCGGCGTCGGGGTTCAATTTTATGTTTATCCCTGTATAAACCAAGAAACGATGGGGATGAAAATGTAGTTAAAAGTAATAGTAAAAAAAATATTACAAAAAAATTACTTTAATAAATAATATCAAAAATATTGAAAATATAAACCAATCTAATTTTAACAAAAATGAACAATTGAAAAATAAAAAAAACGCAATAGAATTTTATCGAGACACTTGAAATATCGAAACGGTTATAAATGAAAAATAATACTATAATAAAAATGAAAAAATCGTTATTAGATTAATTTCTCCACAACAATTATCGATTAATTAGGCGGCAAACACAACTAATAAGAAATAACCCTTATGTAATCAAAAACCTCTATCATAAATACCTAAGAAAATGTTTGATTATCAAAAATAAATAAACACGAGTAATTCATAAAAAAATGACATTCATTTTCCTTTACATTAATATTACATAAAATATTCACTTTATTTTCTTAGGGCCACATAATTAAACCTTCACCTTCTGTAAAATTGCATTCCTGATTCTCACTTCAATCATTTATTCTAATCTTAGAAACGCATTTCAAATTAAAAAAATTAAGAAAATAATATATAAATTTTTATATGGATCTTATAAACGAAAATTTCTCAACATTTCCCAACATACTCAAAAGTATAATATTACACGAATCAAAAATAAAAAAAACATTGCTAAATTAACTGAACTTGAAGTTGTATGACTCGAAAACAAAACACAATCACTTATCTGAGTTTCATCAGCATCCACAGAATTATCTCCTTCCTCCTCACTTCAAAAATACTTCTTTTCTTCACTCCGCAACTACACACGTATCCAAATCTAGTAGCCGGAACCAATCAAAGCAGTAAGTAGGTCCCTCGGTAGATAGAATCGGTTTACCCTTCGGTTTACCCCCTCTCGGAAAATAATCCGCTCGGAAAAATTCCAAACCCACACCGAAATCGGAAATTTAATTAAATGCAGTCAATTCACTTCCAAAACTTGACTGAATAAACGAGGCCTAAAAGCGAATTTTAGTCTTAGTAAAATGAAAAAAACAACCAGAGAAAAAGAACCCAAGAGGACATGAAAAATACATATTAGAAGAAAAATATTATCTACTACCTTTAGATATAATGCGGCCTCTCTCAGATTTATTATAACTTATCAAACTAGTCGAAAGATCACACAGATGATTCGAAAATTTCAGAACACCGCACACAGCACGTGTCTTTTATTCCACCTGGGCACACAGCTCCTCGCCGGTGAACACTCGGATTTCAATTCCCCAAATTCAATTCCCCAATCACCTAATTCATCTAATTTAACGCCCTCTATTCAAATTGGAAAATTTTTGGTAATTTCGACTTATCGAATATTAAGACTCCGCTACACTAACGGATCATCCGCGCCTTTCAGTCTCACAGAAAGTGAAAGTTATGTTCGAAGAATTACTAATCACAACCTCCGCCGACTACCATCTTCTTATTTAGTATTAAAACATATAAATTATTCTATGCGTCTTGCCAGAAATCCGTGAATTCATTTTGCTACGAAGTCGCAGATGTGTGACTGCTCCTTATCAGCGAGTTGCCAACCGTTGCCTGTAAAAGTGACAATTAACCAACAAATCGGTAAAACTGAATTAAGTTAGATGAACCGTTTCTTTATAAGGAGTTACGTAACAAGTAAATAGCCTGACGGAACCCTGAACACTGCTACATCACACCGCCCTTCCCATTTAAGGATTCGTTGTAAAAAGTGAAAAATGTATTAAATTTATCGAAGCAAAAATATCCGTTTGTTTACATTTTTGTGATACTTGGGTTGCCGATAATAAATCTCGGTTTTTGAATTTAATTTAATTTAATTATTTTATATACCACTTATTTTGTTATTTCACCACTACTTTTAGGATAAAACAGGATAATGAAAAACGCGAATGTTACAACACATTCTCACGTCAGGTCAAATAACACAATGTATTAAATTAACTTATGTAGTACTTTGTTAAGCACAAAATAAATAATGTTGCGTTATTGCATGGATAGCCCCTAATAGGTTAATACTTGTACTTATTTCTAATATTGTTAAGTATGCATATAATTTTTTCAAGAATAAATATTCTGATATAAAACTTTAAGCTCTTCAACGTACATTAATTCTCTTGAGCATTTTAAAAATTTTAATTGGATTAAAACAAATTATGTTTAAAATACTACTAAAACAATGCCAAATTTACCAATGAACCTCATTTTATTAATTGAAACACGAACCTTTTAAATACTAAACCATTTTGAAATTAAAGGTGCGACGGGGAGCGAAATTTGTTGAATTCGCTAGCGAACCGTTTTGATATATGTTATTGCCCTGTCGGTGATAAATTTATCTATTATTTAGTCGGCGTTCGATACGCGATTGATATGTTTCTACTAATTATATATTAATGCAAAACTACACCGGCCGATGCCAATTAATTTAAATGCCAACATTAAATTATATTACAGATTTGATACAATATTGCCCTACCCAGCATTTATCATCCGTATAAATATTTACGCGTCAGTCCAATTAAGTAAACAAATATTTATAAAAATTAAATTAATTAATGGCTGAAAAAAATCTCGATCCATTAATTTTGCAACTCTAATTCAACTTAACCCTTTGTTAATATATTGTCCCTAATCGAATTTTCACATGAGAATAAAATACGTAGGTTTAATTTAATATTCCTCGTTTAGTTACGTGAAGTGTTTTCTAATAATTATTGTAGTAATCTCTTTCTTCACTGATTAGTTTTATTTACTAAATGTACATGTCGAACACTATGTGTTCATTCTCAATGGTAATACAATTGTATTACTATTGAGAATGAACACATAGTGTTCGAAATGTACATTTAGTAAATAAAACTAATCAGTGAAGAAAGAGATTATTACAATAATTATTAGGTTTAATTTACCCGAAGTTTGTAAAAGTCTGCGAATAAATGTATCGCCGAGTAAATGTTATCAATAATTAATTAACACTGTTGTGTCCTTTCTTAATATTTTATTTTCCAATCGTTTGATAGATGCATCCAGTGATGGCGGAACGTACAGGCAAGGCTGGCAACCGTCTGTAGAAGCCAAATTTAAGGGCGACCGCAAAGGTTTATAAATATTGTCGGTTTATAAATAAGAGCCAATGAAACTTTCATTAATTAAAGCAAATCTAAGTGTAAGGCCATATGGCCACTTATAAACACACACAGGACCAACAAAATAAACAAAACAAGTTTCGGTAAAATTTCTGCAGAACATTTAAATTCATCATTTGTACAACAAGTTGAAATAATTGTAAGTAGTTTTACGAATTGTGTTAACTTAAATGAATCGGTACTGTCATTGCAGACAGGTTTTCACTATAAAGAAATATCAACAAGTGATGTACGAAGTGCAATACAAAGCCTAAAAACCAGTAGGTTAAAAGATATTGATGGATTCTCTATTGAAGTTGCCAGGTCATGCAAGGAAATTATATTTGATGTGAAACAGTTGTTAAGTATTGCTGCAGGAGGAGCAATGCTTAACAACTGTTTTACATCAAATGTATTTCCTGGCCTACTTAAGACTGCAGTTGTTATACGAATTCACAAAAAGGGAGAAATGGACGATCCTAATAATTATCGTCCCATTTCTGTACTTCCTGTTTTCTCAAAAAATGCCGAGAAAATTATTTTCAACCAGATCTACGATTACTTTGTGAGCAATGAACTTTTCTGCGATGCATTAAAAATGTTCAAACAATACAAATTTACTTATTTAAGACTAAGAATCAGTAGACTCAGGCAAGAAATTCATAATCTTGTTAAATCTGACCATAAAAATTACATTAATTATGTTGAACATAATGTCATGCGGGAACCTAAAAATATTTTTTCTTATGTTAATGTTAAAAAATCGAGTACACGAATTCCTGGCAATATGACCTATAATAATAATAATATTAATAATCCAAAGGGCATTGTCAATGGTTTTGCTGAGTATTTTAGCAGTGTATATAAAAAACAATCCAGTTCCAATTTTTGATAATATTGGTGTAACTAAAAATGCCCCTGTTTGTGTAATTAACAATATCACTCAGTCTGATATTCTTCGTGCTGTTACTGAGTTAAAAGCCAATAATACTGCTGGAGCAGATGGAATTCCGGCGTTCTTAATAAAGGATTGTATTAGCTGTTTTCTTGAGCCTATAACCCACATTTTTAATTTAATTGTAAATTCGAGCGTTGTACCGGAAGTATGGAAGTTAGGTGAAGTTACGCCAGTTTTCAAGAGCGGAGATAAGTCCAACATTTTGAACTATCGTCCACTAACAATTATAAATAACTTTCCTAAATTATTTGAAATGATGCTTTATCGATATATGTACAATCACGTTAGTCCATTTATTACCACGCGCCAACATGGTTTTGTTAAAAAGAGATCAATTGTATGGAATTTATTAAATTTTACCGATTATATTTCGAATCATTTAGATAAACGGAAACAGGTCGATTCAGTTTATACTGATTTCCAAAAAGCATTTGATACAATTGATTACTGCGTAATCATTAACAAACTTTCATCTTTTGGTTTTACGGAGGGTACCGTTTCACTGATGCAATCATACCTACGTAACAGACGACAATTTGTCCAGTATATGGGGTATCGTTCCAGTGAGTATATTGCAACATCTGGGGTTCCCCAAGGTACAAACCTAGGACCACTGTTTTTCATCATTTTCATTAATGATATTGTTGAGGTAATTCGGTGCAACGTGCTCCTATATGCAGATGATATGAAATTATTTAATATCATTGAGTCCAGGGATGATTGCATTCGGTTGCAGAAAGATATTAATACCATTCATAAATGGTGTGAGGTAAATGGATTATCGTTGAACTTATCAAAGTGTAAATGCATGTCATTTTATCGTAAAAAAGATATTGTTATATATAATTATGGTATTAACAATGTATTATTTGAACGTATAAACTCGATTAAAGATTTAGGAGTAACTTTTGATCATAGGTTAACATTTAATTATCATATAAATAAGATTTGTGACAAAAGTATCAAACTTTTGGGCTTTTTCCATCGCACTTGTAAGGACTTTCATAACATTGACGTTTTAAAAAAATGTATTTTTCATACGTTCGTTCTAACCTCGAATTTGCCTTTGTTATTTGGTCACCTTACTACGAAAATACTGTAAGTAAAATCGAAGAAATTCAAAAAATGTTTTTGAAAATGTTGTTTTTTAAAAAATTTAAGGAATATCCATCTGTATCCATTACATATGATAACCTTTTACAAACATTTAATGTCGAAATATTAAGTGACAGGCGTACGAAATCTTCAATTCTATTTTTATATGGGGTAATAAATTACGATATTGATGACCCTAACATCCTAGGTAAGCTGAAGTTTCAGGTTCCTAGACTAACATCTCGCAGTAATAACCTATTTTTTCAACCACATTCCAATACGCTAGCTCATTTTAATTCACCCGTTTTAAAAATGATTAGAAGGTTTAATAGTTTAAATAATAGAGTAGATATTTTCGTAGATACCAGAAAATCCCTCATCGAAATAATGTCAGACTTATCGGTACCAGTGATATTGTTATAAATCTTTAGGCTTTAAGTTTGTTTTCTTTCTTTTCTCTTCTTTCTCTGCGCACTATATGTATGATTTAAAATTATGTTACATAGCATTATATTAGATTAAGTTCCCTGTAATTGGATACATGTATATCTGTTGGGAAAAATAAAGAATAATAATAATAATAATAATAACAGTATGGCTTCCGTAAAGGTGTTTCAACGTGTGATGCTGTAAATGCTCTAATTGGCAAAATAATTGAATGTTTTAAGAACAAAGAGTTTGCAATAGCTACCTTTATAGATACGAGCAAAGCATTTAGCACTGTCAATCATAAAATGTTAAATTATAAACTAGTTTCTCATGGTTTCTGTTCAGGTGCCCATGACCTCATAGCATCATATCTAACCAACAGACCACAGATTCTAAGAGTAGGCTCTCAGGTTTTTATATCTATGTCCTTAAAGCACGATGTACCCTAAGGTTCAATCCTTGGGCCACTGCTGTTTCTCATTTTCATTAATAATCTTCCTTTATCTGTTAAGGCAAGTGATGTGATTCTCTATGCCGATGACACTACAATCCTTACATCAGGCAATTTTTTTGACAGGGTTGTGGAGATCAGTAAAAACGAACAGGAATCATGTAGAAATTGGTTACTCTCAAATCGGCTACGTTTATACAAAACAAAACATATCACATGTGCTTTTGTTTCCGAAACGACAACATCAATTGGCTCAATCAATTAGATTCATTGGCGTTAAACTGCTAACTTAGAACGAACACGGAAACTACGTTGCAAGTAAACTGAGCAAAAATGTATTTCTGGTAAGGAATTTAGCAAATTCAACAGCTTGTTTTCAGAACTTCATATTTTCCACTTGCCAATAAATATTATCTTACTGCTTGATTACTAAGGGGCACTCGGCGTATAGACACTCCAAAGGCGTGTGGTTAGAATATTAGGCAGTATAAATTACAGGGATGATTGTAAGCCTATATTCATGAAAATTAGTATACTGATGCTACTAATCCTCTACACTTTATAATGTTTGTTGTATATCAGGAAACATATCGACAATTACACGTCTGCGTCTAATATTCACAGATTTGATTTTTTTACCGAGTCAAAAAAGATCTTGTGTGTACGTTTTATAGACTTAATAAATCCAGAGACGGTGTTAACTATTAGTCGCTTGAATTCTACAACAAAATTTCTAACGCAATCCGTTGTTTTCCTATTGGTGCGTTTAAAAGAAAAAACTATTACTAAGTAAAAAGCCTATTTCTCCTGAGAACAGTTCCTGGATGACAATTGTTGATTACTTAATGTAGACTAGTTTATCTGTATGTGCTTTTTCTATTTTGATTTGACCGGTGTAACATATTTTTTATTTGTATTGACACCAATAAATTAGTATTATTTTTATTAAATTGTGTGTCAAAAAATCAATATTTCTACTAGAGCGGCGAAATCTAGTATGCTAGACCCTTGCCCCGGTACTGCATGTATCATTGTTTTCTAATCGTTACATACATATATCTAAATATTAAAAAATAAAGTGTGAAGAAAGGATGATACAACAGTGCCAATTAATTAATTATACTCTTCACGATACCTAAAAAAATATACATTGATTTAATGTTATCAAATTACAGAAATTGATTAGCAATGTTATATCAGTGAAACAATCAATGTTCTCATATCAATGGTATTATTAAAGTATTCAACAGCTATTACATTTGGAAATCAATATTTTCTGTGTTTAGTAAGGTCAAAATATATACTTCAAATATTTTGACTCTACTAAACACAGAAAATATTGATTTTTTTTCTCTTTGTTAAATTACTTACTAAGTAGTATGAATTGAATTTGTAACATATTGAAAACAGTACATTAAATTTCCATTACAGAATATTGATTTAACATCGTGATTAATCAATAGACAGGACGCCAGTTAGCCTAAGACACGTGATTCGGAACGAAAGCCGGACGTTATTTAAAACGCAAGATGAAACGTTTGCCATACGTTAACTCAGTCTTAATTAAATTCGCAAAACTACGCAAAGATGCGAATAGCATTTGTCATTCAGCGTTCGCCCATCCTGGCTCAGTTTCAACCGCGCTAATAACGAAATTTCTCAGTAACGAACTTATTAAAATATTCCGAATATCTCCGCCAAGTGTTTCTGCTGATGGATTTAATAAACGTACATGATGTTTAATCTTTGGATAAAAAAAAAACATTTCCGAATTTAGAGGTATATACACAAATATTTATGAGTTCAAGGGACTCTGCAATGATTAAATTTAAAGTGAAAATTGATAATATTGTAGGTTTTAAAGTTAAAATAAGTGCTAAGAGTGAATTAAAAATATGTTTTAACCTATTTTCCAATAAGATTTTAAATATTTCATTGTAGAATTCAATTTCCGGAGGTGTATTTGCTCGGGAAGTAGTTGTTTCAATGGTTATTTATTGTCTTAAGTAGTCTTATTAATTAAGACGTATTTTTTGCGTTTTATTCGAACATTGTCGTAATTATATTCAATGCTTAAATCAAACTTTAATCAAAGCTTTTTATATAAATGTATATCTTTAGCAGAGCTGGGACGAATCCTCGTAAAAAGGATTCGAATCACGAATCCGAATCACCTAATATGTTTCGAATCACGAATACTCGAATAAAGGATTCGTAAGAGATAAAAATGATTCGAATCAAAGATTCGAATCCTGTTTTTTCGAATCACGAATACAAATCCTTTAAGAATAAATTCGATTTTGTTCTTTTTTGCAACTATTGACATATAAATATCGTTACTAGTTGTTTTAACAAAAATATTCAAAACCAAATTATTTGTTATTAACACTGAATATCGTTGATAACAGACTAAACACCTAATTCTCTGTTATTCTGATTAAAGATGATTGTGTGTTTCTAAACTTCACTTAAAATCAGTGTTTTGTACGCTTGGCGCATGAAGTAAAATTTCGAGTTTAGAAAAGCCCGAAAATTTGTCTCGGGTCGCTGCGCGACCCTCGACAAATTTTCACGGGGCTTTTCTAAACTCGAAATTTTACTTCATGCTTAGCCTGGGAGTGGAAACACCCGTTCAAAACTTCAAATTGAATTCTATTATAAAATCGACGAATGCCTGAAAATTACGCAAATAAAAAAATCACTGAATATCATTAAAACCGGGATAGACAGAGAAAAGTAATGGGATTATATTCAAATTGACCAAAACACTAAGAAAAAAACCATATGATATTATTAAATTTGTCAAAATCAGTAGGCAAATTACAGAACACGTAAAAATTAATAAAATTAACCTAAATATTGATATAAACAATGAAAACAATTTACTATAATGGTGGTTTCCCACTGAAGAATGTAATTTTAAAAGGCCAAGGAAAAAAATCTTGAATCCGGGAAATGTCGGAAAAATTTAACATTTCAGATTGTGATCATGTCAGTTTTACTTCAAATAATATTAAACAAAATGTTGAAAACTAGATTATTATCTTTAAAAACATTTTCAGTCATTTGATGTTCTTATCAAAGCATTCAGTTCGAAGTTTCGAACGAGTATGTCCACTCCCAGACTAAACATGAAGTAACATTTCGAGTTTAGAAAAGCCCCGCGAAAATTTGTCGAGGGTCGCGCGCGACCCGAGACAAATTTTCTGGGCTTATCTAAACTCGAAATTTTACTTCATGCGCTACGCGTATACAACAGTGATTTAACGAGAAATTTAAAAACACACAAAAAAAATGTTTTATGTTATTAATCCTCACAATTAATTCGAATTATTTTTGACGATTCAAATCCCTTTGTAAGTATTCGAATCACCCACATTTGGATTCGAATACGAATCCTCTTATAAAAATGTAACGAATCCGGATCATGAATCCAGTTGAAGTAAAGTATTCGAATGCCTCTTTTTAATCCTCTAAAAGGATTCGAATCCAGGATTCGAGTCCTGGATGATTCGAATCCTGTCCACCTCTGATCTTTAGTAAGGTCTGAAAATGTCTTGATTTTTAAATTAATCTACAACTTTGTTTCACTACCATGTTTAATTAAACTTGAAAATATTTGTGTTATTCCAACAAATATTTAATTTAACCCAAATATTTTGAACAACAGCAAATCGCATTTATTTATACTCGTACTTAACACGTGATATATTAAAACAGTAACAGATTTCCTTGCAAAGGATTACTCGACATACCACACTGACACATATTTATGTGCCTAATTACTCAATTCCGCGTTTAAGACAAATTTTAATTAAGAATTTGTCGTGCTCTCGAGACTTGGCCCGCGAATTTGTAAAATTCATTACCCCCCGCTAAAATTTCAGCATTGAATTTCAAGCGCGCCCTTTAAAATCCCCCCCGTTCTTTGTGCTAATACTAATACAATGTATCACAACACGATAAATAAAAATGATGTCATCCACAAGCACACCGGTCATTTCATAAATTATTTATTACTTCTTTTATAAAGTTTTGGCTTTTTTATTTCTTTAAACTCATCCCTAGCTTTACTGGCGATGCCTTTCGAGCGGCGAGGGATCGATCTGTTTGGTATAAATATTAAAGCCGGATCAGCATTTTATATGTTTGGAAACATCTTCGGGTCGCGAGTCGAACGTCTATTGCTTCATTATGGGCTCTTTGGTAGGATCGATATTACACCGCTATCATCCTTCTGGGCCGCTGCATAATCTCCCTCTCCCCCCCATCATCGGGTGTGTTGTAACTTTTTGAAATAGTCATCAAAACCCACTAATGATGTGAACTTGACTCATCACAAATCTCCTCTCACTCCACTCGTGCGGGTAAGATTTGTTATTAATCCGCCCTGAGGGTATTTTTAATATTGCCAGACCTAATTTTCCTTTCGCAATAAATCGAGGTATGAAAAGAAAAAGCTCAACTAAGAATTTGTATAAACTTAGATTAACTTGTAATAATGGTGCTTGAGCTTATTAAAATTTCTGTTTGAGCAATAGTAGATTTTTTAGGGTAGCGCACTTGGCGGAAGCTGGGGGCCTCGCAGTTCAGGCTTAAGAGGGGGCCTCTAAAACCAGAGCTGGGACGAATCCTCGCAAAAAGGATTCGAATCACGAATCCGAATCACCTAATATGATTCGAATCACGGTTACTCGAATAAAGGATTCGTAAGAGATAAATATGATTCGAATCAAAGATTCGAATCCTGGTTTTTCGAATCACGAATAGAAATCCTTTACGAATAAATTTGATTTTATTTTTTTTTTCAACCATTTATATATAAATGTCGGTACCAGTTGTTTTAACAAAAATATTTAAATTTTAATTATTTATTATTAACACTGAACATCGTTGATAACAGACTAAACATCTGATTCCCTGTTCCTCTGATTAAAGATGTATTTGTGTGTTTCTGAACTTCACATCAAATCAGTGTTTTGTACGCGTGGCGCATGAAGTAAAATTTCGAGTTTAGAAAAGCCCGAAAATTTGTCTCGGGTCGCTGCGCGACCCTCGATAAATTTTCACGGGGCTTTTCTAAACTCGAAATTTTACTTCATGCTTAGTCTGGGAGTGGAAACACTCGTTTAAAGCTTCAAATTGAACTCTAGTATAAAATCGACGAATGCCTGAAAATTACGTAGATAAAAAATTCACTGAATATCATTAAAACCGGGAAAGTCAGAGAAAAGTCACGAAATTATATTCAAATTAACCAAAACACTAACAAAAAAGCCATATGACATAATTAAATTTGTCAAAATCAGCAGGCAAATTACAAAACACGTAAAAATTTATAAAATTAACCTAAATATTGACAAAAACAATGAAATTAATTTAACAAAATGGAGGTTTCCCACAGAAGAAAGTTATATTAATAGACCAGGGAAACAATCTTAAATCAGGGAAATGTCGAAAAAATTTAACATTTTAGATTGTGGCTACCATGTCAGTTTTACTTCAAATAATATTAAACATAATTTTGAAAACTAGATTATTATCTTTAAAAACATTTTTAGTCATTTAATGTTTTTATGAAAGCATTCAGTTTAAAGTTTTGAACGAACGTTTCCACTCCCTGTGTGTCTTTTTGAAATTTCGCATTTACCACAACAAACCACAAACCTTGCAAGTCTTGAAAGCCAACATTAAAGAAGAAATCACCAATTTGGGGCCAGATGTTTTACGAACAATAATTTAAAATGTTATAAAACAAGCACAATCAACATCAACTCAGGAGATGGTCATTTGACCGATATCATTTTTTTAACTTTGAATTGTCAATTTCACACCTTTAAATTAACTTTCAGTCAAAACATTCCCAATTTTTTTCATTTCAAATAAAATGGCAGCCAATTCATAATATGACATTACTTTTGCCTTATATTACACGAGACAAAAAGTTTATATCTTAAGAAATGTTAATTTTTGTTTTTTAACATAAATTTACTGTCCTTGTTTAGACACAAAGTAAAATATAGAGTTTAGAAAATTCTGAAAATTTGGTTTAGTTGCGTAGCGAAACGAATAAAACACTGAAATATTGTGAAATTGAAAATATACTGGTTTTCACTTATTATGTTTGAATTTCATAGCAAATTCAGTTTGATTTTATTAGAAATATCTATGTCCCGAGAAATAAAGGGAGTTTTTCTGACGTCACATATGAAATTCCTCGCGTGACGTGAAAAGTTAATGTAATTAAACTAACAAGGTCGACTCGGTTTTAAATTAAAACAACCTTATACACTAACCACCTTGATTGGTGACGTCACGCGTGGAAGTCCTCACGTGACGTCAACAATCAAGGTAATTAAACAATACAAGGTCGGCTCGGTTTAAATCAAGACAAACTTACTTACACACCTTGGTTGATGTCGTCACGCGTGGAAATCCATACGTAACGTCAAAACCAAGATCATTACTGCGCAAGATTGTCTCGATTTAAACCGAGCCGACCTTATCACGCGCGGGAATCCTCACATGACGTCAAAATCAAAGTCATTACTGCATAAGGTCGACTCGGCTTAAACTGAGACAGTCTTTATGAGGTTGTCTTCATTTAAACGAGTGTTTTTCACTCCCAGACTAAGCATGAACACAGAGGAAAGAATAACCAGAGTAATCACGCCTGTAACTCGGAATCCACAGTTTGCATAGTGTAGCCATCTCTGAGGCAATTATCAAAACATCCACCTATTAAAACCTTCAACCAAAACAGTTTCCTGTAATTTTGATGGCGATTTAAGGCACAAAAACATATGTTAAAGGATGATTCGTTCATTGGAATGTTAATGTAAACATAAATATACTCATATTTCAATAGACCCATACACCAATTTACTGCTGATTGACAGATGTGAAATAAAAACATTATTGTTTTAATGCGTTCAGTTTATAACATAATTTGATCTTTTATATCTCCACTAATATATAGCCACAGAGTAAGCAATAATATTGTTTCCTCTGCTATTAAGCAAAGTTCTCCGCCACCGCCGAGGTATTACCTGAGAACTAATTATTTCAATCAGGCAAGGATCCACGGGGGGGGGGGGGGGGTAACTGGGGGAGCTTATAATATAATATTTGAAAAATAAAAGCGTGTATTTTGAACGGTTTATTTTATTATTATCGGTGTTCATGAGGGAACAAGAGTGATTAAAAAGAATACCTTTTTTAAACATCTCATTAAATCAGTGTTTTATACGCGTGGCGCATGAAGTAAAATCGAGTTTAGAAACGAAAAATTGGATATTTTGTTAATTGTATTATCAAATTTAATAAATAAAATTGATGATTATTTAATACATATATTGTGTTTGGAATTAACGCCTACAATTTATTGTTCCTATATAAATATTTTTGTAATGAAAAATATTAAAATTAAGTAAGTATGTAATATTTAAGTACACATTTTACGACTTTCTATTGTTTATAAAAGTTCCATTTGAAGCTATAAACAGATGTTTTCCACTACCTGGTTAAGCATGAAGTAAAATTTCAAATTTAGAAAAGCGTGAACATTTGGATTTGCCGGGAGGCAAACACTGAAATGCTTTTTGTAATATTTTCAAGTTCAAAATTGACATTTAAACGAATTCCATGAAGGTTTACTAAATTAAAAAAAAAGTTAAATAATCTATACAGGGTGTCCCGATTAAGCAGCCCATGCATGGGTATCTTCTAAATGGTAAGAGATAGAGATTTGGTTAAAAGGGAGAAAATATGCAGGACGATGAGTACTAGCTATATCCGTTATATAATTAATAAAACAGTTGAAAGTTCAGACCATACTTATTATTGATGATAGAAGGATAATATTTTGACATTATTAGGGCACTTTTTTATGCTTTTTAATAATATGTAGTCAGATTTATCATAAAGCAAATATTTTCCAATATATGCATACTAACTTCATTTTTTTATATGGGCGTCAAAGTTGGACATGAGCTAATTTTATAGATTTTTAATTCTCTTTAATTTGGTATATCATATGATATGTTTATTTTTTCAAAAACAAATAACGCTTTATGTTAGTGTTGTTATTGTTATTATTTCATTTATTTTGGTATATTCATAGCCAACTTCAAATACTATGAAAATATCGTCCAGTTTTCCTATTAATGAAAACAAACCTACCATATGATACATCAAATTAAAAAAGAAATGTCTACAAAATAATATCATGGCCTGCCGCCTGCGCCACGACACTTCATGGCCTATCGGTGTTATAACCAACAATAATTATCTAAAAAAACACTATTTTTAAATAACTCCTACACTAAGAGTGCTATGATAAAAAGTGAATATACAATATATCTTCATTTTTTATTGTATACAATGTTTATTTGAAACATATTTTAGTTTTGTGAATATCTGGAAAAAACTAAAAAACGCTAAGAGTAAAGTACCATTTCCGGTTTTCCTTTCAAAAAGCTCAAGTTTTAAGTTTCATCTCGATATCTCCAGCGGTTTTTGCTCTATATCGTTCTATCATCAATAATAACCAAGTTATAAAGGAAAATAAAAAAATCGCAAAAATCAGTTTTTTCGCAATGTGCTCTGATGGTTCAACTTTTTTGTTAATTTAACACCGGGTATAGTTGGTACTCATCGTCTTGCATATTTTCTACCATTTAACAGATTTGTATCTCTTGCCGTTTAGAAGATACGCATGCATGGACTGCTTAACCGGGACACCCTGTATATTGAAACTATTTTTCAATCGTAAGTATATATGCGTCTTGAAACGGACATACTGTATTTTCTTTATAAAGAGCAATGAATTATATTTTCATCATAACTTTTATCAATTTATTTAATATAGTTAAATTTTTTAGTAAAAATAATGCATCATACGACTGTTTGGAAACCCATAAATCTACTGATAATTTGGTTTAAAGTGTTCGTTTTCAAGTGTTCACTCGCACAGCCTTTGTACTTAAGCCCTAGAAATCAATTACTACGGATGTAAAAAATGCATAGCAAAATATTTGTAAAAGTACCCTCTTCAAAGTACTTATAGGAAATCGTCAGTGAGAAATATTTTAAGAAAAATGTTGTATCCTTTCTTCACACTTTATTTTCTAATGGTTAGATATATATTTCAAGTGCTAAGCATCAGTATGTTTTTCGCTCTCCAGTGTGCACGTTAACGGTTTCTAATTTTATACGGACAAACTATAATTTAATTAAGTATAGTGAACATTTAGTGTTTTTACATAATAGTTGTAGTTCTAGTGATATTTAGTTGTAAAAATATGGCTAATTATTTAAAATGCGCCTATCGTGATTGTGGCGAGAGGAAAACCGAGGATGTACACTTCTTTACATTTCCTGTAAATAATAGCGAAAGATGTGATCATTGGTTAAAAAATTGTGGTAATATGGATCTCTTTATTTTGTCCGAAAAGAAACTTTCTTCAAAGCGCCTGTGTAATAAACATTTTCGAGCAAGTGATTTTACAAATTACCAACAATATAGACTGTTAAAATCAGCAATTCTAAAACCATTTGACATAGTATTAAGTGATTCGAATTCCGATTTAGAAGTGTTAAAGCCCATTCACATGTACACCCGAAAATTGGAAGAGGATTTGCCATCTACATCCCAAGAAGTAAGGTTTTTAACCCCAAAAATAAACAAAAATTTTTAATATATGACATAATAATTTACTTTTTTTTATATATCATATCCTTATATATTCGTATACTCTGTACATTTGCGGACATTCTTTGATTCTATAAAAGATTCTAATTTAAAATTCGAACGTGTGTTTTCAATCCCAGGCTAAGCATGAAGTAAAATTTCGAGTTTAGAAAAGCCCCGCGTAGAAAATTTGTCGAGGGTCGCGCTAGCGACCCGAGACAAATTTTCACGGGGCTTTTCTAAACTCGAAATTTTACTTCATGCGCCACGCGTATAAAACACTGACATATTGTAAAATTCAAAAATACTAGCCTTTATTTTGTTCGGTTGATTGACAAATTATATTGAATATTAAAGTTTATTTATAAAATCTTGGCAAAAACTTGAAACCTGTTACAACATTTCAAATGAAGTGGATTAATAAGAAATCGTGGAAATTAGTGAAAACCCTATTTAAAAAATCTATAAATATAAAACACGGATTTGTGTGAGTGTTTTCCACTCCCCGATTAAGCATGAAGTAAAATTTCGAGTTTAAAAAACCCTGAATATTTGGATTTGGCGGCACGAGCGAAGCGAGTTCAGGCTTTTCTAAACTCGAAATTTTACTTCGTGCGCCACGCGTACAAACACTGATTTATTATGAAGTTCAAAAACACATAATCAATCTACTATTTTTGTCAGAAGTATAGTTAAAGATGTGAAATAAATGTACATAATGTTGATATGCTTTACCAAAATACCGGTACATTTTGAAGAGCAATTTTTGCGATTAACCGGTATGCCGGTATTCCAATCCCTACCTGTATCATATAACCGTATTTATTTTAATTTAAATTGCATTACATGAGAGTAAATCTAGATTTCAATATTATATGTGGAATAAAAAATTGAATGGTGGTGATTCACGCTCGATTTGTTTATTTTGATAAAATAAACAAACCGAGCGTCATCATTTTTCGTTTCGTCGGTACCGTTAGAGAGGATAAAATATAAACATTCCTCTGCGGATCCGATATACAAATGAATTGGGAAGAGTGGGGAAACCTAGTAGTTACTCTAAATCACACGCCTGCTGGGTGAGCCACCTGACAGAGCCGCCCCCCCTGACCCCGCACAGCCAGCGTGAATACTCTGGCTACTCCATACTCTGTGGCATGAAGTAAAATTTCGAGTTTAGAAAAGCCCCGTGAACATTTGTCGAGGGTCGCGCAGCGACCCGAGACAAATTTTCTGGGCTTTTCTAACCTCGAAATTTTACTTCATGCGCCCCGCGTATAAAACAGTGATTTAACAAGAAATTTAAAAACACACTCAAGATTTTCATGTTAATCCTCACAATTAATTCGAATTATTTTTGACGATTCAAATCCTTTTGTAAGTAATCGAATCCTTTTATAAATATTCATGTTTATCCTGACAATAAAATCGAATTATTTTTGACGATTTATATCCTTTTGTAAGTATTCGAATCCTTTTATATATAAATAATTAACACTGTTGTATCCTTTCTTCACACTTTATTTTCTAATGGTTAGATATATATTTCAAGTGCTAAGCACTCATTTTCAATAACAACTAATTCTTACAACTGTTGCGCGGTTTCTTTATACCTACAGTGGATTAAAGGGAAAAACCTTTTATATATGTTCGAATCCTTTTATAAATATTCCAATCCTTTCATAAGGATTTGAATCCTTTTATATGGATTCGAATCACCCACATTTGGATTCGAATACGAATCCTCTTAAAAAATGTAACGAATCTGGATCACGAATCCAGTTGAACTAAAGTATTGGAATGCCTCTTTTGAATCCTGTTAAAGGATTCGAATCCTGAATGATTCGAATCCTGCCCAGCTCTGTCTAAAACATATAAAATGTACATGCAAAATATTTAAATTGAATGTTTATTTATATGTACGCTGTACATTTTCAGGCATTCCTTGATTTTATGTTTATTGTAAAAAATACTGGTCGTATATAATGTACGCAATGTCTATGTGAAGCAGCGACGGCTCGCAGCGTAACTTCAGGGTAGCCTACAGCGCCAAGGCACACAAAATTTGAGGTTGGGATCGCGCTTTATAGACTCAAGGAATTGCACAACAAAGTCACCTTTCAATAACGGATACATATTACCTTGAGGCCACCCTGAAGTTAGGCTGCGAGCCGTCGCTGGTGTGAAGGACCTATAGGCACTCACCTGACGGTCCTGAAGCCGTATTTGACACACTAGTTACCTAAATAACTATTTCAACAAGCCTATTGACTATTAGAGACAAAAAGATAATTAATAAATCCATCATATTATAAATGAAGAGTGCTTGTAATCCAGTTCAATGAAAGATTAATTAAAAACAAAATTCAATTTAACATTACCACTTCTATTATCAAATATTTTCATGATATATTATCAAATATTTACCATGATATATTATCAAATATTTATCATATAAATTACAAATAATTTATGAAATCACGTTTAAAAATAGTAAACAAATACGTATTTTAATTAACGCCCAATTTATATAGAATATAAAAATCGCAGAGATATATGACAGAGTGCAGAGAACAAACAGCATAGGCGTGTGAATAACGGGGCAGAGCAAATATTTGAAAAACTAATAGTGGACACACACACACACACACACACACAAATGCGGAAATGTTTACTGTCCGTGTGTATTTGCATACATGTATGTACAAAATGTGTGTGTGTCTGTATGCTGGTCGGCATTTATAATGTTCCCCCATATATTTCTAGGCCTGAACGTGAATGGTGATTGACATATTACATATTAGTACTTCAGTCCACAATGCGCGCGATCATGATTCCAATAAATCACACGAAATAAATCAAAGTTAAAAACTCCACCACTTCACAATGGCTCGACATCAATCCGCCATTTTGCTTATTGCGCGGTTTGATCCCGGTCCATAATCCATTCATGTCCTACGTGCGTTTACCTCAAATCAAAAATGTTTATCTATTGATTTAAATACTCTATACCAGGGCTGGCCAACGCCAATGTTTTCAAGGGCCAAAATTAACACTAACAATGTCTGAAGGGCCGCACCACAGTTTTCTTCTGCAAAATCAACGGTAACGGTAACGTAACTGCCAGTCTAAGGTGACAAAGTGTTTAGATGGAATGGCAATGCTATACTGATGAGAGATAAATCTCGAAGCGCGTCTATAGATGGCCTGAATAATTTGACACAAATTGTATAATTCAATGTCCGTCGGGGTATTAGCTCGGGAATTAGTTGTTTTAATGAGTGTTTGGTGTAGTCTTTGTAAGACTAACATGTTGTAGATCATATGAGGGCCGTATGAGGCCCGCGGGCCGCGGGTTGGCCAGCCCTGCTCTATATTCTATGATTTTTAACATATTAAGAATGTTTCTAATAATGATACACATCCTGATGCATGCTCTGAAAATGTTCAGGCAGTCGGTGTTTTTATAAAATTGTTCAATTTGAAACTTCTAACGAGTGTTTCCACTCCTTGGTTAGGCATGAAGTAAAATTTCAAGTGAATTTATTACAGTAAATTACTAGGTTGACTAGGTTGACTCTATCGTTTCAGCTTGACGGCCTTAGCCGCCAATTGGATTATAATCCAAATGGCGGCTAAGGCCGTCAAGCTGAAACGTCCATAGACAGTTGACATAAGTTGGCTCCAGCCGACATTTGGACTGTATTAACGGTTGACATAAGTCGGCGGTAGCTGACATTAAAACTACAACATAAGTCGGCGTAAGCCGACCCTAAACCAATCGTACCAACTTGACACGAGTTATTTTTTGTTATTATCTTTCTTTTTGACAGTTACAAAGTGTCGTCAACTCCCAGACTAAGCATGAAGTAAAATTTAGAGTTTAGAACTCGAAATTTTACTTCATGCGCCACGCGTATAAAACACTGATTCAGTGTAAGTTCAAAATATACCGCTTTAGCATATTGTTTTAACAGTATATTTACAATATTTCAGTGTTTTATTAGCGTGGCGCATGAAGTAAAATTTCGAGTTTAGAAAATCCTGAAAATTTGGTTTGGTCGCTTGGTTGGTTCTAAACTCGAAATTTTACTTCATGCGCCACGCGTATAAAACACTAATTCAGTGTAAGTTTAAAATATAGCTTTAGCATACTGTTTTAACAGTATATTTACAATATTTCAGTGTTTTATACGCGTGGCGCATGAAGTAAAATTTCGAGTTTAGAAAAACCTGAAAATTTGGTTTGGTCGCTTGGCTTTGCTACGCGACCAAACCAAATTTTCAGGCTTTCTTAAACTCAAAATTTTGCTTCATGCTTAATCAAGGAGTGGAATGGATATATTAACGAATGTCTCAACAATTTACAGCATATGTACACTTACAAAAAATCCGTGTTTAATACATACCTTCAAATAATGAATAATAGTCTTATAAAGAAATTAACTAAGGCACAATTTTGACAAATGACTCTTAAATGTATGTTAAATTTTACATAATAAAAATGATTTTTTATTGAAATTGGTCTAGCGATATTTCGTATTGATCTTTGCCCTTTCATTAAAATAATTCACCTCAAGTAGTATAATTTAATTCTCTTTTTGTGGAATACTTGGCTTGCTTTAAATTTTACCCTCTTTGGAAACACCTTATTTGATATACGAAAGAAACGAGTATTTCCTTTGTACCCAAGCCATTTCGCATTAATACATAATAAATTGTTGCAATATTAAATACAACAATCCCATCGGCAACTATATTTATATTTACATTTACACGCACACTCTCACGTGCGTTTCTTTGAAGGCGGCATGGCCAATTTAAAGTGTTTCTCGGCGGTTTATAAATATAATCCAAGAACAAAGAGGTGTCACGTGCATGATGTAGAGGATGTATGTCTGTTTATTATTATGTCAGTATACTATAATTATTAACCCAACTAACATCACGAACAAATGGAGGACTTGCCATAACGCACACATGCCATTATAACTTTGGCCGCTAATGCGGTGTTATGTGTGTTCTGTGTTAGTTTTGCTAGTTTCGACTTTTTTTAATGTCACTTGCTGTGGTTCTTATATGAAAGGAATAAAAGAAAAATACCAACTGCAAAATTGCTGAAAGTTAATTGATTTTATTATTTTAAATAATAGTATATACAGAGACTATTATACCGAATATTTTCATAACGAGAATTTTTCTTTTAAGTATACATAAGCATACGTTGTACATTTGCCGATGCTCGGTTTATAAAATGAATTTAATTTGAAGCTTTAAACGAGTGATTTCCACTCCCAGGCTAAGCATGAAGTAAAATTTCGAGTTTAGAAAAGCCTGAAAATTTGGTTTGGTCGCGTAGCGCGAAGCGCGGAGCGGCCAAACCAAATTTTCAGGCTTTTCTAAACTCGAAATTTTACTTCATGCGCCACCGGTACAAAACACTGACATATTACGAAGATTAAAACACACCGCTAAACTTTACATTGCATCAGTGTTTTGTACCGGTGGCGCATGAAGTAAAATTTCGAGTTTAGAAAAGCCTGAAAATTTGGTTTGGCCGCTCCGCGCTTCGCGCTACGCGACCAAACCAAATTTTCAGGCTTTTCTAAACTCGAAATTTTACTTCATGCTTAGCCTAGGAGTGAAAAACACTCGTTTAAAGCTTCAAATTAAATTCTATAATTAAACCGAGCATCGGCAAATGTACAACGTATGCTTATGTATACTTAAAAGAAAAATTCTCGTTATGAAAATGTTCGGTTTTATATAAAACTATCTGTAGATGATATAGTAAGCACAACATCGAGACTTGTAAGAGTATAGATAAGGAAATTAAAGAACAGTGTAAGTCCGTTTGTCATATTCAGGGGCGTAGCTACCAGTGGAAAACATTCAATAGATATTTTTCTTGCTGAAAAAAAGTTGTATATGTCGATAATTATTATAAAAACATGTTTATGTAAAACCCTAAAAAAAACACAAAATGTTATGATCTACCGATTTATAAAACCGAAACACGAAACACGTGTCAGGATACTGAAAATAAAATAAAGGAACAAAACAAGTGTTTTTCTTCACCAAATTTATAAAAACCGCGGTGGCGGCGCATAAGAATGTATGTTTGTTGTGCAAAGAAGAAATTGTGAAGGATAACAAAAAACTCAAGTGCTCAAAGTGTACGAATGTAGTGCATATAGGATGTTTTAATAACAAAAGAAGAAAACATATGGAACTAACAGACGATAATAAATTTCAAAATTGAATTTGTGTTCAGTATTCCGGCACCAGGTACCCACAGACGCGTTTCGGACTTCAAGGTCCTCTTCAGTGTGGTCCTGACCCAGTGCTGAGGAATACTAAACATGTCTGACTATTTCAAGCCAATATGTGAAAACTATTAATGATTTCGATAGCTAACGCCATCTAATGCTTCATAGTGGCATCGTCAGTGACACGAATGCACAAAGTGCATATACAGGTCACTGCTTCGTCCACGAGCGAGCAGAACTCTGTTTGTGAAACCAGAAAACAAATATCAAAATTGAATTTGTGTTCAGTATTCCAGCACCAGGTACCCACAGACGCGTTTCGGACTTCAATGTCCTCTTCAGTGTGGTCTCGACCCAGTGCCACTATGAAGCATTAGATGGCGTTAGCTATCGAAATCATTAATAGTTTTCACATATTGGCTTGAAATAGTCAGAAATGTTCAGTATTCCTCAGCACTGGGTCGGGACCACACTGAAGAGGACCTTGAAGTCCGAAACGCGTCTGTGGGTACCTGGTTCCGGAATACTGAACACAAATTCAATTTTGATATTTGTTTTCTGGTTTCACAAACAGAGTTCTGCTCGCTCGTGGACGAAGCAGTGACCTGTATATGCACTTTGTGCATTCGTGTCACTGACGATGCCACTATGAAGCATTAGATGGCGTTAGCTATCGAAATCATTAATGATAATAAATTTGTTTGTTGTAAAATTCAAGACGATAAACATAACCAACAAATCAACGAAGAAGAAATTGAGGAAAAAGAAGAAATGGTGAGTGAAATGGATTACTTAAAACAGATCATTCAAAATAAAAATGAAATCATAACGGAAATGAAAGAGAAAAATGCTATTTTAATAAAGCATATTGAATTATTGGAAGTGCATTTGGCCATTAAAGAGGCATCTATTGCTAAGCCGAATAAACATATATTGATTCCGAACCCAACATCACAGAGCATCTGCAATGACGATCAGAACTCTCAAAAGATGCAGAATTCTGCCGAGTTAAATATCGTAGTGTCACCGATGACCCCTATTCCTAAAAATCAACAATTTATCTTAACACCGAATGATGCAGCCTTGGAGTCTACACAAAGTAAAAAATGTAAACAAACTACACCTGGGAACCTCCACAAAAAGGAAGAGAAACAAAACAGATTTTGAGTATTTGATCAAATAATAATAAAACTACACTATCGCCCCGAAAATCCACAACTAAGGAAGATTGGAAGATTGTGCAGAATAAAAGACAAAAAAACTACATAAAGGTCGGAGTGGCATGGAATACATCAATCCGTGGAGCACCAATTAAAAGAAAAGGCTATCTACACTTATACCGGGTTGATAAGGATACAACCGAAGATATGATCATTAAATATTTAACAGACGAACAGGGTTTTACAAGTATTGAATGCGAAAAGTTAAATTCGAAGCATCCAAACGATTACAGTTCGTTTAAGTTAACATTCCCAATAGAAGATTTGGACAAAATAAGAGATCCCAAAATATGGGATGAGGGTATACGCTTCGAACGTTTTTTCCCATACTTCGGAAGAAACGACAAGAGCAAACACAACAAATGAATTAAATAATTATACACCATTTAAAATATTTTATGTCAACACTCAATCTATACGGCATAAAATAAATGAAGTAGAATCATTTCTTATGGAATTAAATGATAAATATGACATAATTATGCTTGCTGAGCATTGGTTGTCCAATCAAGAAGCTGAACTTTGTCGATTGAATGGAAGTCTCGCTGTATCATTTTATTGTCGAACTACATCTAAACATGGAGGCGTTATTAATCTAGTGAAAGCAGAATATCAAGGGAAGGATGAAAAATGGATTTCTGAACTATCCCAGGAAAAAAACTGTGAATTGTGTGGTACATTATTATCGTCAATTAATACATACTTAATCACTGTATATATAATATATTCCATTTGTTTCTGGATCTCGCCTAGCCATGCTTTCGTGTTGTTATGTTGCAGTATCAACATTTACATTTTTTATTAATTGCCACTCCTGATTCCTTATTTTAACAATGTTGCAATAATTTATGATATCATAAGTAATCCTCTTTTTAATTTTCAAGAGGTTTATTGTTAATCTTGCAACAATTATTTCGCGACGCGGTCGCTTCTTCGAGCATTTTATTATTAAATCAAATTATTCTAGTGTTGCAATGCTGTGTCAATGTCAAAGTGAAAAATAATTTCAGGCACATATTAAATATTAACATGCCAAAGATTATCTCTGAATCAAAAAGGTTACAAATTCTGAAATCCTACAAACATTTTAGGCAAAGTAATCCAAATCTACAGCATCACAATATTATTTCGATTTTAATAGATATTTTTGGGGTATGTCTAGTGATTTAATTATCATATATATTAATTTAAAGATAATTACGTTTCATGTAGGGAGATCTTCATTACAATTAATTTTACGACAAAGACCTGACGAATTGAAATCTACTACTTCTGGCAAACGATCTAAAAACAGCCATTTTTGGAATCACCTAGCTAGAAAAGATCTGCAACAACTAATTTGGCAATATAACTTTAGAAATCAGTATTTTACTTTGAGAGATCTTTTGAATGATATGAAAGAAAATTATGAGTTCCATGGGAGTAGAACAACACTTTATAGGGTTGTTAAAAGTATGGGGTATAAATTCAAATTAATTAATGGGCGCAAAATTCTCTGTGAACAAAAACATGTTGTTGCAGCTAAAACTATTTTCCTTAGAAAATTTTTACAGTATCAAAATTCCAGTGAAGATATCCAATTCGTATACCTGGATGAAACATGGATATATCAGAATGGATCCGTGGTTCGACGCTGGGTACATGAAACGGATATAAAAAGTAATCCAACTAAATTCAAAAATGAAGGCAAACGCTTCACCATTCTACATGCTGGGTATAGGGGTGGGTTTTTGGATGGGTGCGATTTTTTATTACATTCGAAAAACAATGACCGAGATTACCATGATGGATGGTAATACTTTTCAAAATTGGGTGGTTAATCAACTTATTCCTGCTTTGGCTAAGCTTTCAGGGAAATGTGTAGTTATTATGGATAATGCTGCATACCATTCTGTGCAATTAGACAAAACTCCTTCATTTTCTTGTAAGAAATGCGAAATGCAGGAGTGGTTGGTTAAACACAATGTAAAATTCAATCCAAAATTAACCAAAAAGGAACTATGGGTTTTATATATACCTTTTCGATCAAATGACAAAATTTACGTAGTTGATGACATTTTGAGAAAGATCGGGCACGAAGTTCTTAGATTACCGCCATACCATTGTCAATACAATCCAATTGAAATGGCATGGGGGTTTTGTAAGACTTACTACAATAAGCACATAAATTCTAAGCAACCATCTAAGGATCGTGTTCAGAATTTATGGCTTGAGTCTCTCTCAAAATGTACATCCGATATGTGGCAAAATTTCTGTGATCATTGTGAAAAACTTATTTCGGATGACTGGACGAAACACATGGGGAACCTTTCTTTTGAAACCATTCCTCCTTTTATTATTTCGCTTGGGGAATCTGGCTCAGAACAAACATCAGAAGATTCAGATGCAGGTTCTCTTGACTAAATAATAAAAGTGGAATGAGGGCTTAAAAATTGTTTGACATGAAAATTATCAGTATCACAAGAGGGTGGGAATAAATTTGCAATTCTACACAAAAATACTGAGGGCCAACAGAAGAGAGAATGACCAAAATTAAGGTGGATGGATGGAGTTGATCAAAATGTGTTAACGGGAAGACCCAAGCGAGAAAGACAAATGAATGACGAAATAAGTTTGCAGAGCAGAATTCATTATATTTGTTATATACAATATTATTGCTGTGTTTGTATGTACAAAAACCAAGTAGTAAATTTTGTTAATCTTAAAACTGCATATTATTATCCTTTTATATCTGAAAATTTGTAAAACAGGCAACAGTGTAAGATCACAATAGTCAGAAATTATAACCTTAAAATCGAACATCTGACAGTGACATTTAAAAACCCTGATTTAAAACACAACCAGCCCCATTTACAATACTTAAACTGTCACTTTTCCATAGCTAGGCGAGATCCAGAAACAAATGGAATCGTGTATAGATCTCTAACGGGAAATTATAATGCATTTTTCAACATAATAAATTCTGTATTGGAGGTATTATTATTCCTAAAAAATGTAATATTATAATGCCAGGAGATTTTAATGTAAATTTGTTTTCAAATCATACTAACACAAATACGTTACTTGACATAATGCGGAGCTATGGTTTAGAACAGCTTTCAACTTTCTCAACCCATGGGAATAATTGCATTGATAATATTTTTGGCAATATTAATCAAGTCATTCACATATCCAAGGTTAACACAAGCACACTCACAGATCA
The DNA here is from genome assembly GCA_932526585.2 of Philonthus cognatus. Lineage (NCBI taxonomy): Eukaryota > Metazoa > Arthropoda > Insecta > Coleoptera > Staphylinidae > Philonthus > Philonthus cognatus. The sequence goes on from OW052241.1 coordinate 46,900,864, forward strand.
TAGTGGGATTTTTTGCTCTCCTAAAGTAAGTAATACAGATGTCATCGAAAATGTAAAAATTAGGCCCATTACAAGTGCAGGGAAGGTTGGGTACTATAATCTATTGGACAATTGTGATTGGAGTTTTGTAAATTCAAATGAAAATAGCAATAAAAATGCATTACAGTTAGTTGATTTATTAGTATATAATCATCAGGTAGCATTTCCCGAGAAGCTTGTAAAAAATCAAAACAATCAATTTACTCCACAGTGGTTTTCTTCTGACTTGCGTAAAATGGGGGATATATTAAATCTGATTTCCGAGGTGTGTTCAAGAAATCCTACAGATGAATTAAAATCACTTTACAAGAGTCATAAATTAGAAAATAAAAATGCAATTACTCATAAAAAAACGAGGCAAATGATAAATATATTAAAAATAGCTCTAATAATATCAAAAGTATGTGGAGGCTAATAAATTCTCAAAGGTCGACTGGAATTAAATGCACACCAGAATCCAGTCTATCTGCTGATGAATTTAACAGTTTTTTTATTAACGTCATCGATGATATTGTAACAAATATACCGAATAATTACGCCAATGCAGTGATGCCCGTATCTGTATTAAATAACAATGTCTATTTTCAATTTAAGGAAGTATCATCGGCTCATATTAGAGAGGTATTTGCAATGATCAGAAACAAAAGTAGTTGTGACATATACGGTCTATCAAGTAATGTGCTAAAATCTGTTAAAGACATAATCATTTCGCCACTAACTCGGCTCATCAATCAGTGCATACGAGAAAATTGCTTTCCAGACTGCCTTAAAGTTTCCAAATGTATTCCTGTACTGAAGAAAGGTAATCCATCTGATCTTAATAACTATCGACCAGTGTCGATAATTCCAGTCATCGCAAAGATATTTGAATTAGTATTATACATTCAAATGTCTGAGTATTTTGAGTGTAATGATTTGCTGGCGGAAAATCAGTTTGGGTTCAGAAGAGGAAAATCAACAATTCAAGCAATAGTGGAACTGATTGACAATGTTTTAAGTGGCCTGGAGGCAAAATCGTACGCATTGGTAAATTTTATGGATTTATCAAAGGCGTTCGATTGCGTTTCTCATCAGTTGTTAATTACCAAACTATATAGCTACAACTTTCTGCCAGCTAGTTGCGGGATGATTATGTCATATCTTAGTAACAGGAAACAGATAGTTTCATGTGGTCGTACTACATCTGAGGAAGTTCTTGTCACCAAGGGTGTACCACAAGGTTCCCACCTAGGCCCCCTACTGTTTCTGATCTATGCCAATGACTTATCAAATATATTAATTAACACCGAAGTTAAAGTAACTCAGTTTGCTGATGATACTTCCATATTCATGATGAATCCTAGTATACAACAGCTACTGACATGTGATGCTGCTGCTCGAGAAAAATGTAAAAGTTGGTTTGCATCGAATAGTCTTTGCATGAATAACAGCAAAACTATTAGTCTGCTATTTACTTTAAGAAGAGAAAGATTTCGCTCCATCAGCAACATTTTTGGGCATACCTATCGATCAAACTTTAAGGTGAGATGTGCATGTTAGTAACTTGGCAAGTAAGATTAATAAAAATATATATCTATTGAGAAATTTATCTAAATGTGTTTCTCAAAATGTTATCATGACAGCCTATTTTGCGCTCTGTCAATCCCTTACATCCTATGGACTACTGGCATGGGGTCACTCGAGTGCAGCAAAATGAATATTTAACCTACAACGAAAAGCTGTTAGAGTTATAACTGGTGTAGCATACAGAGATGACTGTAGGAACAAATTTATTGAATTAAAAATATTGACCTTGCCTTGCCAATATATATTTTTTTGTTTAGTATGGGCTAAAGAGCATGGACAATATTTGTTAAACAAGCATTACCATGATTATCCTACACGCAGGAATGAGGAACTAAGACCAGTACATAGCAGACTAACCTTATCCCATAACGGAACCCGATATTATGCGTCTAAATTGTACAACAAACTTCCACAAGAGATAAAAATTGTAAAAGGTTCAAAAAATGTATAAAACACGTATTAATTAAGAAAGCTTTGTATAATATTGACGAATTTTTAACTTCTAATTTTTTATTATGTGATTTTAATATGTAGGTGGTTATTTAATTATTTATTATATTAAATTTTAAATTATAGTTGATGTTGTTTTAGCTCGCTGCTTTTAATGTGTTCATTTGTTGTTGTTTGTAGTTTATAATGTTATGATTTAATATCTGATAGCTTTTAATGTGTCATTTTAATATGTTGTTTGTATTTTATAATATGATGTTCTTTATATATTTTGTGAGTTTTTTATTATTATAATTAATTCATTATGTACTCATTAGATTAGATTTCCATTACGATATAGATTATGACGTGTGTAAACTTTTGTATAAACACAAATTAACTGATTGATTGATTGATTGAAAACTGTCATCATACATGCCATTATTTGAAAAACTTATCGATTAATTTTTTATATATTTAAAATTCTAGTTTTGATCTATGAATGCTTCTACTCTAATGGGATTGGATGACAGTCAATAAAGTTGGGTTATAAAGCGAAAAAACTGGGCGTTGTGTTTTCCTTTTCGTTAAAAATTAAAGACAGTCGTTAAGGGTTTAACGACAGTCGTTAGACAATCCTTATGATTTCCTATTCATTTAGGTCTTAGAGACTGTTGTTCTGTCGTTCTCTAACCCTTTGGTTGGTTGACGTTTGTCAAAAGCGGTTGAGTTTTTCAATAATTTAGAAGAAAATTATTATAAATGATCGATGGTTCACTTAAAAATATAAGTAAACATCTAAAACGAAAAGAATCCAACCTTCAATTTGATTTAGAAAAATCTCAAAGGAGAATTGGCATGTCATAATGAAGGGTTCTACAACTTTCTATCTATAAGTAAAAGGTTTTAAAGTTCGATGAAGGTTCTTACAATGTAGGTAGTAAAAACGGAAGAAGGCAGGTGGAAATGTATAAACTATTAATGGATTCGATAGCTAACGCCATCTAATGCTCTACAGAGGCATCGCCAATGACATCGTTAGCTATCGAATCCATTAATAGTTTTCACATATTAGCTAAAAGTAGTCAAAATGTTCAGTATTCCTCAGCACTGGATCGGGACCACACTGAAGAGGACCTTGAAGTCCGAAACGCGTATGTGGGTATCTGGTGCCGGAATACTGAACACAAATTCAATTTGGAATTGTATAGTATTTTAGAGCTAATTATTACTTAAGCTAGAGTTACTCTATCAAATACTTTAAATGTTAGTTTTATTGAATAGTTTACGAGTAAAGTAAACTTAATATCAAAAATATTATATGTTTAATGGCTAATACTGTACATACAACTGTATTAAATAAAAGTTACGTTTTCGACGTCACAAATTTGCCACCGTCAAAAATTTACTAGCCTAAAAAAAATTGCCATATTAGCCTCTTACATAGCGAAACAATAAATTATTTCAATTATGACATTAATGCAAAAACTTAGCTGTAGATATACATTTTGCAAACACAATTAATCCCCAATAAGCAAAAGTTACGACCGACAGAATGGATCCAGCGCAACAATCGAGAGCGAGCTAGAAACCATTTAACTCGGATATATTATAGATAATGAATTTCAACACAATAAAGCAATGCGTATTATGTACTTATGCGAAATATATTAAACATGTATAATCTGCGAATGGGGGCCGCAGACTGCAATAAGATAAGGATTCATATCTTGGCAAACGTCTGAAAGCTCCCCACTGTCGTCGTCGCGAGGAACTTAATAAAGCTTAATCTCGACGCACCGCCGAGGAGCTTTAATTGCGGAAATTGAGCTTAAAAAGTTAAACAATACCGGGATTATTTTATATTAAGGTATTAAAGTGTGCCTGTTTTCAGCACACCTAACAGCAGGAAATATTTATTAGAAAAGTAAAGATATTTCAAGTTGAATATATCGTATGTTCAATTAGAAAAACCTCTAGAGTGCCATGGAAAGTATTGTAATTAATTAATTATTATAATTATCATATCTGACGTTTTAAATGTCAATTTCTAAAGGATGTAGCCAACTTACATTTTAAAAAAGATAAAATCATAGCACTTTAGAACATACGATATTAAAAATCATTCGATGCTTTTTGCAAAGTATAGATGTTAATAAATAATCGAATAGTTTTCTGTTACTATATACAAAGTGTGTTTCTTTCAAGTATACATACCCCAATATACTGTATACTCTGTAAATCTTCAGATATTCGTCATTTTTGAAAACAGTTTAAAATAAAGCTATAATAGAGGTTTTTCCACTCCCAGACTAAGCATGAAGTAAAATTTCGAGTTTATAAAAGCCTGAAAATTTGGTTTGGTCGCGTAGCGCGAAGCGCGGAGCGACCAAACCCAATTTTCAGGCTTTTCTAAACTCGAAATTTTACTTCATGCGCCATGCGTATAAAACACTGATTTAATGTGAAGGTTCGATCACATGTTCATTAATATTGCAAATATTTATATGGTTATAGTTGGCACATGCATACTTAAAACAAAAACTCCCAGTATGACACAAGTACTTAATAGTATATTATTAAACGAGCATATAATGATAGCTATTAATCACGAGAAAGAGGTTTGCAAAACGAACCAAAGGCGAGTGGAGCAAGTCGTTCGAGTGATTATTAGCCATTATATGCGAGTTATACACTATACTTTGTTCACAACGACAACAATATACAACACAACATTTATTATATATATATCGTATGTTCAATAAAAAAAAACCTCTAGAGTGCCATGCAAAATATTGTAGGTTGGCAACTCAGAAATTATATATTATAATTATTATGACTGACGTTTTATATGTTAATTCCTAAATCGTGTAGCCAACTTAAATATGAAAAAGATGAAATCATGGCCCTCTAGAGGTTTTTTTAATTAAACATACGATATTTATCAAATACGCGTCAGTCTTAGTGGTCGGTTTTGTTTCTTAATAATTTGACAGATAAATGATGACAGATTGCGGTATTATGATTTAAATGTGTAATAGGGTTAATTCCACTTTAACACAAATATGAACAATCGTTCAACAATAAATAATACTCACACAGTCTAGCCTTTCGCCTAAGTTACACAGAAACACGCTCTTTGCACAGAAAAAATAACTCTTCCGTCTGGATGGAGTTTTCACGGTGTTAACGTTGGTTATGCTTTCAAAAACACTCGCGACGGATAGAAGCACAATTGTTTAACCGATTTAAGAATGATTTCTGTTTACAAACGCGTTTCACGCGGGTTAACCTAGTGAGATATTGACACGTTACTTCGTACTTTAACAAAATGGCGTCGACGACCACCATGGTCAAATGTAAGACAAAGGAAGCTAATTTGACTAGCACAGCGCTATTACTGCATAGCGGCAAAAAATCGTACTAGGCAATTATTTATATTCGTGTTAAAAAAACTACAACTATGAAGCAAATTCTGTGTTTAATGTGCTTGAGTGTTAAATGCACCCCATTTATGCTGCATGCACAATTAAATAATGCACATATTATAAGATTGTCGTGAACAAACAATAATAATTGCTTAGACAAAATAATTATCCGCTAATTCTTAACGCGCAACGTCTAACTGAATAAATCGAATAATTAAATCCGCATTCGCGAAATAACCACAGAGGCTCAACCATTTGAAGTCCGACAAATTTGCCCGCTCTGTCCTCGTTTTTCGTTCCGGATTTAGAGTAATTACTTCGAGCATATGCAATTGCTTTGTGTCAGTGTCAGTCGCCCTGTCATCGTGGTCTCTTAATTTTTTTCCAGAGAGCAGTCACAAGTCAAGCGTTCTCTGACACACAGGGGCATTAGCCACTTGAAAAGTTCTATTGCAAGTCAACCGTACACTTAAATTAGGCGAATTGTGTCCGTGTCCCTTTCAGCAGACGCATCCGAACCGACACACAGAGAGAAACGCGAGCTTTATTTCAAGGGACTCGAAATAGGCAAGAGAATAGGCGAAGGGAGATGAATCGATACGCGGGGACCTAATGACGCATTATATTTTAATGGGCCGTACAGAATTTAACTACGAATGTACAATGGTTACTATCTTTGTAATACTGTGCAGTCAAAAGGAAATAAATAATACTAACATATTATTTCAACTTGTCCAAGTTGACTGCGTTTGTTATGGATGCTAACATAATATTATTATTTTTATAGTATTAGCATAAGATCAAGTTTGCTATAATTTCTAAAATCCTTAATTATTGTTATTTAAATTATTTAAATCAAAAGTATAGTGGAAAAAGTATTTATCATACCTCTTTATGGTAAACACTTTCTAGATAGATAAAATAGAAATAGATAAATCAGAGCATGAGATTTTCAATGGTAATTTATTTATATAAAAATTTTATCTTTTCTAATTATTTTAGAGCAAACATGTAAATTAATTTATTTTTTGAGGATTCGTTCCAGCTCTACTATAAGAATCTTTCGTTTGTTAATCCTCGGAAATTTTCCTTACAAATTTTCCTGGAATTAACTTACATGAATCAACAGTACGTTAAGTATGAAAACAAGTAAATCTTTCGAAATGCCAACAATCTGGGTTAAATGCGTGCGTGATTCATTTTTACTCTGGGTCGATAACTCGATGAAAACGAAAGGATAGTTAGTGTTTAAAGGATGAATCAGACGTTGCTTCGACGATACATTGATTGGACCCAAGGGAAGTATTATTTATCACTCGCTCTTTTAAGACCAATTATTTTATTGCTGACTTGTCCTTTTAATAATTATTTTCGAAAATAACCTTTTCAACATTTTTAAAAGTGAATAGAAAAACCAAGACCTACAAATTTCGTCCACACCGGCTTGTAAAACCAGAGTCGGTATAAAATCGAACATTAGTTTGGTAGTTAATAATTATATATATATATATATATATATATATATATATATATATATATATTATCAAAAACCCTTGTACCCTTACGGGTGTTGGGTGTACAGAATAAAGTCTATCTAACAAGATAAATTCAAATTCAAAACTATTTGAATTTGAGAAAATAAGCTTACGCTTCTTATAGTTTGCACACTTTAAACATAATATATAAAATTACGAAAAACTATTCGTGAAAATGCAAACAATGTCTTAATTAATAAGACAAATTAAGACGATAAATATCCATTGAAACAACTACTTCCCGTGCAAATACACCTCCGGATATTGAATTATACAATGAAATATTTAAAATCTTATTTAATTTAATTTGTTGCAACGCTCTGTTAAAGTATATGTAACGTTTAGGTCAAATTCTCTTCAAACCAACTAACAAATACAAATTTAAAATAAAAGGAGAGATAACAAAAAAAAATTAGAAGTAAAAGGACTTGGATTAAAACTAATGTCTTAGGCCATCAATAGACGTGTTTCGAGATTTATCTCTCTTCAGTATAGCTTTGCTTATGACGTTTTAAAATATTAGGAATAAAATTAAAATAAACTTACTTGGAAAAACTGTTGTGTGTGGAATGAACAGGTATTTATCGTTTTAATTTGTCTTATTAATTAAAACATCGTTTGCATTTTCACGAATAGTTTTTCGTAGTTTTATATATAATTTTTAAAGTCTATCTAGTTCAGTTAATAATTAATTCTTTAATATTCTTCTTCTAGTCTAGTGTAAGTGTTTTCTATTAATTATTGTAGTAATTCCTTTCTTCGGTAAAGAAATTACTACAAAAATTAATAATCAATTCTAATAATTTGTAGAGTTCACTATTTGTGTTTTATTCATTCAATAAATATTATACAGGGAATTTTTGTTTTAAGTATACATATAAGCTTAAAACGAGTGTTTTCCACTCCCAGACTAAGCATGAAGTAAAATTTCGAGTTTAGAAAAGCCTGAAAATTTGGTTTGGTCGCGTAGCGCGAAGCGCGGAGCGACCAAACCAAATTTTCAGGCTTTTCTAAACTCGAAATTTTACTTCATGCGCCACGCGTATTAATCACTAGTTTATTGTGAAGTTAAGAATATACGTCTTAAGCACACTGCTTTTGTAGTCCTTTTTGAACTTCACCTAAAATCAGCGTTTTATACGCGTGGCGCATGAAGTAAAATTTCAAGTTTAGAAAAGAATAAAAATTTGGTTTGAAATCATAGAAATGAGTGCAGAATTTTACCTAAAATCAGCTTTTCCAAATCTAAACTTTTAAGATTTTAAAACTCGAAATTATACTTCATACTTAATCAAGGAGTGAAACATTTGTTAAAAGTTTTAAATTGAATGCATTAAATTTACAATTTATTATTTTACGTTCACTTAATATAATAAACGCCATTGTGTTTATATGTTACTTTATACTTAGTTCAAATTTTGTATGTATCTTCCTCCTTTCATATCTAAACAGTTGTTAAAAGTAACATTTTATATTGTTTTAATGTTATTTTGTATTATATTATTTCATTATTCAGTTGTATTTAAATTAAATAATAAATCTTTATTTCAATAAATTTAAATGAGCTTTAGTTTTGTAAATAATAAACCTATTCTTATTAAACGTATTGTCTTCAAATGATCCTCTCAACAAAACGTGTTATTTTTGTCATCTATTCTGAATCCCCCTATATAAAAGTTTTCTGAAACCCACTATCTGAATCCCCCTGTATAACCGTTTTCTAAAACCCACTATTCAAATACGTATGTCTATGCTGTAAATAAGCACAATAATAAATAAATAAATATTAACTGAAATTGCAACATTTCCTACAATTTCCCAAGAAGTTGCATTTCTAATAGCAGTAGGCAGCAATTTCCTTTCGCCAATTTTCTTTATGACCAATCCACCAGAATTAGAGTCCTCAATTTTTTAAATAGAACTTACATCATTACAAATCCGCATTATTACATAAAGATCTTGTTTTTTTTTCATCCCGAGTTTCCTCCAATTAAATCCGCACGTGACCAATTCAGAGCACTCGACACGCGTTTCCTTATCAGATGAAAACCCCCAAAGGCCGTGTGCTGTGTTTATCTCTTCCCGTATCTTATTAAATTTTTGCAACACCGGCGCCGACTTGGGATAAAAACCAGGTGAAAAGTGTCATTTATCATCCCCGGAGCGAGAGAAAAACCGCCGTCCAGATTTAATAGAATTCTTGTCAAAACAAAGATGGTAAGCCCTGATAATAAACGATGACAGTCTGTGTTTACAGATATAGCACAGATGATGCAGAGTTTGGCTGGGGAGGGGCAGGAGCATCCCCTAGTTTCGGTAATTGCCGAACAACGCCCGTGGGGATTAAATCAGGGGGAATTGTGACAATTTTAATAGTTTGTAAAGTCAAGAAAAATGTGAGTAGTTCTTGAAATTCTCAATACATTTGTGGAAAATCAGATAAATCGCATTGTTATACTTCGTGAAATCCTTAAAAGAAAAACAAGTTTAAATTGAGGGATGTATTGCGATTTTCACATTTTAGATAGTTGGTCACGTCGTAAAATAAAAATCTGGAGAAATGCGCGAAGGGCGAGGATGGGGAGAAAACAACGGGGTTAGGAGAGAAAAAGCTGCGTGCTGAAAATGATCTCTTCACACGTGATAAAATGTGTGATCCAAGCTCGGTTTCAACAATGTAATGTAATGCGTTCTTTTATTCTGTTGGCAGTTCATTTGATACCTTATTTTCTTTCTATTTACCCTTAAGTGATATACGCATAAGGTGCATGTTATATATTTTGTAATAAAACGAATCAAAAACAAAATCTCTCAATAAATTTGTAGTATGAACGAATATCGGTTTTTCGCGAGTTACTTATTTTGTCCATATCTGCATTAAGAACTTGGGCGCAGTTGCACCAGATATGTTGAACTCAGGTTCAAGCTGAACTCAAGTTCAAGATGACAGTTCCTATTGTTCTAATGTCACTTTGAACTCAAGTTTGGTGCAACTGGCCCTTAGTCTCAGCTCTAAAATCTTGTCCATACTGTTTGAAATTTATAGAAATTCAAATTTAGGAAGTGACTTATTGTCTAATTAATAAACGTTAGTTCGACTTTAGAAAGTGACATATTTTCTAATTAATAAACGTTAGTGATTTTATACTTTATTTGTTTCGCATGTTTTTTAAAGTCTACTAAAAATATTTCTCAGTACTTGCAATTTTCTTGACAACTCAACTTATATCTATTGATAACACAATTTAAAGTAAATTAAATAAACAAGTTCTTAATGCAACTGGGATAAAAATATCTTTATCAAAATAAAAGGAGTTTTTCATTTATGTATACATACCCCAATATACTGTATTCGATGTAAATCTTCAGATTCGTTGTCTACAAAAAGGTTAAATTAAAGCTTTAAATGAGCGTTTTCCACTCCCAGGTTTAGCATGAAGTAAAATTTTGAGTTTAGAAAAGCCTGGAAATTTAATTTGATTGCGTAGCGCGTAAACTGAAGTCCACCAATTAATCCTTAAGATTCTAAACTGCTGCTATAGACATTCATACACACCTCCGGAATGGAAAAAAGGTATAACCGTATGTATTTCCAAACCAGAAAATAATTCCTCATTTATCACAAACTATCGTCCTATCACACTTTTCCTAGTAATAGCAAAATTATTAGAATCCATCACCAAACAAAAAATCCTAAACTCAATCCAAAACTTGATTCCTGACTACCAATTTGGTTATTTACCCCAAAAATCTACTGTACTACCACTTACCATCCTAACCTCAAACCTTCAAACAAAACACCTGGACGGACTTTCTTCTGCCGTGGCCTTCTTTGACATAAGGAAAGCTTTCGATTCTGTATGGCATCAAGGTCTCCTTTACAAATGTTCCCTACTCAATATACCACAACACCTAATAAACCTTCTCCAGCAATTCTTAACCTACCACTCCTGCCAAGTAAAAATCCGCCAATCCTTATCTCTCTTTTAACCTACAACAAGGTATCCCACAAGACTCCCATTTCTCACCCATTTTATATAATATCTACTGCCATGATATTTATAATCCCGATCCCTTTTATTTCAATCCAAATATATATCCTCTATAATTCGCGGATGACATAGCATTAAAGGCGCACGCTCCTAAGCTTCAACCTGCCTTACAAACCCTGCAAATAGCTCTAAATTCCCTTCAATCCTGGTTCCACAAATGGCGTCTTGAAGTTAATCCTACCAAATCTAAACTATTTATCCCTCATCACATCTTACTCTTACATCCCCTAAAATAAAAATTCACAGCTCATATATAGCCCCTTCGCACACATTTAAGTACTTAGGAATCCTCTTCGACACCAATCCTTCCTTTAAACCACATGCACAATCAGTAAAAAGTAGAGTTAAAATAAGGGCGTGGCATTTCCGATCGCTTACTTACAAAAACCAAAGAATCACAACTAAAACAGCAGTGAATATTTACAAGTCGATTTGCCGTCCCTTACTAGACTATGCATCCATCCTTTTCACCCAATGCCGCCCTTGCGCACTATACCACTTTTAAGTGGGCGGAAGATCTTCTCTCCGAACCTTAACTAAAATCCGTCATCCAAACAATCGTCTCCATAATCCATCCAATGAACTCTTGTACAAAATCACCCAAATAATCCCTACCACTGAACGTACACTAGCCATTTGAGAAAAACTAGCAAAAAACCCATTCAACACAGAAATCCTTAGAAAATACTACATGCCCCATAATAAAAACACCCCACCCAAATTTTAACATTCAACTAGCACCATTAATCATATAATTGGTATCATCTTGACACTTAATATAATTTTACCTCCTTTATACTAATTTTTAAAGGGACAGAAAGACTTATGGTCGACAACTCAGACAAGGACGTACTAGCAAATTAATTTATTATATTTATTTCTATGTACAGTATATAAGTTATGTCTGAATGAAAATGATGTATATATATAAATATATATATATATATATATATATATATATACATATATATATATATATATATATATATATATATATATATATATATATATATATATATATATATATATATATATATATGACTGTTTCTTTGGGTTTGGTCCCGCGTATTTTCTTGGCTCTGGTCCATTTTATTTTTAATTCGACGTTTCGATGACGTCGCAGTCATCATCGTCAGGAATAACTATCAAAATTCCATTGCTCTAGCAACCACTTGTTTGACTAAAAATTTATTATCTCCGAACAACAACCAAGAAATTCAAAATCCAACCCCTTCCGAAAATAATATTGAAATTGTCACTACTACATCATTAGAAGACCAAAACAGAAGAGTAACACGAAGCCAAACAAGAAATTCACGCATCAAGTAGTACGTAAAAGTCAAACAAGTGGTTGCTAGAGCAATGGAATTTTGATAGTTATTCCTGACGATGATGACTGCGAGGTCATCGAAACGTCGAATTGAAAATAAAATGGACCAGAGCCAAGAAAATACGCGGGACCAAACCCGAAGAAACAGTGGTACATATATATATATATATATATATATATATATATATATATATATATATATATATATATATATATAAATATATATATATATATATTTATATATATATATATAAATATATATATATATATATATATATGCAAATGTTCGGTGTTACATAAAACTCTCTGTATATATATATGTATATATATATATATATATATATACCGGGTGTGGCACTTAAGACGCCTCGGACCATAGCTCCTTTACGATAAAAGCTATCGAAAAAAATCTAAGAGCAAAGTGGTGCATAATTACCGTCGCTATGTTTCAAAAATATTTCTAATCATCAGTGGCGTGCCGTACTCCAGTGGCGTACCAAACTTATGTTTTTTTAAATGGAATGCCCTATTTTTTATTGCAGATTTGGAAAGTGCTCGAAAAGTACTTATTTTTTTATCTAACATGTTATACCCTTCACTTTAGCGATTTCACTGTTATAACCCCTTCTTTCAAAATTGCGCCCCATTTTTGAGATTGTTTTGTAGAGAAACTAATTGACGCCGGCGCCTAAATTTTGAATTGAGGTACAGGTTAAGACCTCGTATACCTTCACATAATTTTTTTTCGGGTAATTTATGGAAAAAAAATAATTTTTGATTGAACTTCGCATGTTGTCATTTTTTTCGAAAATTTCAAATGGCACCCCCCTAAAAAAATTACGGCGTTGTACAGCCAATACTCTAAATTTTTCATTGGTACAATAAAAATTACACATTGCATAACAAAATTTCAGAGAAAAAAGGAATTTCATCGCAAATGTCGGGAAACGTTTTCCGTTCCCAAGAGTGCCATGAGAAAACAAAAACACAAATACGGTCAACATAATAGTATGTACCCATTTATTCAACATGATATAAAAAATGCAGATAAAGAAAATTTAACAACTTAAACTAAATGTTCGAAATGACGACCTTCCTGCTGGAGGCATAACCGCAACTTCGACTCACAGGCTCTAGACACTGCCCTAAGGACTTCTGGTGATATACCGCGGAAAGCCGCGCGGATTCTCTCCCTCATATCCTCGACAGTAGTTGGTACCGTCCTGTAAACCTCGTCTTTGATATGGCCCCAAAGGAAGAAGTCAAGGGGAGTGAGGTCTGGTGATCTTGGCGGCCACCTCACAGGACCCCCACGACCAATCCATGAGTCCGGAAACGTTTCATCGAGAAATTCCCGAACGACACGGCTATTATGTGCAGGAGCTCCATCGTGCTGGAAAACTATCTGTCGTAGAGCGGCTAGAGGGACATTTTCCAAGAGATCATCCAAGTCGTCGCGAAGGAACCTCAAATAACTGTTGCCGTTCAGGTGCCTCTCGATGAAATAAGGACCCAAAAGGTGTTCTCCAAGTATGCCTCCCCAAACATTCAGCGACCATCTTTGCTGGTGGTTTATCATTCGCATGGCGTGTGGGTTTTCATCGGCGTAATAATGGTAGTTGTGGCGATTGACATGCCCATTTCTAGGGAACGTCGCTTCATCAGAAAATAATACGCGCATAAGAAATGATTCCTCCTGCTCAATTTTGTTGATAGCCCACAAGCAGAAATCTTGCCTTGCATGAAAATCTTGAGGTTGCAATTCTTGGTGCAGTTGAATCTTAAATGGACGGAATTTGTACTTTTGAAGAACACGATGTACGGATCGCGTTGAAATATCGTGATTCCTACTAATATCACGGATACTGGTATGAGGATCTTCAATAACTGCCTCCTGAACCTGCAGTTCATTATTTTCGGTAAAAACTGTCTTCTTTCTAACTCTCCTTGGCCGTTTCACACTTCCCGTAGTAGTAAATCTCTCCAACACTTTTTGAAACGCACGTTCATTTGGATGTGCCCTGTGCGGATATATCGCAGCGTACACTCGTGACGCCAAGAAACAATTCTTGTTACATTCTCCAAGAATAAATATCATGTCAACCATTTCCTCTTGAGTTCGGAACACTTTTAGAACGTTTATCAAAAATGACTTATGGCTGCTACTGGCGTCTAATAATTTACTTTGACAATTACCAATCTTTTGTTTTCTCATGGAACTTGGGAACGGAAAACATTTCCTGACATTTGCGATGAAATTCCTTTTTTCTCCGAAATCTTGTTATGCAATGTGTAATTTTTTTTGTACCAATGAAAAATTTAGAGTTTTGGCTGTACAACGCCGTAATTTTTTTAGGGGGGTGCCATTTGAAATTTTCGAAAAAAAATGACAACATGCGAAGTTCAATCAAAAATTATTTTTTTTCCATAAATTACCCGAAAAAAAATTATGTGAAGGTATACGAGGTCTTAACCTGTACCTCAATTCAAAATTTAGGCGCCGGCGTCAATTAGTTTCTCTACAAAACAATCTCAAAAATGGGGCGCAATTTTGAAAGAAGGGGTTATAACAGCGAAACCGCTAAAGTGAAGGGTATAACATGTTAGATACAAAAAT